>OX371271.1:13747500-14989166 GCA_947310995.1 Yponomeuta cagnagella | reverse complement strand
AATAAACACTCTGGTAGCGAGTCATCAATCGGAGAGTGCTTCAAAGGCAAGCGGGCGCCCGCAAAATCTATGGAACAACTTCGAAAGCTAAACAAAGCGCCCCGGTAAAGATTACTGGCAGCTTTTAACTGCTGCCATCGGAGCGTTTTCAAATGGAACATTAAACGAAGGGGTCCTGAAAACCCTTTAAGGGCAGTTGCCAATTTAGCTTGCATTTTATTCGTTTACGTTAGGTTGCAGCTGCACTGCATTTAATTCCACTTAATTGCAGGCTCGAGATAAAAAATATCGGTTTGACGCACTTCCGAGATAAATTGAACGACATTTGGCAACGAGAAGCCTAAAATTTATAAAGGAAAGTTGGATATTTATAAAATATTATGTTATAAATATTTAAATAAGATTAGGACGTATACTCGTAATTTGGTCGAGATTTCGTGAACGCAAATACTCAATTCATCACCGATTGACGTCATTTCCTCAGATTGTGAACACATGTTCGACTCGTGACTATAACCAAAATGAAGCGAGATTATATTTTGTGTCTAATACCAGCAAACAATGTTTGCTTCTTTCTTCATCCGTTACATAATTTATCCATTAAATACATGGACGACGTACACTTAATCAGGTGATGCCAACACACTGGCTCGTTGGTCTAGCGATATCACGTCTGATTAACATGCCAGAGGTCGTGGATTCGATTCCCAACTGGGGGGCGCCGTACATTTGTACAAATGGCCTCAGTCTGTGTGTATGTATGTGTGTAGCACAGGGTATCCTAGTTTGGGACCAGCACAAGTGATTGTGTTGCGTGGAAGTTATTATTATGATTGTGTGGAAGTTGCACGCTTTGTTGGGCATATTATACCTACTTAAGTGTGGGCTGCCTAGAGGACAAACTGTTCTGGAGCGTCTGCGATTCACGGAACGCAAGATATGATTTCTGGGAAGTGCGGAAGCCACTTCTGACTGCCAAACTGCTCGAAACGCAATATCGGCTAATTTAGAACAAGCGTTCGCTATATTACATACTATCGCGATGAACAACATATTCAAACAAAGCTACACAAAAAACGGAAGCGATAAAAATTACCTAGTATTAAATATAATGACACCACGTGATTTGGAGCTTGAGGAGGTGCAGTCTTGATATTTACCACACTGTTATACCACAACAAGCAGAAGTGCCCTATCAAAACATAAACACAACAGAATGACCTGCCCCAGGCAAAGGGGAGAAACAATAGCGCACCTACTCGTAACAAAACAATATGAATCGGAATATGTGGGCGAATGCACCAGTTGTATGGACGGTCTATCTATTTCTAAAGTAGTATCGATTACGACCCACGTCTCGCAGACGAGCGATAGCCATTCTCAGCCCACGCGCTACTTTCACTTGGAAATCCCGTTTTAAGGTACATTCTGAATAATACTTCGTGCCATAAATGTACGACCGACCAGTGCATGCACTGAAGAGTCTAAAGTCCTGAACATAATTTATATGTTTTTAATTAGCAAAACCATATTGAATTGATGTTGGAAACAGAACTCTTTAGAAGCGACTAGGACAAAGCAATCACAAAAAAAAATGCAAAAAAACTGCACATGCAGAAGTCACAACTACTAGACGCCGGAAATAAATATTATGAAGCCTGTTTAATATCGGCTACCCTTTTACCCAATTTGAAAACCATCATGTACAATTGAACATAGCCTACAAGAATAGCCTACAAAGAACCTAGTCAACAAGCTACAGTAATTCAAAAAAATCCGTTTTCCGAAACAAAAAAAAACTTTTTATTGTTTTTCTCAGCCAGTAAACAGACTTTTATTTTTACTACTTACTCGTACTGTCACAGTTGGAACGTGAGTATCTAGTTTTTAATTGTTTAGACATTGGTGTCAGTCTGGGTGTATTTCCATGTTTGTGACGTCCTTGCCTGGTTACCATAGCACAGGGTATCCTAGTTTGGGACCAGGTAATTTACAACAAGTAATTGTGTTGTGTGCAAGTTATTTATTTATATACCTACTAGGAATAGCTTAAGTGCCATCACTTAAAATAAAAAACAAATTAATTAAGGTGTGCCGTGAGCACCACTTAATACCTTATACATTACGCACATAGTCATTTTTAGTATTTATTTCAGTTATTTAATTAAAACATCGAATACGGTGTTAATCCGATATCGCGCACGCGAAGTTGGGTCAGGTAATAGTTTGTTCTCTCCACGCCCCTTCGTCTACACCTAAGAATAAAACGGCACGCATTACCTACTTTAAATAACGGAAATTTTATGTAACCTTACTGACCGCCTTTTCAGTAAATAAGGTTTTTTTTTCTCAGACAGGGCCAAGGACTGGCGCCATTCTATGATAATCTTAAATGAAAATGAGGTTTGGACGGTACCTAAGCTACGTGAAAAGGTCAGTGACGGAGTGAATTTGTATTACTAATGCATTGTATTCGATGTACTTCTAGGCGTTATTAACATTTATCAACAGTCTGGTGATGTCACTGGCGGGTTTCGCAATGATTTTAGCTCAACTATGTCAGTGGTATGACACAACCTCACCGGATCACCATTTGCATTGATGCAACCTAAGCGCATGCCCACATTTCTAAAGTGGACGTTCGGCGAGGAAGAGGCGATTATCATTTTAATGCTACAATAACACCGGATATAAAAATCTTTAAAACATGACTGCATGCAGTCACAGCCGGAATGGATTGTCCGTTTGAATGGCAAATAAAATTTAGAGTCGACCATAATGGCATAATGGTGCTATGTTAAGAGTTTCACTGCGTGATCGAATCAGGAATGAGGAGATCCGCAGAAGAACCCGAGTTACTAATATAGCTCACAGAATTGCTCAGTTGAAGTGGCAGTGGGCAGGGCACAAAGCTCGGAGAACTGATAGCCGTTGGGGCGAAAAAGTTCTGACCTGGCGATCGCGGACCGGACGACGCAGCGTCGGTAGGCCCCCACCAGATGGTCTGATGACCTGGTTAGGGTGGCGGGAGTCGCTGGATGCGGGCGGGACAAGAACGGGAAGCTTGGAAAACCATGAGGGAAGCCTATGTCTGCAGTGGGTGTCAAATAACTGATGATGATGATTATAATGGCCGATATTCCGAAGACATGCGAGGAAGCCAGGACAATACCAGGACAATACGGTTGGCATTGTGTGAAAGGCCACGGATCGAGTCAGTAGAATGGTTTCTTGGTTTTTTGCGCCACAAAAGTCTTACTGCAGTGTCATAGAAAATAGCCTCTTACTACAAGGCGATTACGAACATTCCTAAGTAAAAAGTAAAAGTAAAGTAAAAAAACTGTTTATTTGACCAAAAAACTTACACTCTTAATAATATTAAGTTATAAAATAACAATGTGACAGTCTCTGGTAGCAAGTGAATTACAGATAAAAAGCGATTTCCAATTCCTAAACTAGGATTTACCTGTATCTTAGGAGTTGGACCTCTTTCGACGAATAACTTCCATAATTACACACTAACCTAGACTTTTAATGAAAAAAGAGAGAAAAAAAAAAGTTAAGTTCAGCAAAGCACAACACAATAATTTGTATATACTTAGGTATAAGGCTGGCCACGACATTCCCAGCCGCGGTCATATAGCACTTATATAAAGATTCTTAAATCCTATTGAAATGGGCATCTGGGTGATAATCTAAGTGATATTAAAAAAGTGATGTAAGTCTAAACAAAACCAATATAAGGGTCAGTGTTGCTTCACCCCAATCAGCGCACAAAACAGTACAACCCACCCATTAATTCCTAATAAGAATAAGTGGGCAGGCAGGTACTTACCTATTTATATATTACAAAGCGGTAGAAATGTATGGTTTTCTTTCAGTTCCCACACAGCATACCTGTGTGAGGACCGAAACAAAATTATATAATGAGATTGTAGATTTGTGTTCTAAATGACCATAGCAGCGCATAGATCAGCAGGATATAGAAAGTAAGTTCTCTGTATCAGAGTATGACAACGATAGGAGCCATGATTTTGTTTTTTGTTTGACCTCACGGGTTAGAAGAGGGTAAATGAGTATTTTTTTGTTGACTATATTGTATATCCGAGGACTAATGAAAAAATAATGTTTAGCGGCTGAGCTAGTATGGTGTGGGGAGGTCTGACAGACACGATCTTTTCTTCGTTTATCCATTTTATGCGGGTCAAATGGTATTGAGGTGTGCTTACGCAAGACACAATTTAGCACAAACAGCTGTCTCACAGTGAGTACATTCGTATCGGCATATAAAAGAGAGGTAGAATACGTAAAAGGTTTCCTGGTCATAACTTTAAGAACAGCCCTCTGTGCTCTTTCTAAGGGAAGCAGTAGGGTTTTAGCTGCCCCGCCCCAAGCTGTAATGCAATACGTTAAAATAGACTGAGCTAACGCATAGTAAACAGTAATAAGGGT
Organism: Yponomeuta cagnagella; assembly: GCA_947310995.1. Taxonomy (NCBI): domain Eukaryota; kingdom Metazoa; phylum Arthropoda; class Insecta; order Lepidoptera; family Yponomeutidae; genus Yponomeuta; species Yponomeuta cagnagella. Next base: position 14,984,714 of record OX371271.1, on the reverse strand, counting down.
TTCAAAATTAACAGAGTTTCTAAGACTTTTAAATACAAATATGAGTTTACGACACCGTAAACTCATATTTGTATTTAAATTCTGCACCTAAATTCTGGTTTGACACGATTATCCGCTAAGCATGGCGTGGCATGCGCTCAGGTATCTAAGTACTGCAGGGTTCAGAGAATTAAGGCAATAAGCTCGGTTTAATCAACACAACACGTAGCCTAATCAAATATGGTCCCTCATCATATAGCGTAATTGAAGGCTTAATCACGAGAGACGTCTCAGTGTCGAGTCGGGACGAGCGGCGGCGTGGCTGACTCCATGCGAGTTTATTTGATCAGCCCTCGATTACGCACACACCGGTGACAACTTTCACGAAGGTCTAAACAAACGTTTTGGCGAGAGCACCGTAATTAATCGTGACTTGTATTTGCTTATGTATTTATTGGCGTGTGCTCACATATTGGCAAAACTTGAGCGGTGTTTCTGTGGCGTCTATCAGTTGAATTGCTTCCTTTCAAAAAATAAACGTAATTTTGCTGAGCACACCACTCTGGATTTATGGGTTAAAACTGTTAAAACAAGCTCAACAAAAGAAATCTTGACAATATTTAGGGAGAAATTAAAGCAACATTGCAGGAAGTCGAATTCCATTCAAGTAATAAAACCGGCCAAGTGCGTGTCGGCCCGCGCGCAATGTAAAGTTCCGTAGAAAGAGCTTTGTTTTTTATCTGCTTTACAGAACTAACAACTTCATCGAAGTAATTTACAATGTATTTTGTACGAAATTTTACTTTTTTTGGGGAGGGGAGGGGGGACACCCTAAGCGCTTTAAAGCTTAATATTTCAACAGAACCCTAAATAAAAAATCGTCTTCCTACACCTACAATATTTTTCAACGACCAACGATGCCCAACAGATGTGGTAGACGAGAAAAAAATCATCCATGGTCTGCGCTGGGCCGCGGACGGACGGACGGACGGGCGGATGGACAGACAGAGACAGACAGACAGACAGACAGACGGACGGACAGACAGACAGACATGGCGAAACTATAAGGGTTCCTTGTCGGACTACGGAACCCTAAAAAGAACGGAGATTTCGCATTACACGATTAGGCGGACGTACAGCGGACGGCGGGCGGGCGGCAACGTGCCTCAAAGAGACTAGAGTGCGCTGTTCAAAGTCCCTGTTTACTTTTTCGTCCTCCCGGTTAAATATCTGGACGCTCCATCGCCGTTCAACAATATAAGTAGCGTATTTCAGCTCGATGCGACGTTTTTATCGAAAAAGATTAGAGCGGGAACGACGTGCAGTGCACTATTTCACATACTCGGGAGGATTATTTAAAGTTCTTGTGAGCTGCCTGCCACCGGCGTGCGGTTTTACTCGCGCAGATGCTATCCACTCTACGGAGGCTGCGGAAGTGTGAGCGCTCCATGTAAATTTCTTGTGATAGTGTCATTCTAATATAGAAAGCAATAAGCGCCTGTTTGAAAAAAAATGCGTTGGTTTGCGCTGAGATTCATCAAGGCTTACGTTTGCTTTATTGGAGTTTCCTAGGGAGTGAGTCGATGCGACGTGCGAGAACTCGCATAAGACGAGATAAGCCGTGGAGTGAGTACGGGGTCGGGCGAGCCGGCGGACAGTGCAGCGGGCTCGTCCCGCATTGTGTGGGTGCCCCGGTGGCGCGATACCTCGCTGCACAAAGCCCGCACAATGAGCGCCAACCCATTGTTTAGCGTCTTGCACTAAACACGACGCTCTGCTAAGCGAATTACCGCACGAGGCCACACATTCAAGCGGCCCTGATACCATTCATCGAACTTTGGGAACAACATTCTGATCTGCAGGACTCTATCTATCTTCGTACGTGAACCGTTTGGTAGTTTGATATCGTGAAACGTGAAACCGATATGAATATCGTGCTCTTTGATACACGTCTATTTTCCAATACCGTCAGCGATGACTATTTCGAGCACAGCAAGGTTTTGATGTGAAATATGATAAACATATGTTCCTCCGGATGTGGTATCTCGAGCAGGTTCGGTTCAGTTCGGTTCAAGGATAATAGCAAATACGAACCAATACGACCTTTCAGAAAAACTTTGCTTAGAAAATTAGTCAACAATATTCCTGCCTTAAAAAGGTGTACAAAACAGAAATGACTCAAAAGAAAAAAAGACAACAATAATTCTTAGCAAAATTAAAAGATCCCGATAAGATTTTTTGTAAGTCTGTTACCAAAATTTGTCAATTCCCTAATTTTTACAAGCCTGGAATGGTTAATGCCACACATGTGGAATTATTTTTCTGGGAGTTCACGTACCAAGGTTTAACTAACAAAAGTTTTCTCGCACCTATTTCTAAAACTATATCAGCGGGAGAACTCTTTTCGTAACGATCGTAGACACAACTTCATAAAGGTGGATTATTGCCAAGTCCGATATGAAAACACGCATTTATTTTGAAATATATCGGAAACGTGGGTGGTTTTAGTGACAAAGTATGCTCGGTTGGAAAATCATTGGAACAGTGTTGCGTCATCGTGGAAGACGCCCACGATTAGTCAGCAGAAGTGAAACGTGTGGGGCGAATTACTAAACACAGGGAATTAGGCAGCGATATTGAGCAGCCACGATTGAGCGTCTTTGCAAAGCAAGCGCCCGGCGTATTGTCACACACACTTTGTAGAGCCGCAAGGGGTGTGCGGTTGAGCGGGCAACAAGGGGTACACGAGGGTACCAAAAGGTTCAAATTGGGAATAAGCAATAGATAGATCTAAAATCAAATGCAACCTCGTGGTACCAAGTAGCAGACTTCCATGCCTCAGGCTGATGATATTAAACCTTCTCAAGTCAAGACTTGACAACACAATACGCGAGATTGTGCTAACAGTGGCGTGGTAAGATCAAGAACTTTTCGGTGACTTCGCTACCCAATTGTATATAAGCAAAGAATGTTTCGTTGAAATGGAATACAAGAGAAGATTTATTTATGTTTAGTACGGCAAACATTTGAGAAACGGTGCTCTTAGGAAAGGGTATGAAAATACGCGGCCCGAGCTCGGATCTTGACGAGTGCGCTCTTTATCTCTTGATCGCTTTATTCATCCGAGCATCAAAGGAAAATACGAAAGGAATATAAATAAATGAGAAAGTGCCTTATTTATCCCAATTTATTTGTTTAGGAAGCGATTTGTTGGATGAGATTTTGTTAATGTATGGTCTGCAATAAAGAGTATTTATCTAATTTTATCTAATTTAATCTAATCTAAAGCGTCACAATCCTGGTCACACCATGAGCAGATTTTCAAATCACCTTAAATTTAATCCCGACCATCGCAACAAGCACTGAAAATACAAAATAGCCCAACGTGCAGGTAATAAATTTCAGCCTAAGTGTCGTAAATTGGTATCAGAATGCGACAGACATTATCGTTTCGTTCGGCGGGCGCAAACTGTACATTCACGTCCCGCGGCGACACAGTATGGGCGGTAAAGGGTGGCGGTTTACATATTTACATGTCAAATCGAATTTTTATCGGCATGTTTACCCGAATTACTCGGTTATCTAGTGCGACTCGCCCGCTGCTCGCCTTATCGCTTCGGGCACAGCGACTACTTGAATGTGTTTAAATTGCATTTAGTGGTCCGGTTTGTCGCGGATTTCGGAATAGGTCATGCATGACACGTTTTTCTTAAGCTGGTTTTTCAAGGACTTCCAGTTCCACTATTGCGGTTTCCTGCCATCCCGTCCATTTTCATGTTAATAATAAAAGCCGCGCTGTGAATGTGCCTAAGCTACGGTTTCGGAAAGCTTTTTTATACGAGGCAATATAATAAGGAATGAATTAGAATGTGTGATGCCATTTGATAAATAAATATATATGCGAATTCTTTAGTCGGATTCTATAGCTAAGGAGAATAAGACTAACCGTAGTGGTATAAGAATATGGCAGGCATTACGCCGAGTCATCGTAGTGCTCATTATGTTAGCGCTCTGCCAATTCCCATACAATGGTGTAGACGGCGGCGGCGGGGCGGCCGCGGCGTGACGTCACACCTTCGTCGCCAGCCAAAGCCAGCTAGAATGAGGTCGCCGCGCAGAAAGCCGGCGAAACGTCGCCATAGAGGGGGGGTTGTTCCACGATTGTTGTGCAACCGGTGTGACAGGAAGTACTCAGCTGCTTTTTATGAGCGTCACGCTATTTCATATTACGTTACCACTATTCGATAACTACTCGTAAAATCAATACAAACATTTTAGGGTGAAATAAAATAGTTCTTACCTTGATGCTGTCGTAGCAGGCGGTGACTCGGCCATTTTGTACTTCGACGGTTGCTGGGGGGTGCGCGAACTTGCACTCTGTGTCAGGCCGCGAGCACTTATTCCGTTGGAACTCCCGGCACACTTCGAGCTGGAGCCAGCGTGAGTCCTTGCCATTGAGGAGGCTATTCATGTTCACCATGGTGGCCATCGCTGGCACAGTAGTGGCGTGCAGTATGCGCGCGCAGTTACGCTTGGCGCTCTCGGCGCATAGGCCGCAGGGGGCGAGCGCGCACGCGCGCCCTTAGCATACACTTCCGCTCACAGCGCCGCTTGCTCTCGGACGCTCGTGCTTCAGCCGCAGTCCTTGGCGAGCTCACTGCCACTCACTTCAGCACACGCGGGACCGCAACGTTTCACGCGCGAGATGGTTTTATAACGATAACTTCTCTGGTATTTACTACAGATTAATCTTACAATTAAGTTAGAATGAAAGACACCGACGTTGCAAGCTTATTTAGGCGAGTATTAAATTATATTATTATCACACGCGTTCGTATCGATGTTGACGGTTTAGAGGGCGAGCGGTGCTTGGTGCGCGAGCATAGAGGCGTCAGGGGCGGGTCGGGCGAGCACGTTGGGGCGCGAAAAAAGCGAGTTTAGCGGCTCCGCGGTCAGCGAGCAAGCCGGTGCAGTGCGGGGCTCAATTCTGCGAACAAGAAACACACTGGTTATTCTCCGGGCTGAGACCCCGGAGCCAAGCGGAAGCTGCTGCCGGGTTAGCAAGCGGGCGCTGCCGCTGGCGGCCGGCGCGGCGGGTCTCATACAGTATAGGCAGCAGATCAAAGGCCATTGTCATATTCAGGGTCTTTGTGTCGATTGTTAATGTTATTTGCCAGCACTAGCTCCAGGAGCATGAGCAAAAGAAAATTAGCTGTTAGCTCTAAGAAGAAATAGTTCTACTTGATATGCCGAAAGTAACCTAGAACCTGCTGCCCTTTCTAAAATCAATGCTTTCAATTGAACATGTAATATTTAATCCCTTTGTACACATACGTGGAATGAATGATCCGGTTTTAAACAATAGAATTGAATTTAGCAAATTTGATATGGCTTCAACACTGTGTAAACATGAATTGGTGACTTCCCAGTCCAGTTGATAAGCAGTCCAAATAGAAATAACAGTTTTATGGTCATTCATTTGAAGAAGAAAATGGGATAGTAGAGTTTCTGGTGTAAGAACATCGAATTTCTGCTGGAAGGTTAACGCCAGCTAAATAACTCATTAATTCATTCACCACTACGTCTGTCTTTAATAGCGCCACTGTGACAAACTGGTTTTCATGATGTTGTTCGTGTGTTATAAAATTTAAATAACATAAATATCAACCTAATGTATTTTCTATCTAATCCTAAGTATACAGGATTATCTTTAAAATTTGCAATTCCCGAAACCGTTATTAGTCATTAACTTCTTTTGAAAATCTGATTCAATACATAATTTTATTTGGTTTCACGGTCTTTCTACTTTGGAGTCGCGCTAAGTAAACCGGAGGCTGCGACTTTGGTAGAGAGCGATAAGTGCAAACATATCTGGGTTTATATAGTAAAATTGTATAAGCCCTGTATTACATTCGATATATTCGTGCTTTACTCGCTATACCAATGTTAATACCCTAATATTTGGTAATATATGAAACTGAGAAAAAGATAAGTTGTTAAACACAAACTCAATCGAATAGCGTTTGTGTTTCAGGAAATGCATACTTTAGAGATAAACCCTGTATTTAAAGTAGAGCTATTTAACCTCCTCAGTACTGACCTTGAAAATAACAATTGAAAGCCATTGTTATTTTCAAGGTCGGGACTGAGGAGGTTAAAGGTTATTTAGTAAATCAGGGTTGAGCGGGAGTCGCCGACGGGCGGGTAGCTCTACATTGGGGGAGTTACGGCGACAGGTGACGACTGCGATGCCCGCGCTGGACAGGTGTCTCACCAATAATAGCATTCGCCTCCACCGCGCCGACTGTCCGACCCACGCTGCGAGCATCATCTACCGCGCGCGACAAACAAAAACGCACTAGACTCACCGGTGAGCGAAAACAGAATAACGAAAAGCAAAAAATTAAAACATCGTCGTCCAAGCCTTGTCCTGACAGCGAGACATTCGGATGCCAATGACTGTCAGACGATTCGGACAAATCATCTCGCGGAAAAACGCTCCGCGTGGGCGCGGAGTGGAAACGTAACGGGGCCGACAGGGAAAAACTTGTGAAACCAAATCCTATCGTAATGTTCTATTTAAAGCAACCCCGTCGAAAATAGCTCGGTGTGCGGCAACGCAGCGTCGCGCTCTCCATCGTGCATAAATCTTCAAATTTTATTTTGGACGTGGATGCAGCCAGCGGTGTTTTTATCGCTGCCCGCCAGAGTTGTCCAGACGTCATTGCCTCCGAGCAGAAAACAGAACATAAATTGCTTTCAGCTGTTAAAATCTGCCCGTTACATTTTTGTTGGATTCGAAGTGCTTCCCCGAAAAATATGGCGGTGTTTTGAAACCGACTGATAGATTGCTTGATTTGCTTTAGTGGAACCGATGATTAGATTAGTATGGACGAGCAAACGGATGATACTTATAGTTGTTGGTGGTAGAGAGAGATCCCATTCATTACACTCTATAAACTCTCGCCTGTATCCTTGGGTAGGCAGAGACCAGGGTTTGCCTTGCCACGAGATCACATAAATATTTATTATTATTTATTTGACTACCAAACTAATAGAAAATTTAAAAATTTTGTATGATGCTCATATACGAAGTCTACTGTAGAGCATACCCAGATACCTCTACGCCGTCACGCCTTGAAGCAGTTTAACTGAGTGGGTATTCTAGGTATTGAAAAATCAGCCCTTCAGTTAGATTCCAGGCAAAGGTTTATTTTACTGCAGTTAATAAGATATTGGCCGTGGTGAGCTGGAAGAATGGGCATTCGATTTCTTTTGCGGCGCCGTCGTCGAGAGACTGTCGCGCTCAGGACGCGGGGGGTGCGGTGGGGGAGGGGACACATTCAATAACCAAGTGAAAAGATTACCAACAGCAATCAGACGGAGGCGAATCTAAATAAGAATCTCGTGAGAGGCTGGGCGTGGAAATGAGGCACGGAGGTGAAAAACCGGACAAGTGTGAGTAGATCTCGCGCCCTCAGGGTTCCGGACAAACGATCACAAACTAAAATTGCGGTCCAAGTATTTAGTCAAAGAAAACCCTACTGAAAAATTGGTAATCTTGGTGTCTTTTTGCGTTATTTAACAATTTAAGATTGTTTCTTTGTTTGCTGTTTGCAAGAATTTGGCCTCTCACCTTGCTTCTTGCCAAATTTAATTATAGGTCATCGGAAGTGTCGTAGTGATAATATGGGTTTGATAGCGAGTTTGCTAGTATGAAAAATGTGATATAAATGGTCATCGTTTGATTGCGTTAACTTAGAACCTTGTATTTACACACCTTTAAGGGACCTTAGGCCGTATTTGATATTAATTTAAACTTCTAGTTCCATCCGTTTCTGAGACAAAAGGGTCTTGACAAGAAAGTGATCCTGTATGGGTTCCGTTTCTTCCCTTTGAAGTACGGAACTCTAAAAGCAGTCTGGCTCAGCCCTTTGCATTACGTATACAACCGTCTCCATGGTTCAAGTTACTTGCAACTTCAATTGGGTTGAAATTGTATTACGAAATAGACGACAGGTACAAAGGAGCAGCCAGGGCGCACGTCTACAGCGACAGTCTTGACCGGGACTCGAACCTGGGGCCTCCCACCGGACACGGGGGGCGCTCTCACCACTGAGCTATCAAGACAAGTGGTCTGAGACGCACACCCGGACGCCAGTAATTTTCTTCCGGAAATATTCTTTGGATGAAATTAAATATAACTTTAATGATTTTTAGTGTTCCGTACCCGAAGGGTGCCAAACGGGACCCTATTACTAAGACTTCACTGTCCGTCTGTCTGTCTGTCTGTCACCAGGCTGTATCTCATGAACCGTGATAGCTAGGCAGTTGAAATTCTTATAGATGATGTATTTCGGTTGCCGCTATAACAACAAATACTAAAAACCGAAAAAAATAAATATTTAAGGGCTCCCATACAACAAACGTGATTTGTGTCTAATGTTGTATAGATAATGGTACGGAACCCTTCGTGCGCGAGTCCGACTCGCACTTGGCCGGTTTTTTACTTGTGTTCCGAACGATCAACATTAACGTTCATGATACTTTAACTGATTTTTCTCCGACACCAGGTTTCCTGATGATATTTTCGCGGACTTGTCAGTTTCGTAACACATTGACATGTAAGCAGTAGACTAATAAGGCCCGGTTTCTGAATTGAGAATTACACTAAGTAAATACTTAAGTAACGTTCTGTCACGCTCTTTTCTGTGGAATTCGAAGAGACAACACCGAAGAGACAACACTGCAGTTAACCATTTACTTAGCGAAATTCTCAATTCAGAAACTGGCCCTCAGCTGCCTTTTTTCCCATGTCTACAGAATCTCATTTCTACAGATTTTTATTTCTACAGAATCTCATTTCTACAGATTTTTATTTCTACAGAATCTCATTTCTACAGATTTTTATTTCTACAGAATCCCATTTCTACAGATTTTTATTTCTACAGAATCTCATTTCTACAGATTTTTATTTCTACAGAATCCCATTTCTATTCATTTTCAATTCAACAGAGTAACATTTCTACAGATTTGCATGTAAAGGTAAGTACATAATTACAATTTTAGGATTCCGTACCAAAGGGTACCGGCCTAAAACCGGCCAAGTGCGTGTCGGGCCACGCGCTAGGTAGGGTTAATTAGTATGAATAAATGAAAAAGTAGTCAAATTGGGAAGACTTGCACTAGTTAATCAAAAGGTAGGTAGGCAAACTGAGAAAGTTGGCAAAGAGTTCACAGATCCCACATCTTTAGGAATTATTTAGACACATCAAAAATCCGGCCGTCCTGGTACTTCATTGGTATACAAACTCTTTTCTTTGTACTGTTTGGCCGTTATCATATTTTTATCTCGAGTGTCTTTGTCATTATAATGCAGTGTCACTTCCGAGACGTATAATTTTATTGTACATAATTGAATTGGTTTTATTAAGCAAATATGGATAAATCCGAAGAATTAATATTTATAAACAGCGAAAAAGGTAAAAAGGTTCCAATTATCGGATCGAAAAAATATTATTTCAGTATTAAAAATAAAACGGGTTCTACAAATTGGCGGTGTTCTAAAACGAGAGAATGTACTGCATCTGTGACTTTGAGTGCAGATAATAAAATTATCCGACGTGGATTGCACGCATGTATATCAGATGCTTTTGAATTACGGCAGCACAAATATGAAAAGTTTTCCCAGATTTGTAAAGATAAGGTTTGCGAATCTATGGCTCCGGTGCAGCAAATTTTTGAGCATGAATTATCGAAATTACCAGAAAGCAGTAAGAATGTCGATGATCCAGACTTTGCTGCTTGCAAAAGTTCACTATACCGAGCAAGGTATCGTTACCTTAATGTGTACAAGTCAAAAAGTAATTCTATTAAGGACATTGAAATACCCAGCCATTTTGCAGAAGATTTTTTGGTTTACGATGGAAGAAAATCGGATAAAATATTAATTTTTGCTAGTCCTTTAGCATTAGAGAGTCTCAAAACCATAGATTTAATATACTGCGATGGCACCTTCAAAGTTACCCCGAAGCCATACTATCAAGTCTATAGTTGTCATGGCAGTTTTGTAGATGATGAAATGGAGACCAGAGTTATCCCACTTATTTATGCTTTACTGCCAGACAAGACCCAGGCTACCTATTACAACTTTTTTACAATATTAAAGGAAAATTTGGGACTAAAAATTAAAAATTTAAAATGTGATTTTGAAGTTGCGGAAATAAAGGCTACAAAAATGGTTTATCCACAATTAAAAATAAGTGGTTGCTATTACCATTTTCACAGAGCTGTATGGGCTAAAGCTACAGAATTGACAATAGATAAGACGCCAGATGAGAAATATATTATCAAATCGTACTGTATGCTAGCCTTATTACCAGTTCAGTTCATCGCTGAAGGGCACATAGGTATAGTCAGTAGCATATCTGAAGAACATCCTAATATTCTCAATTTAACTAAATTCGATGATTATTTTACAACATTTTGGTTAAAGCGAATAAGTTCTGACGTATTTTGTTGCGCTGGCGAAAGTGTACGTACCAATAATTCAATAGAAGGTTGGCATCATAGATTGAATACAAAAATTCCTCGAAACCCATCTCTTTTCCTATTTATAAGCTTATTAAAAAAGGAAGCGAAATATCAAGATCGCAGACTTCGCCAGAGTCAACTACACGCACCTGCCAAGAAACGAAAAGCGTATGATATCAAAAAGAACGCACAAATTAGAAAAGTAGTGCAAGACTGCATAGCTGATAAAATACAGGTTAAGGAATGTTTACAGCGTTTAGCAGCGTTACATTAATGTTAAGTTTAATATTTAAGTAACTTAATTTTTAGTTTATGTTTTTCAATTTCAAATGTAAGAGATATTATTAATAAGTATTAATATAGAATAAAAAAATTGAGCTGGAATAAAAATGATTGAAAAAGATAGTTTTTTTTTTTACCAAACCATAATCAAGTTTATGATTTGTTCCTTTCAAAAGTGGTTAAACTGTGAATCAATTTGATTGTAATGTATGTCTGTAGAATGGGGAATCTGTTGAAATGGAAATCAATAGAAGTGGGAATCTGTAGAGTTGGTAAACTGTAGAGTTGGTAAACTGTAGAATTGGGAATCTGTAGAGTTGGTAAACTGTAGAATTGGGAATCTGTAGAGTTGGTAAACTGTAGAATTGGGAATCTATAGAATTGGCAATCTGTAATGGAAATCTGTAGAATTGGGAACAATCCCTCAGCTGGTGTTGTGCATGTTTATGTACTGGTCATTGCCTGTTATATCCTCTTCAAATTATTATTTAATTAAAAATTCCATTATATTGAGGTTTAATGATGCAATGCGAGGCTTTGTGAAACAAGGTAATAAATGGATTAAAATCGCGATTAAAAGTGAATGTTGCCCGTCGAAGGTTTTGTGATGCAGGCAATAGAATTGTTAGATATTAGACAATGGTTTAAAACCGGGGTAAGGCCGCACACGTGGTGGACGAATGAAAGGAATCATTCAATGGCACTCGTATGTTTCGTTACCTTCACTGATAACTGTATAATGATTCCATGATTTGGCGCGGCTTTTATTGCCCAACTTAAGCTGTTCCTGCTAATGGCAGTCGAGGTATTAAAAACTACTATTTCGGCGTTGTAACTACATTCAGGGACAGTTATTACCAACTTTGGGGCCCGAACATATAAGCGAGTGATGTAATATTGTCGTTAATAATGAACCATTAAACTTAAGTGCAGAACTTGGTGGCTTAGGGAAGTAATTCATTGTTGTTAGCAACAAGATTCAAAAGGAAAACTGGCCTTGGACGGGCTAAATCTCTAGTATCAATTTGTCGTTACAATAAATTAGTCACGCCAGGAGCATTGCCGGTGCGACGCGGCCCCAATTGTTATCGCTAAGAAAACATAAATTTGAGAGGCGGCAGTAATCAACTGGAGCATTCGAACGCGGCAAAAACTGCAAGGCGATGTTGACTTAGGCGCGAGACACACAAGCGGGACGTGGGGCGAGGGCGCGGTAAGATGTATAGAGTCACAGACCACAGTCCTTTTTCTGCGGTGGCTCCTGGTCTGTGACTCTATACATGTTACCGCGCCCTCGCCCCACGTCACAGGCAACACAGGCTTCTGGTCCGCTCTACGCCTTTCTTCAGAATGTAAGGCGCGAGACACACAGATGGGACGTGGGCCGAGGGCGCGGTAACATGTATAGAGTCACAGACCAGGAGCGACCGCAGAACAAGGACTGTGGTCTGTGACTATACATCTTACCGCGCCCTCGCCCCACTTCCCACCTGTGTCTCGCGCCTTACATTCTGAAGAAAGGCGTAGAGCGGACCAGAAGCCTGTGTTGCGGCCTTGGCGGGTGACGTCATGCTCCGCTGCAGACGTTAATGTGACAAAAACCTCTCTTCGATTACCTTCAGTTCCCCTATTTCGACATGCTTGATTGCAGCATCGTTTATATCAGAATTCAATCAATTGCCTGAGATTCACACAATGAGTCGGTGTTAAAGTTGATTCGACCTTTCCGGTAAATATTCTGCAATTCTAGAGGACAAAAACGTTCGCAATATTAATTACAATTAATATTTTAATTGAAACCAAAATTTTATGACTTTGAATCTGCTCATCTCACATGTGAGTAACTAATACGTCACTGTCTTATATTGCCATTGACAAGATAAAAGAAATTACCTGTCTGAGGTGTGTGTGGCACAATACATCATCCATGTATCAGTTCTGATAAATTTACGAACGGAAGAAATCGTATCTAAATTGATTGTCGTGTATGTTGCACTAACAGCACACGATAAAAATGTAAATTTACAAAAGTACGCTAAATATCTATTAGGCTGACTGAAAGATCTTGCCCCATAGTTAAATAAAGTTTTCACATACGACATTTCTGTCAATTCAAGCCATGTTTGTAATAACGTTCATGGACATTTAGATAAAGACGTTCAAGGCAAAACGATTCGTAAGTATTAGTGGCAGGGTCGAATATTCTGCGTTTTTTTTGTTTTTAGATGTTTCATTTCGCAAACGAGTCCGGGAGGAGATTCGAAGTGATGTCACCGTTTGTTATACGGCTCACGTCCCTACCTCGGCGATAGTTGACTCAGACCACTCAGCGTCGAGGAAAAAAGCCTATAATAAACACAACGAGTCTGGATTAACTGCATAATTAACGACCAGCTGGACAATTTTAATGATCTATGTTATGAACCAAGCCTATTCTTTTTTATTTTTAAGAAATACGCCAAGCACCAGTGAGTAACACTAAGGCCACCGAGGATATTTTTTTTAACATTTTTTGATTTGCTACAAAATGTACGAAATATTACAACAGTGTAAGTTTTACGAAAGTTTAAGAAGTGCTAATAATTCATCTAGTCCTAGGTTTTTTTTACGTTAAATTCACGTTATGGATTAGGAAAATCACTATTAACATGATTGAGAGATTGTACAGACACTTTTAGCAAATAAAATCTATAAAACATTTTTTTTTCATTGGTGTGGTGGCGCTAGTTAGTCCACTGGATCCCTTAGTCTGGCGTCTTCATCAAGTTTCAAATTAAATCATTTATGTATTTATTTCCGCGTGATATCGAAATGTTTTTTTTTCAATTTGCAGCTTTTATTTCTTTTTTTAGGGTTCCGTACCCAAAAGGGTAAGGGGCCCTATTACTAAGACTCCGCTGCCCGGTCGCTCCGTCTGTTCCCAGGCCGTATCTTAGGAATCGTGATAGTTAGACCGCTGAAATTTTCACAGATGATGTATTTCTGTGGCCGATATAACAACAAATACTAAAAATGGAATAACATAAATATTTAAGGGGGGCTCCCACAAGTGTGATTTTTTTGCTTGATATTAATAACGGCAACAGGTAGACGCTTGAAATATTGAAATGGTACGGAATCCTTCGTGCGCGAGTCCGACTCGCACAAGGCCGGTTTTTATCTTCTGATTTATCTACCCATCAAGTGTTGCATTAATATATTAAATTTTACCAACCACAATCGCAGCCGCACACAATTGCACACGCATGTGAATAGCGGCGAAGACAAAACAAAGAGCATTGTTTAATTTGTGCAGAGCAGAGTCGGCGGCACTGGTCCATGCCCACTCCCGTATTCGGGACATGCGCGAGGCACATTTAGCAGTCCCAGAGGACGCCAGCGGACTGGTAATTAGCGAGAGAGGCGAAAAATTTGCGACGGCTTAAATTTACGAGGCGCAAATTACACGCTATCGCGACAGCGTACCGTTAATGTGCAAGCCTTATCGAATGTGCTGCTGCGCCGCCGGCCCAGCGGCGCGAAGCCCGACATTTAAAAGTAATCGCATCACCAAAACATAAAAAATACAACACTAAATGTTGGGGGTGGTACGGCGCGCTCGTCGGATCCCTAAATCCATTTTCTGCACATTTACGTTGGAGAAAACGACGATTTATGTAATGTAGAACAGTGAAACAGCTTTAGAAACAGGTTTCTAGGAAATTAAACAAAGCAATTCCGTTTTGGGGTAATGTCAGAGGTTGCAAGAACAGGCAGCCGTATCATGATGAATTTGGTCACGTAATCAGACACTTCGGCTGTGTGTCACATCCGCTTAATTTTCACACAGATAAGATAATTAATTCTGATACGAGTGCCAAGCAAGTTATCAGGCAAGGCACCCATTTTCCTGCTGAATTAGCTGTACATATTTGTTGATATTTCGTGCAAAGCGTTAATGGGAATGGGGACTTCATTATTCATGATTGGAATCTAAAAATGGTGCAGCAACTACTTGTGTTGCCATTTTTTTGTAATCTACAAAAAATAAGTAGTGTTCTTAAAATGAATAATGTGTTAATACATCCTTTATGGGGCATTGTATACGCTTGTACAATAAGATCCCTGAGGATATAATAAGCTTGCCAGAAACGCGGTTCAAATAATGTGTAAAGCACACTTATTGCAAAAAAGGCTACCGTAACATTAAAGATTATTTAGAATATTTATATAAATTCTGTAAATTAAGGACTTGAAAACACTAAGTTTGGAGTTTTTTTGTCCATTTTTTCTCCAAAATTATCTAGAATTTGAAACAGACACCTAGTTTAACTTGTAACGTTCATTAAGTCGCAGTTTTTGTGGTACTTTGAATAAAAAAAATTGATTTTTGTTAAGTAAGTGAAAACAGTAATAATAATGTGGAACGGGCCCCGAGCTTATTGACAGACGGTCTTGGGACAATAGTCCCAAGCAGGTAGTCGAGCCAGATGGTTCCCCTCGCAACACACTGCGCTCGCTGCATCCAAAATATTGTGCTTCACGGCTGGCGTTTTATTTATTTTAAAATCACCAACGTTTTGTGTTTGCTGCAAAATGTTTCTCTTTCCTCTTGGGATGATTTAATTTTACCTAGTTTCCCGCATATTATTATGACGATAATTTTTCCTCTGAGATACATTTTGTCCAGACTTTTTTAAATGTACGTATTATTCTGTTTCGTCATTTGGATTTCCCTCGCCACACAATAAGTTGGCCGCATCTAAAATATTGTGCTTATTGTATTACATAAGCAGCCTATATACGTCCCACTGTAGGGCACAGGCCTTCTCTCAGGGAGATAGTATGGGCTTAATCACCACGCGTGCTCACCGCGGATTGGCGATTTCAAGCGCTGAGGTATATGAATAGCTCAGACACTCAGGTTTCCTCACGATATTTTCCTTCAGCGTTAGCGAGTGGTATTGCTACTATAACTTCACAAATGTACATAACTTAGAAAACAAAGTCATAGATAGGTACATGCCCGCACTGGGAATCGAACCTGGGTCTCCCGCTTCCGAGTCCAATTGTATTATTAATTACAAAGGACGATTTCTTGTGTTTTCATAAATTTATACATAAACTCACGCCTATATCCCGAAGGAGTAGGCAGAGATTAGGGTTTGCTACGAGTATTATGAAAGTTACATACATTATTGTTATCATTTTGCAAAACGTTACCCAAAACCCACAAAAAGTACACCACTGTGTCAAACCACATGCTAATCCTAACGGCCGCCACTACACAGGCTGTACGTGTGGAGTCCCCCCCAATGTTAAAATGCATTTATAACCGTGTACCTATTTTATTAATAAAAACTATTCTTATTCCGCTGTCTTAAGCCTCACACAAAATTCAAAGATTTTGCAAAACGTTACCCAAAACCCACAAAAAGTACACCACTGTGTCAAACCACATGCTAATCCTAACGGCCGCCACTACACAGGCTGTACGTGTGGAGTCCCCCCCCAATGTTAAATGCATTTATAACCGTGTACCTATTTTATTAATAAAAACTATTCTTATTCCGCTGTCTTAAGCCTCACACAAAATTCAAAGATTCAACTCAAAAGATAACTTTTCATACTTTTCATTGTTGTATTAATTTTTTTTTTTAATATTTGCTTAAATTTGATGCATGTGGGTAGTTCATCATCATCATAAGCAGCCTATATACTTCCCACTGTAGGGCACAAGCCTTCTCTCAGAGAGAGAGTATGAGTTTAATCACCACGCGTGCCCACCGCGGATTGGCGATTTCAAGCGCTGAGTTATGTGTATAGCTCAGACACTCACGTTTCCTCATGATGTTTGGCAAATATTTAACACGGCAACTGAAATCCTTTTTAGGCGACTTTCTATTAAGTCACAAAAAAACTAACTTTTCAGTGATTAAATATCTTAGCAACTATTAAACTATACAAGCAACAAAAGGCTAGGATCAAAAAAACTAAAAAACGGCTGCTACTGTAAGGTGTCAAATATATCAAGCGGGATCAGTGTAAAACTGGTTAAGGTATTATAAAACCTAATGTGGCGACTAATTATCCCGAGGGGATATCAAACATTCTTCACTGGCAACTACTGGCAATCTAAATTTTGGGTTGGTTGTTAGGTCAGTACACATAAGCAAAAATAGGTTCGAAGTTCCAGGATGGAGCGGAGCGCAGCGACGCTCCATCCTGAAACTTCGGGTGTTAGTTCTTTTTTTTTATATAAAAGCGAAAAAAAATATTTCACTAAAAAACTTAGTTTTGAGTCAAACTTAAATCAGGTTGGTGCATGGAAAAGTCATGGGGCCTACATTATGAAAATGTAGCCAAAAGTATTTTTTTAAGATCTTGTTTGTATTTATTTAAGACCATTTTAGAATTTATGAAAGCCTATTTTAACTTTTTTATCCGCCAATAATTTGTCGCCTTAGAAGAAATTCAATTGCCACAAAAGAAAATCACTGCCAGATAAAATTTAAATAAAACCTCAAAACTCATTAAAAAGCCGCCGCTTTCTAGTTAAGATGCTACCTCAAATTAGTCGCCAAAGTAGTTTATTTACGATCCATTTTCAGTTTTTTTAAGATCCGGAATGGTATCAATTTGTCGCCGCGTTAAATACATGCCATGATGTTTTCCTCCACCGTTAGCGATTGGTATTGTTACTATAACTTCACAAATGTACATAACACAAAGTCATAGGTACATGCCCGCACTGGGAATCGAACCTGGGTCTCCCACTTCAGAGTCCAATGTTGTACCATGCATCAAATTTAAGCAAATATTAAAAAAACGGGACAATATTATGCTTCCGTATCTGATTGCAGATTTCCTTTGTCACCAGAAAAATACTGTCATGTCTACATCTGACACTTGTAATTTGGTAATTTTTGTATCTTTTTAACAGAGTCGGTTGTTTGTAAGTTTTTCATGTGATATTTTGGATTTGCAACTTCTAAACGATTCATCCCTTACCACAATCACGTTGGTCTGCTTACTGCGATAAGATTATAGATAAGTAATACAAATTTTATCTTACCATAACCGGCGATAAGCGTTCCTTCTCGTGATTTTTTGTTCAAGTAAATAAAAGCAGGTCATAAATACCATGTTATTTAAACACTCATCTTGAATTCCATACGTTGCCACTGGATACAGCTAAGAAACTTCAAAGGAAGTGAAATCTAAAATAACTCTAGCATTTGCTACCCTAAGTTTACCTAGTTTAGCATTAATAAATAACAGCAAGAGGAAAAAGAACCTGCAGGATTTCTACACATAGCGAACTATTACTGCTAACGCAATATTCGGAGGGATTGAGTAATGAGGGAGGAAAGTTTCGTCTGGGGATTAGGGAAGAGTTCCGGCTTGAGGAACTTTTACATTATATTTATAAGTGTTGGCAATATCGATGAAAGCCGTTTCGTTCGTGCCCCGTGCGAGCCACTCGGTGGTCCGCTGAGGGCTTTGACCACCGAGGCGTCGGACGTCCAACCAACCAACGCGGAGCAAGCGGCGGCGGGACAATGGGTGCACCACAGCTGCCGCTCGCCCCGGCCTCAAACTTTCCCAAGTCGGAAATTACCACGACTTCTTCCACACTGTACACACGAACGAACGAACGACACGCCGCGGCGTCGAAATTGCACTAGCTTACATTCACAAAACTTTCACGGTGCACACTTTGACACGAGTTCCGAAACCGAACGATTTACGTAGCATTAATAAAAAATAAGCGTGACACTTACATTGGGGGCAAACAAGCTGGGTAGGGGAGCGCAATTGTCCGAAAACTAAAACATTAGCAAGTTGTACGTAAGTTAGGGAAACGTATTCGCCGGTAGCGTAGAGGTCGCGTTCGCGGCCACGGTAGGGGCACGCGTCGTGTTCCGGGCACGAGTGCTGTGCACGTAGCAGCGAGTCACACAAGCGCAAGCAGAGTCGGCGGGCGACTGACGGGTCGAGGCGCGCGCGGGGGCCGTTGCGCGCGCACCGCGCCCCGCGCCCCGGTCCCCGGCGGCGCGCCCCCGAGCCTAGGGTTGCCAGGCCCAATACAAAATACCGGACTCGGCGCCATAAAAAAGCAGGACACTTTGACCCACACGCTCTCTCCGCTCGCGGTTGGAATAGAATTAAATAGATCTATTCGCAGTAGTAATGTGATTTCGACAGATACAACTGCAGCAGCAAAAAAAAAAAAACAAACTTGACCGACTAAATTGAGTAGCAGCAAAGTCTAAATTGATCAGCAGAATATTCTAAATTGGCCAGCAGAAAATTCAAAAGTTGTATTAAAATTAAATTTATGGATTTGGCGTGCATATTTAATTTAATTTCTGAGCGCGTGTTGCTGCTCCGTAACTTATTCTGCCGCAAAACAATTGTTAGCTGATTGAATTACCTTTTTTTTCCTATTTTTATGGTAATTAAATATATGTTTTTCTGATAATTTATTAAATTTCCCGGCAAAATCCGGCCGCCTGGCAACCCTGACCGTGCCCCGCGCGCCGCACAGACGCCAGCTAGCCGCCTTATCACACCGCACCGCTTCCTTTCTCTTCATGCAGTTGCGAGCTTTTCGCCACCGCCACACTTCCGCCCACCCCTGTCAATTGTGTCGAGCTTCTTTAGCCGGTAAATGTGTTGCACCGATTCTTTACAGTTCCCGAGAAGCGGTTCACAACTTCTTTCAGTGCGCCCCCACTTAAAAGACAATGCCCCTGAAGGACCACTCCATTTGTAAACTTTTTAAATCGATTATGCGGCAAGAAAAAAATGTACCGAATCCAACCAGTTACAGTCTTTTGATAAAACCGGGTGAACTCTACCATCTAGTGTTTCGTGAGACTGAAGCACATGGTGCTAAAATATCACTCAGTTTCCAGAGTAATTTTATTGGAGCAAAGCAAAGAGCACACTTTCTATGGACATGACTCAAGCATTTGATTATGTAGAGCACAGTATTCTATTGAATAAGCTTGAAGCCTATGGCGTGCGAGGAAACGTAAGGCAACTGTTAGAGTCATATTTGCAACATAGGAAATAAAAAGAATCAACCCAAAGTTAAAAAAAGAGGAGACCTTTAAGTCACGTGAGCGAGAAGTCTCTACCGGTGTGCCACAAGGCAGCGTCCTTGGCCCATTATTATTTATCCTGTACATAAATGACTTGCCTAAATGTACCGAAAATCCTATGTCACTTTTTGCTGATGACAGTACAGTGACTATACAGTACAGACATGGACACGGTTATGAAAATGACATAAATAAAGCTCTAAATTCAATTGTAGAGTGGCTTAATAAGAATAACCTTCAGGTTAACCTATCAAAAACAAATTACATGCAATTTACTCAAAGAAAGCCCACAATATCGGACCTAAATATACATTATAACAATGAACGTATTGCAGAAGTAGTCTCTACGAAGTTTCTGGGGTTAACAGTAGACCAAAAGCTTAATTGGAAAGAACATATCACAGTACTTTGCAAAAAGCTTAGTTCGTGTGCCTACTTACTATACAGGTTATCTCCCGTCACTAACATTGAAGCTGTGGTAACTGCATATCATGGCCTTGTTGCTTCAGTGCTGCGATACGGCTTAATTTTTTGGGGAAACTCTACGGATAGAGAGACGGCATTTAAAGCACAAAAAAGATGCATAAGAGCCATGTTTGGACTAAAATCTAGTGATAGTTGCAAACCATATTTTAAGAAATACAGTATCCTGTCCCTGCCGGCCTTATATATCTTAGAAGTAGCTCTATTCGTCAAATCCAACTCAGACATTTTTAAACAGATCTCAGTCGTAAGTAATAGACTACAACGTGACACAAGTAGAGTATGTATCCGTAGGGCAAATACTGCTCTATTGCAAAAAAGTATATTCTGTATGGGACCTACAATTTATAATAAACTACCTAGCGACTTAAGAGAACTTGACATAAACTTGTTTAAATATAAATTGAAAACTATGTTATTGGACAAATGCTATTACAGTGTAACGGATTTCTTGACCGAAAGATAATGGCATAGACATAAGTCTGGCATAATTACTGACTTTTATTAATTAATTTCTTTATTGTATTTTTCTTGACATTTTAAATTTTCATGTAATTGTGTATAATAAGTACTTATGACATTTAAATATTTCGTTCTCATGTAAAAATTATGTATTGACAAAATTAATTTCGCTTCTAATAAAACTAAGACAATTTTAAGGCGCTCTCTCACAACGAAATTTATACGTCTACAATGGCAAAGCATGCAGAACAAATATCCGACTGTATACCATCGTCTTGAAAACTCATGTTTGACAAATAAATATCTTTATCTTTATAAAGCTAAATCATGCCGAAATCACATCAAAAAAGTGTTTGTTGAGTTCGTTCAGGCAGGGAGACTGGAACAAAGGGAGTCCTTCGATTTGTGCAGTTTTCGGTCCGGCGGCGGGCGGCCGATAACATAACCTGTTTGCTGGGGGCAAGCACGGACGAGGAGGGCGCGGGGCGTGCGCCGGCGCAGGCGAAATGAGCACGCCTAACCGACATGGATTAACAATAATGTCAATAATAAAACTTTAAGTTGTTACATTTGCGGCATTTTGCAAACACACCGTTTATTTAGCTGATCCAGAGTGTCATTTTTCTTCCCCTCTTACTATAACTAAACTTCAGACAGTTTTAAAAGTTCAACAGCAGCTTTCATCGATGACGAACCGGGCGTTGTCATTTGGAAAGTTCAACGTCTGCTTTCATCGAAACTTGCATTGTGTAGTAGTGATTAACTGCCTTGTTGAGACTACCTACCTTCAAACTTGTTAGTTTTTAATTATGTTTGTGATTTTTTTGAGAGGACGTATTCTTTGAAAGCTCAGCGATCAGTTATACCATATTCTAAGGTATTGAGTTCTAACTGTCAAAAATCTGAAGATAACAATAAGTTAAAAAAAACAAGATATAAACTTTGAGGAAAAAGTTCAATTACAGTGTAGAGGTAAACGTAAGAATAGTCAAAAATGTACACCGAACGCGCGCTGGGTGGTAAGTCATGCAGCGTCTTATAACTAAATTCTAACTGGAAATAAAGCAAAACAAAAGCATAATATTTTGAACGTTGAAAAGAAAAAAAACTTTTAGAATAGAGATAACTGGCTGGCAAGACCCGTGGCGAGCGGCGAAAGTGCGCTGGAACGGGTTTGGCGGGCGACGCGTGACCCGCCCGAGGACACGGCTTGGGCGCTCCGCGAACTTGCACCCACCGCTGCACGGCGACTGACTGCCCGCACAGGGCCGTGCCGGGGCCGTACCTTGTCCACGCTTAATATATATTGTTTTAATTTATTTATAATAATACATGTTTCTCGAAAACAAATCATTCGCCAAACTGCGTGGCAGTTTGTTGGCGAATTATCCGTGACTCCAAATCGGTCTCAATTTGCATCCGACGCTGCACGGTGACTGCGCAGTCAGTCGTTAGATACCCCAGGGCACGTTAATAATTTAATAATAATTCTACAGTTTCAATTTGCACCCACAGCTGAACGCCGACACAGGGCCGAACCGTAGGCTTGCTAGGAGGCACAATTGAGCACTCAAATTTTTCAACACCGGTTTAAAAAAAAACTTTACATCGGTTTCAATTTGTACCGCCGGCTGCTCTACGGTTACTGACTATACAGGACCGTACTGCTAGGGGCACATTTTTCCACCCCCGATTTATTAATAAAAAAAAGTGAGTACATCGGTTCAAATTTGTACGGTACTGCGGCGATAAGTGGGTAGAACAATACCCGATGGTACAGAATAGATAATGAGGTGCCAAGGAGGTAAAGTCATGCTCAAACGTTAGAGCAGCCCGAGATATATAAGTGGGCTGTGCTGGAATGATTATGATAAACCCTACTTTAGATTTTTGTGTCAATCAACATAATGTTTTTCGTTTTAGATGACGATTTCATAATTTAGTCACATGTAAGTGTCACCAGCAAAAAACCAAAACCAAAACCACTACTATAGCACTTAATGAGGTCGTGATCTCTAGTGATGTTTTGATGAATTGTGTGAGCGCGCCCCAATTTTACTAATGATTAGAAAATTATGTTTTGTTTCTACATTTCCAACTCTGTCTTTTGAAGAAGTTGTTGTCCACCAGCGTATTTTTATCGTAACTCCCCGCAGTACGCCACTGCTGCCTTACAACAGTCCATTGAGACAGACAGAGTGCAGACAGATCTAAGTGTAGGTTTCTGCATCATTGCGTTAGCTCAAGTTACTCTCTAAGGAGTCGGTGCACAACATTTGCTTGTGGACTGACAGAAAGTCAGAGGAGAAGTAATTTTGAAATACCGTCAGTTTAATAATTTAGTATAATTTAAAATAGGTTTAGTTATTCAGTTAGGCCGCCTGTTAATCAGCTAAACCACCCAATCTGGTAAAATAAAGGAAACTAATTATTTTTATGAATTAATAAGTGCTTAGGGACATGGTCTGTTTAACTTTAGCACGTTGCAAGTCTAATGAACAACTTTGCACAAAAATTGTTAAAACAGTTTTATTACCGTATCGGATAATCGGGTAGAGTCAGCCATGAAATAAGATAGTTGCTGAAAGAAAACCGATAATAAAAGATTTCGCATTTATCTGAGGACAATACCGTGCGTACAGGGCGATAAGCGGAACGTCGAGCGGAGCGAGCGCGTAAACGGCGAGCGTGACTCACGTCACGAGAGCGTCGTGTGCTCAACTTTTTGCGACTCGCGCCACAGAGCATGACGCCTAAAAGCTCATTTATACGCTTTTTGCAGTCATTTGACTCGATAAAGCCGTTTTTTACTAGCTCAACTATCATCTTAATAGAATGCAGAGCTACAAATCAATTGTTGGATAATGGCAATGCCCCGAAACAAGGCCAATCTCGTGTATCTTCAAATCATTAGCTGAGTTCCTTGTTGCAAATTGCGTCTGTGTGCGAGCGCGCTTCCAGGTTTAAAATTGAATTAAACATCCCACTTAAAAATCTGAAAAACAAATAAATTTTTACTTCACGCATGAAATTACGTTCACCATTGTCCCTAGGCATGCGAAAAGTGCATTTGTTTCGGTAATTTAAATTAACGAGTTACCATTATTACTTGGTTATGGCGCATAAAGCAATAGTATTAAACCATCCGGATAAATTAATCTTTATTGGGTTCGAACAAGACGTTCGTTCTGAATTTATATTGCGCATTATCTTGATAGAAGTTGTGCTGTACGGGCCCTCTATGCCCTACTGTAATCCACCAAGCGAGTCTTCTACTCCAATACATATTTTGCACTTCATAAAGCCATAAAACAGGTTCGACCGTCACACTGATTAACCGGCTCAAATTCAAAGCGAAAGAGTGGCGAGGTGCACAGCAACAGCGCTAATTAGTCGGTATGTTTTTGAGTTATTTTTTTCAGCATGTAATGAGTGGCCAATGATACCGGAGCGGCGGCGGCATCGTCTTGCCGCCCGCTTGCTCACCATGCGTGCCCGCCGGCCAGACGCCGAACATTGACACGCGAGGCAAGTGTTGCCACGACTATTAACTAATAGCCTCCGCTAATCACTACATCGCCCAGCCAACGATTTAACGCGAATTGTTCGCCTAAGCCGGCCTAAAAAATAAAATACTGTCGAATCGGTTACCCTGATTCGAATACATTCGGTTGGCGAAATTTGGCGTCGCGGGCAAGACAACGGGTTCAACGGCCTGATGCCATTCATCTCGCTTCAGCAAAAAATGCAGTTCGTCCCACGCCGAACGAAGCCCCACACACTTACAATTAGGTACAAGAAGTATAAGATTTTTATAACACATACACTTGCAAGACAATGCTGTTGCCGATGGCCGAACGTGTAGAGAATGTCCGCACAATGTGGGTCGAGAGTCGGGATGCGCTGAGTGCCCGATCTCTTTCACTCTCGCAAGTTGATGTTGCATCGGATCTCCCGTAGAACGTGTACCAGGTTGATTATGTCGTTAGATGTATATCTTTGACCCTTATGTTGAGATATTGCTAGCTACGGAGACCGTGTACGTTGCCAATTGTCTGTCACGTGGTCTTATCTACGGCCGCGCTGAATTGCTAATGTGGCACCGGAAGCTCGGGGTATTTGGCGTCAGCTTTCCAATTTCCTACGTCATTTTAATCATTACGGCTCGGCATCAGCGTTATTTACTTTCAGTGTGCAATTTTCATCGGCCGGTTATAGCCGAATGTGCAATCAAACATAGCTGTCAACAAGAATGCTGTTTATAGCAGTACTTTCAGTGAGCAGAATTGCGATCTCACAAGCTCTCTTTGTTCTGTCTCAATGGTCAATCAGAGCGGTCCGTTATTCTGCCACACACACTAAAGTGTCGCGATAGCTGTACCAATCTTTTTGATAAATAAATAAGCGAGTGTGGGCTCGCCCCCGCGTTCATCTGCGCATCAGTTAGCGGCGCACGCGCCGAGTTTCCTGTCTCTCTCATTCACAGTATCATAATTATTCAAACACCCACTGACGACACTTATTCCCTTTTGGGAATAAATAATGTGACAAAAAGTTTAGCGTGACCTCATGTCATATTTATTGGTCACTCTTATGTTTACATTAGATTAGATTGTATGGATTTTCATGGCATCGCAGCCCCAACATACAAATAGTATGTGTTATAGCAAAATCCCCTACTCTACCAGTTTAAGTAAAGTGTGGGTTAAATCGGCTTGTGAATAAAATGCAAACACAAGTGATACCAATGGTAGTCTGATCAAGACCCAAGTAATGATGCCCAAGGCTCCATTCTAATTTAATAACGTTTTAAAAAATCTACAAAATAGATAAATAGAATCTAATTGTTTAAGGACGCAGTCAGACAGGCTTGCTGCACATCATAAAAATGTATTGCAACTTGGAAGGCTGCAATTTAGGACGATAAACTTTAAGTTACATTTGACTCTCCCGGGAGCAAGTGACACGGCGTGCGATGGCGTTAACAGCATCTGTTTGAGCAATCTGGTCCTTTCGCTAAGTACCTTTTTACGAGTCGTGATTCCGAGTCCCACGCCCGCTCCAAACGGTGGCAATTTGTTCAAAGTAACCAAAACCCCCGGCTCCGCGTCGACGACGCTCGTCCCAAAAACACACTTCGGAGCGTCCGCCTAATGTTCACCTTGAAACGGGCACAGAACTCCTGTAACTTCTACAGAGCTCCGCGAGACTCCCCACAACAGATAAGAGAGCGTAAGACAAGTGTGAAGAGTGTAAGGAGATACAAACTCAAATTAAAAGCGATTTCGCCAACGAAGAGGCTCTAATTCTCGGTCGACTGCCTGCGCCGTGTATCCACACCAATTAAGCTAAATTAAAATATACGAAGAATTTAGAAACTGGTTAACTTCCCCGAAGCGCAACGCTGTAATTGGTCCGCGCATAAGGAACACGGAGGCGTCACTGTGTGAGTTATTTCTTTTGTTTTTAACATGAAACAGTCCGGCCGACAGTCACACTTCAATGGGAATTATTGCTCGGACGCAAAATGCAATAATCTTTTTCAGAAAAGAATGTTCCATCGCGATAGCCAATGTAATAGAATGATATTACGGTAAAGTATTGGTTCTACATCGTACATATTGTCGCAGAATGCTGTGTAATGACCCGGAACGCGGCTCCTTTCGTGGGTCCGATGGGCAGTCGAGCGCGGCCGCCGCCACCGCCTGCAGCCCGTCGCGTCCGCTCTGACGGCCGACCGACCCACGACAAACCTCGCACGGAAATATTCTTTCTGAAAACCGCTACCCATTTTCCTGATTAAATGCTTCGTTCCAGATTTAAAGACTGCAAAATACAGTTAGACCTGCATTAAAAAAACCAAGCGCGAGCTGGACTCGCGCACGAAGGTTTCTGTACCATTATCTATACATTTGAATATTTCAAGCGTCCACCGGAAAAAAAACGCCAAAAAAATCACGTTTCTTGTGTGGGAGCCCTTATTACATATTTATTTTGTTCTGTTTTTAGTATTTGTTGTTATAGCGGCAACAGAAATACATCATCTATGAAAATTTCAATTGACTAACTATCACGGTTCATGAGATACAGCCTGGTGAGAGACGGACGGACAGCGGAGTCTTAGTCACGGACTTTATTCATCACTCAATAATTAATCATTCAAATATAGAAGATTTTACATAATTAATTTTAATAAACAATAAATCATAGACAATAAATTCCACCCTCCGATGTTGACTATCCAGTCCTTCGCGGGACCTGAGCCTGTATCCAATTTCGCAGAACACCTAGCAGGATAAAGTTGGGCTCACGGCAACAATAACAATAATTTCCGCCGGAACTGTTTGGCTTATGTCGAATTCAGAATACTGCGGCTGACTTTTCACCGCCGTTTCTTAATTAAGCCTGCGGAGTGGAGTCGCGGGTGCAGTTCATTCTCGCACAAACGGCATGATGTGATGCCTCATGACACAGGAAAGCTAATTAGATCGCAATCCCCATCGAATTCGCATTGACAACCGTGCGGGATGTACTCCGATTACATATTTCAAATAGGACTTATAAATGGAGGGAATTCTACATAATTTTCTTATGTTTCGTAAAACCATTTTTGTCCTTTGAGCCCCCTGTCTTGTCTGTACAAAAAAAAACACTAATTCTCGATGTGTTAGACTAAACAAAGGACGTTTCGGTGCTTACTACTACTTGTAACTCCCTCGTAATTTTAAGTGTACTCTATGAGGTGTTGACTCTGAACTCTTCCATGAGCCTCAAGTTTCTCCACCGAAGGCCAAGTTTCTGGTTCGATTTAGCGAAGCGCCGTGAATGGAGCAAAGGTGTTGTGGAAAATGGCCGGTTGAATGTGGCGATTTCCGGCGCGCGCTCGGTGGGCGATGCTCAACTTTGGAAAGCTCACGTATCAGAATGTATTCCGGATCGGCCGATGGGGCGGGCGTGAAAATGAAAGGCGCCTATCGGCATTCATTGTTGTCTCGCGAAACCGCGAAAAGCTCAGGTCGTTCAAGTGTTGGCGTCGTCGAAGACAGCTCTATAATTTCCGCCGAGCCGAACCTTTCAAGTGGAGGAAACGTCTATTGCATAACGACGCCTTTCTGCCACAGGCTCGTGTGATACCCAATCCATGACAAGGTTCTGATTCAAAAGAATGAAGTATCTGTAAACAATTTTTAGGGTTCTGTACCCCAAGACTGCCGAGATCCTATTTTAATGCCTCGCTGCACGTCCGTCTGTCTTACCTTTATGGTTTACATTTGGCTTTACATATTGAACCGAAATACGTAGCCAGATGAAATTTCCACAGAATATGTTTTATAAAAGCGCTTCGGCCAACAAATAAGAAAAAATACGAAATGGAAACACAGAAATACTTCTACAACACTTAAATGTATACCTACTTCTAATTTAAAGGCATTTTTTAAAATTATTGCTAAATTTTTAGTGCTGTAGTGTTTTGAATTCAGTTTTTTTTCGATTTCTATGAAATTCTTAACCAGAACATCACCTAATTACCTACCCTGGGACTACTTTTACGCTATATTTTATGAAACATGCATAATACTAAAGGATGGGCCCCATTAAGCCTTATTTACTGCTGTCCATTGAAGAGTTCCGTTCTCCATCTCTGTAGGCCTTCATCAGATCTTCACCAACTTAAAATGGGACTAATGGGACGTTATATCTATTCGAGCAAAAAAATAATTGTCGAAATTGGTTAAGATTTGACGGAGTTATGCGAGAACATAGCAAAAAAAAGGGAATATACGCGTCGAATTGAGAAACTCCCCCCTTTTTGAAGTCGGTTAAAGACCAGTCAAGTCTAATTCGGACTCCTGCTAATGCGACGACCCCTAAGTAAAACAATAAAATAAATATCAATCAAAGTTTCTTTCTTATAAGTAACGTTGAATCTATTGATCGAATTTTCCAGATATCTCAATATTTCCTCTTCTACTCGTATGTTAACAAAATAATATACCTATATATACAGGCGTCCCAAAATTATGGGCCATTGTATTCCACTAAATGGTTTATTTGCTATCGTAAAATGCCTAACATTATAGCTTTTTAACCGACTTCAAAAAAGGGGGAGGTTGTCAATTCGACGTATATATACAGGGCGTCCCAAAGTTATGGAACATGAAGGGAAAGTACCTTAAATATCGTAGATAGGGTACTTTGCTGAAAGAAGACTTTATGTTATTTTTAAAAGTTAGTAACTCTGCATTTAAAGATTTTCTAAAAATTGCTTGCCTCGTCTGGGAATCGAACCGACTTAAATGTATAGAAAAAAAAACACCCCTACTTTTATGATGCCAATCGAAAGAATGGCCAAAAACTAATAACTCTTTCTAAGTAACATAGTATTTTAAAAGAAATGAACAGTGTGAAATTAATAATTTTAATCAAAATAAAAACATACATGAAACTGCCGTAGTCAATTAAGAAAAATACCCATATTTTTTTGTAAATTAATTAATTAAATGCTCAAAATGTGATCCCTCTTGTCTTACGCAAATCGCCAATCTTTTAATGAGTCCGCTGCCAGTTGATTTTCTTATATTTTTATTGTGAAAACTCGATATGATATGGGACAATTCTGTTTGTAACTCACCCACGTTCTCGTATCGCTTTTTGTATAGCATATCTTTCACGTATCCCCAAAAGAAGAAATCTAATGGTGTAAGGTCCGGGGATCTGGCCGGCCATCTAATTGGTCCATTCGTACCAATCCAAGTCGAAAAACATTGATTTAGAAAATCTTAAGAGTTATTAGTTTTTGGCAATTCTTTCGATTGGCATCATAAAAGTAGGGGAGTGTTTTTTTACATTTAAGTT
This sequence comes from Yponomeuta cagnagella, assembly GCA_947310995.1. Classification (NCBI taxonomy): domain Eukaryota; kingdom Metazoa; phylum Arthropoda; class Insecta; order Lepidoptera; family Yponomeutidae; genus Yponomeuta; species Yponomeuta cagnagella. The sequence goes on along the minus strand of OX371271.1, from coordinate 14,955,030 downwards.
GGTTCGATTCCCAGACGAAGCAAGTAATTTTTAGAAAATCATTGAATGCAGAATTACTAACTTTTAAAAATAACATAGTCTTCTTTTAGCAAAATACCCTATCTACGATATTTAAGGTACTTTCCCTTCATGTCCCATAACTTTGGGACGCCCTGTATATACACGTCGAATTGACAACCTCCTCCTTTTTTGAAGTCGGTTAAAAAGCTATAATGTTAGGCATTTTACGATAGCAAATAAACCATTTAGTGGAATACAACATCGTGACTGCAAATTTCGATAGAATTCTCTGTTACCTCAAAATATGCCTTGAAATGTGTTTGTCAAGTAATTCGACTAATACGAGAGTTATTTTACAGTATTCAACAGGAAAAATACCGACGAAAATGTTTTCGCCACTTAGAGAATTAAGCAGATATTAATGCAATAAAAAGATGACGTACCTTTTGCAGATACGATGATGGACCCTTAGGGTTCCAACGACTCCGAAGCCGATCTGAATGAAAGAAATAATACATTGTACACCGAGGGGAGAAAACGATCTGCAACGATCTCCGCTGCGCGTCGGGATTAAACATACTCTCGAACAAAAATACAACTTTCTCCCGAGTGATAAATAGTGCTTTATACTACACCTACGAGCGTACTGTTAAATTATCATACATACATAAACTCACTCCTGTATGCCAGAGGGGTAGGTTGAAACCAGGGACTGACACTTGCCATGATCCTGACAGATCACTTTCGCTTCCCCGACACTTATGTATGGTAGCGAGACTTGGGTATCGCAAAAGAAGCAAGAAAGTAGGATTAATGCAGTGGAAACGAGGCCCCTGAGAAGTATGTCTGTTGTTACTTTAAATGACAGGATACGCAATAGTTTGATTAGAAAACGTTGTGGACTGAAAGAGGATGTAGTGACTAGAATTGAGAAAGGAATGTTGCGTTCGTTTGGACATGTGGAGAGGATGAAGGAAGAAATATTGACGAAACAAATATATCGAGCAAATGTGGCTGGAAGGACCGGTAAGGGACGACCCAAGCGGACATACTTAGACAAAATAGGGGATGTATGAGCAAAGGGCAAGATAAAAAGTACCCGAAACAGGCGTGCGTGCATGCACAAACTTAAATTATCAATTTAGTGAAAAACTTACAAAACAAAACAAATTGCCGCGCTTGTTTTTTTTTCCAGTGCAGAAAAAGGTTACCAGTTGCTCCTCTTATTGAAAATAGAGTACAAAAAAAATCTCCCACGTCATTTTTCTAATCAGCACAAAAAGGTTGCCAGCCTCCATTTATTGAAAATTGAGTACAAAAAAAGTCCCACCTCTTTTTTCTAATTATTTGACATAAAACCCTTAGGAGATTTGACGGTTGTATTTTTTTATGTTTGCTGCTAATAAAACAAAAGAACGCTACATAAGCAGGAATGAAATTCCATAAGTGACGAAATGACGAAAATTGTAACCCGTTTATGAACGAGCAATGACACTTTCTCAATGGGTGTGGTATAAACACATTTTTGCTAAATATTATTTATAGTGGCACGAAGCCCAAAGTCCGACTCATACTTGTGCGGTTTTTTTTTGTTTGTTAGCCAGACCACGTAGGTACTTAACTTACCAAAATTAATTAGCGAATAAATTAGTTCTAATTTACTTGTTACGGAGTAGACGAATTAATAAATTAATTATACTTAGTGCGGCGGCCGTATATCACTTTGTGCGTTAATTGTTTCGAGAACAAGTTTCTGTGTGGAAAAACGGGAACTGTCTGCGAATGGAATTAGCTTTCTGTTCTGAAACACTGAGGCCTTTTGAAACAAAGTCTATAAGCCTTAATGGCAGTAAATTAAACGTACAACCCTATGATCATGAGTTATAAAATGCTCTGCACGGCTAAATGGCGTTTTGAGGTCACTTACCTTCTCGCACCACGTCTGTGCCGGCCCGTCTAACTGGGTACGATCGATGATGTTTATTTATTCCATATTCCAATGCAAGCCGACTATAAAACCATATTTGCATAAATAACTACGTCACATCATTCAGCATTATTTTCGTAAATTCGTAGCTACTCTATCAATTTTAAGTGTCTGTCTATCATGAAATAATAGAGTGCATCCGGTAGGTTAGACTCAAACAAAAACTCGGGATTGGCTAAAATCTCTTAGCACAATCATTTAGTGTAACTATAAAATCTGAAGGATAAACAATAATGACTCACAAATACATTAAATGGAAATCGTTCATAAAAACAAGTTGAAAAGCTTCATTGTGTTGGGCAAAACGAAATGCCAATCATTGTGTTACTGAGACCCACACAACAGAAGGGAGTAAGTAGGTAAATACTAGTTCACTGAATCCCGAGGGTTAGATCATAGTCACGTACGACCTTTTTTTCTCGGGTTACCATATCAAAACCGGCGGAACACATTGGCAGGCCACCTCGATCCTCAGCCTTAGTCTGACAAGCAAACTGACACAGAAATGTCAGCGCTTTTGGTGATTGTCTCGTTTCTGAGATGATCATAAGCCGATCACATGTCTGATTAGGCAAATCAGACACGCCATAACCTTAGTATATTTACAGTCAATCGAGCCAATAATAAGATCGTAATCTTTGGATACTAGGATCTTGCTTGCGACTTCGCTCAGGGCTGGGGTGAAGGTCCTAGAGTAGTAGTTTGCAAGACAAATTCTTGAATCTGTTGAAGATATTTAACTAGAACCATAGAGGAAAGAGTTTACAAGGCCCACTAAAATGTTGGTTTAGTAATGTGACACAAGACAGTGTAATGAGATGAAACATTTAGGGATTGAGTGCGATCTAACTACATTAAAGGGCAGATAACTCTGTTTAGACAAACTGTACTCATGCGACATTATTATTGATACATCACATTGGTAGTTTAATTTAATGTGGTCTCAATGTACTCTGTAATTCTATTACTATTTACTTTTTAAAAAATATGGTACTGCACATGCTCATATTATGGACAGTATCAAGACCAGTTCATTAGAATCAAAAGGAGCGTGTTCTTGTGCGAATATTTTTCTTGATCACAATGGAGAGCGAGGACGTACAACTCCAAATCTGGTGTGCTGAACTTGGTTGAACTTGACATATGGTCCAAATCCTGACTCAACCTTATATGAGGAATCGCTTCGGCACAGGCAAATCGTGAGCTCATCAGTCAATTGATCAAAATTAAGCCGATACTAAGTCATATATGTATATTCCCGACAGACAATATTTGTACAGGCAAAGCAAGACTATGAGACATTGAGGAGTTACTAAGTTTGGTTGTTAAGTTAGCGGGTGACATATATGAGAAGTATTTCGTGTCGGGGTTAATCTGTTTGTTGGTAGTTGGGTGAATAGAGGAAGAGTGGATCACCGGATTGTCGAGGCTACGAGCATAGCGACGTGTCGGATGCGGTTCGACTCGGCTGCCGCAGCTCGTAAATAAGGGCCTCTTTGCGGGCCATTATTAATGAAGCCCGCCCTCTCGCAACGTGCGAGCGAAATAACAGGTGTGTCTAACCCCGTTCGCACAATCTATTTTCGATGTCTTATAACTATAACCGTGCAGAGAAACATTCGTACCACACGCCCGCTCTAAATATTCATAGGTAACATACGCCAGATATTGAGATTTGTTTGGGCGTCATCTGCTTGGCATCGCCGGCTTTAAACGAGCGCGGTCTCGCGTCGCCTCCGCGAAGTTTCATTAGCCGCCCGGAACGGTAACTTAGTGTATCATGTTGCTTCAATTGTGTGCGGAATTTCCACCTCTCGAAAAGGGGCTGAGTTTATCGAGATAAAACCGGCAAAGAGGATTATAAAGGTAAGAGAATTAGCGATTGGGTGAGATTTAAGGTACACCGGATAAAAGCAAATTTTAGATTTGGTAATTTACCGCGAGGGAAACGGAAACCTTTCTGAGACGTTGGTAGACCCCGTCCGGACTCGATGATAGTGCTTTTATTAAGTGCTAGTTTTGAACTAAAACTAGTAGGTAACCACCTATCATCCGGTGTCGCTAACTGCTACAAATAAGGCAGAGTACGGGAGCAATAAATCACACAAGTGCAAGTAAAGCAAACTACTGTTCTCAGTTGGGCGAAGTTTTAAACAGGACGCATACAATAACCTCGAGCTCCAGCTGTAAGACAAACGGTTGCTTGCATGATACACAAAGCGGTACTCTGGGGCATCACGGCGGGACGCACTACGTTGTTAGGCGAAGGGCAGCGAGTGGGGAACGCGGCTTCCCGACTGCTCTTTATTATTTATTTCTCCTCGGAAAACTGCTTTTCATATCGGAAACAGCGGCCCGCTGCAGGCATGCACGGATAGGGCGCCCCTCACATGCTAATGCTTTTATGAATGACTGTCGTACTTGTGCGTTACGTGTACGTATAGTTCTGCAACCGAATAAGCCTTGACGTGTCGCATACAGGCTGTCCCAAAGAGTACAGTCGTGCGAAAAGCTAGAGTTAGAGAACCGCCAGCTAGGGCTATCCCAATCTCCCCAAGTATATTCCTCATTTCTCATACTTCATGAGTTGTGATGTTTTTTTGTTTTCAACAAACTTCATGACTTGTGAGAATGTAATGATGTGAAATAGGAGCCCTAGATTTTGCCCTTAATCAGCTGTATAGTACTAGTTGACGCAGAAACATATATAACAGCAGTTATACCCAGCGGGTTCTTTACCTCGGTCTTTCGCTTGACTGTACTTTTAGGAATACCTATAAAAAAAGATTAATACCGATAGCATCCTGAAACGTGAAACTTACGCCTGCAAACCAAAAGTGGAAGCAGATAGTATAGTGTGAATGAAACTGGTCTTTTGTAGTTTGTTCTCTAGCAAGGGCGACTGTGAAGTTGTGAATCTATATAAAACAGGTATGGCGCGCGCGATACACAGATATGGACGCATGGAATAGATTCCTTTGTTTTAACCGACGAAGAAAAGGAGGAGTTTTTCTATTCGACACGTATGTTTTTTAAGAAAAATTATTCTGAATAACCACGCATTACGTTTCACGGCGTAGTAGTCACGTCAACGAGTGGCCGAAAAGGGAGCGTAGTGTACAGTGCCACGTGTATTTGAAAATAATAAATGTCGAGTTTCTTTGTTAGCTTCTTCTCCGCATAATGTATTAATTGTTAAACTAACAGCTTCGACGTTCATTAAGTAAACATTTTGTTTTTATAGTGAATAAATTTTTGACCTTTATTACACGAACTTAATTCCGTATTGAAAAATAGTAATTTTTCGATAAAGGCATGTTTAAAGGAACTGAAAATAAAATAAAAATTACCCCTTTAAGACTTAATGACTAGGCTCTAAGTAATGTAATAAACAAATTTCGAGTCGGCGCCAAACACTCAACAAAGATCATGAGAAAATATCAGAACAAACACAACAGTTTCGATTTGGCGCAGACTCAAAATTATTTTACATTAAATTTAGCTTAAGAACTTAGTTATAAAGACGAAAAGTGTTTATACCGTACTTCTCCGTTTCTTTTTAGGTCGGGGTTTTTTTTTGTTAAATGTTTTTGTACGTAGAAACTCAATTTAGGGAGCATTCAAGCTAGAAACTACTAAGCCGAACCTTATAAGCCGACCCTGTTCAAGCTGATTTTAATCCTATAAAAATCTCATATTAGATGAGACAAAGCGATTATTGATTACTTTGAGGCAGTCATTGCAATGGCTCCAATATAGTCATCTCATATTAGATGAGACAAAGCGATTATTGATTACTTTGAGGCAGTCATTGCAATGGCTCCAATTTAGTCGTCCAGCAAGGACAGAAGGCAACAGCGAGGTCACTCAGAATTAAAGAATGAAAACGTTAGCAGCGGACTTCGTGGTGTGAATCAGAAACCCAAGTGACGTAAGCGTAGGAAGTCACCACTTGCCAGCGTCAGATCCCGGCCCACGCTGGATGACCACACGGCCGTAGCATACGCATTTATTCCGGTGTAAATTACACTATTAATTCTGTTGTCTTTCGCAATAGCAAACCTTTTTGGGGACGGAGATGATGCAGCATTTGGTACTCAGAGTCTTAACAAATAAAAGTCTATCATGCGATTAACAGCGCCTCCACCCACGAAAATTGAGCAACGATCGAAGAATCGATATTTTTCTTTTTAATTACTGACGATGATAAGATAAGATAAGAATATTCTATATTATACCAGGAAAAACACAACATAAAATCGATCAACGATCAACATGATCGTAACTTTACAGCTCAGCAGAGCAGCAGTTTAGGCTCTGACAGAATACCAGCGTTACGGGTTGCCCAGTGCAGATTCGTAACGTATTCTGAGTCACAGATCTCTTCTATAACCTAACATGACACACAGTGACTTCACTGGATCCTAGGTAAGAATGCGACTACTGTACTTACTTATGATTTATGATTGTTAACGCATAGCATCGAACGCACACACATAAGCTTTCCAGCGTGTGACGTAGTTGCAGGTCGCCGCAATTTTTCGCAAAATACATTTTTTTACTACTATCTTTTTGACCGCAATCGTGTGTGCATCGATCCTTTAATTTTTCTCTTAAAAACTCTGTTTTGGATATTATACCTATATTCAAGAAGTCTCGCCTATATCATTCCACTCCAGTTGGGCAATAGTATCCCGATTAGCCAATGATTTTTTTACATACATATCGAAACCTACACCCGTATCCTGGAGGGGTAAGCAGGTATGTGTACACCAGTGTTTTTCAATCTTTTTGAAGACGGGGTCGCGTCGCCTTTACAAGTAAAAAATTCTAGTGAACCCCAGGCCCTCAAGACTATATTAAAAGTGTCAGTAACTTCAAAGGTGATGTAGTTAGAACCTACCTAATGCCATATGCTTTTTACTAATATCGGGACTTAAATGAAAAAAACCAGTCTCACTAAGTCTTTCAGGGTTGCAACGTAAAATGCAGTAGATATAAAAGGCCTAAAATTTAATAAATTATCGATAGCATTTTGATTTAGTTCTGTGAAAATTCAGCGAGTTCGTAAATAAAGACCGATCTTGCACAAGCGCGTAAGCGCGATCAAAAATTTAATACAGTGACTTTAGTCCCATAAAAACTCTGCGCCCTCAATAACAAAAGACCTGTCCTGAAAGCTAGGCAGAGAATTGATGGTGGCTAAATTGACGGAGGCATTTCCATAAAAATTCAGCCTCTTAGATTATAAAACATTTGTCATTTGCCAATTTCATTCAATTCTGTATAAACCCAGCACCCTCAAAAATAAGAAACCTCTGCCTTACCATGAAGCCTAAAAATGTATAAAATAACGGTGAAATCTTTGTAAGAACTTAAAAGATACAATTAAAATAAAAGATACGAGAGAAGAAAAGGTCTTGAAAATTTAATAAATTGACGGCGGGAAATTCACTAGTTCCGTAGAAACCGATAATCGTTCATGAAGGTGCCGAAAATTAAATAGACTGACATTTTGGCATTTTATTTTGGATTGACATTTTCATTACGATATCTTAAAAGTAAGTGCCCGCGAAAATAAAAGAATAAAAAATCTATTTTAAAGTCCCCCAAATCCTGACCGTTCCCGACCGTTTGTTTTATTCTACCACTGCTCGTCTACTAACTACAAATCTTGCATTTTACTTTTAACTGGCTGGTGACCGCGACCCCCCGAGCAAGACGTCGCGACCCACAGATTGAAAAACACTGATCTACACCATCAAAACTGTATTTACAGAAATATATCGGTTTTCTATTCTATTCTAGTTGACTCCCGATGCTTCAGTCGTGTACCGGAGAAGGCAGGCGGCCAATCAATATGGACAATTATCGAAGAGGTACCATGACTTCTAATTTCATTAGCCTGTGTCGGTACAAGGTCGGCGCGGTTAGCGTGCACCATCAATGTGTTACAAAACATTTACTGGATGACACACAGGTGGAATGGAACTATGTAATAACAAGTGGTTTAAATCGTCATCATCATCATTCAGCCACAAGAAGTCCACTGCTGGACATAGGCCTCCTCCATGGATTTCCAAAAAGACCGGTTGGAAGCGGCTTGCATCCAGCGTCTTCCTGCCACTTGGATGAGGTCATCTGTCCATCTTGTGGCTGGTCGTCCTACGCTGCGCTTGCCGATATGTGGTCTCTATTCGAGAACTTTTCGGCCCCATCGGCCATCAGTTGCTATATGCCCCGCCCACTGCCACTTCAACTTACTAATCCGCTGGGCTATGTCGACGACTTTCGTTTAAATACTAAAATGAATTACAACACATACTCCCTTGTTTATAACAAAGAGTTTCTATCTATCTACATAGCTGGACCTCTTAATTCCAGTAATTTTGAATAGTAAACTCTTACATCGCACTCCAGACACAAAGGTTACTTCAAACCGTAGCAGCTGAACAGCAAACCACTCTACAATCTACATAAATAACCAAATAGCCAATAGAAGTTTCCGTTAAAAATTCTCACATTTCTCAGAATCCCACTCGCTCCGTAGATCTGGCGATTTGAATTATAAATGTGAAGCGAGTGCATGCATCATCAGTGCGTTTCGAGATTCCTTGCCTATGCAAATTAGGGCGAAGGAAGCGGCTGCATCACTAGGGGGCACTACCTGCACCTGCGCGCCATACGTAACCCTATGAAAGGGGTCGTCTGGACCTTCACCTAGCCATAGGTCAATCCCGTGTGACGCTCACCTTTGACCAGTAAATTGACGATAGATAATCACGCCACTATGCCTGATCATCTACAAAACAAGTCGCAACTCGAATGAAACCGCAAGACATAACCTCTCGACGTAAGCGAATTTCAATGAGTTGTCAAACTATCATTTCACTACACAAACAAAACAAAAGGACAGGTTCACCCGAAGACGGCCAAGAAACGATCTGTAGATTAAGTTTCACAATGAACCGATGACCGTTGGTCAAACTTCTCGGCGGCTTTGTTCCCGAGCTGAGAGCTTGGTAATTTATTCGTCTCTCGTGATGCCATGCCATCGGACTAAATAATCGAAGAGCGAATTATAAATGCGTAATAACGGTCAAGTCATAGTTCAAAGATTAGGGCAGCAACCCTTTGCTAGGCGAAGAAGTTCGGAACGGGCTCCGGCCAGGGGTCTTTAGTCGCGCGGTGCACGTTTAAACAATTTGATATTTCAATAATAGCCGTAACCTTTGATCAAATCAAGAGGGTAAAGACGCGATATGGTCGTAGATATTATGTTAATAGAGTCAAAGCAAAGGCCGGGTGTAACTTCGTAAGCCATCGAACTTCAGACAGAAAAGAGTATGAGGTAACGCATCTTCATAATTTTGATTTGCTCTAAGGTTGCACGCAACCCTTTCCCTGTGTGTGTGCGGTCAGTGTTCCGAAACTCGAGTTTTGTAACGAACTTTAAACTGGGTTAGACTAATTTATTGTTGTTTGTGTGTCCGTAAAGACTGTGTTGAAATGTGATCAAAATTTAATGCCGTTATGTTTGCGGTGGAGTTTCGGATTCTTGGCTTCAGCACGAATGATCGGTCTGTGATATTTGAAGCAAATAAATAATATATTATTTACTTATAACGTATCCTCTGCACGATACGCGAGCGGGTTCGCGTCGCGCCGCCGCGGCGGCGCGGCGGACGGGCAGCGTCGCGTGCGGCGCCGCTAATGGATATTGATGGCGACTGTACCTCGTGACTAATTGCTCCCCCTCGTCGTCGTACCTTGAAAGCTCTGCAGGCTGGCCGCTCGATTTTTCCCTCGGCCAGCCGCGCAACAAAACCGCCCGCTGACGTGCACTCATCAATCTCCGGCTGTATCTCGCTCGGCCACTCAATATTAATCGGGCGATATGGCCTCGAGGCTGGCGGCGCGTCTCGATGACATCATCCGCTTGCAAAATAAACATTAGCCGACGGATAGGCGCGTGACGTCAGTGTGCGTCGAAACAATAAAACAGTCGGAGGCTGAGCCGGGCGGGCGGGTGTACACGGTATCAATCAACACGGCCGCGCGACATTGGACTTCAATTAGGCGGGCGGGCGGCGCGTGAGATTGCTCACTCCTCCACACGCCAAAGGGTTACTTGACCTACTTATTAGCTCCGTCGTCGGCCCGACTGCCGGATGCACGGAAATGAACAAGTGATTCAATATTTACTCGTGCTGAAGGTTCTTTTTACCGATTTCAAGCGTTATTCTTCGTAATTGCTTTTTAACACAGTAAAATCTCAAGCACATTCCGTTTAATGCCAACGGGAGCGGTGAGGCCGATGATATTGGTGCATTTCGCGAATGGAAGCAAGTTTTCTGTTGCGGGACTGTGCGAGTGTTGGTGCGCGCCGTTCTTGGATCACGATTGACCACAAATAGGTCGACAGATTAAATAACACTGCACCGCGAGACCCGCGCAAGTTTCTAAATATGTCCATGCCAATATTATTGTAACCGCATTGCGTATGTTGCAATTCGGCGCACCTCTTGATATGTCACCTCTATACAATCTAGACTTTATATTATGAATGTCATTTCAACCTCAACAGCGGAACCTGTTTCGTAACCTAGCTAGTACATTACACAGCCTTTTAAATTGTTGTATCTACCTACTCTAATCTGAAGTTACGTTCTACTAAAGTGAAGGGCTATTTCCAAAATATAAAAAATGCCCAACAGCAATAACAAAAGTAAAAACTAGTACGCTGAACAGTGTTTGTCTTCAGGCAACATTGTACATGAACATCGAAGCGTGTGATCAAATAAGCACACTGGTGTGATTCGAGTCTGTCTTATTGATTTGACCTCGTGGCCCATGCTTCATGTCGAGAGAGGATCATATTTCATTCATGGTTTAGTGAATTCAACGTTAACAATGGTTTTAAGACCGATACTAGTTCATGAGACCTCGTAAAACAGGACGGGATCTTGCCTCAGTCTGCACAGTTGTATTTTATTACTATTAAAACATAACTCGGATGTGTCTACATTACCAGTATAAATCGGAGTTTGATGTCAATTGTACAATATCTACAATGTCAATTTTCCAAACGTAGTAAATAAAGGAAACTAACATACAAAAACTAGTGAGTTTCGTAGTTGCTTACATGGACCACACAAAAATGCATAGTCTGATCGCGCGGTGAACACATGTGTCACAGATGGGACAGTTCGTGAGACGCAGGGACATGGTCCCCAGTCTAGCCTGGGGACGCACCGAGTTTGACATTAATTGATATCCACTCGAAAGCCAATAGCTACGTAATTGATAGATCTTGACGTCAAGTGACAAGTTTTACTCACTCTGTGATGCAGTGATTAAAGGCAGCCGCCTCGTCGTCGCGCATTAGGTCATACATTAATTGTAATGTAGTTTCATTGTATTTATTTAGGGTATTCATGCCGGCAGTAAGAAACGGCGACGGTGGCGATAAAGCAACTTGATTAAAAATTAAACTCGCGCCAAGATTAGACGAGACATTTTAATTAGTTGAGAACACGACTTCATTTTTGCAAGCTCTCCGCCTTTAACTGTTCTTTTTTAATTGCCACTAGTCGAGAGCTCCTCGTTCTTGTAATGTGCAGTTTAATGATGCTTCAAAATGTAAAATGCATTACAGGCGGCACCATCTTTATTTTACAGTCCAAAAAGATAAAATTGCGTTAAGACAGGAAGACTGGATGTGCTCTATTGCTATGTTCGAGCTCTTGAGACAGGGTTGCTATAGTTGCCAGCTTAAATAGAAGACGAAGTAGCTTAAAATAAAGTGTAACTTCCTTCTGGCTAATTAAAGATTAAGCTAATATTACGAGTAACGGTCCGTACTCTCAGCCTAGCTAACTAGCAGTTAAAGCACGGAAAGATGAGCGGAAAGATAATACTGAATAAGCCAGCGTTAAGCACAAATAGTAAACGTCAAAATAAGGAAAACGGGAACTTGTGAAAAAAAGCAGCAATGAATCGAACAGAGCACGGCTAGGCGAATTCAATCAGTTTGAATAAATCTACAAACAGAGGGCTTGTGAGTGAACAGTGGCGAATAGCACCGGGCCAGCATTAGCGTGTTATTGTTCCGGTCCGCGCGCCATGTGACCGACACTGAAGAGATTCGACACACATGGAGCTTGGCAAGCCATACATCACCTCACTCATATCCGTGCTGCATGTGTCACATTTAATTTTAATTAATACATTTCAGAGGATGGCGAGAGTCGGTAGGCAGACGACCAGCCGACGATATCGTGAAGACGGCTAAGAAACATTGGTCGAGACTAGCAAAGGACTGGATGAGAAGAGGCCGAAAGAAGAGGTGAGAGAAAAGGCCTATGCCCAACAATAGGATCTGTTTACGCGGCTGATTATTTCAATAAAATTGTAATAATAAAAATCTTTTATTATTATACTATTATTACCGGTCAGCGTGCATGCAATGACTAATGAATGTTGATGAAGCGAAAGTGATCTGTCAGGATCGTGGCAAGTGGCAGTCCCTGTGCCCGCCACCTGCCACTTGCTCTGCCTACACCTCTGGGATACAGGCGTGAGTTTATGTTATGTTGTAATTATTAGCTGCACTAAATAACATTAAAGCCATGAATATCAAGATAACTTTGGCAAAATGTAAGAAAAAACACGATCAAAACTTTACAACGGCGACGTTGAGCAAAAAGCACATGCACGCCATCCATTAAACACAAGGGTGTTTGCTTAATATTGCTGGCGACAAGTGACGTCTTGCCGGCGGCGCGTTGCGCTATATCCACACCCTCGTCTGCTCCATTAAAATAATGTCATAATATTCAGTGTAGAAAAACGTACATCCGAATTACGCATGCACCCTCACGGCCGCTGCCGCTGGCACCTAATTAGAATATAAATATCTCCTGGTGGCGTTTAACAACTGACCCGACCTCTGTAATCTTAATAACTTCCCGTGCCCGCAATAAAACACGCAGTGATGCTTTTTGTAGAATATTGTTCGAATCGACCGGATGACTACACAGAGTCCAATTCAAAAGAGAAATTGCACCATCAGGTGTCTGGGGCGGACACACGAAGGAAACGTTCACCTTCGAATTACCATAAATATTGCAAACCGCAAGTAAAATGTTAAGAGTTCACCGGCCTGGCTAGTTACTCAACTTTCAGGTTGACCAATTAACATGAAAACCACTTTTCACGCAATGTAAATGAGATTACATTCAAAGGAGACGAATGAGCAAACGAGTCTTCTTTTGTAGAGAAATGGTGTCAGACTAGCGAACCTTTCTTACTTGTTCTCACTTCCTCGTTAATTTTTTTTAAGTTATCCCTCCACTTCACTAGCTTTTTGTAACGGTCCAATCCAGCTACAGACCTACAGTTGGTAGGTATAAAATTTTGCTGTACTGTTGACACAGTGTATTGATGCTAACCAGCGCAACATGCTACGATCAATGTTTACATCTCTGAGTACAACAGCTTCAAATTGTTTCAACACATTTTAAATGAGGATAATATCCAAAAATTCTTCACGTAATGATCACCAGTCCAATTATCTACGTACACATATAACGGTAAAACATTTTGAAACTGTTTCAACAGTGAAAAAATTTGTCTGGATAACCCGGGGCAGTATCCAAAATTCACGTACGAATGGCCACATAAGATTCTGCTGATACAGGACAATGATGGCCATGTGAACATGCGACGAACAATGTCCTGCACAACTCTGTGTAAAACATCTTGAAATTGATTGAACAGTAAGAACATTTGGATGACAACAATATCGATAAGTTCTTCATGCAAAATCACCAAGAAACTAAAAAATGTGATAACAATTTTCTTTCAGCAGCGCAGAGCAGGCGCATCGTTATCGTCGAATCGAATGCATGCGACCACGTGATCTACAACAATGGGGTCCGCGAGACCGGTCCGCGGACCGTTACAGATGAGACGCCGGTGAATATGCATGAGCGCCGACCTCGGGTTATTAGATCGGCCCGTCATCGCATTAAAGCTTGACGTTTAACCAATACACCTCATACACGCGAATTTAACAAAGAAATGCCACTTTGTTTTTTGCTCATTTGCTTAGCTGCTCATTATTTTGGAGACCAGAACCTTAGCCGATGCCATATTTATTGGAGTCTTTGTTAGTTTCCACACGCGATAAAATTCATATCACGCCGGTGTCCTTCCCAAAGTTTCTGAGACAAAGGAAAATAAACTTCTATAAGAACGGAAAGGGAGATTATAGCACTGACGGCGCGGAACATTTAGTTAGGTGGAGCAGGCAAATTGTAGTAACAAAGTGAATGCAGAGACAAGAAGTCGAGTCAAGCGTCAGTCGCCGAGTAAGCTGGGTCATCAATCAGCTGGCGGAGCCGCGGGTCAGGCGTCACGCTCCCTCGCGCGCCCTTCGACCACCTGTCGCTCGAAAATTGCTAATCAGTCTCCAAGTTGCGCCAAATCTCAGCCTGACAGACCGCGCTCCCTATGGGTAATGCTATTTTGACGTACAAGAGTATTAGCCGCCGCGACAAGCGTGTTCCCCCTTAAAACCGAACGAACCCTTTCGTGACAATATTAGCTACCCGAGTGAAAATGGAGCGAAATTCGAGGTAATATCTGTTTGGCTCGTATGTTTTTGGATGTTCGGGGTCTTCAATGTTATGGAGCTCTCGGCATTGTCATTCGGCGTGATGGGAGCGATCCTCGTTATTATTGGCATCATATTGTGTGTTCGTTTGCTTTTTATTTGATTCACTCAATATGGTATTCGGAAAATCGAGTCGCAGATATGTGTTTCTCTGCTAAAATGTGGGTGTGGGATGAATGAAATGAAATCGGTGCATGAAAAACCGCATAAAATGTTACTAAACCTACACATATTAAGAGTAAGCGTTACTCCAGCCATAAAAGACAGTGTTGTGTGTGATTATTCCAATGGAGAAGCAACAAAGTATCTCCATTTTAACGGACCGTAGGCAAGTTTAATTTAACGGGACAGAAAAATGTCAAGAAGTTTCGCATAATTCTGTGCAATAAAAGTAATCCTATAAAACTCTCACCCGTTGAACAAAAGAATTATTGCTTATCAGCCGAGCGGCTATCCTGCGTGGAATAGCAGACATTTTTGTAATAAGCTGATAGCTTTTATTTCAAACGCTTTTGTATGTAATGTGACGCGGCACTGGCTGTAAATTTACCAAGACAAATGTATTCTGTTTAAAACTGTCGTGATTTTACATGTCATGACTAAATGCCGGAAATTCATGATCGTGGTAAGAATCCAGTTTGGATATAGTGTTGGGTTGGGATGACATGAAAACAAACGTCGCTCTAGTCTCCATGCCTCCATGCAACTTTGGGTTTAAATTATATTGGCCTCGACAAGTCAGCACTTCGACTACACAAGATACACTACGTTTGTGACAACCGAGTGCCACTCAATCTGAACGAACCGCGCCATGTAATCACGCGGTATTATTTGGGCTAAAATTGCTTTACTTGTTCATCGTGAGTAGGCGCGCAACGTGCCCTACAAACCAGATATGGGGCGATGCATCCTTGTTTCAGAATTACGAATCAATACCTACAATATGCAAACAAGTGAAAAGTTAGTCTCGGGAAACCAAATAACACGAACTAATAAAGCTTAAACTCAAACATACAAGCATGCGAGTACAATAAAAGTACCTTCTTGGTATTGGAAAATGAATGGAACTGAGCGATTTATACTTATATAGAGCAGAGTTATAATAGCTTCGGAAGTTTTTCGCGGAAATAATAATTTATGTCCGGGTAGAGGAAAAGGGAAGAACAATTCTATAAAAGTTTGCAATATCGTTCGCATGACGCGGGAGTCGGGACGTGTACTGTACACCAGAGTGTCAGTGTACGTGCGCGCCGCGAACGTTACTTCACATACACCCGAGAATACGCGAAAAATTGACGATAATTTTATGTACAGGATGAGAACCTAGAAAATTCACTGAATATGACTTGCCAGCATCCGAGCGATGTGCGGAATTCGAAATTCTGTTACCGCGAGAAACGTTTATGTCCGTATTGAGTGCTAGCAGTTTGTTATATCAGGACACTCCATATTGGAAACGAAGTACTGGAACATGAAGCCCCGTCACAATTGGCGGGAAGTTGCAAGGATGTAACGCGAAGCGCGGAAGCAAATGGACAGCGCGGCTCCGCGAGGAATACCGAGGTGGAAAATCATTTTAGCGGTAATACGCAAAGCAGAACAAAAGTGTGACGAGCAGAAACAAACTCGATTGTAGCGAGGAGCGGAGCAATAACGTCGGCGGGCTTCATCTCGGGCAGATCACGTTCGGGAACAAAAGGAGCGCGGCGAGCCGCCAGCCGGCGAACGAGATAAAAAAAAAAACTAACGTTCAAATGGGGCTTTTCATACTTAACAAACTCTTTGCACTTATAGAGAGTTGCCGCCATGTCACTTCTTCAGGAACCAGTAACCGGCGTGCGGCAATTTTTAGGGTTACGTACATCTGATGGAGAAGCGGCGGTAGCCTAGTGGGTAGAACATTGGACTCGGAAGCGGGAGACCCAGGTTCGATTCCCAGTGCGGGCATGTACATATGACTTTTTCTAAGTTATGTACATTTGTGATGTTATAGTAGCAATACCACTCGCTAACGGTAAAGGAAAACATCGTGAGGAAACCTGGCTGTCTGAGCTATTCACATACCTCAGTGGGCACGCGTGGTGATTAAGCCCATACTCTGTGAGAGAAGGCCTGTGCCCTACAGTGGGACGAATATAGGCTGCTTATGACATCTGATGGAAAAACAGAATCCTTGTACATATTACATACTAATTTTAATAATTAAAATTTTTCGGTAATTTTTACTCCTTATCTTGTTCACTAAACCCCTGACATCGGGGCACCCGGGTTTTAAAAATTTTAATTTTAATCTCTGAATCTATCCAATTCAATTAAAATTCTGGGTATTACAGTTATAGAATTTATATAGATAGAGTTAGGTGACCCAATCACAAAACTTTAGCGAGGATAAACAAATTCTGATTTTAGGGGGTAAATTAATAAAAAAATACTCGAGCTACGATATGAAAAATACCGGATTATCTTTAAAATGCGCAAATCCAGAAAAACGTCAGTCAATGTTTGCGTTTTAGAACCTTTTTTTCTCCTTAGACAATCTTTTATAATTACTATAAATTTTATTTGATTTATAAAAACAAAAATCCCCATACCTCCGAAGGCAGGTACCTACTGAGCGTAACATTTTTGAAGAAAAAACTTACTTAGGAAACAAAAAACCCGACTGCTAAAAAGGCAAGCAAGAGTTTGTTGTTGAGTTTATTGGTTAATTTTTTGTGACTTTTTATCAACAATATGAGACTGAACGTCTGCCATTTTGTCTTTTACATGATGATATACAGGTTGTATATCCATTGTATATCAACAAAAATCCTAACAAAGGTTCTTATCACTATGTCCATTCGAACAACTTTTAATACAGGGAAAACTTAGAAATGTGAAAAAAAATCAGTTCTGTTAATACATTTGAATGCAGCAGGTGGCCATTTTAGGATAAGAGAATTTTGTTACACCCTTTATATGCAGTGGCAGGCGCGTCGTCAATACATTTCTTTGTCAAAATTGGTCAAGCCATAACATAACCCTCCTTTGCTATCGCAGTAGGGTAAAAATACAGAAAATAGGTCCTCACTCATAGTTTACAGGAAAATCAGAAGTCTACCTTCCTTCGGGAAACGTTTATTATTACAGAATCTACTCGAAATCTACTAGAACGCGAGTCCTTGCACTTAACCAGTTCTTTATCTACAGAATGTGTGTGTGTGTGTGTGTGTGTGTGTGTGTGTGTGTGTGTGTGTGTGTGTGTGTGTGTGCGCGCGTGTGTGCGTGTGTGCGTGTGTGTGCGTGTGTGCGCGTGTTTGCGTGTGTGTGCGCATGTGTGCGCATGTGTGCGTGTGTGTGCGTGTGTGCGCGTGCGTGTGTGTGCGTGTGTGGGTACGTGCGTGCGTGCGTACGTGCGTGCGTGCGTGCATGCGTGTGTGCATGTGTGTATGTGTGTTTGAGAATGAAGAGAGAAAGATTCACACAATAAATATATCGAGCAAATGTGGAAAGGTGGAAGGGCCGGCAAGATAGATCCCAGCGACCAATGAATTTTGATGAAGCGAAGAAGGTTTGTCAGGATGCTGGCGAATGACAAACCTGATCTCCGCTCACCTCTCCGGTTTACATGCGTGAGTTTATGTTATTTGTTATGTTAGAATGTGTGTCGATATTGCGAGCATTGGTTTTAAGTACAGGCTCTTTTTAGGGTTCCGTAGTCTGACAAGGAACCCTTATAGTTTCGTATAGTGAAGTATAGTTTCGCCATGTCCGTCTGTCTGTCCGTCCGCGGCCTACCGCAAAGACCGGTGGTACTAGAGAGCTGTAATGTGGTACTTGTATACATATTTATCACCCCGACGAAGTTAAAGAATAAAATGTTGGATTTTTTTTTCTGTACCACCCCTAACATCTAACCCATCATGTGGGGCATCGTTGGATTGGTCGTTGAAATATTGTTGGTGTAGGAAGACCATTTTTTGATTTAGGGTTCCATTTGCGAAATATTAAGCTTTAAAGCGCAAATTTTTGTTCGAGCAGGGCGCCCCCCCTCTCTTGGCTAAACGGTTGATTGTAGAAACGTAAAAAAATTCAGTGTAGTAGCACATAAGTTCATTAACTTAAAAGGAACAGTATCACGGCTAAGTAGGCTTTTCTAGTTAGCGAGTAATAGGCAACCAACTTAAAAAGTAAAATTTCGTGCAAAATCCATTGAAAATTACTTCGATGAAGTTGTTAGTTCTGTAAAGCAGATAAAAAACCCTCTTTCTACGGAACCCTACATTGCGCGTGGCCCGACACCCACTTGGCCGGTTTTTTTTAATCTATTACTTGCCAACTAACTATATGCTATAGATATATAGAGATCGAGAACACTTTACTGTACATAAAAATGGAAATTACACAGATATTTATATTTACATATATTACAGAGCGTTAGGTTCTATAAAGTTTTAAAGAAAACAAAAAAAAAATCTTCCGTTATCGCAGTCCTCGAGGTTTTGGCTAAATAATTCACGTTGAATAAACTGGAATGGGAACTGCATCTACAAAATCACAAATTTCCAACTTTCAAAGCAAATAACCGTTATTACTACAATTTCTGACTCGATAGGCTTTGCTGTGCGGTTTCTTTTTTCGGGAAAAACCTTGGGTATGTAGCACAGTAGAATAAGAAAAAGTTTATTTGCACGTTTGTTTATAAGGCACATGAGCGCGTTGGTAGCGGGGCGGCGAAACGACTTTCTCAAAGACAAATATCTAGAACGTGAAGGGATCGTCAAGGGTCGTCGTATTTGAGTATTCCAAATAAAGAATAGCGGGATTACCGCACTTCATCATGCTATTAACCCGATGGCACTCCACGACCTTTGCCAGACAAAGGTTTTTACTCGTGTGATCGATGACTTCTTCCAACATGGTAAATTCGCAAGAAAAAAACTTTTCGGTCCCATATAAACGTTTCCGCTGTTGACATATTAAAATTCGGAATGGTATAGGCGGGGCAAGAGTCGCGCACAACAGCGAATATCACGAAAGCGGTGCTGAATGTGCAATGTGACAACTCCATGCAGCATTAAGAAGACATTAAGGGTGTGGCGCGACGCTACGCCGGAGGGCACATTATTTCGCGATTTATCAAGTATCCTGATAGCGAAAAGAAGCAGCGAGCTCCTTACGCCAGATCTTCACTACATTGTAACTTTTAGCACACCCTTACTTAATCAAACTATGACGCAACGTCTGCCGAGTACTGGCCTTCTCTAGGTTTTGCTCCAATTACTTGGAGCAGGCTGGTGATTAGAGGTTTCCTCGACGATCGCTACGGGCTGTGCTGTGTAGTTGGATTAGCCGTTTGTTCAATTTGTTCGTCAGCATGCCCTTTCGGAAGCTCAATGTCATTGTTTGCACAGCTGGAATTAGAAAGACAAACCCTATATATATCAGCAGTAGTATAGCTATCGCATTTCGCAAAAAAAAAAAAAAAAAAACAATTCGAAGTCGTCACTTTCGCTCGGCGATCGCCATGACTCGCGTGAAATCGCCATATAAACCTTTCACCGTTCGCCGGTCGCGAGCTTTCAAAAAGCTTTCAGAGACGCTGATCGCGCGCTCTCTATGATTACGAGTATTGCTGATGCACACAACACGACTTCCCGATGCGGCATGTGTTATATATGAATCAGTTGCTATACGCTAGTGCTGTGTAGTTGTGCATGTGTGGCAGCTGCGGCGAGCCGACGATGGTCGGTTGGCAGGCGGCCGCTGTGGAAAATTTGGCGGAAACTGATAAACACCAGGAACGAAAACTATGCATTTTAATTCGCGATCAATCGATACGCGGCCGGACGCACAGGCGTGCCCGTTGTTTATGCGCCACAAAAACCGCCAAGGTTTGCGTCACTGCCAAATTCTGATAGGGACATTATCATGGGCCCCCCGGGGGCGGTTAGGTTAGTGGACAGGTCACAAGTCAGGAGCCGTCATTATCGTTATTGTTCGACGGCGGCCGTTAATTTGACTGTTTAACGAGTTGCGCCTCCAGCCCTAAGACTGGGACTTCGCTCATTAGGCTCGCTACTTATCAAAGTTTCAACACTAACTTAGCACTTGATAGCCGGAATCAGATTCAGATTGGATTCGCAGTTATAATAATTTAGAGTTCTTTCAGGATCCATGAGGGCATTAGGCTTGTCGAAATGTTCACGAGTGTTGGGTGATAGACAGTCACCAGCCAGCTTACGGCTTGTTCTCATAAATATTTTACGGTGCGCCCCTTTTTTGGCTCTTTAATCAGGGGCCTAATTGTCTATCTTTCGAATCTATCGCGATCCCTTTTAAAGGTATTGGGATTATGAACACGATAGCGACTTTTAAATGGAATTGTCCAGGTTTGAGAGTCGCAAAACCGATCATCTTCCCGAATGAAATCGGCGCTCGTCGTTCACTTTAAAACTTTTTGTTATTCCAAAGTTTTTATTTTATCGATTCATCGTTTTAATTTAGAAATTTTAATATTTAAAAAATAAACATCATTTTAACAAAACCAAAGCCAAAAAAGGTATAACATTGTTATAATACAACGATCTATTGTGCGTGCAATGCATTAACGAAACGCAGTTGAAACATCAAAAAACGTCAAATTTTGTTCATTCAGTACCCTTCAAAAACGTGTCGCCATATCCCTGCCTGCCAAGCGTGGCGATTATGGCAAAACACTTCATGGTTAGGAAAACCATGAGGGAGGCCTTTGTCCTGCAGTGGGCATGAAATGGCTGATGATGATCCCTATTACTTTCAATGACAGCTCGTGTCAAATAAATGCAGTCTGAAGTTCGTCAGCACCTTTCAAACGTCAAATTGAAAGGGATCGCGATAGATTCAAAAGATAAGACAATTAGCCCCGCGATGGTCGTACCTGCACGGATGGAATTGGCGACACATTAAACATTGATTGAAGCGGACGAACTGTCGATATAACTTATTCAGGTTTTATTCGCGCTGGATACAGAGCGTGTTGATCATATCGGCGTAGGTGTAAGGCAAGTCATCGACTACACGAATTTCGGAAAAGGAAGGGCGGTAAGGTCGCGTTACGCCGTTTGAAACGGAGACGCGAGGCGCCAGGAGAGCAACAAATTAACTCCCCGTTCGGGGAGCGGCTGCGCCTCTGCCAACCCCGCCACCGCGCCCTCACACCCCGCGTTGAGAGGGAGAGCTGCGATAACGTCTCGCCGAAGGGAAATATTTCCAAGAAATCGCACACCACCCAAATTCGCAAAGTAAAAGTTCCGGTACTTGAACCCCTGTATATTCAGGTAGTTTTTGTTTTTTTTTTTTCGAGTAGTCCAATGGCGTGACATTCATGTTGGGAGTCACGTAACTGCACATCACCTTCAAAGTTTTCCCACATTACAGTTCGTTTTTGTAATTTTAAGAGTAGGTACATGACACCCTGTAAGACCACTACAACATTTAAACATTGAATAATAATTATATTCTTTTTTAATGCACTAACCCGACCTCTTGGAGACCGCTGGTACGGTTAGCCAGAGGTCGCGGGTTCAAGTCCCGGCATGGGTGGAATTTTTTGCCTCTAAATAGGTTTTTAAAATGAATAATAAATTAGGAATTTCTTTACATTTAAGGTAGGCAATACATGTTTTAAGTATCCCGTTCATTGTATTTTTAAATCACTCAAAAACTCTTGGAGTGTAAAATATCATTTTTAGACTAGGTATTTATTAAATGCATTTTTAAATAATTAATTTTTCTTTATGCCTTTTAATTGTGTTGGTAAGAAGTTGAAAATTTTTGCTGCATTACGAGGGGACCGTGTTTGGCCATTTGTAATTTAGATGTACTTGTAGCTAAGCATTTTTAGGTCTTAAGTTTTCGGGTCGTATATGTTGAGGGAATAATTATGTGTTATTTTTAACGAAAATGCACAATTCAGAAATGTATAATGACGTTACAGTTAGGATTTCGTATGGAATATAGAATTTTCTACAGCTTGTCATTGAGTCTATATTCGCGAGAATCCGTATGCATTTATTCTGAAGAATAGAAGGCTTATTAGCATCTGTACTATTGCCCCAAAGTATATTATACAATTTGCATATAAATATTCTTCCGGGCCAATTGTCTAGGCTTAAAAACAATCAAGAGCACAACATCATCCAACACCTAAAATGTCAAGGAGTTTTGGTCTGACACCGTTCGAGTGTGCTTGTCAAATAGAACCAGACAGCTTCCGGTGAAGTGCCTAAAATGCTATAATACATCATGGCCAGTGCTAGCGTAGAAACAAGTAGAATGAACGACATCCTTGTTTACTACAGATTATATTTATAAGTGCAATAGTGTATTTCTTTTTGAGGATTCAAGTAGCATCGTCATTTGTACTCTCACCGTTATAACTCATGATAATCTCTTTACTTTTACACCTGCCGTAAAATTGCAATTTATTGGTTCATTTCACTCACTTGGAAATAGAGTAAAATATACATGATAAAGTAAAGATGTAGGCGTTTCACGAGTGAAATAAAACTCTTACCGCGGCATAAACTTTATCACTTCAGGTCATAAATATTTTGTATCAATATCGCTTTCCCCTGCCACTGTTCAGTGGCTTTTAAATTGTGTACCCTCTGTGGTATGACGTCTGTAATATTTTACTTGTTCCTTTATGGCACATTTATTTATATTGCCGTGGATAGGACACAGTAAAAAGTTTCTTTTGCTAGTTATTACATGGAAGTGTCCACGATTTAACCAACTAACCTCAGGTCGTTGAAACTCGGTAATTCAGTAAAGTTTGGAGCGCAGTACTATGTAGCCTAAATACGTCCCACTGCAGGGCACATGCCTTCTCTCAGAGAGGTATGAGCTTAATCACCACGCGTGCCCACCGCGGATTGGCAATTTCAACCGCTGAGGTGTGTGAAAACCTCAGACACTCAGGTTTCCTCACGATTTTTTCCTTCACAGTTATCGAGTGGACCGTGTGGCGCCGGATTAAGAATAGCGTCACTCCATTTCCTTCCGTGGATGTCGTAGAAGGCGACTAAGGAAATAAATTACCAGGAGACGGGCAGCAGCGTCTTCCTGAGATTCCAACCGCATACTGCGATCGCCAACCCGCCTGCCAAGCGTGGCGATTATGGCAAAACCCCTCATGGTTATGAAAACTCATGGAGGCCTATGTCCTGCAGGGGGCGTCAAATGGCTGATGATGATGATGATAGCGAGTATTGCTACTTATCTTCATAAATTTACGTAACTTAGAAAACAAAGTCATTGGTAAATGCCGGGATTCGAACCCACGACCTCCCGAATGAGAAACCGGCTCGCCGGCTACCGCTCCGCTACCACCGCATTAAGCAGTAAGTAAGCATAGCACTTAGTGTCAGTATAATTAAATGTCACTTGGATTCAGGACTGCAGAATCTATCTACTGAAGAATTCACGACTTTCAGACTCTACTTCTAAGAACTACCACCACCACAGACTGATAAATCGATCCTAGAGAAATTGCTGCGAATCCGGGTTTTATTGCACAAGTAAATTAGTACATTATGATCATGAAATTTTTGTTTTACGATCCCAGCAACGGTGATCAATATGAACATTGAAAAAACAATGGTGGTATAATACCCCATGACTGAGGATGATAGGTTTAACGTGCAACAAAATGGAAAAAGAACGTCCCATAAAAGTAAAAGGAAGAAATCTGCCAATAGCAACGCTTAAGCTGGGGTATAAAATTTAATGGGTAGGCGTTTTTAGGGTTCCTTACCCAAAAGGTACTGGGACCCCATTATAAAGCCATGCCTACGACGTCCATCGACGTAAGTCTCTTGAACAGTACAAGACAGCAAGTCAAACGTTTTATAGAATGTGTTACATATTAGGGCGGATTACGAATAAAAAAATAAGGGAGTCTCCACATTAAGAGACACTGTTTCTTTAGTTTTTAGTTCAGCTCCTAATCATCATCATCATCATCAGCTATTTGACGCCCACTGCAGGACATAGGCCTCCCTCATGATCTTCATAACCATGAGGGGGTTTTGACATAATCCACCTAATCATCATCATCATCATCATCGGCCATTTAACGCCCACTGCAGGACAGAGGCCTCCCTTATGGTGTTCATAACCTTGGGGGGTTTTGCCATAATCGCCACGCTTGGCAGGCGGGTTTGCGATCGCAGTATGCGGTTGGATTCTCAGGAAGACGCTGCTGCCCGTCTCCTGGTGATTTATTTCCTTAGTCGCCTTCTACGACATCCACGGAAGGAAATGGAGTGACGCTATTCTTAATCCGGCGCCACACGGACATGGACATCCTCTAATAATGGTGTCAAACTTGGACTGGTTATAGTGCACTTTCTATAGCAGGACAAAAAATATAAAAGCCAAACGTGCGTTGGCCGGTTTTTATTTCGAGCCACAATCAGCTTGTTTTTTAGGGTTCCGTACCCAAAGGGTAAATACGGGACCCTATTACTAAGACTTCGCTGTCTGTCTGTCCGTCCGTCCGTCCGTCTGTCTATCACCAGGCTGTATCTCAAGAACCGTGATAGCTAGAGAGTTGAAATTTTCATAGATTATGTATTTCTGTTGCCGCTATAACAACAAATACTAAAAACAAAATTAAATAATTATTTAAGGGGGGCTCTCATACAACAAACGTGATTTTTTTGCTGTTTTTTTATCTTTGTGTCTAATGTTGTATAGATAATGGTACGGAACCCTTCGTGCGCGAGTCCGACTCAAACTTGGCCGGTTTTTTTATTTCAAGGATCCCAAAGAGAGAAAACACATTTTTACTAAGTACGGAACCTCATTGCGCGAGACTGACTAACTTGCACTTGGTTTTCATAAGTTTATCGAGCGTCCCATGCGTTGGGCAGACGTTTAATGGACTTGTAGGCGACAAGCACGCTACCTTTCTATCTGAAGACACCATCCAGGGCCCAGATTCTGTCAATGACCACTGGATGAACGTGTCGATTTCATTTCATTGCCGCTTCCAATTTACCGACCGTGTATCTGTCATTGTACTATATTTCGTAATGCTCTAACAGAATCGCGGCCCAGCTGTCCATTTTGCACTGCACGGAAGTCGGCGGTCTTCCCGATTTCCTAATAACCGAAACATATCAATACAAACCTACATAAAATCCAATTCCTAGGTATTTCAGCAACACTAGAGTGTAGCCCAGAACAAAAAGTCCAATACGTCGGCCACTTATTACACTCGGAGCGGTCGACCCTGGCCCCGCTCGCTTTTAATGCGGATTTATCGACTCAAATTAATCGTGTAAGTAGAGTAGAGCCGCCGAGAAAACTTGCGTGAAACGCGATAAAGGACCTCTATTCGTTCGGAAAGCCGTCCATTGCGATTTAGCTAAATTGACTTTCGATTACTGTAAAGTTAGAGCGAGCCGGGACCATATTCATATCAAGACTGTTCTTACGTGGAGCATGCTGTCTGGCTCGCATAATTTAACAATTTTATTATTGTAATAATATGAGTCAACATATGACACATGTGGTCTGAGGGTTTGATGCATAATTAAATGAATGCTCCACATAACAGCAGCCTTAAGGTTCTACTACGTCTGAGGTCCTTCCTTAAACAAATTTCTTATATCCCTGAAAGTGACTGCATTAATTTCAATACCGCAAAGTTATTAGTTTTCCAGAAAACTGTTTTGGGCTATCGAGTTAACGTTTCACTGGCGGCACTACAAATAGGCTCACGAATTCCATTCAAATAGAACAGTAACAGTGCTGATAGCGAAGAGACCTCGCACAAATATCCATTTACAACCGGACTGTACAATCAACAATTACTATCAAGTCTGATAAGCTCGACTTGCGTCAAAATGAAAACTCAAACAGTGCGCCCGGGAATTTCTGCTCCACGAACTGAATTAAGTAATTGCTGCGTCGATCCGCATCGTGGAATCTCTTCTTTACCATTACCAAGACCGAAAGAAAAATCATCGGAATATAAGTCTGTGGATTTACAGGAAGTAATTTCGAGAAGATATTCGAGCGGGTCCAATGCTTTGTTTATGAATGCTCAAGGAGCTGTCTCCGACGACGAGTGGAAGTGTTTCGGAGCGGCTCAAAGGCGGCGGCAAGACTGCATAAAACATTGAGGCGTATGCAGCACAGTTTGATCCCTTTCTAGATAAGGTAATATGACTGTAGCAGAAGTGGAAAGTTCTCACGACGGCAGCTCCACTTTTCTGTGATCTAAGGACGCAATCTCTGACACTGAGCGGTAGATTCGCACTACCCCTGGAACTTTCACACTACTATATTTGGACAATGACTCTGTAAGAATAACAAAATTTTTCGCCAAACTTTATCTTCTCTCAGAGCAAACAGTTAATTATCGTTTAGTGAGCACATACTGCGACACTGACTACGGTAATTAATACGGCATATTGGTTAAAGGAAACGTTGTTTGAGTAAATGATTGGCTAGTATTGGTCAACAGAGAACACTTTTATGTGGCAACGGCTTGTAACATTTACCGTTAACATTAGTTGAGGCAACGAGGCGTAATGTGTTTAAGTGCTTAAAAGTGTAGGAGGATTATGTAGGTAACTTTTTATCTTACACATGTTACCAAAATTCAGTGTACTTGCACATAGCTAAAAGTACTGAACAAACAACACAGGGTGTCTGGATTCCGATAAGCTTCACGGAAGACCTCTGTTGGAACTTGAACGGCTGTGTTTCGCTCGTCCATAGCTCGTAAAGCTTCAATGATCCGCAGATAATAAATATAGGGTGGGCTGTTTTTGTCCTGAGAGGAGTCTCGTGAAACTGTGCTACTGCCAGCCAGGTTTATTTGTATAATCATCTACAAACAGATAGAAGTGTTCTCTGGTTAAAATTATCCTCAAATTAAGTCGTAAAACAGTCTGTTACAGTCACAAGAGTGAGTGCCCGGAGACCTAAATAAATACACGAAACTAAAGCTGCAAAAACAGTTTTGTGAACAATAAAAAGCGCATTATTCTCTCAGTTATGGAGACAGTTTGTCGAGCTGGTATGACTAGTTCGGACGCGAGGTAACGAACCGCGAACGTAATACAATAAGTCACGAGTATACACATACAAATTGCGAACGCTCTCGAGATCTCTCGTTTCACTTGCAAAAGGACTTAATTAAATGACGGCATTACTTGTCTCAACCTTTTTGGTCTATTTTTATCTATCTACTATTGAAGATTCTTGATAGTGGAAGAAGCACTAGGAGGGATTGCATTTTCCACAGGATCATGAAGAAGCAAGAATGATGATTCAGTCTGGGTGTTTTTCTGTGTCCAATTACCATGGCACTGAATATCCTAGTTTGGGACCAGACAGTGACTGTGTTGCGTGGATGTTACGATTATCTTGTTTGACTCTCTATTCAGCCTATGGACGAAGACCATGTTGGGCACTTTCTCTTCGCCACCTTATTTATAACTTTAGCTTGTAATTAAGGGGCTTCACGAGGTTCACTAGAAACATTAATGAAATAAAATCATACCTTTTTTGACCTACAGATGATATTTTGCGACAAGTGGTTTGTTTTTGGCCTTAGTTTCTCCATCGTGGATCCTAGAAATCACTATTATGTCAATATTATGCATAAATCATATCAGTAGATTGGTATGTAAAAACTTTTAAAAACTTCGCAAATACCGATTTTCTTTCTCGAGAAGGTTTCAAGGTAGGTCCTGAGGTACTTTTGACAGTTCATTACTCGACTCGAGTGAGAAATTTGCTCGAGTGGAGAAAATATTTGACGTTTTATAATACCGTTTTCCTCAGGCGAGGAAGAGTGGAGTCGAGGAGGACTATGAGGAACGTCTTGGAATACGGGTGTAAAGGTGGCATTAGAAAATTAAATTGCAGACATTATAGTCATATTAATTTTCATATACCTAGAAGAAACTTCAATAAGTAATAATGGCTTAATGTTTCGATGTAAAAAACTAGGCTTTATAAAAATTAAAATATATCTATAAGCGTAATTTTAATTACTATTGCCACCATAAGCCACTTTGTTCGAAATTTTATTCATTCTTTTACGATCGATAAAACAGTCCTAAACATACTTTACAGTTAATTTTAATATTGTAATAACCTAACAGAAATAATAATTATATCGCCAAGCCAATGCTGGTCGCCATGAAATACAACGAGAGCCACAGGTACCTACCCCGGTTTGATGTGCAGAGGCAACCTGGCATTTATTAATGCGAATCGCCTCGGCGGTCCTAGACAATGGCTTATGTTTCTCCTGCAATTTGCTACCCTAGGGTTGCCAGCGATGAGCTCCTCACTTCAAAATTATGCTCAAATTATAAAGAGAAGAGTATTCTGTACTCAACAGTTTACACTGGTTTGATATGCAGAGGCAATCTGCATATCAAACCAGTGTAAACTTACGGCGCTAGATGCATTGTTACGAAAATCGGACGTTTTTAGCGGAAATCGACTCAAAATTTTACTATTGTCTATAAAATTTCAAATACTTTTTAAAAAGCGGATTATAAAACATATATTTTTTCATTTGTGGTGTTAGTTGACACTTTAGGAAGTCACTTAGTTTCCTAGTTAGGTAGAATATTAAGGTTAGGTTGGTGAAAATGGGCATCAGTTAATCTGAATGTAGGCCTATTTAAATAAACATAAGATACTTACGACCGGGGTTTGCTAAGCGTTTCATTTAAATTCAACGGCCGGACACAGTGGGATAAGCCGAAAACTAGTAAACAATTTAAAAACTTGACCTGGGCCGCGTTTCATAAAACTTGAATTCACAGTTTATTATGACAATTAGATGTATTTTGCGTAGCCGAGTCTTCCAACTACTTATTTTGTAGGTTAATCGACATCTCAAAGTAAATCGAATTAAAATAGTAAACCATTAATGACCCCTAAGAAACAGGTTATCTTAGTTTAAGGGTCAGGACCACAGATAATATAGTCTATACATAGTGGTCAGGACAATTCGTGTATCCTTGTAAAAACTGTATTTACGTATTGTATGTTGTACCTATTGTATGTACTGTTTAATAAATTACTTATTAATTGTGTTTCTAGGAAATTGGGCCCAGACTGGCAACCCTAGCGCTAGTTGGCCCGAACAATGTTGCAAGAGTTGTACTCGGCATAAAATAGAGATGTAGGTAGGTACATGATTCGGACTGATGTAAAGAAACAAAACATTCACATTTTCTTTCGGATAGATGCCTGCTTTCCTGCTGGAGAAGAGTTCGCTTTCGTTCCTTTCATTCAAGCTAAATTCACCAGACAATATATCAATATATTCCTAATAATAATTTATATTGACTGTCTCGTTGGTAAAGCGGGAACACGTTTGTTTACTAGCAAGAGGTTTTGGATTCGATTCCCGTCGGGGGCCTGCAGTACTTTTATTTGTACAAGTGGCCTCAGTTTGGGTGTTTTCCGTGTGTGCGATGGTCTTGTATGTTTACCGTCTTACAGGGTATCGTGTTGTGTGGAAGTAAGGTTATATTATATTGACATTATCTACATAGATATTTTTTACAAAATCCGACA
The DNA here is from genome assembly GCA_947310995.1 of Yponomeuta cagnagella. NCBI lineage: Eukaryota > Metazoa > Arthropoda > Insecta > Lepidoptera > Yponomeutidae > Yponomeuta > Yponomeuta cagnagella. The sequence continues at coordinate 14,924,779 of OX371271.1, read as the reverse complement.
ATACTACGTTTCAGATTTTTTCTCCAAAATGATCTAGATTTTTAAATTGACATCTAGTTTAATGTCCTTTAAGGGCCGGTTTCTGAATTGAGAATTTCACTAAGTAAATACTTAAGTAACGTTCTGTAACGCACTTTTCTGAGAAATTCGAAGAGACGCACTACAGTTAACCATTTACTTAGCGAAATTCTCAATTCAGAAACTGGCCATAAGTCACTGTTTCTGTGTTACTTTGAATAAAAACATTTTGATTAATTTTATTTTATAATAGGTACCTAGTAGTGATGTTATTGGGTCAGATTTTGTAAAAAATATCATAGATGAATAATATCTAGCTAGTTACACGGTTTGGTTATAATACGAGATATAGACATCAGAAAGAAGGAAGAACTAATTAGTACCCATTTTCAATTCGTCGCTAGCAGAATCTGTCTAGAACAATATTATTGAAATAGCGACTGTCATCCAAAGTGAACTGATTTCAGTAGGGAATTTCGGCGAACAACCTGTATTGTATAAAGCAAAGTGGGAGCCTTGATTGGCGCCAGATTTAGAAGCTACAATATGTACAGTCGATAACAAACCGACCTTTCCGAGCCTGAACTCTACTCGGTTACGTTACAGGTGATTTGCAACAGAAATGCAAACGAAATGTAGACCACACATACCAGGCTATAAAATCACAATTCTAAAAAAAATTGTTTTACAATACCTAACTTTGAAACCCGGAAATACTCCTGAAATATCAGCTGATGAAAATAAATCATTTAACCCACATTAATTGCTGTATATTGAAGACACTTGTATAAACTAAATACAAGTTTGTTGGTAATCTGCCAGGAAGAAAAACTTTTTATATTGCATTAGTTGAAAATTATTGGAATGTTTGTCACGTGGCGTTATTAACACAAGACATCTAATGCGTTTACACAAAATCGTATAAGTTGGTAAAAATAAACTCACTTTGAAGAGAGCTCCTTTACAATGATATTTTATGACTCCGGGCCAATATCTGTAACAATAAAAATACAAGTGTTAGCAGTACAGATTGCCTTATGGAACAAGGTTTTGGACGCAGATTATAAGCTTTTTTAGGTTCGGCAAACGCCTTAAGGAAAAATATGAGTGTATTTAATCGCTCTGAGCCTCAGAGCGATACAAGAGTTATACAACAGTGCAAAGTTGCTTTTTAACCGCGTGCTCACTTTTGATGACCGAGCAAGCGAAGGATTCTAAAATTGAATCACGAGCGCAGAGTGATTCAAAAATTAGAATCCTGAGCGTTAGCGAGGGAATCAAAAGAGCACGAGGTGAAAAATCTTTGCACTCAAGTGCAACATGTAACTTTTCGAACCATCTCAGCGAGGAAATGACTAAATGCAAAAAAAACACAAAGGAGGTTCCGAGTCTTGAGTTTTTAACAAATTAAAATGTTGTATGATAAATTCGGCACCATGGAGGTAGAAGTAAATAGGTTTAATGATGTTTTGAATTTACGAACTTAGTGCACACGATGTCCTGTATTCAATTGACTTTGTCCTCTAGCGGATAAAAACGGCTTTTGGAGTCAGATATCGAAGAGCAAAAATACTCTTTCCGAGATGAACAATTCTTTATTGCACTAAAAAACAATTTTGTACAAAGGCGAGCTTAATACTGGGTAGTATTTTCTTCCAGCTAACCTACGTAAACAATATCAATGTCCTAATGAGTAGCATTACCTACTGGTGAAGACCGGAACGAAGCTAGTTACCACTTTACGCCGGGGTTACACGAGGCTAGTTTTCAAGCTGGGGAAACCAGCTAGTGTCAGTAAGCTAGCAAGCTAGTACTTATGGCTTCGTGTAGACAAAACTAGCTTCATTCCTAGTTTACAAGCCAGGTCATCATTTTTTAGTTCTAATGGTTAGGCTAGTAGCACTTTTAAAGTTTGTACAATAACTGTACCGTGACCGTGAATATGTGTGGAACGCCATCCTTCCAAGTTATAAATTAAAGTCTAAATGTGATTCAGCCAGCACTACAAAAAATTTTGGGGGAATTAAAGACAGTGGGTATTGATATGACTACCAAAGACGTAAAAAGTAAATATTTTTTTTTAAGAAAAACGTATTTTCAAGAACTGATAAAAATCGATTTATTCGCATGCAGTCCATTTTGGACGTGTGGTCACCTCAGTGACTGCAATAGTACTTAGCTTAAAATAATCGAGCCTTATGTAAACAGAACTAGCATGTTCCAAGCCAGGTCAGCAAGTCAAGACAGTGACTTCTTTTTATTCCCGAAAATAAAAAATCTGCTCAAAGGGATAGAATTTTCGTCGCCGGAGTTCAAGAAGGTTCTAAGCTAGGTGTCTGCAGCGGACTGGAAAAAGTGTTTCGAAAACTGGTTCAGACGCATGACACATGAAAAAAATATTTGCGTCAGGATTCCGACGGGATTTGGTGCGCATAATAAAGCCCATGCTTCGGTGTTGGTCTGTCACACGAAACGTGTGGCAGAGCCATCCGAACCGAGAGTCTGTGTCTGGTAGGTGGTAACTTACCATACACAAGACCTAAACAAATCGAAAAGGAATCGTCGTGTTTGCCACAACTACCTAAGCACTGTTAATTTGAAAAAGGACTGAATAACTATATCGACGGTTAAGAATCAATACCACCTAACTGACATTTTTGCGATTTTGACTTTTTAATGCAGTTCGCTTTAAAATTCAATTTAGCATGCACTGGAAAAAACACCTAGGTCAAAAAGACGATATTTAAAAAGTTATTGAACCATGACAATATCGTCTATGTGAAATTGACGTAGTATTGTCTGCCAAAAATACCTATCTATTGCGAAGGATGTGTTTACTCCAGCGCTGCTCGCAGCGGACTGGTCCTAAAGCGCTTTTTGTGAGTATACCTAAAAGGACGATGACAGAACGAGTAAATGAGTTGAAGACCGACGCGCTCACTTCGGACATCTCATTTTGTTCGTGTTTTTTTCACAATTACTTCGTTATCCTCAGTAATAATTTGAAAAAAATGCTGAAATTTTATTCTGTTTATTCATATTAATGTGTGTTCAGTGTTACTGAACAACATTTACTGAGTGCCGTAAGTATAATTTGAATTGTTTTTACTTTAAAAAGTAGGTACCTACAAAAAGTAGTAAAAAAACGAAATATGGTAGTTGAATATTTTGCTTTTCTACGAAATCTAATTTATTGCGGCTTGATTGTTGCGTAATTCACAACATACATCATCAGCTAAAATCTTCTTGATGTGTATATTATTAGCAACAGTCAAAACATTAAGTAAAACCATGGTTTTCATAATATTTTTCAAGATATTTACATAAAAATAAAAACTTTTATTTTTATTTTGCAATTTAAACGTTTTTGGATGTTGTTAAAGTACACAGTAAATTGCTTTACACAGTACACATTGCACAGTAAATTTAGCATCAAATATAAAGTAACCATAACTCAGAAATATGTTGAGTGTGGTCACACACAAATGGAATGTGACTCGGTTCACAGCGCAATCGAACGCAAGAATAGAGAAATTCATCTGCCTTCAGATTATGTATCTGCTACTAAAGAAGCTCAATTCTCTAATCCATATGAAGTGATTTAGATAGATCACACATTTGTGAAAAATTATGCGGATGAAAATACCTGGATCTATAAAAGCATAAGACCAAGGCGCAAACCTGGTGATCCTGTAGTGACATTCGAGCTATTCTTTACGATCAAGAAGAAGTTATCAAAGTAAAGTTACATTTTGATGACGATTGGAATGTTCTTCCGCAAAGACCAAGAAGACTTAATTTGGACGTCGTTTACACAAATTTACGCTCTGAAATTATTCCTATTGCTGCTACAAAATTTCAGCATCTTCAAGATATGAAACAAGTCTTACCAATGGACTGTCATCATTTCTATAACACATTGCCGCATACTTAAAATATTGTACCTGGTTTTTGTTTTTATCTTATTTCGCTAACTATCATGTTGCGGTATTATGTTTTAGGTACCATGAAGGTTACATAGGTACTATTTTATTGCCTGTGATTACTTAAAAATACCATAGAATTGATTGTTTTGTTACGTGAAAAATATATTGGAAGTTATTTTTTTCTTCCCAAATACCCAATGATTGAAGAAGCTGTTTTATTATGTTCTTTTCTGATTTTATGATAATAAAGTTGTTAACTACTTAGTTTTTTTTATTATTTATCCTCCGCCAACAACATCTATCTAACATTAGTCAAAATATTATTCTCTCAATTAATACCATGAACACCTAACTAACATTATTTCGAAAACGGCTAGACATACAGATTTAACAACATAAAGGGAAAATACGGCATAATTTTATAATATTTTACAAGTAAAAAATGTATGGTTCAGTTCAAAAATGAAAAAATTAAACGTTTTTTTCATTTCCTGTAAAATCTTGTTTTTGTAGTTAGGTGGTATTGAATCTTAACCGTCGATATGCTTCTCGCTCACACGATACAGCAGCTTATTAAAGAATTCTTATTGACGAAAAAGACATCTATAGGTAGTCAAAGAAGTCTTAGCTCCATCATCAGATCTGTGCGATAGTAGCAACATATTGTATTGTCATTTGAATTACACATACTTGCAAAGTTTGAAATCAATAAAATTGGAAGCAGATTAAAATTTAATTAATAAATAGACTTGTTTACGTATTTACAACAGAATTAGTTTGCCAGTTACGTACAAAATAAGTGGAGTTAATAAAACCGTGTTAAAAACGGTTAGAGGAGACTTGTCAGCCGCACAAAAGTGGAATACATGCTGGTGTGACGTCGTCGGCGTCGGTTGGACGGAGCTCAGTTCCTAAGTGATATAATTTAAGTTTGCTCAGCACACACTGCGAGGGAATATAAAACTAAACCAATTACAAGTTTTCCAATATGCCTCGCGAATTATACAAATGTTAAATTCCCAATAGCCTCTTAACGCGGTTACTTACAACTTTAGTCTGCGAACTTCACAGCCATTATCTTTGCAACTAGACTTTACAGTCTTCCTAAATCCACGTTCGTACCTTATCTCAATAAAACTGGGAATTTGTTTTCTTATTTTGCTTTTAAAGCAACGAAACGTCCCCTTGTAGCAATAATGCTCCGTGTTCAATTGAAGCCCCATATTGATTCAATGGTTAATCATGAACTGAACTCCAGCTAGATGACAGAATAATGAGTATGCAATTAGAGTATTTTTGAAGTTTATGACCCAAACGATTCAAGCTTTATCACAGTAATGTTACTTAACAGATCACAGGGTCCAAGACTTTAATATTTTTCTTTAAATCTTTTTCTGCCACTAGGTAGTCAAAAGGTCGATTTTTTTACGAGTATGTCACCTAGCTAAGCTGTCTTTTATAGTTATATTAAATTAGCTAAAGTAGGCACAGCACTGTTATGGATTGGATTACAATTTATATAGATTATATCGGTCTATAAACGATTATTTATTTGGTGAACCATTTTATTGTTGACTATTTGCCTCTCTCTCACACAATATGGACGGCATTGTGTCATTGTATAAGCAAGAAGCAAATAGTTGGCCAATCTCTTTCTTTAACTAACAGTGATTACCTATCAAAATTTTGTGAATCAATCTGTAACACGTACATATTTCATGAAACTATGGATATCGGTCTCAAATAAATAATTTAATTTAATTTTTGTGCGTATACCTAAAGCTGTCAGTGGTCGCTACCTGCTAATAATATTATTACAGCAGTATTCCGGGGGTGTTGAGATTTCCGGCCTATGTAGTTTGAGAAATCGACGTTTAGGGACCACACCGGCGTCGAATGAATGGGTTCTATTAATTTAACCTTGTTGCTAGTGGATTAAGAAGCCAACCCTCGAAGTTCTAACCTATACAATTCTATACATATGGGATGTTAAAATACTAACGCCGATCCGTAAGCTATGCAAACTAGACACCAAAACCAAATGCTATATTCAAATTTTACTGGGATAACAATTTTATTTTAGTTACAAAAATAGAAAAAAATGTGACCATTAAAAATTACGATAACAATCTTTGATTAGAATATTAAATGATCAGTATATAGCTTCATTTCTACAAAATGCAATAAAAAGTGTGACCTTAATATCTCCTTGTAAGAGATTGATTTCCCAGGCGTTCTCCTTTGGAAAGTATATTTGTAATGATGCCGAGAATACGTGGGTTCACGAAGGGCGTTAGTAAATTAACACTCGGCAGTTTCATAATCAATATACCATAAATGAAACTTTGCGAATCGCAATATAATTGGGTACTGAAATTATAAACCTCCAGGTACCTGGATGAAAATGGATCGAGCACTGTTGTGGGACAGATAAGCGAATAATGACAGCAACTTATATCTACTTCACTTAGGCGACGTTAGTTAAGGCTACAAATGCAAAAATTAACACGATAAATCTCGTCGGCGGCGTCGCATCCCGGCAGTGTTTATTGTGCGATTGCGCCGTACTTCATGATGACCCATTTTTTTAAGCGAAAAAGCTGCGCTGCAGGTAACTCCATTACGGCACGCCATTCATTCCGCCGAACGACACAATACAGTCACACGGAGATACACAATTTTGTTCGATAATCGCATTTATGCAGCTTGCAATAAGGTCGGTGGTGTAACCATGACTGTGTTGGTCACGGTGACCAACAAAATAAGGGCGTCATAGTTAGTTACGGAAACAAAAATGGTTATTATGAATCCCTCGACGCCGAGGTAAACACAGTTATTTGCATTACACGGGCCAGGCCCTCGGCTAGGATTTGTGGCATCCGCCGGTAAGCTTGCGACCGTACTCTCGGCGCCCGCAGCCACCCCAGCTCTAATTATTGTTCTCTTGAATACATCGTCGGCTTTTTCGTCCGCTAAGCGAATTAAAACTTCAGCTTTGTTTGTTGCAAATCCCATTGATTGCTGTCGTTTCAGCTTCGCTGAAAATACCTTGATTATTGTCGTCGATTGTACAATTGTACCGCACGGCACGCACTCCAATCAAAATTCAAAAGAAAAACTACGAAACTGTTGTCAAAATTGAGTCAGGCGGCATACGCACGGCACGCATCGCGATTGTATTGAAGTTCGTGGCATGTCGAACGTTCGATGTAAAATGCCGATGGAGGTGTGACAAAAGCACGTGCGCGCTCGAACCTTCGCAACTTTCCGAAGGACATTGTGACGATATTAAAGGGCCGCGGCTGAAAGGCAAGGTGTGTCGTCGCGCGCCCGGGGAATTCACTACGCTTTAAAGCCGGTAATTTGATGTTAGACTTTCGAAATGTTCCCATCTTTGGGCGGGCCGGGCCGGATTAGACCTCGCGCCGCGACGAGGGCGCCGACGCGCCAGATTAATGTCGGAAGCTTTGCGCCAAATTTAAAATGTCACATTCCATTTTTCCAGCCGATGTGGCTCGACGCCGAGATAATGTTCCCTCCAGTTACAGACAACACAATAAGCCAGCAGTTACAATAAATAACGCTGTCCATCTACTACACTTACAAGACTAGCTAGACAGACGCAATCATACTAAAACAATATTTGTCTAATAAGGAAGACGAAAAAAAAACCAGTAAATCTTTATCCTTATTGGCCCATTCCATATAGCTGTCCTTGAGACAATGCAAAACCGACAGAAGTAACAGAGGTCAATGCTTCGCCAGACTAAGCACACAATATGTAAACGTATTATAAGCGAAGCTTACATGGAAACAGCGAGCGGAGGAAAAAAGGCAAAGTCATAAAAGTGGCGCCCACCAAATCGCCAAATAAGGCCAGAGACGCGCGTCGGGCGGCGGCGGGGCGGGCGGATCGTGAGCCGCGTCCTTGACTCCCGTCCAAATGACATAAGTTGGGCTATGGGCGCGGAATCTTAGCTAATCGATAAAAAAGTCCGAATGTATCAACAGCCATAATGGCGCACCCACGCTGGGCAATTAACTTCCCCGGCAGTTTGGTCAAGTTTCCATAAAACTAGAAACGAATAATTTCATTGCCAAATATTGGCGGCTTAACTTGGGCGACGTGCGTGGCCATGAGCATCACGTTTTCCATCGCCGAGGTTTCCCAAGTTCGAGAGTTCAACATTGGACACGGAAACGAGATTGGGTAATAAAGTACAGAGTCAGGTCACATTAACGTGGACCTAAATGCTAATGGCGAAGGAACTTTTCCAATTTTGATGCCCAGCTGAAAGTAGCACGTCCGTTAACGGCGTTAATTTTAATAATTCGCTGTTTATGCAGCACGGAGTGCGTGTCCGTACTGTTGTAGAGTCGTAAAGTGCGCGTGCGTGTCCTCGGAAATAGATGTGCGTCGACATCGAGCGCCGACAGATCGTAAATATTCAACTTATTTTCGCAGAGCCTTGACTTTTGGCACTACGACAATATTATTCACGCGACTATGAAGTCGTGTTAAGTGATATAGGTACTAACGGCAAGTTATATGGACTTTGAAAACTTCGCAACAAATTGGTAGGTAAGATAAACTTTCACCGTTTCTTAGAATGTTAATTATAAACCGTCATCGTCGAAGAGATTTCCCCCCTAACTTGACTTAAGCCATTACGCGAGGAACACACTCGAGCGCGGACTAACTAAAAGCTCTTTGTTTACATTGAGTACATAATCTTTTTGTACTGCAGATTCCTATAAAAGTAGCTTAACTAAAATGGCAGACAATTGTTGCTAGGAGTGTTTGTCGCCAACGCTCTCCAGGCGCACCCAAGATATGCACATAGAAGGCGGGCTAAATTGCCGTCTAGATATCACGGGTGACATTGTGCAGTGCTAAAGCGGTGATTGTTTGCATGTGAAGCAGCCACCGTGGAGATTAGTTAGCATGCAGCTTGTCTCGCCGACACATACGCAGTTCAAGTTCATTGACGATCAAACCCACGTGTCTTTCGAGTCACCCCCGCCCGCCAATGTCGCGGGAGGTGATTGTCTTACTTAACTAATTGTTATTTATGAATGCCGTCATTAGTTGTAACTTGCGTGACTTAAAAATCTACTTGATGATTTTATTTTTAGTCTAATCGCGGTTTTATGTACTTATGTAGACGTTTACGTATTTATTAACGTAGTTCAGGCATCAGTTTTAAAAGAAACGGCAATCGAAATGATGTACCTATGACTGAATACAAAGAATCATAATAAATTACCTATCTGTATATTTTGCTGGCATAAACATGACACGACGTCGCGTCATGCTACGACGCGTTAATTTGGCTTTAATCTGGCTTAAATTAGTATAACAAATCGCCAATATTTAGTCAACTCATAAGTAATCGTGACGTATTCAAGTCAGAGCTCAATATTGGTTCGAAATTTCGCTCAAATTATAGCCAAATTAGGGCGTCGTAGCACGACGCGACGTCGTATCGTGCTTATGTGTGAGAGCCCTAAGGCACGTGAAATCAATTATGAGCAGAGTTGAAAATAATAACTAATAATATATGTAAGTATTTTATGACGATATTTTTTTTTTTTTTTTACTTTATTAATTGAATTTGTCTTAATTCTTTGACTGCACCACGGCACGCACTCCGTAGTACAATTATGGGTTACCGTAGGCACTGACTGAAGAAAATCAGCGCTGAGGGATCACTTCCTCAGCACAACGCTGAGTCAGCTGCCTTTTGTGGCAATGTAGATACACCACAGGCTACATCTATGGTCCTGTTTTATTTATTCATTTTGTCTGTTGTGTATTAAGTTTTGTTTCTGTTGTTGTGCATATTATGTTGCTTGTGTGCTTGTTTTGTTTCTGTGATGTATCTTGTTGGTATAATAAATGTCTTTCTTATTCTTCTTCTAAAAGTTCCCGTTTAAAGCTAGCATTAGCCGTTCCGAATTGAGGTTGTCGTTGCGGCTAATAAAGGATTCATTGGCGATAAACGAGCAAACTGAGACTATAGTGAACGTTCGGTTCGTGTGAGTAGATAAACATGAGGGCGTATTCCATCGGGCAGCACTTAGCACCGTCCACAAGTACCGCACTGGCTAATTGCATGTGCACTAATCTGTGTGCAAGCGCGTCGCATCACCGATTTAGTCTTCAGCGTAGCACTTGCCTGGTGCCAGACCACGTGATGGAGAGACGCCCTCTCTGCGCCATTAACTCCTAAGCCTTTTTAACTTTGGCTAATTTTCATTCTTTGAGCGCTTTTGTAGCCTTTCCTCGAGATTTATTCATTGGCACTTTATTCGGTCTCAATTCTCTTAGTCACGAATGAAGACGCACAATCCCAATTATTTCCGAGAGAGCGTATCATAGTTTGAACAACGAGCCACATGAAATCAGTTATAAACGACTGGAAGTCTTAAACTGGAAAACGTGAAAAGCCAAAAATAGAACGAGGAAAGGATGTTGAATCGGCATACAATCTATCTGCCGATGACTAACCCCGCCTGCAATATGTTAACATCACATTGTGTATGTGCAGCGAGGCGAGTCGTCTGACAACGTGTCTATAAATATTTACTGATAGGATTATTCCTCAAGTTAGTGAGTCCTTCGGCTCGGGACGACGAAATTACACGCTGAGCAATCGCGTGAGTCTGCCTCGTCGCGCTTCATGGTTTCATTTTATTGGAAGCATTTTTTGTTCGGCACTCATTGATACGGCCATATGTTTAGCGACCAAGTAGCATCCGTCTTGTCGTGCTATTATAAGCATTATAATAAACAATAGTTCAATTACTCATGTGAGGCAACGATTACTCCACTTGGATTATCAATTTTAAGGCCCAATGGATCGCGCGAATATCCTATAAACGCCCACATGGAGCGAGACAATCGGATTTGTCCAATGGTGCAATCCGAATAGTCTCCAGCGGTGAACGCTACAATATTCGGAGTAACTATCTACTTACATTACGCCTCATTCGGCCTTCGAAAGCGTAATAACCTAAGCCATGACTCAAACTAGTTATAGCATCAACGAGCTCTGAATCAACACAAAAACTTTTAGAAACTGGAACACCCGAACAGTTTGCATTGATATATCAAGGGCACGGCCTGGAAATATTCGACAAACTCCCATTGCATTGGATATTAGTGAAAACAAAGGAACTACGGACGCAGTTAGAAACTAAACGAACACTAAGATATGGAACCATTATTTTGGGAATTAAAACAAACTGAAATTGTGGACAGTAAATTTATAACGACATGTGGTGGTCTTGAAAAGCCAATGTTAGGGTCGGCGGAGTCAAGTTGTCATTAAATTCATTGTTGTATATAACATAAATAATGAAATAGGCGGTTTGCTTTGGTTTTGGAAAAAAAAAACTTGTTCATACAATTCCTTGTTTCAAGACAGCTCTCTGTTACTGTATTAAAGATAAAAATATATAAAGAAATTTTATAATAGGTTTTATTCACTGCCTCAAAAATTTGTGTTTTGGACTTAGGTACTATGCCTTAGTCCGCCGACCCTACAATTATATGGCTCGCTACCGTCGAAATCCATCTGACATTTACATTTGCAGGTGAGTAACTACTCCGAACGCTGAGTTACTTTTACATGAGACATATTAGACGCGATTAACAATGGCGCTCTCGCCTCGCCAGCCAACTAGAAAGTGAATCGAGCTCATGCTGGGAATGGTCTCTGATCGTATCGGTATTGGGTTCGTTACTTCGGCTCCGTTCATTATTCTCTCAATTACAATAAGACATTTCTGCTCTAATAACAATACCCTTACACAACCACTGCACAGTGTCTCGTGTGGAACAAGCTAGCTTAACAAAATTATTTTTTCCTATAGGTATTTGTCTGGCATTGCCTAGGCTTAGTGTTATTATGAAAATATGATCATCTTCATAGTTCTCGGTCAACGGAAAGTATCCTATAAATTTTGATTCCCTGTAGTGTCGAAATACATAATAACGTTTTTTGCGGCATAAACGGCCGTTTTTTTTTTGACGTCAACTTAGAAGTTTGATTTTTCACAGCTCTATTGTAATAAACGTAAAAAAGGTAAAAAATCAATACAATGAACTTAAACTACATCTATTAATTTACGAGATTAAAAGAAAAGTTATAATAAACGTAAGAATTCGCTAAATTACCTGTAGGACCTCCTCATCTCTAGAATCCTCATTATTTAGGTAACGTAGTAGATATTGAGGATTTTGAGAATTTATCCGTGACTGTTGTGGTCATCGTGTAAAGAAAATAATAAAAGAAAGAAATCACGAGTTAATAGAAAATTGAAAGAAATAACAGAAACTCGTCATGACTCGACATGTCCTGAAAGAACGTGTCGAGTCATGAACATGTCGAGTCCTGAAAGAACAGAAACTCGTCATGTTAGTGATGTCCTTATCTAGTTACACAGGGTATCCTAGATAGGGACCAGGACAAGTAATTGTGGAAGTTATTTTTTATCATTTTGTAAATTACCAGCATTTATTTCACATTTCCACACAATTACAAGTGTAGAAAATGAATTACAGGATAAGTACTCTATTGAATTCCTATTTTAATTTCTGGTGTACAATAAAGAATATTCTATCTATCTGTTGATGATTTCACTGTGACTTAAAATTTCCAGGAGTTTTGTCCAGCAAGGCTAGTAAATTAATTCCAGCTCGATTGTCTCTAACACTAAAATAACCTTTTATGGAGGATAACAGGCTTATTTTCATTCACAAAAACAAGGGGGCATGCAACTGAATTAGTTAATATTTTTGGTTAATATTTAAAAAAATCATTATTAGTGGACGTTTTCGATAAAAGGTAAATCATAAGCACTAAAACAGTACTAACTCTCGTAAATAAAACCCATTACACAAAACTTTCTTAAAATTATAAGCAATCACTTGCAACCTTAAGGCTGGAGCATGCTGTCTCGCTCGCACAATTAATTTTTTTTTAATATCGTAAGAGTATGAGTAAACTTTTGATAAATGTGGTCTGAGGGTTTGATGCATAATTAAATTACAGATATTTTAAATATATTTTTGTTTTCCTATACATAGTTTTTAATATAAAAGTTATTTTAAAAATTATTAATTTTGGAATCTAATTTTCTCAATCAAAACCTTAGTTCAGGATAAGAAACATGCCTATCAAACCCTCAGACCACATTTATTTAAAGTATACAAATTTTATTACAATCACTAAAAATTTTATATTGTGCGAGCGAGACAGCATTCAATGTAACAACAGCCTTAACAAAAGTGTCGCGGAAATGCAACTGGTTACGTTAAGTATTTGCACTTTCCTCGACTAGGTACCAGTTTTCAAAACTAATATCTCGTCAGTTTGGAGTGTCAAACACAAAAGATGATTGGAAGCGTATGTTTTGGGGTATCGTTATCATTAGTTAACTTTCGAATGCCAGGAATCATGACATGAATTTAGGTCATGCTAGCATGTTCTACACGAACACTGTGCGACTAGTGCACAAGTATTGCTAAATCAAGATATGGCACGAAAAGCCTTCACATTCTCTCTCAGTGTCAAAAGCAAAATTACATTTCTATTTTCAAAAGAGGTCAACGTTCACATTTTGGCCGGCAACTTTTAATTCGGGCCTTCCTTTTATAGCTTTAGCCGTAAGGTTCAATAAATTAGCCCCTTACGGAAAAATGGACATCTGCTCCTCGGAAAAAATCCCATCTTGCGAGTAAAAGGACAAAATTTACGATCCGTGTAACCGTGGGTAGGCGGCACGGCGCCCACGAGCGGCATGCAAATGGCTCCATTGCAGCGGAGCGACGGTGACGGGCGACAGCAGCGACTCTACCCCGACTCTACCGCGGAGATTAAAATCAAAACACCTCGATTGGACCCCTTCCGGTGGACTGCTACCCAGTGTCGCCAACCCTACAGTTCTGAGAGTAGATTTACTTTTTATCAAGGCATCCTTGTTTCCTGTATTAGTGCATTTGGTTTATGTTCCTTTGACATCACCTTCCCAAACCAAAAGTTTATACTTGGCAAATTCCAATATAAAAAGGTTGCCAGGTAGGGATTTTTTAGATGGTCGGTGTTTCATAGAATATGAAGTGTGATTGTTAGTTAGTAATAAACGAAACAAGCTAGGTTTAATTTTGGTTTGGTTCGGTAGGACTTGTTATTTATCATGGTATTTAAATGGCGTTCTCCCCTCTCCTGGCTAAACGGTTTATAGTAGAAAGTGAAAAAATCAGGGGAATAGCACACGTATTGAAGTTAAAAGAAACTATAACGGCTAAGTAGGCTTCACAAGTTAAAGAGCGATATTCGACTAACTTATTAAAGGAAAACTTCGTACAAATTGCATTGCAAATTGTCGAAAATGTCTACTTCTAAGTTCATAATATTTCGACGACCCACTACAGAAGCCTAAAACGTGCGTGGTCCGACACGCACATGTTCGGTTTTTTTATCTAACTTTAGACAGCCGATCTACCGCTTTTTAGGTTGGTAGGGTGTGCAAAACTGCTGCGGACCCTCGCCAATCCGCGCCCCTGCCGTAGCCGCGTGCAAAACCGCGGTTTCCCAGTAACGCGTTTGAAATAAGTAATACTTTTCGCTGAAATTATAAAATGCACCCCAACAATTACGGTGGGTTCGTGTCAGCATGCTATATGCCCTAACTGCGTACCTACCTAATATCGTGATAACAATTTCCTGCTGTTTCGTTGGATGTGATCGTTAAAATTTACAGCCGTACACTAGCATCTGTGATGAAAGGACTTTATATCTAGTGACAGCCAAATCCCTTTCAGTGATACTCGCGCCATAGTGCTATAATTTTAATATCAAACAGCGAATGTTGAGTTTAGTAAGATTCAACTGTACTAATTTAAAATGTATAGCGCCATATCGCAGACGATGCTCTTGGAAGATGAAGCGAGATATCACTGTGCGTACTTAAAATAATTCTCTATTTAAGGAGCACTAAGGAACGTGATGTATTTAAATAATTAATATGTTTAACGTGCTCATTAATAGCGAGTTAACTAGGCTTAGTTAAGTGGCGGTGGAAAACTAACTAGGGAATAATAACAGGAGTGGAGTTACGTTATAAAACCAGAATTATTTTAGGTGTCAAGGAGACCATGTAGAGCTAGTGAACGAATAACTAAGTGAACGTATTATTACTAAAAGCTTTACAACGTTATCAATATCAACAACGCAAAGTTGGCTACCATGTTGCCAACAACTCGATTTACAATAACTAATAGCGTGTCCGAAGTTTAAGCTGTAACAACCGATCGATAGAATTCAATTCTCTGTCTAGAAAGACAAGGAACGGATATCGGAGACCTAGAAAGGAATGTAGTATGTACGCACGCACCACTTACCAGTAATAAACCCTGAGAACTCTCGTCTCGCCCACACAGACAGACTTTAGGCGCCAGCTAGGCCGAATAAGCGCTGTATCTAGGTCTCGGAATGGAACTGTTGGCGTTACTCATCTTCTCGTAGCCCGGTTAATATTCAAATGTGGTGTAATAAACAAACAGCCAGTCGTAACTGCCTTGATCTTCATCTGCCTAGCGGCGGAAGACCTTCATCTTAAACGGTTTTTTTTGTTACCTACGTACCGCAAAATATTACAAATTCTCTCCATCTTGGAATTCAGCGTCGGCTGGGTAACTAGACCGTAGAAAAAGAAGCTTTACCTTGAATGCAACGCGATATCCGATAAGCGTATCAAATGGCTAAACGTGTCATATTATAAACTTGTTATAACTCTGCCAATATAGAAGTATTATAACAAATCGACGCGAATGAAGAAAATTTTAAACACTTCAAAGTTATTTCTGTTATTTCCAACTTAAACCAATTCGTTTATTTAACTATTCTTAGGGATTGGCTATAAGAATAATCCGCAAGTTACGATAATTATCTTAGCAGTGGTTGCGCATGGTTAGAACGCACGCGTCCCTTCCGAGAGGTCGTAGGTTCGAATCCCGGCACGTTCGAAACACCGACTTTTTTTCTAAGTCACGTACATTTGTGAATTTGTAGTGGCAATACCATTGCCAATCTGGCTAACAGTCAAGAAATATATCGTGAGGAAACCAGAATATCTGCCTCGTTGGTCTAGCGTCGTCACGTCTGACTACCATGCCGGAGGTCGTGGGTGTGTGAACACCTCAGAAAGTCAGGTTTCCTCACGATGTTTTCCTTCACAGTTAGCGAGTGGTATTGCTACTGTAACTTCATAAATGTACGTAACTTAGAAAACAACGTCATTGGTACATGCCAGAATTCGAACCCACCACCTCCCGAATGAAAACTCCGTTACCACCACTATTCATATAAAATTAGATTGATATTGCCTGTTAAATAGTGGATGGACCTTTATCGTTCAATGGCATGAGCTGTGCAGCGGGACGTATATAGGTATTTCGTGGAATATTATCTTAGAGTTTGTACTGGCTACAAGATCAGATCTGTATGTGCCGTACAATGCCTGAAGTGGAAAGTGGAACAGGTCTAGTGCACTTTCTCCCTCCAGCTATATCTCAGCTCGGTGTCTACGAATTGTATCCGTGTAAATTGCGTTGTGCTCTAATCTACGCTCACAAATTGCTTTCTCTTGCAAATATTTGAGAGCTGGCTGGAATACACTGGGTCAGTTTTAGGGTTCCGTATCCAAAGGGTAAGGGACCCTATTACTAAGACTACACTGTCTGTCTGTCACCAGGCTGTATCTCATGAACCGTGATAGCTAGACCGTTAAAATTTTATGAATGATCCAAGTAATGTAATGATACCATAGTATGTACAACATAACTGCAATAAATGAATATGAATTAATTAATTAATTTTCACAGATGATGTATTTCTTTTGTCGCTATAACAAAAATACTAGAAACAGAATGAAATAAATATTTAAGAGGGGTGTCCCATACAACAAACGAGATTTTTTTGCCGCAACAGGGAGACGCATGAAATATTAAAATGTTGTATAGATAAAGTTACGGAACCTTTCGTGCGCGAGTCCAACTGGCACTTGGCCGGTTTTTAAAATGCACAGGTCCCAAAAACTTCAACTGGAATTTTCGTTTCACAACAACTTTTTTATATGAGTTTTTCTCATTGATATTTTTCGTAATGCCTGGGTTTACATAATTTAAAAAAATTAATATGACGACCTCGTGGCGCAGCGGTAGTGCGTCTGCATACCATGCGACAGGTCCCGGGTTCGAATCCCGGCTGGGGACTAAAATAAACCCCAGGTCTTGGATGTTTACATGTTTGTGATGTCGCTGTTTCTGGTTCCCACGACACAGTGTATCCTAGTGTGGGGCCAGAAGCAATGTATGTGCCTGTATGTAAATGTTTAAAAAATGTTAATTGATTGTATTAATTTTATATGAAGAGCCGATAATTGTAAATTATTGTCCTACATAGAAGAATGACTATTTAAAAACTGATGATTTTAAGTACCACTAAAATACAGACACCATAGCACCAGTACCAAGCAGAAAAGCCCGTAAAACTAAATAGGATAAAAACAATAGAAAGTTGAATTTTGATATAAAAAAGTATTCCTAGAACTTTACTGAAGTCGTTAGATGGCTAATTCTATCTCATTGACGTGTTTCAGGAATTGATGCATATTAAAAAAAATCAATGTACAAATTGAAAATGTAGGTATATTTATTTCTTTCGTAATCTTACTTTTCATATCCTCTCTCAGGCAGTTGGAGCCGATTATTTTTAGTCTCGAACGAGAACATATCCCTTCTCTCCAACGCCAACTCCGCTCTCTTTTTAACTTTTTTCTTCCGTTCTCTATATTTAAATCGGCAGTGCACATGAGAAAAGGCCTTTACTCGTCCCTTTGCGGATAATGTAATAAGACAGAACTTAATTAAGAGGCAGGTGGAATTTCTGTTTAGGTACACGTCAGAGTTTCGATGAAAAGGCTGTGCAGAGAAACTTGCATTTTTTTCGCTTTAATTATTTTGTCTAAAACAAAGTGTTAGGAAGTTAAATTGAATGACAACCAAACATAAGCTTGATCCCGTTGATTACTCGTTAAATACTATCTGTTAACGCTTGCACTCCTTTATCCCTACTTCCCCATTCTACCTCGGCCAAAATATACACCATCAAGTTTGAATCGCGCGCGCGACCGGATTGCTGCTGACATCTAGTTCCATCCTGTTGCCGCCGCCTGCGCCGTGGCGCCGCCATCAATGCGAGCTAAGAACGAATGGCGGCTGTGAAATAACCGGTGTGTCCCGTGTCGAAATTAAATATTTTGGACTGCCAATACTAAGCAATAACGATCGAAACGGTGCGGATCAAAGGCCGGGGTAAGTCATCCTTCATCACCAACCTTTTCCTGACGTTCCTCGTTATTGCAAGCTGTCTAGGGTATTTTGTTTGTTTGGCACGTGAATTCAAAATTTTCTAATAGTAAACGCAATAATTAAAACAAATTACAAGTCACGACAAGACGCATCATAAAGTGGTCACTTCGAGCGCGAATTTCCTATGGGTATTTGGGTTCAAACTCATTAGAATACTCCAAAATACAATTCAGTTTCATAGCCATTTCTTACAGATATTTGGGTTCAAATTCATTAGAAAACTCCAAACCAAAATACAGTTCAATCTCATAGTAAAACTACCTACTTATAATAAGACTAACTTATACGATTATTCAGTAAAGTTAGTGTTCGATTTTACCAGTTTTGTGCTCATACAAATTTTAATACCAAATAGGTACGAGTTGATTTACCTACCTACCTTGTGAATTATCGTAAACACAATTTCTACTTCTGTGTAAAGAATATCAATAATTATTGTAAAATGGTTGACGACGAAAATTCTCAATTGAGATTGCTTATTTCTCGGAAAGAATACATATATCGTGAAATACAGATATTATATGATTTGTCGAAAGAGATTTCGAAAGATAAGAGTAAGATCGGTGCATTTAAATGTAGGTACAAACGAATTGAGTCGATTCGCACAGAGTTTATAGAGGCAATGAACGAGATAAATTTGTTGAAACTTGCGATCGATCCGAAACAAACTATCGATTACAAATCCTTAGAAGCTTTCGACATGTTGTACTACAGCGTTCAGGCCACAGCCGAGGATACCCTAGCGCCTTCACCACGGGCCGAGTTAACGGGCGCGGGTCCCGCGAACGATGCGCGGTCCGACGCTGGCCGCAAGCCGAGCGGACAAGCACGGTTGGCTCAGATTGAGTTGTGTAAATATGATGGAAATATAGAACTATGGCAAACGTTTTACGACACCTTTGTTTCACTGGTACATGACAACAATAATTTAACGCCTATTGAAAAGTTTCATTATTTGTTGTCTTGTCTCTCGGGCTCGGCGTTGTCGGTAGTGAAGGGTATTCCAGTAACAGCGGATAATTATGGTATAGTTTTCGAAGCGCTTATAAATCGTTTCCAAAACAAGCGCATACTAGCTACCAACTACCTAGATAAGATATGTACCTACCCTCCTATGAAAGCGTGTAGTTTGAACGAGTTACGGAACATGACAAGTATACTATACGAATCGGCAAATGCCCTCAAGGCCACCAAAATTGAAAATCTGGGTGAATTCGTACTATTCCATTTAGCATCTCGTAATCTCGATTTGGACACTCGGAAACGTTTTGAATCTCAAAATAAAGAACCGATACCTACTTTCGAAAACTTATTGAAGTTCTTGCAAGATTATGTTAAAGTAATTGAGGCTAGCGAGTCATGTGTTTCATCCTATATGATTAATCAACAAAGACCTCAGCCGCGGCTACAAAACAACAGGAACATCGACATGCGCACGCGACCCAATAACAACAACCAACAATATCGGTCCGCATATCCCGCGTCTTCACAGACTTACGCAGGGATGTACTCCGAGGCAGGGCCGCACTCTGAATACCTACCTCACTCCGGACCAGGGCCGTACTCTGAACCAGGGCCGTACTCCGAAACAGGCCCGTACTCCGAGACAGGGCCGTACTCCGAAACAGGGCCGAACTCTTACCCAGTACCGTACTTGAACATGGGGCACTATTCGGACTCGGGTCATTATTCGGAATCGGTTCCTTATTCGGACCTAGGAGGACCGTACTCGAACCCGGACGAGGAGCGTGCAATTACAGGGACGTATTCAGCGGCAGTTTTGTACAATCCCGCGAACAAGTTTCCCGATTGCGCTTGCTGCGGCTTCTCGCACCACGGAATTTACAAGTGCCCGTTATTTCATGCTTACAATGTAATGGGTCGTTTAAATGTAATAAAGAAAAAAAATCTTTGTTCAAATTGCTTACGCCCAAATCACAGTGCGGATAAATGCTTCTCTAAATCGAATTGCACCAAGTGCAATGCACGACATCACACTCTGTTGCATGAGCCTGTCAACGTTGCAGGCCCGGCTAGTAACATTAATGTTGAGTCACAGCAACCAGCGCCTGCAACCACTCCTGCCATTACTATGAGTTCGACAAGCACTAACGCTAACGCGCACGTAGGCAGCGGTCGCGCCCTCGTCCTTCTAGGGACATGTACAGTCCGCGCGACGGGACCAAATGGTGACATGAATGTCCGAGCGTTAATTGATAGCGGAGCTCAAGACTGTTTCATAACCTCCACCTGCGCTCAGCGTCTAGGGCTACCGTTGCGTCGCTGTAATATTGCCGTCGCTGGGTTGGGCAATAACACAGTACATCAAATAAAAGGTGTAACGTCGTGCACAATCCGACCACGGGATTCAGATAATCTGACCTTTGACATCTGCCCGATTGTTATGGATGCGATCACAAATCAGATGCCGACCGTTGAAGTACCTTCCAGCGTTCGGGACGCCTGCAAACATTTGATATTTGCCGACGAAGGGTTTGATAAACCTAACGACATTGAACTTCTTCTGGGTGCTGAATTATTCCACAACCTTTACGATGGGCAGCGTCTGGATCTAGGCCCGGGTCTACCTGCTGCGTTGCATAGCGTGTTCGGTTGGGTTATAACAGGTAAACTGGATCCGAATTGTCGACCACCATCAACCACTACCTCGCTACTAGTGTCTACACTTGGCCTCGAAAAGGTGATCAAGGGTTTTTGGGAAGTCGAAGAGCCGCCGTCCGCTACCGTCATTAGCCCAGAGGACGAGAAATGTGAGCAGTTATATTCAAGTTTAGTGCAACGGAATCCCGATGGCAGGTATGTCGTTCCGATACTGCTCAAGGAGGCGTGCGGCGATCTTGGTGAATCATATAACTCCTCATTGGGTCGGTTATTCAAGCTTGAGAAACGACTTTCCCATCAAGTGAAACTGAAGGAAGATTATGTAAACTTTATGCGCGAGTACTCCGATCTAGGTCATATGCAGCTAATGGACAAACCAGGAACTGGTGCCAATATTATCCCGCATCATTGCGTGCTAAAGCCAGATAGTGCAACGACAAAACTGAGGGTAGTATTCGATTCCAGTGCGAAGACGTCAAATGGTACTGCACTCAATGAAATGGTTCACATAGGCCCGAAACTACAAAATGATATCGTAGATATTATCACTAAATTTCGAATTCCGAACGTTGTATTCACGGCAGATATCTCCAAAATGTACAGAAACATTGAACTTAGACCTGAAGATCGTAAATATCAGCATATTCTATGGCGGGATTCACCGGAGGATCCGGTTCGTGAGTTTGAGCTCACTACTGTCACGTATGGAGTGAGTAGTTCACCTTACCTGGCAATCCGTACGTTGCATCAGCTAGCGAGTGATCATGGCGCGCAATGGCCTCAGGCTGCTGCAATTGTGCGACATGATACTTTTATGGACGACATCACAGCAGGAGCAACATGCGTAGAAGACGCAATAAAATTGAAGGATGATTTGATCAAACTTCTGAACTGTGCAAAGTTTGAACTAAGGAAGTGGAGTAGTAACTCAACTGAATTCCTCGCTGAACTACCAGTAGAACATTGCCAGATTCCAAAGGCGTTTTGTGACGAAAGTAATCAACACACGCTAAAAATCTTAGGAGTTCAGTGGGACCCAGTACGTGATCTGTTCACTTACTCGTTGACAGAGCTGGACTCTAAATGTACTAAACGTGCAATATTGTCAAATATTGCCCGCATTTATGATCCGCTCGGATGGTTGACACCAGTGGTACTAATAGCCAAACTCCTCATTCAACAACTCTGGCGGCTTCAGTTAAATTGGGATGAAACCGCTCCCAATGAAGTTTTATTGCAATGGCAGCACTTTCGCTCGGAACTACAACATTTACGTGAAGTGCGAATCCCACGTCAAATGGTGACGTCCAATGCTACTAAATTTGAGCTTGTCGGGTTTTGTGATGGATCCACCAAAGCGTATGGTTGCTGCATCTTCTTGCGCTCCTCAAGCAACTGTGCAACCTCTTCACGCCTGTTAATTGCCAAATCGAGGGTGGCTCCTTTGAAGCTTTTAACCGTCAACCGTCTTGAACTTCTTGGGGCCGGCCTACTAGCACGCGTCATGAAGCATATGTTTCAGCTGCTTCACCCGCAGATTCACATTGCTAAGATCACTGCGTTCACGGACAGTAACACTGTTCTAGCTTGGCTGAACACACCACCATATAAATTGAAGACGTTCGTGTCGCATCGCGTAACTAAGATAACCGATGAAGTTAGTGTCCAAAATTGGTTCCACGTCTCTACGCACGATAACCCGGCTGACTTATGCAGTCGCGGATTAAGTTGTTCGCAGCTAGTTGCATCTCCGACCTGGTGGTTCGGCCCCCCATGGTTGTCTGCAAATTTTGATACCTGGCCCATTCAAAAGAAGCCATTGACATCAGACATCATACCTGAACTACGAACTGCAGCTCATATATCGCTACCTGCAGCGGACGCGCAAGAATCTAGCGTGATCACTAAGTTGCTGGAAAATCATTCCTCGTTATCCCGAGTCCAGCGCGTTCTAGCCTGGTGCTTACGTTTTGCTAACAATGCGAAAGGTTCCACCGTGAAAACCGTCGCCTCTGGACTAACAGTTAAGGAACTGGACACTGCACTTCTTAAACTAATTCAACACGAGCAAAATTTATTTTTTTCGGGAGATATCACTTCCATTAAATGCAGGGAGCCCTGTCAACGTTCCATACAAAGGCTGAATCCGTATGTTGACGAGGCTAATCTCTTACGAGTGGGGGGGCGATTGAGCAATGCTCATCTACCACAAACTGCGATACAACCCTTCCTGCTACCAAAAGGCTCTCGACTTTCACTTCTACTGGTCGACTATTTTCATAAGCTTTATCTGCATTGTGGTCCCCGTACCTTGCAGTCCCTAGTGCAAAGGAAGTTTTGGATTTTAGGAATTCGTAACTTGATTCGTTCTCGTTTGTCCAAATGTGTTACGTGTTTCAAGGTCAACCCAATACCTTGTCAACCAATGATGGGTAATTTACCGTCGCCGAGGGTCCAACCTTCACGATGTTTTCAAAATATTGGAGTAGATTTTGCGGGGCCATTTATTGTGAAAGAAAGTCGTAGGCGAAATGCGCCCACCTACAAGGTATACGCTTGCGTGATGGTTTGCCTGGCGGTAAAGGCAATTCATCTTGAAATTGTTACGGACTTATCGACTCCTGCCTTTATCGCGGCGCTCGATAGATTCGTATCCCGCCGGGGATTATGTCAGCAAATTATCTCTGATTGCGGGACGAATTTTGTTGGGGCTAAGCGTTACCTTGGTGAGGTTCACCAATTTTTGTTAAATCACAAATCTGAAATGGACATAGACCTATCAAAGCGAGGCATAGTCTGGCACCTAAACCCCCCAACTGGCAGCCATTTTGGAGGAATATTTGAAAGTGGGGTACGATCCATGAAATATCACCTAAAACGCGTTGTAGGTCTTCAAGTGCTGACTTACGAAGAACTGACAACGGTACTCTGCAAAATTGAGGCCGTTCTCAATTCTCGTCCCCTTTGTGTCATATCGACACAACCGGACGAAGTAGATGTCCTTTCGGCGGGACACTTTATAACTGGAGGTCCGTTGGTATCCTTGCCAGAACCTCCACTGCATGACGTGAATATTTCTCCGCGTGAGAGATGGCAGATGCTTCAGAAACTAACTCAAAGCTTCTGGCGTGTTTGGCAACGTGACTATCTTCATACGTTGCAGCAGCGGGTTAAGTGGTTCCATGGTCAGGCCAATCTTCAAGTTGGAGACGTCGTTATGATCATCGATCAAAATCTGCTTCCCCTGGAGTGGCGTTTCGGAAAAGTAATCGCTCTTCATCCTGGCTTGGACGGTGTGGTACGAGTGGTTACTGTTCGTACACAGAAGGGATGTTTTCGACGACCGGTCGCAAAACTCTGTCCATTGCCTCTTAACAATTAGCATTTTTTTTTATTAAAGTTGCACATGAATACATGTATTCTCTCTTGTAAACTTAGCAATAAGCGAATAAAAATTTAATTCATAGTAATATTAATAGTATTAGCGTAAACAAGGTAAAATAAACGTAATAAAAATTAATTACAATAAGAACAGTTAAATGGCTTAAGTGAAATCAAGAATATCACTTTTGCATGAGCACAGAATTCGTTTAAATGTGGCACATAGCTATTATGTCAAACCCAAACGTGACCGTAGTACTTATGTTCAGTGCATTCGTATTGTTTCCTTTAATGTTACACTTATTCATGAAATCCCATAAGTGATTTCAAGTGGGGGGGTATGTTAACGCTTGCACTCCTTTATCCCTACTTCCCCATTCTACCTCGGCCAAAATATACACCATCAAGTTTGAATCGCGCGCGCGACCGGATTGCTGCTGACATCTAGTTCCATCCTGTTGCCGCCGCCTGCGCCGTGGCGCCGCCATCAATGCGAGCTAAGAACGAATGGCGGCTGTGAAATAACCGGTGTGTCCCGTGTCGAAATTAAATATTTTGGACTGCCAATACTAAGCAATAACGATCGAAACGGTGCGGATCAAAGGCCGGGGTAAGTCATCCTTCATCACCAACCTTTTCCTGACGTTCCTCGTTATTGCAAGCTGTCTAGGGTATTTTGTTTGTTTGGCACGTGAATTCAAAATTTTCTAATAGTAAACGCAATAATTAAAACAAATTACAAGTCACGACAAGACGCATCACTATCAATGTTGCAAATTTTAAATATCTGTCTCAATCACACGTACCCTAGACTATTGATCGACTAGAACAATTTATAAAATATTATCTGTAAGTGCATTAAGAAAAGAAGGATTATTTAGAAAGTACGTTATCATTCTTCTTTTCAACATGGTTTAAATTTAACGTAGGTAAATTTTTTATTTCCATTTCGTTGTTGTTTTTTTTCTCTTCTATTTCTGTATCGATTGGGCTTTGGCACGTTGGTTGACGGGCACATTGTGTATTGTTAATGCCTTTAAGTTTTATTTTCCACTATTAAATTAGAATACCATAACTTAATGGTAGGTTTAATCATATCTCTCTGAATAAGGTTTATATCGTCATTATAAACGTTATTTTTGTCAGTCTTCTTAGTGTAAAACAATATTTTTAAATAATTTATACAAGCACAAATAGATCAAAAATAATTCAGAAGACAGTAGGTCAGCCCTGACATTTCTATTGCAAAATCATTACTTACGTAACGGAGTAGATTGCATTAACTTTCTCTTTGACTGTTATTATTAGCATAACTGTGAGTTTTTCTGTTCATTAATATGTCCTTGTTTAATCTATAGAAAACGCCACTGGTTGTACAATTACATATATGTGTATATATATATATATAAGATTGTTTTGTCTTGTAACTATATTGTACAATTTGTTTGTTTTCTTTTAATAAATAAACAAAAAAAAGAAGAAGACTGAGATGTTATGGATGGGCGGCTCTATCGACGACCGACTCTCGCAAACTGGTTTGTGGTAGAGCCCTTCTGTTACCGAGTCGGACAAGCCGACCGGTCCATTAGACAGACCATAATTATGCATGCGAATAATGCATAATATTTGCCTCGTAAAAAACCACAGTGGCTTCGAAAATATTGTAGAGTTTTGTTGGAGGACAGATTAGAAATGTCCTCGGAAAAGACCTCGTTAAACAATTCATCACCTCAAAAAAGTAAAAGTAGAGATTGAAAAGCAACCCCGACCGAAAGGAACGCCCGGGAAGAATAAACAAACAGCAGACAGGAATTTCTGAGCCGGACTCCATTGTTTCGCTTTATGGCAGGCAAAACCAGTTTGGTGCATGTGATGCGGCGCGAAGCTGCCTTATTGCTCTATTTGTTGCCATGTCGGTGCTTCGTATTGCAAGAATCAGGGCCGTATGTTCTATAACTGCGCTAATATTATTTTTATTGTCGTTTTAGGTGCTTTGTGGCTTTGGGGAATGGTTTGTTACTTTTCCAGAACTAATGGATAGCTGGAAACAAACATCTCTGGTTCGGAGCAACCGTATTGAGTGAGCTAAATGAAAGAGATTGGTAGTTTGGTTTTCAAGGCTCACAGTGTGTGCCGGGCCATGTTCTCGGCCGACCCGCACAGTGTATGTATTTTACACGCACCCGTTCGAGCCTTCTTCGAAACCCTGTATCTTTAAAGCCAGTTACGTCACAGAACTGAAAATTTGCAAAGTGATTAAGGTTATAAAAAAAAATCCACACAACACTAGTCCTGGTCCCAAACTAGGATACCCTGTGCTATGATAATAAGGCACGGAAATACACCTAGACTAAGGCCATTTTGTGCCGACCGCAGATTGGCGATTTGGTATGGCGATTGGCGATTTGGTAACATGAGGTATGTGAATAGCTCAGGTTTCCTCACGATGTTTTCCTTCACCGTTAGCGAGTGGTAATGCTACTATTCATGTACATTTGTGAAGTTAATAGTAGCAATACCACTCGATAACGGTGAAGGAAAACCTCAGCGCTAGAAATTGCCAATCCGCGGTGGGCACGCGTGGTGATTATGCCCATACTCTCTCTCTGAGAGAAGGCCTGTGCCCTACAGTGGGATGTATATAGGCTGCTTATGTATGTATGTAAGGCCATTTGTACAAATGTTCGGTGGCGGTAATCACACGTGATACCGCTAGATCAACGAGGCAGTCAAAAGAAACAGAAACATTGCTTCAGAGTTCATGCATCTAGCTTAGAAGATGCTAGGGTCCAAACATTTTGCAATTTTCAGCATTCACTGGCTCACTCACTCACTGATGAATCATCTGATGAAGTCTGAGTACTTCTAATAGGTCCACGCCACGTAAGACAGGTCTAGGTAGGAGCACTCTATACCAGGGTGTCTTAACTTGGGGTCCACGTTGTGAATACTGGTATCCAATGACTGGCTTGATTTGAGATCCAATTTGATCTTTACTAAAGTAGTATTGTAAGCGGAATTGAGTGCGCAGAATGTTAACGGACTTCTTGTTTTTCTTAGTGTCACGTTATCAACTAAAAGCCAATCCTACCTAACAAAAAGTTTTTATGGTTCCGTACCCAAAAGGTAAGGGACCCTATTACTAAGACTCCGCCGTCCGTCCGTCTGCCACCAGGCTGCATCTCACGAAGCGTGATAGTTAGTCAGTTGAAATTTTCACAGATGATGTATTTCTGTTGCCGCTATAACAACAAATATTAATATTAATAACGGCAACAGGTAGACGCTTCTAATATTCAGATGTTGTATAGATAATGGTACGTGCGTTCGTGCGCGAGTCCAACTCGCACTTGGCCGGTTTTTTTTTTTTCAATTATCTTGTTTTCTTTCCCTAAAATACTAATACTGTACAAAGTGAGTAAGTGGGATTTTTATGTCTTTGAAAGTGGTCCTTGACTACAAAAGACTACCCTAATCATACCAAGTTTGACATTCCTATGTATTAGTACGATAGAGTAAAAACAAACTTATATGAATCATGTTTCTTATATTAGGACCCACCTAGTTTTTAAAGTTTGTTATTCTTTATTGTTTGTTGGCCAATACACCAAAATAACACGTATTCTGTGAAAGTTTCAACTAGCCACCTAATACGGTTCATGTGAGAAAGCCATTCATAGATCAGACAGACAGTCTTTGTAGGCATATTAATTGCTATGGAACCTTAAAAAAAAAGGAAAGCTTATCCGCAATAACAGTTATAGTGTGTATTGCTTACGGAAGTTTTTAAGGTCGATAAATTGGTAGCAGTCCGACAACCACCGAAGGGAACAATTTCTGTTTTCATTGCGATTGTTAAGTTGCGATTCGCAAATATCTGCACTGCTGAACCGGACACGGGCCGACCGGTACTTTCAACAGCCTCGTTGGCAGACAGGGCGTTATATTATAATGCCAGTGAATCACCTTGCGTGGGCCAAGGCGGCTGACTTGCAGCCCCAATCAACCAAGACAACTAGACAAACTGACAACGTGACTAATTTATCGTTGCCCGTGTCTAGCGCTCGAGGTGCAAATGGTACCAAAACGAAAGCGAACGATGGGCTGCATCCACCGGGTGTCTAGTAGCACTGGTCGACTGGTAAGTGAATGCCGAGCGAGGTGAATGTGCAATATTGGCGATTGTTACTCGTGCAGTTATCAAATGTGTCGCTCTGGGTGGAGTGGGGCGCGTGCTGTGCGCGTGAGACGCTCTTCACAGCGGTTTAACTCGGTACTGGTTGAGCCGCAAACGCTTAAGCAGTCGTAAGCAGAATAACAGTAAATAAAACAAAAATAACCTGTTGGGCAGATATGCCTCGTCGTTGAGCACCGAGTGACCGAGGTTAGAAACTGCACCACAGACTGATTGCCATGCCGGATTTCGTGGGTTCGATTCCCACTGGGGGTCCTGTCCATTTGTAAGAATGGTCTCAGTCTGGGTGTATTTCCATGTCTGTGATGTCCTTGACTGGTTACCATAGCACAAGGTATCCTAGTTTGGTACCAGGACAAGAAATTGTGTTGTGTGGGAGTTATTGCTATTATTTTATTTAAAATTCTTATCCACGCTGCTAGTATTTTTGACAGAAATTTCCTCATAATGTTTCATATGAATTTTTCAGAAGATTCTTTCTCGGTGAAAGAGAGAGAGGTAGAGATAGTTTTACTACAATACAAATGTTTGTAAGATACCAAGAATTTGATACCAAGTTCGTGGCATTTAGAGGCACACAAGGTTTCTTTTTTCTTTGGCCTTTCCCGTGGCGTCGAATGTGGCATGTTGGCCCATAGTCTCGACGCAGCGAGTTACCGTGTTCTCTACAGACAACCTTCTGAGCGCCAATATTTTGTGCATAAACCGGCAAAAACCACTTTCAAAATATAAAGTCGTGCCAGAGACGTTGTGCAACATTAATGCAACGGTCTCTACCAGCGGTTTATGGTCTGGAAACTTAATGCATGAAAAAATTATCCGCTTTCCATTTTGAGTGAGATTAATAACAATTGCCTTCGGTAATTGCACGCGCGAGATTCAATTTGGTATTTAATCCGCTTATACAGGGTATTATTATGGACAAAGAAACTTTATAAGCCGCTCCACTGGACAATGTGCTTAGATACCTATGTTGTAAGGTATACATTTTTCCTCGCGGTATCTACTTTTCAGCAAAAGCTACTAAAGCTGCATGAATGTAGTAGATTCAAGAACAATGAATAAGGGTGAATCTTAGCGACGTTTCGGAAATTAAGGATGCTAACTTAATAAAATTAAAAGTATATAAAAACAAATTTACATGGGTGACATAAATGTGTAATAATGATGATCTATATCACGCAATTATGTTTTTTTAGCTACGATTATTTCTTGCTGACAATGAACCATTTCATGAGTGTCACTTATTCAATGCTCTCGTGTATTTTTACAGTTAGATGATTTTCCAAACATACGTTCATCCAGCCATTAGGGGATGTGTGAAGGAGCAAAGGTCACTGTCCAATACTGAAAATAGAGAGATGAACTCCTGGAAAGTAAAGTGACACTTTGCAAGTTCCGTGCTTCTTCTTTGAATCCAGATAAACTGAGATTTGCGAAAAAGTAGCTTCTTTCAGAATGTTATGGATCAGGACATGATAGGACACGGCCGAAGGTGTAAGTCAGCCAATAAGAGTAATGTGCTCTTTAAAATTAGTTTACGATTTAAAATTTAATAGTTTAATAGTTAGTGCCGTCTCACTTTATGTCAAAGCAATATTGCGCTACACGATTGGAACGTTTAAACGCGATACAAACGTTTGTCTATTGTCCTGCAAAGAGGCTTCCTGTCCTGCAGGACATTTCACGAAATTACAAAACATATTGGCTACAAATTATCCGATGAGTGACGTGACTCATTACGCGACTACCAGGAAATGTCATTAAATTTTCACGATGGCGTTTTATGTTACCCCCGTCGCCGGTTTTGCGACTTCATGCATATTTATCAAAAATAACGGCGCCGATTCAAAAGCTGCACATATAGACACGCACTGGATTGCGAAATTGCAGTTGAAGGGTTATCGGAAGTGAGTTTAGTGCTGCGGTTGCAGGGTGTAGTTTTGCTCGTGGGGCAGTATGGGGTTGCCGATTGCTGTCTGGCGGTCATTAGCGTACGATCGTCGGCGAAGGGTTGCTAGGAGTTCCGAGAATGGCATGGTGACTCAGACAGTGTGTCGGAAAAATACTGCTGGGGCGCCCCTAAATAGTTCTCATTCCAATGTTTTCCATTTCGTTTCCGGCATCGAGTCACTAATTGAAAGTTGAACAACGGAGGTAATGTTATTTCGGGAGTTGGTAAAGCGTGCACTTAGCTTGATTGAAAAGGCGGTGCAAGGCGTAATGTTTAACATTTCTGGGACAGAGACGAAACTGATAAAGGTGAAAGCGAAATTATAACTTTCTCTAGCCGCAAACGAAACAGGAGCAAAAATAGGTGCGGCGCCGCGGCCTCCAGAGGCCAGGGCAGTTCACGCCGCGGCAGATGGCGTGCGCTGCTGCTCACGGAATTTTCATAATTGGCACAAAAAAGTGAAACAAACAACGGCAACGGTTCCATAGCACATCTTTTTTCCTCATTGTGTCGGAGCTCCCGGGGGCCTGAATAAAACAGAGTTTCGGGAGGCCACGAGTTTACGTTACAATTTTCGGAGACATCTCGCCGAAAAGGCTTCTGTTGCAAAAACTGTTTCGAAAAAATAAAAGCTTAGACGATTTAATAGGATATATAAACAATGTAATTAGAAATGTGAAGTGACCACTCAAACGATATAGTATCTGGAACATATGTTTAGATGGAGGTTTTAAAAGCTCGATTGATGTTTCACTGATATTTTTTTATCCATCCTTTGTTGCTAAATTCAATATTAAACCCGATCAAATTGATATTACGAAAGTAAATGAAGATGACGAGCTAGGTCAACGCCACGAGGATGTCGAATTTTATAGCACTCATTTAGGTGCGACCGAACAATATAATGCCTAACGATCGTCTTGTCAACGACCGTTTTACAAATGGAAACCTAAAATGATAGTAAGGAAATTGATTTCAATTAATCTCTTGTTTATAATTACTACTAGCTGACCCGGTAGACGTTGTACTGCCCACAATAAAGATTGATCGTTTTGTGAAATCCCATAATGAGTAAAGGGCACTTTCAGTTTTCGAGAATTTTCAATGTTTCGGGTAACATTTAAAAATTACTTTTGTGAACCTTTTTCGGACATCACAGAAAAAAAATATGTCAAATTAGTCCACCAGTTCTTAAAAGATGCACTTTTCATAAACCGCATGCAGGTACTCATTCTGGAGCGGATTTGGACTTAACAGCCAACTCAGTATTTTTGTTCACTTCTTTAACTTTTTCAATATCATGTTCCATATAATATTATTTTATTTATAAAAAGCAAATTTTACAGCTATGAAAAATATGAATAACAATAATTTATATACAAAGAGTAGACAGGAAGACGCTGGAAGAAAGCCGCTTCCAATCGGTCTTTTTGGAAATCTATGTCCAGCAGTGGACTTCTTGTGGCTGAATGATGATGATATACAAAGACAACCAGTTCAGTTTTTGCTGACGTAAGTAACCTGATAACAAAATCGAGATTATATAAGACTGATTATTCTTTATTATGCACCACGGTTAGGTTGTCTTGTCAAGTGGTTATTTGACGAGTCCCATTAAACACCCATCGGGACTGTATTCAACTCGCAGTCAGTCAGGCATCAGCGGAACAGTTGGCGTACTTCCATCCAGAGAGTCTATCAATTTAATGCTCGATTTCCCGTCGTTGAATCTTCGAGACGACCTTTGATTTATCACAGGATTTCATTTTGTAATTTAAAACAGGCATGCCATTAATTCACATTGTCCTCGTTTCTCATTGGACGATAACGGTGACTGCACGACATTTTTTCTCCATGTAACGGCCGTCCAAAGCCGTAGTAAATGTACGAAACTCGATGTCGTAAATGTACGAAACTCGATGTCGTGTTGTTGTCGTCCAATGTGAAACGGTCGCAAGAGAATGCATCAATTTTAGGTCCAGTTATTAACCTCATGCCCTCCTTGAGAAGATGAAATCCGTTTTCCTTGAGAGTGCTTAGATTTAAATATTTATGACACCACAAGCGCCACGTCTAAGCTAGTGGAAATGTCTCCATAATTACGTTCTATAAAATATAGGTCGAAATAAATTCTCACAGAAACATTAAGGAGAAGAACGGCAACAAGAGTAAATTAAACCTTGTGACAGAAATAAAATTCAGGAGCAATGAATATGGTGGGTAAAGTACTTGACAGAGTTTGGGTCTTACCTGGGCTACTACCCTCGGCCAAAAAAGTAGGCGCTTAGGTGTTCAAGACAGAAACTTTTCTCGTTCAATTCGAGGCACTTTAATCATACTTTCATTTTCAGGGAAAGGACGTTCCGGTCTTATTACATAGCGTAGAGCGGAAAGAAAGAAAATTGCTTGATCCAACGCACTGTAAAAGTGTCCCAATCTCATAAAACTCCCACATATTTCACGACAAATAAACTTCTCATCCGATAGAATTTTCTACTCGGGAGGCAGTTCACTATAGGTTATATTTCAAAACATGTGTCATTCATAACTTTTGCCGTCGCAATGTCTGTCGATGGCGCTCGGGCGAAAAGGTCTCAATAATAAATTTTCGTGAGGCGCGGGGCGGCGCTTATCCCCGCGCGCGGGCCAGGTACTGTTTTACGGCCGCGCAAGGGAAAATAAACGAAAAATAAAATAAAACTCAAAACGGCCGACATAAAACTATTTGCCCGAATATGCCGCGCGAAAAGCATTTGAAAAGTAAACTGGTCTGTCGTCGTTCGTTTCGTTCGTACAAATGGCTGATATAAAACCAAATGCTCTATCTACGCTTTACACTCTTTCAGTATATGCGGTTCGTACCTTAAAAAGATTATTTCACGACCATGCTTCGGAATAGGTACCTGAAACAAGAACACGTCTTTGTTAATTGAGTTCCTTAGCCAAGCTATAATACAGATAGAGAGCTAGGTAGTAATAACTTTTAATATAAATTGTATTAACAGCGATATGCCTAAATACATTAAGTTACGACCTTTGAAATAATTGCATAACCATTTTAACTAGGTTAAGATATTTTTGTTAAGGTGTAACACGATATTCTGGTATTCTTACAGGTTGTCAAAATTAATAGTAAACCAATTGCACTGCGATTTCATTGTTATTTAATTATTAATATCACAATTTATTTAGTTTTAAAAAGTGTGAAGACGACCTGATTGCATATTAATAACTATATAACACATTTTATAACTGACAAGAACTCAATTTGTAGGTTTGCTAAACCTACCTCCCTCTAATGGTTGAGACCGGTGATGGCCGACCCCTGCATTATGCTCGTGGACGGGTGCTGTTCGTGTGTCTGGCCGCAGCATTAATGTTTTTTTCTACTTTTGTAAGAAAATGAACTAATGTTTTGGCTTTTAAAGTGGCATCTTTTTGGTGGCAATGACCGAATCTTATCATATAGGCTCTGATGTATTCATAAGTCTAAGAGATTTGAGTAAAGATGGTAGAGTGGAGTTTTTTTCCCGCTGCCTTTTTCTCCACTTAAATACGGCCCGAAAGTAGCGGCTAACATAGTAACATAGTACACTGACATTCAGCAAACAGAATGTAAATTCTTTACGTTGAAATAAAATTTGTTTCAGATTTCTTGATAAGAGGAGATTCTAATAAAAAATACAGCAACTGAAAAACATTAGGTTATCATCATCATCTGCCATTCGACGCCCACTGCAGGACATAGGCCTCCTGCGTGGTTTTCATAACCATGAGGGGTTTTGCCATAATCGCCACGCTTGGCAGGCGCTCAGAATCTCAGGAAGACGCTGCTGCCCGTCTCCTGGTAATGTTTTTAGGATGCGTTACGTCAAAAGGAAAAAAGCGGAGATTCGTTGACCGTCCGCCACCGTCTGTCAAGATTTCGATATGGCAAATTTTCCTCAGAAAAACTAACTTTATTTATATTGACCGTAGACGGACAGATGGGCGACTTTTAACGATACGGAATTATTGATAAAACCACCTTAACTTATAACCTAATAATGTTTCTCGGTTGCTTTAATTCTTTTTGGCAGTTTTTCAGGATATATGGAGCATCAGAAGTAGAAGAAAGACATTTGTTCTACTGCAAACTGCTGCTTTTACTACGAGATGCCTGCCTACTCTACCTAGTAAAATATTCTAAACCTAGAGCAACAAGAAAATAAGAGTTACAAATATTCTTAAACAGTTATTTAAGCACCAAACTCAGGCTTAGCATCATGTGTTTTATATAATTTTCTTGTAAACAGGCCATCCAAGACACGGATATATTGGATTTTATTTTGTTTATTAGGCATGTAAAACAGGTAACAATCATAATCCTACTAAGTAATATTATAAATGTGAAAGTTTGTGAAGATGTTTGTAGGTAAGGATGTTTTTTACTCAATCACGCAATAACAGCTGAACGGATTTACATTAAACTTGGCGTACAGATAGATAAAGACCTGAATTGTGACATAGCATACGTTATATCCATATATTCTAGTTTTAAGCTAGATTGACATCCAAATGCACATTAAAATACATAGAAAAACTAATGAAGGTAGTCCTCGTACTTAGGAAAAATGAGACAAGCGTTATGTAAAACTAAAGAGGAGAAACCTTACCCCCAATTTTAAACTAAAAAAAGCCTTTTTTTACTTATTTATAAGCCCTACACATTATTAGCTTAATTCCCGATTCACTCATATAACTTTTTTTCAGTTTATTTTAGATATTGTGCTTAAGAAACCAATGTAGGTGCTGTCGCACCGTGTGAGGAAAAGAAAGTCCTCAATACTTATGAGGGATTTTAGTTTTTTATGGCCGATCTACTGTGGAGCCGAGTTACGCTCGAGGATGCGAACTACGTCTAT
This sequence comes from Yponomeuta cagnagella, assembly GCA_947310995.1. Lineage (NCBI taxonomy): Eukaryota > Metazoa > Arthropoda > Insecta > Lepidoptera > Yponomeutidae > Yponomeuta > Yponomeuta cagnagella. The sequence continues at coordinate 14,889,339 of OX371271.1, read as the reverse complement.
AGGGTTACAGTATCAGATACCTGATAATATTGTTTGTGTGACCCTATTATAGAGGATGGCTACGTAATTAACTAAATGTCTTATCGTTTGAAGTAAAGCGCGTGGTTCGCGCGTGGTTCGCATGTAGTTCAGTTTAAAAATAGCAGCTGCTCCTAGATCATTCATCAAACTACTGACTGCGACGCGCGTTTTAGTATCCAACCCGTAATGACAATCTTCGACGACTGACTTATTCCTGTATTGCTAGACCGTTAAACAGTGACAGAGCTATATTTGTTGTGCGTTCGCAACATAATGAGTCTGAATAGGGAGGGTAGCAGAACTTAGCCTAGTTTATGTCCTAGATGAACTCAATAACGATCCATATACCAAAGTAAGTTTTTGCCCAACTAAAGTGAGTTCGTGTTAGTTTAACTTGGTTTTCGGTCGCGTGCTGGGAGGCATTAAGGTGCGGTGCACGCCAGTCGGCCCGGCCGGCTCAATCGTCCGCTTTGCACATGATAAAGCTACGTCTAGCTACACCCACCCAAATACCAGATGAATGCTTATTACAGAACCCTAACTCGAGAGACATACTGTGGCGTTAAAATAGAAACTCCCCTGTAGCGCCTGTCCGTGTAACAGTAATTAATCCAGAGTAATTTGGCAGTATGCGAGAAAAGACAGATCCATAAGAAGGAAGATGTATTCACAGGGCCATATTCAAGCCATAACAATATTCGAATGGTTCTGACTGAAAACTAAGTTAACCTTCTATTGTCACATACTTTGTGAAAATACGTCGCATAGCATAACCACCGATTTATAGACCGTAACGACGAAGTCGCGTCGTCACTCTCAAAAATGGGTCTCGTGGAATTCACTATAGCACCAAAAATCGCTGCAACAGCGTTCAAAACAAATTCCTTGTATGTTTTGTGGATAAAATTGTTTAAAATTCGATACAATGTTGCCAGTGCTCCATTCCTTCCTCGTCTTAAAACGGTTTCGTATCCCGAGCTTTGTCTTTAAGCGAGCATTCCTTAGACGGAAAACCCGAAATTTATTATTCCAGTGTCACACAGCATCTTAATGATTACCGGGGGCCGCTCTGTGGTAGAATCCACAAAAGATGCGACTCCATTTTTTGCTGCCGTCTTTGTGCAATTGCAACAGCTATTTCCTACAAACCTGTCACGGTGTAATTCAGACAACCAACTAGTAGGTGCCTAATCACACCCTAAATCCTTAAACGAGAACACGGTGTGGTTTGCGGCTTTCTGGCTGATTGAACCAATTATTTCGCAATTTCATCTAAATCTGACTAAATGTACAGCTGCATGTACTCGATTCGGCGCGGCTTGAATTGGTCGGTTATCTAATTCCATTCCGTTTAATATGGTAAACAGTAGGTCATGTTCAGTTACCGACATTGCAGCTGGATGTTGGTAATGTTATATGGATAAAATTCGGTACCTACCTAATTAACGTTGCCGAAACTGTTAAACAAAACATGGTGATAAGATAAGGATAAAGAGATCCGGAGACCCTTTCTGATTTGATATACCGAATTTTGCAGAAAGTAACTGTATAACTCAAGGGGGTTATTCTACTCATCAATAATCAATACAAACACCTTATTATTTGGAACCAACTGGATTTCGCAGAAAAAACATCAACTGTTTTCAGTATCATCAAATATTGATCAAACATGAAGATCGAATTCGAAAGTATCATAAAAAACCTTGTTTGTATCGATAATTAGAACACATCATAACTTCCTTGAGTTCCACCGGAGCTTTCTACAACACCTGTAAGTATTCGCCTAAACTGCGCGCGGAAAAAGGAGCTGCACCGAAAGGTAGCCTTTACTGCTATCGACTGTTACTATGGTATTTCGCCAGTAGATTTAACCTCGAATGTGTTGTATTGATCGGAAGCTCGCTTCGCGTCCGGCATCCGAAGCCTGGATCATGAAAGCGGGCAGACGTCAGTGCAGAGTGAGTGACATGTCCTTCCGCCGCCTACATGCGCCTGCCTATATTTGCTGTCACTATTCTAGTTATATCGGGCCCTTTCATAACATTGAGCGCACTCCAAACGAACCGAGAGTGAAATTCGAGATTCATTTTACAATGGACGTGAAAACCTGAGAGCAGGCAAGATCTCTAGAACACGACAGGGAAAGCGCCGGCACGTTTATATTATCCGTGTAAAACGAAAGCCGTGTCGCGAACCCTACGCTCTAATAAATACGGAACCCGAATGTGACCTTAATCGGGAAGGCAAAACGGCAACAATGCAAACTGGTGAGGTTTTAAATTGTAGAGCTTACAAACACATTAAAGGGTGAACAAACGACGCGTCGACGCCTAACGATTATCTATACATTGAGTGAGCGCAGAAAAAAGTAAAAGCATTAAACGCAAATAAATGAGTGTATTTCATTGTTCTTTGTTTTAGGAGGGCCGCGCCGCGTCGTGGCAGCTTGGCGGCGGTGAAGGCTGCTTATCTGACGCGCCGCACCTTTTGTTGTCAGGCGCTGACCCAATTCAAGGGGCGCTTGGCCGTGTCGCATCAAACCTCACATGCCGCTCTGGAATGTGCCCAATGTCAAGTACAACAGACCGGACCACTCCGACCACGTAGCCTTTAACGCGCACAGCGTAAGTTAACGTTTCAGGCAAAATGTCGCGTCTCCGAGTGGTTGTAGACTGTATGTTCTGCGCCAGGTGCGTAATGCGTAATAATGTCCCATTTGCAGTTTACACGGCCGGAGGGTTAGACTATGACCCAAATCATCGCCGTGCAAATAACCACGGCACACTTGGAAAACTAAGCTCGGCTGTTTTATGGGTGAAAATTGAAGCTTTACCTGGTTAATTGCAGCAGAGGAACGCAAACGCGACGCTAATTTGCGGCGGAACACTAAAGTCGGTTGCGCGCATTCGCAAATGGCGCGGCAAATTCACGCGATTCGAGGGGAAAATGTCTGCGAGGCCGATCGCCGATGCGATAGGTCTTCGGGTCGAAAATAGCGAGGCCGTGCCTGGCGCTACCCCGCGCCGCTCAATGTCAACTTTCAATCACCCGGTGGCGGGCTCGTGCGGTGATGCGACGGGCCAGAGGTACAGAAGTTAATCACCGTGTAGAGAGTCTACTACATGCACTAAGCGCGAAATTGAACGAAGTTGGCAAAGGCACAGTTACTAATTTGCCGCCTGAAAATCGATACATAGATAGAAATTACCGTTTTCGGGCAAATTGAACTACAAAGTGAATTGAAGTACAAAGTGACTCGTCCAACGTCGATCAACTGCGCGAGTTGAGTGAATTGTTTAGATCTAATATGGAAGCGATATGCCAGTCGACTTAACTAGTGTTCCGCAAAGTGTGTGCCGCCACACACTGGAGGTGTACGCTCATTAGTTCGTGTACCTCGAAAAAAACGACAAGTTTTTGCCCGAAACGGCCATTTTTGATAAACTGATTAAAAGAGAATTATTATTGGTTGCGCTCTAGTACCAATAAAAAAATAATTTCCTTCTATACTTAAGTACCTTCTATACTTTATACAAAATTAATTAGAAGAAGAAGAAGAAATACATTTATTATACCAACAGAAAGAAAACTAAATACACAACAGACAAAACGAATAAATAAAACAGGACATAGACAGATAGAGAGCATTTGATTATTAATTTGTGGTGTACCTTTGAAATTTTCTAATATCGTGGGTGTATTGGTCAAAACGCACACCCAGGTCAAATGTGGCATCAACGGGTTTAACTAAATTAACTAAGGGCGACTTGCACCACTTTCTTAAATGTGGCTTAACTCCTGAACTGCCCTCGCGGAACGCAACGTATAGGTGGCCCATACTAAGTTGGACACAGATCTGTGTCGCGGCAGACAAGTGGTTAAACACCATTTGACTAAAATTCTTCACACATAAGTCATAATATTGCAACATAACATTAATTACACCAAAGCGTTACAATATTTTAACTGAGCAATACCTATCGAACATCTTCTAGCATTCTCATGTGGTGCAAGTCGGCCTAAATACCAAGAGATTACAATAGGAATTTGGCCAAAATAGCATCTCATTGGCCTTCCTCTATCTCTCTTTCATCATCAACCCATTATGTCCCCACCGAGGGGCACGGGTCTCTTCCCTGAGGAAGGTATAGGCCATACTCCACCACGGGGGCCAAGTCCGGATTGGTGGAGGCTTGTAGACTAGTGGCTCGTCTACTGTCAGAAGTTGTCAAGCCGCCCTAAGGCCTCTGACTTGGCTTAACGATTGCCATCTATCGACGGCAGCCGGCACCAACAGCTTAACGTGCCTTGCGAAGCACGGAACCGCTCGGAAAAATGCCACTAGCGTTAGGCATAGACGGCGACCCATCCATGCACTGAACGCGCCCAGTGTTGCTTAACCTTCGTGATCGTTTAAGATCACTCAGGCAGCCGGGGCTACGAGCGATTCTCTCTTTCCTTCCATGTTTTTTATAAAGTTGTCGTTACTTAGCTAGTGACCCAACATATTTCTTCTCCTACATAATAGGTGAATGTATGCATGCGTGATGTACCAGGCTCAAAACACAGGGACTGGCCTGTGTTTGAGTAGGTACATTGAGAGAATGCTACACCAACAAATTAAATACGATGATTTTGAAGGAATTCAAATATTAATGAACAGTAATTAGTAGACTCGACGGCAGCTCGAACCTAAATGCGTGTACTCTCGTTGACCTAAATTTCTGTCACTACGTTCAATACAATCCTACTAAGGCTTTATTTCACTGCAGGTATGTATAGGAGGTATTCGGATGATTAATATAAGCGATTTTATTTTCTGCCATATAAACTAACTGGAACCTATCAATACATCTAAATATGTGTCACTTATTAAGTACTCGGTTGACCCTCTGTAATTGAATATTTCCTGTTCTTTTTGGCTTTCGACGGCGCGCCGTGGCCGCTCCCCCGGCAGGTTTACATTGCGTTAACCTTAAACCTCTTCACGTCAAGTTGTATGACAAGATTGACAAGCTGTGACGCCTACCCTCTTTTGGGCAGTGGACTGAAGTGACAAGTGGGCGCGTTAAGTTAATTAAAAAAAAGTTACGCAGAGCTTTCATTCATTCTGAAGGATTTTGTGAAATGTTTAGGCTCCAACTAAGTCTTCCAAAACGTCTGCACACGGGATCTTTATCTAATGATTTAGTGCGGTTGTATGCTGCACTTACCAGTCTTATCTGGGACATCATGGAGGTGGAAGAGTACAAAATCTAAATTGACTTCAGCTTTAGTTATCTCGGCGCAAATATTTTCTCCCAACCTTTTTGCCTCAACCGTACAGACCTCTTTGTTGACTGTTGGCAAAGCTTCTCCGTGCCAGCAGTCGTTTTGTCAAGCTCGACCCACTGTCAGATAATTTGTGAAGCAAATAAAATCATCCCCGACTGTATTTATTCCGCCCAATGGCGGTGGAGTGTACACGTCGAGACTATGAAACCAGAAAGTCTACGCACATAATCTACGCAGTTCGTAGCCATTTTATAGACTTGGTTTTATAGACTCTACAATGCCTGATTTCGTTTTTATGCTTCCGAAAAAAAACTTACGCATATAAATTCCCTATCATGACGTAAATAATAATGTAGGCGGATTGCAGGTAGGTGTAAGACAGTAAAACACGTTTTTTTTCTCCTGTAAAGCTCAGGGTTGGGTGCGCCCTCATCGTCGAACATCTTCATCAATATGTCAATTACTTGGCACAACGGACGCTGGGTCCGCACAGGTGTCTGGTCTCCTGCCATTCACCAGCCCATTAAGCAAATAACGAGCGAGCAGGATAAACTTGGAGGCAGTAATAGTAGATTGTACAACAAGTGCATAAAACGCACCATTTTACTCGAGACGTTTATCCATCCGAGCGAGCTTGCAAGCGAGGATAGATATAAAGTCGAGTGTAAAATGGGTTTTATGGACGAGTTGTACACTCTACTTTTCACTTCGATTGCGAGGAAATGAAACAGCAACATGTAAATATAGTAATACAAATTATAAGTTTATTTCATGAAGTTTTATTGTGTACTTTGGCTGTTGGTATCTTTGCCTTGGTCTTAGAATACGAACGAAACGAAATAAAATAAAGAGGTTGTTGTATGAAGTTAAAGATGTTCGTGTGGCTGTTGCAGCGATTGCCTTGGTCTTCGACGAAGATTTTACTTTATGCTCTAGAGCATAAAAAGCGACTTTATGTCGCCTACGCACGACATAAAGACGAACTTTTAGAGCATGAGAAGTGAAAAGTTTATTAATGGCTCGATTACAAGCACGACCCGAGGTAGAAAGAAGCGCTATCAATCAGTCAGGTGTGCGACGGGACGACCGGGCCTCACGGAGCTACCCCCTCGGTGTTGCGTATCCGGTCCAGCAGATTAACTAAGTTACCAACCATCGGCGGAGGGCGCGGAAAGTGCCTCGCTAGCGGTTCTAGAAAAATGTCCGAAGCAGGCATTGAGGCAGTAGAACTCAAACAGAGATACTTTCAGTCTCAACGGAGATTCAATATATATAGAATATTGAACCGGTGCTCGTAGTATGACAAGGCGCGACTTTGTTTGTCACGCATTTTAACGCGACTTACGCCCGGTTTCTCTTGCACTAAGAATTTGTTAATTTACTGTCAACATCTGGCAGTTCTTTTTTTATGCACTTTGTTAACAGTTAGCAGTTGATAGCTGTTTACAGTTGATTAGCAGATTGATACGTTGTCAGACACATTAACAATCTGTTAGTTTACGAGAAACAAAGGGATATCGGCTGAGAACAATGGTATATCATCCATTTTGATAGATGCATCTAAGAAGAATAGACAAAAGGATTAACGTCTTACGCGTATAAACTAGACGCATCAACTTCCACTCGCAATGTGTTTAGAAAAGCTTCCGAGTATATTATACTCCCAATATGCTCCGCATACCAAGTAGGTCATGTATATTTGTGATATATAACCAATTATTTCGTGATCTGATCTACCCTATTACGAGTGGAACTTCTGAAGTGAACATTTATCAATGAGTTGAGGCTCGCTAATAACAAACATTCCGACTCTCCTGCTGTTTTCAACGAAAGCACTATTTCTTTCGTTGAAAACAGCAGTGTTCAGACTCTTCTCGACAGGTTCCAACTCTACGCTATGCTGAATGTTATCTACCAAAATTATAAACTATAGAGTACGTTCCTAAAACGTAACAGTTGGAAACATAAACGGTAAGTATTTTACGCAACGAATTAATAAACAAAAACGGCCTAATTGAGGCGTAGGCAGAGTTATGGCAAATGCCACGAAGTCTTACACTTTTGTTAGATACAGCGTCTAGTGGCAACTTCTACATACACTACAGAAGTGAAGTGATCGATCAGACGGGGTAGTGCCTACATATTTTTAGATGAAGTGAAACCTACACCATCCTCTCAGCTTAAAAGATATAATAATAATAATATTGTTTATTTTGATACCAAAAAGTACATGCAAAATGACAACAATCGTTGCTAACTCTATTGTACAATAATCTTAATGTTCCATCCTATCTCCTAAACTAGACGAAAACCTGTATCTTAGGAGAAGGTGAAATTAAATTAAAACGTTAAAATGTGCGTACACACATAGTCTTCGTTCATAGGAAATACGATGGCAATGCGTGCGCTGCCAACTGGGCCGCAGATGTTCTAACAATGTTTTCCTTCGCAGTTAGAGTATGGTATACCTAGTTACTACAAATTAACAAATGGACGTGTCTTCGAAAATTCAAGACCTAAATTCACGCCGGGATTCGAACTAGAGAGAATGAAGGCATAGTTTCATAGCATAAAAACTCTTATGAATTGCCGACAAAGGATTAACATATTTAAGGAAGAGAGGCCTATGCCCAATATGCCCAGCACTGAGATCCGTTGTGGCCTCGAGGCGGTTGTTTTGAAATAACGCATTTTGAACAGCACGGAGTAGGTTAAATAAAACGGGCCGATTCAGTGGAGGAATTACATGATAGCACCGCAGAAGCTGTAATCTTGGGTTGGACATCGATATAATCGGTACAGTTAGCGCGTGACAGATGAAAATCTGAACAGACAGATAAGTAGAGCCTGTAAAGATTGCAGCAACTGCGCACGAAACAAGCCAAATTTTTTGTAAAGCTTAAAAGGAAAGTTCGGGGTAGAGTTTCGGATATAATTAATCAGAACTCCGGGCCGAAACGACTTTGCGGGGCGCCGCGGCGAGTATTTGAAGGCAGAGTGCGAACGGAATAGGAAAGCGGGCACCGGAGCGCGTCTCACCGCTGTCCAAATGGCTCAATTACAGTTAATTCGCTGCGCACACACATTCGGGGCGGGGTGCATGCATGTGCCGCGTCCACATTAATGTATGTAAATGCATGCGCCGAGCCGCGGCCGCCCGGCGCTGGCAATATTGCAACATTAAACGGAATATGGCCGGCGAGATGGACATTTACGACTAAAGTCGACATTCGCAAACGCTATGCAGGCACTGATCTGCATTTAACAGCTTTTTCGGATTGTCACAACAAGTGGGATGTCGAGCTTTCGCCTTTGTCTCTCAGGAGTAAGTTTAGACGCCTGGGTTATGCTTCGATTACATACAGCGACTAATCGCTTCGTGAGCCTACTCGCCGCGAGTATTAGTATCGTTCGCTGTGTGTGACAGGCTATTCGAGTTGAAGTCGCCGCGACTAGAATTGAGCATGTTCAATTTTACTCCCTGCGAATGCGCACCGACAGTCGAAATTCTCGTGTAGAACTCGCTGTGTGTCACACACGAGGCACCGAATTGTCGCTGCGACTAGTATTGGCGGCGAGTGCACTCGCAGCGACTGATAGCTTTGTGTGACCGAAGCTTAACTTACCCAGCGAGCGAGATGTATCAATCAATCAGCCCGTATTCGTCCACTGCTGGACACAATGCCTACCCCAAGGCACGCCGCTTCTCGGCGTTTCACTATAATTTTGGTATTAGGGACCAAGTATATCATAAGGTTAGCAGGAAATATCTGTCTAATAATTATAAGGCAGCTTTTTGACGTTCTTGTTGTGTTTTAATCTCAAGGTGATTCCTTTTGGCTTCTACATTTTTATGGGGCCCAGCTTTAACTTAAGGCCTATGCGATGTAGCTTTTCTGCCAATAACATGGCCATTTAGTGTAAAGCTTTTTTCTAAACAAAACGCGATATACCGTATATGTATTTTGATTTATTACTTACTTAAAAAATACATTTAAGACAATTGCGTTACATGTTATAGTAACGCAGTGTAGCAATAACGCAGTTGCAAATATTCAATTACATCGCGAATATATATTTACAAAGTAGACAAACTTTGAAGTCACTACCGCAATCATTTTGTCACTACCGTTTTACATTTCCTTAAATATCTCCTAAGCTATTGGTATAATAAAACTAAGCTATTGGTATAATAAAAGGTTACACCTAACTAAAGTTGTTTGTTATGACAGTAGGAGTCCATTTTAGGCAAGAGTAAACAAATAAGTGAGCTTTTTTTTCGTTCTTCAAAATTCATCGATTTCGAAGAATTTGCCACTCGGACTTGTGCCTTGCTCAATATCTACCGTGGAATAAATAGTCAAAGGTCCACAGTACGTACCGTCGACAGCACATCAATGGCGGCCTTATTGCTTACTGTATTTTTGTAAATATTTTATGTTTGTGTTTTTCCTGGTACAATAAAGAATATTCTTGACATCAATTTTTACACGTATGCACTCTACGCAGTTATGTTATCAGCGATTTTGTAACTAAAATGTAGCGGTTGGCGCAGTCGAGAGCACATCAGGGCAGTTCTTCGAAATGAATTAATTTTGAAGAACGAAAAAAAAGCTCAGGCATTTCTTTACTCTTGCCTAAAATGGATTCCTACGGTCATAATAAACAACTTTAGTTAGGTGTAACCTCACGCGATACTAATAGTTTAGGAGATATTTAAGGACAAGTAAAGCGGTAATGACAAAATGATTGCGGTAGTGACTACAAATTTTCTAAAGGTAACATAAGTTTTTAATAGGGAATTATCGCTTTGAAACAGGTCTTACGATAAAGATTTTTTGAAAAGAAAGAAAGATTAAATTTATAATAATGTAACAAATAAATAATTATAGTAGAATAAGATAACATGAAAACACGATTTTGTAATCGTTATCGTAAAACCTAACACTTTGGCAGTTAGCCCAGTCGAATTAGGATTTGGTCCGGACAAAATTTTAAGTAGCAATTTTCCTTCGGAATTCGTTGGAAGGGACGGGGCACTCGATCCGTTGCGTTGATCTTAATTTCCGATTAATACCCGAAAAGAGGGGGTGAATACGTGTTTGATTAACAACTCGTTTATTTTTAATTCTAAATGACAAATTGTTGTAAACGTGGGAAAATTGTAAAATAAAAAAAAAGGAGTAAATATCCGTGTAAATTCAGTTTTTATTATGTCAAGTGTCGTGTTAACCTTAGAAAATACTATAAACAAAGTTGTTAAAACATTAAACTTTCTAAAAGTTTAGCAGCAGCAGCAGCAGCAGCTAAAAGCAGGAAATTTAATTTCAAACAACTTTGGTTGTAACAATTTCCGTGTATGATTGAAAAAAAAACGAAAACGTAAACAAGATTTTACCCACTCTTTTCGGGAAAAAATTGAAAAGCATCGATGCCACCAAAAATTGATGAATAAAAATTGTAAGAAATTTGATTCTAAACAACTTTGTTTATAACCAAGTTTCACGTACAATTGACAATAAACGTGATAACGCAATTATAAGATTTTACCTCCACCTCTTCGGGAAAAAATTGAAAAACATCGATGCCACCAAAAATTTATAAGAATAAAAATTGTAAGAAATTTGATTTTAAACAACTTTGTTTATAACCATGCTTCACGTACAATTAACAATAAACGTGATAACGCAATTATGAGATTTTACCTCCACCACTTTTCGGGATCGAAAAATATCGATCTGACGAAAAAATGTTTAGACCCAAAAGTGTAAAAAATTTAATTTTAAACAACTTTGCTTAGAACAATTTTTCACGTGAAATTGAAAATAAACGAGTTGTTAATCAAACAAAAATTCACCCCCTGTTTTGTGGTAAAATAAAAATATTGATCCTATGAAAAATTAATGAAAACCAAAATCGTAGGAAATATTAGTTCTAAACTAGTTTTGTAATTACCATTTTTCATGTGGAACTGAAAATAAACGAGTTATTCGACAACAAAAATTAACCCTTAAAACCAAGATTGCAGATGACACAACGGATCAAGTACCACGCAAAAAAAAATTTAGACTGGCAGTGACTCTCCCACACAACGAATTCCAAAGGAAAACTGTAACACTGCTACCTAAGATCTTAAATCATAAAATGGGGTGATAGTGACTGCAGCAGTAGTGACTTTAGGAACCTTTTCTTAAATATTTTGCAATTCTCGGGTTGAAACTTTCCAAGAGCTAATACTAAATAATAGAAAAAGAGTTATTTGTGTATTAAAAACGTTACTTACTGAGTAACAGCAAGTAATAGCAGCTAATTGCGGTAATGACAGATTTTGTTACCTTGCCTGAAGAATGTGTCTGACTCCCGGAACCTAAAAGACAACTTACTGGACGAATGGCGGCTCGCCGAACCACAGAGTATTTCGTTTCGTGCGTAGAATGCGTTCTGTTCATCACAATTTGTTGTTGCATGATAATTTCGGTACTGACAGATTTTTATCACGTACCAAGATACATACAAAATAATGTTGTTATGATGTATAAATATTGTGTTGGAGATAAGGTTTGGTATCTTTAATGTATATGCTTCTTGTGTTTGTTCACATTAATATAAATTACATTTGCAAAGTATTTTTATTTAACAATAAGTCAAAATTAAAAAAAAAAATTTGTTACACTAATATTTTCCCTTTTTCTTCCACAAAATAGCTTTTTTGGCTAGTTTACGGTAAAATCATACCATGAAACTGACAGTTGTACTAGGGCATTGGCTTGTCATGACAGTTTAACTGCTAACTCACTAAAAATGCGTGTTATCAGAGAAATATCGACGAGCTACATGTTTTTGCCCCTTCAAAGAAATAGCCATCACCATTGGTTTTCAGAGTGCACTCTATTGTCATTGTAAACCATGAATTTTTGTTCTATGGAACAGGCCCCTGCTGTCGCCTGTACACAGAGGCATAAGGCGGAAGATAAACAACTCAAGTACTACTAACGCCCCCTATATTCAAGTGGGGGGAAAACAAATTATAATTGACAGGGTTGCTTTACATTGTGATTCACAAGATAAAATTGTGTAAAAACCTTTAGAAATTTATATGAAAGCACGTGTCTCTTTGTATCTAGCGAAATCAGCACTTGGTTTTCAAATAACAGACGAATGAACAGTCCACTTAGAGAGCAGAGCTATTGGATTAAACGAACAGAAAAGGAAAAAGATGAAAGTAATGAATTCTCCAATACAAGAAAAAACGTTCAGCACCTTAATACTATATTTAATATGCATGTAGCATCGTAATTGTTTGTCTAGAACACTTTACAGAACTACATAGAATGCAAAACGCTATCAAACACTGAAACGGAGCATCGTACGTGATGTCACAGAGGTTATGTTCTCGACAAACAAAATACTAAGGCGTTTACCTTGTTTCTGTGAAATCCGGGCGGAATATCACTGTAAAACTGCACGGTTTTGTTTTGTGTTATGTAGCAATAAGATTGTTAGTTAAATGTCGGTTTGCATCACAGAAATAACAAAATAAAACGGAAAAAACATCGAAAGCAGACAAGAAGCGCGACACGAAACAGCAAGCTAAGCAGCAGCTGACTGTGTTTTCTGTGCGGAGTGACTTTGTCGTGACGTATGACGGGATCTCTTAGGTTTTTTATGTAGCATTATAAATAGAATCGTCCCGTGTAGGTATATAAAGTTGTGTAATTAACTTTTAATGTATGACAGCTGTTTCTGAACGACTTTTGAACCAAACATTTGTGGATTATGAATTTGTGGACCGTTGCAAATACTTATTTCGAATATTTCCGAAGACCTACCAACAGCTAGTTGTTTTAATGAAAAAATAATCCTACCATTAAATGCGATAACAAAGTACTTAAGAATTTAGCTATCTTATTCAAAAGTAAAAAACATGGATTGTACTGGAATAAAGATTGGTTTGGTGATCTAACAAACCAATTATAAGCACATTCTGTGCAAAAAAGATTACTATAACATCAAGGATTATTTAGAAGACAAAGATGTTTGGCATTAAACAGTAGATTAATATTAATTACAGGACGATTGTGACTAGTGTTCAACACATTCATTACTAATATTTTAAGTTGAAAACTCTGTTAATTAAGTTAAAATGTGTTTTGAAAAGTACAAATGTGGATTTTCTTTGTTAGCTTCTTCCCCACGTAATCTATTAATTGTGAAATTAACAACTTTGACGTTCATTAAGTAAACATTCTGTTTTTATAATGAATAAAATTATTTGAATTGAATTGAACTGAATTAAAATGTTTCAAGAAAATATTATCACATCGCACTTCAAAAATGAAGAATGGTAAACGTCTCGACAAGGTTCTGCGCTCGGATGCGCAACGTGGAGGTGGTAGTGTGGGCGCGCACTGGAAATCCAAACTCCGGCCGCCCTCTAGCGGTTGCGTGGGGAGTTATTGATTCCATGGCGTCTCGCGCCCGCCGACTTTGCTGCGCCGTGATTGGCTGAGAGCGCTAATTGGTTTATGTTGCTCGTTCGTAACATGAATTCAAATTTAGCGCGCCCAGGGTTTGGTTGGAAATAACAGAGTAGAGTTGTTTGTACAGAGGAAATTACCCGATTCAGATAAATTGTAGTGAAATACTGTACAAACTTTATTTTACGCTCAGCACCCAGGCTGTTGCACTGCAATAAGCTGTAACTTGCGAGTGTAGTTACAAAAAAACATAAAATATAAAAAACCGGCCAAGTGCGAGTCGGACTTGCGCACGAAGGGTTCCGTACCATTATCTATACAACATTAGAAACAAAGATCGAGAAAAAACGGCAAACACTCACGTTTGTTGTAAGGGAGCCCCCCTTAAATAGATAGATAGATTACTCTTGATTGTAGGTATGCATACCAGGAATTACATATGAGAATTAAATATTTATTTTCCGTTCCGTAGTGGACAAGGAACCCTTATAGTTTCGCCATGTCCGTCCGTTTGTCTGTCTGTCCGTCCGCGGCTTAGCACAGAGACGGTAAGTACCTACTAGAAAGCTGAAATTTGGCTTAGATGTACATATTTAACGCCGACAAAAAGGTACAATAAACACCATAGTGTGGGATATCGTTGGATTGGTCGTTGAAAAATATTGTGAATGTAGGAAAACCATTTTTTGATTTAGGGGTCTGTTTGCGAAATATTAAGCTTTAAAGCGCAAATTTTTGTCCGGGTAGGGCGTCCCCCCCTCTCCTGGCTAAACGGTTGATTGTAGAAACGTGAAAAAATTCAAGGCAATAGCACATATAATGAACATAAAAGGAAAACTATCACGGCTAAGTAGGCTTTACTAGTTATCGAGTTGCCTGTTACTCGAACCAACTTATAAAAGTAAAACTTCGTACAAAATTACTTCGATGAAGTTGTTAGTTCTGTAAAGCAGATAAAAACCATCTTTCTACAGAACCCTACATTGCGCGTGGCCCGACAGGCATTTCGCAAACTAGCGTTTATGTCTTTCAAACCACCCAAATTTATTGCAGTATAGGCTATAGGCAGTATAGGTGATCCGACAGAGAACCAAAGTCACCGACATAGCCCACCGAATTAGCATGCTGAAGTGGCAGTGGGCCGGCCATATCATCCGAAGAACTGATAACCGATGGGGTAGACGAGTTCTTGAGTGGAGACCGTGGATCGGTAAACGTAGTGTAGGACGTCCTCAGACTCGGCGGAGCGATGATCTTCGCAGGGCGGCTGGCAAGAGCTGGATGAGAATAGCCGAGGACCGTGCTCAGTGGCGTGCAATAGGAGAGGCCTATGTCCAGCAGTGGACAAGCATAGGCTGATGATGAGGCTACATAAAAAAATCTTAGTAAGTACGAAAAACTTGCGTAGGTATTGTGAATAAAAATGTTTTTTGAAGACTTAAGAGAAAGTAAAAAGTATGAATTTCTTTGCGAATGGGAAGATCGTATCAGAGCCATTTCCCTAAATTACATCTCGCTTTGTTTCACAAATCTTCCGCAGGAATAATCCCGAAAGCTTCGGGCGGGGCAGGTGTTCACTGTTCACTCGACTTCGCTGTCTATGGAGGTATTTACTAACTTTTGAAATAAATAAACTGTCAGGGACAAATTGAAGGCGAAAATTCAACGCTGCGCGGTCCAGTGCACTTTTGTGCTGAGGGCAAAGGTTTTGGGGGAAATAATATTGCCGTGGCGTGGATTGTGGAAACTCTGGTTCTAGTCTAGATACCCCTTAGGGATGTAGGCGTGAGTTTATGTAATGTAATAATGGCGTAGGTAGGTCAAGGAAGATAAAACGTTTTTGAGGTGGGCAAGTTGGTACTTAACCTAAATCATATATGAGTGTTATAAACACGTTTCTTGTAAAAAGTAGAACTTGACAATAAAAATATAAGATTTTAATATAAAACGATTAAAACAGTCCGTGGTGGAGATTGTACAAGGAAAAGTCGTAACCACAGATTAAAATCGTGTTTTTAAAAATGCCGTTCAACTTTAAAGGAAATTTCACTAAGTGTTTTACCGAAAATTCAGCTGATGTACCTATACACTAAGTATTCAATTTTCTTAGCAAACAAGTTCAGTCACTGCTGCAATGGTACACACACATCCACCTTTACATCCATGCACTCTACTTAGTTACGCTACGGGCGATTTTGCAACTAAAATCTAAAGTTTGATGTTCTGTCGACTGTACTTCCAACACCCACCCATATAACACCGACCATGAAACACGCCCTTTAGTTTCTTTTATCCATTCATACCCACTAACCGACAACGAGAGAAACATGAAAGCGGCGACGAAGGGTTCACTTATAAAACGGTTACGATACAAAACAAGGCATTATAAGATACACGTTTGTTTGAGGAAGCATTATTTAAATTAAGATTTCCAAAGCGAAAAACTTAGAGGGGAGGTCGTGTCGCATTATGCATCGCGTGCGAGCCCCGACATACCACGCGTCGCCGGAACTTTTGCACTTTGCAAAATGCATAAGAACTTGGAGACTCTCTCGACAGTTTCTCGACTAACTCTCGATTTTTCCTTTTGCTCGCCACTGAGATATACTTATGTAGATAGGTAGGTGTTTTTATTTTTTAATGAAACCACCTTCCTTTCAGTGTTTGTGAAGTTTCAGTCACGTTAGTTTTCACCGGGAATACACTAAGCTACATTGACGTCGGCTAGTACAATTTGCCGATGTACGATGGGATCTGTGCTCCAAAAACCCTCCCAGGTAAAGACTTTCTTATACTAAATAAGTACCTACTGCTTATGTATATTACTACTAAATTCTAAGATTACAAAAAAGTGTATAACATTCTAGCTGCCATTGACAAAGGTTCAGCTAGGATGCTCTGGAATATGCCTACATCTTATATGTTCAGTTGCACTGATTTTATAATATGGTCTCTCTTGTCTATATTATGGTCACATTCCATTAATATGACATATTATGTGCAGTAGGTCCTCTTCTAGATCAAAGACTTCACAGTGAGGGGAACTCACCTTTTTCATAAGGTAAGGTACGCAATCTTTTTTAATGGAACGTGGCCGGATCGCGTCCTGTGTACGGCAATGACTTGGTGTCTTTCTAGTCTAGCGTCTTCAAACCGATTTTGTGGTTGATCTTAAAATAAAAGTCATTGATTAGAATCCTTTCCGGAATTTAATAGGATTTTGGTGCACCCCGTATCGACAAAAAAAACAAAATTTATAAAATTTCTTAGCGTTTTTGCTGTGCTAGTTAGAGGCCCGCGTTTGCAACTGGCTACATGACGCGGCATAGAGAGCGGCATTCAACGTGCCCGTTAGAGTTTGAGCTAAGCATACAGTTTTCACAACGCGCACCGAATAAGAGCAAATGAGATGTGCGCCAGTAAATTTCGCTGGCGGGTAGTTGTGAATTTTGCACAGGGGAGCGCATTATGCGGTGCACGTAGCGCGCTGTCTGCGCGCCGGGCGATACAGGCCGAGCGAGCTCGCTGCACGGCTTCTGCCGAGAACTGAGATTTCCCAGGGCGGATCGTGGATACCTACGTTTGAGGCAGATATGCATATATGGCAATTCTATGCGGGCGGCTTTTTGAGGCTTGTTCAGATGAGTTGTGCAGCTCAAAATGTACGCATAGCGTGCGACCGTGCCGCAGAGAATCTATCTATGGGTACTCCTCAGCGTGTTTTCAGCTGAGGGTTTCCGCCGACATCCGCACACAAATGCGAAACTCGCGTCTGGCGAAAGGGGCATCGCCAGTCGCACGCTCGCCTATCAGTAAGCCTCATTTATTATTGAAAACCTCTCTGCACCGTAACTTAAAACAAGTGAAATGTTGGCTTTTGTGACAAATCGATGCTCTCTAGTCTCTGCATGGAGATGATACCCATGATACCTTTTGTCAAGGGCTCGTAAACCGTTCGTTGTCTAGTTTAGTGGCCGTAATAATTTCCGCTGCATGTTTGTCCAGGGAAAGAGTGAATTTTGATGATTATTGTTTCTTGGACGCGTGCTTCGAGGAAGCAACAACTTTCGTTAATAAATTAACAGGCGATACTTATTTACAGTGGCACTATTTCAGGTGACTTAAAGCCGTACAAAAGCGGAATTCAGGAAGAAGCAATTGAGGGATTCCTCTACCATATTTATGGGCGTTCTCTTAACAGTTTCTCGGGTAATTCGGTACAAGCAAAGCGACGTTATTTTTGTAGTAATTTCGGCGAATGTCCTTTAAAATATTCAGAGTGCCATAGACGTAGCCATTAACGTGCCCGGGCGCTATTCGGGCCGCGGATGGAGCCCGCAAATGGGGGTGATATCATTAACTTGACCCGACCATCCCCACAGCTCCGCGAGTTTTTCTCAGTGCTAGGAGTGTAAGGTATTCAGGGGAACAATTGAGATACGCGTTCGGTACGCTAAGGACTTTATTTATTTGTATTGTCTTCTAGATTCTCTATTCATTGTTTTGTGGGTCGTTGAATATCTTATATTATTTATTTATTTTATTTATTTATTATCTATGGAATACCAACAGCTGATAAACAATATATGCTACTTATAACTAGTTAGTGAGCCAATTACAGGTTTCCACCTATAGCGACAGAGTGCTAGATTTCTGCAAGGATACAAAACTTACAGGTAATAAATAGTACATGGAGCATGCATCGTACTATGAAATAATGAAACGTATGAATTGGATGTGTGGATTCCTACAGCTGCTATCATAATCATCATGTCGCTGCAGGACATAGGCCTCCCTTATGGTTTTCCAGCTTCCCGGTCTTGTGCCGCCCGCATCCAGCGACTCTTCGCCACCGTAACGGCTGCTATAGCAGCAGTAAAAATTCAATACAACAATAATTTAATTTTTTTTTTACTTTGCATGAATAATACTAAGTGTTTAGTTGTTAACTTGTTAAGCTATGGAAGAACAGTGGGTAGAACAATGGACTCGGAAGCGGGAGACCCAGGTTCGATTCTCAGTGCGGGCATGTACCTATAACTGTTTATTTTTAAAGTAAATTTGTATATAGAAGCAGTACCACACGCTAACAGTGAAGTGAAACATCGTGAGGAAACCCGCTGGCTCCGCACGTATTGATCTGTCTTTCCTGTGGGCTAGGCCGACTAAGCTGTCAGGATGGTATAGTTGCTGGGCAAGCCTACTCCATCTAAAATACAATCTCCCAGGCATTGCAGCGTCCGAATGGTCCTTTCACCCATCTAGTGTGAGCGAATGTGCCTCTGGACGCTGTATAAATCATCTCAATACGTAGACGCAACGGCCTAAGTTTAGTTGTTAAAGAAGTTATTATTGAAATTTTGCCTAACCGACTTTGCATTGCAGTTTAATAAGTCTATATCAATTTCGCTTGCTAGTTTGTTCACGCTGCTACTAGCTCGCCAGAGGAAAGAGTTTTGCTCTAAATCTGTTTGTCGTCATGTTTCATATGACATTGACCGAACCGCTAGTGTGCAAAGTAGCCTATAGGTACATCGTATCGTGCCCGATACACTTGCCCTAGATGTAAACAAACCGTTTTCGTTATAATACGCTATAATGTCTACTAGTTATTTGTCGTCCTGGGTTAGGTTATTCTTTCATGTCAGAAATAAAAAAAAAACCGGACAAGTGTGAGTCGGATTCGCCCACTGAGGGTTCCCTACATTTTTGTAGGTATTGCATATTATAAATAGTTCAGGAATCGAGTCTCGCAGTTTTTTCAGAGCTTTTTCCGAACTTCAAAGACTTTTTTTATGATTTAATTACAAATGTATAGTTTCAGATTTTTCCCTATACTTGTATTACAAGACAATAAATATTACTTGACAAATTTCATAGTCCTAGGTCAACGGTAAGTACCCTATAAAATTTGATTCCCATGAGTGTCGAAATATACGTTTTTTGCGGCATAAACGGCTGTATCTTTTTTTTCACGTCTACTTAGCAGTTTGATTTTTCACAGCTTCAAGGGACTTGAACCCTGAGTGTAAGGTTTTAATTTCAATTCGATACCTACACGCGTTCCCGAGATAAAAGGTCTTGATAGACAGACGGACCGACGGACGGACGGACAACAAAGTTATCCTATAAGAGTTCCGTTTATTCCTTTTCAGGTACGAAACCCCAAAAATTACTATCCCTATTTTTTATCGTAAATCTAAGTATGTATCTTTACTTTAATCGTATTATAAAAAAATTGGTTACACCCAGCGAAAGTGTATCTGATACGAAGTATTGGATACTCTTTACCTTTGTGCAGGTGAAGTGAAGTTTGTTAGGTATGAGCAGTGGAAGTGAAGTGCTATTGGAAGAGAAACTTGTAAGAAGGTAAACGGGGTACCGGTGGTTTTGAAATAAGTATCGATGTGCTTTAAAAATCTCGGCAGCCTTCGAAACTTTTAATGTGCAATACGAGCCAGCCATTTTTATACCTGCCCGGAAAGTTTACCGGAACTTCACGACTTTGACAAAAAACGCATTCCCTTTTCTTTACTAAGCTGGGTATTATTAGTACTTGGTTACTTTTTAACTGGTAAATTCTTATAAATTTTTTCTTCACATCAGCGAGCTTTTTAAAAGCAGACATCGACATTGAACAATCGATCTATCGCACTGAAGAATTCACATCAGTTTCCGAAGAAATAGACAAGTTTCCCTACTAACTTTGGAAAATGTGGAGCATAATACGGAGATAGGTGAACTGTGGAATTCCTAACAAAACTTGAAGGAGAGGATTTCTTCTGCATCAAACAATGAGGGCAAAATTCCCTTGCTTTCTGAACAAACGCATATCTTACTCGTGGCTCATGGGTGCAGAGCGGATTAGACGAGCCAGTGTTATGGCGACCCAGGAATCAGGTCAATTTTTATTTATAGTCTTTTTATTTTAATTTTATAAAAACATAACATAAACTCACGCCCAGATGGGATACCCAGAGGGGTAGGCAGAGACAAGGGACTGCCACTTGCTACGGTCCTGTCAGATCACTTTCGTTTCCTCAACATTCATTAGTCGTTGCATGCACGCACGCCGGTTTCGGGTACTTTTTATCTCGCCCTTTGTTAATACATCCCCTATTTGGTCGAAGTATGTCCGTCTGGGTCGTCCCTTACCGGCCCTTCCACCCACATTAGCTCGATATATTTGTTTCGGCAATCTTTCTTCTTTCATCCTCTCCACATGGCCAAACCAACGCAACATTCCTTTCTCAATTCTAGTCACTACATCCTCTTTCAGTTCACAACGTTCTCTAATGACACTATTGCGTATCCTGTCATTAGCATTACTGTTATTAGCATTTTGCCAGCTGCAATAAGGATCTTTAAGGAGAAGAAGCGACGAAAAACTCCAAGGGCCAATTCATATAGGTAGAACTATAATAGAAATTAGTTTTAATTTACAGATTAGCTAGATTTCCGTAACACTCACAGAGGTGTAGTCGACAGCACATCAATTTGTACATGCGTGCGCTCTATTCAGATGGGTTAGGGGTGACTTTGCAACTACGATGTAATAGTAGTGCGCTATCGACTGTACTTATACATTCGTACATAGACTCGCGCCCTGTATCTCAGAGGGGTAGCCAGATGGGTTTGCACTTCGTATGATGCTGGAAAACCGATCCTCTTTCGCTTTATCAAGCAAATAAGAATCTAGTAAGGTTAATGTTTCTTTGATCGACTGACAACTTATAATCGGGGTATATTTAAATGTAGTGTAAGACAGAAGTTTTCAGCTATGGTTTATGATATTTAAAACCATAAACGCCTTATTCGGAAACAAGCCATCTTTACAATTGCTACTTTTAACTTAGAAAAATCTTTTTTTAACTTTGTAATGTATTATAGTCAAGTTTAAAATTTATAATGAGCTATCAAGACACGATCAAATTAGACAGACAGTCTTCGATGAAATTATATAAGCAACACATTTTAAGGCCACATGCATTATTTATGTTTGAGCATTATTTTTGTAGTGATATCTACGTTTAATGAAACTAAAGTGTGAAATAAGTTTGCAATTTTTAAAGTTTTCTTGGTAGAGTCGACAGGTGAACCACCTTTACATGATCGTCAGAAGAAGCTTTTAATGTCTTTAGGTACATATTATATAGCGTTAGGTACTAGCTTTTTCAACTTTTGCCTTTTTTTATACGTTCTCAGCAGAAAACAATGCTTGAACAGAGTTGGATAAACGGATTTCAGTAGCTAATTACTTATATATTAATGCTTTGCTTGTCCTAGGGGAGGCTATGTCTTGAGCGGGAAACGAGATCGCTACACTAGGCAGCGCCACCTACCCTGGGAGTGCACCAACCTCCCCCGCCCACTTATAAACAGAAATTGTGTTTGCCAGCGGGAGATGCCACTCTTAATATGAAAATATGGCTTAGTACAAAGAAATCGGCATTTAATTTGCATTAGTACGCTCACTCCTGTAATAAAGTAGCATATATTATTAGCACATACAGCATACATACTTTTTCCACCCTGAAATTAAGGAACAATGTTGAGGTTGCATTTCTAAAATGAATATTTATTTTTTTCAGCCAAAGATGAGTTAGGAATTTAAACAAGACTCCTACACCTCGAGAGGACGTGGGCGACTCCTCGTACAAATTACAGTCAACATGTCTCAAGTAACTTGTTGACAAAGCTCCGCAATGTATTTGATAATAT
Source organism: Yponomeuta cagnagella (assembly GCA_947310995.1). Taxonomy (NCBI): domain Eukaryota; kingdom Metazoa; phylum Arthropoda; class Insecta; order Lepidoptera; family Yponomeutidae; genus Yponomeuta; species Yponomeuta cagnagella. The sequence continues at coordinate 14,866,846 of OX371271.1, read as the reverse complement.
GTTTGCTGTGGACCCACTGTATGCTCCCGTGAAGAAATATTGAAATAAGCTCTTGAACGCAGTTACTTACGTGGAAATATGACACGGAAATGTAGAGCCAAGCTTGAGGATACGATACAGTCAGGATTTGCTACGTGGAAGTATGAAAGGGTAAGGAAATGTGTTTTCCACTTACCTACACTCTTATCAGTGACCGGGTAAGAAAGTCTTTCATATAGTGTTTTGCCTAGGTCTAGTCAGCGAGAAGATTTTCGTCGGAACGTGTCTCGGCGATAGTGGAGATACATTCGGAGGTCGTTCCGCCGGCTGAGAGGATCCTGGCATCGTCTTGCCGGGTTAGTTTGAAATTTCATTCTTTTCGAACACATATCTCGACTTCGTACGGAAATCTACTTTGCATTCCTCATCCTAATGGCCATTGAGAGAAAATTGGAAAGGAAGTTACGTTTTCGCGTTTCTCGCTAACCCGCGGAACTTTCTAAAGGGACTTTCTAATTTCTGTGTGAAATGTCATTTTCAATCAGTCTTAACTATTTTTGACTTGATAACAATAACACTTATGAGGTAGACCGAAAATGCAAAAATATAAATGTTGTTGCGTTGCACCAAAAGCTTCCACCTTGCAAATTAAATAAGGGTTATAAATTACCGTCGGAGGTGAAATAAAGAACGGAGGGTTCACGCAATGTTTTCGTGGAATTTCGTTTACTGCGAATAGGGGGTAGAAGACGGTAATGTGCGGGCGAGGGGCCCACCTCATCGATGGCGCTCTATGGTGTCAATGACATTTATCGATTCCACCAATTCCTACGAAATGCTAACCGTAATTGCAAATTACAATGGACGCACGCCGCCTCGCCGCTTAAATATTTAATGCAGGTTCTTTGAAAAGTACTCTTTATGTCGGCTAAAGTACCGCAAGTACCTGAAAGCCACTATAATAGCGCATTGATTTTTGTTGAAGAATATTTGATATTTCAGGGAAAGTCCACTCGACGATGGCATCAATTTAAAAAGCTACCCGTGGGCGTTTTAAAAGGTTTAACGTGGAAGGGTAAACAAGCCAGTTGAGTCCGGTTTCTTGGGTTAATCAATGGCATATCGGGCGGGGGTCGCTGGGGAGCGCTCCGTGGCTGGTTTCTCAGGGCCGCAGACGGCTCGCGTTGCGGCGACGGCTCCCAAACTCGCGGGAAGCCGGCAACTCGATGCTCGACGTAATTTACAGCGGTGTTTACCGCGCAGCCCGCAGTTTGTATTCATTACCCACCTGGAGACCGCTGCAGGCGGAGATTTAAGGCCGCACAATCACTGCTCTTATTTCGCTCTAATCAAATATTAATTTAATTGGAAAGATGTGAGAGGCGGAGCTCGTGAATGTTTGATGTGATGCTTTTGGGATTGTTTAGTGAAGATCTGCAATAGAATGTTGCAAACAGTATCTTTGAAATAAGAGACGGTCAAATTACTATACCAGACCAAAGTTCAAACTTGACTTGTGGTGTGTGGAGTATATATAGTCTGACTAGGATCACAAAATCATGAATGAAGAGATGCGTCTCTACATTATGCTAGTGCATCAGTCCAGCAGATTCCGAGTCGTCCCAGCGTGTAATAAATATAGCTCTCGTCGGGCGGGCGGCCTGCGGGCCGCCAAGTTACGTGCGCCGCTAACATTTTCTTATAAATACTGTAAAGCCCTGGCTTTCGTGGCTAATCTTTCGCGTGAAGAGCCTTATTATACCGCTATTTATTATTTCACCCAGTATTTTTCTCCCCAAAGTCAAGTCGTAACGTGCTTCACATTGTTGAATAGGGTTTTTCCCGAGAATTCGTTGAAAGAATTAAATTGCCTCTTTGCAGGGGGCGTTTCCGTGTTTTGTGAAGTTTTGAATTTTAAATTTTGTTAATTTTGCTTCCGGCTCCTTCCATGCTTCTGCTGCTTACTTACCCACGTCATATTATTCTGGACTCCAGATAATAGCTCATAGTCCTTTGCACATTGGTAATATTATTTATTGTTTCTATTATGCAAAGAAGTGTAACAAACAAGCAATTAATAAAATAGAAGTGGAGAATATTCCTGATTAATTTGTTGGGAGCCTCAAGATTAGTCACCAAGTTCTTCGAAGGTAAGTGGCTCTCCAGGACAAGTAACCAATAGACCAATTGGTTGAGGGCTGCGTCAGGTTCACTAGCGCCACCAATGAATAAAACACACAGGCCTTTTTCTGCCGATCGAGAATAACGTAACATCTCCTACGAATAAGATGTCTACAATCACTGACCATCTTTTCCCTTTGTTTCGATTTACATGTCGCTACGTGTCAATAGCATTCATAAGTCACGCGACAGGCTGCAGGTTAAATAAGCAAGGCCCAGGCCACTTTCGTGCTGCAAACGGCAAGTTATGACAAAGTGCGGCAGCCGCGCGGCGCCGGCGCCGCCCGCCTCGGCGCCGAACTCTTAAATTAGCGCCAACTTAGACCACTTAGCCCGCGAAAGTTATATTTGCAGACGCCATAAATATTCGATGTAGCAAACGAACTACAATAAGGTTTGGTGCATTGTGCGCCAATCAAAGCCTCCTTTGTGCAGCTGCCTAACATTTGACTTGGCATTTTCAGTTCATATTTGCAGACGCGGATTGAGAAAGATGGTTCGTTTGGCAGCTGTAGTTAAAGGCAATTACGGTGAACAATAATGCGTTCACATAGTTATTGAGCGGCTAGATAGATAGATACGTAGATTGAATCGAATCGGGTGTTTGCAACGCTTCAAGCATCCTGAGAAAGCGGTCTGAAACCTTAACTCTGCAGCAATGGAAAACAAAAACAAAAAAACCTAGTCTAGGCTCTTTTCTATGTTTTTAGTTAAGTTTATTTTGTATTTGGGCCATTATAGCTATACAGTTACATAAATAAATATGCTCTCCAAGTTAACACATTTCAAATTAAGTGCACATTTTACTTCACACGTCATTGAACATCAAGCTTACAGCTCAAGTTTAAACAAATTGAAATAAATGTATGTTTAACTCACGTCACAGATAAACCTATAGGTTTGGGTGAGGGTCTTTTGCATGAAATATACAATGTACTTTGTGAAATTTCGTGAATAAATACCTATTAAAAAAAAACAATTTTGTGAGAAATCTTTCAGGGTAAAAAAAATCTGAGTGGGGACAGGCAAACTCAGAATGGACACAATCTGAAATCTTTAATGCCAAAACGTATAATGACATAAATATGTAGCTTAATTAAAATAACAAAGAAGATTTCAATGATTATTGCGTGAATCTCATTAACAGCTCTTGGCAAAATTTATATGTATTGGACCATCCCCTTTCTAACAAAAATCGATAACATAATTAAAGAAATCGGACAACGTGGTAACGCTAAACATTTTAGGATTTAACGTCGGGCGTCGGGTAGACTAAATTTCGAAGAGAAAGTTAGAGATTTGGAAACTACCTGGTAACTAGCACCTAACGAAAAGTCTCTTGAACACCGCGCATTCTACTCCACACGTAACTCGCGCATCTGCCTTTTAGCGGATACTATGCTTTAAGAAAGGATAAGCATTCAGTGTGGATGTTACCACTCAACAACAATAAGGAAGACGTAGAAAACTTAAAAGAAAAGTCTAAATTGTCATGCAAATTTCATCTTATGTATTCCTCCTTTTTAAATTGGGTTTACTTTTGTTCGGAATGGAAATTAATGTCTTACTTAAAGTGAAGACAAAAAGCCGATGTTAAGCTGAATGAGGCGTCGTTATTAAATTTTGCGGAAAAATACTGTGGCTAGCTGTTACTCGAAACTTAATACAATAGTAGCCGGAAATGTGTTTTAAGCGGGGTCAAAATAAAGAGTCTCAAATAATTAGCGCGAGATTTCTGTCGAGTGAAAATGCGGCAATTAGCGAACAGCGGGGCGAGAACCGGTAAGAATTAGAGGCTTACGCCGCTCGCGAAGGCATATTTCAGGCAGTGCAGGTGCGCTGCAGTACAATCCGTTGCAACTTCGATTAATTCCCATAACGAGGCAGGTCCATCACACGCCCGCTCGTTTGTCTCCGGGCCTGCTATAAATACATCAGCGCACTTGCAATTTAATCTGCCCTGACCCCCTATTCCACCTAAAACGATGTTGATGACGCCAACTCTGCCCCTTTCACATGGCGTAGGAGGGAGCGGTGTGGCAAGGGAATTGGTAGTCAGTTGTTTAGACATCGATGGTCTTCGAATCAAGGTGGTCCGCTCGCGGTACGCTCGCGAAGAGCGCCTCGCAGCCAGCTACGAGCCCTCCATGGCCCTCCATTTACACAATGCTGCACGTTTCGGCTCAGCGAAAGTTGCACCAATTAATCTCCCACGTGAGAAAGGCTTTGGCAATTGTTTCAATCGCAGTAATTTGTCCATGCGCCTTTGTATGAACCTGAAACTATTTTATAGCTTCATACGCTCTCGTGGAGTAATCACAGGTAGAACATTTGAAAATTCGCATAGAAAAAGCGGAGAAACGAAAGAAGTAAGGTTTTTTGTATGCAAATATTATTACAAGATTCTATGCGAAAACCTCTTCGAACTTTACGAAGTGGTATACCTTTTTAAGTCCATGCTGTAGGTATTCGTATGAGCTCTTCTCAGAAGCTAGCTTAATCGCAGAAAATTTTATTTGCGTTATGAAAATTGTGCACTGCCTTTATTAATATGCGGTAAGGATCTGTCTAGTTTTGTATCATTTTAGATCGTTTGGCAGACATTGCCTAGAGCTGTTTTTTCATGACTTTCAATAGTTGAAGAATTAATGACTGTTTTTATGAAAGTTAATTGCATTATAGTAAAATTATTTTCTTATTACGAGGGGGGTTCAATAAGAAGTGAGAATGAGCTATAAACTCCTTGGATAGAGAAAAATAAAATACTGCCAGGCATAGCCCACTTATTTGTCGACATAATAAAAAAAATATTATGATTTTTTGTTTATTCAATCATAGAAGGTTAGTGTTCTGTCGCAACGAGTAGTCGAAAATGGAGAAAGTTTATTTTCACGATTTTTAAATATCTACGTTTAAAAAATTTTACTACGGAACAAGTAAATCAAGACTTGCAAGATACGTTAGGGGTTCATGCTCCTCCTTATTCTATGGTTGCGCGTTGATGACTCACACTCAGGGCGCCCTACGAATGCAGTAACTGAAGAAATGATAAAATAATTTGAAAAAATTGTTTTGGTGGATCGTCGTACTAGTATTCGTTTTATAGCTGAAGAACCAAAGATTTCAATACGGAGTGTTCATAATATAATACATGACCATTTGGGAATGGAAAAAGTCTCAGCGCGTTGGCTGCCTAGAATGCTAACGGCCGAACAAAAACGAACCAGGCTGAGAATTTCACAAAATTGTTTGGAACTGTTACAACAAGATCCTGACGCGTTTTGGCTCGATTTCTGACTATTGATGAAACATGGGTTCACCATTACGACCCTGAAACAAAAAAAAAACAATCCATGACTTGGAAGAGACCATCATCATCGACCCCTAAGAAATTCAAGGCCGTTCCATCCGCCGGCAAAATCATGGGTTCTCTTTTTTGGAAGAGGCAAGGGGCGGTGATGATTGAATACCTCAGTCATGGAGCCAGTATTACGGAGAATATGTACGCAGAACACATAAAAAAAATGCGTGATGAAATACGCGAAAAACGGCGTGGCAAACTAGCTTCGGGTACTTTTTATATTTTCGATTAATAATTCACAAAATTCGCGCCGGTCACAACATGCAAAGAAAAACAATCTTTAAGTAAGTATTTACTATTGTCAATTACTGTAAATGTAACGAATAGCACCTCTATGCAATTTAGGTCAAGTGAAATATGTCCCTGTACTTGACTAACTAGATGCATAACTGTATCGTTAATTAATAGGTGAACGGTGTATTGGCGACGATTCACTGGTAGGTACGCTGACGAACAATTCATAGGCAAATCTGTTCTAAGCGTGTTAACATGCCTCCCGGGTTATTGCGGTGTTCCCGTCCATACGACAGTTTCTCTATGTGTAGCTAGCCAACTACTAGCTGACATAATGCTCTCCTAATACTGCGCGTCCAATTGTTGAATAGATCGATAGACGATTTGCTAGCCAATGGACAGATTACACGCCAGGTAAAAATATCCTCTATTATCATTAATCTAATGTTAATTAAATGAAAGAGTTAAGTGCCATTAGGTTTGCTCATTACTCCGCTTAGAATGTAGTGAGTAGATGGCAGCAGAGGCTGGTTGGATGCGTCAGTAAATTACGTATGCAATTAGAAGTAGTGATGTTTGGCGCGAGGCGAGGCGCGCAGGGCACAGGTCGGCAGAGGAATCTGAGGCGATGCACGCTGCATGTGACGGCACTCAATCATTCTACGAACGCGGCACGACATGCGTGCCCACGTAGGTTGCCTCACGATATTCAACCCTAAGCTCAGAGGCACAAAGCACATGCCAAAGCGCTCGCCGTAAAATTAGATCGCCCGACATTACGGACGCATTGTCCTCTTTGTATTCTACGCGTTCCATTCATAGAGACAATATGGGACAGATTACTTGCGGCGAACAGAACAAAATTGTGTTTTCTTTGTGAATTCTATAAAAATTAATTATCGTGTAACTGAGGCGGCCATTAATTTCAAAAAGAAAACGTTGAGTTCCATTTGACACCGTGTTCGCACTAGAAGGGAAAGAATGCTTAGGTAACGGCGTGATAATCGACGGCAATAGGAAACGATCACGCTCACAAGAAGGCTTTAGGATTATAATTACATGTGCGTTCGCCGTAAAGGCTGATCGAATACCCGCTGCTGGCCCATTATCGCATAACATAAACATTTCTGGATTTCATATCCGTGGAACGGTCGGCCCTGCCTCCCTTATTACCTCGATGCGGAAAAGAATAACATTATTTTGGCACTTCTGACGTAGAATCCGGGTGCCGACGTTCATATTGTGCGCCGTTAATATTCCGTGCGATGTGTCCGACCTTTTTTATTTGTATCCAAAATTGAACATTTTGTCGCGACACCGCGCTCGCGAAGCTCCCCTTTGGTGGAAGGAGCGATAAAAATACGAGACGATGCGTTTAAGCGGAAATCGCACGCGCTATGTGCTGGCGGGCGACTAATTCCCGCACACAAGTGCGCATCCGAGGCGCTGCCACGAGCGCGAGCTCAATCGACTTCACACATGCTGAAGGCTCAGAATCAGGCTCTTACACATTAGCTACTCCGGATTCTGGACAATTTCTCAGGGCTCCGCCATCCTAGTTCCTACAAGATCACCAACCGATAATCGATATTACCGATTAATATATTGATTTTTCGAAAAGGAAACGATAGATTACCGACTGTAATACTAATCAGCTTTGTTGCTATTCTAATTTAACAAGGGCTCTAAAACCTAAAACACGGCAGCTCGGTCTGGCTGCCTAACTATGTGATTCTCCAATAAATTATCCTCTGCCATATCATAGTCATAGGATAATGGGGCCCATTATACTAAAGTGCCCAGGTATTGCAATAGGCTAAAGACGGCCCTTGTTCAAATAAATATCTCGGAAAACTTTGCCGTGACGACAAATGGCTCTATGAAAAAAAACCGTCGGCGGCCGACCGGTGAAAAGCACCCCAACAAAAAACTAGCCCGACAGTTGGCGCTAGCGCTCGCCTCAGGGACAATTTTTATTTAAGTGTAACGCCTTCATTATTAAAACTTCTTAAAATTTCCAGCTCGGGTAAATTAAAAAGGGGGTTTTCCCATCACAGTATGATCTTATGAATTTGCTGAAGTCGGTTGTCTTTATGCTGAACCGACGAACTCGCTAAGATAAGAGGAGGAGCGGACAAATTGTAATAATTGCGAGACGAGATAAGGAGTGACACCAGAAAACAAATGAAGGCGGGCGGCGCGGCGGGGCGGGCGGGGCTTGGGTCGAGTGACGTCACACCGGGGACGGTAAATGCCGCAGTCACCCTCGCGGAAAATACGCTCCACTAATGCGCTAATCATTCACCAAAAGTTACTTCACACTTCACACGTAGACCGCACAAAAACACCCAATTGAACAGCCACGTTTAATTAATTTCAGAGCAAAGCAGATATTTCACCTATCATTCTAAACTAATTATTTAGAGTAATGGAGTTAGAGCGGAGTTTCAGTTAGTCCCGCGGGCGGGCACCTCGGCCCGTCGACACCGGCTCGACAAATTAAAATGATAAATCAAAACCCACTCAAGCCACGACCGCAATTAGTAATATTATTACAATATTAACCTTAATGTAGAGGGTCTAAGGTAATTTTTTCACTTTGAGCTGGGCATCACATGATAAAACAATATAAAAATGAGTAGTTGGGTATAGGGCTTTTCCTCGTCTCGCCGACTCTCTGGTGCTCAACCAACCTCGTCCACTGACCTCCTCCCAGGTTTTTTACGTCGTAGGTACAAACACCATAAAACTAGTAGGGGATGGGCTCGGCTCTGGGCATCTTGTTGAACGGGAGGTGTGAAAGTTGACGAAAGGCGGTCACAGGGTGGTGACCGAGAAGTGGCCCCCGTGTCATTCGGTAGGTAGGTCACCTGTCCGATAAGTCCGAAAAGGTCAGTTCGAAAGGCCTACCGCTGCCCAATGCCGGGTTTTCCCCCATGTTCCATTTCTCACGGTTCCTCGCAACCCTCACCCATGGATCCTCTGGAGACGCCACGATATCGTCCGATCATCGGGCTGCTGGTCTGCCTACTGACTGCCGTCCTGTTTTTGGCGAACACTTTGTTATCTAATAGCCCAGGGCCTCGATTTTATTAGTGCATTTTAGTACAACGACAGATCACGTGATACTTGTTTACATACCATTGGCGCCTAGAAAGTTTTAATCTTGATAAGATTTGAATGTTGATCTGGTGGCATGACAGTGCCCCCACCAAGTCGAGCAAAAAAGCGGCACAGCCGTACCATCCTTTTCTCGAAGCAGTTCAGGCCATTTTCCACCCCCAATAACTTCGTTGTGGATAAAACAAGAAGCCTAAATTTTCAATAACCAAGCAGGCAATGTTCAAACATGGTATATTTAAAATTTCATTTAATTAGAACTAGTAGTTTAAAAATTATAACTAGACAAATTTTCTTAATTTTGTCACTCACTGACTGACCGATCATAAAAACTCTAAGCCACTTTTAGCAGAGATAGAAGCTTCAGATTTAAAATACAGTTAGTGTTTAGTGTACGTATAAATCAAGGAAAAACTAAAATATTTTGCAATTTCGGTCCGGTTTTCTACACATACCTACTGCATACATAATAGGATTTCCCATATAAATATTAGGGGTTAAAGTATGAAATTGCCGTTTTATTGCAATAGGTTCTTTGAATTGACATAGAATCTTCATGGTTTGAGGTTTTCGAATGAAACTTTTTTCAAATGGTTTCTATGATGTTTTTTTTTAAAATGTGAAACATTTGAATATCGACTTTCAATTGTTTTTGTTATTCAATTTAGACAAGAACGATGGATACTGCGAAAATTTGAGTGATTATGAGGCACCCATTTTTCGTATTTTTTTATTTTATTGATTTGACGCAAGTGAGTCAATATTGTGGGTAAGGTAACGTTAAACCATGCCGCTAATTCCTGGGTAGTTTGACTAGGGTGGCTTCCACTATCTCTCTTAATTCATCGTTATTCACCTGTGTGGGCGGTCTTCCTCGTGGCTCGTTCTTTAAGTCGAAATTTCCATCACGAAAGCGTTTAAACCAAAATCGCACGGTGCGTTCATTAGTAGACCCCTCTCCAAACGCAGCATTGATATTGCGGGCTGTTTCTGCCGCGTTAGTTCCGCGTCGGAACTCGTATTCAAAAATCACTCGAATTTTCGCAGTATCCATCTTTCTTGTCTAAATTGAATAACAAAAACAATTGAAAGTCGATATTCAAATGTTTCACATTTTTTAATAAAAGAACATCATAGAAACCATTTGAAAAAAAGTTTCATTCGAAAACCTCAAACCATGAAGATTCTATGCCAATTCAAAGAACCTATTGCAATAAAACGGCAATTTCATACTTTAACCCCTATTATAAAGGATTACAAAGTTACATTTGCAGTAAATGAATCAGTGTACCTGTATAATTATGTATAATATAATGGAATAATAGGTGTAGATAGGTACCTAGATATATTTATGTTCAAAGGTAACTTGTAAAATGGCCAACGAAAAAAAGTTGGACTACCTATCTACAAAAAGAAATGAGATGCCATTAAAAACATAACTTGTAAAAAAACCAAGTATCGCAAGCTTTCAACTCAGTTATTCTACCGTAAAAAAAAATTTGAGATCTACGTTATACCAAGTCGGTCAATTTATTCAATAAATAGATCGACTTAGCGATCGCATAATTAAATATTATGTGTATTACGTGTGGAGATACATTGTGTTTCCATGCGATGGCCAAGTCACTCCATTTATTGAATAAATTAACTGGCTTGGATCTCTATTCTATTACATGGATCTCAAAACTTTTTACGGTAGAAGAACTGAGTTGCGATTGCGACCTTTGAGACTTGGTTTTTTTACAACTCATGTTTGTAGTGGCATAACTTCAATGAAATCAAATCGGCGCGGTCTAGCAGTTGTCAACAAAATCTAGGTCCTGGTCATCCCGCCTCGCTAAATGACCTCCTCTTTTCCTAAATGCTATAATAAAGGATAAACAGAGTCTTCAACACATTAGAAAGCCCAATTTTCGCTGATTAGCCGGTCCTCAAAACTCGAAACACACCTCGAGAACGCAATAAAACACTTCAATTTAATTATTACCGAGAATATGTTGCAGGCACACAGGATTTGTTGACACTTTGTAATGTACAGCCCTGTAATTGTTTTCCTAACTACCTATGTAAATATTAGCGGGGCCCGGCTCGCTTATTTGATATTGATGCTGTAACCAGCAGTTTCATTTGCATTGAATTGAAATATTTGTTTCAGACCACAGTTAAGGTACAGTCGAAAGCAGGTTGTTCGACATCAGGCGACGATAAGAATCTAGTAGAACTAGCGAGTTGTGTGTGACGCTTAGATGGAGTACCAGGGCGGACAATACATGAGGTTTGTAAAATAACTTCAATACCCGGAAGGAATTAAATACACGTTTTTGTATGGGACCAAACGCATTTGCAGTCTCTTACCCGCATCTTAGTGTACCTGAACAAAGTAGAAAAAATATGGATTTGTTCCAAATATAATTACATAGAACAGGATGAAACCCTAGTTCCCACACAAAGAAGAAAGAATGAAAGAAACCGTTTATTTACATTGCCACAAAAGCACACACATAAAAAATAACAGAATCTACATACAAGGATTCTCTGTGTTGTGAAAACTAGTTCTCTTCGCATAATATTGTTTATGACAAAAAAAAAACAACCAAGTAGAGATGATACAAATAAGTGATCAAAAATTCCAAAATGAAGAAATAGTTCAGAAGTGAGCTAGCTATAGTACTTACATTTTCAATGCGGGCATTTGACCGCATACAAAGTAGAGCGGTGGTAGTGGAGCGGTAGAAAGCCGGCTTCTCATTCGGGAGGTCGTGGGTTCGAATCCCGGTATGTACCAATGAATTTGTTTTCCAAGTTACTTACATTCGTGAAGTTATAGTAGCAATACCACTCGTCAACTGTCAAGTGCCTGAGTGTCTGAGGCATTCACATACCTCGGCGCTTGAAATTGCCAATGCGCGGTGGGCACGCGTGGTGATTAAGCCCATACTCTCTCTCTGAGAGAAGGCCTGTGGGAACGTATATAGGCTGAATACAAAAGTAACCGCTAGTGCGTTTCAACCCTTACACAAAAAAGTTTGCAAGTTTGAATCATATTAGGAAGCAAACTCGCAGGAAGTTTGAAGGATTGCCGCATGTTTGAATCATACTAGGAAGCAAACTTGCAGCAAGTTTTTATGACACAATTCCTAGCACAATACGCAGCAAGTTGATACATTTGGTTCAAACTTGGTTTCTGCATTGAATCAAGTTTCCGCTCCTCAAACATGCTTCTACGTGACCTATTCATCTGATTAATTCAAAAAATTTGAAACCCATCGCTTGACTTTCATAACTTTCGAATCGTATTTCGAAGAACTGTTTGCTTAGGTACATCTAGGGAACTTTGATCTGGCACAGACCATAAGTTCGATGAACTTACCGAACTAGTTAAAAATGTATACTCCTATCTTTCTCGTGACTTGTGGTTGAGTATACCAGCTAGAACAGGTTCGCCATACCGTATAGGCTTTTTCGACGTAGCGACTAATTGTGCAGTAAATCGAGGTTCGGTGCAATTTGTCAATTGTCCCGAGGGTTCGGACCGATGGCGATACAAAAACGGGACGGCCAACGGGTTCCCTGTTTCGAACAATGGCTACATTACAAAAGGTGTGGGCTTAGTACTAACATGTTGGGCGGAAAAAAATTTCGTACCGATTTATGCACGTAACGCAATATTTTGCATTTGGGAAATGGAATAGGATATCAAAGACTGCACAGATAAAATAAAAGCTTTCATGCATTAATTATTGACCATTCCAAGCGGCATGTTCCAAGCTGCCTATCACGCAATTGTAATCGTATTATTTCACGTTATAATAATAATGTAACGCTGCCTTTGTCACTCTACTGTGCCTTTGTGGTGGTAGCGCAGTAGACCATCGCATTACATTTGTGAGGTCTTGGCACAAATTCCGGTACGTACCGGACTGACTGTGACAATTACTGTTTTGTAAGTTACGTACATTTATGATTTTGTAGTTACACTAACACCTGTCAATTGTGAAGGAAAACATCGTAAGGAAACCTGAGTGTCTGAGGTGGGCAAATTCTACCGCGATTGAAAACGCCAATATAGACACGTGTAGTGATTAAGCCGGTATTCTCTCTCTCTCTCTCTGAGATAAGGCATGTTCCCTGCAGTCATTATGCAAATACAGTCCGGCCACTCGACTAATGCTAATGATGTTTGAATTCTTCCTTAAAAGAATGAGTGGCCAATGCCACTTTGGCGTCAGAAATGTTTCAGAGAAGCGTTTCTTTCAAACTTCGAAAGGAGTTTTCCAGCTAACACAATCACTTGATGCAAATGTTAAACGAAAAGTCTAATCGGCAGTTTGAGGCACTAGGCAAGGTGGGCATGGCCCAGTGGTACAGTCGAAAGCACATAAACCTTTACCTTCGTGCACTCTAATCCGTTACGATACCGATGACTTTGCAACTAAAATGTAATTGATTAATGTAGTGTCGACTGTATTACATACTCATGAAAAACAAGAGGAAGCTGAATGTTTTTGGAAGTAGCAATATTTTGGATTGGTTCACAGGCTTAGCCTTGTAGCACCGCCACAGTTTATTTGCGGATGGAACTGAAGTGCTTCTTTTGAACATATGAAAATATGCAACACGTTGCGAAAGCTCATCAGATTCTCACTGTAAAACAGCGTGGATCTTTAATGGCCTGCATTGTAATATTTTATTACCTGTAATAAAAGTGCGCCTTCATGCGATCGGCTGTGATTCGTGCGAAAACAATGGCTTTCCAGATGCTACAAAACAACTGTATTATTCACTAACATACATAGTGGTCGACAATTTCAAGTTGTGGGTGCTACATGGGAGTTCGACATTATTTTAGTCTTGTCCATGTTAATTTTAAAACCCACTCTGTTAGACGCTCTGTTCAGGTCATTGAGCATTGAATATAAATCTTCCAGGTTCTCAGCTATAATCACTACGTCTCATCGGCGAATCGGAGGTGAGTGATATACTCGCCATTTATGTTGATGCCAGATCCTTCCCAGTCCAAAAGTTTGAATACGTCTTCAAGTGCAGCTGTAAACAGTTTCGGAGATATTAAATCTCCCTGTCTCACTCCGCGCTGCCAATGAATAGGATTTGTATTCTGATCCTGCAATCGGACTGACATTGTTGCGTTTTTGTACAAACACTCAGCACTTCGATGTAACGAAAGTGGATTTGGCACCGCTGGAGAGATCAAGTTCCGCCCATATCTCGATCGAATAGAAGGCATTTTCGTAGTCCAAAAACGCTAAGCATAGACAAACTCTGAAAGACGTGAAAGAAACACCGGCCAAGTGCGCGTCGGGCTCGGGTTTAAAGGTTCCGTGCCATTATCTATACAACATTTGAATATTTCAAGCGTCTACCCTTTGCTGTTATTAATATCGAGCAAAAAACGGCAAAAATCATGTAAATGTATGAGAGCGCCCTTTAAATATCTATTTTATTCTGTTTTTAGTATTTAAGAAGAAGAAAGTTGGTTGTATTAACGAGTAGTAAGAAGAGTACTAAAGTGGGTTGCTACAGCTTCACCGGTCCTTTCTCCTTTAAATTTCCTTTTCTTAAATCACATTCAAACAAGGTAACGAACAGAGGTAGTTATTAAGTACCTTTTGTTGATAAGTAAACTTCAAGCCCATAACAATCAAAGCAAATACCTCGACAAAAGACCTTTAACCACCCACTTACAATATAACCGATATGAAAATAGACACGTACGCCGCGTTTATCGAAAACCATTCCCAAGACACACGCATAATGTTTTATTAAATGTCATCCGCAATATAATGAGGTGCGCGGATCGAATATCGGGCCACAGAAATATGTGTGAAGTGTTATAGAGTGCCGTTGTAAGTCAATGAAGCGGGAAATAGGGTGTTCCCCGGCAGACGAGGGTACACTAATAAATAAAATTATGCCTCAGAAATTACAAGAATACGCGCGCCGACAGCGATCCCCGCGAGATTGGATGTTGGAGATTTTCATCGATATCCTCCAATAATGAATCTAATAGTAAGCTTTGAGGTTGCTGTTTTGCCGCGAAAAAATAAGATTGCTTTCGCGAGCCGAGGGTCGAACACATTGTGGCGGTAACAGGACGGGGTTGGACTTTACTTTAAGGCGATCCTAGGACCACAAATGAAAAAGAAAACATATCTTCTTTTACACATCGCTTTTGTTAAAAGTGTCTAACAATTCTCTCAATCATGTTAATAGTGATTTTTTGAATCCCCGACTTATAACCAAGGATCATGGATTTTGCAAAGATCTATAAAAAAAGGTATGTTTCTTTTTCCATTGAACCTCATTGTTTCATTTTCTAATCCAGGTTTGGCATTCGATTTGATGGGTGGAAGATGTGCGTATGGACTTCAGTGTACGTATTATATTTCGATTTAAAACAATTTTATTATCTTTTAGAAAGCTATTACATGGGTGCATGATATGCAAATTTTGAATTTTGTAACAATAGATAGGCCGAGGGGGATCCACTGATGACGTCGATGGGTTGCTGCTGCTAATGTCACACCAGTACAGTAGCCTATTAGTTCCTTAGGTGAAAAAGCGATGGCGCTGACACTTATTTTGGTAATGGCCACATTTGGTATTGGTATTGACGTTGTAGTAGAACCAATACAATTATGTTAATGTTTAAACTACGACAAGATGAGCAAAGCCTTGTTAATAAGGCTCTAAATGACAGTTTACGGAACGGACGCGTAGAGTTTACTTTACTCAGAGGTCTTAGTGCGTGTTTTGACTCTGAAAACTAATATGATAAAATAAATAAAATAAAAAAGTCTATATTCAAACTATAAACAAATCAGTTACATTTGCAATTAATAGTTCAAACTTGATGAATTTTAATTCAATTATTATATTATTTATTTTTACGAAATTTGTAATGATTTTTAATATTATTATTATTTCATCAAAATCACATGCAGCATGCATTCATGTATTATTTATGGAAGTCGCCTCCGCGGAGTAGGTTTCCCCGTGTTTCCTCCATCGTTCTTTGTCTCCGGCTTGCTTTCTCCAGTTTGAACTACATCTCTGTTTGAAGATATCTTTCCACCTTCTCGTTGGTTTTCACATCTCGAAGATACCAGTCACCTTTTTTGCCCATCTGTTGCTATCCATTCTACATTAATATGTATTGTGTCCGGCTCTTTTCCATTTCAGCTCTCTGGCTTGCCTTCTCCAGTCTTGACTAAATCTCTGTTTGAAGATATCTTTTCACCTTTTCCTTAGTTTTCCCACTTTTCTTTTCCCATCTCGAAGATACCAGTCAGTCACCTTTTTTGCCCATCTGTTGCTAATTAGGAATTACCCATTGTAGGTATATTAATATGTGTCCTGCTGATTTTTATTTTAGCTCTCTGATTCTTGTGACAATGTCTGTTGTTTTGGTTTTTTTTTCGTTGGTATTTTTGTCGGATAGTTTAATGTTAGCCATACACCTCATAAAAATGGAGAGAAGTATTTCTCAATTTTTATGTGGTGTATGGCAAGTCTCTTCTCGTCATCTTTTCTCAGGGCCCATGTTTGGCATCCATAAGTCAGGCACGGGAGGATTGCCACATCATACAGTTTCCTTTTGACCTTTACATGTATCTTATAATTTTTCATGATTTCTTTTAAAGTTCAGTATTTGTTCCATGAGATGGCAATTCTTCTATTTATTTCTTTCTCTGTCAAGTCCTCAAAGGAAACTGCTTGGCCTAAATAAACATACGTAATTTACGTACTCTATTGTGTTTTCTTCTACCGTTATGACATTTTGTACTCGTTTGTAATTATCTTTGTTTTTGAGGAAATTAGATAAAGGCCGACTGTCTTACTTTCAATAGATAGTTCTGTGATCATGTTTTCCATTTATTTTGGTTCTTCAGAGAAAAAAGCAATGCTATCCGCGAATCGTAGGTGGCTCAAGTATTCCTCGTTTATTTTCATCCCTTTGCCTTCCCAGTTCAGGTTTCTGAATATCATCTCGAGCACTGATAGGAATATATTGGGTGAGAAAGGATCGCCTTGTCTTACTCCTTTCCTTATTGGAAATTCTGGTCCATCTCTCTCGAGCCGTATTTTAGATGAGCAACTAAAAACTTATATACTTAGTTTTATTTATTAAACCTTTACATCGTTAGTATATGCTTATAATAATTACTACAAAACCAATATTCCTATGTCAGTTCAATTTGTCTATGTCAGTTTGTTTGTGCGGTGTTTTAATTTTGTACATAAGTCAGCGGTGGTAGCCTAGTGGGTAGAACATTGGACTCGGAAGCGGGAGACCCAGGTTCGATTCCCTGTGCGGGCATGTACCTATCACTTTGTTTTCTAAGTTATGTACATTTGTGAAGTTATAGTAGCAATACCACTCGCTAACATCGTGAGGAAACCTGAGTGTCTGAGCTATTTACATGCCTCAGCGCTTGAAATCGCCAATTCGCGGTGGGCACGCGTGGTGATTAAGCCCATACTCTCTCTCTGAGAGAAGGCATGTGCCCTACAGTGGGACGTATATAGGCTGCTTATGACATAAGTCAGGTTAGTATCCCGGAGGAGTAGTAGGCCGGGCTTTCTGCTTGCCATAATACTGAAAAACCTCTTTCGCTTCATGAGCATCACTGTATGCACGCTCTCTTTCGGATTAATTTTTAAGTACAAAAGTAATAATCTACGTACCACTGTGCGCACAGGCCTTCGCTCAAATTCGATTCGAATCGACGACCCCTCAAATGTATGGCTAGCGTTCTACCTATAATCTACCACCGCTGTCAGTACGTAAGTGATACTAAAATGAATATTTAGATTTATTTTATTTTAAATGCAGCAGGATAATGAATTCACTGCCGCTCTATTGGCTTTGGTTTATTTAGTTCGTAAACTATTAACTGAACGCACTTTCAGGAACTTGCCGTAACTTCGTCGCGGGGGATGCGGTGAATGAAACTAAAAATTTAAATCTAAATAAGGCTAAATCTATGTTTTTTTTTGTTTTGCCTGTTGTGTATTTCGTTTTATTTCTGTTGTTCATTTATGTTCCTTAGCTGTTAATTTTGTTTCTGTGATGTGTTTTGTTGTTATAATAAATGTCGTTTCTTTCTTTTTCTGGTTTTCAAATGCGGGCAATTTGATTTCAGTAGCTATGTCTACGTGTGGGTAGAATTTCAAGGCAACGTTTCTACTTGGCTACCGGCAGAGTAAGCTGAGAGAATCTTACACAGTTTATATGGCGACCGCGAACTCTACCTACTGTTAATTTGGATGGGAATGGGAAAACTGTTGTTGTTGCCTTCTGCACAGGTATCGGGAGCGGCGCGAGTCACGCATTTCCTTGCGCAAAACTGTCAGAATTTGACAAATAATGTACATATTGGAAAGTTGCGGCATTGACATTTGAGCGCATCCAATCGCGCCACTTGCATCGTCATGCTGCCCGGAGGGTACAGTCGACAGCAGCTCAATCTTTTCATTTTAGTTGCAAAGTTACCCGTAACGTAACTGAATAGAGTGCATGGATATAAATGATGATGTGCTGTCAACTGTATGACAATTATATAGAGCGCGACGACGCGATAAAACGTCGAGCGATCTCGCTCGTACTTGCTAGCAAGAAGGCGCAATCATATCGCCCGCTATTGGGCTCTCATATCGGCTCAATATAGCGGCCGTCCTCGCATGGGCTTTTAATGTACCTGTCTAGCAATCGTAATTATTATGAACTGTTCTGAGCGAAATTATGGTAGACTCCCCTAAGTGACTCTGCCTGTTTATTATATCAAATTTGTCGACCCCATTGTTGTGGAGTGAGTCGCGGAGTCATCCTCCCTCCGTTCACGATGTACCTTGTATCTCAGCTGTTGACTAAATTTTCAGTCATTCAAATCACAGCCGACATTTGACAAGGTCGAATTATAGCGAACAATTTGCAAAAAAAAACTATATAAGTTGTACCAAAATCCCTATTACTTTCGAAAAAGGGAGGTTCTACCCGTCAGCACTATGAGGGAAACGTTGACATCGCGAAAAAGATGAGCATACATTTTAACGCCGCCGGTGGCGACTTTATATGGGAAATGTTTTTCGCGACTACAATGTTTGTCTCATAGTAGAAGTTGTACATATCGTATATAAACACGCGTCTGTAATCCGGTGGGCTAGACAGAGACCAGGGATTGCCACTTGCCACGATCCTTCGTCTTCTTTGTCCTTGACATAGTCCTGTTTCAATTTTTAAAATATTAAACATATAGAAAAAGTATATAAGAAGTAAAAACATAAAAAAGGTTGGTTGGTCGGTCGGCAACACTCACTGACCTCTGTCGCTTCATCGACATTCATTAGTCGTTGCATGCACGCACGCCGGATTCAGGTACTTTGTATCTTGCCCTTTGCTAATAAATCTCCCATTTGGTCGAAGTATGTCCGGATAGGACGTCCCTTACCGGCCCGGTGAATTACCTGATGAATTATGAGCAAATATACCTGGGCCGCGTTTCATAAAATTACAATTCATAGTTCGCTATGACAATTCGATGTACATTACTGTGGTTACATTATTGCTGCTGGTTGTGCAATTACATAGTGTAAATGTAATTATTCTATGTATTTAACCATATTGTACAATTGTTTGTTTTCTTTAAATAAATAAAAATAAATAAATAAATTACTATTAGTAAAATTCTGCAGTATCTCCAAAAATCAACTTTTGAGTTATGCGCAAAAAACCAGGCTAATAACAAAAATATATGCTACTTGATAACTATACATAATTTATCAAAAGATAGATCTTTTTGAGTAGGTACCTCAAAATTGCCTTACCTTTAATTAGTAGCGATAAATTCAGCTTAACAAAAATATATTGTTGGCGTTATTAAAAACAATTATTAGGGGTTAAAGTATGAAATTGCCGTTTTATTGCAATAGGTTCTTTGAATTGATATAGAATCTTCATGGTTTGAGGTTTTCGAATGAAACTTTTTTCAAATGGTTTCTATGATGTTCTTTTTTTAAAAAATGTGAAACATTTGAATATCGACTTTCAATTGTTTTTGTTATTCAATTTAGACAAGAAAGATGGATACTGCGAAAATTCGAGTGATTTTTGAATACGAGTTCCGACGCGGAACTAACGCGGCAGAAACAGCCCGCAATATCAATGCTGCGTTTGGAGAGGGGTCTACTAATGAACGCACCGTGCGATTTTGGTTTAAACGCTTTCGTGATGGAAATTTCGACTTAAAGAACGAGCCACGAGGAAGACCGCCCACACAGGTGAATAACGATGAATTAAGAGAGATAGTGGAAGCCGACCCTAGTCAAACTACCCAGGAATTAACGGCATGGTTTAACGTTACCTTACCCACAATATTGACTCACTTGCGTCAAATCAATAAAATAAAAAAATACGAAAAATGGGTGCCTCATAATTACTCGAATTTTCGCAGTATCCATCTTTCTTGTCTAAATTGAATAATAAAAACAATTGAAAGTCGATATTCAAATGTTTCACATTTTTTAAAAAAAGATCATCATAGAAACCATTTGAAAAAAGTGTCATTCGAAAACCTCAATCCATGAAGATTCTATGTCAGTTCAAAGAACCTATTGCAATAAAACGGCAATTTCATACTTTAACCCTTATTATTATTTAATACTTAAACTTCCATAACGGTATTTTGCAGGTTTTATCTCTGGGTGTATAAAAGCTAGGAAAAATTGGATTGAGATTTTTTTTCTGATTAAGATGTCATCAGAAGGTCAAAATCTACTGGATGGTCGATAACGGCATATTAGCTTGTGGACGGCAGAATTAGTCTTCCTACTTGTTAATCTGTGGGTTAATCGACTATGTAATAATGTACGTTGATTTGTCGTGGTTAACCATGAATTTGTGGTAAATTGTAGTATCCAGAGAGATATTCGCCAACTTGAATGAAAAACAATACGTTCGTTCTACTACCGAGAAAGGGTGACAGTATTATACATAAGCAGCCTATATATACGTCCCACTGTAGGGTACAGGCTCTCAGGGAGAGCGTATAGGCGTAATCAACACGCGTGCCCACCGCGGCTTGGCGATTTCAAACGCTGAGGTAGGTATGTGAATAGCTCAGACACTCAGGTTTCCTCACGGTGTTTTCCTTCACAGTTAGCGAGTGGTATTGCTACTATAACTTCACAAATGTACATAACTTAGAAAACGAAGTCATGCCTACACTGGGAATCGAACCTGGGTCTCTCGCTTCCGAGTCCAATGTTCTACCCACTAGGCTACCATGGCTCTACGTGACAGTATTATGGATGCATTCAGAGAAAGCTAATTACACTTAATTAGAGAGCGTTCGGTTTACATTTCAACATCACTTGTAGGTTTATAGTTTCTGTGAACTTAGTTATTTTGAGAATAAAATGATATTGCTTAATTCCTTAGTCTTAGCATGAATACGATACGGCTTGTGCAAATTGAAGGCAAATTGCGCAGGTTTCGCGCAGAATATGGGAATTCGATTTAAGAGCTAACAAGTTAATTTTACTTTCTATTGTGTATCATCATCATCATCATCATCATCAGCCATTTGACGCCCACTACAGGACATAGGCCTCCTTCGTGGTTTTCATAACCATGAGGGGTTTTGCCATGATTGCCACGCTTGGCAGGCGGGTTGGCGATTGCAATATGCGCTTGGAGTCTCAGGAAGACACTGCTGCCTATCTCCTGGTAATTGATTTCCTTAATCGCCTTGTACGACATCCACGGAAGGACATTCTTAATCCGGCGCCACACAGATCTATTGTTTATGTATCTCGCCATTGTTTATTTATTTATTTTAATTCTTTATTGCACTAATTACATTGTAAATGTACAAAGGCGTGCTTAATGCAGGAAGAATTATCTTCCAGCGAACATTTGGTTTTGAAGAGACTGGAGATTTTTGTGTTCCAGTGCACTTCAATTAAGTGAAATTTGCCGGTAATAATGACATGAACACTTTTAATTACAAGAATACTTAAGTTAATCTTAAACCAGTGCAAGTATACTTTTACAATAAACTTATTTGCATTCATCGGCAACTTAAGCTTTAATTTGCTTAATTGATCACACAACGTAAGGACCCAATTAACATTGAGAGTACGGTTGTATTTATCTCATGTGAAACTCATTGTTAGGTAAAAATTAGCTTTCTTTCATGCCAACCCCCAACGCAAATCTTGTACAGTCGACGGCGCATGAACCTTCACATCCGAGTACTCTATTCAGTTACGCTAGGGGGCTAAACTTCACTTGCCTCATTGGCTTAGCAATTAAGACGCTTGACTGCAAAAACCCTGACTAACCTGTTTCTGGCCATCAACAATCTCATGACACCCATTAACGTCAGTTTCTGATTTGACAATTATTATTTCACGACAATTTAAGTGTGTTTTTTTTCTATGTACATTTAAACTGGTTTAAGATTAACTTAAGTATTACTTAAACTCAGTTTAGGAATAAATTAGAAACTGGAAGTTACTCGTAGTTCCCCACTTATCTTCCCTAGGTGATTTAGCTCTCTGGACAAATAGTTTGACACTAAAACTAAACGCATTATCACTTGTTACGTATCTTCCTTAAATAATTTAGGACTGTGGCCCCAAAAATTAACTGCAAAATAATTTGAAACTAATACTAGACGTCATCATCATCAGCCATTCGACGCCCACTGCAGGACATAGGCCTCCCTCATGGTCTTCTAACCATGAAGGGTTTTGCCATAATCGCCACGCTTGGCAGGCGGGTTGGCGATCGCAGTATGCGGTTGGAATTTCAGGAAGACGCTGCTGCACGTCTCCTGGTAATTTATTTCCTTAGTCGCCTTCTACGACATCCACGGAAGGAAATGAAGTGACGCTATGTCTACGACGAAAAGTACATTAGTTAGTTTAAATAATTTTATTGTTAAATGTTTTATGAGCGCTATTTTATTATATACATTTTTACATATTTCTAATTACAAGTGTTTTTAAAATGGATTACTACAATTAACGCTAAAGTAAGTAAAATACTTTATGTTATGTTCTGATTGTCGCTTGTGGTTCATTGGTTGTTGACTTGTCAAACTAGCTGTCAAAAATGTCTCCTCTTACTTAGATTTCCGTATCCGCTCTCTCTGATCTGACTAGCGCTCTGATATATCTCTTTTTGTTGTAAAATACCAAAATTAAAATTAATTCATTGCTATATCCCTTCTTTCAATCAATCTTTGTTCTGTAACGAACAAAAGTGGCGACCGTGACAGGACCTGCAGTTTGAAATCTCACAGGTTCTTTGTTCGTAGGCGCAGTCCTTACACGTGGCAGCGGCTATACTGTTGCGCAGTTTTGAGATTGGAAGCCATCCACTGCGACTACTAGCTCCAGCATCCCGTGTTCCTGACCGTCTACTCATCAGAGCGCCCAGAATTTCCAGTTTCACCAAGAAACCTTCGGAGGAGAGCCTTCTATCTACGAGCTTCACCGCAGCTAGCAGCCGGCAGGCGTTGGCCTAACCTGGCATCATCGCCTCAGCACTACCTATCTGCCTAAAGTGAGCCCGTTCCTATCTTTTTCCCAGTCTTATCCTCTTCTATTTGTGATTTTAGGGAGTTTAGTTCCTCAATACAAGGTGTTGTACGCTATTTGAATGTGTGCCTAAAGCGTATGTGCTTCACTATACTGACCTTTTTCAATTACCTAGAATTCAATCCAGGTATCCATCGAGGCTTATTTCATCCACACATTGTTAAAACACATCACTTCACTGCTTTGCGTTTAGCACTACGTTACGTATTTGTCCAACTGGTGACTTTGATTTCACTATTATACGTAGTAGCTGTAGCTAAGCAAATTTGCACAATATTTCTAAGCACTGCCTACAGCTAAATTAAACTCATTTTATGTTAGTTTCCATTTATAAGAAGATTTACAAGCTTTATTGCTGGAACACCAGTCTGTAACCTTTCATCTTTCTAACTGAATCAGTGGGAATCAATTAGTTATCGCGTAAACAACCTACATAGTCAGAATCATCTATAATAAGTAAATTCGCATCTTGCTTATTTCTTCCCGTTCTCAATTCCAGCGGACGAGCGCATCCCAGCGACCGTGCGTCTATACCTGCTAGTCACGGCGTAGCGCCGTAAGCAGCGCTCGCGCATTGTTCTCGCGCCTGGGCCTTGCTGCTAGCTGACCGGTTTTGTCAGCTGTTGCCTATCGGGCTGCGCGACGCGGGACATTGTTTTGAGGAGTGTATCGTATGATAGAAACGTTTATTGTTTTTCTTGCTTGCTAATTTTGAACATTTTGTCGCAAGATGAGTAAGGAGACGGCCACTCAAGCAACTGCTCAATGCGGTTCTCTTACCAGAGAGCTTGCCACGAAACGTAGCTCGATTAAAGGGCAACTTACTCGATTTAAAAATCAGTTAAATGAATTTACTGCGAAAGATAAGCTTTCGGAACTCGAGACTAGTAAGTTTGCGATGAAATTGTCCAAGATTGAAGCGCTTTTTCTCGCTTTCGATGAGGTACAAAATCAACTTGAGTATAGCTCTTCGGACTTAGAAGCCGAGCTTTCTATCAGAGAATTACTGGAAGATGAATTTGAATTTTGTATCTCCTCTGCACGGCTACTAATTCAAGCTAATTCGCCTAAAAAGCCTGATTGTACGGGTGATCGAAATTCCAACATATCCGCTTTTAACAGCTGTAGTGGGAATCATAATTTTGGATTTAAGTTGCCGGTTATTAAGATTCCGAACTTTGACGGTTCTTACTATAAATGGTTGGAGTTTCGTGAGACCTTTAACTCGCTAATCCACGACAATGATACAATAAAGGACGTTCATAAGTTTTATTATTTAAATTCGTATTTGGAGGGCGAGGCAGCCAGAGTTTTGTCCAATTTGGAAATTACTAGCAAAAACTACAATGTAGCCTGGCAGATTCTTTGCGATCGTTACAATAATACTCGACAGTTGATTAATTATCACATGAAATATTTGCTTAATTTTGATAATTTAAAGGAAACTGATAAGTCACTTAGATTCGTCGTTGATCACGTTAATAAAAATTTGCGTGCCTTAGAGACATTAGGGTTACCCACCAGTCAGTGGGATATGCTTTTAATCCACTTGATTTCGGCCAAGCTTGATCCTCAAACCTCTCTCAAGTGGGAGGAGCATAAGAGTACTTTGAATGAGATTCATACCCTGAAGCAGTTTTTCGAGTTTTTGAGAGATCGCGCCGATTTACTAGAAACACTTCGATTCAAAAGTGGCAAAATTGCTTCTGCAAGTACTTCGCAAGATGCTAATAGTCAGCGAAACAATAATAGGCCACAAACAAAATCCTTTATTATTGCAGCTAAAGACTCCAAGGAGTCGCAGTCCCGTCCCTCGAGTTGTTTGGTTTGCATGGGGCAGCACCGGGTTCACGAGTGCAATGTCTTCAAGGCCAAAACTCTACAAGAGAGACTTTCCTTTGTAGAGCAACACAAGTTGTGTCCCAATTGTTTGAGAACTGGTCACAATGTTAAGCGGTGTCATTTGTCAGCGTGTTGTCGCACCTGTAAGCAGCGCCATAACTCTTTGTTACACCAACCTTCTCTAGATTCAAATGAACCTGATGTTACAGCGAATTTAAGCTCAGAAGCTGTATCTTTGTCTTCTGCCTCGGCGTCTGAGGTGCTTTTGTGCACAGCACTTGTGGATGTAGTCAATCCTGATTCTGGTGTTACTTTGACTATTCGAGCTCTGCTGGATAGCGGCTCGCAATCATCTTTCATCACCGAGTCATTAAAAAAGGATTTGAATTTAATTTCACAGCCTTCAAACACGAATGTTATTGGCATTGGAGAGCAGTCATTGCATTCAAATATTGATCGCTGCTATCTTAAGGTCCGTTCAAAAGGTACATCGTTCAATGCTGATGTATCTTGTCTTGTTTTGCCTAAAATTTCAGGCACCCTACCCAAGGCGGCTCTTGACGTCAGTCATCTCAAGCTGGATCATTTAAAGTTGGCAGATCCCAAGTTTTTCGAGCCTTCGTCAGTCGACATGCTTTTAGGCGCTGACCTGTTTTGGAGCATTGTTGGTACTAAACAGAAAGGTTTAGGTAAGGGAAATCCTGTACTTCGTGATTCAAAACTTGGGTGGCTTGTTTCAGGGCCTACGTCCCTCCTTAAAACTAAATCTCAGCATATTCATTGCAATTTCTCTAATAATTTGGACGTTGATTTGAGCCGAGATTTAGAAAAATTCTGGCAGTTGGAAAGTGTTCCTGAGGCCACACCCTTTACCAAAGAAGAAGCTTTGTGTGAGCAGCATTTTCAAGCTTCTACTACACGGGAGAGTGATGGACGCTTTTGCGTCAAACTTCCACTGCGTGAGGATAGAAGGGGTCTTGGTGAGTCATTTAACTTAGCCAAGAAAAGATTTCTCAATTTGGAGGCACGTTTTAGAAGACAGCCTTTACTTAAAGAACTCTATTTTGACTTCATACATGAGTATGCTGACTTAGGTCACCTCTCTGATGACGTGGTGGATCCCTTACAGGTAAGTTATTTCCTTCCACATCATCCTGTTTTTAAACACAGTAGCGAGTCGACAAAATTGCGCGTCGTCTTCGACGCCTCCGCTCGTACATCCTCGGGACTTTCGGTCAATGATTTACAGATGATTGGACCTAATGTCCAAGATTCATTGGTAAATATTTTGACACGCTTCCGTCAGTACAAGTACGTACTATCGGGAGACGTGGAGAAAATGTACCGCCAGATTTTAATGCACGAATCTGATCGTCATCTTCAATATATTTTGTGGCGTGAGGACGAGTCTCTACCTCTGCGGTCTCTAAAATTAAACACCGTAACTTACGGCTTTTCTAGTGCAAGTTTTCTTAGCACTCGCTGTCTGTGGCAGCTGGGTGAAGAGTATGACTCTAAATCTGCCTCTTCAACTTCTATAAAAGAGGTAATTCAAAAGGATTTTTATGTAGATGATCTCCTCACAGGTGCTGAAACTGAGGAAGAGCTGCGCTTTATTCAGAAGGAGTTATCGGAAACTTTGTTGAAGGGTGGTTTCCATTTGCGAAAGTTTAGGTCAAACGTGACCTCACTATTCCATTCCGATTCCATTAATACGCAGGCCGATGACAAACTCATGATAAGCAGCTCTACAAGCACGCTAGGTATCGGTTGGGTTCCGACTTCCGATGAGCTTCACTTTTGTTTCGACACTACCCCTGCTGCTGATGCCTCTACTAAAAGGTCCATATTGTCTTTTGCTTCCAAAATCTTTGACCCTCTTGGATTGCTCTCTCTTTGTACCATTAGGCCAAAGATGATGCTTCAAGAGCTTTGGTCTGAGCATAATGTGGGTTGGGATGATCCCATCCCAGACAAAATTATTCGTAGGTGGTCTAAATTCGCCAATAATCTTCATTTTCTTGCTGAATTAAAAATTCCAAGACGGATTTTGGTTGACGACCCCACCTACGTCGAACTTCATTGCTTCTGCGATGCCTCACAGCGAGCTTATGGATCTTGTATTTACCTTAAATCTATAGATAAAGATGGCAACATTGAGGTCAGACTTTTATGCGCTAAGACTCGCGTTGCCCCCATTAAGCCAACTACTATTCCCCGTTTAGAGTTATGTGGAGCTTTGACAGGCGCTAAACTTACTGCTGCCGTAACTCAAGCTTTACGATGCCATATCGAACGTGTCGTCTATTGGACCGATTCAAAGGTTGTTATTGGTTGGCTTAAGTCATCGCACAAAACAAAGGTTTTTGTAGCTAACAGAGTTAGTACCATAAATGGACTTACTAATTCTGCTTCTTGGCGCTACGTTCCTACCTCTTTAAATCCTGCTGATCTGCTTTCACGGTCCGTTGATCCACAGCTAGCGGCTGAGGCGACGTTATGGTGGCATGGTCCGGAATTTCTTCGACAAGAAGAGTCTGCATGGCCATGCGCAGATTTGACAGAGGTGGTCGATTTGCCAGAAGTGAAAGCGTACCCCGCTTTGGTGGGGGAGGTACCTCTCGATAAAGGTTTCGATTTTACAAGGTTCTCGAGGTTGAGCACTCTACAGCGCTGTTATGCATATGTTTTTAGGTTTATTTTCAATAGCCGAAATAAATCAAATAAATTGTCCGGTCCTTTGCAAACAGTTGAGCTTGATAAATCGCTAACTTTTCTTTTAAAAACTACACAAGGTGAATATTTTCCCAAAGAAATGAATTTAATTTTAAACAAGAAACCCCTAAAATCTAAATCTCTCCTGTGTTCTTTAACGCCATTTATAGATTCACAGGGACTTCTGAGAGTTGGTGGCAGGATTGATACCTCCAACTACTCTTTTGATAAAAGGCACCCAATTTTATTACATGCCAACCAACATCTAACAAGGCTTATATTTCAACAGGAACATAAACGTTTGATGCATGCTGGGCCTCAACATTTGCTTGCTTCCGTGAGGAACAAGTATTGGCCTATTGGTGGTAGAAACCTTGCCCGTCGCATTGCTCGAACCTGTATTGTTTGCCGTCGTTTTGCGGCAAAACACATGAAAAATATCATGGGGGCTTTGCCTGCTGAAAAGGTTGAAGCCGATTTTCCCTTTAGCACCGTTGGTTTGGATATGGCTGGCCCGTTCTTGATAACGGATAGAAAAGGACGTGGCTGTAAAATAACAAAATGTTACTTATGCGTTTTTATTTGCTTCCGTTATAAGTGTATCCACTTGGAAGCTGTGAGTGAAATGTCCAAAGATGCTTTTATGTTAACTTTGAAGCGGTTTATTGCTCGAAGGGGTATTCCACGTCAAATTTATTGTGACAATGGTGGGAATTTTGTGGCTGCTGCGAAGGAGATCCATGAATTCTTTAAATACAATAAGGAACCTCTACTTGATTTTGCTGCTCATCGAGGCATCGATTTTAGATTTTCACCCGTGTACGCTCCTCATTTCAATGGCCAGGCAGAATCAGGTGTTAAGCTGGCCAAATTTCATATTCGTAGGGTCCTAGGGAACACACACTTGACTTTTGAGGAATTGACCTCGTTATTTTCTCAAATTGAAGCTATCCTCAATAGTCGTCCCCTTTGTCCTCTCAGTCCCTCACCCAATGACCTTCATCCGCTCACCCCGGGTCACTTTTTAATCGGCAGACCGTTGACTGCTATTCCTTCGCCGGACATCATGGACATCAACGTTCATCGCCTCGACCGATTTCAACGTTTGGAGCAATGCAGGCAACATTTTTGGACGAGATGGTCGAATGAATATATCGCCGAACTTCAACAGCGCACGAAGTGGCGCGAGAAATGCAGAGACTTGCAAGTCAATGACTTGGTGTTGCTGAAGGATGACAGCGCACCCCCTCTTTGCTGGCGGCTCGGCAGAGTCGTCAATCTTTTTCCCGGATCGGACGGAGTTCCACGCGTCGCCGAGGTCTCCACAGCTCAAGGCACAGTTCGTCGCTCTCTCAACCGAATGGTTCTACTTCCTGCCCCAGATGACAACGACACTTGAAAGCTCATGAGCTTACGAGCTTTCAATGGCCCCGGAGTTCTGTCTACGACGAAAAGTACATTAGTTAGTTTAAATAATTTTATTGTTAAATGTTTTATGAGCGCTATTTTATTATATACATTTTTACATATTTCTAATTACAAGTGTTTTTAAAATGGATTACTACAATTAACGCTAAAGTAAGTAAAATACTTTATGTTATGTTCTGATTGTCGCTTGTGGTTCATTGGTTGTTGACTTGTCAAACTAGCTGTCAAAAATGTCTCCTCTTACTTAGATTTCCGTATCCGCTCTCTCTGATCTGACTAGCGCTCTGATATATCTCTTTTTGTTGTAAAATACCAAAATTAAAATTAATTCATTGCTATATCCCTTCTTTCAATCAATCTTTGTTCTGTAACGAACACGCTATTATTAATCCGGCGCCAAAGTATACGTATTGGGGTGTTTCCTTTGAAGAAAAGTATCGCAAGTCCCTGCCAGGAGAAGGAACCGCGAGGCCTATTTTCCAGCTTCTCTTCGGCCCATTGACAATTAGCATATTACAATAACACCCCACACCGTGTGAAGGTGACGTCAGCACCCTCGCATCCCGCATCAGTCACGATAATGGCTCTGCGCTCTCCTCGGCGGTAAATGTAAATCGGCCTAATTTATACGTACGATAACGTCGCCTGCCCGCTGTTAGCCGTAATTATATTGCGGAGTGAGGATGTGTTGATCAAAATCTATGATTAAACGCCCATGACACGGAATATATGCCAATTTTCAGCATATCTTGAATTATCATACACAGCGTGGATTTTTTTGTGAATAAATCGAAAATGTCTTGGTACCTAGGTACTTGGAAAGAAGAAACGATCTTTTCGGGTTGTTTTATTAGGGTTCCGTACCTCAAAAGGAATAACGGAACTCTTATAGCATCACTTTGTGGTCCGTCTGTCCGTCCGTCCGTCCGTCCGTCCGTCCGTCCGTTGACCTAGAACGATGAAATTTGGCAAGTAGTATCGTCTTATACTACAAATACAGCGAAAAGTCTGAAAACAATTTCTAATTAAATCATAAAAAAATATCTTCGGGAAAAGCTCCGAAAAAACTGCGAGACTCGATTCCTGAACTATTTATAATATCTAAGTACCTACCTACAGTCCGGAACCCGCGGTGCGCTAGTCCGACTCGCAATTGGCCGGTTTCTTTTTTCTTGATATCGAGAACGTAAGTACTCGATATCAAGAATACTTAAGTTCGAATACATCCATACATACATAAACTCACGCCTGCATCCCAGAGGGGTAGGCAGAGACCAGGGACTGCCACGTGCCACGATCCCGACATGATCACGACAGATAATTTTGGCTTCATCAACATTCATTTGTCGTCGCATCCACGCACACCGAATTCGGGTACTTTTTATATTGCCCTTTCAATTTGGTCAAAGTATGTTCGCCTGGGACGTCCCTTACCGGCCCTTCCACCCACATTCGCTCGGTATATTTGTTTCGTCAATCTTTCTTCCTTCATCCTCTCCACATGTCGAAACCAACGCAACATACCTTTCTCAATGCTAGTCACTACATCCTCTTTCAGTCCAAAACGTTCTCTAATCAAACTTGCGTATCCTGTCATTCAAAGTAACACCACACATACCTCTCAAGGACCTGATTTCTACTGCATTAATCCTACGTTGTTGCTTCTTTTGCCATACCCAAGTCTTCCTACCATACATAAGTGTTGGGACCAGCACTCCATTATGGATAGCTCTAGCTCTTTTGGAGATGTTTTGGCTACTCACGAAGGGCTGCAAGGCACTGTTTACACAATTTCCCGCTTTTAATCTTCTTTCTTTCACCTTCACACTATCCATCCCTCGTAAGAGGTTTGCCTGTTATAGACCAATTCTTTCATTTGTTCCACCACCCTTTCAACTCTAATCGTTATCTTGCACTCAGTAATTTCATCATCTTTTTCGAAGACCATTACTTTCGTCTTACTCACATTAATGTTCATTCCTTTCCTTCCAAATGCCTCATCTATTACTGTTACTTGTGTCTGCAAGTCTTCGACCGAAGATGCGAACAAAACAAGTCAAAGGACAAGCATTTGACAAGTAGCTCACCCATCCTTATCCCACAGTCATTCTCTTTCAAATCAGTCAGGCAGCTGTTTATAAATAATTTGAACAAACACGGCAACGTGACACATCCTTGTCTCACACCCTTGCGGATGGCAATTAACACCAGTCAGTATATGCCCCATTACAATTAACGCAAGCACTAGAGTCTTCATAGAGAGACTTCAGAGCTCGCAGCAAGACGCTGTCCACCCCATACATGGACAGTACCGACCACACGTCATTCCTTACCACTCTATCATAAGCATTCTCCAAGTCAACGAACGCACACGCCCTTTGACTTTGGACCAAAAGTTTCTCCATCATCCGTCTCAAGGAGAAGATTTGGTCCGCGCATCCCATTCCCTTTCTAAAACCCGCTTGAACATCCCATATCTTTTCTTCACTCACATCTAGTACTCTTTCAATCAAAACCTTTGCATACAGTTTGCCGACAATGCTGAGAAGGCTAACACCTCGGTAGGTTTTGCATACTCCACTCCTTGGGTACTGTGCCACTCTTTCAGCACTTGTTGAGCAGCAGGCATAACTTGCTCGCTACAATGCCTTCACCAGTCCTCGGAATTTCTAACGACACCCTATCATATCCCGCAGTCTTAATTTCATGCTTTTCATTGCTTTGATAATCTCTGTCATACTTCTAACGCTAGCAACACAACATAACGCTAGCAACACTGCAAATCATAGTTTGTTAAGACAATTCGGTGTACATTACGTAGCCGAGTCTTTCTACTTGTCTGTGGGTTAATCGACTTTACATAGAAATGTTATAGTAAACCATGAAAAAGTAATTTTATGAAACAGGGCCCTTGGTGCTGTGAGTCATCAGTGAACTACTTAAAACCATGAATTGGCACAGAATCCATGTAATTATTTTTCAATTCGTCTTCGGTTTTATCCAGTTTTACCACGAAAAAATAGTGCTGAATATATAGTGGTTTTTAGATTTAAATGCAGTAGCTTCTCAAGAAGGTCTTAATTATAAAAGACAAAAATAGTAATGATAAAGATTTTATTCAGTCTTACTTTTTCAGCGTCGTTGCGGAGTAATCGAGGAGATTACTCCGCAACGACGCTGCGCAATCGCGGCGATGTCGCCGTCATTATCACCGTCGACGACATTTTGTACAATCGTGTTCGACAGTTCGACCCACCTAGCTTGAGTCATATCAAAGATACGTGTGTAAGCGGACGTAGCATCGTTGAAAGGTACAATCGTCGTTGATACAATTGATACAAAGTTAGATAACGAATCCTCCCAGATTCGTCGTTGACTTGTATCTGCATTCGTTTTCTGCGTCTTCGAAGTAACAAAGCCAGCAGGTTACACGCTGATAATCGCGGCGATGTCGCGCAGCGTCGTCGCGGCAAACTCGCCGTGCAATAGCGGCGAGCTCGCCGCGCAGTGGCATCGCTTTCAAATAGCTCGCAAATCGCTAGTGTGACATATATTATGCATAGTAATGAAATGCATCAATGTTATCTGAAATAAATAAATATTATTATTATTAGGACAAGATAATCTGTCAAACTAAAATGGGCTGGCTTATAAGTGGAGCGGCGATTTGCGTGCTAGAGACAATTGCTGTGCATACGAATTACACATAGCAGAAAATCGGATTATTAGATTATCGGTATTATCCGGCAGTGGACTAATTGTACTTTCTGGCAGTGGTTGATAATGATAATAAATTTCGACTTGTTCGAGAATAAACATGTAGGTATAGTCCGATAGCACATAGACTTTTACACGCGTGCACTTTACTCGGTTCCGCTTTACTCGGTCGAGCTGCTGTCTTCACTTAGTTCTTAGGTCAGTGATTGTTCCTAGACTTAGACACAATTCGCCCACGAGCATTGCGAAACGATCGATAAACAAACATCGAACGCCAATTAATGATCCCTTCAGCAAATAAGAAAAATAATTCCCCCTTACGTGTAGTACGCTCAGTAGGCAATGACCGTAGGTAATTATAGGCAACCGACACAGAAACAATGCCCGAATGGGCTATCTATTTGAGTAATTGTCCGCCAAGGGCCATTGTCGACGGCAGCCATCTTGAGCGTGTGGATCGACTTGTTCGCTGTCTGATCGCTTATGTACAGTCGACAGCATATCATCCTTTACATGCGTGCACTCTAATCAGTTACGTTAGGGACTACTTTGCAACAAAATGTAAAGATTGACCCGCTATCGACTGTACGCGAGCCAGTGTACATCGGCGGCAGCGCGACGCCAATCCTCTTGAGTGTTCTCGGTGGTCCTCAGTGGCGGAACACACTGCTCTTTGTCCCTGCAGTTTGCATATAGAATAATAACCGACTTCCCGGACAGAAAAGCACTCAATAATTCCAAACCGCGAATTGAAACATGAAACACTGTTTAATTATAACAGTAGATTAGTTAACATCCTCGAACGCAACCAAAGTCTGACTGTGGCTTATCTGGCGCCAAATGTTTCTAAGGAACTTTTAACGAGTTTAAAGTTGGGCCAAGAGTGCAGCGGCGGGGTGCGAGGCGCGGAGTGCCTCCTCCGTAGCTTAAGATTAATTAAACAATTGCAGGATGGCTCCTTCAGACCACTCCGACATGTCTCGGGCTGTCGCCGCCAACCTTGCCAAATTAAAGCCATAAATCAAAATCCGGCGACCGGAAGAAGCGAGAAATGTATTATTAAAAACCGAGCAAGTGCGATATGGATTAGCGCACAGAGGGTTTCCTTTCACCACATAATGTAACATTGCGTATTTTGCGAAAAGTGTTTCCTTTCATTCAGTTGAAGACCCTTAGAGGGAGTCGGATTCTATGTTTGCTACGTTTGTTGCTCCAAATTTTGGTATTGATTGGTATTATATTCTGTGAAAATTTCAACTACTTGTCTATCACAGTTACTATCGGGTAAGGAATCCTAAAAATTCATTTAAGTGTCCAGGATGGCTAACAGATTGGCTTCGAAGGGCATAGAGTAGTCAACACTGTTAAAAAAGTGAGCGTGATAATATTAATACATACATACACTTCTAATAAACACCTACGAGGCTAACTACCGCGTAAGTTTATTGCAAAATTCTGTTTCTGGTTGGAAATAGTAGATAGTTTGGGAGAGCAATAAAATTTCACATTAAAAAGTTTACAAAAAAACGCAGCGCGCAGCGGAAACTCGATCGGACGAAATAATTTGGTTGTTAGTCGAAAGTAATAAAACTGAATATTCAATCGGCCGACGATGACGCACATAATGTGCTGTTGTTTGCGATCGCCCACTCCCTAGGGGGGAGAGTTACGAGCCGTCTACGATCAGGTAGTGCCGCCATTTTTCAGCTTATAACTCAAACGTTCCAGCTGAATTTATGTGCGTGCGCCGGTGCCTGCCTCGCTAGAAGATTAGTAGACCTTGTCAAGAGATTTGTTTTTGGAGTTTTTTTGTCCGTTTTTTCTCCAAAATGATCTAGATTTTGAAATGGACACCTAGTTTGACTTGTAACGTTCATTAAGTCACAGTTTCTGTGCTACTTTGAATAAAAAAAATGATTTGATTTGATTTAATCTACCTGTATCCCGAGGGGTTGGCAGAGATCAAAGTTTACCTCTTGCTACATCCTGAAAAGCTTTTGTTGCTTCATTGACGACCTCAGTTTATGTATGTCTTACATTCAGTGTGATTTCCGTCTTTATACTGCCTAAGAAGCATTTTTAAGCAACCGAAATAGAATATTGTATATAAACAAAAAAGGAAACGCGGAGCGAAGTTTACGACGAGATGTAATCCGGTGGAGGCACGTAGAGACGTAGCATTGAATTTGTTTCCAATCGGGGACTGACTCCGGCAGGCTATTGCATACCTATACTTCATGGCTGGCAAAAATCGGAATTGAAAACTACAAGGGTATCGATCTCAGAACGTAAAATGTCCATATTGTAGTCACTACCAATTTGGTTGAAGTGTAATTTGGCACGTGAACGAGGTACTGAGATTGAAATGAAAATGTTAAACTTGCTCTGTTTTGTTACGTGCGGAGAATGAGGTTACACATTCTCAGCAGTTACTTCTGAATATAAATAATTAAAACAATATTGACCTTTTTAAGTGACATCAATTCGAACGTTGAAGGTGTTCAAAGAACATTATTGCTGGAAGTTTATGCGACGAGTTTCGCCAAACATTTATGAAAGGTAATGTTATTATTGTTCTTGCATTTGGCTAAGTCTAAGAGATTTTCCGGCAGGGCGGACGTCCCCGGCTCGAGGGACGAACGACGGTTGTCTATTGTTTCCATTTGACAACTTGTTTGTTCTCTGACAAATAACTTCTGAGATGAGAACGGTGCTAGAGATTTACGATGATAATGGGCGAAACATTGGAATTTTACCGCCTGACTTAATGTGGCTCTACGGCAGTACGGCTGTCACAGTTGTCAATGAACATGCTTGCGATTTCACTTTGCTTACTTCACGGAGCATACAAAACAGTTGCAATAAAACAGTAAAAATGTTCGAGATGAGAAAGATATTTTTGCTCTCATTCGAGAGACCGCGTTGAAAGATAAATAATAACGACAAAGATTTTAAACCACGACAAATAGCTTTTCCAAATATAACCTGTTGAAAAATTTTAGGCGCAAACTGACGTGATTAGCTGCAAATGGCACCTTGTATTGAATTGTATGAAGGTTTTATCAATGTTTGAGTTATCGTAGCAATGTTTTTATGTACCTATCTAAGACCAAATTAGAACACGTTCAGGATTCAATGAAAAAACTAAATCAATTAAGTTTTATATTGGTTGAGCCAATTCGGTTTTTTTAATTTTTTGCGAACTTGGTTGGTGTGAATACAACTTTGCAGCAATCAAATTTTGAGTCGATTACCGTATTATTTGACCTCCGTTCGCTACTATTTGCTTTTTATGTACCTACTGCTTTGTGTTCAAAATGAAACACAGTCTTCTAACCTGATAATAACAGAGCTCAGTCTATTAAAGTAAATGTAATCAAAGGGCGTTGCGTAAAAATGGACAAACGAAAGACCGTTCTTCAGTATCCATAATTTGACCATTTCCAATAGGCAAAAGGTTTTTTTTATTTATATGAATTGACCGAGTTTCAAGATGGTATGAACAATAAAATAACAATCTTAAACTTGCTTGTTGTTGAATTGTTGATAGTTTTTAAGTTATCCATAATTTACGCCATCGCGCCATACCGCTATGTTTTGTGTGTAATAGTTACTTGTAAATTATTCGTGCCAAAATATAATAAAATAATAGTGAACAGCGCTTTTTCGCAAATATCGTGAAAAGCGGCACGGATTTCACAATGGTGTTACAATACAACACACACTTGCACGTAGGTCTTTCGGCTGTTTATTTCCCAAAGCTACAATATATTAAGCGTAATATTGCGTTAAAATACATAAAATAACATTGAAATAATACGGAGGCGTGGCGCGTAATGAAACAAACCAGATGTACAAAACATAGAATTTACTTTATGGGACACGCTTTCGCTATTACAGCCCATCCAGAGGTTGTGATCTTTGAAGTTCGGATTAGGTGCCCTTTTAGGTCTGACCTGTAAAGTAGGCTGCGGGGGTGGAGAGGTCTTAGTATGCTGGTGACCCAGCTGCGTGGCAGTCATAGGCGCGGGTGCTCGCGCTCTACCCCATACTGTACGCGATTGTGACATTACAACGCCTGATACAATATTAACAAAACAAAATATTTACCATCCGCTTTGGGAATTTGAATGGAAACGGGGGAGCAGAAATAAAGATATGTAAGCAACGTGGCTGAGCAAACTTTGTTCTAAAATTTTATGTAGGCATGCCTTTACGAGAAACTTATGAATTTTACAGGGTTGCCTTTCAGCGAAACCGTATTTGGATAATATGGGGCACTGGTATTGCTTTTGTTATTTTCAAACACTCGTAGAAGTGCACGTAAAAAATGTGTGTATATTTTATAGAATCTAGCTGACGTAGAGCTAGGTAAGGTAACTCGGAATTTGGAAATCTGTACAATAATATAAAGCCATTAATTCAGCATTTTATGTACCTTACAAACAACACTATTAAACTTCATAGTTGGCTCCAACTTTAGCCTTGAAGCCATCTAGCGAATCGCGTAAGTTTAATAGACCAACTTCCCAACAAAGATAATTAATTAAATTGCTAATCACTTAAGTAAATCTAGTAACTCATATTTCGAGTTGTGAAACATAGTGCGGTGGTCGAAACTAGCCGACGAAATAGACTAGCGAGTCCAAACGGACGGGATAGTGTTTTACCTTAGATGGCTCTTAGAGCTATCCTGTTTACCACTCGCTCATATAATATATCATCATCAGCCATTTGACGCCCACTTGGCACTTCGCCGCGCTTGGCAGGCGGGTTGGCGATCGCAGTATGCGGTTGGAATCTCAGGAAGACGCTGCTGCCCGTCTCCTGGTAATTGATTTCCGTAGCCGCCTTCTACGACATCCACGGAAGGAAGTGAAGTGACGCTATTCTTAATCCGGCGCCACACGGAACATATAATATATCGCCATCTTTAATTCCTTTCGTCACCTATTTAGATCAACTGCATTTAGTGGATTGCAGACATTCCGCAGTGGTATCCGCAGTCTGGTCTCAGCAAAATTTTAAAACTGTGAAAATTGTATAGTCTCATACAAGTTCAGAAAGAGCATGGGTACTCTGTGCTGATTTGGAATGTACACCTCAGATTATTTTCAAGTATTTTTCCCTAACCTAAGATCTACCCAGTGCCCATACATTTCATGATTTGATATGCCCTTCCATGTTATTCCTATTCAGAAATAATCATAGTACGGATACGGGTCCTATTGAATGATTTCTTTGGATCATCTTTTGATCTTTGATAAATCGCATCGGAAATGAGGCAATTCACCAAAGAACTAAGGTGATTGCATAGCCTAAAAGATTAGTAGGTGAAGTGGCAGTGTACTGGTCTGGTCACACCTACCGAAGGACCGATAGCTGATGGGATACAAACGTTTTCGCGTGGAGACCACGAACTAGCAAATTGAAATTGATTCATTACAGAAAAGTTTAACAGTTTACTTAACCTATTTTAGCATAGTTGAAGAAAATGTAATTATATTTAACTACTGATAGGATTAGAACGATGTTGTCTTTACTAGTTAAAAAATTGTATGACAGACGGCAGCGCCTTCCTTCTGCAAAATGTTGCTATTTTATTACATTGCTATTTGAGTATTTATTTATACAATTTGAGTATTTGTATGCTAGTTACAAGCTAAAACAGATGACACTGTATGACTGATGTGAGTGTGTGTGTGTGTGTGTGTGTGTGTGTGTGTGTGTGTGTGTGTGTGTGTGTGTGTGTATGTATGCGTGCGTATGTGTGTGTTTGTTTGTTTGAGTATGTAATAGAAAACGAGTACGATAATTGATATTGTTTTGTTAATTTTATATATTATAGTACTTTAATTAAGCTTATTCACCGCCACAGAATCCGTTTATACGATTCTTGCACAGCGTCATCTATTTTAAAATACAACGTTCGGTCGCACAACACCATCTATTTTAAACTTAAAATAAATATGATTCTACGGGAACGCATAACCGGGATACCAAGTATGCTATGTCTCAATTCAGGTGTTTGTCTATCTATACGCCAAGTTTCATATAAATCCGTGCAGCCACTATTGCTTGTTTGAGTAACAAACAGCCAATCATCCAAAAATCTTCACAAACTTTCACATTTATGATATTATAATAGGTAGTAGGATTTGTATTAATTTATTCCTTACTTTTTTTTTTAGCTAGTGGTACATATTGGACTTACTCACTACTTACTTGGGTTTAGATAATAAAGATTCTGTCTCATCATCTGATAACTCGTCCTGAAACCATTTTGCTACCACAGTTTTGCATTTCGAACCAGTTAAAGGATTTAGTCTGTTATTTTTATTGTACATGCAGCGTAGGACACCCACCTGCTCGCTCCTGGTACCGG
This sequence comes from Yponomeuta cagnagella, assembly GCA_947310995.1. NCBI lineage: Eukaryota > Metazoa > Arthropoda > Insecta > Lepidoptera > Yponomeutidae > Yponomeuta > Yponomeuta cagnagella. The sequence goes on along the minus strand of OX371271.1, from coordinate 14,827,259 downwards.
CTGGATGAAGATGACTGAGAGCGGAAAGAACTGGCGTGCATTGGTGGGAGGTATATATCCAGCATTGGACGAATACAGACAGATTGATTGATCCTGGTAACCCCCTTTTCGGCTAGCATACATTCTCGGGTATTTGTTAAATGTGTGCAGTTTTTCGGGCGGATTATACGGTTCGGCAAGTTTGTTCGAAGACGAAGTGGACCTTCTGAAGAGTTCCCAATCTGTACCGATGGGGTAGAAGAGAGGCGGCGGCAGGCGACGGAGGGGGTGAAGGCGCGACGCGCTGGCGTCGGCGGGGGGCGGGGGTGTAATATCAGTAGAGTAGCGATACTGCGGTCTGATAGCTCTATAGTCTGTGGTCGCCGGGCTAGACACATGTGTTGCGTGTACTTTGCTTTGTAACCTACAGAAAAAAAACATAAAATATGTTATACATGGCTTTGTGAGTAGGCCACTATGTTTGGCTTGGTAAAGCTTTCAAGAAACTCGTTTTAGTTTTTGTGTTCTAGTTTGTAGATTATGCAAGTAATATTTTGTAGGTATATAATTGTTCTTTTTTCTCAATAATTTGACTTTTTCTTTTCTTATATACCCTGTATACAAAAGAAGTTTTGCAGAAAGCTCCGGTACGACTTAAGGGGATTATTCGACTCATCGGTACTAATAATTTTATTCTGAGAACAACTTCGAAGTCACGCAAAAAATATCAGCGGATCCGTACTAAGTTTGGATAATAGTTGATATTTTTTCGCGATTTCAGAGTTGATCACGTTGCATAAATTGTTTGCAGGCGTTACAAGTGTTTTAAATAGTTTAACGGTTTTAAGCAAAAATAAATAGTTTAAAACATGGTTTTACACAGGTAAACAGTTAAGAGCAATAGTATTTTCTAAGGTTAACACGAGCACTAGACACAACGAAGACTGAATTTGCACGGATATTTACTCGTTTAGATTTAGATTAAGTTAAGAGTTATGATCTGTATTGAAACACTTTGTTTTGAACACCCTTTATATTTCATTAATAAGAGATCCCGGCATGTACCAATCACTTCGTTTTCTAACTTACATACATTTGTGAAGTTATAGTAGCAATACCACTCGCTAACGGTGTAGGAAAACATCGTGAGAAAACCTGAACGTATGAGGTGTTCACACACCTCAGCGCTCGAAATTGCCAATACGCGGTGGGCACGCGCGTGGTGATTAAGCCCCATTTCTTTGAGAGAAGGCTTGTGCCTTGTAGAGGGACGTACAATAGCAACTTAAAAAAATCACTATAATCGTAGGTAAAGAAGCTAGAATAGCTTATCTTTCAAACACAGGATCTTTCCTAATATGGAATCCAGCCTCTCACGTAGGAATAACTCCTGATAACTCAAGTTACTATGCACTACTACTTTGTCCTGATATCTCTGTGAGAAGGAATAAAAACAAACTTATGACCGGATGTAAGACGTTAGTGTGCATAAGTAGACAATATAGAAAAAATTAAACAAACCAAAAGGATCTCATAGCCGGATATCTCCCCGCTATAAAAATAAACGTTAGGAAAAATGGCTTCAATCCCTTCCTCTTTTATTCGAGCTTTTATTATTTTAAAGTATTTCAATTAAAACGGACATTGTTTTGTGAAAGAAGATTATGACAAGCCGTCGCCTTGACACGGACAATAAGATTTTGCGGATTCCGCTTTGTGAAACTCGTCGAAACGGAAAAGGGACTGAACATTTCCAAATGTTTTCTTTTTCGCCTGGAGCTCTATTTTCGAATCACTCGTATCGCGTCGAGCTCTCGATTTCTACTGATTTTCGTTTGACATCTGAAATTCCGTATTTTTTAATCACTCGACTGCAACGAATGGTCCCTACCACTCGTCTCGTATGGCGATCGTTAGATTAATTGTCAAAATTTGTATTACGCTGCGCACAGATTACAATAAAATGTGTGTATAGTAGGTACGGTTTGTCTTTCTGAGTGTCAACCCAACCAAATTTTACCATTGTGTGGAATTATTTTTTTGTTTCGACATTTTCGTTAGAACTGAAACCAATAAAAGTGACAGTCAGTAGTGTTTTGTTTGTAACAAAAGACAAAGATTTTTCATTTCAACAGCCAATAAAACGAAGTATTTTACGTTCCGTTTCTGTTACGGTAGTTTCAGGTTTTTTAAATTTCTGCGTGGAACGGATAAGATGCAATACTTTAAATTGTACTGGAAACATTTCAGGCGAATGATTAAAAAATACGGAAAAACGAGATCATGCTAGAAGACGAGTGTAACATAAGTCGCTTTCGACGATACAATTTCATACGAGTGATTCAAAAATAGAGCTCCCGGCCGCGTGTTAAGCAAAGTAACACAAACACAGCTTTTGTTGTTTCAAATTTTATGAATTCATGACCGAAGGTATTAGCCAGACAGATAGTTTCGTGTTTCGAGGCTTACCTGGGTAAGTACAGGCGATTGCGGTGCCCATTTTTATGTAAACTGGATGGCGTGTTACGGGCAACATCGTTATTTCTCTCGCATAGATTCCCGTGTAGCGCAGGAGGGCCGCGTAAGGGCCCGTACACAAAACTACGATGCGACGTCGCATCGTAAAAAGTAGTAGAATTCGTAGAATTTATTCGCATCGGCGCGGCGTTCATAATCGTAATAAATGGATGAACCCAAAATCTTCTTTGTTTCTTTTTCCTGTATCTTCTTAGCAATAAAAGTTACGATCCATGTCACGACCTAGTTTACAAAATACGGGCATGGAAGGAAGGAATGGTCACCCGAATCGTGGAAGGCACCGCACGAAATCGCATCGCGGCAATTCGTGTCCCAGTTTTCTGCGTTGCGAATTCGTGTCGCGCCGATTCCCAGTTTTGTGTACGGAGCCTTATCCCTCTGCTGCGGGCCCTCTTTGAGGTCCCCTTTGCGGTTTATAAACGGACATGTAGCAGTAAGAAAGCGCGTAACTAGTGGCGGCTCAGCCCCCCGCGCGCCCGCGCTCCCGGGATCATTGTTATTTATCTCTGTGTCTCCCGGCTTTTATTTCGTCCGTGTCCGCCTCGGTTTATTTGTCTTCGGGATCTGAGGGTACATTAACGTATTTTTCTTCTCTATTAGGGAGACGGTAGCCGGCTCACCTTCAAACTTCTTAGCGACTCGCGGAATACGAATCCGCCGAGTTTGTTTACTTGTTTTTTTACTTTGCAGATAAGTCAAATAAAAGTTGACGATTGATTGTGGAGTCGCGGAGCTCGTGATTCCGTCGAGTGGGAGAACTTGGAATGCATTAAATAGGTGCTTGTACTCTTTGCCGGCGCGCCATCAAAACGATATCCGACATGATTGCCGAAGTTTTTGCGATCACTCTGGACTCTCGTACAGTTCAGTTGCTTTAAATCGATCGTATAAGTTGGGTGTATAACCCGGAATGGTACCGATGAGCGATGAGTGACGCGGTCGGCGTGTTTGCATAACAGGCGGTGCTGAATCACGCTAGGTGTAGTAAACACAGCGCTATTCTAAGACGTCCTTCACATACTTCGGGCGCTGTTAACACGTCAGGAGTTTGCCGGAGCCGTAATTAATTCCCAACTACTGTATTCTACATTTGCGGCTGTAATGCTCGATTTATTCATTGCTCGCTAACAACCTACGCTGACTTACCAATGTATATATTCTTTTAAATAATATTACTTGATATCATTATTTAAATTTTATTGATCGTTATCTCGTAATTGTGTAGGCAATGCCAAACGCTTCCAGAAAAGTTGTGGATAAAATATTTATTAAATTACTTCACCTCATAGCTTATTACCTCAAAAAAAAAAAATTCGGCTGGAAAACACACAGCAGCTGAAATAATAAACGCCGCGGAATAATGCAGACAATTATCTACCACTATAGTCAAATTGCTTCAAAGAATAAATCCACTCTTGAATCAGTTGTATGAAAATTGCAACAGCGGGTAATAGCGCCACGGCAGCGAGGCGCACAATTATAACAAGAAAGAATAAATCAGAATGAGCTGTGGCATGTTTTAAAGCCATTCCAGCAGAAAATAAAAAGAGGAAGGCAGAGGACTCGATGGGATACTTACCAAAACTCATCGGTTTTAAAATACTGAGCAACATACAATTATAGAAGAGACCCGTGCCCCTCGGTGGGGACATAATGGGTTGATGATGATGATACAATTATAAGGCACTGAACTGCAATGGTTTACAAAAATTTGTTGAAAAGACTCTGTCTTAGCGTAATACGTCTATGACGGCAATATCTGAGATGGATAATAACCGCTGTTAACAGAGGCAAAGTTGCTTTTGTTTTTAAAAGTCCAATAAATTTTCTGCTGAAATTTCTTTTGCATATAAAATAAAGCCGCTAGTGACCGTTACGACTCTATAAACTATTCGGGAACCTGCATTACTACAGAGAGAAAACGCTGTTATCACAATAGAATCTACCCCGCTTTACACTTAAGTTTCAATCTATTCAGTTCCAAATTTTACCAATTCGCGAAGGTTTTTTTATCAGTATGTCTAACGTCTAAATAAACGTGAAGGAAAACATCGTGAGGAAACGTGAATGTCTAAAATGTTCGTATGAAAAAAAAAAACCCACCAGTCTCGTACTTCACCTCGACGAATGTCCAAGGAGCTGGATGAGGTTAGCCGAGGACCGTGCTCAGTGGCGTGCAATAGGAGAGGCCTATGTCCAGCAGTGGACAAGCATAGGCTGATGATGATGATGTGGATGAATTTCCAAGCCCATTGAAGCGGCTATTGGGAATCCTAGAGTTCAAAATCACATTAACTCTAAGGGCAAGGGGCCTTAGAATCCTAATAAACGTAACAATAACACGCGATAAGAACTACTTGTTTCGTCTAATAAGCGAAAACGATGCTTAACTTTTGTTGCTTCTCGCCCCTTTTAGGATAACCGTAATCGTTACGAAAATAGTTATCTCAGTGAGGGAATCGAAAATGTTGTAATTGCATAGGAGCCGGCGCGGAATCGTTCGCCATTGTTCCCGGTAGGCGAGCCTGTGAATACAAATAGTCGCTTACGACGTACCTTTTCGCAAATTATCTCCAGGCGAAGGCGGCAACGTAACCTGAAAATAAGGTTTTGCTATTGTAGTGTTTTTAGAGATACTTCATTTAGCAGGAAAAAATAAGAAGAGAACAAACGCAAATCGTATCGCTCGTAGCCCCGGCTGCCTGAGTGATCTTAAACGATCACGAAGGTTAAGCAACACAGGGCGCGTTCAGTGCACGGATGGGTCGCCGTCTATGCCTAACGCTAGTGGCATTTTTCCGAGCGGTTCCGTGCTTCGCAAGGCACGTTAAGCTGTTGGTGCCGGCTGCCGTCGATAGATGGCAGTCGTCAAGCCAAGTCAGAGGCCTTAGGGCGGCTTGACAACTTCTGACAGTAGACGAGCCACTAGTCTACAAGCCTCCACCAATCCGGACTTGGCCCCCGTGGTGGAGTATGGCCTATACCTTCCTCAGGGAAGAGACCCGTGCCCCTCGGTGGGGACATAATGGGTTGATGATGAAACGCAAATTTCCGCGAAACGAAACGACTTCTCCGCTGTTACAGAAAAAAACCAGGCAGATCTAAACAAAATCCTTATGAAACAAAAATGAAATATATCTTCTCTGTAGCCTGCCTGAAAAGCTGAACCGAATGAACGACAAATTCTGAAGAAGCGCAGTTGCACCTGTAAAATAAATCTCGGTAGTCTACCGGGTTACCCCTTAAATGTGCATTTTCTGAAACGCCTTCAGAAATGCACATTTTTGCACATGCACAAAAATGCACGACAAGCATTTTTATAATCTTCGACCAAATACAAAGAGTGGGGAGACCCCGTGTTATAGTTTATAAAAAAATTACAGTTTCTTATTGACAATGACAAAACCTTCTCAAAAGTTTGACCTAAAGGAGTAAAAAATATAGCCTTTATTGTATTGAACATAAAGGCTGTCATCATAAGAAAGTTACATCTCATAGAACTTAAAACCTTATCTAGTGGGTTTCTTACGCGTGGACCTTACATAGGTGACCTTAGATTCTAAGATACGCCAGGATGTGTAAGTTCTAAGGCTTAGAACTTACTTACACATGCTGCAATAGGTTCCTTCTTTATAGAAGTTGTAGATCTCTAGAGTTCCCGCTAGACATGAATTACTGTACATTATACTGTTTTAAACTGAAATAAGTACTGTTAGTGGGAATCCTAGATATTTCACTTCAGAGACATTAATGCTTTCGGTAACAGCCTCAACTATCTCTAATCTCTATCTAAACGGGGATTAGTGTAGATGACAGGCAGGCCCTAACTGAAAAACTGTTAGCGAAACCCCATTCCAGCTTAGCGACATTAATGCTCTTGTTTACGGATCCTATAAAACACGATAAGCATCGGACGGGAGGAATCCTTTTTATTTGTATTTACGAGGCGACTGGGCCTTGACCTCGCGCCGGATTGCCTGTCGACCCGCGCGACGAACTTTGCCTAGCACCCGCCGAACAGAATGTGGACAGAAGTGTCTAAACTAATAAACAGTTGTCAATACGCGTTACAGTAAATCAACGACAGTGGGCTACGGTGGGTGGGCGGGGGACATAGGCCTCCCCCAAAACCCACGTCTTCGTTTGCAACCAATTTGTGTTCTTGTTTCTAATACCAACGTTTAACCTTAGAACTGCCCTCGCGGAATGGAATGTATAGGTAGTCTATACAAACTTGGGCACAGATCTGTGACAGAGCAGACGAGCGGTATACCCGTTTTCTCGTAGTATATTAAAGTGTAGTTCTTTACTAAAAAGTCGCTCCATCTAAAAGATGTCCCAGACACTGCACCGTCCGACTAGTCCATTCACCCATTTAGTGTGAGTCAAGGTGCCACTGGACGCTGTATAAATCATCTCATTACGTAGATGCAAAGGCCAAAGATTTTTTACCCTGTGTTAACTGCCAAGGGGAGTTTCCAAAAGCCATTTTTTGGTGGATAGGCCCCTCTCGACCATGGGTTACTCTGAGGAAGTGTCCAGGCTATGAACTACAGGCCCACCAGGAGCTCTATTTTTGAATCACTCGTATCGCATCGAGCGCTCGATTTCTACTGATTTTCGTTCGACATCTGAAATTCCGTAATTTTGAATCACTCGACTGCAACGAATGGTCCTTACCACTCGTCTCGCATGGCGATCGGTAGATTAATTGTCAAAAAACGATTTCGACATTTCGTTAGAACAAACACAAACCAAAATGACAGTAGTGTTTTGTTTGTAACAAAAGACAAAGATTTTTTATTTAAACAGCCAATAAAACAAAGTGTTACGTTCCGTTTCTGTTACGGTAGTTTCCGGTTTTTTTAATTTCTGCGTGGAATGGATAAAATACAATACTTCAAATTGTACTGGCAACACTTCAGGCGAACGATTCAAAAATACGGAAAAACGACATCATGCGACTTAGAAGACGAGTGTGACTTAAGTCGCATTCGACGATACAATTTCATACGAGTGATTCAAAAATAGGTCTCCTGGTCTCTACCAGATCACCAACCGGCAATCGACTTTACCGATATTTTTTTTCTGGAAACAAATGCCTTGCGAGTAGGTAGGCATGTTGTTATTAAAATAAATGATGATGATGATGAATATTTAGTGAAGAGTGAGTCAGCGGCATTGACATTAACGTAGTAATGTCTTAAATTTCCCAGGAAGTACTTTTGTTCCTTCTAGTTTGTTGTACCTACATCGGCATCCAGTATCCACCCTTCCCCAGTCTCATCCGATAAATCCGGGATACCCTTTTGTTGCGCCACTGAGCCACGTTATGATGAAGGAGATGTTTTAACGCAGGTACCTACATACACTTATATTGTAACATCTTTGAATGAAAAGCACATTTTCAAGTCTTGCTACATGTCAATAGGACCAGGCAAGGGCCTTGGAAAATATTTTCACCTGTCATGTCATCTAGAGCTTATGGGTAGTCTTATTTAGTTTCACTGGTTTTATTGCCATACTAGTAAATATGTATAATCATCGATTTCTTACGAACCCATCCTTTTTCACTAATTGCGGCAATTGCGATTGAAAGTAAACTGGGCATTGCACCTCTGTTACCTGTGGTGGTTGATAGAAATGAAATTTCACTTTCTACGATGCAATGGAGACAGGCAATCTTTTGTTTAATAAGAGAACGCGTGGAGGGCGGCGCGGCAGCGTGACATTCAGTGCATCTGAGTACTCGATGCGGGCCGTATTACTTCGCTAACGGCGAACGTCCTCCGGTAAACAACGCTTATTCAGGCGGCAGCTGCTCCGACGACGCGCCTGCACCCGACGCGCAATATCCCTCTTACAAAATAAAGGAATTCTCCGCGACGACAATCGCTCGCCTTCCTTACCCTACCCAGAAATACAAACGCACGCCTCCGAATGACTTTACGAAAATTTGCATGGCGCTAGCCTTTTTTTCTCCTCTATATTTTCACGTTCAGAAAAGCAATTTTTGTACGTCGCTCGTGATACGGAATGCGGGAAATTGCACTCGTTTCTCGGCGTTTTGGAGAGAACAGTGCGAATGGAGTGCCGCCGGATTGTGCTGCGCGAGGAGTCGATTGTTTCGGGATGGTTCGCATTGTGCGCGGGCCCTCCGGAGAATAAGGTCCATTGCAGGTGAAATGTTCCGTTTTGTTGATCATTCTTTAGCTCAAAAAGTCGACATTTCTGCGGCATATTATTCGTCACATTGGCCTAACGCAATTGGACAGCGTGAAAGATGTTTCTTCATTCAATAGAAGGGGTCGGTCGGTGCAGTCGGACAAGACAGGCGGGAGGCGAGGGGATGTTGTTGGATTCAATTAGCCGGCAAGGCGCCCGCTGCGCTGCATTAGCGAATTATGTTCATTGCCACGCGGAGGACAACACAGCAATTGCTAATTACTTTAAGATTTCCCTCCCTTTTTCTATCTAATCAAATAAACGAGAGTGAATAAAAGTCTTCTTGTAAACCGCCGGGACTCTTGACGAGTTCTAAAGTGACATCTTGACTCGACTTTCGTTGTAGTTTCATCTTTTACAAACTGAACCCGAGCTGCTCGAGACAATTTTGCAGTATCCGTTTTTCACGCTTTGAAGACTTAGGTAAATATTACGCATAACATCGTGTTAAATGTAGTAGAAGTCCAATATTTAGTTGGCCAGGTGTCAGCCAATTGCCTGCAAAATAAACTTATTAAAAACATAATTTCGAAATCAAAATCCTCTCGCAATTTAAAACGGGACACCATCCACGACAGTGTTAAACGATTCGCCGTATTTTGTTTACTTTAGCTGGAGGTATTAGAATAAATGGGTCACCCGCCGTGCAAATTTCGTGGCACCTCGTAATCTGGCCGCGGTTGGGATAATTATTCGGTATTTATGAGTGTCGCTTGACTTGAGACGAAGACAGACAAGCTCCTGTGGGCTCTTACACAGTTGTAGAATCGATAGATTTTTTGAGACAACATATCGTCGATTAAGCTAACACCGATTGAGCTAATAAAGGGCAAGATATAAAGTAACCGAAACCGGCGTGCAAGCATGAAACGACTAATGAATGATGAGGAAGCGAAAGTGATCTGTCAGGGTAGTATCAAGTGGCTGTCCCTGGTCTCTGCCTACCCCTCTGGGATACAGGCGTGAGTTTTTATGTATGTATGTAAGCTAACACATCGATGTTTTCTCCGTATCGTTGAATATAAAGAATCTATTGGCTTTATAAACGGTATCACCATAAAGGTATTTACTAGGTAATATTTACTAGGTCCGGTGAACTAGGGGTTATTTAAATACGTAGCATTTTCAAAATTTTAGGGGATATACTCGTAGTAGGTGAAATGCCTAATTTTGTTATATTTTTCTCAAAAATGATTTTTAAAATTTTTAAATATACCCCACCAAAGGGCACGGATGTAAAGGTTGATGTGATGTCGACTGTAAGCAAACTTCTAATAAACTAGGCTTTTAATAGGTCTTCGCTTACCCCCTAGATACTAGTCTTGTATACAGGGAGTTTCAGAAAGGTCCGGTGTAATTAGTAAAGCCAAAATAACTTTTGTTATGAGACCTACGCCGAAATAGCGAAAAAAAAAACTAAGCTGTTTCATGCTAAATGTTGATATTTGCTCTAGCGAATGAATGAAACAGCCGATATCAGTGATTGTTAAAAACATAGATGTCTAACTAGCGCTGAAAAACCGGCCAGGTGCAAGTCGGAATAATTTCGAAATAATTTTCGGAGTGTGGAATAATGAGTAGGCAGGGTTATAAATATTACAAGACCGTTTTTCAACAAACCGTGAAGGAAAACATCGTGAGGAAACCTGAGTTTCTGAGCTATTGACATACCTCAGCGCTTGAAATCGCCAATCCTTGATGGGCACGCGTGGTGATTAAGCCCATACTCTCTCTCTCTGAGAGAAGACCTGTGCCCTACAGTATAGGCTGCTAATGAATGCAAATACAAGAAATACTTAATTCCTTAAAAGAGAAAGGAAAATTCTAGAGTCGTAGTTATGTTGAAATGAAATGGAATGAAATAGTTTATTTGCACGAAAAGTGGTACACAGTTCAAGCTGGTAAGATATAAATAAGTTTCTTCACCATTCACCTTCTTAGGCATACAAAAATTAAATCAGAATAATATGTAAAATGTCAAAATACACTATTGAACAGTAGTAAAAGTGATATTGTTGTAAAATAGGCTTGGTAATCTTGTGAATGATTTAACAGGATATTGGGATATTTCCGAGGTGTGTTTACGTACTTTATCTGTACCTATCTTTATACTTGTAGTTTATTCGATCGGTAACGTTATATAAAACTAACTTTCAAAAGAAAATAACGAAGCCATTGATAACTGCATCTAATCTAAATTAAAGCAGTCCAAAGATACGAGTATGATCATTTTCGTATTTCACATTTTCCATACAATTGAACGGCCGAACGGGAACTAAGTCAATTAATTAATACTCCAGTCATAATAGACGAAAAAAACCGCTGAGCTTGCATTAATTCCCGCCAAGCTGGATTTTTGTATAGGTCTTAAGTACGTAATTAAAAATGCTATGTCAAAAGTCATCATCATCATCATCCATCCATTATGTCCCCACCGAGGGGCACGGGTCTCTTCCCTGAGGAAGGTATAGGCCATACTCCACCACGGGGGCCAAGTCCGGATTGGTGGAGGCTTGTAGACTAGTGGCTCATCTACTGTCAGAAGTTGTCAAGCCGCCCTAAGGCCTCTGACTTGGCTTAACGACAGCCATCTATCGACGGCAGCCGGCACCAACAGCTCAACGTGCCTTGCGAAGCACGGAACCGCTCGGGAAAATGCCACTAGCGTTAGGCATAGACGGCGACCCATCCATGCACTGAATGCGCCCAGTGTTGCTTAACCTTCGTGATCGTTTAAGATCACTCAGGCAGCCGGGGCTACGAGCGAGTCAAAAGTACTACAGTCTGAAATCGTGATAACTCGAGAATGGTGCTTCGCAAAGAAAAAAAGTGTCGATACCTTTTTTGTAGAGAATTTTATGATCTACAAACTTTCATCGTCCTTTTTTCCGGTATTCTCCCAGTTTCAAAGATATACACAAAACACAAAAATGGTGACCTTTGACCTCGGTTGAAAGACTTGACATATGATTTGTAATTACGTAGTTAAGACCTATACAAAAATCCAGCTGGTCGGGAGTTAATGGAAACACAATATCTATTTTGACTGGACTAAAGATATTATAATTTTCTTATGTCACATTTTTTCTTTTTCATGTGCCGTCTCGTTGTCAACCAATTCGGCTATCTTACTTTTCGAGGCTGCCAATACAAACGAGGAACTAGTACTCTGTCATAAAATTATTAAACACTATCAAAAGAGCTCTTTGCGTCGACCGTAAGTATTTTTCGATTTTTATAATTTTTGTTTATGCTCAAGTGAAATAATTAGGGATAACAAAAAAAAAATTTTTTTTTGGGGCGCCATTTTTTCAAAACTAGCGCCATACGTTTCTAAATCATCGTTAGAATGTCCCCTTAAAATTTGTCATCGAATTCTATGTCACCCTGTAGCTAGGAAGTTACTAAGTTCGGTAAGTTACCGAAAGCTCCCGAATAGAGCCCTCTCAGACCTCGTCTCGTCGGGTAAAATCGAAACGGTATAATTTGTCATGCCGCTAATAGTAGACGTCGTCAATCTTTCAATTGAGAGTTATTTGGGCCATCGACTTTCGGTTAGACATTACAATATTTTGTGCATAACTAATTACAGTGCTGACAGTTGTTATGTATTAAGCCGATGAAAAGCCGCTGTAACAAATCGACTTGATTAGAGTATTGTGAATACGAAAGTGGGTTGGTCGGTTTGTCACGGGCTCCGTGACTGACATTAGGGTTATAGCTAGGTATAGTACATTACGGCAGCGGCCAGCAAAAGAGGCAATACGTGAGTCCATCAATGCCTAGTTGTGGCAAAGGCAGAACTTTTTATTTGAAAAATATTTTTCTTTCGATTTTGGCGGTAGCAAGTTTTCTATTACGGCTCATGCCGCCTCTTGAATTTCAGGTGGCGTTAAAATAAGTTCATCGCAGTCATTTTCATCACTTGAACCCATTCTGTTAAATTCAATAAACTTTCAAAATCAGACGAACCAGGAACTAACAACAATAGTTTTTGCCGCGTTAAAGTGTTCTTTTTTTTCCATAGGTATATCCAGCTTCCTATCGCAAGCCAGTTTGAAATTAAAATAAAACCTCTGATAACTGACCTCCTTGGTTGTCATTGTTCGGAGTAAAAGATCGTTCCATTTTTAAATAACACGACAGATATGATTTTAGTATGTAATTTATTTGGCCGCAAAACACGACAGTTATAAATTTTCATAGAACTTTTTCCAGCCGCTGCTCGCGTGTAATTGGCCAGTACAGCAATTTCAATTTATCTCGAAGAAGGTTGTCGAAATAATGCTCAAATATCCAAGCATGTTTGAGAAAATACATTTTCTAGACTAGTTATAATCGCGACTACGTTGTTGGGCCGAGCGATTCGGATGAAAGTATCCGGCTGAATAGATTTTGATAGCAGTGTACTTCTGTAGGTAGTGTTGGTACACTTCTATCAAATACCGTCCAGTTTAAATGCGAAGACCTAGAAGGTTGACTGGTAGAAAATTATATGTACATCTTTAATTATGATGATTAAGTACGTCTTTGTACAAAATGTGTTTTCTGGGCAATAAATAATTTTAATGACAATAATACATAGGATTCACGTCTGAGGGTTCCAAATAAACAATTAAAATGTTAACTTTGTTGTTTAAATAAATGTTTTTTCAATACAAACTAACTGCAGAGGTAAGTTTGTAATCGTAATAACGTTATTTTCCCCGTGAAAATATATTTTTATATTTTTGCCTGTAACTTTGGTCGAGATTCGTCCGGTAACAAAATTACAAACAAATGTTTTTATTATTATAGGCTATAATTTGTAACCATTTAGGTATTACTTTTAATTTTTAGAGATCTGTCCGATTTTTTTGGAAGTTTTTAACTTAATTTAAATAATTTCATTTCATTTTGATTTCTAGTTGCAACAATGTCTGAGTTTCAGGTGACTTGTGCATGCCATTATTAGACTGTCATCAAGTCTTAGGATATATAAAATGATAAAAACATTGCATTACAAACCTATTTAGAGGCTAAAAATCCCACCCATGTTGGGACTTGAACCCGCTACCTCTGGCTAACCGTGCCAGCGCTCTCCCAACTGAGGTATAGTACATTACTTAATACAGAACGAATATAATAAAGTAATTTACATAAACAACCAAAAGAGTATAAACATGTAGGTAAAGCGATATCATTCCGATGTAAACCTAACTGCAAAGTGGGTACTCGGAGATGCAAGTAATGTCAATTACTTCAGCTAGATGTCGCTGCCTGTACGTAATACAGAAAAGTTTGTAAAAAGGTTCGAAATTTCGCCAATGCCTGCACTTGCCTCCTCCTTCCTCATCCATCCTCTTCCATCCTCAGTACGGATTAGTGCAACAAAAAGAATATAAACACTGTATTACAGTTAAAACTACACAATTACAGCTAAAATCGTTGCTGAAAATCCTTAAAAATATCATGAGAGCTGATGATCTACGAATGAAAATGGTTGCAATATTCACATAGCACAAAAATCGCATTTAAATCGGTCCCTATGTTAGGAAACGATGACACAGACAGTTTACACACACGGATAAGTAACATTATATGCACAACAACAGAAAGAAAACTAAATACACAACAGACAATAAAATAAACAGGACCATACAAAAAAAAGGTTATATACTTTGTAGCTGGCTGTACCTAAGATAAAATATAATTAAAATATAAATATAACTGTGCTATGGTAACTAGGCAAGGACACCCAGACTGACTTGGACAAAATGCACTGCGACCCCCAGTGAAAATCGAACCGATAACCCCCGGCATGGCAATCGTGATACCGCTAGACCAACGAGGTAGTCAGTATACCTATTTTATAACTTAATTTTGTTAGTCCAGGGCAACGAATGAAGAACGTAACACAATTTGTTGCGAATTAGTTGCCCGACTCGCCTCGAATATGGAACGTAACTAAGGTAAGTGCAGTCGACAACGGGCTTGGAAAAGGTTGACCTCTAAATTGCGACGCAATGCCCCTAACGAATCTGTCAACGTAAAAAAAAGGTACAGTTAGAAGCAATTGCATATATGCTAAAATGTCTGAATTTGACAATTAATTTACTGAAAAGTCGCGATCTAAAATACTACCTATGCTGGAGATAGTCTTTTTACCCGACTCGATTGCGGCGCAGCACAAAAAAAGGGTAATGTTCTATGTTCTCTTATAACTCGCCAGATTTTAACAAATAAGATCTCAATCGATGCGCCGTAATTGCGCGGGCCACTCATACACAAATCAGTCAATTTTATTTTATGATATTCCCGATCTATTTTGCTACAAGTTCCCTTAGCGCAATCTAATATTGGTACTGTTTAATTTTACTACTCCTCACTAGATAGTCCTGTTATTACAAAAATAAAAATAAAACACTAAAAAGACAAAAATAAAAAAACAACAAAAATAAAATAAAAAATGAAAAAAACAATTAACAAAAATCCGACTGCTGAGCATAACTAAAAACAAAGCGTACGGACCCAAATTCAACATTTTGACTCGTTGTGAGCTACCTAGGTCGGTCCGCTTGCTCAGCAGTCGGGTATTTTGTTATTTTTCATATATGGGTTAAGTTACAGTCGACATAAGCCTTTGATGTAAGACATGTAAAGGTCCACGCACTGTACACTTTGGTTGACCCAAACCTACATTTTCTCACAATTGTTACTCCCATTATAGAAAAATCGGTAAAATCACGTATGAATAAAAATCGGCCAATGTAACTTAATAAATTCGGTATGTAACTTGTAAATTAGGGTTCCATAGCCCAAATAAAAACGGAACCCATGTAGAATCACTTGGTTGTCCGTTAGTCGGTCTGTCCATCTGTCAAGACCCTTTTCTCCGGAGTAGTTGAATTAATGTTAAATATGGAGGCTGAAGGTAGACGTAGGTGATGTCGGAACTGTCCTGTGACCGGAGCGTGTGGAAGATTAAAATAAAAATTGTTTATTCTGTAAAAGGTGCATACATTTTTAAATAGTCTCATTTCCGCCAAACTAAATAATAGTTTGTTGGCAGATTTACTCTTAATTGTTGTACTGATTGGTATAGGACTGAAGCTGAAAAGGGAATTAATATCCCTTGAAGGTATAAGAATCAAGCTTTCGAAGTAAGTCCAACCTAAAGTAATGACTATTTAAGTCACATTTTTCATACAAAATGTTTGCATAAAAATGTATGGGGGACATTATTTCGACTGCAAAATTAAGTTTTTTATCGTTTGTTTGGAACACTGGAATCTCATTTATTGTCAAAGTACGTAGCCACAAATTGGCATGCATTCTTATTGGCGACCATAGAAATACCATTCGCGTCGAGTGCGGCTAAAAGGTGCGTAATAAGACGACAAGGGAGCCTACAAATCATAATAAATTCGCGAACTTATTAAGTCAGCCGCCAACAAACAATGGAGCAAGTTATTGGCGATCCACCCTCGCTTTATCTAGCCCTATGCGATAGAACATTCACCAGCAGAAGTTTAACTCAGTCAGAATGGCAGAAATTGATGACACGAAATAAATTTATGCTACAGATTTGTTATTTGGGCATCCTAGTTTGGGACCATGACAAGTGATTGTGTTGTGGAAACATATGTGTGTGTATGTGTGTATGGGTGTGTATATATGTGGGTCTGCGTGCATGTGTGTGAACGTTATTTTGTTTCTTGAGGTTCTGGTACACCGCAAGAATAAAAAATCGAATTACTGCGAGTCGGACTAGCCCCATGGGGATTCCGAACAAACGATTACCTACTAAAGGCCGCTTGCACCAAGTCACTGGTTAGGTTGAAAATAAATAGATACGTACCCATGGATATTGAAATAAGTAACCATTTGACAAGATTGTCAAATAGCTACGAGTATGGTTTATCGAGACAGATAAAGAGCGGTAAAAGGTTTTTCAGTTTTACCCCAATTACCTAGTTAAACTTCTTTAATGACGATAGCGCCCGACCGCCGCCCGCCCCGTGACAGTCTCCCGCCCTAGCCCAACAAATAGAGCACGCTTTGTTCTATCGGAAAAAGCTCATCGGGAAACAAGAATAAACCAATTAACGCAGCCAAAGGGTTAAGAACAAAACTGCCACGCCGATCGGAAAATTGCCTTCAACAATGGACTTTGACAGTTGCTTTGATATAGAGGATTTTGTTCATAAGCGCTACTGTACTAATTAGAGTTACTATGATCGTTTTCAATGAGCTTTGTGGGCCACTGTTACTATATATATATATACATACAATATCCCGTAGGAGTGGGCAGATACTATGGTTTGCTTGTTGCCACAATGCAGAAATAAGAAACTCTCCGTGAATAAAACGAAGCGTAAGAGCGTTTTCACATTATCCGATCCATTATCGGGGTAAGTAAAACGTATGAAATACATATCTGGTCTTTAATATTGTCCAGCCCGATACCGGTTATCTCAGCTGACACCGATTTGTTGGCGGTACCATCGGACGCCCGTGGGCCGTCGGATGATAATGTTTGTATGTGTGCTATCATCATCATCAACCCATTATGTCCCCACCGAGGGGCACGGGTCTCTTCCCTGAGGAAGGTATAGGCCATACTCCACCACGGGGGCCAAGTCCGGATTGGTGGAGTATGCTATACGTGTATGTAAATTGTGTCTGTTTGCACAGAGCCCAATGCGCGGCGGCCATTTTGAGCTTGTTTACTAATTTGGTTGTCATCATGGCGTCGTCATCATTTAAATACATAATTACATTAATTGAACTGGTAGAATCCAAACCATGCTTGTGGGATGAAACTTACGAGGAATATAAAAATAAAATACTCCGAGACAATAATTGGCAGGAAGTATGTCAATAACTTGGAGAGGGATATGAAGTTTTAAATAAAAACCTGCCCGGCCTAAGCTATCGAGCAAATGGCCGTATCGGAACGGGTTTGTCGGAAAAATGTGAAAACAGCACCGGTGTCGGCTATCGGATGCCGGCAGTCGTCGTCTGATACCGATGTCGGATCGGATAATATGAAAACGCTCTAAGAGTGTTTTATTGGTAACTAGCGAATTTTTATAAATAAGCCTGTTCCGATCCGATCCGATATCGGTGTCGGACGACGAAAGCCAACATCCGATGTCATGTACTGTTTTCAGATATTTCCGACTAAATCGTTCCGATACGGCCATTTGCTCGACAGCTTAGTGCAGGCATGTCATCATGTCAGTCTATAATAGAAAATTTTATTTGCTGTATCTACTATATCTGAGACGCAAAGAAAGATCTGTCCTGTATTGGATACATCTCATTGTGGAAGCTAGATACTCAGAGGGAGCATTTTATACTCTTTTTAGCAAGCTACAAAACGCACCTAGAAAGTTTTTTAAGTACTTTCGTATGAGTGAACAAGTTCATTACACAAACAGTATCAAGAAACGAGACTTACATACACAAATGGCCGCCGCGGATCGGGCTCTGCGCACATAGAGATCATTTAGATACACGTATAGCACACATACAATCAATATCGTCCGACGGCTCACGGGCGTCAGATGGTGCCGCCAACATATCGGTTTTGGCTCCGATATCCGATATCGGGCCGGTCACTAGGAAAGACAGGTACATATTTCATACAATTTACTTACCCCTATATCGGATCGGATAATGTTAAAACGCTCTTAGTGTCTAAAAGGCTTATTTCGTTTTTTCATTGAACTCTTAAAATTTTGTAAAAAGGGTGTAGATGCATAAAAAAATATTTGATAAATAAAAAATAAAAAATATATATTGATAAAGGCTTCATACATTATAAGGTGTTACGTGCAAGTTGTGACGATAACGTAACGCTATAAAGCTTGAGTCCGATTTTATTGGCCGATTTTGTACCACGTGACTGGCATGACTTTTCGATAGGTCAAATTATCAAAATATTAGTAGCAGAGAAAAAAAAAATAACTACGTTTATTTATTTTTTAACTCTCCTCTTGCCTCTCCAATTATATTAAAACAATTTTTGTGCAGGTTCTCCATTGTGAAATGGAATTATTCTGATGCGGAAAATACTAGACTTGGGGCCGTTATTACATCTTTAAAATACATTGGGTCCAAATGGCTGGTTACTGAGCCAATGATATGGCTATACCTATTGGCGAGCTTTCGCATGAGGTATTTTAGCGAGATTAGGAGCGAAATACTTACCAAGGCGGCTCCTTGGTAAGTTTTTGGTGCCTAAATGGCAGGAAAAGATGTTAATTATAAAATAAAAGCATAATAAATACCACAATATTCGTTTTCCCACTACACGTAATCAATCACTTACTTGATTGATTACGTGGAGTCGCAAGACAAGCATCGAAATAAAAAACGTGCCGAAAAAAGAGAACGAACGTACAGAAGATCTAATAGAAATGATGCAATATCTATCGAAGACTCTGGACTGCCAAATAAGTTCGTCAAACATCAAAGACATTTATCGCATCCGTGGAAAAAAAGGTCAGACCGCAAACATGCCGATAATAGTTGAAACTACATCAGCACTCATGAGAACTAATTTACTGAAGAAATGTAAGGAGTTTAATCGAAAGAATAAAGATAAGCTACGTGCCAAACATCTTGGCCTGCGAAGCTCTGAAGAAACCCCAATCTTCGTCTCTGAACAGCTGACGGCAAAAGGAGCACGGCTGTTTTTTCTTGCAAGAGAACTCGCAAAAACTAAAGATTATAAATACTGCTGGACATCCTATGGAAAAGTACGTGTCCGCAAAGATGACAATTCGCCTTTTATTGATGTCACTAGTGAGTCTCAAATACATCAACTTCTTCAGTAAGAAAGTGGGGCCTAAAGCCCCCTCTTGTCAAAACACTTTTATTTTAAAATGCATGCAAAATAACTTAATATATAAGACACACTACACACAAACACTACTCACACAACACAACACTCAGAACAATACTCACACGCTCATTAACTCTCGCCCCTCACACAGACTCTTACAAATTTCAAACTTCGATTGTCTTGTACGTTTAATCACGGAGTATATTGATTGCTATCGATTTAATTCAAAAAAGACCAAAGTAATTTTCACACCTTATTATGGATAGACCTATCGATATTCTAAACGATTTAGATGAATCAAAGGTAGCACAGGCCTTTCAGTGTGATATTGAAAACCTGTCTTCACGCCTAGGTTTACCACGAAAAGAGAAAGGCCTCACTATGATAACACAAAATGTTAGAAGCATTTACAGTAATATTGATGACCTCGAATTGACATTGTCGAACCTTAAGTTTCTTGTAGACATATTGATACTTACGGAATGCCGTATTTCGCCTCATAAACCAATCCCTCGTCTTAAAAATTATGACTCCTATAATACAACTCTTCATATGAATCAAAGTGATGGAGTTGTAGTCTACATCAAAAAATCTTTAACAGCTGCTGTAAATGAGCTGAATTTAGTGCATGCTTCAGGTCTAGAAATAAATGTTAGTAATAATATTATTCTGGGAGTTTATCGCTCTCCATCAAATTCAAATGCTGAACAATTTATAAACTCATTAAATTCTCACTTAGATACGTTGGGTAAAAATAAAAATATTATATTGACCGGCGATTTAAACATTAATATTTTGGCAAGAGACAATGCAGTTTATGATTATAACAACCGATCCAATTACCTAAATATGCTAGCATCACATGGACTAATGCCAGGTCATTTCTATCCTACAAGGAAGGAAAGCTGTCTTGATCATATCTTTCTAAAACTGGTCAAAGACACGTGTAAAGCCAACACTGCTGTTCTAAACACTTCTGTAACTGACCACCAAATGGCATTCTTGGACCTTAAAATTGCAAAGCATAAATATGTTTCTGAAAAGACAAAGATGGTTACTGATTTCGATAATGCTCTTACATCTTTAACTAAGCAAGACCTAAACGACCTTCTCCTAAGTGACGACCCTGATTTTGTGGCTAAAGAACTATTAAACAGAATTTCAGAAGTATTGAAATCCAACACTGAAACTGTTAAAATACCAAAAACCAAGCGTATCATAAAACCTTGGATAACTCCTGGGGTCTTAAATTGCATTAGAAACCGAAATAAAATGCAAAAAGACTTAAAGTCAGACCCTAATAATGAAATTTTGCTGCTCACTTTTAAGAGATATCGAAATTTTTGTAATAAGTTAATAAAAAAGCTAAAAAGAAAATATGATCGCGAAAAATTACATAATTCAACAAAAAGTTCTAGACTACTATGGAAGAATATAAAAAATGTTGCTAATTTAAATAATAAAACTGGAAATAGTGCGCTTTTGAATATCTGTGGATCAAAATCTGAGTCAACAAACGCAATTAATAAATATTTTGCTAATATCGGAAAAACGCTAGCTAAAAACATTACCTTAAAATCTACCAACACCCATGCACTTGCTTGCGATAAAGGGCTTTGCAGGGTGCCCAGCTCGTCATTTACCTTACTTGAAACATTTCCGGAAGAAGTCAACACCGTCCTAATGAGTCTTAAAACTGATAGCGCAGCTGGATGGGATAACATCTCAACCCATTTTCTAAAACTAACCAAGCAAATTGTTGTCCCTATCATCAGTAATTTAATTAATATGTGCTTTCGTAAGGGTATTTTTCCATCTCCTCTAAAAAAATCTCTCATAACACCTGTGTTCAAAGGAGGTGAAAATAAAGAAGATTTAAATAATTACAGACCAATTTCAGTATTACCGTCTATTTCTAAAATTATGGAAAAAATTATGAATGACAGGCTATTAAAATATCTAGAAACATTTAGCATCCTCTCGAATACCCAATATGGTTTTAGAAATGGAAGATCAACCGAAGATGCTGTCGCAGCATTGACACAATTAGTGGTCAATAAGTTAGATAGTGGGAAAAAATGTTTGACTGTATTTCTTGACCTCAAAAAAGCCTTTGACACGGTTGACGTCCCGATTATGATGCGTAAACTGGAAGACATTGGTATCCGCGATGTTCCTTTGAGACTGTTTGGAGACTATCTTAGTAACCGGAAACAGAGTGTTAAAGTTGGAGACTATGTGAGCGATTATACTGACGTAACTTTCGGAGTACCTCAAGGAAGTGTCCTCGGGCCCACTCTTTTTCTAGTCTACATAAATGATCTGAGCAGTCTCAAATTAAAAAATGGAACCATATTTTCTTATGCGGACGACACCGCTCTGGTTTTTTCTGAGGCATCATGGCAGGAAGTTCATAAAATTGCTGAACAGGGTCTCATTACAGTTTCTAAATGGCTAGAGACTAACTTACTATCGTTAAACACATCCAAAACTAACTACATCTGTTTTTCCATCACAAATCGTACACAGCCGGATGATGACCTTAAGCTATCCATTCACACGTGTGGAGACTCTGGTAATCATGCCTGTCTGTGCTCTAGACTAACCAAAGTCACTACCGTTAAATATTTAGGTGTAATGATCGACCAAAGATTGTCTTGGCATGCACACATTGACCTATTGACAACAAGAATTAGAAAAATGATATGGATTTTTAAAACCTTGCGCTATATTGCTGACAGGGAACTTTTAATTAAAATTTACGTAGCCTTAGCTCAATCAGTGTTAACTTATTGCATAACAATCTGGGGTGGTGCATCAAAGACAAAATTCATAGAAGTTGAAAGAGCACAGCGGGCTTTGCTTAAAACTATGTTCTTCAAGAAATTCAGATTTGCAACGACATCTCTTTATGCTCTCGGTGACCTCCTTTCTGTAAGAAAACTTTATATTTTAAATATTGTTCTAAAAACGCATAAGAGCCTTAAATTTGATTTAAATATTTATAAAAATAAGAGAAATACGAATGTTGCGCCAACTAAATATAAAAGAACTACTTTTGCTGCCTGTCAATTAGAAAAGAGATCCTCTTATTTGTATAACAAAATAAATAAAGTTTTAGATTTATACCCAAAAACACATTATGAATGCAAAAAGCTGATCACCGCGTGGATTAAAACTCTGGATTATGAAGAAGTAGAACAATTTTTGAAAATTGTAAAATAAGTTTACGTTAGTATTATTTTACGAATCTAATAGCAATGGGCCACTTTTCAAGCTGTATGTGCATGGGTATGCGTGTATGTGTGTTTGCATGCGTGCGCACATCTATGCGTGCATGCATGCATATCTATGTATATATAATGATATCAATAGTTTCATTTTAATGTTGTACGTAGTTTGCTCTAAGACTGCGCAGTGGTGACCCTGTGTATGCTTTCAAATACATACCTAAATTTAGCTTAATATAATAGTTATAATATATTAAATATATAACCTACTGCTAACTCGGTCTAAGAGTAGGAAAGTGAAAAGGTGACAAGTTCAAATTTAATGTGGTCTAACTTGAACTGACGAGACCGGTAAATTGTTTGTTTCTTGGATCTTAGCCTTTAAGTACAGGTGTTTAGTATTGATTTTTGTCGGACCATTATCTCACTGCCTATGATGTTTGTTTTTACTAGCTACCTTCACGGGTTTTTGCTATCGATTTATTTGTCGTACATTGTGTAATCTTTGGTGTTTAAATAATTTGCTTGATAATTGTTTGACGAATGTTTTAATGTCCCCTCTTGTCCTGTGGTCTTAATATTGTATAGTTACGTACGTATATGTATACCGATCCCAAGCTGTGGCGTAGGGCAGGGCAAGAGGTTGTGAGATTGTTATAAATTGTTGTTGTTGGCAAGAAAGTTGTTAATTGTGATTTGATGTGAATACTCTCATACATTGTATGTAACCTTATGGGTAAGTAGCTTACTCCTTAGAATTTTAGCTAGCCTAATGTTTGCTTAATCTCTGTACATTGGTGTGATGCCCGACAGATAGTCTAACCGACTTCGACTTTGCACGGGCGAAGTTCGGATCATTGGCGAAGGACGCGGATGAAAAATTTCCCTCGTAAGAACATCCCAACTGCGCGGATTTTGTTCAAGTTGTCTGCCGGGTATTATATTATACTATAGTACTCATAGTATTTCAGATTGAATTTTTTGGCCAATTTTTCTTCCGAGAGTCTGAGTGTACTAAACTAACACCCTAAATTAAGAAAAAAATATTACTCACTATACCTCACACACATACACACACACACACACACCCTCACACACACACACACACACACACACACACATCATAATACACTATAGATACATAGATACGGTAATACCTACCTAGAAAATAAGTTGATTAGCATTTAGACCAACATTAGATATAGCGTCCAAGTGTGGAGGAGCGGAGCTTCCTGATACAGGTATTTCCATACTTAAAAGGAAGCTCTTGCCCGATTATGTCACTGTAAGCCTTTTGTAAAGTAAATAAACGATTTATTATTTATTTATTATTTGATATTTTGTCGGAAGAGTTCCGATAAAAATTCCAATAAATATTTACCAATTAGTATTGCGTATTTTGACGTCTCGAACGTAAATCTTATCTGCACATGTGTTATTTTCGTTTTATTGCACTAATACTAATAACTTTACTAGCTGATTAATCAGTCTACGAGTAGAAAAACTTTTTTGTTGATATTGGATTTTTTTCGTATTATCATACTATGTGGTAGATAGATAGATAGATAGATAAATCATTTATTAAATTAATTAATTAATTAATCATTTGGTAGATTCGGTAGTAGACAGACACATTCAAACTTTTGGAATACGTAGTTATGTTTCTGTACTAATATTCCACAAAATGCTTAGTTAGGTTTAGTTAGTTAGTTTAGTTTTATCGAAACTACTAATTCCGATAGTATATATAAGATAGTATTTTAAACGGAGTCTAAAATAGTATTTTATTTACCACACTCTATAAACTAATAGCTTTTATTAACCAAGATAACTCTCAAATTTTCATCATGACATTTTTGAAATATCTAGAAAAGTACGGTGAATAGATTCAACGCTACTTATTAGAATGAAAAGTGTACATTTTCGGTATGTTAAGACATACCAAAAATTTATTTATGTTAAGAATACCTCTTTAATTGATATTATTAAAATTTCCTAACAAACATTCTCTTTCTTGACAAGATTTAACTTCAAATTGCTTAATGTAAAGATGTTGTTATGATAGTTACGATAATTTCCGTCGGGTTCGTCGATTTATGTCATTTAATAATGATACTGTGTTTCTTAATCTTTTTATGATATTAAGTTAGTATTATTTATTTACCCTTATTTGTTGGTCTCGAGTGTACATGTCGCGTCTCTCTCACCGCTGTATTCGTGACCACGGCTTTACACATAGTGGAAGTTTCAACGGGCGCGGAGGGAGATTAATGAAATAGGTCAGTTATTATCAAAGTGATATTTTAGACAACATTATGTTGCATCATTTAGCTCCACTCTCTGGAGCGTTTTGGCAACACACGGGGTAATTATTCATTTTGCCGGCTAAATTAGCTGAGCATTGAAATGAATAGCAACGCAGTGATGTTGCGTGATTAAATATTCAATAGGAATATAACACAATTTCTACTAACCTTTCTACCTGCTATAATATAGAAACTGCGTGCTCTTGTTGGTAAAATACTAACTTTTACAAATGGACCTCTGAAAATGACCCTGTTATTCGCAGCTGGGACACATAAACCGGAGGCTCTAAACGAATCCGGATCCAATCTAACAAAATAGCGGCAATTACAATCTGAACCTAGACGCCGTAGAGTCTAACAGGCGTCCTTCGACAGCATATAAATAGAGATCCGTTGTCCCCTGTCCAATAATAGTCCGAATATTGCCCAATAATGGGGCACGGAGCGGGGAAAGTGTGGCCGAACAATAACGTCCGAAGACAGAGCGGCACGTAGCGGAGTCAGATATTAATCAGTACGTCGCACTTGCGGCAGGGGCTAGGAAGAGTCGATTAGGACAGGGCACCTTAGGATTATTGAGACATTGGCGGCGGTATGCCATCTGCGGTCCGAACTTGTAGATATTGGCCCGCGCCACGGCTGACCGTAACTTGTTTACGAGTGCCCGGAAATTTCCGAGGAAAAACTCCTCCGTTCGATCATTCTTATTGGAGAAGGGTGTAAGTGCTTTGAATTTTTGGAATGAAAGTGTAGTGTTTCCTTTTATTAAGCGTATAAATATATTTTTTGTACTGATTCCGGTAACGCGAACTGAAGTTATTTATATGGGGTCAGAAAATTTGTTTAAATTCGTAAAGAAATATGTAAGGTTGGACAATTTATGTTAAATATTAAACTAGTTCAGTAATCAGCGATAGTAGGTAGGAACGATAGGAATTATAGTAACGAATAGAAAATAGTAAGGAATGTACCTACTCTATATTTTATTTGTATTTGTTTGTATTTAAAATTTTTAACTGTACTTGTGTCGGTTTCTTCACATTGTAATAACTTTATTCTCAGGAAAATGAAGTGGAAATGTAATGAAATATAGAGCAAATAGGTAGATATCTATAGATCTCAGGTAAGTTGTTGTATTATCCAGTTCAAATGCTGTTAGGATGGACCTTTTAGAATGGAGCGGCATATGACGTCAACTGACGCCTGTCAGTACCGTTAGCAACGCTGTCGGGAAAGCGCGTGACACGTGTGTGACGAATACAACTTCATCGGAAGTATTTCTTATTAAATTATATTTGTTACGGACGTCGAGAGTATAGTCGAACTTTAAACAATAATCTAGATGCTAGGTGTAAATAGATAACGTGATAGGTACTTATGTATGTAGAGATCAGAGAAGCTTCCAGAGTAATCTATGTGCTAGCAAGAGACAGCTATCTGTTAGACAGAGATAGAAAGACATTCTGGAATGTTCGATAGTCTTCTAGAACCTATTTGTAGTATCTTCGATATAATTCTGGGTACTGCCAGAAGATATCCTGGAATTTCCTATAGTTTTGTAGTACCTTTTTCTAGGTACTCTAGACTGGTCAAGAGTTCTATTATTACATACTCAATTATTCGGGAACATTTTAGAAACCTCCGGGAGGATGGAAAGATATCGAACCCCTTCGAAGTGTGTGAGTGATACAGACATATATGTTAGAGAAGGATATTATAGTACACGATTGAGATAGATATATTAAAAAGAGATGCCTGATATGGCTTTTCCTCCTTTGGGCCTTGATAGGTGCAAAAAAATAAATTAACTGATTAATATTATTCATCTGATTGTTTTTCTGACCCTACAAGTCATCACTGGCGCGTAACGCAACTCCAAAAGGTCGTATCCCAACAGCATTTGAACCGGATAATACCACAAACAATCACGAGTGTGGAGTAGATTGAGGTAGAGTGGTCTACGTTTGTTGGTCAGTTTCATTGTACACAGGTCTATGTGCCGTTCACGTTTCAGGCAAATTAAATTTGAGTTCACCAGTATGCTTTAGGGACATGTATTCAATTCATTCCCCACTTACCTCCTGCAGTTGTCACACATAGGCACATCAAATCTCGCTTGTATTCCGGTGGGGTAGGCAGATGCGATTTGCCACTTGCCCCAATCCTAACAAATTCTTTCGCTTCGTCAACATTTATTAATCGCTTCATGCACGAAAGCCGGTTTCGGGTACTTTTTATGTTGCCCTTCGCTAATACACCTCCTATTTGGTTGGTATGTTAATGCAATCTTAATAGGTACCCTTGTTTCTACTATAGGTAACAGTGGATTTACTACCTTTAACTTGGTCAAAACCTTAAATATACGAAATGCTTGGACACTAGCGGATACTTAGCATGCGGTCGGTCAAATGGAAGCAAGCGGTCGCTCGTTTACTTTCTTTGTGAAACACCTATAAGAAGTTTGGTGTAGCGCCATTTGTTAGAGAACTTTACATTCGGACTACGAGAAAATAAAATATAAATTTCCATTCCGTTGTATTTTTTGCATGTAAAAAAATAACTAGATAAAAAAATACTATACAGGGCGTACCACGGCTATGCCACATGGCGGGAAAGTACCTTGAATATTGTAGATGGAACGGATGGTCTTCCTTTTATTTCTGACACTATGTTATTTAGCAAAAAATAATCCTTATGATGAAGCCTTTCGATCGGTATGATAAAGCTAGTGATTATATACTCTTTGGATAAAGCTACAGGGTAAATTTTTTTTTCGTGTAGCGGGTTCAACCATGTAATTATTAAAAAATCTGTGAATCCAGTTTAATTTTTTTTTAATTAAAATCATGTCTTCTTGTGGGTGCGGTGGTAGCCTAGTGGGTAGAGCATTGGACTCGGAAGCGGGAGACCCAGGTTCGATTCCCAGTGCGGGCATGTACCTATGACTTTGTTTTCTAAGTAATGTACATTTGTGAAGTTATAGTAGCAATACCACTCGCTAACTGTGAAGGAAAACGTCGTGAGGAAACCTGAGGGCGAGATAAATAGTCGATTCTAAGAACGAGTCTTAGCTAAAGCACTTGCTTAAGAATCGATTTGTCTATCATAGACAATACTTTGGCACTTTCTAAGTCATGAAACTCGGACTAATTCTTAGCCGAGACTGAGTACACCATATTCGATGCTTAGCACGTTCTTAGAACACAGTTTAGTGCTAATTACTCATTATAATAATCTGTTACACTGTTGTAGTCGTCATTGTCAAGAAAACTTTAGAATGCTTGATTTGTTGATAAGTACATAAAATGGATAATCAGTTAGAAAATTTACTGGCATTTTTCAGAGAAGTTGATGATCTGTCTCAAGAACCTCTGGTTGATTTACCGCGTTTCTCAAAAGTTTACCTGAGAGATGTAATAAATCCGTTTGAATTTTTTTCTGATGATGAATTCAAATTGAGGTACAGGTTTTCGAAAACTATTGTAGTAAATATTATATTGCCAGAGATTGTGGAGTTAAATACATTCAACCAAAGAGGTTTGCCAATTGCCAATATTAAGTTAGTCAATAGACTTTTTTCATAGTCCGTAAAAGGTTTCTTTCGCTCCATTTCCTCAGATCCAATAAAAATGCCTAGCACGAAACCACAAACGAAAATCTGAAATGAATGTCAACAAAGCATCACAGAGTATCACCCACTGTGCTGTCAACTTATATTGACCGAACGAAACGACATTCACAGATACAATTAAAAAAAGTAAATTGACAATTTCTTAGCATTGGCTTAAGAACAAGCTAAGCTAAGCAAACGTGTAAGATATGTCTATTTTAGAAACACACAGATACTTAGCTAAGTTAACCTGAAGTAATGCTTAGGGAAGCATTAGTACGGACTTAGGCTAAGCAACGACTATTTATCTCGCCCTGAGTGTCTGAGCTATTTACATACTACCTCAGCGCTTGAAATCGCCAATACGCGGTGGGCACGCGTGGTGATTAAGCCCATCTCTCTGAGAGAAGACCTGTGCCCTACAGTGGGACGTACATAGACTGCTTATGAATGTCTTCTTGTCAAATGTTCCATCTAGAACAAATGTTCCCCTTAAGTGCCTTCAGTCCCTTACATGCCTTCAGTCCCTTACATGTAACTACTTGTAAATGTTTTTAACTTTTCAGAGAAAAAGAAAAATTGAACAAATAACGAAATCCAGATTCACCGACAGAACTAGTCTGAGGCTGTCAAGTCATTATAATTTCACTGTGGTTTGGACTCGGCAAAATCGTGTGGCGCCAAAACTCAGCTGTCCTCGTCTGAGAAAGTTTACGATCTAAATGAGCTGACAGAATTTCCGAGAAGTGTCATGGTGTGGTGTGATGCGACCAAGTCGTTTTAACCTCATTGAATGGAAATTGTAGATGGCGTTCTTAGGTTTTTGAAATACAATGTTAACGAACAAGAGTAATAATCTCTATGTTACTAGTACTAAAGAGGTTTTAGGACCTCATTCTTAAAAGTTATTTTTAGTTCATTGACCTCTTTATTACCATGGTACAGTCGAAGGCACATCAGTCTTTGCATAATTATGTACACTCCAATCAGTTACCTACGTTAAGAGTGACTTTGCAACAAAAATGTAAAGGTTGACCTGCTGTCGACTGTACTACGGAGGTTAGTACTAGCATTTCGTAAATCCCTGTTTTAAAAACATTTAATTTAGTTGTTGTCTGCGTGTTGCCGCAATCCTTGCCGTCGTCTATTTTCCAAAGATATATAACCTGGGTGTCTTTAAAACTAGTGTCAACTGGCATTTAACAGGTAAACACGTAACATCTGAGAACCCGTCTTCATTTACCATTAGGCGTGACTGGAGTCAAGTGTCAACCTGTCTTCTGTGGAGTTTTTTTTTCGCTGTCTTTTTCTCCACTATATAAGGCCCGAAGGCAGCGGCTAACACAGTACATTGACATTGAATGTAAATTCTTTGCGTTGAAATAAGTTATTGATTTCTGATTACCTAATTAAAAAAAAAGAAAGAAATGTAAACGACCATGATGTTTTATTGAACATTGACTGTTGATGTTGTTTTAAACAAAATGTAGGTAAGGTCACCAAATAAGGCCTACCTTAATTTTTTTATCATCTAACTAGCAGGTTTATAATGAAAATGCACTGGTAATTTGAAATACTTATATTTACTTATTAAACTTTGTAATAAATGAAACAAAATTGCTTTAGAAACCAAAATCACACTTTTGTGAACACAAATAACTAAAATGTCACTTTGGCCTTATTGGGAACCCTGTGTCTTAATAAAGCCTTAATAAAAAACAATTAAGCATTCAACTTCTCCATAAATACAAAACGTTGTCACTACTTATATTAAATCTAATGAGATCCTATTAATTACTTTTGGTCATTTTAGATCAGACTTAAAGACTTAACTTGTAAAAATACTACAATAATCAGCCTTTTTCATCTTTTTTTTAAGCAATCTCCTGAATAATAAAATATTTTATTAACGGGTGTGAGACCAACACAGAGCTCTTGATACCAAACGCCACAAGTAAGAAAGTGTCGCATATCATTAACTCGATCTTCTTTACAAGCTGGACAGTACCAAGAAGGTTTATTATCGTGACCCGACTGTCAAAGAAGCAGTCTTTTCTGATATTCGCTTTCGCGTTGCAGCAACTGCAGGTTATGCAGATGTACAGCCAGTAACTGACGCTGATTTTGGTGTCTTTGTGTTAAGATTTATCATAGAAGAAGTACCAGGAACATCTTCTACTCTTGACGATGGTACAGTAATCTCAAATCTGTGATGTGGAATTCGTAGCATTGTCATCAAACAAATCTTTTGTTACCTCTTGAACCCTGTAATTCAGAGACTTCTTGCGTGGAGTTGTTAAACTTAGGCGTTAAACTTAGGAGTTGGTAAAAATTCATGATTCTCACACGTGGTTGATTGATTGTCTATCTTATGTAGAGTTTCAGCATTCGGATTGTTTCTGAGAGCAAGGAAAGTGGCAAATTCTCAGTATCGGTGCCTGAGCCATCTGAATCTTCCACATTTGCAGTTAAAATCTATTGTTCCTAGGATTCATCAGATAAGTCAGCAATATTCTCACTGTTTGTAGGATTTGGAAGTTCT
This sequence comes from Yponomeuta cagnagella, assembly GCA_947310995.1. Taxonomy (NCBI): domain Eukaryota; kingdom Metazoa; phylum Arthropoda; class Insecta; order Lepidoptera; family Yponomeutidae; genus Yponomeuta; species Yponomeuta cagnagella. The sequence goes on along the minus strand of OX371271.1, from coordinate 14,795,995 downwards.
GACAACGCAGAGAGCGCAAACCCCTTTCTACGATTTTAATAGCGTTTTCCATGTGTTGCAAAGTTCATTGAGCCCTTTTTTCCTTGTGGTAGAAGCTGGTGATCCGTTTTCCATAATATTACTGAAAACAAGCGTTTAGTATTTTATTGTAATACTTTTCTAACTGACATAAAACATTGTCCTAATACGGCCTGTACCTGTGCCGTTATAAGGCCTATACATTTTTTTATAGGCTTTATTAGGGCATGGCTCATGGGTAAACAAAACAACAATTATACGGATTACACCGATATTACAGCATTTTCACTTATATGAGGAGATGGCTAAACGTATCATTATCCTGTAGACAAAACATAGCATACCGTGTACGAATAAAGATAAAAATACTTACTGTTTACTAGGCCAGAATTTTATAAAAATAAGCGTGAGCTCCACGTCATGGTTGTTTTTGACTGCAGGTTCCAAAACGTTCGCGGCACAGGCCGCTTGCTGTGCTTGTATGCATTAGTTAATGTACACGCACACTTCTACGAAAATTGGCGGCCATTTGAATTCGTGAAGCGGGAAATTTAAAAAATAGGCCTTATTAGGACATAGGCTTTATTTGGGTCACCCACCTTATTGAATTACCCAAGACTCGAGTGCTAAGACGTCATACATAAGGCTTATTATTATGTCTAATTATAATTGTATGTAAGTGCAACGCATAGTGCGTTTTTAGCATCAGCAAATTTAATTTAAACAGCAGGTGCAAATTTATTGATAAACCCTACCAAACTTAAAAGCAGTGGTAGTAATTTCTGAACATTACCTAAACCTACTGTCCGAAGTGCGATTTAAAAAAATGGCCATGATTTTGAGGAAATTAAAAATATATATAGGTAAGACTCTTACCTATATATACCCTACAGCTCTTTAATTAAAAGAAGGGGTTGAATAACTATTTGCCTCTCGTTCGAACAATTTAGACGGCAATATAGTATGAACAGGAGGTAAATTAGTCCAGTGCCTTTCTTTGATTAATAGTGTTACCATTTTCAACTCAGATGTCGTTAAAAGTAGTTAACTTTACACGACTTCACCGACATTTACTGCAATCACTTTGACTTTAGTCACGTCATCTGTGGGCTGTTGTTGAAACGTTACTTTTATTTCTTTTAAATGGCATCTTTAAAGACATTTTTTTACAGACAAACCTTCTTCCATAATTGCTGTTTGTTTTTTTTTTGGTATTATTTTTGTAATTGTAGGTGTACAAATAGTGAACAATATTATTATGCATTTCGCTTTGTTTTTGCAGCCTCGGTTGGTTATTCAAATCGGTATGTCCGTTTATATTGATTGCACAAAACCCGATTGCAAGCTCATTCAGCATGCCGCGGTGGCCCGCGCCCAGGTATTCTTGCATCCAGACTGGAATAACAATTGCAAGTTGCCACCTTGACAAAGGTATGGGGTGCTAACTCTGGTCTGCGTAATTAGATCAGGTTTTGCCAGCCTTTGATACTGCATTTGAGGTGGCTTGCACCGCCTGTATTGTGTGTTGCATATTTTGACGGAATAAATGTCTTGAATATATTTACCTCTGTCTGAGTGGAGAGTGCGAGAAAACGACAGAGTTATAACTCTGAATCAATTATGAATTCGGAGTTATAATGTTTTTTTATTGGTGGTCTCTTTTACATAATATTCATCCCGGATCTAAAATCTGAAAGCCGATCCAGAAAAGAAGGATTCGTCGATAACTGTCCGGCCCCAGTTTAATATACATGGTGGGCTTTTAAGGTAGCGTAGTTTTTTTTTTCAATATGCGTACTTTGCTGTTATGTATGTGTGAGATCTCCTGCTGTAGCCAATTAAAGTTGTTCGAATGAATGTGTGACAGTTATTAGGATTTAAACACACGTCGACAGATGCGCATTCAGATTGAGATCTGAGTACAGTCTGAGCAGTGGAATACCTATTACCCAAACGAAGTCGCAACGGGGCATCTAATATAAGTACAAAATCCTCTAATTACCTCTGTCAGTCTTATAAAGAACGTTACCTTTTCCACCATTTACATCAGAAAATTATAAGCTGTTTCATATATGATTTCACTACCTCGCTTTAAAAATAATGCACAGCTTTGTAACAGCTGATTCTTTTTTTCGCTATTTCAATGTTTTCCGTTGGTGAAAGTTATTCGTATCGATGTGTAGGACCCCTAATTTTTTAATCTTGTCTTGTTGTTGTGAAGTCCACATTACGGAAACACAGCTATACAGCGAGGGACAGGGAAAATTCGTCGTCAAATGGACAGATTAGTCTGTCAGTCAGACGGAACGTTAATTGGATTTCGATGTCGACCATTCATATTCTGTGCGTCACGAAATTGCCAACATTGTTATAAGTGCACCTTATATTCGTGTACGTAGGTAAATTATTCCTTATACTATGTTTTTGGGGTTCCGTACCCGGAGGGTGCCAAACGGGACTCTATTACTATGACTTCACTGTCCGTCTGTCTGTCTGTCTGTCACCAGGCTGTATCTCATGAACCGTGATAGCTAGGCAGTTGAAATTTTCACGGATCATGTATTAAAACAGGATAAAATTAATAGGTATATAAGGGGGGCTCCCACACAACAAACGTATTTTTTTTTCCGTTTTTTGCTCGATATTAATAACGGCAACAGGTAGACGCTTGAAATATTCACAGGATATTTAGTTCTATATTCGCTTCAAAAATAAGTAATTAAATTAAAAGAAATAAATATTTAAGGGGGCTCCCATACAACAAACGTGATTTTTTGAGGTTTTTTCTCGATCTTTGTGTCTAATGTTGTATAGATAATGGTACGGAACCCTTCGACTCGCACTTAACCGGTTTTTTTATTATACACTATCGCTTAATTACACGCGGACGAAGCCGCGTGTTGCCGGTGTCAAATAATTAGCTAAGTGACGGCCCCAGATACAGACAGTAGCTGCGCGTAGTGCGAGGCACACAGCCGCTCGCTGCTAAGTTTAGTGTATTATTTATGAGGCGTATTTCGACTGTGGTTAATATGGACTATAGCGCAAAATTACAAATTTGAATATGACCGTTTTCTTTATACAAAGTTGTTCAGAAGAGATCGCTCTTACTTAGATGTTCATGGATACACACAAAACCAGACTGCTTTCTTTCAAAGTAAAAAATGATCATTAAAAATGTTATTCATCGTTGCGAAGGTACAGTGACTTAAGAGGGCACCTCACGAGGCGCTTCCCAAACAAACGTAGTTTGGATTTAACTATAAACGACATCACAATGAAACCTTACCAATATGTTTACAGAACTAAAAAAGGTGCTACTAGATTGGCTAAAAAATCTGGACTACAATAATACAGAAAATTTGATATAATACAACGAACACTATCCACTAAAACTAATTATACCAAACAATCACACAAACATTTACGCCGACACAAACACTCACACACATATACATGCACACAAAAAACACACACACACACACACACACACGCACACACACACACACACACACACACACACACAAACACACAAACACACAATCACAACACACTACACATCGTTTCATGTTATTGTATGTTTTTATTTTATTTTTAATTATTTCTTTCATTTTATATTTCACACTAAGTGTTCACACGTCCACGTCCATTGTGTTCACGTACATTAATTTGTATACCTACTAATGGGGAGCATGCTGCTTACCGACGTACGGGTACTACCTAGTTGTAGAATATATGCGTGACAAATAGTAAATTTCATTTCAATACTAAATTTTATTTCAACTTAAACCGAGGTTAGATCGTGCTTGTTTGATTGTCTTCTGATAATTTGTTTTGTTTATTTATTTTAAGCAAATATTGTTCTTTAGTCGCGCAGAACTGCTGATAATGTTAAGCACATATTCAGACTTCGTGAAACTGGATCTTAATGTAATTGATCTAAGCATTATAGTAGATATATAGATAAAAACACGTTTTGACCGTGATCAAATCCTGGATACAATTACAAATGTTTTATTTATCAGTCGACAACACTAGGGCCTCGTCTGGGAAAGCAATTGATTTCTGCATAATTTATAGAAAGGGAAAAGCGTATCCGCCGTTTGTTTAGTAATAAAAACCGGTCAGGAGCGAATGGCGCTGCTGGGAATTCGCGATTTCTTTGCTTTCATTTCTACGCAAATTGATTTTGATTATTTACACTTCGCTAAATCATGTATCTGACTCAATTTGTTGCGACGAGATAAAGAAGTTGTCGGCTGAAACAAATTAAATTTATTCGCCGAGAGAAAAATAGGCGTGGTCGGTACCTACGTCGTGTACCCTTTCAATGTAACGAGGAATGTTAAATATTTGGCTTTATTAAAATATGGAGTTCAATTTTAACGAACTTCTCGCATTTTGTTTTCACTGGATTACGTCGCGCGATAATGAAGACTTAATTCCCTTTGACGGACCCTGGCTAATATTTATTCAAAAGAAGGTTGCGTTAGCATAATAATGAAATGTGCCTTATGAATACAAAATCTTAATTAAAATTTTGAAACAACATCAAAATATTTTTCTGTGGTCACGCGATTGTAGTTCAATATTCATTCTGAATAGATTATTACGGATTTGTACCGAAATAAAACTTTTTGACATAGCAAACTGATGTTTCGACATAATACCTACACTTACATAGACATACATAATTGTGATCGTACGAAACACAGCTTGAAAAATTTAAGGTATGGATTCTGGAAAAGCGCAGACTTAAAATAGCACTAACTACACTACACAAAATACTTCATGGTACCCTTAACACATTTTTGCTAAGCCAAGTGAGGATCTTCCGTGTTCCGTGTGGCGCCGGATTAAGAATAGCGTCACTCCATTTCCTTTCGTGGATGTCGTAGAAGGCGACTAAGAAAATAAATTACCAGGAGACGGGCAGCAGCGTCTTCCTAAGATTCCAACCGCATACTGCGATCGCCAACCCGCCGCCTGCCAAGCGTGGCGATTATGGCAAAACCCCTCATGGTTATGAAAACCATGAGGGAGGCCTATGCCCTGCAGTGGGCGTCAAATGGCTGATGATGATGATGATGATGAAGTGAGAATCAATGTGCCGATAAGTGTTCCCAGAAAAGCGAAGACTCACCAGATACTTAATTTACCTCTGTGTAAAATCGTAAGGGCACAACACGAACCTTTAGTACACATGTGTTGGTCATTCAATGAAATATCAAATAAAAATTTCGATGCTCTTGACATTTTTGTGAACCACAATCGCTTTAAATCACAATTAGTTAAGCTAAAAATTTAGTAGGGAAGTAAGATCGTTAATTCTTGATTTAAGTTTTCTTTATTTAATTTAATACTTACTTATTTGAGTAAAGAGAGCTTTTGGATCCGTTTGTAGAAGCGGATCGGGCCACAATTATGTCCTGGTGCGACCGTTCGGCGTAGGGTGTCTACGATACTACGATAAAGCGTTCGAAAAGGGCTGGTTGACCAATATTTCTCTTTATGGGTGCAAAAAGGTTTAGTTTTATAGTTAAGTAATAAGTAATTTCATTTCAAAGGCATTTCAAGTTTGTAATGGGATGGCAACCCGAAACTTTCCTCAAAGGGCGCCAATGAGATTAGCCCCGCCAAAGTGTTTTTTAAAAGGAATATTTTAGTTTATAACAAAACTGAAAAAGTTTATTATTCCGGAGAAGAAAGAAAGATTGAGATACAAAGGTAACTACAAAAATGCACTTAAAAAGTCTTACGGAAATAATAGCATAATTATATTTAAATAAATACTCATTACTGGTATATTAATTAAATTATTTTAAAATTAATATTTTAGTTATTTTTCTGTAGACATTCGATTTTAATTCAATATTAATACTGAATAGATAATATCTGTACCGAAGTAACACTTTTTAGTATCTCGACTTAGCCTGATGTGTTTTTAGGCTACTGTGCTAGGGGATAATTCTGCGAACAAACCCAGAGCTATTATATTCATATGCCTTTTTCATTCCTGTGACCTGCCAATTTTTTTATTTACCACTTTATTAAAAAGAGACAAGACGCTGGAATTGCAACGATGTTTGGGAGGAAAATAACTATAAAACAATAAAATACAGAGAGCGCATCTACTCAAGTATGTGCGTCGCAGTGGCCGTAAAATGGCTGATGATGATGATGATGATCTGCTCGAGTATCGTATAGGAATAAAAGACTATCAAACTCGAAATTGTCCATCTTGTACGCCATGTGCACCATTTTGAAAAAGAGCCAGGTTAAGATTTGTTTGTCGCAAGTAGGCTCTGCGTTCTGTTGCAGCAAAATTCTTGTAGATAATAAACCAAAGCTATAAATTAGTGATGCGGTCAGATTGTCTAGCTAACGACCCGTCCAAGTGACGAGAGGTACCTAGATCTGCTGCTCAAACTGATGATGTCGCATGTTGTAGATCCAGTAGGTAATCAAATAGTCAAATGACTAGTATTTCTATGGAAATGTGACATTTGTCACAGAAAAAAACAGGTAGGTATACCAGAATCTCTTAAAACACTGGGAAAATAAATTTGCTTATGAGCGTCCTTGGGACTCTTGGTCGTGCGAGTAAAATGGATTCAAAGTTCTTTATCGTGGACACCAGATACATTATGTATATTGGCGGTATGGAATGATGACTTGTGGAGTTTTCCCTTAACTGAAAATAATTTGGTTCGTCTAAAATGCCATTTGTTTACAGACAGTAGTGTTTGAGCTTTAAAAGAATAATATCAATCTATTAAGACAAAAGCTGTGAATATGTAGAAGATATTAGAGAACGATATATAAACAATAAAATAACGTCATCTTTGCTTTTGCATACAGGGCTCCTAAGTTAGTATTTTGAAAGCAGCGGCAAAAAAAATCTTCCAGGCAACCCTGTCTCAAAAAGAATGCCGAAGAAAAAAGAAAGAGACCGGTAGTCCCTGCACATACGAATAAAATACGAAATACGAGATTCACTATAAACTAAAAGATACTTAGAATTTTTGAACTACTTTTGTAAGCGTTGATTCCGGAATAACTTTCTTAAATGATAAATAATTAAGAATGATAATACTCGTAGCAATCAGTCAAATACAAGTCAAATCCATTATTCAGCTCCCCGCTATTTTCCCATCCCTTGGCCCACAGCAGTCTCATTGTGGATGCGCCTAGTGGCCCTCGGAGGCGGAAACTCGCCCAAAGGTTGTGGTGTCCAAACATTGTCGCTGCGCCGCAACTCCAGCTGTACACTGCTATTAGACCGGCCGCCGAATCTTGGCTGTCTATGCACTGAAAGGGGTCAATATTGGAAGTTTTGTCTGTCGAACTTTGTCTTTTGAGGTCATTATTCTCTCGTTTGTTAAACCTCTTATGGGGCGCACAGTGCAGTGTTTTCATGAATTACTTTTTTTTATTAATTTATGGAGTCATTGATCTGTTGGTAATATTTTTTTACGTGCCGGTATAAATTTGGGGCGAAACAATAGAAAATATTTTTATTTTAATCTCTATGGTCCCAAACATACTGGCCGATATCTTCAATAAAAATTGGGGTGGCAACTGTCAAAAAATTCAAAATTCCGTTTTCTTATATTATTATAGTGACGTATTGTATTGTTTTTTGACATTAACAAGTTTGTTAAGAATTACTTCATGACGAGAGATACTGTGTACCTCTCTAAAAACAGTCGACGTAAGTTAGCCAGTCTATTGGCTTATAATATTTTTGACTCAGTTGTTATAGGAATTATAACACAAACCAACGAAAACGACAACCGTGTTACTAGTATTAGTAATAATTTAGGAGCGGGCTCAAACACAGAATCGATGGATTTAAACGGCCATCGCAGACAAAGGAAAACCCTAAGTTAGGTCTAAAATTAGTTGCACAAAACATACAGGGTTTTTCCGGCAAAGACAATTTAATTGAACTATTTTTAAAGGATTTTAATGTAGATATTTTGTGTTTAACAGAGCACTGGCTGAAACAACATGAAATGTCTTTCAATTTAAAAGACTATTTAGCAGTAAGTACTTTTAACCGACAGCACGCAATAAGAGGAGGTTCAATGATATTTGTAAAAAGTAGTTTAAAAATGAAAGAAAGAAAAGACATTGTCAGTCTATCTGTTGAACGCTTAATTGAGATCTCGTGTGTGGAATTGGATAGGTACATAGTTATGTGTGTTTATAGGCCGCCACAATCGAATTATAATGAATTTGAATTAGTTATGGAAGACGCCTTAAAACGCCTATTTACTAGCAATAAGAGCATAGTAGTATGTGGTGACTTCAATATAGATTTGTTAGTTGATAGTTCACTGAAAACTAAACTCACTAGTCTGTTCAGGTCATTTAATTTACATTATTTATTTACTGAACCCACTAGGACAACAGCTACTAGCGCCACTTGCATAGATAACGTTTTTTGTAATTGTCAATTTATAGAAAAAAAGGTCATACATAATTTACAGTCCGATCATAGCGGGTTATGGGCAGTTCTACCGTCAGTACTAGAAGAACCTTGTAATGAAATAATTTGTAGACCAATAACAGAAAAAAAAATTGAATTATTTAAAAGAAAATTAGGCACACAGTTAGATTCATTAAATTTTGATAGCACTGATCCGAATACATTATATGAAGTGCTGTTTTCGACCATATCAAAACAATTTGAACAGATATTTAACGTAAAAAAAATTACAGGGTTAAATCGCGGTTTTTCAGAATGGGCAACGCCAGGTCTACATAGAAGTAGGAAAAGGCTTTATGAATTGTATGAAGAGAAACAATTTAATCACGATCCGACGTTCAGAGAGTATGTTAAAAAATATTCAAAAACGTTTAGGCAAACTTGTTTAGCAGCCAAATCCATTAGCATAAGTAAACAAATTATGGCATCAACTAATAAAATCAAAACAGTCTGGCAAGTAATTAGCAAAGAGACAGGCAAAACGAGACCTAGGGACCAGATATTTGCTTTAAAGGTAGAAGGGAATTTAGTCAATTCAAGGGAAGACATAGCAGAAATATTTGAAAATTTCTTTAAAAACATACCCCTCAAAATAACGGCTAGCTTAAATTCTTCCCCTCAATCAGCCGAAACTTTACTTCTGGAAAGTATAAATACATGCAAAGCTGACTTCCAATTCACCCATATAAGTCCCTTTGCTATTGTCAAAATATTTAAAGAGTTAAACTTAAAAAAAACCGAAGATTTGTGGGGATTATCGGTTAAACTTATATCCACGGTTATCCATATTCTAGCACCTTACCTTGCTACAATTTTCAATAAATGCATTGACCAGGGAACCTTTCCTAATCTATTAAAGTTAAGTAAAATAGTACCCTTATTTAAATCTGGCGATAGTGAAGATCCCAATAATTTCAGACCAATAGCAATATTGCCGGTCCTAAGTAAAGTTTTTGAAAAAGTAATTTTGCATCAATTGCAGACTCATTTTAGTATAAATAAGCTATTTCATAAGAAACAGTTTGGATTTACGAAGGGCCGCTCAACGACGGACGCAGGCATAGCATTAATAAAGCACATCTTTGATGCGTGGGAGGAGGCGCAGGATGCCATCGGGGTGTTCTGTGACCTGTCCAAGGCGTTCGATTGCGTCGACCACGAAACGCTCCTTATAAAATTACACCGATATGGTTTAAGTAATAAATCGCTAGCTCTTCTTCGATCTTACTTAACAGACAGAACCCTAAAAGTAGATATCAATAGAGTTAAATCCTCAGGATCTAATGTAAAAGTAGGAGTTCCTCAAGGTTCTATACTAGGACCGTTCCTTTTTTTGGTTTACGTAAATGATTTGCCCTACCTAGTAGAAAAACTATCGCAGATAGTACTGTTTGCTGATGATACTTCCTTAATTTTTAAAGTAAAGAGAGGTGTAGGTAATGTTGACGATGTAAACAATGCTCTATCTACAGTTCTAAACTGGTTCACGGTGAACAATTTGATGTTAAATGCGAAAAAGACAAAATGCGTCAAGTTCTCCTTGCCCAATGTTAAAAATGTTGACACGTGTCTAAAAATATCTGGTGAGAAATTAGAGCTGGTAGAGTCCACACTATTTTTAGGCATAACAATAGACTCAAAACTGCAATGGGGCCCGCATATTGAAAAACTATCGGGTAGGTTGAGTTCAGCTGCATTTGCAGTTAGAAAAATTAGGCAACTTACAGACATATCGACTGCGAGGCTGGTCTATTTTAGTTATTTTCACAGTATTATGTCATATGGGCTGTTATTATGGGGACGGGCAGCAGATATAGAAACAATATTTATTTTGCAAAAAAGAGCAGTAAGAGCAATTTACAACTTAAGCAGTAGGGAATCGCTAAGGGAGCGTTTCAAAGAAATAGGAATTCTTACACTGGCTTGCCAATATATATTCGATAATATAATGTATGTTCGTAAAAATATAACCATGTTCAAATTAAATAGGGACGTCCATAACGTAAACACTAGAAATAGAAATAAGCTTGCTTATTCTAAATTTCGTTTAGCCAAGGTAAATACATCGTTCGTAGGCTATTGCGTTCGTTTTTACAACAGAATTCCAGAACATGTTCTATCCTTGTCTGAAAATAAATTTAAAACATTCATTAAAAAATCGCTATGTAAAAAAGCATATTATAGAATAGACGAGTATATGAACGATATAAGCCCTTGGTAGTAAGCCAATTCCACTGCGATTTCATTGTTATTTAATTATTAATATTATAATTTATTTAATTTTAAAACCGTGTACTGACGACGTGATTGCACATTAATAACTATAGCACACATTTTATAGCTGACAAGAACTCAATCTGCAGGTTTGCTAAAGGTCATTCGAATGGTGGCGTGGTGGCCGGGTCACCTATCTCCCTCTAAAATGGTTGAGACTGGTGATGGCTGACCCCTGCGTTATGCTCGTGAACGGGTGCTGTTCGTGTGTCTGGCCGCAGCATTACTGTTTTTCCTACTTTTGTAAGAAGTGTTATTTTGGCTTTTAAAGTTATTAGTGGCTATCACGGAATCATATCATATAGGCTTTGATGTATAAGTTTAAGATGATTTGAGAAAAGATGGTCAGAGTGGAGTTTTTTTTCCCGCTGCCTTTTTCTCCACTACAAATACGGCCCGAAGGCAGCGGCTAACATAGTAACATAGTACATTGACATTCAGCAAACAGAATGTAAATTCTTTACGTTGAAATAAATTATTGATTTCTGATTTCTGATTTCTTAACTATTTGTATGGGAAAAGCACCATATTTGTAATTATATAAACTGCAGAGACAGTGTCTTTTTTCAAAAAAATCAGTACCTACGCATTTAATGCTCAGTTTGCAAAAGAAAAACTGTGGCTTCTAAACTATTTGCTAAATGCATTGAACCATTGATATTTTAAAAACCTATTTAGAGGCTAAAAATTCCACCCATACCGGGAATTGAACCCGCGACCTCTGGCTCACCGCGCCAGCGCTCTCCCAACTGAGCTAATGGGCAAGTTCTAGCATTGATGAAATTTCGAGCTTCTTTACAAACTTCTCTGTATTATCGGGTTCAAGTCCCGGCATGGGTGGAATTTTTAGCCTCTAAATAGGTTTTAAAATTGTCCTTAGCACAGGTTAGTGCAACAAAAAGAATATAATCATTGATATTTTTTAGTTACTTTTAGGTTTAATAGTCTAGGTACCTAAACACTGCTTCCCTTTTTAACGAGTGTGAAAGATGCGGATCTGAAAACAAGCAAGAATGATAAAACATAACTTTTAACTACGATTCTGAATGTATTTTATTAGTATCACTGGTATTTAACTGCATATAAATATTTTTTTGGCATTTGTTTACTAGAATACTAGACCTATAAACTTCTTGATAATCGATTTACTTCTTCCAAATGGTTTAGGAGCTACAGTTTTTCTATTGCAGCAAATACGTAGGCACTGATTTAAAAAAAAATACCCTACACATATCTCTGGGGTGTATATAATTACAAATATTGTGATTTTCCCATACAAATAGTCAAGAAAACGGGACATCCTCTGGTTTGAATTTTTTGCTACCCTCATTAAAAATAAATATATTTTATTTATTAATATTTCTAAAGGGGTTCTAAATTTGGCTTCTGGCCAGCATTTCTTTTTATTGGAGCAAAGGTTTTATTTTATATATAGGTAAATAATAATATTTGTTTTGCATTTCATGTTATATTGATTTATTGCCATGATATTAACTTAATTCCGTATTCACTTACTTGCTTTCTTGTCAAGTAAGTGAATCCAGAATTAAGTTAATAATGTGTAGTGCTTACGAAAGTTTGAGTTCGAAAATTGTTATCAATGAATAACCGATGAATGCATGAGGGATGAGCAAATATCCGTTTCCTTCGGATCATCCTAAACTGAAGTAAGACGTCACTAACTGGATGACGTGACGTATCCGAAAACTGTCTCTCAGTGAAGCAGCGGAGCGGAGGATCGTTACAGCGATGCAGCCGTTAGGAGTCTAGATTTGCCACAAAACAAGGGAAAAAGGGAAGGACCGGTTCATTTCCCTCCAAAATTTACAGTTACAGGATTATAGGACTGAAAATGATACTTTTATTAATATTGCTCGCATTTGAATGCGACTGTTACAATGAAAAAAATCTATAGTTGACTATAATTATCGCTCTTTATGTTGAGTGGTACTTCTGTATTCTGCTATTTTATTATCATGGTGAGATATCCGATAGCTTCTTGTATGTGTGTGCGCTATTGCTGTGCAGCTACTGAATATTCAGCGTGATATCACAAAATACAGACTACAATATAACCTTACCAGGTATGAATCATGGATTGTTTGTTATGCTCAGTTAGGTTTTGTGTTGTTACATTGTCACTGAGGTGTAGTTTTGTTACGAAGGATTTATGGATTTATGATTTAGGCATTCTTTGGATTTTTCTAACCGAATTAAAAAAAGGAGGAGGTTATCAATTCGACGCGTACATTTCGACAATTCTTTTTTTGTTCGAATAGATTATAACATCCCATTGGTCCCATTTTAATTTGGTGAAGATCAGCTCCTATATTACGCGCACCAAATCCTGAACGTTTCCAATCGTCTAACTGTCAAATTCCATACTAATTGCTCTCGCAAACGTCAGGATTCCGACAGGATTTGGTGCGCATAATGAGGCCCCTGATGACGGCTTCCAGAGATAGAGAACGGAACCCTTCAATGGACAGCAGTAAGTAAGGCCTAATGAGGCCAATCCTTTAGTAATATCCGTATGCTTAATAAAATAGCGTGAAAGTAGTCCCAAGGTAATTTGGTGATACTCTGGTAAAGACAACAAATTAAGTAGGGTAAATTATGGTTGTAAGGGTCTTAATTAGTTTTCTGCCGCTCCCCACCTAAAAATTGAAAAAAAAAAATTTAATAGAAAATAAAAACCGACTTCGAAACACTACAGCACTCAAAACTTCTATAAGTTCTATACTTCTATACTACCTAAGTTTCTAAGTTTTTAGTGCTGTAGTATTTCGAAGTCTGTTTTTTTTATTTAAATAGAAATTGATTAATAATACAACAAATAGTGGGTAATAAATAATGGGTTGATGATGATGATACAACAAATAGTTAAAACTAATACTAAGAAACATAATTTACATCATCATCATCAACCCATTATGTCCCCACGGAGGGGCACGGGTCTCTTCCCTGAGGAAGGTATAGGCCATACTCCACCACGGGGGCCAAGTCCGGATTGGTGGAGGCTTGTAGACTAGTAGCTCGTCTACTGTCAGAAGTTGTCAAGCCGCCCTAAGGCCTCTGACTTGGCTTAACGACTGCCATCTATCGACGGCAGCCGGCACCAACAGCTTAACGTGCCTTGCGAAGCACGGAACCGCTCGGAAAAATGCCACTAGCGTTAGGCATAGACGGCGACCCATCCATGCACTAAACGCGCCCATACATAATTTACATATTTACAGGTAAATTTTTTATTAAATTTTTTTTATGACAAAGCTACAAGTTTTTGTCTTATATAGGAGATCCACAATGGATGAACGCGTGGTAATTAAGCTCTGGTATCACGTATATAGGCTACATTCAGAAAAATGCTATTATTCTACCTAATTTAGGGAACAAATGTCAGTAGTGTGGCGAGATTTTCATATTTTATTTGCAAATCGTACGGCCCGGTAATAACTTTTTTAGCATAGTAGCAGATTAACGGAATAATTCTTGTTCAATTGTTTAAAATAATAAAAAGTACGGCTTTACTGATCTTTTATCTCTGGGGTAGCTCTGCAGTATATTATTATGTTAAGTTGTCAACCCAGTTTTTTTGTTTCGAACAGCATCTTGATATGGGCCTTCAAGAGCGATCTCAGTTGTAACATATTATTCATACCACTTTAATCAGTAACACTTTATTAATACTACGCTTAGATGAATTAATTTGATAGTGTATTTTAAGACTTTCGTAAGGATACAAATATTTGTGGAAATGTTGAATTTCCCGCCACAATACGACGGCAGCTGCATCGGTGACCACCAAAAATTTTCAAACGAAGCCCGAGGCGTGTCTCAAACAGAGGCTGTCTGGCGCCAATCCACGTAGGTGTTTGATAGTTCCGCTCTCAAGTGGAGTTGAATGTTTGCGAAACTTCGGACGCGCAAGGTGCATGTAGCAACTGCTCCCGATGCTCCCGATTAGAGGCAGGATTCGGGATCCGGCCCTAAACCCGGATACGTGCTTTCTCGCGTATGGCTGGCAAACCCGCTGACTTGTGATGCAATTAAAAGTTTTACGTCGAGGCTTGCTGCTGATTGCTACTCTTCGAATTTACTTGGATTTATAAGAAGCATGTAGAATATTAATAGTTAGTTGGTTAGGTATTTACTATTAGTTAATTAGATTCGAATTAGGTTCTGTGGCTGTGGTAGCCTAGTGGGTAACATTGGACTCGGAAGCGGGAGACCCAGGTTCGATTCCCAGTGTGGGCAATAGTGGGCATGTACCTATGACTTTTCTAAGTTATGTACATTTGTGAAGTTATAGTAGCAATACCACTCACTAATGGTGAAGGACAACATCGTGAGGAAACCTGGGTGTCTGAGCTATTCACATAGGTACCTCAGCGCTCGAAATCGCCAATCCGCGGTGGGCACGTGTGGTGATTAAGCCCATACTCTCTCTCTGAGAGAAGGCCTGTGCCCTGCAGTGGGACGTATATAGGCTGCTTATGAATTAGATTCTGAACCGATAATAAATACATTTTCATTTTCTAAAAAGTGTGCTAAGTCTGAGGCACTAAGCGGTGGTATTGGACGAGACCACAAGTTGGCATCCGCACTTGGTTCGTTTACGGCTAATAAGTTTATTACGTTTTTCGTTCGACCCTAATCCAGGATTCCCGTCGCATACAATACGATCTTGCTGGCTGGCTGGCGGGGTGGCTTGACTTATGACCATTAAGAAAAAATGTGTTTTCGATGAAATTTTTCGGGGGACATGCTGAAACATGAGAGTAAAGAATTCTCAACGTGACTCGAATAGAGGATAAGGCGACCTATTACAGGTCTACGTTATTTTCGCGGTCCGATAGACGGCGCGCGATGCAACCGAGCGTGACGTACCGTTCCAAAAAATAAAAACCAAAGTATGGAAAAGCTTTGTTAAACGCGACTTTCTTTCGGCGAAGTGGCGAAGTTTGAAGTGGAAAACTTTCCATGGAAAAATCTCTCCGGGAAACGATTAAATTTTATGGCAATTTGTGCAGTTTAAAGTGCTGGTATGGACGGAATGTCTTTCATATTGCCTGGTTAGACTTGTACAAGAGTAGAGGATAGTGAGCGCCGTGCAAATTGAATTCTGAATTGTTATAAATACGTTAGAAGAAATAGGTATTCCGTGGAGTCGACTGTCGAGTTGGCAGTGTTCGTTGAAGATTATTTTAATTAAATAATGAAATTAGTGGAAGCGCTGCAGACTGGACGCCGAGCAGAATGTAGAGCGGCACGCGGCTGTGGCGATACCATTTAATTTTACTCTGACGCTGACCCTTTCAAGGTATCCCGGCAAATTAAACGCAAGGAAAATTAAATTCAAGCCCAGAATGCTTTGTACGTTTTGTCCGTAGTCTGAAGCGCAGAGCCAAAAATTTCGCGAGGTACGTTCGTAAATTGGGCAATCACATAAGGCGGCCCCAACAATAGCCTCCAAGTTTTACAACAAACCCCTAAGTCGGGTCTGGAACATCAGCATGCGTTACATTTTCGGATTTTCGGATGTACCTACTCGCTCCAACTGCGACGTAAGCGAGCCTCCTAATATAAAGATAAGGGAGCGGGGCGGCGGCCGCAGCCTCCCTGGGAGCATTTAGTCCGGCCCCAGTCCGGACCCTTACTACAATCAGCACTGAATTATTTACCACCCGCCCGGCCAGGGCCCGAATTGATTTCTGCATAATTCAAACAGGGCCAACTGTAAGGAGCCGCACATAAAAAGTGCCAGTAAAACCTACGCTGATTACCGACATATAACAGAATTACTGAACACGCTGAAAATTGGACGTCGGCACTAACCTCGTTTTTTTAGTATTCCTTCTTCGCTTGAAGTTTAGGAAACACAGTGTGCGTACTTATAGGACAAATCCACGGAAGTGGATGGTTTACCATTGGACAATAACGCTAACTACCCTTTTTTCTATACAACGACCGGTTAAGGCAAGGTCAAGTAACGGTTATCGTCCAATGTTTCAACTGTCGTTTGTCTCAGTAAACCATTTAGTTTTTTAAAATTTGTTTTAGAGCAACATCACTTATATCTCTACATGTTCACGAAACAGCTATTCGTGCCATTACTAAGCAAATAGAAGAGATTCCGCAAATTACTTTTATTTCAGTTGTTTAAACGGGAACTTCGAATTAAAAGTCGAGGCAAAAAATCCGTGCTTTCAGGTAAATGAGAATTCTGTGCACGTCCCTCTAGGAGGTTAGAGGAAGAAAGCTGGCCGACAGTGGCTGCGTCTACCGCAGTGAACTAGTTTAAGCTGGATTTAACTATACTGACTACACATACATATACTGGCATTATAGTCCTTAGCGTTGAGAGATAGAAAGCACTTTGGCCTGCACATGTCGGATTAGATAAGCTTGTCAAATGATTCCTCTTCCCAACTCGCACGATTGACCATTACCTCTTTCAATAGGAAACTTTTAATAATAGAGAGACACTCACTTACTATTCAGTTTCTTTACAATACAAAAGTTATTTAAACTAAGTATTATTAAAATTTCGAGTAAAAAGATAGGAAATAAAATACTTATAACGCTCAGTTTAAACGGGTGAGTATAGAAGAATACAATTTTCCCAATTATTTTTTTATTTGACTTAGATGCGTGGTAAAGAAGTAGGTATTAAATATAAAAGTTATATCAGCGTTATTGGAAATTCATTCCTTACGCGGGTAAAATAAGGGATGAAAGTTTGTATTGAAAATTTGTCAATTTTTTGTTAGAAATACGGAGCTTTGTGTTCTGGTTTCTGTTTGAATATAGAAGTTAGCGAATGGTATTGCTACTATTGCAGCCGTGTTCGTTTTCAGCCGAGACTTTGTTATTGGCTCAATAACTAACTGTTGACATTAAATCACAAAAAAAACTAAATATATAAATTTCTGTATAAAAATAAAAACACATCCTTCTCCTAAATATAATATAATATTCCTGTATTGAACCTCAAAATTGCAGCTGCGAATCTTTTACAGAAGTTAAATGTATTAGATATTTAGGAGTGTTAATATTTACAAACAATAAGGTAGCCACCAAAAGACTCTCAATAAAGTATGTAATCCACCTCAAACAAAAACAAAGTATGCCCAAAATAGTTCACCATTGTCCCCATATATATAATAATGCAAACAAAAAAATAAACGTCTTTCCTCCCACGACACATAAAGCCATATTTTAAACTCGCCATATTTTATTGGCTTCACCCAATGTCATAATGACAAATGCGAAAAAATCCTTAAGCCGAACGTCTGACTGGACGCGTCTAATCGTCCCTAACTCTATGGTAAAAGCGCTGCATGCGCATCACTAAACTCTCACAGTCAAATTCAACCCGTAATGTATTACATTATCAATATTGTAGGTTGATTGTGTTTACAGTCTTGTTTTGTTTGACATACCGACATAGTATCAATTTGATTTGATTTCAGTTGCCCATTGTATTGAATTAAAATTACCCATGCATGTATTTATTTTTATTTACTTTGGTTTATACGTCAGAGGTGTGGATCCAGACAGATGGGCAAAATTGCCACTGAATGGGTACCACGCGACGGATATCGCAGTCGTGGTCGGCCAAGGAGGAGATGGCGAGACGATCTCTCAACCTTCTTGCCCTAATGGAAGATGACAGCTCAAGCCAGGGAGAAGTGGAAGATCAAGGGAGAGGCCTTTGCCCGGCAGTGGGACACAAACATGACTAACTAAAAAAAAAAAACTTTTGGTTTATTAAATATATTTAATTCTGTCTACATCTATACCTATTCAATAGGTTATTTATTGGTTACCACGTTTGTATTTATGATTGCCCTTGCATGCACTAGTTTTTATAGCTGGGCATTAACACGTTAGTCCGTTAATTAACGCAGTTAACATTTTGACTAACGGATTAACTTTTAAGATAAGATAAGAATATTCTTTATTGTACCAGGAAAAACACAACATAAAATATTTATAAAGATACAGTACAATTGGCGGCTTTATCGCTAATAGCAGTTTCTTACAGACAACCGTACGAAAGAAAAATTCTGAAGGAAAGAGAGACGGGTAGTCGGTGCAATTATGAATATTAAACACATACTTATATAAATAACAATATACCTACATAAACCGTTATATATGTAGTTATGATAAACATACATAAATAAGGTTTTAAGCTAACATTAAAAATGTTAGCGGACTCGTTAAATCCGTTAGCATTTCCCAAGTCCGTTAATCGTTAATCCAGTACCTATTATTAACCAAAAAGATCCCGCATTCACCGCGCCGCGTCGCAAAAAACACGTTTAGATCACTAGGCAACTATATAGAACATGCAAATTTTATCACGTGTTAACGGATTAACGTTAAATTGCGTTAAATCTTTCTAAATCTAACGCTTTAACGTTTAACGAAGTTAACTTTTTTAGTAACGGATTAGCGATTAACGAAGCTAACTTTTTGATTACGGTGCCCAGCTATGCTAGTTTTTACGAAATGTAAATCCATGTTATTGTTTTTATATTTCACACAAAGACGGTAGAGTTTACCTTACGTTAAAAAAAAAGGTAGCCCTGAGTTATAAGGTAGGTACCTACAGTCAACAGCGGTTCAATCTTTATACCTAGGTTACAAGGTCACACGTAGCGAAAGTAAAGCGTACATATTATAATATAAAGGATCGAATTGCTGTCGATTGTATTAAGTATATCTATTATGTATTTTCTGTCCGTTACAATATTAATTTTGGTTACAAAATAAATTCAAAATAAAGTCCCTGGTCTCCGCCTACCCCTCTGGGATACAGGCGTGAGTTTATGTATGTGTAGGTATGTAATAAATTAATTTTCATTTTTACTACAAATTCACAAATGTGCGTAGCCTTCTTTCCTTAAGGAGGTGAAATAAAGGACAAAATTTAGTAATATGAAGGTACGTCACTGCGACCGAAGGGAAAAAAGTGGGTTTTATCAGCGAAGTTGCATATTTCGAATGTTTGCTAAAAACGCTAGGTGAGTGATACTTGCAAATCAAGGCGCACAGTGTGCGCCAGGCCAAGTTCTCGGTCGGCCCGCACTGTCTTCTATCTATATATTTACACGAACCCATTCGACCCTTAGCTTACGACATTAGCCCAGCGGATTAGTAAGTTGAAGTGGCAGTGGGCGGGGCACATAGCACGCAGAACTGATGGCCGATGGGGCCGAAAAGTTCTCGAATGGAGACCACATATCGGCAAGCGCAGCGTGGGACGACCAGCCACAAGATGGACAGATGACGTCATTCAAGTGGCAGGAAGACGCTGGATGCAGGCCGCTTCCAACCGGTCTTTTTGGAAATCCATGGAGGAGGCCTATGTCCAGCAGTGGACTTCTTGTGGCTGAATGATGATGATTCGACCACTTTTCGACCTCCCTCTATCTTCGAAGCTTGTTATGTCACAGGGCCGAAAATTTGCAGAGGGATTAAGATCACCAAATTAAAGCAGGATTCCAAATTTTACGCATTCAGCTTGTATAGTTTACAAGATGTGGCGGTCCAAAAATAGCAATTTTCGGCACTCATTAACTTGCTCACTGATGGATCATCAAAAGTGTAGGGTAGGTACTTCTAATTTAACTAGAGATTTGATTGAAATATGAACCACTGGTTTAATGACTAGGTAACGGAAATCATTAAAAATATACAGGATGACCATGTTATACATGGTCAAAAATTGTGGGGACCTACCTAGTCCGTTGTAGATAGAGAAAACAATTGTTAGAAGTCCTCTCCTAATTATTAAAGTTACCAATATTTGCAATTCAACATTTTGACAAAGATGTACCTACTGCCAGCAAAAAAAAAATCAAATGTCAATTTTATTTTTATAACGACCACTGATCATATTTATCAGCTAATAAACTTCTTAGCACTACATTAGACATGAAAACCAGGAGAAAAATCTATAGTTGAAAATATACATAGTAAGAAAATAACCTGGTCAAGGTTATTCACGGTAATCATTTAAAACGGTGTATTAAGGACATCTACCTAATCCGTTATGGTTAGAGAAAAACTTTGTTTGGATTCCCCCCTAATTATTAAAGTTATGTATTCCAGTATTTTTGGACTTACAGATTCAAAATAAAAGTATGGTAGAGAAAAAACTTTTAAAATGATAATTTATCATATTTCTTGTCATACACATCTATCTCATTAGGACATAAACGTATGGAGACCACGGAAAAAATCGGGTAATACATGGTCGTATTTGAGACGACGTACTCGTATCAAGCGCAAATACTTTCCGTTTTAGGTAGAGAAAAGCTTCGTTAAAAGACGTGCCCTAACTTTTAAAAGAAAATTAGAAAAAGACCAATTTTCTGGCTTTACTGGCGATTATTGACAATGTTTCTCGTTTCCAAGATATTATGTAATTCTTAACAAAAAGGCGTGAAATCCCATCAAAACATAAGTGTAATAAAAACTGCCCAACGTCTCGGCTCAAAAAAATACATGATATGTACTTGCCAAGTACCTTGTCCTCACAGAATCAGTAGTGTTTCGATAAACATAGAAAAAATTGTGTAACTTTTAAATTACAGACCATACTTGGCAAGTTATAAAAAAACTATTCAAAATCCTCTAAAAACTTGCCAAGCCAATTTTTTCTGTGTTTATGAAAACACTGCTGATTCTTTGAAGACAAGGAACTTGGCAAGTACTTAGATACGTATCATATATTTTTTGGAGACGAGAAGTTGGCCAGTTTTATTACATTTATGTTTTGGTGAAGTGTAATTTTATTCAACCCCCATTTTATGGACGATGGGACTACGAGATGCAAAAACCAATAACTGCGTAACGAGGCACATGTAAATGCGTTTATTCCATTATTTTTACCTTGGCATCTTCGATCCTAATACAACCACTTCAACCGGGGAGCGTTCCGAAACGTGTTTTCTAATCTCCATCGAGGCTCGGCGCAGAGAAAGAAGACGCAAAAGATCTCATTGTAAGCGATAGAGTAGATATTGTAAGCCAGTAATTTTAGTACTGTTTGATGATTATCTGGTCCCACAAATAGCATAGAGTACTTTTTCAATGGTTTCGATGAGCGCCCTAAGCTCTCCTAAAAAGTTTTTGCGTTATTTATCAGAAAGCGCCAGTACAAAGAAGAAAAATCGTAAAGTCACATAAAATAAACGTAACAAAAAAAAAATTAGAAGTCTCAGAATAAAAATTGTTGTAAATGACCAGTTTTTGTTTGGAAATAATCCTGTATTTTTATACGTCACACTGCAGAGCACATCCTTCTCTCAGAGAGAAAGTATGGGCTTAATCACCACGCGTGCCCACTGCGGATTGGAGAATTTCAAGCGCTGAGGTGTGTGAACACCTCAGATACTCCGGTTACCTCACGATGTTTTCCTTCACAGTTAGCGAGTGCTATTGCTACTATAACTTCAAATACGTACGTAAATTAGAAAACAAAGTCATTGGTACGTATGGGCTTAATCGTCACGCGTGCCAACCGCGCATTGGCAATTTCAAGCGCTGAGGTGTATCCTGTTTATCAACTGCATCTTATTGAAACTTATTCATAATCGAATGTTTTGAATTAGGTGCAATGCAAGTACATAAATCATCACAAGGATATCTGCGTGCTCATCTTCAGTGATTTCGTACGAATATTCTAACTCACAATAATCTATCATCTCTCTAAAGCTTAATTACGATCGACGGGGACCACACGTTATGAAAAAACAGATGAAATACAGCGAAAAATCTCGATTGCTTGTGACGGATACATACTCAGTAAGAACAAAGTAGACCATGTGTTTTTTCTATAATTCGAGGTCAACATTCAGGGACAGAAAGGCTTTGGGAATACATTCACGTGCAGTTTTATGTCGATTGCGGGTAGACTCTATGATTGGGTACGTACTTATTTGATTCCATTTCGGTTCTTAAGGTGGATGGTTGTAATCAAAAAGTTTCTCTTTCAAGGTGGATTCTCACGGTAGGTACCCAATATTGCACACTACCAGGCGCGACCATCGACGCTCCGTAGAATATGTAGGGTCACTCGTGGATAGTCGTGTTAGTGTGGGTGGACGCGTCCGGCTTGGTGAGTCGGATCCATCTGATGCGGGAGGTAATCCAGAGATCTAGCGCGCAAGGGATCTAGGCATGCACTATTCATATAGGATCGGTGTGGGGCTTGGCTGTTCGTGGTCGTTCGCGTCCCACGAGATTCCCACGATGCGTGGTTCCACCAATCCAGATTTAGGCTTCTTTGCTTCTGTAGTTTTCCTCTATAGACTATGTGCTGATTTTGGCGCACTCCAGACGTGCTCAAATTGTATCTTTGTTGAGATCCAAACACTCGCCTTTCAGAGTTGGTTTTCCCATTTTGTACATTTAAAAGACTTAAATCATCTAGATCAGAGTTCTTTCTAGATTTCAACTCCTAACAATCTCCTCTGTGATCTAGCACCGAGCTCCGAGAGAGCATAGGTGAGTACCCGATTCAGAATGAGAAAGAATTCTATCACTTCGACTCTTATAGTGTGTCGTATTTTCGCGTCTTGCTCGCACGGGTAATACTGTCTTGCATGAATCTGACAAGGAAGATCCTTTGACTCGTATCAATTCAACTACGAGTCGAAACTAGAATTTATAGTCATTCGCTTTTATACAATAATCCAACAATATATGTGAACGATTTGATACTATACATCTGTATTTACCGACCAGTACGCTTGAGAGCTAGTTAATTTTACTTTCTGAATTCTGATTGAGGTCAGCCGAGCATCTCATTGTTAATTTATCTTGCGCCTGGCCTGAAGCCACAAAGTGCATTTTCTCATAAGAAATTTATCTACGCGAACGCTTTCATTGTGTATCGAAGAAATGTTCATTCCTACGTACCCAACTCAAGGCCATTAACAATAAATCTAGTTGTTTGTTGCGTTGCCCGGCTGACTTTAATCAGCTTTCTGCTAGCTGAAGTAATTCCGTAGCTCAATAGGTAGCTCGAACTCCTCTTTTTATTCTCCTAGTGAGGAAAGAAACTTGTGGTGTAGAGTCAACCCCACATCGACTCTACACCACAAACTTAACCCCGATTCAGAAAGTTAGAAAAATCTCTGCAATTCATACTTATGTTGTATTGGTTCTCAAAGTCTTTCTATCACACATAGATAAGTGGTGATGAAATATCGATAAAGCAAACTCTTTTATACGTCAAATTTCAAAAGTCGGACTGAATAGAAAGAATTACAGCTTTCATACATTTTGTTATACTGCGGAAAGAATAATATTATATTTTTAAGAGTGAAAGCGAGAGGCGACTGCATAAACTCATTAAGTAAGTAGCTAATTAGCTTTAAAAAGGAGTTTTTCAGTTTTCTGTAACCTAGAAAGGGGTTCAGATTTGTACACTTGGATTCCATACTTCCAACACACTTTAATTATTGAAAGTAGTCTTAAACACAATATTTACTCGATTTGTTACCAAATCAGTGATGTTTACTTAAAAAATGTGAAAATATGGCTTTGCTAAAGTGGAATCAAAATAGGTAAGCAATCTGCAACAACGGACTGCTACAAATAAGCCACCGCATGTGAGAAAGTTGAGCTAAACACAAGCTGTTTAACGCAAAAAATGCGCTAGGAAGCGTAACGCTAACTCGGTTACGTAAGAGAAAATCTCTTGGGAGCTCTGTTTTTAAGCTGAACAAAACATAAATTTTACAGCTCGTTTAAGTTTAGCTCATTATTTCATTAGTCGCGTTCTCTGCGAAGCTTTCCTGAGATCGTTATTTTTATGGGAACAAGAAAATTGTGATTTAAGTGTCTCCTCTTTCATTCTTGTCCGCTTACTTTTGCGTTTTTGAGAAATGAGGATGGTAGATTTTTCTGAACACAACTTTTTTGGTTTTGATTGCTGAGCTTTATTTCATCAGTAAACATCATTTACACAGAGACGTTTACGGGTAAACAGGGGTTTTTTGCTGTCTTCAGAGTATATATTTTTTTTAATCTTTATTGAAGGGCTTGCTCACATAGTGATCATGTCACCCTAATTGTGATACCAACACATCAATAGAAATAACAAAACATAAAATTAAACTAAATTATCTCTTTTTAATCTAGGGGTGACCTTAACTAAATCAAGTAAAGACTTAGTCTCAGCTGACATTGGAGAGGCCAAAGCGATGTTACAGCCACCTACTTCGAATAGATGTCTGCAAAATGGCTGGCGTCTCTGAGGCTCGTTCCGCACACACTCCATCAGTACATGGTATACATCTTCTGGGACGTTGCATTCACTGCAGTTTGGTGTGTCTACCTTCCGCATCATGTGTCTAAACTTATTCAATGGAATGTGTCCCGAACGTAGTCTAAACATTAATACTAATTCGCCTCTTCTGAGATCACCGCTATTGAACCAGGGGAAATGAAGAGGGCAACATGGAACAGTTTTATACCAAATTCCCTTCTCGACAGATCTTTGGTCAAAATGCTCTTTCCACAAATCGTAACATTGGTCTCTTACTATAGGCAGCATATCTGAGCAAATAGGGGTACACCTCAAGGGATCTCCTTCAGATAGCGCAAGCTTAGCTAGTTTGTCAGCCTCTTCGTTTCCCCTGATTCCAACGTGGGACCACAGAAGACCACCATAATAAAATAAGTGTCAAACATTAACAAACAAACATCATTATGATATCAGTAATGGACAGTGAGTAGGGATTCAATCCAGACATCGGCATGACGTACAGGTACATGAGGCAGTAACAATAATTACAACAATTTCATAAACTAAGTTCATTTAGTCTGGGTGTATTCCCATGTGTGTGATGTCCTTCCCTAGTTACAATAGCACAGGCTTTCCTAGTCAGGAACGAGAGGCCTAATTATGCGTACTAAATCCTGTCGGAATCCTGACGTTTGCAATAGCAATTAGTATGGAATTTCACAGTTAGACGATTGGAATCATTCAGGTTTTAGTGCCCCAGGACAAGTGATTGTGCTGTGTGAAAGTAATTTAATTATTACTAGCTGCCGAATTCAAATGTTGTTTTGCCATTTTAATTAGCCTGCGGCCTATTCTTAGACCTAAATACACACACAAAATTTCAAAAAAATCGGTGATTCCGTTTCGGAGGAGTTCGATAACAAACACTGACACGAGATTTATATTACATTTATTTCTGAAAACTAACTATAAGTCTTTGACCTAGCCACAGAATAACGTTGTCTCGTCTGCCCATAAAGAACAAAAACATCAAGTAACGATGTTTGGAGCAACTTTGGTCGGAACCAAGTCGTAAACCCTCGCCATATCGGCGGAAGATTGTGGAAGGTCGTCTGCGGCCGGCGTGTCGTGAGGAAAACTGTGGATCGATTACTTGTATAGGGCAATTGGAGCACGGTTGATGGAGACTGAAATTGTAGGGAATCCTGAGGTCAGTAGTTTGCTATAATTGACTAAGATCTCGTGTTCGGGAAATTCGGGATTGTACAAGACTGAATTTTATCTAAAAGCCAAATTAGAAACGTTTGCGGGCTTTAAAAGACAAAAGCAATTTAGTCTGTCAAAATTAGGGCATGCCCCCGGTTCCAATTTATACGGAGAAACATTCAGGTATTCGGGAAACTGTCCGTCCGTCTGCCCCATTTAGATACAAAATCGGAATCGGGAACATGCCTTAGTCAGAATGAAGCTACTATGGTTGTGGTTTGCTCTAATAAGCGTAGTATTTATCTCTTGAGAGGAAAAAATGTTGTATTTTTAAGAATTTACAAGGCATCAAAACTTACCGTCGTGTACAAGGAGCCCTGTTGTCACAAGCCCTGGTAAGCACATGACAAGCCAATATAAACGCAACAGAAGAATAGCTTAATACGCAGGTATAAAGGAAACTGTTGAAGAAACTGTACGCAAATATGTTACATATACATATTTATTCTGTTACACTTGACAATATTGTAAAATCATTGTCTCGCTGCGTTTAGGCAGTCACTATACATACGCATGTTCCGTGTGGCGCCGGATTAAGAATAGCGTCACTCCATTTCCTTCTGTGGATGTCGTAGAAGGCGACTAAGGAAATCAATTACCAGGAGACGGGCAGCAGCGTCTTCCTGAGACTCCAACCGCATACTGCGATCGCCAACCCGCCTGCCAAGTGTGGCTATTACGGAAAAACCCCACATGGTTATGAAAACCACGAAGAGGCGTATGTCCTGCAGTGGGCGTCAAATGACTGATGATGATGATGATACATACGCATGTTATAAAAACAGTTTCCTTATATATTTTCCTACGATTATACTAAACACTTGTTCGAGTAAGCTCAATTAGCTTAATTAGTTGTTACAAGCGCCTTAGGGTACTGTACTGCACTGCACTGTAGTTTAAATCTCTTTTGTCTGAATAATATAAACACGGGCCGGTTTTTGAATTGAGAATTTCACTAAGTAAATACTTAAGTGACGTTCCGTCACGCTCTTTTCTGAGTAATTCGAAGAGACAGCACTACAGTTAACTATCTACTTAGCGAAATTCTCAATTCGGAAACTGGCCCTATGAGTAACAACGATCTCTTCACCAACCCTACTTTCTTACATAACGCCACAGACATGCAGCTCACGGAGTTAGATGAGATCTTCGAATAGTTTCCAATTAAGATATACAAAAACAAAAGCAACAGACTTAAGTAATCTATTAACAGTGGATTTTTCAAAAGTCAGATAAAACTCGTTTAATCACGTTTGTTGTATGGGAGCCACCCTTAAATATTTATTTTATTTTAATTTCATTATTTATTTTTGAAGCGAATATAGAACTAAATATTTTGTGAATATTTCAAGCGTCTACCTGTTGCCGTTATTAATATCGAGCAAAAAACGGCAAAAAAATTACGTTTGTTGTATTATATTTTATTCTGTTTTTAGTATTTTTTGTTATAGCGGCAAGAAAAATACATGAATAGTGAAAATTTCAACTGCCTAGCTATCACGGTTCACGAGACAGTGGTGACAGGCATACAGACAGACAGACAGATAAACGGACAGTGGAGTCTTAGTAATAGGGTCCCTAACCTTTTGGGTACGGAGCCCTAAAACTGTTATTTGCGTCGACCGGTCATAGCAATGACTCGTTAACTGTACTGGTTTTGAAACTAGGTAGATGAAGTTGAAAAAAAATCGTATTTCGTATTGTTGACAAGAAAACGTTCACCGTATTTTTAAATCGAAGCCGCTCTTCCGGTTATTTTCTTATTCTGTGTCATGCCAAGGCAGAGAGAGAGCGGGTTGACATTCTAGTCACGTTTAATATTTCTTATTTTCTTTGTCTCATTTCCCCTTCGAGTCGGGATGACATCAGGCTGCATGTGGGACACAAAATAAAAGCAACGAAATGGCGACTGGAACTTCAAGTGCCAATTTTGTTGCCACTATTACTGTATTTGAAGTACAAAGACAACAGCGAAGCTACCTTTACACAGTCAATCTGAATTTAGACATATGTAGGTCTCAAGCTGAACAGCTGTCGACTACACCGACTTTGATTTGAAACTTTTAATACTACGACACCTGCCCGAATACCGAATTAGGGAAGGTAGAAAACTTACCAATTCTTTTTGTCTTAAGTGGCATGAGCCAGATCTTATGCGGCTTCATTATATAATTATAGCTGACTCGTCAAACGTTGTTTTGCCATATTAATTAGCCTGCGACCACAAAAAACATCATAAATATCGGTGAAGCCGTTTTGGAGGAGTTTGATGACAGACACTGTGACACGAGTTTTCGATGTATTAGGTATGCACAAAGTATTTGGAAAAATTAAAATAATCGAAATTGTTAACAAAAGTATGAATTTAATTTAGGTAAAAACTGGAGGCCTGTCATCGGCTGGCAGGGTTGCCCCGCTGAATAGCGAGAATCATCCGCATCCCAATGTAGACACCAGCCCTCATTTCAGGCGACGGACGCACGCGCATCCGACTGGACCCTAGACTCTATATTATAGAGTCAATCCTACCAATCCTACTAATATTATAAATGAGAAAGTTTGTGATGATGATTTTGGAGGTTTGGATGTTTGTTACTTAATCACGCAATAACGGCTGAACGGATTTACATGAAACTTGGCGTACAGATAGACAAATACGTGAATTGAGACATAGCATACTTGGTATCCCGGTAATGCGTTCCCGTAGGATAATATTTTATGTTCAAAATAGATGGCGTTGTGCGAGCGAAAGGTGAGTTGTAAAAATAGACGGCGTTGTGCAAGAATCGTATAAAAGGATTCTGTGGCGGTACGAAGCTCGCCGGGACAGCTAGTAGTAGTATAATATTATTCCAATGATATTACTAATGGAATCGCGCGAGGCGCCGAGTTAAGTGGAAAAGGATTCGTTACTAGGTTACCAATTGCCAATAGTGTCAATGAAACAACAATTACCGTACTATTTATTTATTTATTGATACTTTTATTGCACTTAAAAAAATCGTACAATGCGGCGGACTTAATGCCATAAGTATTTTCTACCAGTCAACCGCAGGAGGTAAGGGACTAATATGACTCTTATGAACAACTATGCGTTTTAGACACTCGCCCCCCACTTTAAGGGGCTACATGGTGCTAGTTAGTGCCAGCAATGGAAAAATCATATAATCTTTTAAAATACGTTTTAACAACTATTTTTTTCATCTAGCCTAGGAAATTAAATCATATTTTTAAAAAATGGCAAAAATCTATTAAAGCATTGGGATATTGCTCAATTGAGATTTAAGATGTTCACTTTCTGTAAATAAGAATTATAAAAGAAAACATGATTATGTTTCACTGGTGACGCTTTAGCACCAGAGGTCTAATTATGCGCACGAAATCCTGTCTTAATCCGGAAATTTGCGATAGCAATTGTATGGAATCGTTTTGTGGCGTGAACATGTCAGAATTTGACAGTTATGTTAGTGGAAAGTCTCAGAGTCAAGTCAAGTGGAAAGTCAAGAATTGAAGATTGCTCGGTTGAAGTGGCAGTGGGCGGGCCACATAGCTCGGAGACCTAATGGCCGTTGGGGTGAAAAAGTTCTGACCTGGCGACGGTGAGGAGTCCCCCTACCAGATGGTCTGACGACCTGGTTACGGTGGCGGGGAGTAGCTGGATGCGGGCGGCGCAAGACCGGGAAGCTTGGAAAACCATGAGGGAAGTCTATGTCCTGCAGTGGGCGTCAAATGGCTGATGATGATGATGATGATGTAGTGGAAAGTCGCGATTTTTGACATTTCAAAAGACAAACGCGCCACTTGTACCTACTACCCAGGCTGGTCACCTCTTAAGCAGTAGCCGCCGTTTACGAAGTCTTTATCTCATTCCAATCATTAGAGGTCATTTAGGCATATTGCAATAATTATAGCTATAATAATTATTGATTTTATTTATAAAAACACGTTTTCTTAAAACAATCCTCAGATACAGACATTTTTGTACGAATGGCTTTGTAGTCTAAGTTATTTAAGTTTTATAATATTTTAAGCGCTTGGAATTGTCAATCCGCGATGGGCACGCGCGGTAATCAAGCCCGTATTTTCTCTCTGAGAGAAAATCAGGCCGGTGCCCTGCAGCGGAACGTGTATAGTCTTCATAAAAAAAACTGTCATCTCTATGAGGCAGTACTTCTGTAGAGGTTTTAGTTTCGGAATGACATCAAGCCGAGTGAGCAGGCGCCTTTGTAAAACGATTCAGCGACTTTGGAGATTTTCGAGTTAAGTTTCGGTGTCTGCTTAGGCTCTTGCCTTTGATCTGCATATAAAGAAACCTACGCAAATCTGTCTTTCGGTACAGTCAGCGGTATCTGGAGATGCCTTTTTCATTCAATACGCTAGCTTATCTCGTACGCTTCATGGGATTTTCACGATTGTCATATTATGTTTTATTAATACTCGTACAGAGCTTCACTGTACATGATAATGTGAAAGCGCGCATTTTGTATTGTTGGAAACTGTCAGAATTCTTGGCAGAATTAATAAGATTATAGCTTTGCCGCTGACCATTTGGTGTCATTGCTTGCCTATTGTTACTATAGTGTATGTTATTATCAATAAAAATATTTAATTTCACACTTCGAATGGTGTCTCAAAATAACATAGATAAGTTAGGTAGAAAATTACAATAGTGTCTCTCAGCAGCCATACTAAAGTTTTCCAAATTGTAGTCTACTTACCATCGACTGGACCTTACTTTGTAAGATAAGATAATATAAGAATATTTATTTATGCGGCGGACTTAATGCCATAAGCATTTTCTACCAGTCAACCGCAGGAGGTAAGGGAAAGAGTTGGTAGGCGTGCAAAAAAATATGCTTATTATACATATCATCATCAGCCACTTGACGCCCTTTGTTTTCATAACCATGAGGGGTTTTGCCATAATCGCCACGCTTGGCAGGCGGGTTGGCGATCGCAGTATACGGTTGGAATCTCAGGAAGACGCTGCTGCCCGTCTCCTGGTAATTGATTTCCTTAGTCGCCTTCTACAACATCCACAGAAGGAAATGAAGTGACGCTATTCCTAAGAAACTTAATTGCTTAGATGTTATTTTAAACAAGTTCTAAAGTAGTCCTGCAGTGGGCGTCAAATGGCTGATGATGATGATGAATTAAGTTTCTAATTACTCTGTAAGTTAAGTGTAACATATCTTTCTTATTGGCAATAAATGGTTACATATTAATTATTCATATTCATTCATTCATTCAGATCGAGCTATGACATACGCAGCAGATATCAGGGGCTCACGCATATGCGAGCAGCATTGAAGTGTTGCAAGTGAGCGTTTTGTACATTTCGCCGGTGGAGGTTCCATTTGATATTGGATGGCAATTTATTTATCATACATATTGAGGCTGGGAGGTCGGATACGGCGATCGGCTGCGCCGCTCCAAATCGAGACGGCTTTCTTTGAAACGAGAATCAAGAATCGAATACGTGTTAGGAATTTCGGTCGGTACCTGGATGGGACTAACTCCACCCGCCCAAGGTCCAACTTTATTGAGTCGCATTATGATATTTTACACGGCAAGTCTGTTACAGTTTGGGGATTTTTGAGGTTTATTCTTAATGTGAGTATACAACTTTTAGCATATAAAAACAAAAGAGAATAAATATACTCTTTTTACGATCAGCTTACGACCCGCTATAGTCTGGATAAACGCCTATCCACGTTATAACGGGCCGGCGACGTCGCGACGTGCGGGCAGAACGATTTAAGTCTAAAATAATACTTAAATACTACTAAATACTGACTAATCTAAGCGATGGTAGCATAGTGGGTAGAACATTGGACTCGGAAGCAAGAGACCCCAGTGCGGGAATGTACCTATGACTTTGTTTTCTAAGCTATGTAGGTACATTTGTGAAGTTATAGTACCAATACCAATCGCTAAATGTGAATGAAAACATCGTGAGGAAACCTGAGTGTCTGAGCTATTCACATACCTCAGCACTTGAAATCGCCAATCCGCGGTGGGCACGCGTGGTGATTAAGCCTCTCTCTAAGAGAACGCCTGTGCCCTACAGTGGGACGTAAATAGGCTGCTTATAATGATGACTGACTATTGCAAACGAAATGCAGACAAGCCAGAGAGGCTCTACCAACAATGTCGAAGCGCCTCACACGGAGCCTGCTGCGTCTGAGGAGATGCAGTCTGCGCAAAGCAGTGGCACTTATGACGGGCCCCTGCCCACTGCATAAACACTTCCACACAATGAGACTGACCGACAGCCTGCTACAAGGCAGACGAAGACGAGGGTGGAAGTGCAATGGATATCCACCATCGGAATTGTGCTACCGTTCCGCTACACCGTTCCAACCAGAGAGACTAGAATACGATGCAAAATGCATTCCGATGACGTCCTCGTCGGCCGCCCGTCAGCCCATACTTTCTGTCTCTCTCTCTCTCTCTCTCTCTCTCTCTCTCTCTCTCTCTCTCTCTCTCTCTCTCTCTCTCTCTCTATAAGGAAGAGCCTATGCCCTTCAGTGGGACGTATATAGTCTTATGTTTATATAATCAATAGTTGGTGTACATACAGAGAAAGTTTCCTGGAACGAAGTTTAAACCGGCGGTAACGTGATACTTTACACTAATTCTGGTTAGCTCATCATGTTTTCCTTTGCTGACAGCGAGTGGTATTCAAATTTAGATCTAAGCTAAATCGACGGCACTTAAAGTCCATTTCCGCTTGCACCTAGGGACAATTATACGCGAGTGATGCCTTGGTAAGACCGCAGACCGAAACACACTCGAGACGACATCTATTGCATTGTTTGTCCTGCCCGCTACTGCCTCTTGGCTTTATTGTGTTCCAAATTGCGCCACGATTAAATGTAATAATATGTCAGAAATAATGACATAGTAAACATTTTAGTCATAAGCAAGTAGTCGTTCACTGGCTTTCCGATGCTGCAAGGTTTGCTAAAAGAAATCTTTTACAGAAAAAAAAACTAAATTAAAAAATAACCAACAACCCGACTGCTAAGCATTAACTACTGAGCAGGCGGGACCAAACTAGATACCTCGCAAGGAGTTACTGTTCATTCCCCGCCTCTCCTGGCTAAACGGTTGATTGTAGAAACATAAAAAAAATCAAAGTAGTAGCACATATAATGAACTTACAAAGAAAATTATCATGGCTAAGTACGCTTTACACGTTTACGAGTAATAGGCGACGAACTTATAAAAGGAAAACTTCTTACAAATTCCATTGAAAATTACTTCGATAAAGTTCTTAGTTCTGTAAAGCTGCTAAAACCCCTCCTCTTACGGAACCCTACACTGCGCGTGGCCCGACACTCACTTGCCCGGTTTTTTTATTTAGTTTGTTATTTTTGTCTTTTAAGGGATTTTGTAATTTTTTTGTTTGATTTATGCTAATTTCATATAGCCTATGATACTTGCGCAAACATGACGAACCGATTGAGATCTTATTTGTCAAAATCTGATCATTGGTTGAGGAGTTATGAGGGAACATAGAATCGGATATACTTACACACAGACTTACGAGTCAAACACATTACCCTCCTTTTGGGCACAGCCGCGGCGGGTAATAAGCTCCTATGTTATTCCTTATTTATTGTAGAAATTTATTTATTTACTTATAATATGTAATGTCCTGTTATATGTTTTGAGTGCAATAAAGTATAATTAATAATTTTACTTAATTAACCTTGCAGCGCGTTAGAAACTAAAGGAATATTTTGGCTTCATTTTGTATAAAAAAGTAAAAGTTGTAATGTAAGTTGGCCGAATTAACGTTGGGAGTAAGGCGGCTGCACCAGTTTTTGACTAAAGCTTGGAACAATGTGCAGACCCATAAACCATTTATGCGCGCATACCACTTATCACTGTGTTGAGTTATGTAAGATAAGCGCTGAAAATAATAATGTGGTGGGTTATACTCCTACCAATTCTATTGCTTAAATGTATACACCATGTGATATTGTATAACTGCATTTATTACTATTCAAGTGGCAGGAAGATGCTGGATGCAAGCCGCTTCCAACCGGTCTTATTGGAAATCCATAGAGGAGGCCTATGTCCAGCAGTGGACTTCTTGTGGCTGAGTGATAATGATGATGATTCGTCAACCCATCAATTAGCCTATACTCGTTCACTGCTCAAGTTTCAAGATTGTACGAAAAAAATAAATTTGCATATTAAACTTGTTGCTTCACAGAAATTACTTATTATGCGGCTACTGTTGTTTTGCCCTATTTCAATGACCATTTACACAATGTCTTTTCCGGGAGAAAAGAAAAGCTCACACGACTATCAAGCACATATTGGAAATAAATCGAGTCATAAATCATCATCATCATCATCATCATCAGCCCCTTGACGCCCAGCCCTTTGGTTTTCATAACCATGAGGGGTTTTGCCATAATGCCACGCTTGGCAGGCGGGTTGGCGATCGCAGTATGCGGTTGGAATTTCAGGAAGACGCTGCTGCCCGTCTCCTGGTAATTTATTTCCTTAGTCGCCTTCTACGACATCCACGGGAGGAAATGGAGTGACGGTATTCTTAATCCGGCGCCACACGGCGGAGTCATAAATGTCATGTGAAAAATGTCGTTCTGACTTTTTGACTTTTTTCAAAAAGGTTAGGCTATAGGGCAAACCCATAACCCGATCGTCTTTGTTTTAAGCTCAAATTGTAGCTAAATAAATTGTCTAGAGGTGCTTTTCTTAAATTTTTTATATCATTCTTCGTTTCCAAAATATCCAGCGCCAAAATGAAAATTCGGAATTATTTTTTTTCTCTATTTCGACCACAATTTTTTTCGTTTTTGACTTTCTCGAATAATTCTTTTTTGCATGTAACAGCTCTTGCGAATACGCGTTTGTGAGCCTTTTTGAATATCATATCTTCACAACTCTCCGAGACATAAGGGGATCGCACTTTTTCATGAAATCGGAGCATACACTGGAGCGAACGAAAAGACATTTCCAATGTCAAAACACTTTCGGCTGTAAAATCGAAAGGGTGTTAGCGGTGGAAAGCGGGAAAGGTATGGGCCGTCACTGCTGTCATATTTGTCGCAATTGGGTATTTGACAAAATATCAAATGAGTTAGTTTTAAAACGGAATTTTGTATGAAAATACTAATGACGTCACATTTCAGAGCACTCTTTTATGTTTAATCTATTTAAAAATTGTAATAACTAGTAATTGATTAAAAGAGATATATTTTCCGAGATATTTTGTAATTTTTGTTTTTGTCATAATGCTCGATAGCATATGAAATAATTTATTGTTGATCGTGTCAAATACCGTATTGTCACAGACAACCACGCAGCATCAAGAGCAAATGACTACCGATCATTACGTCTACGTACGTAAAACCAAAATTGTGTTACCTGTTCTACTTCAACCTGAGATTTCTGCACTTAGGGCCGTTTTCTGAATGGAGAATTTCACTAAGTAAATACTTAAGTTACGGTCTGTCACGCTCTTTTCTGAGAAATTCGAAGAGACATTTACTTAATACGAAATTCTCAATTTAGAAACTGGCCATTAGCCTCGTAGTTGGGCCACTGTACCTTCGTAGCAATTGCTGGGGTATGTAAACACCAAAGAGACTAGGGTTTCGTCACAATATTTTCCCTGCGATGCCGGCGTTCTACCGATGCTTTACCACCACTCTGAGTTTATGTATGTATGTATGTATATGTACGTATGTATGTATGTGTGTGTAAAGTGTAGCTTAGACTAGAACTCTTTATTGTACATACCGGCCAAGTGCGAGTCGCACTCGCGCACCAAGGCTTCCGTACAATTTTGTAGGTAGGTACTTAAATAATATAAATAGTTCAGGAATCGAGTCTTGCAGTTTTTCCCAAGCCTTTCCCGAACTTCGAAGAATATTTTTTTACGATTTATTTGCAAATATATAGTTTTCAGATTTCCCCTGTATTAGTAGTATAAGACGATATTACAGCCAAATCTCATAGTTCTAGGTCAACGGAAAGTAGCCTATAAAATTTGATTCCGTGGAGTGTGGAAATATGCTTTTTATGCGGCATAAACGGCCGTATCTTTTTTTACGTTAACTTAGAAGTTACATTTTTTCACACCTTCAAGGGACTGTACACCTGTGTACATATACGGTTTTAATTTTAACTCGATACATCCACGCGTTCTTGAGATAAAGGGTCTTGACAGACAGACGGTCGGACGGACCTACGGACGGACAACAAAGTGATCAAGGCACGGAATCCTAAAAGAATACATTACAAGCCATAGGGGTGGGCCACACTGAAAGGACGTGGGGCGAGGCCGCGGAAAACCCGTGATGCGTTGAATAGACTCTATGCAACGCGTATAGTAAAGTATACTCTTACGTAGTTATCTAAGTTTGCCGTATACAATTGGCGGTCTTATCCGCAAATCTAGTATTATTTCATTTAAATAAATAATAAAAAAAAAATCAAATCGCCGTTGATTGACGACGTTTCACTTTTATATCAAGCAGCTTCTTAGTTCTTCACTTCGCAGAACCTGTGAAACCTACTTATTCAACGATTTGTTGGCTCAATTTAGAATAAGAATAAACTTTATTTGACAACATTACAAAGAATTACATACAGTAGGCACATAATCAAGCTAATATTCTTACAAAGATTTACAAACAATAGGTGCATAATTAAGTTAGTAGACCATAGAACACATTTGGCAAACTACCTGTACCTAAGTACCTACATGAAACTTAGACACACAAAGTTGTCAAAAATGGGCCAGTCTCAGCATGATGCCGAAGCAGGGCTTTGGCGCTGGTTTTCAGACCGAACCATGAAAGAAAAAGATACTTGTTTTGCAGATATTTTCATTTTGTAATTACTGGAGTGCAATAGAGTTTAAACTATATAATGGTGAAGTTTCTAATATAGCTGAGTACATTTTAATTTCAGTTAGGTTCTTAATTACCTACTTGATACGTAATAACCTTGAGCAAGCAGGTAAGGGTGTATTAAAGTTAATGAATGAATGAATGAATGAAAATATTTATTTCAGACCTGGGTCCATATTTGACAGTAATAACAGCAATAAAAATGTTAACATTACAGCAGAATTAATTAATATAATAAAATAATTATAAAATCAGTAAAAAATTTATCTAAATTAAAATTGTATTGATATAAAATATATATATAAAATTTGTAATAAATATGTACAGTATTTGTTTGCTCCCCCCAGGGTCTAGGTAGTAAGATGGAGCTTGACCCAATGCACCAGGATGGGGCTATCTACCTTGTCCGCAATGGTCTGGAGGAGGACATTGGCGCTGCCGCGCACTCTAAATAACAGGGATGCCACTCTCTTTCGCATAATCGCGTGAAAACCATCTGTGCGTGCTTCTGCGAACATCCCTGAAGCGCTGCAGTATCGCGGCAGCCCCAACAGCATCCTAAAGCCATTGTTATATTGCACCCGGAGGGCGTTGTACGATCGCTGCGTATAGCTAACCCACAGGCCGCACGTGTATAATGTCTGACAAAATGCCTTAAATAAGGTTATTTTTACATCCCTAGTACATCGTGCAAACCTGCGGGCCAGCATGTTGCACCTCACGGCCAACGCCCTCCGTTCACGTTCAATGTCCAAGTCATCTGACAGGTCATCCGCGACCCAGTGACCCAGATACCTGAAATTTTTGACGCGCGCCATAGGTGACCCACATAGTTGAACTGGCGGTACAGTTGAGTATGTTTTGCTTCCAGCCTTGAAAACAAGCAGCTCACTTTTTTTCGCGTTGTATCTGAGCCCATGGGCCGCACCATCGCACCATACTCCTCACAGATCGTCAGCAGTCTCTTCAATGCTCGGATAGATGGAGCTAGCAGCACCATATCATCCGCGTAACTGATGTTATTGGCCATTTTGCCGTCTATCGAACACCCGATACCCGTGCCCTCTAGCTCCACCAACAACTGGTTCATGTACAGGTTGAAGAGCTTTGGTGAAGACAACCCCCCCTGCCTCACCCCGCACTCCAACCTGTACTCGTCCGAAAGCGACCCCGCCCATCTGACGCTTGCAATATGAGCGAAGAAATTTTCATAGGACAGAGTTCATACCCAATATTTTAAAACATATAATATTTATTATCTGTGCCTGTATTTTCTCCAAAGGAATCAATTAAAATAAATGTCTCGTGTTCTCGGTATGTATCGGAAAGCAGTCGCGGCCGCACAATAAGTTTGCAGCGATATCGGCAAAATGGTTTCATTTAGAATGATGCAAATGTCTCTGAGGAGCCTGCGCTCGGGCGCATGTAGGGTTACCATCTGAGAATTCGTTGCCGCGTTTGCCGGGAAATTTTGGTGCTTCTTAAAGACCTCTGGTTCTTAGTGGTTTCTAAGTTTCGGGATTTATAGACGCTTTAATTGCTTTATAATTTAGATTAAAAAAAACTTTGGCCTTTGCATCTGCGTAATGAGATGATTTATGCAGCGTCCAGTGGCACCTTCACTCATACTAGATGGGTGAAGGGACCACTCGGACGCTGCAGTGCCTGGGACATTGTTTTTTAGATGGAGTATGCTTGCCCAGCACCTATACCATCCTGACAGCTTAGTTGGCCTATGACCTGTGTTGTACCTATGACTTTGTCTAGTTTCAAAGTTACGTACATCTGCGAATTTCTAGTAGCAATACCACACGCTAACGTGCACACGGCTCCACACGTGTAATTTACATTAATCACCATATATGCCACTTTTATGTTTTGTAGTATAATCGACTTTATATTATTTTGTAGACTTAATAAAATAAAATAAATAAATTTGACAGGTGACTATTGTGCGTAACGATTTTGTAAATAACAGGTGACTATTGTAAGTAACGAGTGACAGAGATGTCTTCCCAAAATTTAAAACTCATTCATAGTAATATTGAACTGGTCGAATCGCGGTCATTAGAAAATACTAATTGTAACTTGCGTCGATTCTTCGCATTTACTTAGAGCAACCCAGGTTTTGTGCGACAATTTAAAAGCCTTTTTAAAGACTTGCAGTTTCCGACAAAGTGTACTGAGGTCCAAGGGTAGTCGCCCTTATTGCCACATCTACGTAACGTACATTTGTGAAGTTGTAGTAGCAATACCACTCGCTAACCGTGAAGGAAAACATAGTGACGAAACCTGAGTGTCTGAGGTGTTCGACAAAATATCGCAATGCATGAAATTGCCAAACCGCGGTGGTCATGGGTGTTAAATACGCCCATACTCTCTCTCTGAAAGAAGGCCTGTGATCTGCAGTGGGACGTATATAGGCTACATAAAAAAAATTGCCCCATCTCAGTTTTGCCTATTCTTCTTTACACATAATAAACATTTCGGTGTTCAAGATTTCATGTGAGACTTTAAAGGAAGATGGCAACCCCAGACTCTTCGATATTGCAGCTCCGATTCGTTTCTCCCCCGCTGCCGCAGCCCGGCCTCTCCTCACCTCAGCTATCTCGACTTTTAATCGTTCCCCCGAGAATTTATTAAAAATCGTGCTTGTTTTTTAAACGAAGCATTCCATGTTGTTTTTTTATACTGTCAATTTGCCGCGTCTGCTTTCCGAAAACTAGTTAAACTAACTACTTTATACTAACTAGCTAGTTAGCTCGCCTTTGTACATGCTATTTCTTATGTAATGTCCTGTTCAATAGTTCGTTCGTGTACATAATCAGCCTATATGCGTCCCACTGTAGGATACAGGCCTTCTCTCAAGGAGAGAGTATGGACTTAATCACCACGCGTGCCCACCGCGGATTGACGATTTCAAGCGCTGAGGTATGCGAATAGCTCAGACACTCAGGTTTCCTCACGATGTTTTCCTTCACCGTTAGCGTGTGGTATTGCTACTATAACTTCACAATGTACATAACTTAGAAAACCAAGTCATAGGTACATGCCCGCACTTGGGATCGAACCTGGGTCTCTCGCTTCCGAGTCCGATGTTCTACCTACTAGGCTACCAACGCTCACGTGTACAATAAAGCATAATATTATTATCAGTTTTCGATCGAAAATTTGCTACAAAATTGGAGCAAATAAATCTCTTTGCATTTGTTCCTCGCTGCAGTGTTCTAAGGCCCCTCTTCATGTAGGTATGTGATACGTATGTAATATGGGAGGCCAAAATACGACCTATTATTCAGTTTCTATCAACAATCAACAAACAATCTCTTTCTCTCTCTCTCTTTCTTTCTTTCAAACGAAGATATATGTTGAAGCGATTGCGGCTGCTTTATTTTGCCTCACGATGAAACATTTCTCATTTGATATCTTTTGCCATTTTATAGTGAGTCAGCCCTCGTTGGGCCAACACGTTAATTTCTCTTTCATGTGTATTCAAAATCTTTATTGAGGCCATCACACGACAATACACGCTATGCTACGCAAATGTACGAAAGAAGAGTGATTGAAATACATTTAATAACATTTCAACGGAGCGGTGATATGGGTAGGGGGGTGCTCAGGATAGCATAGGAAAACCACTGCATAGTTATCTTCGTTTTAATTCTTTTTGAACTACACTGCTTTGGAAACATACTTTCCAAGGAGAAAAAGCAGCAAGAAACTCCTTGCGGACTTTTCTTCTGATTTTTCAGAAGTTAATACAGAGAGTTCTTAAGCACTACGTTTCATAACAAATAGTCTCAATTTTAGTTACACTCGGTAATTATACTGTAATTAGGTAATTGGAAACTTGAAAATGTGGCAAGCTACACAAAACTAAATCCAACAGGCTAGCCAACCTAATCACTCCACAAACTAAAAGTGTTGCCAGCATTATGAAAACCTTACCCAAGCGTACTGCGCGACGTTTTCAAAACATAGACTAAGAGAGGACGATGCGCGCTCAATCGTGTGAGCCTATCGACGTACTAAGAACTAGACGTTTCTGACCATAAACCGAACTAGAATAACAAACTAGATATATAGCTGTCAAAGTGTCATTTTTAATTAACATTTTTAAAATTAACTTCATGGCTTATTACGGCTTACAGATATTAAATCAGAGAGTAAACCATCAAAAATAGAAAATCGCTACACATCGTCTGGTTGAAGGCGTTGACCACGCTCCGACACACTTTCTAATGATAGCTCTACATATGGGCCAACTCATTCAGTATGTCTTTGTTAGTTGAGGGCTGACTGACGCATCAGAGTTGGTCCATCTTCGCTTAGAAGGGCCTTTAGGAGTGCCGGCGACGTCACAGCACTTACAGCTACGTGCATAACAAGCGCAGTGCGCAGACAGCCCGAATCCATATCATATTTCTTTCGGCGCGTTAGCCAATGCATGCGGAGTTCAGGAATTTTTATTCAGTAAAGTTCTCCGCGAGTAAAACTTGCGGGTTTAAGTTGAAATTTATACGGTGCGAGTGTTCGCAGTGTTGAGGAGGGCTGGCGGCAGCGCATCGAGTTAGCGTCACATACATCACGTCGGACGTGGCGTATCGCGCTGCGCTGCATATGCGCCGCCCGCATTGCTACGGTGGCCTCACTACCACACACTTCTAACTAGCACGGCTGTAATGGTGCTCTAGTTAATTACGTCTTAGTTACGTAGGTGCTTGGTCTTTTATTTGTTAGAACATTTGCACAAGTGTTTGCTAATAGCTGAGCAGTTAAAGCTAATGACAGGCTCGTAGTAACACAGAATCTTAAACTAAGACGCGTAGTCATCTCTAACGATTAAGTTCGTCTTCCAGTACTCTGAATATTTCATTCACCTCCATAAAGACGGCGTCGAAAGTGCACACCAGCCCTGGGGGCACGACACAGCGACAAACGTTTTTATCGAACGCTAACGTCCGCCATGTTGTTCAGTACATACTCTGAAAATGTCATTTAAAAAGACAGCGTCGTAAGTGGACACCAGCTCTGGGGGCACGACGCAGCGACAAACGTTTTTATTGCGAGCTAACGTAGCGCCATACTATTCAGTACACTCTGAATATTTAATTTATAGAGACAGCGTCGTAAGTGGACACTAGCCCTGAGGGCATGACACAGCGACAAGCGTTTTTATCGCAGGCTAACATAGCGCTATTCTGGTTTACTTAGTGAAATAAAACCCGATGCCACTAGTCGATCGGACGATAAAACATTAATCGCGGCGTCATGCTGCAGAGGAAAATTCATTCTTTACACCATCGTAAGTCCCAGTGCGAGATTGTGTGCTTAGCCTCACATGTCTTACCTACGAACCTTTGTCGAGGACAGTCTCGGGTACCTATTTACTTCACTTCGAGTTTATCCTTTAAGTACCTCTCTTGTGATGAGAAACTATAAAGGAAGAAGTTTTTTCTCGACTAAAAGACGGTTTTACATTTCGATAAGAGGCAAGTTGCATTAGTTTTGCCAGTAAGTAAGCTACCGAAGAAATAAACGTTAATGACTATCTGGGGCCTTATTACGCGTACCAAATCTTGTCGGAATTCGGACATTTGCGATAGCAATTAGTATGGAATATGACAACTAAACGACGAGGAATCGCTCAGGATTTAGTGCGTAATTTAGAGGCTGACCTGCCAATCAACACACTAACGGCCGTTTCCTATAAACAATCTGTAAGTACATAAGTCTACGGACTGTTAAAATCCGACATGATAGCCATACAACTTGTATGAAACATTAACTCTTGGTAGACTTTTGTTTCCATGGATTGATTATAGGAAACGGGTGTTCATAAACTGCTGGTTTTATCTAGAAGCGTGCGACATGAATAGCGCTGAATGACTTTAAGTTAAGTTGTCTAGTTGGGTCGGCTAGTGATATGTATGTCACAAACCTGTAACTTACTCCACTTGTGAACCAGCCCTTACGCGAATAGTATTATTCAACGTAAAACGTTTCAAGATACCTAAATCTGACGACAATTACGTATCGTGTCAAATATCAATGCAAACAAGAGACGTTACGCCATAAAATGTTCAGTGCATGATTCTCGACGGCTCTGGCGTTTACTCAGTAATAAAAACTTGT
The DNA here is from genome assembly GCA_947310995.1 of Yponomeuta cagnagella. Taxonomy (NCBI): domain Eukaryota; kingdom Metazoa; phylum Arthropoda; class Insecta; order Lepidoptera; family Yponomeutidae; genus Yponomeuta; species Yponomeuta cagnagella. The sequence continues at coordinate 14,752,638 of OX371271.1, read as the reverse complement.
AATTACACTAATTTGGAACAAGGAACGCTGGGTGACGCGGTGGCGTGCCAAAAATGGCAATTATTTTTATAACAGCGACTCCGCTAACTTCTTTGGCTTAACTCTTTTAGTCAACCGCGCTGGCTTCATGACGTTTTGTTTTCTTTTATCGCGCTAGAAGTTTGCCAAACTCTAACTAACTTCAAGTGCATCGCAACTGATTCCGTCTAAGTAAAACATCATACTTTATTTGTTGCAACGCTACCTTCTCGACACAAAAACTTTCCACAAAGGGGATTCATTGGCATAATATGCCCAACCAAGCTTGAAAGGTAGCTCATTTGTTTTAAAAAGAAATATTAAGTTTGAGCGAAATTATAATCCGCATCCGGACATAGGGAGCGGTATCAGGCCGCGACAGCGTCGACTTGGCGCGGGCGCGGTCGTAAAAACTTTTCTAATTATGTACATTTTGTAGCGAAGACGCGGCGAACCCGGGACATTATATTTTCTAGTTAATTTCGCGGATTCGGTGTCAACACGAGGGATCGCATTACAGCTGAGAGCGCGCTGCCTGACATAATACAGAATGATGTCCTCCACCGTAACCGCCAAACTTAGATGGAATCACGTCTTCTTGGATACACATCGCCGAATTTGCCTAGTTCCGCACAAAACCGATTTTACGCGTAAGCAGGGGTTTTAATGGCGGCTTTAGTTAATCTTTACTTTTGACTCTGACACCTAAGCCGAACTTGATTATCTTATTTTAAAGGGAGTGGTTTCGTTAATGGATTGCTCAAATCAATCAGGGCGCAACTTACCTACTTCTGTGGCGTTTATGCTTCAACTGTAGTTTCAATTGAAAAATGTAGGGAACTTAGAATAGAATAGAAAAGGTTTCAATGCATTATTTACCTACGCGGAAAAGGAGGAAGGCTTAGTTTTCCTAGATACATAAAACAGTTGTACATTTCCCAAGGGCCCGCAGACACTCAAGTCGGTCCAAGAGCGGCAGCTGTAAACAAGTGAGTGGTCTGTTACTTTTTACGTGCAGTTTCGGGAGATGGCACGCCCGACCTGGAGCGTCCATCTGCATGATACGGGGACTCTTTACACTTCACATAGCACCTGCTTTATGAATCTCTCGTAAACCGGGACGGGAGACGGATCAGCTACAACTTTATGTTTGCACTTTCCAGCTAGAATTTTCCCTCGGCAGCAACTCTATTCTGTTTTAAACAGTGGCTGCTCGTCGAGTAAACAAACATCTAATGAATTGTAATTAAGACTTGATAATACGCTTTGCATAAATACGAATTAATAGCTCTGCAGTATCTCGGCAAAGTCTGTTGCGGGAACTTTTGTAATGATTGCTATTATGACTCGAGTCAGAAACATCGCGTCTCGACGGAACCTTATATTTCTTAGTTAGTCGTTCTGAGTTTGCGGCATTAAGTATAATGTTTATGACTGTGAGCTTCTATTGTGTACGCAATGTATAACCTCTTTGGGTCGCTTTTAAAAAACGAAGCGTATAATAAAGCCGTATCGGGTTGCAGTGTTGAAGTTTACCCCTGGCCAGCGCGGTAATGGATTGAACGCGATGACAATGACTCATCATCGTTCCGTGCAAACTTTGTAAAAATATGCATTCATCTTTAAAAAGCGACGTTTAAAACTCCCTCTCGGTTGTAATATCACTAACAGCTTATTTGGGTATAAATCGCGGTCGGCGTACGGCCCGCCGAGAGGCCCGATGGAATTTTAAGCCTTGCCGTGATTTCATTCTACAATGACCTTTATCACGAGCGGATAGAGTTGGGGACGGATATGTGGGCCGCGGGTAAAGTTAGTCGGTACTCGGTACACGCTCGTTCGTCAAACGACTCCGATGAGGGTTGCAATCAGTTAGAGTGCGTTTTCTCCTTAACAACTCTGTAACTGATTTTATAAACGCGCCATTCACTTGAATAATGCCGCACATACAATGAAAATTAATAATGATTTACGGCGTCTATTGCCTGTTAAAGCTAGCTAGCTGTATAAGGGCAGAAGCCCATGGCGATGTTACCGACTGTATAAAATTTACGTAAAAAATGCCGAAACTTAGCTTTTTATCGTTTTAAAACAGTAAGATTAGATCAATTTTGAACATTCTTCATCCTGGCATCTTTGTTTTACAAAAGACTTTTGAAAAATCAATTAATCTCTGCAGGGCGGGATTAGTCTGAAGAGAAAAGAAAGATTATTGTTAAGGCGAAGCACTTTTATCCCTGCTATTTTATTACTTCCTTATTAACTACCTAGTTTGAAGAATATGGAATTCCTAAATATTTTAAAAGTGACTGAGAAAAAAAGAACTTAAGTTAAAAAGTGCATGAGTGGGTATGTACTACCGTTTTTATGATAGAGTAAAAACAAAAACCGGCCAAGTGTGAGTCGGACTCGTGCACGAAGGGTTCCGTACCATTATCTATACAACATTAGACACAAAGATCGAGAAAAGCGGCAAAAAATCACGTTTGTTGTATGGGAACCCCCTCCAATACTTATTTTATTCTGTTTTTAGTATTTGTTGTTATAACGGAAATACATTATCTTTAAAAAATTCAATCGCCTAGCTATCACGGTTCATGAGATACAGCCTGGTGACAGACAGCCAGATAGACGGACGGACAATGAAGTCTTAGTAATAGGGTCCCGTTTGGCACTCTTCGGGTATGGAACCCTAAAAATGTTAAACAACACATTTCTTAATATATTTCTTAATATATATATATATATATTCCCATCTACTTCATACAGCCCATAAAGTACACCAGAAGCCAATGATTGCTTGTACAGCAGCCATTTTCGACATTAGGTATAAGTCGAACTAATGGGCAGACGTCGTCGGCGTCGAAGGTAGGTATATTAAAAAGATTATCAAAGAGTAAACGTAGGTAGGTAAGAAGGCCGTTTTGAGTGTTTTTACAGGCGGCATAATAATATGCTGACTAGTTCTTCTCCCCGCAAAAATAAGCCTTATATAAATAAGTCTGTTAGGTATATATAATGTATGTACGAGTATGTATTTATTTATTGACCACGTATAGAATTATGACCCCTCCCCCGCCCCCCCTAGTTTTATTTTTTATTTTTCTTGTATTTAAGTAATTTATGTACTTATAGTATGTATCGTGCATTGCTTAAGCCACACTATCCACAAACCCAAGGTTGACTGGAAGAAAATGCTATTTAGCATTAAACACGCCTTTGTATGAAAATTGTTTTCTATGCAATAAAGAATTTAATAATAATATAGCTGTGCCCAAAAGTGACGACTTGCCTTTAATATCAACACAAGCCTCCACAGAGCAGCCAGAGAAGGATGCGCTTACGAACGGACTTAACTCGTTTTTTGTACTGCCCACTAATTAATCGTGGATGAATAATCGGGAGCTAATCAATGAGCTCTCATTTGGGTCGTTTGCGGAAAATATTAGACTGGAGGGGTTTTACTCATTGAAACAGTGCCTACAATTACCAGCACATCAACGTTTACACTCATGCAGTACTCGGTTACGCCTAGGCAACTAAAATAAGAACAATAATAACTTCTACACAACACAGAAATCAGAAATCAGAAATCAATAATTTATTTCAACGTAAAGAATTTACATTCTGTTTGCTGAATGTCAATGTACTATGTTACTATGTTAGCCGCTGCCTTCGGGCCGTATTTGTAGTGGAGAAAAAGGCAGCGGGAAAAAAAACTCCACTCTGACCATCTTTTCTCAAATCATTCACATTCACTTGTCCTGGGCCCAAATTAGGATACCCTGTGCTATGGTAACCGGGCGAGGATATCACGAACATGGATATACACCTAGACTGAGGCCATTTGTACAAGTATACTACGGCCAGCAGTGGGAATCGAACCCACGACCTCTGGCATGGTAATCAGGCGTGGTACTGCTACAAAAATGAAATGTACAGGTTAATGTGAAGTCGTCTGTAAAAAGAAAAAAGAAAAATTGACTTACTCAAGAGATAGCAAACGAAAGAAAGCCTTTGGGTTATTGATGAGTATCAGACTCGTCTTTGGTTCATCAATCAAATTTATTTAATTTCTTTCTTTCGTAACGAATCGTATCACAGTACAGTAGCTTTTAAAAATATATAATCTTTATGGTACATATTCCTCTATACGTATGTCATGTTTCGAAAAGCACAGAAAAAAATGTTACTGCTCAGTAGACAGATAGGCCGGCTAATGCCATAAACTGTTTTAAAAGTACAACACAATTGAAAAATAACGATACCCTTCTCTGACGTCCATTCGGTTGATGGACGGTAGTTAGCATACCTGTAACAAGAAAACACTCATTAGTAAGTTATAAACAACAGTCATTTATTTCCGAGCGTATGACGCCATTCAGCGCTCTGATGAAAGAAAAACAAGGGGTCGGGCTGCGCTTTTTATTGAAAGCAATCTCACCACTTGCGTTGTGCCTTCAACCCTATAAGGTGGGTTTCCGCTAGGCAGCACGGCACAGTAAGGAGTGTTCTTCATCGCCTTGCAGCGGAAATATGGTTTTTAAAAGACTTCAAAAAAAGAGAAGGTTCTCAATTCCTCTCAATAGTATTCTATGTAGTTACAGCGATAATTCTTTCGCAGCGATAATATTTTTTTATTAGAAAGGGGGTACCACCACGGTGGTCTCATATATATTTGGTCAAGATTCGTTGATGATATCCATAACAAAGTCATCAAACTCTTTGTTTTTCGTGCATATTTTTCTTGAAGTCGATTGATATTTGTTAAAAAAGTAGCTGCCTCCATTTTTGCCGTATCGTCGCCGTTGGCGTGCCGTGGAAAGTCCCCAGCAGAGAACCAGTGAGTGATTTTGGAAGCTTTCCTTAATAGGTCTTATCGCTAGCGGGTTAAATGCGAAAACTCAAAATAGGAGTTTGTCCGGTTGTCGCTAGCAGCTATTCTGATACCTAGGTCTCGGAGGAATTTAGAGTTTAGCAAACAATGAGCGTCGTTTAGAAAAAAACCGGCCAATTGCGTGTCGGGCTTCGCGCAGTGTTGGTTTCGTAGAAGTAGGGGTTTTTACCAGCTTTACAGAAGCAACAACTTCATCGAAGTAATTTTCAATGGAATTTGTACAAAGTTTTCCTTTTTTTCCTTTTATAAATTGGTCGCCTATTACTCGTTTACTTGTAAAGCCTACTTAGCCGTGATAGTTTTTCTTTTAAATTCATTATACGTGCGATTGAATTCAATTTGTATTGTATAATCATTTTTTTTTGTGGCAACTTAGATACACCACAGGCTACATCTATGCTCCAGTTTTATTTATTCGTTTTGTCTGTTGTGTATTTAGTTTTCTTTCTATTGTGCGTATTATGTTACTTATCCGCTTATTTTGTTTCTGTGATGTATCTTGTTGGTATAATAAATATCTTCCTTTTTCTTCTTCTTCTTTGTCCTACTTACTTATATCCTGTGGTCCCTCTTACTTTTCTACCATTTAATTAATAGGTACATAGCATAGAACAGTAAAATATGAGCGTAACAATAATCTGTGCGTAAAACGATTGTTTGCTTCAGCTTACATTGACCGTCCGTTTAAAATGGGACAAACCCAGTACTTAATACATTGAACGGATCTAATAGTGATTACTTATTAGGTTTACGGTGCCTTGGCAACGGTGAAGTTGCCGTGTTCACGGGTAGTCATGAGGACCAACATATTTATAATACCCATATAAGACAGAAACAGCCTAACTTAACACAATGATGAGCTACTATTCTTTATTTGATGCAAAAAAATACTGTCTCTTTGACATGTGCCGGGGTCGTAAACCATCACAACCCATTAGATTTGTTGACGTAGGTACCTACTCTATGTGGATATCAATACAAGTTTATTTCTGGAGGTCGTGACAGACGACGGCTATATATTATATTATAGTAGTATATTATAGCCGTATATTACATATAAAGCTACAATACTAAATCATAAATCCGACTATACTAAATACGACCGCTGTCGTGTGTGAACGCGGGTCGCATGTTAGATATTGTGTGGAAAAAATATCGCATATTTACTGTGACAGCCACGAATCTAAGGTTCCAATGAAATATATGCCAATAAAAAACTCTGTTATCAAAACAAAAGCAAAAAGAACTTTTGTTTATGCAACAGAAATCTCTTTCACATGTTGCATTACTCATGCGGACTCAAAAAACTAGCCAAAATTATCGAAATCACAAGAAAACACGGAATTAACATTCGTGTAACCGAGGAAGAAATGAAATGTTTGAAAAAAAATATGTCTTCATGAATATGCAAACCTGACACCAAAGGTTATCTACATCCAAGTGTTGCCAATACGTAAAAAATAAATAATTCTATTTTACTTCCAAATAAAATTTGTTTGAGCTACGTTATTGGTTTTTTAAATACTTTTCTTTTATGAGTTACTAAATATTAATGTCTTTCATGCAGTTAGGTTTTTGGTCGCAGGAGTATACTTTTTACATTAAAACAAAAATCTGCCGAGTTTAACGATATACTTTATATAGTAAATTTTTTTTTGCATCGTAAGAGTTAGTACTTTTGTTACTACTTTTGTACCTGTTTTAGTACTTTTTACTCGACTGCGGCGGGTAATGTGTTGTATATATGTACCTATGTCCGACTCTATGTTCCGCATAGGTTCTTAACCAATGGTCGATTCGTCGTATTTGTCCGAGTGTTATAGGCTATATAAAATTAGCATATATCGAAGTATAGAATAATAAAATACTAAAAAGAAAAAACTGAATTAAAAAATACCTACCTAGGTACCTCGCAATGAGTTTTACTACTGGATTTTGGTCCCGCCTGCTTAGTAGTCAATGCTCAGCAGTCGGGTTGTTGGTTATTTTTTATTTCAGTTTTTTATTAAGTATTTCACCAACATACATTTGAATAAAAATGTAAACCAGAGGTAACAACAGATAAACCTTTCTATTTCCGTTGCATTGTACCCGTAACGTAGCGTATGTATGTCATGTTCTGTTGCCCTTACAAGCGAAACGAAAAGTTTTCTCCGTCACACCCTGAGTTCACCGGCGAAAGGGAGCGCTGAATGTCATAATTGCTTCATCATTCAGGATGAAAGCGGCTCACCCACTTGTCTTATTGACAGTACTCGGGGCACTTGCTTTGCAAACACTCTCGCAGCTCTCTAAGGCTTGTTAAGCCACCTTAGCATGTAAACATAGTCGAGCTGGGTTAGTTAAAAGTACATCGACCTTTATTCAGTAAAGACAATACGATCTTACTGGAGATTAAGATTGTAAATGTTAATTTCTACTGTGACACTACCAGTCTGCATTGAACTTGGACTTTCCCTTTGCGATAGACTATTTTAAACTGCACTTGAGGAGTGTTTTCGATGAATCAGTTTTTATAAATAACACCGTGAGAATTTGCCATAAGAATAGTCTAAACTCCAAAATGTTCGTCAATGGTGACTTCGTTAAGAAAAATCGTACTTGATATAAGGTTTTCTTCAGACTGACCAGTGACCATGCCTCAGCTACGAGTACATGTCAGCAAAATGTCCCCAGGAATATATTTGTATAGAAACATCGGTCTCTAGAAGCGTCCGTCAATCGTGTGCTCCGGGTGCACAAAGTAGAACGTTTTCATACAGCTCTTGGCGACATATTTGCCGATGTGGTGTGATTGTCGTGTGGACAGATCCTAGTGTAACAATATTAAATTAATGATGTTTGGACAAAATTTGGATTAAAAGTTAGACCAAACACACCAGTACAAATATGAAAAAAAAACTGAAGCTTTTAAGCTTATTATGACTTTGTTATGAATGATGTATGTTCTTTTCTTTGATTATCACTAAATTATACTACCTATCATTGAGTATCAAGATAACTTTCATTATATTATCCGTTATAAAATATCTGATAACGTCGGTATATTAATGCAATAAACGAGATCTCATCAAAAGTTCTCTTTTTATCTTGCGAAAGAGCGGGACTCTAAAAAATAATAGCTTTATTAAGAATTGATGTCGAGCCAAAATTCCTTGCTTTAATTAGATTCAAAAGAACATGACGGGATATTTTCCTTGGTTTCTGTCGAATTCAATTAAATTTCACGGTACATTTGGGCAACTCTCTGCGCGTAAATATGTAGCTAAATATGTCAAGATTTCATGTCTCTGTCTAATCTTTTTAGTTTCAGAAAGCTACCAAAAGTATTATTTTAAAAAAGTACACAATTCTGCGGCTTATAAAAGGACGGCCCTACGACCTCCGTATTTTAATTTCAAAAAAATCACAAGAAAGTGAGGGGAAAGAGGAGTGGAATGAAACGGGAGTCTGTGTTTTAATGGGTTAATTAGCTGACGATCCGCCGGTCGGGCTTTAATTAAAATGAAAAATTTTCGTGACTAGACTCCGCCAATTAATTGCTAGCTTCCGGGAAACTATTCAGGTGAGAAGAGCCACTGAATATAACACAGCATTTAACTGGCAACACTCACTTTATCATCGTTATGGAGAAATAAAACGGAAGAGATGTTACCCGCAGGGCAGTGGCTCTGGTAATCTTTTTGCTGTTACGAGCCATAGTGTTTTAGATTTATCATGCTGGTATAGACCACACAGGAAACAAATATTTATTCTTGCAGCTACTTTTGCTAAGCTACTTGTTATGAATTCGTTATTCGTGGCTCCTATTATAATAGAAGATCCACCAATCCGGACTTGGCCCCCGTGGTGGAGTATGTCCTATACCTTCCTCAGGGAAGAGACCCGTGCCCCTCGGTGGGGACATAATGGGTTGATGATGATTATAATTGAAGGCTTAAGATAACAACGAAAGCTTCATTAAAAACAAGTGCCAACAAATTGCATTCTTAAACAACCAAAAAGTATGATAATGAAAAAATTTGAATTACAAAAACGCGCTGCAGTAATAGCGGTGCAACAGAACGCTTGGTGGTGCTGGGGAATTTCCAGCGGTGCAGCGCTGCGCCACTGACGGCTGTTGTGACATGCAGCACGGGACCACAGCGCGGAAACCCACCCACAGAAGCTCTACTCTAATTTATATCGGATTCACGCACGTTTTCACGCTCCGGGTAAATGCTTTCTAATCGGGAAATAGCAAGAGACAAAGCACTCAATATGCTCGTGAAAATTCATCGTTTGCAGGTCGTCCCTGAATTGGTCACCAAACTGTTGGGACTGGATTGATGTATGTAACGAGATCGGTCGTTTTTGTTTCTGGATTCCTCGCGACCGTCGGTACTCCCCACTCATGTCAACTCAAGAAGGAAAACACTCGTGAACTTAAATTCATAACAACTTGACTATCATAACGTATAGGCAGATTGTCGGTGAATAAGGATGCGGTTGCGTTTCTTGATTGTAAGTCGTTTGAAACGGAGCACGAAAAACCAACTGAGAACGGAGAATAAGTCGGGCACATGTGTGATCCCGCTAATAGGCTCCAAAACCGTTCGTACATTCAGCAGCTGATGAACCTTTATATTTTTATATGAAGTCATCCTTGAAGTAGAGTAGAGGGCACCAGCGGCACGAGTACAAAGTATGTAGTACTAAGTGCTGTCGACTGTACTCACTTTCAAGGGTAGTACCTGTTTGTATGTGAAGCTGCCATGTAAGCTCCTCAAAAAAAATTATCAGAGCTGATAATAATCTTGGAAACGACTGCACCAATATTGGTTTCACTCAATTAAGTGAATGTATTTGAATTATTTTGGGCAACTACCTCCAATATTGTTATTTACATAAGCAGCCTATTACGTCCCACTGTAGGGCACAGGTCTTCTCTCAGAGAGAGAGTATGGGCTTAATAATTACGCGTGCCCACCGCAGATTGGCGATTTCAAGCGCTGAGGTATGTGAATAGCTCAGCCACTCAGGTTTAATCACGATGTTCTCCTTCACAGTTAGCGAGTGGTAATGCTACTGTAACTTTACAAATGTACATAACTTAGAAAACAAAGTCATAGGTACATGCCCGCACTGGGAATCGAACCTAGAACCACTGGAGTAGAACCAATGTTCTACCCACTAGGCTACCACCGCTTTGTTATTTATTACGAGTTAAACATTAAATTAAAAAAAAAAACCTGCTAAGTGCGAGTCGGACTCGCGCACCGAGGGTTCCGTACAAATTTTGTGGGTAGATACTCACATATTATAAGCAGTTCAGGAATTTAGTCTCGCAGTGTTTTCTAAGCTTTTCCCGAATTTCAAATACAATTTTTTTATGATTTAATTAAAAATGTACGGTTTTCAGATTTTTTCCCTGTATATGTAGTGTAATACGATGTTACTTGCCAAATTTCATAGTTATAGGTCAACGAAAAGTACCCTATAAATTTTAATTCTCTTGAGTGTGGAATAACCAACCAACCTTAAGCAAAAAATAAATACACTACATAGACTAAATAGCCAAGTTAAAATTTTTATTTTTTCGGAACTTCATACCTTCACGCGTTTCCGAGATAAATGGTCTTGACAGACAGACGGATGGATGGACGGACTTGCGTTCCGTTTTTCCTTTTGAGGTACGGAACCCTAAAAACCATTGCGAAATGGATGGATGCGTTTAGGCCCTTCGGTTTCATATGTAAACATACTTTGATTTTTTATCCTTTGATTTTTTTTTTACTTGATTATCCTTACTAAGAACCCTACTGGTTCGTCTTTGAGAGAAACCCTGTGTTCTGCAATGCGACTTTTATAGGCTGCTTATTCTGCTTCGTCGGGAATTAAAAATATGGGACAGTCGGAAACGACAGAACATTGAAACTTATCCAAAAATTTCGGGACGTCTCGTGAAATAGGGACGGTTAACAACTTTAGTCTGAACCCATTTATGTGGGGTCTGGACTAGACTTGAGTCTACCTTCTGCAAATGCAACTTTAGTGGCATAACGATAGCGGCGCTGTCAGGGTTGCTGAGTTATGTGCCACGGGCAGCGTTAATTGCAGTTCGCTGGCATTGCTATCAAGGGATAGGATTCACCTGCGGTGCTTTTTAGGGTGCCTTACGTTACCCAAAGGATAGCAAACGGGACCCGACAGACATACAAAGCGCTTTATCTCTCAAACCTTAATAGGTGATTTGTTGAAATTTTCACAGTGTTCACATTTCCCATTTAAATAAATATTAATTTTGTGGTTGCACTGGCAACACAATCCCCTCTTCTGGGATGTTTTTTTCGGTTAGTTTTTGAATTGACAACTGTCGCCGCTGTCTTGTCTTTTTTTCTTTTTAATCTGTCGGTTTGAAGTCGTTGTCGAGGAAACACCGCTGTCGCTATCACTGCTCTTTGCTGCCATTCTTTCGACACTTTATCGTTCTCGTACGTCTATCGCCTTTCGTCTTTCGTGTTCTGTCGCGTGTGAAACACAAGAACTGAAGTGCTGAAGGGAGCTGAAGGACGGACGGACCCGGCTCAATCGTCGTCAGGTCAGGCGACGCTACTCAGGGTGGGCGGTCGTGGAAGGTAAATCGAGGAGCTGGAAGCGGCTCCCGCCCGAGTTACGCTGACCTTTGACCCCCCTTCGCTATCAATCAAATCAATCATATCATATAGGCTTTGATGTATAAGTTTAAGATGATTTGAGAAAAGATGGCCAGAGTGGAGTTTTTTTTTTCCGCTGCCTTTTTCTCCACTACAAATACGGCCCGAAGGCAGCGGCTAACATAGTAACATAGTACATTGACATTCAGCAAGCAGAATGTAAATTCTTTACGTTGAAATAAATTATTGATTTCTGAATCAAATCAAATCAAACATTTTTTATTCAAAGTAGCACAGAAACTGCGACTTAATGAACGTTACAAGTTGAACTAGGTGTCCATTTCAAAATCTTTTGGAGCAAAAATGGACAAAAAAACTCCAAACTTAGTCTTTTCAAGTCCTTAATTAACAGAGTTTATATAAATATTCTAAAACCTGGAACTCATGCATTGAACTGGCATTAATGCCAGACATCGTTGTCGTCTAAATAATCTTTAATGTTACAGTAGCTTTTTTAGCACAAAGTGTGCTTTACACATTTTTTGAACCGCGTTTCTGGCAAGCTTATTATATCCTCAGGGATCTTATTGTAGAAACGTACACAATGCCCCATAAAGGATGTATTAACCTTTGTCAGCTTAAATTTTGGGAACAAAATTTTATGTCTATTTCTAGTATTTACATTGTGTTGGCTACCTACAGTTTTAAAGTTACTCATATTTTTCGTAACGTACATAATATTTTCATACATATACTGACTAGCAACTGTTAGGATGTTAGTTGCTTTCGGATCTGGTCTGGTATCGGATCGAATCGGACCTGGTAAGTCTTTCAGCCTTCCTAAAACTCCACCTACAATCGCACTCAATAAACAACCTACCGACACTCGTCATACAGTCCACTAAATTATCGCCCACCACGATATCCCCGAACTAAATACACATAATATGCGTTATTAAATCGACACGCAAAAAAAATTAAAAAATAGAAAACAAATCATCAGAGGGAATTTAAAAAAATATGATTGGAATCACCTTATTTTTTTTTCCTGGATGACTATTATTTGTTTTATTTAAATGCATTGTAAAGGACTGATACGATATGAATTAAAATCAGTATAGCACTTACGTAAAGGCAATAGATGAACTGAATTAACGGAGAATTGGTACCTAATTTTATCTGTATGAATATTTTTAACATAATCTGCTTCAAACTAGATTCCGTTTTATAACAGCCATTGAGCCGCCTTCGCATGATAAGTTTTAATTTTGTTAATGTTTTTATTGTGCGATAAGGTGTAAAAAAGGTGTGTAATATTGTGTGGCCAGCACCACTGTTTCGGTTTCGAGAAGTTTTTTAACAGCTTTTGCGTTTTAGAACAGAGGTACCGTTTCGTTTTACGAGTTAGGTTAACTAACTTCTGATGGAAACTTTGTTTAAGCGTAGTAAAATACTGAATGTATGTTTTAAAGGTTCAAACTGTACGTTAGCCTCATGAAATTCCACAAATTAGATGTAACATTATTATTAATTATACTTATTTCATATTGTGAAATGGAACGTCGCTTTTTACCTCTCGCCATTTGTTTATGGTCAGAGGCTAATCATGCTCACCAAATCCTAAAGGATTCCTAACGGTTAGCTGTCAATTTCCATACTAATTGCTGTCGCAAATGTAAGTATTCCGACAGGATTTGGTGCGCGTAATATAGGGGCAGGTTTCGAATCGCAGCTTCACTTGGCTACATTTATGACGTAATACTTTCTTTACTAAAGTCAGTCAACTAACAGCAGGTACACTTTTGGGAAGTTGGACTGTAGCCTACTAAGTATCTGAGTAGCTAGAGTGTACCCATGGAAGTGATAGTTGCCATGTTGCCGATATTCACATTAGCGTCGTCGTCGATAGCAGATCTGGGTTTAACTATAATATCCTATTTTATAATGCATTTTTGCAAACAGTGAACATCATAAATGACTATAATGGTGATAGCTAATTTTAGAACACACTAAATTTAGTGAGTCGGAAGTTATTTTACGGTCTTTAGAAGTGTGCGGAAAGTGGTGGCTTAATAATAGCTGTTGCTCCAATAACGACTGAAGCAATTTATGCAAGTGAAAATCAGGGAAAGACAAGCGCAGCGTAATCCTCTCCGCCAAATAAAATCAACTCATTATCACGAGCGGAAAAGCTAATCCGATAACTTAATGAACAACGCTCCGCGCGAACGAAAAAAGTGAACGAATCGGACCGGAGAGATTATTTTTGGGTGTAGTACAATAATTTACAAAAGTGCTTACTTGCGCCTGTTCTCACGCTGAAACAAGTAAAGTAGAAGGACTGGTTCTAGTGGGCTCGTGGCGGTTGGAGAAGTTCTAGCTAGGAAGGCATCGGTGTGTTTCTTCGGGGAAAAAGGTTGCTTTTTTAGGATTCCGCACCCAAAGGATGTCTGTTTGTCTTCTGATCTATAAAGGACTTTTCTTATGAACCTTTATAGACAGAAAGTTAATAATTTTACAAATTATGAGTTATTTTAACGGATTGCCTAACAAATAATATAATTTACAAAAAGAAAGATGTTCCATTAGAAAATAAAAATTATCACCATCATCATCAGCCATTCAACGCCCACTGCAGGACACAGGCCTCCCTCGTGGTTTTCATTACCATGATGGTTTTTGCCATAATCAAATATAAACATACGAGCGTCAAACTTTTTGTTATTATTTATTAGTATATTTCCCGTACTATAGGGCCTATAGGAATAATAATAACTTCCACACAACACAATCACTTGTCCTGGTCTCAAACTAGGATTCCCTGTGTTATTTTAACCAGGCAAGAACATCAGAAACATGAAAATAAACCTAAAATGAGGCTATTAATGTACCAATGTACAGCGGCCCAAACAAAATTTGTTATAGAATAACAAAAACCTGCTAAGTGTGAGTCGGGCTTAGGCTAAGGGACTCGAACTGTTGAAAGAAAATGCACATTTGTGACGCAATATTATATATTTGTTATCACGTCATTAAAGTGTGTCCGAGAGTCCGACTCGCACTTTTGTTATGTTGTTTTTTTACTTTAACCACGACCTTACTCAAGCACAGACAGAAAAGCTTATGATTGCAGTCAGCGTTGCAATATTTTGAGCCAAAACTATTGAGTGTCTGTATCGTTTGCAATCAACATGCTGGGAAAAAAAGACAAATAATGACTGAAAGAGTCAGGTCAGATCTGCAGCTTTTGGATCAATCTTTTTGTAATTTATATTGGAAAAAATTGGATGCTTCCTGTTCTGTGCGTGCCCATACTTTTGAGTAATACTGTCTTGTTGGCTGCAACTCTGGTCTTGTCTGCGAAAGACGTTAAGAGCGACTTAATCGCACGCAAGTGATATTGAATTCACAAATTCATTCCAATCATAACAATATTTTCACATGACTTCAGTGGTCATATGCGATAGATTTACGTGAACTGAACATCGTAATGCAAAAATATAGTCTTGCGATTCTGATATTTCTTAGGTAATTGTTAACAAATCCTTCTAAAACTTATAACGTAGATAAAAAGGCCCTCTCTCCATGATACAGTAAGTAAATTTTACAAATTATCCCTTTCATCTTTAACTGTTCAATTAATTCAATTATACCTTATTGCACACGACATTACATAAAAAATACACCGTAAAGTTATCGAAAAACTCTAGGGGAATTAGAACAAAATAATTTGCCCAACGATTCTAAAGTGACTAGCTTTGTAGTGCTGTACTCACTTCTAGTTCTCGACTATGGCAATCAGCTTAGTTTTCTGCAGGATTACCGTGATAATCATGTGAAGGAAAGATCCGTAACTCGTTTGGCGATCTGGGTGCAGCTATTATTTGCATATTACTTTCGGCCAAACAAAGGCCTCACGCTACCTCTGTCGTATCACCAGGCACCGCCCCGGTGTCACGGGCCGTAACGAGGTCGCCTTCTGCATAAACGTCGCAAGGAAAACAAATTGTTTTAATCTAGTCCGCGCGGTGGCGGGACCCGCGAAAGTTATAGGTTCTAGGCTTGCGCGGTTCAGACTACGTAATGGTGAAATATGCTTAATTATCATCGCTGTGGATGGCAAATGCCTGGTGTTAACAGACAGGTGCACTTTTCGTAAATCACGTTTTCTCTGAATAAGTGTCTAGTTACTTACCTAGGGAATCAACGTTTAAGGAGATATTGAGGAAAATAATCGCACTTTTTATACTACATTGTACCCAATTATATCCTAGCAAAATTTTGCCGTCTTAGTAATATTACTAAAATGTATTGCTAAATGCACTTGTATTACTAAAACGGCATTGATATATTTCGTTGGTTTCTCTTTTAAAACAAGTGTTGCACTTTTAACAACCCTATAACGTGTTGCAAAAAGGTCCGGTGACAGTTTCAAATAGTTTCTATTCGGAGACCAACTCGGAAATCGCGATAAAATATCAGTTGTTCTGTACAAAATGTTGATCCCTGTGTATGAAAAATTTTTGGTGATTTTGGAGTTTGTCTCATAATAACAGTTTTCCGTATTGATAAGTAGAATCTCCCACATAAGTTTTACTGGACATTTCTGCAACATGCTCTACGTATTTTTTTAAGATCGGGGGATCCTAATGTTGCCCTAAGGGGTTGAAAGGAAGAGACAAACATATTTCACTGCTCCCTCTTTTAAACGAAAAGAAAAGAGTTTAATAGTGCGACCTCAAATACCTAATAATTCTTTGTTCTCTAACTGCTGTGTATACATACAACGGTAGACAAACAGACAACCCTTTTTTGTA
Source organism: Yponomeuta cagnagella (assembly GCA_947310995.1). Lineage (NCBI taxonomy): Eukaryota > Metazoa > Arthropoda > Insecta > Lepidoptera > Yponomeutidae > Yponomeuta > Yponomeuta cagnagella. The sequence continues at coordinate 14,736,271 of OX371271.1, read as the reverse complement.
TATTCGCGCGGAGCACACGTCCAAACTCAGAGGCACAGCGGCGGCAGTTGGCGCGGTTGTTTTGTAAACATTAACTAACTTGAGTGTTCGCCAAAAACGAAACCATTTTAGCGCTTTGCGTTGCCCCGGCCCCATTGTCGCTACTGTGTATCAGTTTAAAAACAAATGGCGCGAAATACGTTGTGAATAATCCAACTAACTCCTTGCACAAGGTTTTCTATAAACTATCGTCAGCATACATTTTCTATTGTACGCTTTCTTTAGTAGTATTACCTCTGAGACCGATCTTGAGTGCGTTGTCAAGTTGCTGTTTTGTTTCGGACATCATCTTGAAATAGATACTCAGGAGCGATGTTGAAAGTAAGAGCAATATTGAGTGAACGAGAGAAAACGACAGGGGGAAGAAGACAGATGGGAGAGCTGTGCTCTGAGGAATTGCATGCAATGCAGGAATGGCATACATACCCCGGCCCTGTTGTCGTTACTGTGTATCAGTTTAAAAACAAATGGCGAGAGATACGTTAATAATCCCACTGTCTCGTTGCAGAAGGTTTTCTATAAACTATAGTTAGCATACATTTTCTATTTTACGCTTACTTTAGTGGTTGTACCTCTAAGATCGATCTTGAGTGTGCTGTCAAGTTGCTGTTTTGTTTCGGACATCATTTTGAAATAAGCACTCAAGAGCGATGTTGGAAGTAAGAGTACAAATATTGAGTGAACGAGAGAAAATGAGCACATCTCTCCTATCTCCCTTCAATTCGAATTTTACACGAAGGCCATGGCCATCTTATTATTTAGAAATTGTTACCGTTTCAAATCAATTTTCAACGTTTCAAAGAATATTTAGTAGCGCCTCCTAGTATAGGTAGGTAAACTAGATAGTTGAAGTGTTCCCAGAAAAAATAATTTTCAATAATAATTGGACATCATAATCAAACTCAAAATCCCCGGCAAAAGCCACTTGTGTAACGGTTTTAAAATGTTCTAGAGAAGCTTTATGCCAGAGCTTTTCCAATTGCAAACTCGTACAACGTATGGGTACTCAGCCACGTAACATTGGACCGATGGCTATCTTGTTTGCTTTTATCCTTATAAAAATTTTCGTGTAGCCGGGTGAATGCAACGGCAAGGCTTCCAATATCGTCCGGATTATCCACCGCAGAACGCAATAAGTCCCGTGTTTTACCTACAGAAAACCAAGTCCTATAGGCTAGACAGTAGGGCTCTATTTTATGTAGCATCTTTGTATTTTGACTAAATATCTGTAATGTACTGGCGGGACCAGATGCTGTAAAATTAAAGAGCATAGAAACTACGCATTCATAACATTAATGCATCGAGGTCCACTTTGTACGATACTGCGAGGCAAGATAGACATATCTTGTAAATAAATTTCATCACATACAAAGGGCGCTAACAGACCTCGAGACTTCTTTGTGTTAAACCAAGTAAAAGCCATTTCTTTGTTATGGCATGTACGTATTACATTGAATCATCAAGACAGTCAGCATATGATAAATATTTACATTTTTGCTGCAAAGTCAGCCGTAACGTAATTGCCTAGAGTGCACAAAGGAGCCCGCCCATTGTACCTTTTTCATTGTAACCTTTATTTATGTATTTTTGTTTCTTGTATCTAATAAAAAATATTCTCATCTTATCATAGCAGCAAATTTACTATTACATATTTGCCACCCGTAAAGGAAGCAGGTAGAGACCAAGCATCGATATATTGTTTGACATATCTTCAGATGGGCTGACTTAGATGGATGGAAGAAAATGTCAATGCCGGTCAATATTGACAATGAATGAGTGCAAACTGGTCTACATACCAATGTTTGCATCCAAACGATGGTGTCAATTATATGCATAGAGCAAAGCAAGACGCGGCGGCCGTGGCGGGTTACGCCTTGATGACCCAATAGTTACATTTCATACTGCAAAAGGATAATAGTAGACACATATATAAATAAAGATCTCTCAAAAGGGCACCTCACGTAGCGATTCCCATACAAGCGTAGTTTGGACACATCACCAATGTATTTAAAGAATGTATCGATGTATCGACGGTGTATGTGCTTAGAATTGACGATGAATAAAAAAGAGCTTCATAGCAGTTAAGACTGACATGTTATTGTTCATCTTTATAAAATAAACAGTTTAATTTTTTATTTAAGTCTTTTTATAAGAACTTTCAAAGAAATTTCATTTTGATTGGTCCATTTTCAATGGGGTAAGCACGATCGATCCTCGATTTGGGTCTTCTCAACATATTGGTCAAGTTTTGTAGCGATCCGACCTATCGTTTGTAAGTTAAAACCAACCTCAGTTTGTCTGGGAATTGCATTTTGAAGTATACCCTTAAGTCGGTATCCAGTTCCCTAGTAATTAGCTCGTGCTAGGACTAGAATATTCCATCTTATTCTTATTGTGGAGTTGAAAATTTGTGAAGATGCTTGAATATTTCGATATTTGTAACTTAGTCACGCTTAAACGGCATATATACGAAACTTACTCCTTAACTCGGTAATTTGATTTCGTGGAATAATTTACAAGAATGTTGAATCTCACCAGAATGTGATATGGTTCATAAATTTAGTAAGAGTATTATTATGTTTTTAATTGGTTTTTGAACATGAACATTACACGAATCCTATTCATTTGCAGCGCAGAATGAGAGAGGGAGATGTAATATCTCCGAAACTGTTTACAGTTGCACTTGAAGACGTATTCATTCACACTTCTGGACTGGGAAGGAACTGACATCAACATAAATGGCGAGTACATCACTCACCTTCGATTCGCCGATGACGTAGTGATTATGAATGAGACCCTGGAAGATTTGAGTTCAATGCTCAATGACCTGAACAGAGCTTTTAATAGAGTGGGTCTTAAAATGAACATGGACAAGACTAAGATAATGTCGAACTCCCATATAGCACCCACTTCTATCAACTTTGGCGACTCTAACCTCGATGTTGTCGACCACTATGTATACCTGTGCGCTGTGGAGTGCCGGCTTAAGAATAGCACTCCCCCGTATCTTCTCGTGGGTGTCGTAAAAGGTGACTAAGAGAATACCCGCGCATACTGCTACTCAGCACATACGGGTCGTACTGGTGTCGGAGAGCAGCGACATCGGTACGTTTACTGTCTGCGATTACCGACCCGCCTGCTCAGCGTGGCAATTACGAGTAAATCCTTCTATGGCAAGTCAAAACGGACCACGGCCCACAGTTCCCGGTCGCCCTGCTATTTCTGATCAAGGCGGCGGTCACGGTAACGGCAGGGCAGGGGGTGCGAAGAATTCCCGGGTTACGGAAGGCCGCCAGAAACAACTAACCTTGGCGACGTATAATGGACGCACGTTACGGGTGGACGAGCAACTGGCACAACTGCAAGTCGAACTCGAGAAGGTAAAGTAGCACGTTCTTGGATTCCGAAGAGAGAGGGAGGACATTGAATCAGGCCACTTTCTATACTTTCGAGAGGGAGACCAGTTGTCTCAGAGTGGCGTAGGGTTCCTGGTAAATAGAGATTTCTGTGGCAACGTTGTAGAAGTGTCAAGTCTATCGAGCAGGGTTGCGTACCTCGTAATTAAACTGAAAGGTATATCCTCTGACGACCTGGTTACTATATCGGGAAGTCGCTGGATGCGGACGGCACAAGACCGGGAAGCTTGGAAAACTATTAGGGAGGCCTATGACCTGCAGTGGGCGTCAAATGACTGATGATGATGATGTACATTAGTACCAGTTAATAAATAAATTTCACAAATAAAAAAAAAACCGGACCGAAGCGGGATTCTACCTCGCCCCCCTAGCATACCACGGGAAATTTTTCTTTCTATGCTTATCACAATGCTTTTCTTGGAATTTAAATGTTCATTCAAATGCTCGAGTTAAATGCTCTAGATACATAGCAGGCAGACATGTTAGTAATTTAGTTGCAAATCCTACAAAGTAGATGGCGTTTCTGCCATAATCAGACGTAATGAAAAAAAGATTTAGTTAAATGTTCTTCGTTTGCAGATGACACATGTTTATGTTAAGATCCATAGATTAAGAATTAAAATGATATTTAATTAAACCTGTTAAATCTTCGGTGGTGGGTAACGTAAGAAAATCTAAATATCAAATTAAGATAGGAATATTCTTTATTCTACACCGGAAAAAACAACAAACACAAAATATTTGCAAAGCTACATAGTACAATTGGCCGCCTCATTGCTAAAAGTAATTTCGACCAGACAACCTTACGATGGCAAGATGCTGAAGAAATTTAGAAATAAGAAAGACGGGTAGCTGGTGCAAATTTGAATATTAATACATAAGTACTTGTACTTAATAGCAATACACTTGTATACCTTTACCTACATAAGGCTCTCAAGAGCCTCCTTCTTTTTTGAAAACGGTTCGTTCTTTCTTTTTTTTATGTTCAGCGATTACCAAGTTGCCTGATAATTTTTTTTTTCTACAGTTTGCTTTTATTTAAAGTTCGGTCCATAAGAACTTTTTAGTGCTTATTTTCCTTGAAGTCGTTTTTTTTTGTAAAAAAATTAGTGGTTCTGTCAAAAACTCTGAAGATTAGCGAGGAAGATACCTCGTGCAGAGTTGACGGGTTATAATGGATTGTTTGCCTTCCGCGCGGACATCCGTCATCGATCGTCGGCACCGGCCTAATTACATGTAAATAAATACGAATACGGGCTCGAAGAGCGCACGGAGTAGGCTTCTCGTCGAAAAGTGACCTTATGTGTGCGTGAGTCTTGAGAAAAAGCGTAGATAGGATTACCGTGCATCCTACCAGATGCGTGATGCACCTATGGACCCAAAACGTAGACACTAGCAGTAAGACTAGTTCGCCGCTTCAAAGTCGCTCGGAGTATTATGGAACGGGCTGTGCTCCGAGTCTCTTTGTTCACCATCAAAGATACTCTGGGCTGGGTGGATCACCATGCATCAGAATAAAAACTATCAATGAAAACTAAGGTAATCGACATAGCCTATAAATTAGCAAGTCGAGTCGATCACTTTAGTGGGTACCTACAGTTTGCTTTTATATAAAGTTTGGTCCATGAGAATTTCTAAATGCATATTTTTCTTGAAGACGTTTTTTTTTGTTAAAAAATTAGTTGTTCTGTCAAAAACTCTGAAGATGAGTAAGAAAGATACCTTGTGCAGAGTTGACGGGTTATAATGGATTGTTTGCCTTCCGTGAGGACATCCGTCGTCGATCGCCGGCACCGGCCTAATTACATGTAAATAAATACGAATACGGGCTCGAAGAACGCACGGCGTGGTCTTCTTGTCGAATATAAGATTAGCAAGTCAAAGTATCCGTGGGCTGGCCACGTTTGCGAAAAACCAATAGCCGATGGGGAACAAAGGTTATCGAGTGAACCATGAATTGGTTAACGCAGTGTAGGATGCCCACCAGTCCTCCGGACCGACGATAGGTTGCTGGTAGCGGCTGGATGAGAATGTCCAAGAACCGAAAGAAGTGGCGTACCACGAGGAAAGCCTGTGTCCAGCTGTGGAAAAATACGGGCTTATTGGTTGATTGAGAATCGCCCAGTACCTAAGATATTAACCAGTCCAGCGAGTTTTAACTGGCCTGCTTCAGAACTAATTCTCTTCCACTTTATTTCATTCCCACTGGGGGCCGCCGTATATTTGTAAAAATGGCCTCCGTCTGGGTGAATCTGACGTCATATTTGTGATGTCCTTGCCTGGTTACATAGCACAGGGATAGTACCATAGTTTAGGACTAGGACAAGTGATTGTATTGTGTGGAAGCTATTATTACTTTATTATTTAAAAGGGGTACCACTTTTCTACCTATGCATTGTAGTTGTGTGCATATTTCAATTCCTGAAAGCCGGTTACTGAATTGAGAATTTCACTAAGTAAATACTTAAGTAACATTTTGTCATGCTCTCTTCTGAGAAATTCTAAGAGACAGCACTACAGTTAACTATTTACTTAGCGAAATTCTCAATTTAGAAACTGGCCCTTGGACTGTATTTTACTTAAGGATCATAAATAACTACTAAAGGGAAAACAAGCTGTCAGAATAGAAAAAAGTCGTAGAAGTACCCTTTCCCGCAATAAACCTAAGTAAGCCGAAGTATTACCAGTTGCTGGCTCGAGGCATATTGGGTTTTGTTAACTGATGATTGATGATCAATTTGCAAGCCAAAATTAGAAAATTTGGGGGAAATTGAAAGGTTATTACTTGTATGTACTTCATGAAATTTAGTAGTTACTGATGATAAGGAATTTAGTTTTTTCAATTAAGAGTAAGTAGGAAGGTAGCCTTTTTGAAACTAATACACATAAAACTATGGGTACATCAGTCAAGGTATATAATTGTGTATAATTTTGAGACCTTAAAAACTTGCTTTATTTGGATCTAATCCATATCAAAATATAGGCACATCAGTAAACGACTCACTTTTACTTCAACTATTTATTTTACTATACATATAAATATTTTTTTCTGGAATACTACAATAGTCTCACATATTTCAAATCTTGTTAATAAAGTTTATTCCGAACGGAATGTACTTGCGGGCGCTTAGCCACAACCTCGTGCGGGTGCGGGTGAATGAAATGAAAAAAATGTACCGCAAGTGCACGAGCTTCAGAAAATTTTCATTCATTTTATTCTATGAATGCGGGCATTTGACCGCAGGCTAAGTCACCGAGTTTCAGTGCTTAGTAGTTACAGAGGTGCTTAGATTTAATTTAATGTACTAGCTACTTAGAAGCTTTTGAGTGGTTAGTTTATAGGAAAACTGTTTAATGAACTACCTAGCTAAGTGAGCGTCATAAAAATAACATCGCAACGATTGTTATTGCTTATAAAGCGTCCGCTATCTGTCTATAATTAAAATAGGTATCTTGTGCCACGTTTTATTTGTCGGATGACTGGAGTGTAATAAAGTAACTGGAAAGTAACAGTAACTCCGTACATCCGATTGATGAAGTCCACGCTCCGACCAAACCTACTCCAAACCGTTTTTGGGTCCGAAACATTCTAATTAAATTGGAAACCACAGATGACGTAAACCAGAAACTCGAAGAAGTGGTGGAATTCCTCAGGGAAGAAGGGACGAAGTTCGGGTAAGTGTACGGGTAAAAAGTCCAAACTTAAGAAAAGAAAAACACAACGAAACATAACGTGTTTATGTTTTTAGACAGAAACACTTAGAATAATGGAAGAGCGACGAACAGACCCATTGTTAGCTTTGTTAATTAACCAGGTGCGCAACAAAACCATAAAGAAGCTGGTACGATGCGACTTCAGATGCTCTAACACGCTCTTGATTAAAAAATCAAATGAACAGAATCGGGGTTCGAAAGTGTTCGTCCAGCCTCTGAGTAGAAGTGACCTCACAAAGCTGACAAAGTCAACAGGGAATATCGTCGCATCCAAGTCGGAGATTCTGTCGATAGTTGAAGACTTTTACGGCAAGCTCTACGCATCGCATGCTTCTAGGCCCGTGCCCGATACTGAGGATTGTAGAACCACTTTAACCCGCCACTTCACAGAAGACCTGTCGAAATCAACCGAGATGACATAGTGATGACCCTTAAACAGCTCAAAAATGGAAAGGCCCCGGGCGAAGAGGGAATCACTACAGAGCTTTTAAAAGCTGGAGGAGTCCCAGTTGTAAACCAGCTCCTAAAGCTCTTCAATTCCGTTCTCTTCACTGGAAGAACTCCACAGGCATGGAACAGAAGCATAGTAGTTTAATTTTTCAAAAAAGGAGATAAAACCCTATTCAGAAACTACCGCCCGATTTCGCTTCTGAGTCATGTCTTGCATGAAGACGAAGAGGGGTAGGCAGAGACCAGGGACTTCCCTTTGCTACGATCCTGACAGAGCACTTTCGCTTCCTCAACATTCATTTTTAAAAGTTTATATAAACTTTACAATAATGAATTTCAAAAATCTATAACAGACGGGCATGAAAGAGATACCTTAGCACATAAATATCGTTGTATAGTCTCGCACGAGTTATTTACAGATATGTCACGCATGCCTAGGGCCAGGTGCATTGTACGCGATGATATAGGCGCGGGAATCCCGTGGGCGCCATAAACAGCCTTCGGCCTGCACATTGCACCATTGTCCAATAGAACTGACCCAAATGGCGGACGTGAATTGGTGTGTTTGAGCTAGATGTATAGTTTCCGGTAAAAAAATACGAAAATGTTGATACCTGAAAAGCAAAAAGAGTGGCGACTTGTGTTAAGCAAGATTATAGATAGATAGAGTTCAATTAATTGTATACAAAAAAGCTTTTTTTGGGAAAAAATAGACTTGAAGAAAAATACGCACTAAAAAAAGGGTTCTATGATTTCCTTATGGATCTCACCAAGAATACGCCTTCTAACAAAAAATAATTAATGAGACTTCATTAATTATTTTTTGTTATAAGGCTCATTCTTGGTGACTGGCCAACGCGGTAAAGAATTATAACTGTTAAGTTGCATTAAAAAGTATTTACAGAAGAATTTTATTGAGAACCTCCTTCTTCTTTTAAATTGGTTAAAAAGATGACCTCATCACTAAAACTGATCTCTTTCTGACAATTTTATCACGGCTTGTCTACGCTGTGTGCAAATTTTTATTAAAATCTATTCACATTTTTAGAAATATTCAACATTTACTGTCGTATAAATTGACCGTTATGCTATTTTGAGTAATCGAACTGTAGGTTGCTACTTAATTAATGATACTTGAACGATCACTGCACATTTCACAAAGCATAAATTGTCTAAGTTTTCACGTACCACCGAGGTAGATTGTGTTATATTTGTAGTCAAACGTTGAAAGAAGTACCTTTGCCTGGTTACCCTACGACACGGTATCCTAGTTCGGGACCCAACCCTTGTATCACGTAACTTTTCACTCTATCGGGGTAATCATTTAGACAACTCCAAAGTGTCAAAATATGTATGTTTTTGACAGTTCGGAGTAGGCTAAATCAGACAACTCCATACAGTGGAGGACTTACGTGGTCGCACCCCAGGGCAAGTGATTGTGTTCTGTGAAAGCTTTTTATTTATTTAATGTAGATATATTATCTAGCAGGTAACATAACAATTTTCAGTAACACAAACAGATTTTAGAATAAATAATATTTATTCATTAACTGACCTATTTCAGGTGTAAAGCATTATAATTCCACTAAGGCTTAATTTTTGTATCACGACAGGCTAAGTCCTTGAACAAAATTTGAGTCCACACACTTTTGCTCATTGAAAATGACAGGGAGATAGGGACAATCTCTTGGGGACGTGATCACAAAGAGCAATTTCGTAACAGGTATCTCAGTGTGGAAGTAAACAATATAAAATACTTTTATTTCTTTTTCGGATTCCCGCTACGTCAAAGACGATTTCTTTTTATTAGGTACCAATTCTCGGAAATCGTTCAGTTTATGTTACTCAGATTCTCATATACCTCAGCGCTTGATGTCACCAATCTGCGGTTACCACGCATGTTTAATAAGGTGCTCTATACACTAGCGCTACCAATAGAAAATAACAGATCGTTTCTGCAAAAAGTGTCAGACCAATCTCTCAATCATGTTGATAGTGATATTTTGGATCTACGACCGAGAAATTCATGGATCGGAATCACGGATCTGACAGGATAGCATTTAGGCCAAAAACTGCCGTGTTTGGTCTGACCCTAAATGGCAAATCAACAATAGATTTCCAGGTCAAGGGTTGTCAATAGTTAGAGTTGTCAATTGGCACTTTGGTAAAAATAACTACTAAAAGCTTCGTTGATAGATGAATAACATGTGTGATAAAGCGGGTGTTAGATGCAGCGTAATATTCGTCACAAAATCGGGCGTATTTTGTATCTTTTGTAGCGAGCGCCTTGCCCCAACACACAAAATATTGTGCAGCGGGGCCAGCAACGCTCTAACTTCCTATACAATATAAATTGCATTTTCAACACGCTAGTTACGTCAAACGACTCCCGCCCCGAGCTCCCGCGGAATAAAGTCCAACTTCACACAACGCAATAGTGGTTTAATACCGGTAATGTGGTGTCGCCTTTCTGTGGCGAGATAAGGGCACGCGACATTGACTATTCAAAGGGTTGCGGTTTTCAAAATTCGCGCACAATGAATGAAAAATAACCCTCCACCTTTACGGTTAACGAGGTGTTTTATCAATTTCGGTTTTCAGCGTTTATTTTCGAGCGGTATTGGGAAGTGCACGTTTTTATATAACAATTACGTTTTTAAACAATCACGCTCGAAAGTGGAAAAATAACTGTGACTATTAATTCACCAGTCCTGGAATTGCGCGAATGTTACGCTACGCGAAGCAAAGTTGAGCGTGATCGTAGCGCTTGCTAGGTGCTACGCGGCCGCAGAAACGTAGCTTTCGCGTAGCAACAACTTACTCTCTTCTATAACTGACACAGAAGTCACGCAATCTAATTCTGCCATGATTTATTTAATGGAAGGCATTACGTTATAATAATTTGGCATACAACGTCCCGCAATGGGTTCAGAATCCCCTTGAACTTAGTTGATAAATATAAATGATAAATGTAATTGTGTACCAATTTAACAAATTATATACCAAGCAAGGTAAGAAATCACTTTTGGCCCGCTTCGCGAACATTTTTCTCTTGAACTTAACCATCATATTCGGTAGATTAACGTTTACCAAACATACCAGTAATAAAAAAAAAAACTTACATTCTTATGACCAACGACGGTTTGTGATATTTTAGTGGTGGTAAAATGCCCACCACAAAGAGTTGGGCATTTTAACTAAGTTATGGGTTTCAAAATAATGAAGACTCCTTAACAATTAAGTAAGTAAAAAAAATTTTATTGTATATGTGACTTTCTCAGCACTTTGTTGCTGGTTTTACAATAAATGATTGTGAAACTCTTGGCGAGGATAGTCTATAACCAATCTATAACTCTCTTTTCGTAAAACTGTAACCAAATATAATTTCATTTCAATAATTAGCGATTCATAGTATTATTCTTAAAAAGACTCGCGTCGGTCGCTAGTCTTAAAGAACAAAAAAAATACGTTATGTTAGTTAATCCATCTAATAGACTTTACAAACCAATCAGTTCAAGTGAAATATGTTCAAATGATTAATATAGTTATGCGTGGCGATTATGGCAAAACCCCTCATAGTCAGGGAACCTGCAGTGCGCGTAAAAATGGCTGATGATGATGATGATGATTAATATAGCCCAAGTAAAATAATGGACTTTGAAGTATAGAACCAGTCTATTCTTAGAATACTTAATTTCTAAGAAAAGACTGCGTTTAGATAATGGCAGTAAGTTTACAACATATTTCCCAAATTGTAAACTTGCTATGTTTGCTGGATACCATGGCAGCGTTTCTGTCGTATAAATTCTAAGGCAAGAGCTTCTAGGTTTCCTATTGAGTTTCACAGCAATATGTCGGGTATTTTATTTGCCTACCTTAATGATGCAATAACAATAAATAAGGTGTTCTCACCCATTTGCCACCCCTCGGCGCTCGCGATCCCTTCCACCAAACCACATTATATGAAACTAGAGATGTCTGTGGAATTAACGGTGTATCCTGAAGCCCAGGGGGTTTTTCTCTTTGCTGTTGGGGCGAACATTTTATTTAGCGCTTAATTTTTAGTAGAAATGTGATATTATAAATGCCCTTATCACATAATAGTCGCCTTACCGTACATGAACATAGCAAAATTATTCTAAACCATCAACATTATTTTATTCGATAGATTTACGTGAACTGTGTCCACACAGTAAAAAAATGTTTTAGGGTTCCTTAGTTTTCTTTCTTATAGTTTCGCCATGTCCGTCCCTCTATTTGTCCGTCTGCCTGTCCGCGGCTTAGGACAGAGACGACAATAATAATTACTTCAATCGTAAAATCTTTCTAGGGTATTTCCCTTACACCTGAATGCAGTTTTTTTTCTCGCCTACACCATATTCATGTGGTACCCCACCATGTGGGGTATCGTTGGATTAGTCGTCTAAAAAGATTGTGAGTATAGGAAAACCACTTTTTTTTTTTTATTTAGGGATCCATTTGCGAAATATTAAGCGTTATAGCGCAAATTTTTGTAGGAGTAGGGCGTCCCCTCCCACCTTTCCCGGCTTAACGGTTGATTGTAGAAACATAAGCAAATCAGGGTAAGTGGCACATATAATTAACTTAAAAGGGAAACTATGACAGCTAAGGAGGCTTTACAAATTGACGAGTATTAGGAGACCAAATTACAAAGGAAAATTTTGTACAAATTCTTTTGAAAGTTATTTTGCTGAAGTTGTTACTTCTGTAAAGCAGGTAAAAAACCTCTCCTTATACGAAATCCACACTGCGCGTGGCTTGACACGCACTTGGTCGGTTTTTTTTTTCTTTCAGTCTTGTGACCGCTAGTCTTTTTGTAATCATCGCAAATCATTCAATATATTAATGTAAGTTCTAGCCTTTACTACTACGTTTCGAGTTAAAAAAAAATTTAACAATTAAGTGAGTATTTACCAAAATTGGAACAAGGGCCACATTATAGTAGGGAAATGGCGGACAACATTTTTTTATATTTCTCTGTGAATTACTAACGAATTCTTTAGAAATTCGTAAATTTGACAACAAATGCCTTTCTCTCTATGAACTGTCAAACAATGCTATAATAAAGGTTTTATAATTCGGACTCAGTGTATGTATTATTATTAGTACATTAACGTTCACGAATTCTTGACTATTCTAAGAAAATATTTATAGGGTTAAAAGGCATCTTTGTTTTTATTAACGAACTTTTGTCGGTTTTCTGGAGTCGTTTACACTAAAAAACAATTTGGCCTTTGCATCTACGTAATGAGATGATTTTTACAACGTCCAGTGACACCTTCACTCACACTAGATGGATGCAGGGACTACTCGAACGCTGCAGTGCTGGGACATGGTTTTTTAAATAGAGTAGGCTTGCCCAGCACCTCCATCCTGACAGCTTCAGTCCAACTATTTAAATAATGAACTAAAAGTACGGTTTTTGTAGGTTTAGATTTATAGATAGAAAAGTAGCCGGGTGCTGAGTATTTTTTAATTGTGAATATAAATTAAAACTCCACACTGTGTCAATAGTTGATAGAGGATGCTGTGACAGTTTGGACTTAAAACGATCGATGCTGGCAATCAGTCAATTACTCTGCGCTATATCAATTAGATATGGCGACAGTGTTCGACGCGAAATGTGTGAGTGAAATTGACTTCATGAAATGTTTTCAGTTGGACACCGCTAAGCTATTTTTTATTTCTTAGTTAATTGTCAACTAATCATTTTGATATTCATAATGTGCCGCCGCCAAGTCGAGCTATGCAGAGGCACCCCGTACCATACTTTTCTCGAAGCATCTCGCGGCACTTTTGACCCCCCTGTATTTTCGTTGTGAGTGAAGCTAGAAGGCAATTTGAAAATTGGAATCAGGGAATTTGTACCTATATTTAATAATAATGAAATATCTCAAGTCAAAGTTCGGTCAAAACGTGGGTAAAACATACTCATCACCATCATGATTTTTAGAGTACTTATAGTAGGCCTATGGAGTTGAAATTTTGGATGCGGTTATTATTAAGTGAATTATGCACTATGAACATATTCTTGATTAGTAAATTATAATATAGACAAAAGTAAAAAATAATAATTTATGCAGTCTATGCAAGAACTAGCGTCATCTAGAGTTGTGTAGTGACATATATTTTCCAAATCACAATATATTTTCATATCAGGTGAAATTCACTAAAGATAAAAAATACAACTGTGAGCTAAAACTTATAAGTATCGGAAATTTATGAATGAACATACCTACTATACCCATAGAAAGACGATGACAAAAAAATATTCCTACTTCATGGCGCTACTACTTGAAAATTTTGCCTGCCTGTCATTGTAAAGTATTTAATTAATTAAAAAATGTTCATGAGGATTTCCGATTGGTAAGTAATAAAATTATAGGTACTGCCATACAAAATTTATAAAAATATATTAATATTGCTTTTCACCGCTAGATGGCGCTACGATAAAGTGTTTAGTTCAATGCAATAGAAAAATGTACAGCACCCTTGACGCAATATTTTCAATATGGCGCAATTTATAAAATTCAATATTATTCACGAATTAAGACGCATTTTATATGTTTATGGTTAAAAATTGCCTAAACCTTTGAATGAATAAACATTACGAAGCACCTATATAAAATCGAAACATGACTGTGCGAATTCAAAATTAATAAGACTGTCAATATGAACGCAATAAACTAAGGCTTTTGCATCTACGTAATGAGATGATTTGTACAGCGTATCGACTTAGAGGCACTTACCGTCCAGACTTGTCCAATATTGCTACATCAAAGCCTCTGAGAAAAATTAAGAGAGATAGGGAATGAATTATTATTATAGATGAATGAGTTATTGAATATGGTAGATGAATGAATTATTATTATACTTATTGCCGTGCTATTGCCAAGACACTATTTACATTTCAGAAATAAATATGTTTAATATTGATACAGTCATTAAATGTTCGTAGGTAACTAATTAGGAAACAATGTATGACAAAGTTGTTGAACAGGTGTTTTCACACTCACTGAAACGAATACGTGTTTCAATACTGAGTAAAATAATTGACTTGGCTTTACATGGACATCTCACAACTTTTTACGGTGGAAGCAAGACTTGGATTTTTGTACATTTATGTTCTTGATGGGATATATCTCAATAACTTGATTATCATTAAAAAAACTCTCTCTCTCCACTGTGCGTTAGGTAAATTTTGCTATCACGATAGCTTGTGATTGATTTACGTTTTCGTTTAAAAGGTTACGCGGTTTTGAAATTTTTTTTTTGCTCTTTTAACTATATCAGTGTATACAAATGTACGGCGATCCCAAGTGGAATCGACGATGTCCGGCATGGTAATCAGACGCGATAACGCTAGACCAACAAGGCAGTAAAGTACTTCTCTAACGCGCTTTAGAACAAAATAATACGATGCAATGACTAGCTAGTAAACAAAATAACTGCTCACAAACGAACAAAGCATTTGGAATATTCGTGCGGATTTACCTCTACCCTAAGGATACTTTATGAACCCTCTCATTTTTTTATTTTATTACAATCTTGTCTTTACATTTTATAGATATATGTGTATAGTAGAATGGAAACGTGTAGGTGGTAGAACCAATATGCTCAGTTCAGGTGTTCCTCTAGTCTCTGGGGTCCAGTAAAATGTCTACTCTCCCTACCTAACTGTACAGTGAGCCACAGCATATTTGTAATGTGACATTTATCTTTTAGTTAGACACCAAGAAACGCGCGTCATTCCGAATTTCAAAATAAGGTTTTCCGTTATACTATATTAACATACTAATGCAAATCAAGCAAAGTAAATTAAGGATGAGCGCAACTCCGGAACTAGGCAATAATGACAATTATAGTATTCAAAGATGAGCTCTGTATTGAAATTCATTTAGTTTCTTATGATTAGCTCTTTATTTTTATTTGACATTGTACCAGTGAAAGGTGTCTCAAAACGTGTGATAAAAGTTAACAGAAAATACTTTCGTATAACTAGTTCATACGATTAAAAAATACAGGCATTTGTTATACATTTACCACCTGGCTTGATTATCAGCCATTTATGGCTTAACGTTGAATTATAGGACACCACGAATGCGTCAAGACATCATTATATGATGCAGTTTTTTTTAAGCGCTGAGGTACGTGAAAACCTCAGATACGTATGTACCAATGAATTTGTTTTCTAAGTTACGTATATTTGTGAAGTTATAGCAGCATTGCCACACGCTGACGGTGAAGGAAACATCGATGCAGTCTTGCGTCTCCTTTTACGGGCCAGTTTGTTCGTCAAAAAGGTAAGAAAAAAAGAGGGGCAAAGAAAGGCCACAGAAAAGCTATTTTCAAAAAATTAAGATAATAGTGGCGGTTGGGCAACATTGGGCAATACTGGCAAGGGACTGCATGGGTTGGCGTGAAAGAAAATATGGCCTCTGTTTACTTTACGGGCTGATTAGATAGATGGATGACGAGAAGGTGGATGTCGTCGGCCTGCGACTTTTGGGTTCTTTTTATGGATGACATTTTTCAACACCAGCCGTTTCTCTGGTCGATTGTACTTGCATTACCGACGTGCCAGAGCAACGAGTGCTAGCCACCACAACGTCCAGAACTACACATTTGTAGCGCTTTACAGTTTACGACCCGAAACTAAGGGATACGCTTTATGACGTCGAGCTTCTTTAGAGGTTTCTCATTTGTAAATTTGTCGAGACAAGGAAGGTCTTTGGTGTCGTAAAATACCTCTGGGATAGTGTTGCTTGTAGATCAGAAGAACGGAAGTTATTATTATTATTGTTAACATTCTTTATTGCAGTCTCTCCACCAGTTTGTCGTTGTACACAACATTCGAAATAATTCGAATGTGGAATACAAACGACAAACTGGTAGAGAAAAAATGCTTGTTGAGCCTTAAGGATTACATGGTAGCCAACTACTTGCACAATAAAATTTGCCCGTAGGTACACGAAACAGGTAGTTGATTAATTATGAATTCATGCCACACATTCCCATTAGCAGCTGCGAATAATGGTGTGCAAAAAACTTTGCTGTTTCAAAATTACCGACCAATAAATTTATTAACAACAACGCAACGGCACGTGGCTATTTATTAATTAATCGAGCCGGTTTGCATGATATTTTTTTTACTCATAAATCGTGTTATAAACGTATTGAACAAAGCACCGTTCCACGTTACGGCCACTTAAACGCAGTTTTGTCGCATCCCGAAAAAGTTTTCCTAGTTATTTGTTTCAATGCAAAACAAGAGCCTAAACCACAGAGCTCGGCTCGGCCAACCGCCGCTAGCAAGGTTTAATATGCAATTTTCACACACAAGATTGACCTTTACGGCCTTTGGCTCACAGGTCTTAGTGGGGTGAGATTGGTCGTTGTTGGCCTGAAGTGGAAAAGTGCATGTAGGAAGGTACCTCACCATGATATAGTGTCGGGCCTGGAGCTCCTCCCCGAGGTGCGATAAACCCCGGCCCGCGCCCCCGCCACTTTCTTTATGGGAAGGTCGGATGGCCTCGCACTAGCCAGGTAAAACCGGTAGATTGCGGACCTATTTTTAGAAGCGTCTTGTCATTTCGCTTTCTTGTGTTATGTTTGTAATCTTTAGCTTTTTTGTTAGACCATTTATAATACTGTGGTAGATAAGTGTCCCTCGATGCTATACGCCTTGGATTTCGGACGAAAATTGTTCGAGCTTCATCTTATACTCGTACCTCGTGAGAATCAAGCTTGTTTAAGTTTCGTTTAGACGTTTTGACGTTTTTGGTCAACCAAAACCTTTGCTGAGTGCCTATTTCTAGGTACGGAATTCTTAAAAATATCGAGTATGAGTGCAAAGCATAATGGGAAACTATTGCACTTATACGTTTTTAATCGCCTGCAGCACGGTGGCCCCAGCGGCACAGTTATCGGTGCAGGGGCGGCCACAAAAAACCGCCATCCATTCGTTATTCCATTTGGAGCGGCACAGGTCTTTTATAGCATGTTTGTTGTTTGATATCTCCTAGGTTTATTTGCGAATCGCGTGCGGCCCGTTCCGTATATAGCACACGTCGGGAACCGTAGTATGTACATACCTACTTGTTGAGCTACCGTTACCCCCGGCATTTTGTGGAGAATTTTAATCCGTACCGTATTATTTCGAATGCCATTATATCAAAATTAGATTCGCTGACGCGTTCGTAGGTACAGAAAGAGCACAAGATGTGTATTGCTGAGTGAGCATTCAGAAGAAAATGTCAGGTGTAAAAAGTAACAAGGTTATATAACAAATGTATGAGATAACACTCTAACAAGATAAACGTATTTACTTTTCGTCTGAAGACGAAGGGAGTGAATATTTGAGCATTCTCGCCCACGTTTGCATGACCTATGAATTGATAATCGGGTGGGGAAAGGCGATGCAGTTTACAAGAGTTGGCATCGCATGCCGCCGGTGGTAGCGTGCAGTCTCTCGATAACCTCTTTGCTCGTAAGCTCTTGATTTCAATAAAACTTTCAGAGATAAGCCGCCGATTATTGTATTAATAATTTCTTCCCTTTCGCTTCGAGTATCTTCCTCGTTCGCACACTTTAAATGATTGTAAAAAAAATGTATACTTTTGACGAATCAATCAATGATCTCTCACTCGTCGACGGCTGAACATAGACCTCCTGCAAGACACGCCACATCTTTCTGTCTTCGGCTAATTGGATATCAAATTGACTTTAGGAAATAGAAAGAAAAAAATTGCTATTTAGGTTTTAATGTTATTATTTATTTAATTATCACCACTTAACATCTATCATTACAGGCGTAAGTAACTTATGCGATACAGTAAGAAAAAAATGAAGTAAACTTAAACATGTTATATTTAAACATGATACATCATTATAAAACAAGTCTTTAAATTACAATCTAAGTTATGGCCCTTTTGAACTCGTTCAGGCTACTGCCAAATATTGTTAAATAAGGAAGCCGTTAGCCGTTAACACAATAAATAATTCTAAGTTTTTATATTATTCCAGACCGAATAATAACTAAGGGCAAATATATTAGCAAAGGGCAAGGTAAAAAGTACCCGAAGCCGATGCATGCATGCATGCTACGACTAATGAATGTTGAGGTTGCGAAAGAGATCTGTCAGGATCGTGGCAAGCGGCAGTCACTAATGTATGGAATAATAACTTAGGTTTTTTTTAATGATGTTTTCTAGAAATTGAATATTGATATCGTCAATTGAAGAGTCTTTATTGTTGTACTACTGCGGGCGTTAGGCCGTAATAAGTATTTAGTAGGTATTTACTTACCTAAAACTCTCAATTCTGCCAACGACGAAAGCTTATTTTTAACCGACAGCAAAAAAGAGGAGGTTCTCAATTCAACGCGCATGTTTTTGATCTAAAACTTTCGTAAGCACTATCCATTATAAAATTAAGTAACCTGGACTTCCTTCCTGGTCTCGACTTTTCCGACAAAAATTCAAGTATGTGATTCCAGAATGTTTTTTTGCCACGTTGTCTCATAACTTCGTCAAATCTAAACCGATTTAACAAAGTCGATTTTTATCTGAGGGCACGGCAGTTTTTTTGCCAGGTCGAGCAAAAAAGCGTGATCAGACATGATACCGC
Organism: Yponomeuta cagnagella; assembly: GCA_947310995.1. NCBI lineage: Eukaryota > Metazoa > Arthropoda > Insecta > Lepidoptera > Yponomeutidae > Yponomeuta > Yponomeuta cagnagella. Next base: position 14,717,003 of record OX371271.1, on the reverse strand, counting down.
TAGAGCAACGAGACAGTCGTATTATATTCACTTCGTATTACCTATATAGAAAAATGTCCATTCCATTGGACATGTCGCAATTTAAACGACATGTTTCTTTTATTTTATAAATGACCTTGCATAGCTATTTGCATTGGCGGCGAAAGGTAAAATCACTTTCCCTGATAAGTGACAGGGATACATCCTTTTCTCGAAGCAGTTCAGGCCATTTTCGACCCCCCTATAACTCCGTTGTGGATTTTTATATTCAAGGGGATTCTAATCAACGATATTATGTGAACTGATGAAATGCCTTTAAATGGGTCTATTTGTACCAGATAAAATATCTCTGGATCTAGAAACAAATCCTTGATAAGAATAATTAAAAAAGGGAAATATTTAACATCTCAAGTAACAATTAACTATTATCTTTTGCCCGCGACTTCGTCCGCATGGAATGAGTAAATTTTGAGATAAAAAGTATCCTATATGTTTCCCCGGGACTCAAACTATCTCCATTTCAAATTTCATCTAAATCCGTTCAGCCGTTATTGCGTGATTGAGTAACAAACATCCAAACATCTTCACAAACTTTCACATTTATAATATTAGTAGGATACCTTGGACTAGTTATTTTCATTCGTCTTTTATTCACGAAATACCCGTCTCTATATAATATTTCTTGACTTAGGCCGTATTTTCGTGTTTTAAAGCAAGTAATTATTTGTTTGCTTAGTAATATTTCAAATCGATTAAAAATATAACTGTAGAACTTTTTGTAATAAAACAATGAGCGTAAAAGTAAACCAAAATTTCAGATACTTATCAGACGTTTCAGCTAAATTATGGATACTATTTGCAGTTTGCAAAAAGTGGAAAGGCATATTTGTGTTTAAACAGGGCACAAACACCTAATTTACATGCAAATTGATAGTTCGGAAATCAACGCAAATATAAAATGGCGCTCATCAAATATGCTACATAGTTAGCTGATTTGGTTTGGGTGTTGCGAACCAATGGGACACGTAAAAGGTATTTAATTGTGTTACATGCGTTTTGCAGCTCGTGCTAATTGTTGGCTATTGTCTGAATGACATTGTGTTTTTTCGCTGTCGGGGTTTCGATGAAGCGTGAAAATACCGAACGTCCTCGTAATATCACTCCCTAATTTCGTTAGTTTGTTTTTTTTTTGTACATTTGTGAAGTTTTAGTGAAACACTTTACAAATGTACAAAAATGTACGATAACAAGTGTTTTAAATAGTTTAACTGTTTTGTGCAAAAAATAAATAGTTTAAAACATGGTTTGACGCAGGTAAACAGTTAAGATCAATAGTATTTTCTAAGGTTAACACGAGCACTAGACATAATAAAAACTGAATGTTTACTCGTTTAGATCAAGATTAAGTTAAGATTTAAGATCAAGTGTATTGTGAAACACTTTGTTTTGATCTTCAACACCCCTTATATTTCATTAGTAAGACTATAATATCCCGGCATGCACCAATCACTTCGTTTTCTAACTTACATACATTTGTGAAGTTGTAGTTGCAGCAGTACCACTCGCTAACTGTGAAGAAAAACATCGTGAGGAAACCTGAGTGTCTGAGGTGTTCACATAACTCAACGCTTGAAATTGCCAATTCTCGGTGGGCACGCGTGGTAATTAAGCCCACACTCTCTCGCTCTGAGAAAAGGCCTGTGCCCTGCAGTGGGACGTGTATCGGCTACATATAAAAAAATCGTTTGTTTGTGGCCAAGGACCTGCGTGAGCTCCAATCAGAGGAGACCGCGCAGGATACAGATAAGTGGGGACTTCACGTGTCAGAGGCAAATACCCACTTCGGCTCGCTGAGCCAGCGGAGTAGGCAAGTAATTTCGTTAGTTCGTTGTCTGGCAAGATTATATCCTGACAAGAAAATCTATCTTATTAGACCATGTCTGGCCTTAATTTGTTCCAGCCAGTACAAAAGGAGGGTAATGCCCAACTACTCGGTCGGACTAGTCCGGGCCGAGCCTATGAAAAATTAAGATGGCGATGTTCACTTTTTGGATCAAGGTGACCGGTAGAAGGACACATTTCTTTAAAATGTCAATTTATAACCGGTCGGTACTACATAGTATTATTCCTGGCGTTGATAAAGAAAAAAAACAATAAATTATTCTACCTATCTATCTATTAGCGTCCTGCATTCTGAACCCGGGGTAATTATCCCCTAAGGGGTACAACAGCTATTCTCTGGGGATAATGAGGTGGCTACTAGACATTTCATAATTATGAATGAAATAAAATGACATATCATTGCCACGGCTCACAATTTATTGAGCTGCGTTTGAGCCGAGAGTACGGATACAGAGAGTGGCGATCACTAATTAATCAATTGATATTTTTTTGATATACAGGGTTATTTTCAAATTGCGCAATTCCTGAAACACTGTAAATAGTTCATGTTATAACAAGAACCTTTGCTCTATGGGTTCTTATGTCACATTTCAATTATCAGGGTTTATGTAATATATAAAAATCTCGTGAAACAGTATTTGTTATCGAACTCCTCTGAAACGGCTTCACCAAGTTGTATGAAATTTTGTGTGTATATTGGGTGGGTCTGAGAATAGGTTGTAGGATGATTAATATGGCAAAACAACGTTTGTCGAGTCAGCTAGTAATTTTATAATACTAATAATAATAACTGCCACATAACACAATCATTTGCCCTGACCCCAAATTAGGATACCCTGTGCTATGGTAACCAGGCAAGGACATTCCAAACATGGGAATACACCCAAACTGAGGCTATTTGTACAAATGTATGGTCGCCCCAGTGTAAATCGAACCCACGACCTCCGGCATGTTAATCAGACGTGATACCGCTAGAGCGACGAGACAGTCGTATTATATTCACTTCGTATCGTATAGAAAAATGTCCATTCCATTGGACATGTCATATTTTAAACGACATGTTTCTGGTATTTTATAAATGAACTTGCATAGCTATTTGCATTGGCGGCGGAAGGTAAAATCACTTTCCCTAATAAGTGTTAGGGGTAGAAATTAATATAGGTTAGGTAAGGAACTATAATTCTCGCTTCGTCTTAAATTTTTCTAGCCATTTGAAATTTAGGCGTTTTTTTTTCTCCCCATGTTGCTTGTGTTTTGTGTAATTATTGTGTATATGTTTATTTCATTGCGCCTTTGTGCCTGTAACTTTTGTTGTAAATGTGTTTCTTTCTGTCGAACTATTGCACTCCGTTATCTAGGCCGCGTTTTATAAGGGTTGTATTCACACATACTTGCATTTCACAGTTTATTATGACAATTCGATGTTAATCCGTGAGTTAATCGACTTTGCAACCATAAATTATCGTTTCACGAAGTAATAGAACTATAATTTACTAGATGACCCCGTGAACTTCGTATCACCGACGTCAACCGTTTTTTTTCTTCTCACCGTTTAAACCTTTTCTGGACTTCCACAAATATATAAAAACAACAATTAGCCAAATCGGCCCAGCCGTTCTCGAGTTTTAGTGAGACTAACGAACAGCAATTCATTTTTATATATAAGACTAGATGACCCCGTGAACTTCGTATCACCGACGTCAACCGTTTTTTTTCTTCTCACCGTTTAAACCTTCCCTGGACTTCCACAAATATATAAAAACAACAATTAGCCAAATCGGCCCAGCCGTTCTCGAGTTTTAGTGAGACTAACGAACAGCAATTCATTTTTATATATAAGACTAGATGACCCCGTGAACTTCGTATCACCGACGTCAACCGTTTTTTTTCTTCTCACCGTTTAAACCTTCCCTGGACTTCCACAAATATATAAAAACAACAATTAGCCAAATCGGCCCAGCCGTTCTCGAGTTTTAGTGAGACTAACGAACAGCAATTCATTTTTATATATAAGATAATTTAGAATGCTGGTATAACTGTCAGATTGACGCCAGCTCATGCCGCCGCTGCTGTTAAGGGGCTCCACGGGGCTGAGTAGCGCTACTAACGAAAAAAAAAATCACATCTACTTTTAAGATCTACGAAAAGTGTTAGACCAGCCTCTCAGTATTAGCACCCACTTAGACATACATATATATGACGCTTTTTGAAAATTATTTGTTTTTCATTGGAGACGGTAGTGAACCGCGTAGCGGCGGCGCCCGCTCTTTTATTTTGCAACTCTTTAGTACTTGCTAGTTCGGACTGCACCCCGCCGCGATGCAAATGCATATATGAAATTTTCAGGGATCCCGCAGCCTTGTGAGATGCTTTAGGAATAAAATTTCTTGTGCATTCGCGAGGAAAAGTTCTCCTCTTTAATAATTTAAAGAGTACCTTTAGTCGGGTTTCGCTCTGTGCCTTTGTTCTTTGCGTTGTAACAACATGTTATTTTTATTTGAGACATTTTGTACCTACACGAATGTTTTGGGTACGAAAAACATGTTGTACGTAATTAGGATACCTTCGGGCAATCGTTAGAATTACTGAGAACTCTGGCTTGAGGTTTTTGGATTGAGTAAACAAGAGTAGTTCCATTATTGGTTTTCAAAATTTTTTTGGTAACCTACATGTCAACGGTTCTCAAATTTCATGAATCTGCAATCTGTAGTTTATAATAATAATAATAATAACTTTAACGGAACCCAATCACTTGAACGGGTCCCAAACTAGGATTGCCTGGTTATCAAAGCACAGGGTAACTAGGCAAGGACGTCATAAACATGACAATTCAGCCAGTCTAAGGTCATGTGTACGGCGGCCCCAGTGGGAATCGAACCCACGACCTCTGGCATGGTAATCAGACGTGATACCGTTAAACCAACGAGGCAGTCTTTATGACAATTCGTTATAATTGCGTAGTCGATCAGTACAATTGGTCTTCCTACTACTAATAGTGAACCATAAATTGAATTCCTATGAAATGGGGCCCTGGTTTAGGAATTTGTCACGGCACTCTACTTGATACGAGTACATGCGCACAATCGTACAAGGCACAGAAATGAAACGTCGTAAAAAGTAAGTTTAGTTTTTGAACAAGTGAAAACCTCGTGGCGTCCTTTGAGCACACTTTGGGAAGCCCTGAAATGAGTTCTCTTTGTTTATTATATTACTTAACCAGCCGGTTTTCTATCTTTGCAGAGTTGAGTAATTGTTATTAATTTTTTTTTGTGAAAACGTAGTTTCTTGCAAGATCGTATTGCAAAAAGTAAATAAGTATATATATTATTAGTTTATGTTTGTTATTACTATGTATGTTGTATGATAGTATGCTAATATATATTTTTTTTACTTTTGTTAAGGACAACAGCGAAAACCAATAATTTGATCACAATACTAAAGTTATTTACAAGGCCAATAACAGACATCCACAAATAGACAGTTCATAAACTATAAATATATCACGATAACGCTCATCATCATTATCATCATCATCAGCCATTTGACGCCCACTACAGGACATAGGCCTTCCTCGTGGTTTACCTAACCATCAAGGGTTTTGCCATAATCACCACGCTTGGCAGGCGGGTTGGCGATCGCAGTATTATGCGGTTGGAATCTCAGGAAGACGCTGCTGCCCGTCTCCTGGTAATGTATTTCCTTAGTCGCCTTCTACGACATCCACGGAAGGAAATGGAGCTATTGTTAATCCAACGCCACACGATAACGCTCAGAAATATTTTAATATTTAATGGTTAGTATACATATTAAAATTAATCTAAAATTTTAAATATTATTAATATCAAGGTAATTTAGTTTAACCCTAGACACCTAAACTTCTCACAAACCCCATAATACCTAACCCTTCGTCAATTCGACGACCATTTTTTGAAGCGTTAAGTTTTAAATAAAACTTTTTTTGACTTTGGTACTTTCATTGCACTGACCTCAGTGCAATGAAAGTACCTGCCAAAATCAACAAAGTTCAAATATCTCTCTGTCGCGTATTCGTCGAAACGACGAAGGTTAGGTGTCTAGGGCTAACTTTAATTGGTAATTTTAAGTACTTTCGTAATGTGAAAATATTGGACATTGGACCGAAATAAAAAATTTTTTTTCAACCACCATGAAAATTTATTCATAACACAATCAGAAAGAAAACAAACTAAAGTAAAAAACTGGACTTAACTAATATATAAATGATAGTATCCCCAGGTCACTGTCCCTCGGTAATGAGCCCAGAACGCTGGCGACGTTACCTCTTTGGATGGCCAGGCTTATTATTATTACATAAAATACTAGCTGTCCCGGCGAACTTCGTAACGCCACAGAAAACATGGGAAACAGAAAAGGGCTGTTTTTAGGGTTTTCCCGGAAATTATTCGATTATTTTTTCTCGCCTTTTAAACCTTCCCTAGACCTCCACGAACATTTCAAGACTAAGATAAGATAAATCCGTTCAGCCATTCTCGAGTTTTAGTGAGACTAACGAACAGCAATTGACTGGTGGCGCCAGTTAGCACTAGGTAGCCCCTTAACGTTAAGGAATTAGATTTTGTTTACAAACTGTACGACGCACATACTCTGGATCACCTTCCAATTTTGGCGATAGCAATTTGGTTATGTTCTAGTAACTGAGACGGTAGCCCGGGAGCGCATACGTTTACTTCCCGTTTATCAATGCTAGCTACCTAGCCAATTAATCACTTACCTCATTTAGTCTACCGAAGTTCGAAGATAGATCGGTTAGAATCGGTTCGATGCTCTTTGAAGGTGAAGGGGCGTCAAAAGCACTAGTTACGGTAAGCGTGTGTGTGTGCAATGTGCATGCACCTGCATTAATTGACGTTAACTTACCATTCGTCTGAGCAACTTGGGGAAGTAGCGTTTTGAAATTAAAGCCATGTTAAAAGATAAATGAGGGTGAAAAGAGTTTACACTACAACTTTACCTTCAATTACCTCATGATATCTGTCGAAAAGTCACTCTGGTCACGTGGTTCAAAAACGCGCCGTATAAACTGGACATAAACTGTGACGCCTTAAAATGCATAAAAAGCTAAGAAATAATTGAGTTATCTGTAGTGTAAATGTACCTCGAACTGTCATAATGAACTACAAATTGCAGTGTTATGAAACTCGGCCCTGAAAGCTCAGAGGTCAACGAGTATGTGTTTTTTAGGGTTCCGTACACAAATGATTTCAGGGCCGAGTTTCATCGCTCGCGCACGAAGGGTTCCGTACCATTATCTATACAACATTAAACACAAAGATCGAGAAAATACGGCAAAAAATCACGTTTGTTGAATGGAAGTCCCCCTTATTGCATCATGAAAAAATCATCTTATGCCTACAATATTTTTAAACAATCAGTATGGTGTAGGCGAGAACAAAATTAGGTATAGGGGGTAACCCAAAAATAAACTAAGGTTTTATTCTACCATTTCTCGGCGTAATTAATATGTACATCTATGAAAATTTTCAGCTTTATTGTACTAATCGTCTCTGAGCTAAGCCGGGGACAGACAGACGGACAGACGGACAGACGGACAGACAAACAGACGGACAGACAGACGGATGTACAACACGGTCACATTAACTAGAGACTTGACCTTGATACAATAATGTCCAAAACAAATACCAAAATGATAGAAAACTAAGCAAATTATCGACACACGTATTGGTTATAAAGATACTGACCATACTATCGATAATTTGCTTAGTTTTCTGTCATTTTGGTATTTGTTTTGGACATTATTGTATCAAGGTCAAGTCTCTAGTTAATGTGACCGTGTTGTACATGACGAAACTATAAGGGTTCCTTGTCGACTACGGAACCCTAAATATGCCTCTATGCCCAATAACTGGTTATGGCACAGTAACTTGCGATTAATTCGCGTTGTCGTTAAACGTATCGCATAAAAACTTTCTTTTTGCCTTTTGGTCACTAACAAAACCAGCGAATACTTGCTCGAGGCGATTAAGGACAAGATAATCTATCAAACAGTCCTAAAATTACTGGCTTACAAGCTCAGGAAAAAGTCGAGGCAAATTTCAAGTTGTTCGGTCGTCGACAACCGAAGGAGTACGTCACCGGCTACCGACCGACGGAGGGGAGCAAAAATCACGACAGCAAACATTGACTTTGGACTTTTACTCACTTAGTTCTCGCTGCACTGCAAATCACTCAAACGAGGAGTTTTTAAATTCCTTTAAATGTCCCAGGGTCTATTTTCTAGCTTACAGCGCTGTCTTTATAGGCCACTTTACGTGGTATACATTCGTATTGGCAGTTGTGAGTTATGTTGCGGATGAGTTTTGAATCGTATAGTACTAATATGGTTGTTTATATGAGTTTGTATATTATATTTGCACCGACTACCCGTATCTCTTTTCCATCATAGAGTTGTCTGGAAGAAATTGCTATGAGCAATAAGGCCTCCAATTGTACTCTGTAACTCTTCAATTTTTTAAGCCTTGTGATCTGGTTTGCAATAAAGAACATATCTTATACTCGTTAAAATCTTTTTTAAGTAGCCCTATGAAGTAAGAAAGTGGCGACCAGGGCCTCGATTCTGTTAGTGCATTGTAGTATAATGACAGGTACACTGTTGGGTCACGTGACGTGTTTTTTCGTACCATTGACGCCTAGAAGGTTTGATGGGTGTGCCCGCGTAGACTTAAAGCAGCCATGAAATGAAAACCGCCACGTTCATGCAGTTGTCATGTTACTACAATGCATTAACAGAATCTAGGCCCTGATTACGATCGTCTAATCGCTATTTCTTGCACGAAATCGCTGAGAGTGTGGATTTCCCCTGCTATTTTTATTTGCAATCTATCAGAAAGCACTTCATTCAGATTTCATTGGCAATGGGTGCATTTAATCTCGGCAGAGTCTAGGAGTTCTCAAATAGCTGATCATTACATTACGTGTCTGGGAACGTCCGCGTTTGTTGGTTTTACTTACTACTGATTGAATGGAAAACCAGTTTGGGTGACGGCTTCAATCAAATTAGTTCCAATTGAAATGTTCAATGTTCACTTTTGTACAAATAAATAAGCGTTATCTTCCATTAACAAATAGTAGGTAACTATCGCTGTTTCAGCATAAAAAAAGTCAAAATTTTTGTTATTTTAACATGGATTGTGCTTATCCAATATTTACCCTAGAGTATTTTTGTTAAAGGTATGTTTAACGAACGCTCCGTTCAATTTGCATTCAACAGATTAATGTTATAATCGCATCGATTTAATCGGCTATCCCGAGAACCTTTCTGGGGGATTCCGGGGAATACTGGGGGCGACGTGGGTACAAATAGGGGTTGCCCGCTTAAAAAAAAATGGCCGCCTTAATGGAAAAGAGTTTATCAAGTTAGATTATGACAAGGCATTACTTTTAGAATACTTTTATTTGATATTCTTCATTATAACTTATACAAGTAGGTGATTCTGGGACTACCGAGGTTTTGGTTATAACCAAATCAAAACCTCGTAGGAGCTATAATTTCTATTTAAGTTAATAAATCGTACTGGTCCTAAATATCTAAATACTTTTCATTCTTAAAATGAAAAAAAAAACTATTTTGAAGAATTGTCTAAAATGTCAATACACAAAACATTGAACAAAATACGGGTCATCTACCAGTTTTTGTACGTGCGGCGAGTTTTTGTACAAAAATACATAAGGTGACTGAAAGACTGCGTTTAAAATGTAAAGGTTTTCGGCTATGACTAACAGTAGTCGAGCGCTCCTACCAACATTTGTCATTCGGACCTAGACTTTGCGAAATTTCGGCGTTGTCATAACAATTACGGTACATTCTCATTCATTCTATCGAACAAAATGTACCGAAATTCCTTTGATAAGTAATTCCGGGCATTTACCCTCATGTGGTAAGTAATTCCGCTAGTTACTTTCAGCTCCAAGAGCCCCATGAGCTGGCAACCCTGGGTATCAGCGGGGCTAGGGGGAGCGGAAGAGATCGTATTAACAGGACTAATAATCGCTTGATAAAATGCTAATTTTGTGTTCATTCGATTTGGGCGACGACGATAGACAGTCGAAGGCTCTACGGCCCTGTCTTGCAGGCCACTCAATTTTAATATAAGATAGATACGGGTAGATAGATAACACGTTATTGCACACCAGTTATAGGCTGCAGTCGGAAACCTTTACATGTTTAGTCTTTCAGTAAACTTATGTATTTTTTTAAATAATTTAGAGTGGGTTAGGTACGTGGCTTGCACTCGCTGAATATACGAAAACTGGTAGATGGCCCCTATTCGGTCATCTAGCCACTCAAGACTGGATTGTCAAGCATGCAGTCGTCACGATTCTCCCTTCCGATTGTCCCTAGCAATCCGATCTCATGGCCCTTGTCATATTGATTCAGTGCCTGTCCGATACCATCCCCAGGCGGTGTGAGTGTTTTCGGCGGAGCAGATAAGATGCGAACGTGACTCCGGCGACGCGCCGGGGACCAATGCGATGTTGTAGACCTTCACGAAGCAAAATACAATGCAAAGGATCCGAGCTGTCAGTATGCAAAGTTTTGAATTTTCGACCAATACTTTTTTCTCTCTATTCTGCATTCTTTTGGGTTAGTGAATATCCTATTTAATTTGTTTTTCTGTTCGCATAAGACTATTAGGCTTCTGTTTAGTAATATGCTGTCTGCTATTTAGGTGCATTTGAACTCTATTTTCAAGTTTCAGACATGTATTCAAAGATGTGTGTTATTGATGCGAATGCCTTGTAAGGGTTCACCTAAGAATTGTTTAATAACATAAAGTCTTAGATGCCTAAATTATGTATACTATTAAGAAAAGTTAAATTTTATTATTACCAAAAATTTATTGCGGTTCAATATTCTTAATCAAAAAGTCCAGGATCCAAAATTACTATTTATAATGATGTAAATAGTAATTCATGGTTATGAAAACCACGGAGGAGGCCTGGGTCCTGCAGTGGGCGTCAAATGGCTGATGATGATGATGCTGATGATGATGATGATGAAATAGTAATTTAGGATCCTCGACCTCTTGATTAAGAACATTGAGCCGCAATACATTTTTGGTCATACTTTGTCTTTAGCCGTACTCTACGTTACGTACAGTACAACCTGTACTTGTGTTTCGGAACATTTTCATGACTGAGCCACCCGCTGATACTTACATGAAAATAAGCAAACACGACGAAAGTTGAAACACTGAGTTAGGAAAGATTAGCGTGTTTTGCGGGATTGTCAACAAGTTTTTTGCGACTCTCAGTCAGCAGAGATTTGCTTTCCAGTTAGCAGAAGCGTTTTCTTTACTATCTTTAAACAAAATGGTGCACTAAATGTTATCTCGGCAACAATAAGTAGATGCGGTGGCTTTGAATTTATATGCCAAGTTTTTTTTACGTAAAACGGACTCGCACTTGGCCTTTATCTTAAGTGATGTTACGAGTAAACAAGGCGTAGGTAAGATTTTCATTTCATTTCATTTATTCAATGCATTTCATGAACAATCTCGAAAAGATACAGAAGTTACTTAACTAGTTGAACATGAACCCTGTAAGGGTATAGCAGATTGACATGTGTGGCGTATACAATTGTAGAACATGCATGTACTTAAATAAATCAAAATTTACAGCTAAGATATTAAGCTAGTTTTCTTTTTATACTGAGGTTGTTATAATTCTTTATCACCTATATATTCATCTATGGAGTAATAGCACTTTTTCATTAGTAGATTTTTAAGTTGAATGTTAAATCTTGTGTATTTTTTTTCATTTTTAAGACTGTCCGGTAGTTTATTGTAAATGAGTATGCATCTATACTGTGGGCTATTCTTGAAAATTTCTAATTTGGGTGGGGGAAGGACCAATTTGTTTTTACGACGTTCATTTTTATTTTGCTCGAAGAGATTCATATTTTTGTGTACAAATAGAGCGGCTTCTAGAATATATATTGACGGTAAGGTAAGTATATTTTCTTGTATAAAGTAGGGTTTACAGCTCTGTCGTTGTGCGATGTTCACAATAATGCGTAGACATTTCTTTTGTAGTATAAACAAATCCTGAGCATCAGTACTGTGGCCCCATAAAATTATTGCGTACCTCAGCCAAGCATATGCATAGGCGTAATATGCAGATAAGGCGCAATCTTTTCTGGTGTTACATTTTAATACCCTAAGCGCGAATGTAAACTGGGCTAGTTTTGATTTGGTTTTCTCGATATGTTTTTTCCAGTTTAAATGCGTATCTAGCGTTACTCCCAGCAGGGTAAATTCATTTACTTCTTCAATGTTTAGGGAATTCGTAATTGATTTTAAGTAAATTTCTTGTTTTTGGTAGGGTTTAAACTGTATTATTTTTGTTTTTTTATTGTTCATTTCGAGGTTGTGGTGGGAGAGCCAAAGTTTTATTTTGTTAAAAGTTTCTATTATATTTGAGTCATTTTCCCGGTCATTACTTTTAGGGCATTTGAATAGCAAAGAGACATCATCTGCGAATAAGATAGAATACGTGTTACATATAGCTGGTAAGTCGTTGATGTATATGATAAAAAGAACACACCCAATTACGCTACCTTGGGGTATCGACCAATTTGTTGTTTCTAGGAGGGAAATTTCGTTTTTTATTTCATTTGTTTGTTTATCTATGAATTCTATTTCTATGTACTGTTTTCTATTACAAAGGTAAGATTTTAGCCACTCTAGTGCATTTCCTCTGATGCCTACGCCATGAAGCTTACTGAGTAGGACTTCGTGTGACACTTTATCATAGGCTTTGGTCATGTCAAGAAGAAGTCCGACAGCGTAATTTTTATTCCTAATGTAGTTTATTATTTCTTGTACGTAGTTATATAAAGCCAAAGTTGTAGAACGTTTTTTCCGAAAACCAAATTGGTTTTTATCAAGAATATTAAATTTTTCTAGGAAATTATAGATCCTGTTGGTCATAGCTTTTTCAAATATCTTTGAGAATGCCGGAAGAACTGAGATAGGTCTGTATTGGCTAGGGTCGTCTGGTTTGCCGCCTTTTTTAGGAACTGGTTTAATTTTAGCAATTTTTAGCCGATCTGGAAAAGTTTTTTCATTGAATGATTTATTTAGTAGAGAAGTTACTATTGGCGTTAATTCATTTATGCACTTTTTTATTAGTGATGTTGGTATCTCGTCTACACCAGAGCTATTTTTATTTGGTAGGTGCCGTATAATATTATACACTTCCCTTTCAGTGACTGGGTGTAGAAACATTGAGTTTACTACAGGCGTAATAACGCTATATTTAGTGGATGGATTTATAATATTACTGTTTAGAGTTGTTGGAGTGGATCCAACAGAAGCAAAGTATTGATTGAATGTATTTGCAACTGTTTTTGGGCATTTGATTTCATTGTTATCGATTTTTAGTGTTAAGTTCTCTGCATTTATACACTTTTTTTTTGATGTAACTCTTTTTATTATATTCCACATAGTTTTAGTTTTGTTTATAGATTTATCCATTTCTTGTATATATATTTTTCGTTTTGATATTTTGATACTTTTTTTGAGTATTTTGGTATACGTATTATAATGATTTTTCAGTACTTTATGATTTGTTTGATTAATTAATGTTTTCAAAATTCTTTTATGTCTGCAAGATGTTTTTAATCCCTTTGTTAGCCAATTATGTTTTTTATTTATGAGTTTGACCTGTTTCAAAGGGAAATTTTTGTCTAAAAGAGATCTGAATCGATCTTCAAACTTATTGTATGTTATGTTGATATTTTCATTTGCTTGTAAGATAAAATTCCAGTTGGTTTTTCCTAGTTCTGTTCTGAAGGTCATGACATTTTCTACTCTGTTTAAATTACGCTTTACTTTGTAAGTTATGTTTTCTTGTCGCTGTGCACATGCTTCAAAACTATAGACAATACATTTATGGTCTGATAGTCCTGTATCTATAATATTCAGATTATAATGTTTGTTGTTTGTGAAGATCAAGTCTATGCATGTAGAACTTGTAGCTGTTTCTCTTGTAGGTATTTTTATTATTTGGTGTAAGTCGTGTTCTAACATTAGATCTACCAGTTTTTTGTAATCTTTTGAGTTTTTAATTGCATCGATATTGAAGTCCCCTCCTATTATTATATGCTTTTTATAGTGATGTGACTGAAGTTTGGTGAGGAGCATTTGTATACAATTAAAAAATGTTTCGATGTGACGATCAGCCCTGTAAACATTAATTAAGACTATATTAGGCTTTAATTCTACAGCACAGCACTCGATAAAATATTCTACTGATAGGTCTGTGAGATCTTGTCTGTTCATATATTTGGTTTCGTTAGGTAGCAGGATAGCCACACCGCCCCCTCTACGCTCGCGTCGGCTATAGGCTGCCGCAAACTCATATCCTTGTATGTGTACATATGGTCGCTGGGACTCTGTGATCCACGTTTCAGATAGACAAACGGCCTCGTATTTTTGTTCTTGTAGTGTGCTTTCTATTATATCTATCTTATTCTTTACACTCTGTACATTTTGTATCATAATCTTAAAAGTTTCGAAATGACTTTTGTTTGTTGTTGTCTTGGTTTAACGTCGGTTCGCATTTTCCTTCACAGCTTGTAACATTATCAGCATTGTAAAAAGTCATTATGCTTCTCAAGTTTTTAAGGATATGCCGAAATCCAAATTTGGTGACTTTTCCTGTATTGTGTGAGAACATATCGAATGTCAGCTCGTCATTGGAGTCGAAAAAATACGCGTAGCCGTGAGTCTGTGTATCCATGTAGAGTAGACTATTAAATAACTCCACCCTGGAGTTATACATAACTGCGCCACATATATAGGTCGGTGCGCATATGGCAATATTTGTGTTTTTTATTTTTTGTAGTTCAGTTCTAATTTTCTCTACCAACTCTAGATAGTTTTTGGTAGTTTTAAAGTCTGCCTCACCGACTATTATAACGCAGTAGTCCGTTTCTTTGAAGTCTCGTAGTTTGTCCTGCAACTTATTTAGAAGTACCTCAATGCCTCCGTTTGAATACATGTGGTGGCAGTACTGGCTTTTCGGCGATTCAAATGTGCTCTCAATGGCTGCAAGCGCCGAGTCGTTCCTGTTCCCACTCAGAATACAGATTTTTGTGGCACTGGTCTGACAGTCTTGATTTTGTTTCACAGTTTCTTCATCAGCCCTTTCCATCGTTTCGCCAGGGCTTTGTGCCGGTTTGGCTTGCGCAACTTCTATTCTAGATTTATGTTGTGTAGAGATTGGAGTTTCTTTTAAGTTTTTATTTTTATTTTTTGGTGAGCGGTGTTTAGTAATGGGATCCTCTGTGAATATTTTATTTAGTGTTTTAATTTTGTTTTCGCAGCTTATAACTTGCCCTTTTAAATCATTATTCTCGAAACTAAGCTTATCAATTTCATCATTTGCTGCTTCCAGCTTAGCCTTCAATTTTTCGATTTCTGCTTTAAGCTCCATTATTTGCTCGTTACTCCCGATTTTCAGATCAGGAAGACTTATAAAGCTTGCTTCTATATCCGATGTGGCTGTGCCATCCATTAATGACGATTCATCATCGGACACAGTATCGTTCCGCGTTGGCTTTTTTTTTGCTCCAGTTGCTACGGTACTCTTGTTCATCTTTTTTTCACATTCAGCACAATTCCAGCCTTTCATCTTCAGCTTAAGCGGAATTCCCACACAGTCTCTGTGATAGACATGTTTACATGTTTTCACGGAACATGTAATGCCTTCTGTCGGGGTTAAAAACTTCTTGCATTTGTGGCATTTTTGGGCCATCTTTATAGCAAAATTTATTTGGTGTCGGTGGACAAACAAAAAAGACAAAGAAAGTAATAGTTGTGTTTTTTTGTCTCCCAGAGACACAATGCGCTCGCCTTAGTAGTTTTTCGCTTGCGGCTCGTTGATCTTTGGTAACGCGGGCAGCTGGTGGCTTGAGTCACTACTTATCAATCGCTTCACACAAAAAGCGACTTTATGTCGTGGCGTTAACCGTGCAAATCAGTTGGGTTCATTTGCAGAATTCGTTTAACTTAACAGTTTTATTGTATACCTTCACGGGTCTTTGTTTCTTTGATATCTTTTAAAAGGCGATAGGTTCACTTATGGTTCTTTATGTATTGGATTCACTGGCGCTTTAAAGGATTACGGCACTATATATGATGGGTAAGATATTGATAGAACTATTTTTTACTATTAATGAAAGGTACATTTGCGATAGCCACTGTTTACAATTTGGGCGTCAAAGACTAACTCAAAAGATATTCGGAGCTTGCATATTAGAATATTTTTTACTTATTGTACACCTTAAAATTATATGGACAAAGGGTAGAATTGGTGACCTTATTACTAAAACTAAAAAGGAATAAGTTTTGTAATGCTGTTAGGTGTGGAGTCACTCAAGATAAATCACTTAGCCTATTCCTTTTATCTGGGGGATGGTTGAAAGGAGTGTGAAATACCCCTAAAATCTAAACTAAAAGATTTTCAAATTATAATAACGCCTCTGGACACTTAGAAGCTATGTTGCAATACCATAGTAAAAACATAGCCAATTTAACTGAAGTCCTTTCTAAAAACAGAGCCTTTCATTAGCTTTCTTTAAACAAAACTTTTCACAAGAAAATTAAAAGGCAAAAGCAACGGATTAACATGAAGTATTACTTAAACCTCTTCTTTAAAAGTACGGTTTTCAAACTTTCAATAAAAAGCAAGCTCCCAGAATTATAACTACATTAGTGTACAGGGACTGTAACTACTTTAACTTGGAAACTAGGCGGAAACCAAGTTTTGTATTATTTTTAACGAACCGAAGCAAGTTCGGAATTTATTAGCTTCGAAAGCAGTCAGTAAGAGTCTAGATTCAATATATGCTTTCCTGACTTACCCCCTGCCGCTACCGACCGGGAAATTAATGTGGCAAATCCTAAACGGCTTTAAATAGATTAGATATAATTTAAAATCCTTTGAATGGTCTCAACCGATTTTGTGAAAACCTTTATTTTATTATACAACAAAGATGTCGAAGATAATGGCATTTACATAATACTGGAACACTCGCTGGCTCGGGCGAGCGACTGAGTCGTCTCTCATTACGCAAATCGAGTGTCGTTAGCCTTACCTATTAGTACAGTCAATGTTTGTCGAGCCAATCACCCGGATCCGTTTAGGCAGTCACTCGATTCTCACCGAGGGAACGTTCGGGCTCTACAGTAATAAAGAGTCTCTATTAAGCCCTTTGGTCATAGAGTGCAGACTTTTTGTCTTCAAATAACAGAGCTACTTTATGACGGCAATACTTCTGCCCGGCCGACGGTAAACCTTACGCCCTATTTAAAACCTCAATTACCGTCGAAAAGGCCACATATTTTCCGCAACTTTATGAAAACGTAATACGTTAGATTTATGAATCAAACCTTTCAGGGGTGGATGCGGAGCCACGATGTAATTTAGAGCGTATAGAGAGAGAACGGGGACCGACGAAATTAGACCGTTATCATTCCACCGCCGTCGGCGCAGAGATCAGCAGTTATGAGGCAATACACCGAACGAACAGAATAAATTTGCTTTATACCAGACAGTTGACCTTCATATCCGATATTGTGCTCTATACAAGGAAATATTTTGGAAATTCGTCGCGTCCCCTCACTTCGTATTCGGGTCTGGCGCGGTCTCCTTTTTTCAACTTATTGGTGCAGCTTAGCGGCTGTTATAGGGAGAAAATTTGAACCTTTAAACGTGCCTGGGAATTGTTAGCTTTCTTCGTATCTAAAGTTTCAAGTAGACATATCACAATAGATGTTCTTACTCTCTGCATAGAGGTTCGTTTAAAAGTCATCCGCAGATGTTTCTATTATGGTGTGACCACACGTCGGGCGCAGGTCGGGCGCGCGTAGCGGGAGGGCCTTTGTCTCGCCGTTCCTGAGCCTTTTATGAGAGTTTTCAATTTACATGTTCGAGAAAAAATCTAACTGCTCTATTGCAGTACTTAAATCGGCTCTGTAAGTAATCGAGTTAACACTTCACTTGATTCAAAATTGGTGCTAGGCGTTTTATTTATTTACCATTCCTATGTTTTTCAGTAGAATTAAACGTAACGATGTTTCCGTCTCCCGTCAATAATCCGAAAATATAGCTCACAAGATTCAAAGTCAAAGTCAGTGAAAAATTTTTATTCACTGTAAAAACAAGTTAGTTAGTTAGTTTCACAATTAATAGATTATGCGGAGAAGAAGCTAACAAAGAAACTCCACATTTATTCTTTTCAAAACAGGTTTGTTAGAGTTTTCAACTTAAAGTTACACTACACTCAATACAATCGTTCCTGTTAACATTATTTAAATACCAGACATCCTTGTCTTCCAAATAATCCTTAATGTTATAATAGGCTTTTTTGCACAGAGTATGCTTAATACATTTTTTAAACCGCGTCGGTGGTTACTCTAATATATCTTGAGGAATCTTATTGTACACAGTGCCCCATAAAGGATGTATTAACTTTTGCAAGTCTAAAACGTGGAAATGACAATTTATGTTTATTCCTAGTATCAATATTGTGATGGCTACCAACATTTTCAAAATTGCTGATGTTTTTTTTAACATACATTATATTTTCATAAATATATTGACTTTCAACTGTTAAGATGTTAGTTTCTTTAAAGAAATCCCTTTTCAGTGAATTCCAGTATAGATCTTTGGAATTGAAACAATCCGGAGCAAAAATTGAGAATTTATTTTTCTGCTAAATGTATCATAGTAGATGTATTGATGAATGTTCCCTCTGAATATGGGAGTCAACGCTTCGTCATGCTAAATATATACTTCGCATACATTTAGGCACGTTAAGCTGTTGGTGCCGGCTGCCGTCGATAGATGGCAGTCGTTAAGCCAAGTCAGAGGCCTTAGGGCGGCTTGACAACTTCTGACAGTAGACGAGCCACTAGTCTACAAGCCTCCACCAATCCGGACTTGGCCCCCGTGGTGGAGTATGGCCTATACCTTCCTCAGGGAAGAGACCCGTGCCCCTCGGTGGGGACATAATGGGTTGATGATGATACATTTAGGAAACTTTTCACATGAACCCTGTGGAAGAGTAAATTATAGACGAAAAACAATGGCATCAGTCATTTACGACCGTTTCACGCGTTGAAAACAAAACACTGCGCATCCGCGAAGTTCATTGCGGGGGTCGGACCGCAAACAAAAGAACAACACCCAAGTAAGCACAAATTATCACCCAAACAAGTGGAACGTACGCCGTGCACACGTCGCCGACAAAGTAATAGATGTTTCAAATTATTACCGGGCCAGTTTGTTAGCGTTACGCTACATCGGAGCTCATTGCGCGCGCCATGTGTAATTCATGGCGGCCTCGCGACGCATTCCAAATGTAATCCGACGCGGACTCCACTATCCAGCCGTTTGGCCCCATAATGCCCACTCGCCTTCATGCTAAACGAAAAATAAGGCTTTTATTAGCTGTCCTATTCAGACTAGTCTTTTTGAAGATAATTTTGAGTGTTTGAGTTTGAGTTAGGTTGTGAATCAGGTTGGGAAAGAAGTTTGTAAATAAGTAGTAAGATTAAGATAATTTGTCAATTTATTTGACGTTTTATTTTCGATAAAGTATGAAGTAACTTGTTTCATAAGCTGCTCGAGCAGGCAATAGTGACCTATTGCTAGAAGTTCTAAAATTCATTTTACTAAAAAATATTCGTGGCATATGAAAAATTTACGGTTAATCCGTAAAAAGGTAAAGAAAGTATCAATTGGAACAGTATAGTCCATTAATAAAAGGTCTCGGGGGAAAGTGCGGTGTGTCCGCTTCTAATTAGAAGTCACGAGTCGAATTTTCAAAGCGTTTCCAAGGCAACCCTAATGGAGAACTGAAATAAAAGTTTATATTTACAGTACGTGGCTTTGGAGAATACACCGGATGAATATTTATACAGTTTTCGACAAGCATTATAAATTCCATTTATTTTACCTCGACTTGAAACCATCAGGACGATTTTAATTGTACCCCGGCAAAACCCTTTTGATGTTGCTTGACTTTGGTGAGCCTGATAGATTTTAAGATTACTTTCATCTTAAATTTTACTGAAATTGCTTCGGATCGACAAGAAGTGGTTTTCCTAACTTCCACGGATGTATTGTGTTTAATTTGCTCGACTGTGAAAAAATCTTCTAACTTACAACATTGCAATAAAATGCATAGTTGTGAGAAGCGTCGTCGACGACAGGAATCATTTGTTAGGGCGGCAATAAGGTGGATCAGCGACAAAACTTCCCAATAACCGCCAAGTCTTCGGTTTAACAAGAGTAATGATGCTTAATTTTAATAGCGTGTCGCCGCGCGCGCCGCCGATGCAGCTCCGCCGCCCGCCCGCCCTCAGCCCGCCCGCGAGCCGTGCGTGACCGGACTCTGCAACCAGCCCCGGAATATTGGAAGACGCTGCGACGTCGACCGAAAGTCCGACGATAAATTTAGTTATTACTTGTGAAAATAGACGGAAAGAGATCGCTAACTTGTCCTCGTGAGAAGATAATGGATCATTCGGGGGGGTGTTTTTAGTAAGTTCACCCGAAAAAGGTCTCGTTAAAAGGCCCCTTTATGTGAGGAGTTCCCGAGTTGGCCGCGATGTGCGGAGGACTGCGCGTTTAAGCGGAATTGATGATACAAATTTTTCCGCGCGATCGTGAAAGTTTCAGCCGTGGCAGGTATGGAAGTGCGTACATTAGTAATTAAGCCACTTTTTTCTTTACATTCACACAACTACCAGTATGGCAAATAACGTATTTAATTAACGTGAACAATACCGGACGTGAATATTTAATAGCTGAGACAATAACGGTTATTGTTGAATGAAATATTGTAGAATATTAAAGACAGCCGTGGGCTACGCTACGTGGCCGTTCATTTCTGTGTCAGTGGCTGCAGCGTGCACCTGCCGCATTGCAACCTCATGCAAATTGTTTACAAATGCACACACATCGATCAAGTAAATGTTTATTGACGTGCATCAACGGACTCAGTTTTGTCCCAACGTTTTAAATTCGACGAAAACAGCAACGAAGCGCTACTTTTTTAGAGTTCCCCAGTCGACAAAGAAACCTTATAGTTTCGCCTTTCCGTCCGTCTGTCTGTCTGTCCGCTGCATAGCTCAGAAACAATTAGTGCGAGAAAGCTGAAATTTAGCATAGACATACATATTAATCACGCCGTCAATACGGTAGAATAAAATCTTAAAATATTTTTTTAGCCCCCCCCCCCCGATTATTTTTTCTCGCCTACACCATAGTGTGGAGTATCGTTCGATTAGTCGTTCAAAAATATTGTAGCAAGATAATTTTTTGATTAAGGGTTCCGTTTGCGAAATATTAAGCTTTAAATCGCAAATTTTTGACTGAGTAGGGCGTCCTCCGCTTCTTCTGGTGAAACGATTAGAAACGCTAAACAATTCAGGGTAGTAGCATATATAATGAACTTATGTAATGAACTTCAAAGAAAAAACTATCATATGTAATTCCTGGTGTACATACAATAAAGAATATTCTATCTATCTATCTATCAAGGGTAAGTAGGCTTTACCAGTTAAAGAGTAATAGCCGACCAACTTATAAAAGGAAAACTTCGTACAAAATGCATTGAAAATTACGTTGATAAAGTTGTTATTTCTGTAAAGCAGATAAAAACTGAACCTCCTCTCTCTCTACGGAACCCTACGCTACGCGTGGCCCGAGACGCACTTGGCTGTTTTTTTGTAGAGTCAAAATTTTTACGCTGGGGAGTAGAATATTTACGCTGGAAGTAAATCGTGCTGACCCATTGAATCTCTATTTAATACTACATAATTGAAGTATCCTTGAAAAAATAACACAATCAAACCAAGTCTTAGAGAAGAATTGCTTTTCTGGATGTGCAATATTACTTTGGCATAGTTTTCGTTTTATACGTAATTCAGTAGATGCGAGTTACTGTTCGCCGTATATCGCACTTTATGGCGCGGTTTTCAGTGACACGAGCGGGTAACAATATTTCCCCAGGAAATTGAATAAACACATCATGCAAGCCGCTGTGCCCTAGATTATGTAAAAACACTGTCGTCGAGACAGTACGTTTGACAGGTGTGTTAACCTTTGCCGCTCCGAGTGGCTCCATAGAGTGACGTTTGCGCCACCAAAGGAAACAAAATCAGTTTTTTAAAGATCGTATTTGCAAAAAGAATCAGTGCAATTACTAAGTAATAGCAATAATATAGATAGCAATCAATAGTCATTTTTAGTACCCACGACCGAGAACCTACATTTACGGACCTTAGATTATCATCACAAAAACAGCCGTTTTTGGCGTTAATGCTATCTAGTCCTAGGGTTTTCGCATTAGGTCATTAAACCTCATTATAATAAACACAAATGTCAAACGCATTGGTAGTACACTTTTCACAGCGCCACCTGTAAGCCTCTACAGCACGACCACTGTATCGAGACTTGCTACGCCACCTTGCTTTATTCAGTGAATCTGAGCGAGATAGCGCGAAGTTTTATCGCATTGTCCTGCTTGATATAGTGGCCTCCTCCTGGTCCTGTTATTTACAAACTTTCGAAAACAGTTCCAACAATCGGATGCATCATATAGGCGATTGTTTTCCACTTTTATGTCTGTGACATAAAACGGTTATCTTTCATAAAATAATGGTAAAGGAAAAACCTATAAAGGGCTCTCTTAGCTATGTAGTAGCACATTGATTAGGGCAATTTTATTTTAATTTCCGTTTGCTAAACATGCGTGGAGCATTTCTCGCGTCTCGCGGCGATATTTGCGCAAACTGTTCGGTCACGTATTGGGTTCGTTTAATACAATTTCTTCGCAGACGCGTCGCGCGAATGCAAACACGCCGTAAGACACTTCATAACACATGACGATTATTCACAATTTGTTGCCTGCGCATGTCCTAAATAATAATGCGTCTTAAACTACGGTTATGTTACCGAAACCCAGCTATTGAACCAGAGATGAATAATAATTAGAGCTCAAAGCTGAGGAATTTCTGGGAATATAATATGCACCTCTCACATTTTTCGCAATTGTCAATCTGCATAAACCTTATAGGAGGTGTATATAATGGAGAGTAAAGAAACTAATATAAGTAAACAGGTGCATTTGCCCAACAGCGGGACGTAAAATAACGCGTTTGAATTCCAGAGAAAGTTACAAAACATAGTGTGCCATGAAGTTTATCAGAAACGTTGCACCCGAGGCAAACACGGGGCGCTCGCAAATGAGAGTGTTCACCTCCACCCGAGCGCAGGCATGCTATTAATGCGTATTACTATTATCAATCAACCGAGAACCGTTTACGTTGTTTGCACAATAATGTCTACAGGCGGCAGTACATCGATGTAACACTGGGCTCAAATTATTAAGTCTTGGCGGAGACCCGTAAAGCAAACTCATAAATAATGGCTATGAATATAGTAAAGCACCAGCACACGATGTGCAGGCCAAGGATTATGGGGATTTATGGTGCGGGTGTGTGACGCACCTCCGAAATTGTGCGGTCTGAGGCGCGGTGCGAAGAAAAATATTATAGCTGGGAGAGCTTAAATATTGATGGATTTATGAGCGCTGTTAAATTTAGAGACGCCTGAGTTGCCGGCAACTTTATTGAGACTCTTCCGGCGAGTGGATTTATCGGGACGGGACACGCTTTAGTTTCATCGTCCTGTTTTTGCTGTTGATGTCTAAAAACATTGTTAAGCTTTTTTGTAAACAACATTTGATTCGAGGGCTTCATATCGTTGACAGATATGATATATAGACATATAGTATCTCGGCAGATTGAAGACTTCTCCTTCTTTTTACTGCTGCTACTGTTAACTAAATTGAATATGATTTTGGGAGCACTGAATTAGTTTTTAATTAGATAGATACACACGAATGAACACAAAAAATAATTTCCATAAGAGTTTCTTATTCTAAAGCTTCTTTAGCTCTAATTCTACTGTACGTGTTTTTTACAACCCGTTGTTAACGCGCAACACTTAATTTTTATTTTGCTTCCCATATCAATGAAAAATATATTTTTCTTTAGCAGGAGGCTGAAAGATAAGATAAGATAAGAATATTCTTTATTATACCAGGAAAAACACAAACATGAAATGTTTACAAAAATGCAGTAAAGATGTAAGAAAGAAAGTTAAATTATTTTTATAGTATCTTTTAACTATTAACACTGAATGATTCCTTCCGCGCCGTGTATAGCCGTAGCGCCTCAAGTATCCAAAACTATTTGCCGACTAGAAATTTAATGGCACCCTGGTATTGGTGTAGTCTACAAATCAACAAAACCAACAATCTAAGCTAATAAAGCCCTGCGGCCACAACTCGGTTAGCGTGCACAAATCGCCAACAATACCAACTTCCAAATTGTTATGCGTCAAGATTACACTGCGAATCCTGCTATTGTGAATAGCCGTTTGAAACTGCAGTTTACCCCGCAACTTATTCTAAAATCTGTATTAACATTATTGTGAGCTCCTATTAGTGTGCGTTACTTCAATACTATTTGGAGCCCAATAAATACATATATTTAAGTTCACTCGCCTTGGGATAGATTTATTCTCAGTACTTAAAAGCACCTTTGCCAGTCTCGTTCAAAGAATTTTCTCGAACTTTATACCACCTGAATGACTCAGACCAAAGTCACCTGTAACGAAACTGAATAAAGTTCATGCTTGTAAACATTTATGTGCTGTCAACTGTACGATAATTGCGCTAAAAGGCCCGAGAAGTTAAAAGCAAATCAGTTTCTTGACAGACAGATGTTAAATAACTAAATAAAGGATTTTAATAATAAAACTCTCGCAAACTCTCTTTAACGCCTTGGGGCACCTTCAACAATTTGTAAGTTATTTAATGCTGCAAGGAAACATTAATAATGTAATGTAACGCTTGTTATTCTAACAGCTTTAGCGAAAAACTTTCTCTATTGCGGCTTTCTTTGGTCGTAACCCATAACGCGCGCGGCACAAGACCGGGAAGCTTGGAAAACCATGAGGTAGGCCTATGTCCTGCTGCGAGCGTCAAATGGCTAGTGATGATGACGATGAAACCATAATAAAAAAACTATTCTTTTCTATCTCAGTGGTCACTTCAGACATTTAAGGTAGGAGTTCCCACTAGACGCTTTATAAATCTACGTTTCATCTAGAATGCAGCCTATATACCTCCCACTGTAGACCACAGGCCTTCTCTCAGAGAGAGAGAGAGAGAGAGAGAGAGTGTGGGCTTATTCACTATTTGAAACGTTGAGGCATGTAAACGCCTCAACTACCCAGGTTTCATCATGGTATTTCCCTTCACCGTTAGTGAGTGGTATTGCTACTACAAATGTACGTAACTTCGGAAGCAAAGTACATGTGCCGAGGTTCCCCACGGCGAGAGTTTGAGTTACATGTCCAACTTGGTGGGATAATAAGTAGAGTGTATGATTCGTAAAAGAATCTAGTTTAAAAAAAATCGAGAGTCTAAAGACTAAATTATAACAAAGTATTCTATGAATACTATGACTGACGAAGTCTGGATTGACATGCAAATGCTGGGGCCATTCCGCAACGTGAGACCCGCTTATATAGAGCTGTATAATACTAAAGGATTCCAGCACGCCACTATGAACATGCAATGCGGTAAAAGTGTCCTATGTTTTCTGCATTTATGTGCATTCCAGCCAAGTTATGCATGCCCTATAAAAAGGCAATGGACTGGTTCCAAGCCAAGTGAATTATCATTCAGCAAGTAAATTACACTTTGCAGTTACTAGGTACATAATAAGTATTTATATTTTTAGGCCGGATTAGAAAGCGCAAAGGCAAATTGGACTTGTCCTAATTTGCCTAGAAGTTTTATTTGATAGACAACTTACGATAGCTGAACATACTACGGGGGGTTCAATAAGTAGTAAGAATGAATAAGATACAATTAAATTTTATCTAATGTTATTTTGAAGCTGCTTCCAACCGGTCTTTTTAGAAATCCATGGAGGAGGCCTATGTCCAGCAGTGGACTTCTTGTGGCTGAATGATGATAATGATATTTTATTTTACCGGCGTGCGTGCATGCAACGACTAATGAATGTCGAGGAAGTGTTTTTGTCTCTAACTATAGAATAAAAAACAGTGAAATATTTAAAATAGCTACCTCTAGGGGATAGTCAGCTTGTTTGTAACTCTAGGTACAGTGTAATTTTGAAATCGTTAGCAATATTTTGAGGGAAAATTCTTTTCATTGTTAGAAAGAGTATTATTAATGAATTAACAGTAATTGCATAACATATTTGTAAATATTCGTGATTTCCGACCCTGCTTTGGTTCGAAATTGTGAATCCAATTTTAAAGTGATAGAAAGTACGGTATCGTTCAAAAATGTTTTCTATTATGTTAAATGATGTTTCTGTCGTTCGATATGCGGAAACAAATAAAAAAAAAATTGAGTTGGCCGGCGCCGATCATACGACACTCCACCTCAGAGCAATTGAGATATCTGTGCACTCGACCCTGTGCAGTCCTGATATTGCATGTTTATGCTTAAAAGTTGTAATTATGGGTAACAAAAAAGAGGAACCATTTTTTTTCAAAACTAGCTCTTTATAATCATACGTTTTTTTAAAACTTTAAACGAATTCGAAGTCATAGTGGTAGCTTAGGCAAGGCATATGCATCTGTATGATGCGTGGTTTGTCAATTCTTTATTATGATTGCGCCGGTATCGATGACGCGTATTGCTTACTAAATGGCGGCACCACAAAGCTGACTCGTGAGAGTTAGCAGTTTTCAACTTGAAGGTAAGTTGGTTACGGAACACTTTTAAGTTAGTTAAGAAAACAGGGTTAGCGGGCGGCGAGCGTACGGCAATCTTATTATGTTAAATACTGACAACTTTTGACTAGTTGAATTGTAAATGTCAGAGTTTAAGGGGTTGCTCCCGCCAATTTTTGTTGTGAAGTAAACTTTTGACAGAGTTTCAAACGAAATAATAAAACAAACGGCAAAAGGCTCGGCAGTACTCACGTCAGTCTAAGAAAGTATTGCAATTTCTGTGTTTGAGAAATTACCTTAGTCCGACGAGCAATTTCGTAATTTGTGGTAATTTTGTTGAATATACCTGTGGAAGAAAATTTTTTTGTAGTTTAAAATGTAGGTAAATATCTACTACTAGTTAATACTTCGGGCTTTATAGAAAATGGAAAGCAAGTGTGTATGATGGTCGATGAGCGAGCGTTGATTGAAAAGATAAACATGAAATGCCTAAATTTTATTTTCAGTTTAGTAGACTTTCGGTTAGGATTCATAGTATTTGGCCTTTTGTAGATATAAGAATACCATAAACGGTAAATACAAAATACAAAATGTTTTATTAAAAAGAAAGACACTAAAAGTATGGTTTGCGTTGATTACTACACTAGACGTAAATCTGTGCGGTGGTAACCAATTGAAGGTTTGACATTATGATTACTTGGCGCTTACCGTTAATGTTAGTTTTGTTACTTTTTACAATTTAATCAAAGACATACTATACTCAACTCTAGTGACATAGTGGGGTACTAACAGAAACTGCGTATATAGTATAGGATTAGTCAGTAATATAAATAAGTGAATATATTATACCAAGACTTCTTATACCCACATTATATATAATCTAAACGACTATGACCATATACCATACAATATTTAGTAATTGAGTTTATTTATAAACATTTGTTATTCTCTATAGCATTCACCTATATGGTAGTGTTTAATAGTTTTTCAATTTTGGAGTAGCTTAGGCTATTGAGATATAGTTTAAGTTTTTGTTTAGCGCAAGCTGCTGTGAACTCTACAATATCGCAATTAAGAATTATTTTATTAAATAGGAATGGTTGAAGAAATGGGGCGAAGCGTTGACACAAATGTGGTTTGCATAGCAGGGGTGGGGAGACGACACGACAGATACGTTTATTTATAAATATTACTGCGTAAGTTGTTAGCTTCTACAGTATTTTACACAACAGCTGAGCTGCAATAAAAGTGAGGAAACCTGAGTGTCTGAGGTGTTCGCATACCTCGGAGTTGCCTTTCCTTTGAAAGAATTGAAATTGCCAATCCGCGGTGGGCACGCGTGGTAATTAAGCCCATACTCTTTGACAAAAGGCCTGTGCCCTGTGCAGTGGGATGTATTGTATATAGGCTACATAAAAAACCGAGCAAGTGCGAGTCGGACTCGCGCACGAAGGGTTCCGAACCAATATCTATGCAACATTTGAATATTTGTTGCCGTTATTAATATCGAGCAAAAAATGGCAAAAAAATCAAGTTTGTCGTATGAGAGCCTCCCTTAAATAAGTAATTGTTGTTATAGGGCAACAGAAATACACTATTTGTGAACATTTTGACTGTCTAACTATCACGGTTTATGAGATACAGCCTGATAACAGACGGATGGACGGACGGACGGACAGCGACGTCTTAGTAATAGGGTCCCTTACCCTTTGGGTACGGAACCCTAAGAAAGAAAATGCTAGGAAAACAATTTATACGACTTTGTGTCGTCAAAAAGTTAACTTTAAAAGTTTTAGGCCGCGTGTAGGCTGTAGCCTGCAAGGAGACGCGATAATGGCGCGTCACTCATCCGCCACTGGATGCTACAGATTTACATTCACTTGATTTATGGCTTCTTCATGGAGAGGGAAAAAAATATACAGGAAAATACGGCTAGGGAGCGACACGTCGCGCGCGAGCCAAATAGAAAGAGGATATTGAATCGGCGAAGAACATCGTAAGTTAAGGGAACGGTGCCCTCTGTCAACCTATCATTTGTGGCTTTGTGTCAGCCCCTATCTAAATAATAGGGTTTCACACAAAGCTGTTCGGAGTTCCGTAGCCCTCTCATCGCCTTGCTTGTACACGTACAATGTGGCGAAATATAAACACGAAATTATATTTCACCATATTGACTAATATGGCGAAATATAATTCCGCCAGGCCCGTGTAAATACTCGCCCTGTGCAAAAAGGTCATTCTTTTATCCCATAATTTGCAATTTGAATACGCTGACAAATTAATCCAACCGAAAACATACCAAAAGTATTTAAAAGCTACGGTCGGTCGTCACGTTCTGAATTAAAATGTTTGCGTGAAAAACCCCCTGTTCTTCGTACACTGACGGTCTGTTATTCTGCTATTAGAAAATAATTGTGGGCCAAATTGCATAAAACAACACAACTGGCAGCTGTTAACAGAAGATTACAAGATTGTACACGAAAAACCGGAGGCAAGCTTATGTTTGAATAGTTTTTTAAATGGACCAAGAGATGGAACGGTAGGCCGTACCCGTGCAGTCGACAGCACGTCCACCTTACACTCTACTCAGATGCGTTACGGGTAAAATGGTAACGAAAATTTAAAGGTTCTTCAGGTGTTCATATGAGCTACGAGCAATCACACAAATTTTGCTTTAGCACTACGTGGTATTGTGAATCAAATTTCATTGAAGACACAAATAGCGTAAACTAACACAGAGTTATTTGATAATTTGTAGTTACGTGCTTGTTAGCTCCAGCGAGATTTGGATTGCTAAGTAAGTGGATTGTCACCGCAAGAGATACGGATCGAGTGTGTGTCCTGCTTTGTATTCAGCGACTGTAGTTCAATTTCAAAGGTGGCGTTTGTTATTTCCTAACAAAGAAAATCACGCGGGGCTTTCAGACAGAAACAAGGAATCTTCAGTAACTAATTTTCGTTTCGAGTCTCCAGCGAATACCCGTGAACGTGTGGAAAATATCAGAGGCCTTTTGACGTCTTTCCACAGAGATAATAACCTGTCTTGTTCTCTGTCGTGCTCGTCAAGCGTTCGCTGTCTCACTCACTCCAATTAAAACAGAGTGGGAGAGCTGTAGCTGTGTTTGTCGCTAACGCATCATTTGCACTGTTTGCCAGACCGTTATATGAGCTTGTTTTTGGCAAACTGAGTGGCGTATTGCCGCGCCCCTCGCCTTTGGGCCAAAATGAAAGAGCGTCTCTGTTCGCTGCGGAGAATTGGTTGCCTTCATTACAATAAATGGTCGCTGTTTGCATGTCTGGGCAACACTGGTATTTAGACTAATTAACACCCGTATTGTGGAGGCGTCTGGGGTATTACGTTATTTTCAGCAACATCGCCACCATTAAGTTTTCCGATGTTTTATTTAATTATCTTTTGCAGCTTATTGTTGTTTCGTCGTACCTAAAACAGAGCTTGTAACCGGATTATAAGCTCTGTTTAACCATAGGGCCAAAATTACGTAACACATTTTCCCGTCATCCCTTTGCCAGTGTCGTATTATGGATTACTTCAATGGCTATCGACGTAAACGAAACGCCCTCTAGCCATAGCAAGTTTTTGGGAAAAGTAAGTTAAATACTGTTATGCCTTATCTTGATTACATTAAGGAGTGAATTTTGAACTCGCATTCAGTGAAAGCAGTGACTAAATTAAGCGTGGAGAAACAAAAGAGTACTTAAAATACGAAATGTTTCACGTTTACGCCAAAGCTACCTCATCATCATCAGCCTATGCTTGTCCACTGCTGGACATAGGCCTCTCCTATAGCACGCCACTGAGCACGGTCCTCGGCTACTCTCATCCAACTCTTGCCAGCTGGCAAGAGTTGGATGAGAGTAGCCAAAGCTACCTACGCCGCGATAATTTTGACTGTTCACGTTACGTATTGTCAATAATTCCTCAAAATAATAAAAGCATAAAATATTAAAAGCATATGCACGGAAGTCAACGAATACAGAATCTGAAATTTCCACGTTGATATGGTCGGTTGACTATCGGTTGCATAGCATACCGCCAAATGCCTGCATTTCATTTATATAATGTAAAAAATAGTACATTTGCCCTAATACGTAGGGCAGTACCCTCATCTCGCATCTCCAAATGTTCATTAAGAACCGCGGACACTAATATTGTTTTCTTTTTATTACACGTCGCAGGCTTTTACTTGAGTCAAATATTACGTTCCCTTTTTACTGTTTCAAGTAATGTCATTGCAGCTACGCGGGCAAAAGACCGCGGGGTACTAACGAAATCACTCAACGCCTCACACCCAGTACGGGAAAGTGTCTGGAATAAACAGCCTTTGAAGGATGCGGAAAAGAAAATTATGTTACCCAATAGCTATAAACCAGACAAATTCTTGAGAATATAATGTGCTTTTCCTCTTTGAGACTCACTGTATGTAATATACCGAAACTCCTGTGAGCTACCGGCTTATTATAATCCGTTGTTTTAGTTATACAATACTGGAAAGTATGTCATCTACTACCTATAGACAACTTATATGCTTACATTTCATACATTTTCATATTCTACGTGGCATGAAATATTTAAACACACAATATATCACCCGAACGTTACCTGCAAAATTAATCGTAAGAAGTACAAAATTTTTAAGTCAAAATAGAGTTGCTTATTATCTGATAAGACTGACGATGACGTATTGATGCTTGTTTTCCGGATGGTACCGATGTACTATGATTCAAAACTTTTTACTGCACCTCCCGCGTACCTTCCCCTCCGCACCCCCTCAATGGCATTTTTCAAGAGGATTAACATTTAATCCCAGAGGAAGACCAATATCATTCATTAGACTACAATTCCTAGCTTTATTACGTCTGACTTTTTTTGCCCGGTAGAAAAATGTTTTTAAATGACCTATTAAAATTTCATAGAAGGGAAAGTTTGCGAATATTTTCACTCATGCGTTGTTCATGCGGCGTTTACTTTGTGTTACAATGCGTGTAAGTGCTTCAACTTTTACAATGCAATGTTGCAACTAGGAAATTTTCGTAACTTGCTTCCAAAACTTTTCTGGAAGCAGGCGACGCGACACGGCTAAAGTACCTAGTCGTGCCCCGTCGCGGACGGCTATGATTTGGAAAAAGTTTTCACTGTTACATGGTTTAATAAATCCATTCGCAAATGTCAACTTCGCTGATTAGGTTAAATCGTGAAACAAATAGTGTTCTTTAATCTCTGCTCTGAGTAAATCAACGCTCCAGTCACCCTCGATCAAACAAACCAATTATCCTTAACTCGCCAGTCAGAGCTCTTTGTGCATTCAAATTTATGACTTATCCGTATTGGCATAGGGCAAAGACAATGTCGTGTCGAGCTGAGCCTCGATGAGCCGTGGTATTAAATCTAGATTACTGTTTGGCGTTTCCGCTCGGGCGGATAATCAACGGGACTATATTAAGGCTATCAGTCACATGGAATATCAGCGAGGTGACGTCACTGCACATATTATTTACACAGCCCGCCTGGAAACAATCATTCTATAGGTTTTTTAATGGGCGTGGGTGGTGTGTCAGCTGCGTTAATGTAAATGAAGGCTATTGGACCACGAATTCCTATTTAAATTTGTAAGTGTAGGTGCGTAAAACGTTACATGTTACGTCTACACTTTTTTTACCTCAAACGTGGAGTAGAAACAAACTGATAAAACATTTTACAAAAAAACTCAATTTTATGCAATAAAATAGCCAAACGAAAATCACGCCACCTACTTATTAACATCCAATGTATCTAAGTATTTTTGACGTTTTTTCGGTCGATATAATTTTTTTGTTTTGATGTCTGATCAATGAAATGATTATTTAAAAGACCTCGTCGCCCTTCAGGTGTCAGCTTAGTCTATAGTTTTTTCCGCACTTAATCGAATCCCGACAGGATTTTACCTCATAAAATATGATTAGTGGTTATACGAGCGGCCAAAGCCTACATCAAACAGACTCGACAAACTCAAATACAAAACCGATTGTAAGCAGTACTTTCCCCTCTCCTTGGGTCACCAGACTTGTCAACCAAAAGTAGGAATACTTTATCTCTCTGAGAGAAACAGTGGGACGTACATAGGCTGCCTATGTATGTGAGAGGATGAGGTTGTTAATTGTAAAATAAGCTTTTAATTTGATTTAGTGACAAGAGAGAAGATAGTAATATGCCCCTTTTTTCAACGAGATGTGTCTTGTAAAAAATAATTGACACAAATAACTGTCTACCCTTTAATAATAATAATAATTGAGTAAGACTCGTTATAATTAAAACGGCAAGCGATCGCTCGCCCACGGCCATCGGAACTGACTCCGGATAATATGTTTTCATTCGGACGGAAACAAAGGCGATTTTTACAAGCCATGCGATTTTGCACAGCGCCTGCATGATTGGATGCACTGACCGCGATGCCGCGGGGATGAAAATATTAACGCGCCCCACCAAATATATTGGGATATTTCCAGGTGAATGGTCTCTCTATTATCCTGCGCCGGCCGGAGCGATCGCTCCAAATGCACTGATAAACACGGCTGCCGCGCGTTTTGTAATCCACGGCTAGAGTTAATTGCTATATCAAGTGGGATAATTGAGCTATAGACGCGCGCGTGAACACGGCCGTCGGAATGGCTTTGGTCAGTTTTGTTGTCGCGGTTTTACTCGAACGTGCGTGAGTACTAGCGATGCGTCGTAGCGCATTTGCTACGACGACTACGCCGTTTCGTAGTGCGGTCTACGGGCGTAGCACTGCAGTACTGTTGGTATTTGTGGCGATGAAGTTTGCCCCAACTTGACTTCTAATAAGTAGGTAAGGCAACGTACCCATACTACGTGACCAATTGTTGCCAGCCGGGTCTTGACACAAGTTACCTAAAAGTAATGTTGCCAGCCGGGTCTTGTCAAAAGTTCCCAAAAAGAGACAAAAAAGTAACCTTTTCGTGTAAAAAGTTACTATGACTTAATAAGTTAACTTACAGAAAAAATCAGTTCGTTTGTTTGTTACACTTTATTGCACAAAATTAAATAACATGTGATACAAATTACGTGCAAAGGTGGACTTCCAGCCAACCTAAAAAGTTCTGTAGTGTTTTTCGACATAATTTTCATTTTAGACTCTTGCTCGCTGAATTTTCTATACACATGAAAATAAGGACATCAAATATTACCTTAGGTTAGTATGAATTTGTGCGGGAGAGAAAACCGTATTTTTAGGAGTTGCGCTCACTACATGTATGAACGAAACGAAAATGAGGCTGAGTAGACAGCATTGCAAAATAAAAGAGCTTTGCGTTTCGTCTTACATTTATTTCAAGTAAGAAAATAAAAAGAAATCCTGCAAATTGCAAAAAATCACCTAAAGTAACCTTTTGAATAGTGTAACCTAAATGTAAATTCACTTAGTTAAAAATCACTATAATATTACAAAGGTAACATTCTGGCAACGCTGACGTGACGAGTATTGCCAGTCGGGTTCATACAATGTAGTGAGCGCAACTCCCAAAAATACGTTCTTCTCGCACTAATTTATACCGACGAAAGAACAAACGCACCTCGCTTACTCACTCCTGTGACTCAGTCGATCTTTCGTTCACTAGTTGATGGTTTGTCTCTGATTAATTTTGTGCTTGAAACTTTTCAAGTAGGTATTTTTCTGAAAATAAGTGCTTGAAAACAAGGTATGCGTAAAATTTTGTACGTATTGTAAAAGTTTTAGTAACTTTTTATCGTTAAGGTGACTTTTTACTCCAAAAGGCTACTTTTTGTGTCTTTCAGGTAACTTTTAACAAGGCCCTACACTGGTCACGTCAGGGTTTCCCGAAGGTTACTTTTGTAACCTTTTAGATGATTTTTAACTAAGTAAAGTTACATCTGGGTTACACGACTCAAAAGGTTACTTTAAGTGATTTTTGCAATTTGCAGGATTTCTTTTTATTTTTTTACTTGAAACAAATTTAAAACGAAACGCAACGCTCTTTTATTTTGCAATGATGTCTACTCAGCACCGTTTTCGTTTTGTTCATACTTGTAGTGAGCGCAACTCCCAAAAATGCGTCTTTCTCTCCCGCACAAATTCATACTTACCTAAGGTAATATTTGATGTCCATAATATTTTCTAGTGTATAGAAAAGTCAGCGAGCAAGAGTTTAAAATGGAAATAATGTCGGAAAACACTACAGAACTTTTTAGGGTGGCTGGAAGTACACCTTTGCACGTAATTTGTATCACATATTATTTAATTTCATGCAATAAAGTGTAACAAACAAACGAACTGCTTTTTTCTGTAAGTTATTACTTATTAAGTTATTGTACCTTTTTATTGGTAAGGTTACTTTTTGCACCAAAATGTTACTTTTTGTCTCTTTTTGGGAACTTTTCACAAGATACGGCTGGCAACACTGCTTTTAGGTAATTTTTGGCAAGACCCGGCTGGCCACACTGGGTCACGTAGTATGGGTACGTTCCCTAATGAGTACCTATTTTGCGAAGTAATTTAATGTGTTTTAGTATGAAATGGGAACGATTTTCACTTTACCTAAATCGCTTTCGCCTAAAGATTTGATTGATTTACGTTAGTAAAAAGGCGTTAAATAAAAAAAGTATTTTCACAATCTTGCGCCTGGGGTGTCTTTTTGTGAACTATGTGATAAATTGCACGTTATTGAGCTGGTGTCCGCGTGTGCCGCGAGAAGCTAAAGAGGTTTGTTAAGATCGTGTCAAGCTACCTACGTAGCTACTGCCTATCCCTCCGGGATATATGCTTGAGTCTTTGTATGTAAAAAGAGGTGCAAGAAACGTTTCAGCGACTTTTTATTGACTGTAAAAGTATTCATGATTTGCATTCTACACGATGTTAATGGCAGTATAATAGCACCAAAGTCAATAGAATAATTTAAATAATTGCTTTCACGCGTGACATTTGGCCGTATTGCGGTGTAATTTATAAATTCGCAAACTGGTACACAATTTCGCGTTGCCAGTGAAAATATTTGTAACGATTTTTGCGTCAGTCAAATTCATAATGTGCCGAATTCAATGCAGGATTTGATCCAAAATACTCCTGCCTGCTGTCGTTTATTTTTTCACATAATAATATAGAAAACCTATATCATTATGTGTGACTTTCATTTGTGATTTCCGACTTTGCTCGTCTTACCAAGGGACATAACGCAATTAGATAGAGAAGCTTTTCAGGGCTGCGTAGTCAACAAGAAACCCTTATAATTTCGCCATTTCCTTCCGTCTTCCTTAGCACGGAGACGATAAGTACTAGAGACCTAAAATTTTGCATAGATGTATATATTTATTACGCCAACAAAACGGTACAATTAAATCACGAAAAAAACACCTGTCTTAGGGATACGGTTGGAGAACACATCCTTAATAAAAATATATATGAGGAGAGTAACATACTTAACGTTACAAAATAAATAGTTTTACATTTTGGTGACTTGAACTTTTAATATAAGTATGGTATTTTCATAATGTTTTTATAAAAGACGTATCGCGTCCGATTTTCAAAAACGTCCTTAAAAATTAAAGCGGTCACACTCGAATGACCACACAAAAGAAAATGACATAATTGGGTATTTGACAAAATATCAAATGAGTTACTTTTAAAACGGAATTTTGTATGAAAATACTGGCTTATGACGTCACATTTCAGAGCACTCTTTTTATATGATACATTTTCCGAGATATTTTGTAATTTTTGTTTTAATCGAGCATATGAAATAATTTATTGTTGATCGTGTCAAATACCGTATTATTGCAGTGTAAAGTTAACAATAATTACACAATGGACAGCAAGTGACATCTTAAAATATTTCTGCTTCGGCTTCGGCAACGGACTTTTCTTTACAAAGGGTACTTTCGATCTGCAATGCGAGTGCAAAGTGAACTATGACTGGCAGGATAACAGAAGATTAAGGGGGTTGCGTTAAGGCTTAGCTCGGCTTCTTGCTGGCAATAATAATTAATCTCTGTGTTAATTAGTGTAGCAGCCGTTCGCGTAAATCAAGCACGGGTGCTTCCGCTTTCGTTCCATTTGAGGTCTTTTTATAAAACTTTTTATGAATATATTTCATGTTTATTCTGCTTAAATAGAAAGCGCTTATTTTGTACCGTTGCTTTAATATATTACTATTAGTGTAAGAAAGGGACTGAACAATAATTTAGTTATACATTTAACGGGTCTAATTGAAATTGGGTAATAAACTTTTTAAAACGGAGTTTTGTATGAAAATACTGGCCTATGACGTCACATTTCGGAGCACTCTTTTTATGTTTGTTTAATCTATTTAAAAATTGTAATAACTGGTAATTGACTAAAAGAGATACATTTTCCGAGATATTTTGTAATTTTTGTTTTAATCGAGCATATGAAATAATTTATTGTTGATCGTGTCAAAAACCGTATTATTTATTAGGTAAGCTATTATTATTTAAAAGTGACAAAATTTAAGTGAAAATATTTTATTTACTACAAATTTTACAATAAAAATAAATAATTAGTTTTCTTTCAGACACATGTTGTGATAAAAAGGAACGGGCTCGGCTTTATTGCCCTGACTGTATGCGTAGTTGCATCACTGGTTTATTATTAATTAAATAGTTATGGAATAAATATTTGCCCATACCTTACATTGTGCGAACGTCTTATTATAAGAACGGGAAATCAAATAGTTGTCCAGTCCCTTTATTTAATTGATACTGATAAAAAAGCTTTATAGATAAATAACTCTTTATTGCACACCAGTAATTATATTTATAGAAATGAGGTGCTTAATATGTAGTTTCTAAAAGTATACAATTGGTGGTTTTATCGCTAAAGCTCATAGTATTAATAGACTTATTTAGGAAGTAATATAGCTACCTATTATTAGAAAATAATATATCTACAGAAATTAATAGTTTTATAGTGAAAAATATTTTTTTCTGTACAATTTTTGAAAACGTTCTAATTTTATGGCGCCATTTTATATTTTATCAGCGTGTCAAACATTTATGATCAATTCGGAAAGGTCTTGCAAAGGGCGCCAACGTTGGCTGAGCATCGGCGCCCCAAACTGCGCAACTTTGTGTATTATTTCATTGTTACACTTTGTGTATCGTACAGAGCGGTAAAAATACACCAGTTAAAAAGATGCCTTACCGAATCGCCTTTCGTCGCTTAGCGAACCGCAGCGCGCAAGTCATTTTCCCTGCTTTATAGGAGAGACAATAAACTTTTTAATTTCCTGAACAGTTTCATACTGCATGTTCCATAGAATTTTTTTTGCGGTGTTACAATGTTTTCGAATAACGGCCGCTAATTAGTCTGAATGATTGGGTCTTATAATTTGATCGATTCGCGCTTAAAACCTGTGGCATACGAATGTCAAATTTCGATTTGAGCGCTATTGTTTGCTAAGCAACGATTTGTAGTGGTACCTCCTTGTCCACTGACGGCCAGCTTAGCCGTCAGTGGATTTGAATTGATGTATCATTCACTACATTGTATCGGTTTTAGGTATTAGTAGAG
The DNA here is from genome assembly GCA_947310995.1 of Yponomeuta cagnagella. NCBI lineage: Eukaryota > Metazoa > Arthropoda > Insecta > Lepidoptera > Yponomeutidae > Yponomeuta > Yponomeuta cagnagella. The sequence continues at coordinate 14,678,709 of OX371271.1, read as the reverse complement.
TAAAGAATAAGCTAGGACAGATCTGGGCCCTTATTATGAAGCACCGATATGTTCGGAAGGGACATCAACGTCACGCTGAGCCCGACTATTCACTCGAATCTAGCGACAAATACGGTTCTTTTTTCGCATAGTTTCATATATACACTGACAAGCGAATTCACTCGAATCTAGCGACAAATACGGTTCTTTTTTTAATACTTTCGTATTTAATACATTGACAAGCGACTATCTCGCTACTTCCGATAATGTCGCATTTTTCATAATAAGGGCCCTGATTTATTTTATTGAAATTTGTCATAGTCTCTTATTTTATTTAGATTGATTTTATGTTATGGCACCGTATTTTTAACCACCTACGTGTAGCTCTGTTAATGAATTTTTGTACGAAATATTAACCGCGAGTTGTTCATAAGAAACAATTTACAAAGGTTTATTTGTTTAACATAACATAACATAAACTCACGCCTGTATTCCAGAGGGGTAGGCAGAGACTTCTTGATGACTTTGATTACGAAATATTTATCTTTTTTTTTTAGTTCAAAAACAAAAAAAAGGACTTGAAAAAGGACGTGACATAAATGAGTAAAAATAAATCTAGTATTTATAACCCCATGGTGTGACAGGGCAAGATATAACAGAAAAGTCTCTTGAAACATGAGGGGATTACTCTACTCTATTCTATAGGTTTGCTCTAGCCAGTGTATAAATCAGTTGATATTTTTTTCGATAATTCGTAGTTGGCGTCATCATAAAAATTGCTTGCATTGATGAGTACAATAATTTCCTAAACTTTTACTGAAATTTTCTGTAACCTATATACATACGTGTGTTTATAAAAAAATGTACGCGTCAAATTAAGAACTCCTTTTTTCAAGTTCCACGCATTACAGCATCTGAGGGACACTTCACCTATCATATAGGTCTAGTGGCATCTTCTATTATAATCTAATTACAGTGACGCAGATTACGCTGTACGCATGATCTAGCATTAGCCTACTCGAAGGCCTAAGACGCTTAAGCTAGTACAGTATATAGCAGTGACTCTTAAAATCATTCTGCCGTCTTATAAGCCTTTTTTATGAGGTTAGCATGAACAAATCTCCATAAGCCGGCCTTAACAGGAGCATCTCTCGAGCTATGCATAATTACGCTTTGCGTTGCGTAATTTGTTCAATTATGGACTTGACAGCTGAACAGTGAAGAGGTGGAAAGTAGCAGTGAACGAGGAAGTGGCGTTCATAGTGACACGAGGCTAATTAGCCGTCCGTGCACTGTCTTTGTGGTTGATAAAATTAATTTTATATGCGACTGGCACAAACGACGCCCGCGTTTTTATAGGTTGTTAAAAGACTGAAACACGCCTGATCCGAAAGTATACTGGTCGTAGTAAATTACGTTGTGAACCAGTGCAATGACAGAATGGCGTCCCGAGAACAGGACGCTCAGTTGGTCAGTGGTTAGATCAGCTCGATGGTCGGACCATATCGTTGAGTCAGCGGGAGGTCTGTCCGCATAGATTACAAGGGACCGTGATAGCATTTGGGGGATGGTATATCCAGCAGGTGGTCAACACACATTGATTATACACCTTTGTATTGAGACACTGAGGTATTTGGGACGCAAAAAACACATTTTCGCGTCCAAAATACCTCAGTGCCTCAAGATAAAGGTATATTACCAACCTCAGTGTCTCAAGACAAAGGTGAATAACCAATGTGGGTTGCCAGTGATGACTTGTGGATGTGAGACCTAGTCGCTGACTGTGGGCTTCATAAGGAGGCTCAAGGTTGCCCAACCGTACTGAACGTATTTTGTAAACTAGGTCGTGACATGGATCGTGAAGAGAAGTGCTCGATTCTGTTATTGCTAAGAAGATACAGGAAAAAGGAACAAAGAAAATTTTGGATTCATCCATTTATTACTATTATGAACGCCGATGAGAATCAGTTCGCAAGCTCTTCCGATGCGTCGCGCGAACTCGCAGATTTTTTCGATGCAACGTCGCATCGCAGTTTTGTGTACGGGCCCTAACTGAGCTATGCGAAATTGGCAATAATAAATCCTGTCCGATGATTAAAGTGAATGACAATCATCCATTCTTCCTGCGGTCGAACGGATGGCTATCCATCCATACAGATGACAAGTTACCCCCTCGTCTGAGCGTACGAGGTACAGTATCTCTAAAGTTCTCTCAGCAAAGATTAGATGGTAGGTAGGTACTCAAATTGTTTAGACACCAAATTTTAACTCCATTTCTTAGCTCAGAAGTTAGCTGCTGGTAAAAAAATGTTTACCTACAAAACAAAACAAATTCTGTGCTTCAGCTATTCCGTATCCAGTCTAGAAGGATGTACGCGTAAATCCCTGTTACTCACGTATGTATGGCATATAAAGGCAGGTAGCAGGTAAGTATTCATGTAAGTAGGTTACATAGCCTGAAAAAAATCCCGGAGCAAAGTAGCTTTTGATCCAAAGAGTGTTCAGCGTTGAATATTTTCTAATCAACATTCAGGGGCGGCGCCACAGACGCTGTCTCCATAAATTACGTATCAAGTATGTGGAGAGGCTTTATGAAAAATGTTTTCGTAGCGCCCAGGCTTCCCACATACTTGTGGTATTCACAGGCCCGTCCAAACTCGGGGCGTCACTGTAAAAATATAATAAGCCCCTGATATATTACACCAATTAGGTTTCTTGTTGGGTTTTGAGGGCGTGATTGGATCAGAAAAAATTCCGTGACTTGCGAGTACAATTGGTACCAACTCTAAGTTTAGCAACGAGTTCAAATGTGTCGCCCTAGCCTTGCAGATGCTGGCAACTTTTCTGAAGTTGCTCTAGAAATTTTTATGCTGGGAAGTTCTTCGTTGTTGCCGTTATGGTATATAGTCTATTCATCCTTACTTGTCCAATTTAGTAAACAAGATTCTATCCGCAAACTATGACTTTTTAGTCGAAAACTGCCACATTCCCATATATGAAGTAACCTGGGACACCATTTTGGATAACACGCTGCTAATGTTTATAAACAAAGTGCACGAACTTGCAAGAAAATATCTAGTTTCGGCATCAAATGTCAATTTTGAGGTTAGAATATTGTTTACTAAATTGGACAAGTAAGGATGAACAGACTGTAGCTTCGTTTATTCAAGAGTGAGTTGCAGGTTAGATTACATAGCCTAACTTGCTGATACTGCAGTTTCGGCCTTGTGCGTAGGTGTGAAGGTATCAAATGCGGCCATTAACAATTATCCTATCCGGCAGGTACAAACGAGCGGCGTCAGTGGCCGCTGCAACGCGACCCCGAGTCACTCGATTGATGATAATGCGGTGCGGCCTTGCAGACAGGCGTTTTGTGTACGCTATGGTAGAGATATCACTTTTTTCGTATGTAGTTCTCTTGGAAAAGCCAACAGAAATTGAACCTACGACTACCATGTTAAAAGGGTCTGAACAGCCAGGGTACGAGCCTTGGCTCATGTTTTGTATTGTTAATTTGAATTCAATTCTTCGAAAAAAAAGTCTAAAATTTTCAGTCAGCTTTCAAAGAATTAACAACGTCAAATTGGGGCTGAATTAGACTCCGAATCAAGTATAAAATGTTTGCTTGAAACTAGCGAAAGGTTGATTTTCACAAATTGCCTCAGTCTGGGTGTTTTTAGGGTTCTGTACCGCAAAAGGAAAAAACGGAACCCTTACAGGATCACTTTGTTGTCCGTCCATTCGTCCGTCTGTCCGTTCGTCTGTCTGTCAAGACTCTCGGGAACGCGTAGAGCTATCGAGTTGAAATTACCATATACTCAGGTCTACAGTCCCTTGAAGCTGTGAAAAAATAAAACTTCTAATTTAACGTAAAAAAAATACGGCTGTTTATGCCGACAAAACCTATATTTTGACACTAAAGGGAATTAAAATTTATAAGGTACCTTCCGTTGACCTAAAACTATGAAATTTGGTAAGTAGGTAGTATCGTCTTATACTGTAAGTACAGGGAAAAATCTGAATACGTTACATTTGTAATTAAATCATAAAAAAATAGTCTTTGAAATTCAGGAAAAGCTCGGAAAAAACTACGAGACTCGATTCCTGAACTATTTTATAATCTGTAAGTACCAACAATTTTTTACGGAATCCTCGGTGGGCGAGTCAGACTCGCACGTGTCCGGTTTTTTTGTATTTTCAAAGCTGTTGTCTGAATACCATATCCTAGTTCGTAACTAAGACAAGCTATAAGATAAGACACTATTAAGTACTTTAATTCCGGATTCAGTTAGGTACTTGATTTTTTGTCGGGAGAGTAGTCGGAGGTTTCGCAAATAAGATGGAGTGCTTACGAAAGTTTTAGTTCGAAGATAAGAGGCTATTGAATTCGGTTTGAAAGCAAAATTCTATGACACGTCAATGCCATTATTAATAACTATTGCAATTGCAGATAACGAAAGGCCTCTTAATTTCCTATTGGCTTCTTAGTGTGCCTGTCTCAGTACTAAGAGGGATGGCCCAGAGCCCACCAGTTTATCACGATGGCCGTAAATCGATGCCGAACGTGGACCTCCATCTAGCCTGCTTTGTACAGTCAGCGACAAATAGAGCCTACCCCTTTTTGTTCAATACGTTCGTTTCGTTCATACTCACGCTGCGCGCAGTAGGACTAATCTTTGAGAATTGCTACCTCGTTATTTCCTGTTCATTGTACTTCATAAACTATAGTTCACAAAGTCAGCCTTGCAGTTGTGGGTGTAAAATTATTGCACATGGAAAGAAAAAACATTGAGGATTTCTTACGCCATCAGAATGTCTTGCACTCTGTCTGTGCACTCTTCTCAGTTACGTTACGGGTGTCTTTTCAATTACAGTATAAAGGTTGATCAGCTGTCTTACCTACCTAAATAATGATTTAGGTCATTAACAATATCCACGGTCCATAATATACAAGGTTACCTAAAAAATCGCATCTAAAATACTCCAATGTTTTTATTTCACAACGACTTTTTTTATGGATTTATTTACAGATTTGCGTATATTTTCATCATATACATATAATTAAATTCGCGCTTTAGACGGTGGCATTAAACAATGGTAGAGCGCAGCATTGTTTTATGTTCATTGTGTTTAATATGTTATAGGTTTTAAGAATTTTATTATCTATGAAGCATTACAATAGAAAAAAATACATAATTCGCACAAAAAAAATTCAAAAGTCGTAAAACAATCATCATCATCATCATCAGCCATTTGGCGCCCACTGCAGGAAGGGTTTCGCCCTAATCGCCACGCTTGGCAGGCGGGTTGGCGATCGCAGTATGAGGTTGAAATCTCAGGAAAACCCTGCTGCCCGTCTCCTGGTAATGTATTTCCTTAGTTGCCTTCTACGACATCCACGGAAGGAAATGGAGTGACGTTATTGTTAATCCGGCGTAAAACAATAGTTGCTGATAATGACCAACTTTAATTGGCATGTTTTAAGGACTGCATATTTTTGAGGTTCAGTTGACTCTAACTTGTTTTGATCAGAAATTCAGAGCTACACTCGACAGCATAACTACTATTATATCCATGTACTTATCCATGGGTTACCACTTTCGTGCACTGAACACAATTACGTCGCGAGCGACTTTGCAAATAAGCTTGATGGACTATGGATTGTGTCGATTGTTGATTAGACCGTAGCATGTGGAGATCTTTTATAAAGACCCTATGTCCCAGATGAGGGACAACAGAATATAGAAGAAGAAAGAAAGACATTTATTGGGACAAATTAATACATCACAAGAAAAAAAGGTAACATAAACAAGTAACATAAACACGTACAAAGGAAAAACAATATAAGCCAAGCCAAGCAACTGTCGATTGTACATGCTGATTTCTTATTAAATTACCTTACACGAGACCGATTAATGGAACCGCGGCTTTTGGGATATGGTTAAAAGCTCCAATAACATATGAATTAACAGATTGTAATTGCTTAACCACGGCCATCCCGGATCAATACAAAAATAACAAGAGCGTTCTATTTCTGTGTTTCCGTTTTGATAGTGTTTTAATTTCAATTTCACACATAGCGGAGCACGGGGCTTACCACATTCATGTCCAGTGCAGGCTTGAGTAAAACATATCGATGTATTCTTTTTGTTGCACTAACCCGTGCTGAGGACAATTTTAAAAACCTACTTAGAGGCTAAAATCCACCCATGCCGGGACTTGAACCTGCGACCTCTGGCTAACCGTGCCAGCGCTCTCCCAACTGAGCGAATTTGCAAGTGCAGGCATCAGTGAAATTTTGAGCCTCTATACAAACTTCTCTGTATTACGTACAGGCAGCGAAATGTGGCCGAAGCAATTTACATCACTTGCAACCCACTTTGCAGTTAGGTTTTTACATCGTCATGGGTGGAATTTTAGCCTCTAAGTAGGTTTTTAATATATATCAAAATATTTATATTTTTCATGAAAAAAATCGATGTCTACTGTTGTCATTTCATACTCATTCTCATTTAAATATAATTGTAGTATGTGTTATTTTCTCGTAGCTTGTTCACTTGCATATTTTTATGCGTTAGTCGCATAAAATGTATTTCGGAAAGGTTCAGTGAAACTCAAAGGATTTATTTTACGCGTCAATACAAACAACTTTTATTATGAGAGCAACTTTGAAATAACGCGTTCTGAGAATATTGTTAGATAACTATTTACTACTGCTACTAGTATCGAAACATATATATTTTCAATACAGGTTGGAAATATCGATACGATATTTGTCGATATATTTTTTTCACTTGCTCATGTCTAGTTTTGCCTCGGCTGTTTTCCGATCAATTCGCCCGTTCCCAGGAAATATTGATGCACCATTACGTAGCGCCGCTCCCGCTTTAATCATCTTCCTTCTGATATTAATTTTGTGGGTGTTTTAATTAAATCCCCCGCGCCATTACAAGTGAACTGAGGAATCTGCGCTCTATTTGAGGAGAGAACATTTCAACTCTTCACTGTGTTGATTCAAAATTAACTGGATCCTCATAAGACATCTGAAGAGCTACACCAAGTGATCTACGCCTAATTAGGCAACAAAGATCTCAGGGACGATATCAAGCAAAAACAAAACTCATCTGGAATCCCAGGGACCAAACTTATTAAAAGAAGGTTGTATGATTTTTAACGGACTTCAAAAAAGGATGAGGTTCTCAATTCGTCTGAATCTTTCTTTTCATATATTTTGGAGTCGGTGGCCAAAATGTATGTGCTATTCATGTTTGTACCTTCTTCTAATTTGAAGGTCATATTCGATTAAATTAGTTTTGTGTTTGTTGTACCGTAGTGTTTTGAACCGGTTTTAATTTTTTATTTAAAAAAATATCGATATGAGGTACCATCTTTGTGAAACCACTACACTATCGAGGTGAAAACTCTATAACAGTTTACATTTTTTCGGTATTACCATGTTTCAAGGACTACATTTTGCTTGGCCTAGTAAACATTCAGACGGAATGTAACTACGATATCTCTTATTTTTGGATTTAAGAATGAAGCCAAATCCAAGTGATTGGATGAAAATATCCGGGTGTGTTTAAAACAGGTTTAAAGCGATTGTTTTTGTTGACTCAGGACTCATTTCAGTCGAGTTCAACGGATCAAAGCTTGCCTCGCCCCTGGAGTAAGGTTTCATTAACTGGTCGTCCTCTCTCCAAGACACCTGACTGCAGGTTACTTTATAACTTTTATACATAACTAGCTGACTAGTTTTGCCATATTAATTAGCCCACGACCTGATATAACATACGTACATACATACATAAACTCCCGCCTGCATCCCAGAGGGGTAGGCCGAGACCAGGGACTGCCACTTGCCACGATCCTGACAGATCACTTTCGCTTCCTCAACATTCATTAGTCCTTGCATGTGTACGCCGGTTTCCGGTACTTTTTATCTTACCTAATCTAAGCCCTCCGTCCCACTTGTACCATTGAAAGTACACAAAAAAAAAACATGAAAATCGTTGACACCGTTTCGGAGGAGTTTGATAACAAACATTCTCACACGAGATTTTTATATAGACTAGCTGACTCAGCAAAGGTTGTTTTGCCATATTAAATAGCCTAGGACCTATTCTCAGACGTTGTACCAAATACACATTAAAAATTCACAAAAATCTGTGAAACCGTTTTGGAGGAGTTCGATAACAAACACTAAACGAGATTTTATATATTTGATTAAAAAAGCACCATCTGAACAACCACCCCTGAACCACATAATATAATTTCAGCTGTTGAAGTTTAACAACAGAAATTGGCAGACTAGTAATAGATGGTGCTATAGAAAGATACAAAGAAAGTTGAAGAATTTCACTACTGGCCCCATCATAATTTGCTGGATCATACTAAATTATTGTATTCTCATCTAAATTACATACATTTACAAAACCTTCATGTTGATGACAAACTAACCCCCGGTTTCTCGTACAATTGATAACAATTGACAGCTGCTAAACGGTGATTTCTGATCTGGCGACCGCGGACCGGGCGACGAGCGTGGGCAGGCCCCTCACCAGATGGTCTGACGACCTAGTTACGGTGGCGGGGAGTCGCTGGATGCGAGCGGCGCAAGACCGGGAATCTTGGAAAACCATGATGGAGGCCCATGTCCTGCAGTGAGCGTCAAATGGGTGATGATGATGATGATGAAACGGTGACTTCGAAAAAATCGGGACAGTAGCTCACGTAATGAAGTAAAGCAAATTTATCACAGCTAAGTAGGCTTCACAAGCTAAAGAGTAATAGTCAACCAACATATAAAAAAAAAACTTCGTATACATTTAATTGAAAGTGACCATAATGAAGATGTTACTTACATAAAGCAGGTAGTAAGTTATAAACAATATAAGTTATATAAAACCCTAATATCAATAAAAAAAAGCCCTCTCTTTAAGTTCGCATATTTTGACGGCCAACTACGAAACCCTTCACTGCGCGTTGCCCGACACGTACTTGGCCCCTTTTTCATTATTTTAGTTTTCTTTTGTTTTTATCCCTGTTATATTACAAAAATAATTAAATACATACGTTACATAAACACACACCTTTATCGCGGTGGGGTAGGCAGAGACTAGGGTTTGCTAATTGCCACGGTCCGGAGAGACCTCTTTCTAAAGAATTAAGCAATGTCACCAAAGTAATTATTTTGTTCTGCTTCGCGAAGTATTAATTAAGCATTAAATTAATTATGTGGCTAATATTTGAAGGTTATCTTAAACTTTTATTGAGTAAATAAGCGCAAAATAGTAATAAATATCATTGGTACTGTGAATTGTTATTATTTAATTAAATTTTTATATTTATGCTATTCAAAACTATGTTTGCTGTAAACGAGACTGCTCCCACATTTGAGACAAGCAATTGGTTTGGTGAGGCCTTGTTTTATACAAGTGTGGTAACATGTTCTACTATTAATAAATACAATACAAAAATACTGTAATATGATAAAAATACAATAATGTTATAGAGCTAGATGCTGAAGATTTTTCGGTATCATCAGCTTGTAGCGACATAATAATAATAATTATTATTATACTTTATTGCACGTAACAGAACACTACATAAGAAATAACATGTAGTACATGACATCAAAGATTAGAGTCGATAACCTCCTAAGATACGTTCCATAAGGACTACAATGCATTGTTTATTATGATGTACGTTGCGAAGCGAATTGGTGCAATTAGTCTTCCTTCTTGTTAATTCGTGGGTTAGTCGGCAATGCAATGTATATCGAATTGCCATAGAAAACCTTGATTGTGGTTCTGTGAAAGGGGTAGTCTGTAATATTCTTCAAGCAACGTCAACGAGCAGCACAACTGATTTTCAGTTGGGACCATATGATTTTCCGGGTGCCAAAGGAAAAATCATATGGGCCCAACTGAAAATTAGTTTTTCTGGTGTTATGCTATCTATAGCACACACCATTAAAGTATGCTGAGTGCCGCGCAACACTAAAGCGTGACGCGCAAGCCAAAAATTAAGGCTTACTTATAGATGTTTGACCTTAAACTAACAGCCGCGTAACCCAACATAGACCCACCCGCTTTTTAAGCTGGCCACATGCAGTCGGAATTCCATTTCGGAATTTCGATTCGGGATTCCGAACGCGGTAAATTCATACAAAACCACATACTCATACGGCACAAGATTTCGAATGAAAAACTGCCGTATGTACTCGTATGTGGTAGGTCCATAAGTTTGCATTAATTCGGAATCCCGAATCGAAATTCCGAAATGGCATAATTTCGACTGTATGTGGCCGGCCTTATGTGAACTGACTGCTCTTCATGACACAAGTATAGCAATGTCAAAAGTGACAACCTAGAAGGCAGTGTTGCTATTTAGAAAAAATAAATTCTCCCACAGATATTAAAGATTGTGTTTTTGTCACAATATTCCAACAGACTGTTCGGGCAAAACCTATAACTCTTCTCTTTTCAAAGTGGTTTTTCCCGTATAATCAGCCGAAGTTCATCCCGCGAATTAGCGCGGCGGAGTGCCCGAGTCACACGTAAACATCGCAAGTTTCCGAGCAGTGTCATCTTACCGGCGCGCCGCGTATCGTCTACTGCTTTCGTTGACCATAGAATACGGAATGATGGACTTGGCCACTTAAATCTTTTCTTAGGGCTTATTTACAGCTTGGTGAAAAAGAGTAGAAATAAAAAAAAGAGAAAGGAGAGCATTTTAACAAAAATTTATTATCTATTCAAGCATAACACTTTCTACGAAATGTACCTATGTATTATGACACCGTACTAACGTTTAAGGCATATTAACGCGTGGTGATTATGGCAAAACTCCTCATGGTTATAAAAACTGCGAAGGAGGCCTATGTCCTGCAGTGGGCGTCAAATGGCTGATGATGATGATTAAGGTTTTATATTTGTGACTTATGTAAGTATAAAAAATAACACGCATAGAAAAAGAGTAGGTGTTAGTGAAACGTTACTCTCTAATTTTTGCTCGTTTTTCAAATCTATAGTTTTATGTCTATCTATGTCGAGATGAAGAAATTCTAAAACGTTGCAATGTTAATAAGTAAAAAATATGTATATTTGACCCTCACTGTACACTAAACTGTGGAATTTCGTAACTCCGCCATCTTATATTCTAGCTTTGCCACGCGCGCTGCTTAAGGGCGTTTAAGACATGGGCATTCCTTTTCGCTTGCACATTCTAAATTTTTTAATCATTCTAAAAGAACGACTATACTTTTGACAAACGATGTAGATCACGCCGCTTCAAAACCTCTAACCAACAAAACAGGAAGATAAAAATGGAATTTGAGTTATTGCCACAAGTAGACGCACTTTAGAATAGAAGAATGGATTTTTTCGCGATCCCAAAGTTTTCTACAGAGATTGACAAATAGTATCCCCCATTCATAAGCAGCCTATATAAGTCCCACTGTAGAGAGAGAGTATGGGCTTAATCACCACGCGTGCTCACCGCGGTTTTGTGATTTCAAGCGCTGAGGTATGTGATTAGCTCAGACACCCAGGTTTCCTCACGATGTTTTCCTTCACCGTTAGCGAGTGGTATTGCTACAATTACTTCACAAATGTACATAACTTAGAAAACAAAGTCATAGGTACATGCCCGCACTGGGCCGCACTGGGAATCGAACCTGGGTCTCCCGTTTCCGAGCCCAATGTTCTACCCACTAGGCTACCACACCCTAAGTTCAAATTAACGTCAAACTAACGTTATAATAACGTTACAAACGAAAGTCGTGTTTTTAGAAACTATAATGACGGATCACCTAACAAATAATTAAAAATACAAATGAGATTTTGTAGATTTTTGTTTTGAATCTATGGTTAGGATACCTAGGTGTTTTTTAATTCGATGCAAAAAATTTACTATCACTTTGACATGTGCCGGGATCGTAAACCATCACAACCCATCAATACATCTACAATGCAATACAGTGGACATCAATACAAGTTTATAGTTTAAAGGTCGTGACAGACGACGGCTATAAATAATAATGTATCGCGCGATATCTTGTTCTATACAAAATCCGTCCGCAGTCATGTATGGACGCGGGTTGCATGTTGGGTATTGTGTGGAAAAAACAAAATTAAAAATAAATGGCCGTCATCTGTGACGACCACAAATGTAAGGTTCCAATAAAATCTATGCCAATAAAAAACTCTGTTATCAAAACAAAAGTAAAAAGATTTGTTATTTATACAATAGAAATCTCTTTCAAATGTTGCATCTACTCATGTGGACTCGATATACTAGCCAACATTGTCGAAATCACAAAGGAACACGGGAAAAACTCGAAGAAAAAAAACGGAATGTTTCATAACAAATTACGACTTCATGAATCGAATCAAATTGTCAAACTTCAACGTTATCAACATTCAAGTGTTGCCAAGACGTAAAAAACGAATAATCCCATTGAACTTCCAAATAAAAATTGTATTTTTAAATACTTTTCTTTTATGAGTAACTAAATTATAATGTCTTTATGCAATAAGGTTTTTGATCACACGAGTCTACTTTTTACAGTAAACCAAAGATCTACCGAGTATAACGATATATATTTTATAATGGTAACACTGCCATATTTTTTTGCATCGAATTAAAAAACCAAACTTTACAAGGGTCAAACTTGGTGTGATTACACTATGCAAGAATCCGTCTAAGGATTTCAAAGTAAATGCGTTATATTATTAAAGTTCGTATTATTTATATTTACGAAACACTTGGTGCCGAAAGTACAGCTAATATTTTTAATTTTTCACACAGAAAAGAAATAGAATTGAGAATTTTAATCTTTTTAGGGTTCCGTGGTAAACAAGGAATCGTTGATCAATCAAAAACCCCTCTTTCTACGGAACCCTACACTGCGCGTGCAGCGACACACATAGTCTGTTTTTCTTATTACTTAAAGTGGTTTTTTTATTACCTGTTTTTTTCTCTAATGTCATCCGTTCAAGTGACAAAACGTCGCTTCATAGCTCTATGGTAAGAGCCGGCTAAGTTTCCCTCCAATATCAAAGCTCTATCTAAACTTGTGGTATTAGTTTTGTTCAGGGGTTTTATAAAATAATATTGGCAATACAGATACGCTCACGTTGATTAAATTAAGTCACTCAGACTTTGTAATGTTACACGAGTACTCAGATATAGTTTTGTATCTCTCAAACGAAATCTAGCAAACGAGAAAACCTTGTTTTGCTTACTTTATTTTCCTTTTAACGTAATTGATGCTGTTATTTCCATAACTGGCTATATAGTGACGAGAGCGTGTAGTTTACATGAGTTCAGAGTAAACTTTCATATTCAGACTGTTTTTATAAAGAAAACTGTAGGTAGCCGTAGCCTTCCGGCTCTAGGGCATAGTTCACACGATATTTTAGCATAAATAATTATTATTGGCCGCAACGAGGTCGTAAAAAAATATATTAGTGCAGAATATAAAAGTGGATAGCCGCTAGTGGGGCGGGCGGTGGCTGTCCGGTTCATATTATGCTATTTAGGGGTCCGTGGAGGACAACTTTTTAATGGCGCGATAACAGACCGCTCGAGACTGGCTCGTTGCCGTTAAATCTCGAGCTCATAAATACGTTATGTAAACCCGCCCTAATAATTAGTCGCGGTTACGGCGTGTGGTTAAGTTTTATGAAGCCGCGTCGAGCGGGTCCGGGAGGCCACTCGCAAAAATGATCTTTAATTTGTCTAGCGAGCGACGGGCACCGAGCCGAGGCAATGAAGGGGAAATTGTTATATTTACTCGCGCTCTCCTCTAACCCCTTTATTTTTCTACGTTTTAAGACGATTGGATTTTCGTAGACCCTTCCGTTGCGATCCGCAGCGTCGTAGCGGATCGCATTGAATATGTAATGTATGCTTTAGCCCAAGACGTTACGTCGACCTTTGTTTTTGTTGCGCTTATCAATTTTACACAAACAAAATCATTTTGAATATTGCTTAGCAAAGATTTTGCATATAAAGTGTGACTAGATACTTGTCTAGAGCTCGCAATTAAGATACGTTGAATCTTGTCTCTTCGCATAAAATAACACTTAGTTTTAACGTGTTTCACAAATTTTCTAACGAGGCTTAACTTAAAAATACTTAGCGAGGGTACGGAACCCGATTTAATCGAGCTCGTTTCGTAGGGTAATTCTGCCAATCTCATTACAATTCGGGGACATAAAGCATGAATTGATAGCGGGCAGGCGGCGCCCGCCACAACAGCGGCGCGCCGCTGTCGGGCCGGCGGGGCGCGGGCGCGCGGGGGGCCCGGCGCGCCGCACACAGTACCTGGCAATGACGCTGCGGGGGCGCACGCTGCTCACGGTGCTGCACACAATCGGCTCCAAACTCCACTTCAACTCAACTTTCAAAGTTTGTTCGCTCTGTCAATGTTACTGTTCACAAGGTCCGGGACGGGGGCTCGGCGAAGCGGCTCTGGCGGAAGCTAAAGTCGTGGGGAAGAACGAAGCGCGTGCTGCACGTATCGGGCTGCACAGATATCAGCTGAAGCGAGATACGGAGTCATGCGGTCAGCCAAAAGGACACAAACCTACTAACTGGCGGCTGGCGGTGGCAGCGGCGTGGCCGGGGGCGGCGGGAGCGCCGCGCCATTGGCCCGCGCAGGCACGCCTCCGCGCCGGCGAGCCGCCACGCCGCCGCCGCGCCGCCGCCGCCGCCGCCTCCGCCGCAGACAACACTCAACATGCTCACACGACAATACTGACAACTTCATTTGCAGCCTCCAACTTTACAACGGCTTAGCTAAGCTTCCGAAACCATTTGCCGGCAACTTTTATGGAAACAAGTTTCCGCTGTACTTAAAGTGCGAAATTTTTAACAAACCATTCACAGACATTTCTGTTGTTGATCGCAGATGGTCTAGAGGTAGCACACTTGACTCCCAAAACAGAGTTCGTGGGTTCGATTGAGGCTGCTGTACTTGGTTTGTACATATGGCCTTACTTTGGGTGTATTTCCATGTCCTTTCCTGGTTACCATATCACAAGAAATGCTAGAATAGGACCAGGACAAGTTATTGCGTTGTTTACACTATTATTTAATTGATGACCAGGTTTCCCTTTATGACCTTTTCAAACATAATAAGTGATGAGAAGTTAAATTGCTTCTAAAGGAAAAGAAGCAGTAAAGGTAATAGTTTGTATAAATAGAAAGTTTATACTACACAGTTAAATTCGGGCAATGCATAAAAAATAAGTTCGACACTTGGTTGATTATTCGTATCGCGGCGCGGAAATCTTGGTCCAACATCTCTATTAACAGGCGAGGGGTGAAAGGCTGGCGATTCAAAAGAGCGTGAAGCAGCGACCGCCTTAAGCAACGCGCTCACGTGCTGAAAGCTGCAGTCCTGCAGTCTGCGAGATAGCATCAGGTCGCGGGCACAGTGTGGCGCTCAGCTTAAACTAAAATAGACTAACACTATTCCCTGCAAGGCAGCTTCTTTTTAATTAGTTGACGTATTCTCCACGTGTTATGACTGTAACATATGTTAAAAATGGGCTTATGAAACTCAGGGGTTTCATAAGCCCTTCTCTTAGTGTCAATTTTGAAATAAATGTATACCAGGCTAGACTTTGTAATGTGTAATGAGACTACTATCTAATATGTCATTTTAGTATATTTACAAATTTTCATTCCAATCCGGCTCGTGATATCAGAATTAAAATTAACTATGTTCATATGGAATTTTGACGCTAAAGTGCGCTTTTAAGGGGCCGTATAAATCACCTACCCGCCAATTCAAATTACTAAAACAAATAGCCTATATACGTCCCACTGAAGGCCTTTTCTCAGAGAGTTTGGGCTTAATTAAAACCCATTCCCACCGCGCAAATTACAGGTTTCATAGCAAGGATTTCATTGACCGTTAGTAAGTGGTATCGCTGCTACAAATTTACAGCTGCATGTATGTTCAAAAAACCAAGACGTATGTATGTCGCAGCCAATTGGTTAAATCAGCCTATAAATTGGAAGACTAGATAGTACATTTAATTAGATGCCTAAGCCTTTAGCTATAATACAGTAACGCGTAAAACGTTTAACCACTTTAGCTAACGGAATACTAAGTATAAAAGCCGCCACTCAGTTTTAATTTAGTTTTCAGTGCCACTGGCAGTCTAATTGTAAAATGTTTTTTAAACAACTGATGTAATTTGTCAGCGCAGTGTAATGGAGTTATTGTAAATTATTTTTATTTTTGGTTCTCGTCTGCCTTTAATATGAAAAACTGATGTGAACGTCATTTATCGTAATTTGTATCGTAATTGAACGTAATTTCTTTATCCATATGGATAAAGGAGAACCGACACATATAATATGCAGACAAATTTTTGATATTTCGTTCAAATTTAGCAAACTGGTTAAAATTAATTCATTTGTTCAACTTGGCAGCACTCATGCGCCCAGATCGATCTCAAACCTCTTTAATCTCGGGGAATCTGGTCTACCCAATGCTCTATCATAGAACCGCTTTATTTCAGTGAACGTGGCTTCCAGCCGGCAAGCGACAATCACGTTCCGACGGCGCGCGGCGTGCAGCGGGAACTCGTTTATTTCCGCAGCTCATTATGTGCTACTCGACTCGTTTGCGACTCTACTTACAGTCTACAGTGCATTGATCTTTACATGCGTGCACTTTAAACAGTTGCGTTAAAGGCCACTTTGCAGCTAAACTAATATTTGGTGGGTGGGTAGGTGGAGCCGTGGAGTTTGCCGCAATTGCGGTTGCCCAGTCCGCGTATCATAATCTTTGTATTGAGCTCGATAGAGTGATTAATGCCCAGTTTCTGTTAGAGTGATTAACTACCACGCTGTTAATCTACTGTTAACAGCTCTCAATTGACCAAAGTACATACAAAAATAACTACTGACAGCTGTTAACAGTAGATTAACACCTTGTTAGTGTACGAGAAACCGGGGGTAAGAGTTGCGCCATCTCGCTGTTAGTGCAATGATGTGGTATAATCACGCTGCCGGTCAGCGACATGCAGGTAGCACGATTTCAATCTAAAATACATTATATTACATAAACTCACGCCTGTATCCCTGAGGGGTAGGCAGAGACCAAGGTTTGCTATTTGCCACGATCCTTACAGACCTCTTTCGCTTCATCAACGTTTATTAGCCGTTGCAAGCACGCAGTCCGGTTTTGGGTACTTTTTATCTTGCCCTTTGCTAATACATCCCCTATTTAGTCGAAATATGTCCGCCTGCGACTAAAATAAAATGAAAACTAAATAAAAGAAAATCAAAAAAATAAATTAGATATACTCGTAAGAAACTATTTGCAATTCTTTCTTCTGAGAAAGAATACTGTACAATAAAGTATTCTTTATCTATTTATCCAAAACTTACGAAGTTTGAGACTACAATATAAGTGTAAAAACTTTGTAATATGACGAGGAGCGAAACTTTCTTGGCGAATCCTTGTCGCGTGATATCGAAATCATAAAGACAATTTAGCAGGCAAGATTAGCAAGCGAAATACACTGGTCGCAAAAGCTTGAATTGTTAATTGCACTTGTAACTTTCTCAATGTGACAGTTCTATCGCAGCCACGCAGCACTTAAAAATCAGAATCTAAGTCTCTTAGTGAATTGCGTTACTCCTCGATGCGGTGCCAAGACGACTAAGAACTCAGTGAACTAAAGCTCTTAGAAAATCACATCTTTCGGTAATATTGATTGATTGATTGATTGAGACCTAGGGCAGTAGCAGCCACTTCAAAGGAGTTTTCTTTTTGATGTGAACTCACCGTCAATTGATCGCCCTTTCACCGTAGCAAAACAAATTCTAGGTTGGGAGTAATAATTTAATATGATTTGATTAATATGATTTAAAGGACGATTGTGACTAGTGTTCAACACATTCATGACTAATATTTTAAGTTGAAAACTCTGTTAATTAAGTTAAAACGTGTTTTGAAAAGAATAAATGTGGAGTTTCTTTGTTAGTTTCTCCACATAATCCATTAATTGTGAAACTAACAACTTTGACGTTCATTAAGTAAACATTCTGTTTTTACAATGAATAAAAATATTTGAATTTGAATTTGAATTAATAATAATAATAATAAAAATGTATTGAATGCTGTTGCACGCCTGTTATTGGGTATTAGGGTAGACAAGAACTACATAGCATAAGAACTCTGTATTTTTGTGCTTAATACCTGTTGGCTGTGTCAATAAAATATATAAATAAATATAAATAAATAAATAATAACTTCCACACAACACAAACACTTGACCTGGTCCCAAACTAAGATACCCTGTGCTATGGTCACCAGGCAAGGACATCATAAACATGGAAATACACACAGACTAAGGGCATTTGTACAAATGTACGTCAGCCCCCAGTGGGTATCGAACCCACGACCTCTAGGTAGTAAGCGCATTAACGGCTAGTCCAACGAGACAGTCGTGACAGTAGAACCATTGATTATATTTTAGAAATGCTATGGTAAATCATATCCTGTTTTAATATTTACACCAGTACAGCACAATCTTATTTATTAGGAAACAGAACTTGTCTTAGCTGTAGTAGCGCAGTGGGAGAAGGGCCTCGTAACTCTGAAGTGTCCTAGCCTTAAATAAATTGCACAGACTGTTAAGTGGCATGCAAAATGTATGTATACTTTGTACTTCCTTGCGTCGTTATGGCATAGGTCCAACTAAAACAATCTTCCGCTGGGCGACGATAGCGGCAGTAACCATGCAGTAACTATGATTTTATTACATGACGGTGAAATAAAATTACAAACCATACTATCGGTATATTATTCAGCATTCGGCGGAGCGCTTAGCGGATATGTCTTTTTAACCCCCGACAAGAACTGTGGACGGGCATATGCGTATTTAAAATGCAATTGAGACAGATACCTAATATTTTGCTCGTGCAGTAAGTGGATGATAGCAAGTCGTATTACTCAATACTGCAACTAATAAACTCGTTGGCTATGCGTCTGAATATATCCACAGGATTCAGTTACCGCGACACACGAAACCTCTCGTGAAACTCAACAGCCTTTTCCGGGCAACATTTCATCACGGACACAAAGGTTTAGTACGGCGCATCAACATGGATGATGGAGATTCATATAAAATAAATTGGTTCCAAGTTGATAGCGGCGGGTCAATGAGGCGAGACGTTGACGCGGGTCGGCAGATGTCGGCCGCCTTAGAGCCCTCGATATGCCTTCAATGCTCGCTTGACGCGGCTTCATTTAGCAGGTGAGAGGCTTTTTTTATGTGTATTGTGCCTTCAGAGTAGAGCCTACATCTTAAGGCGCAGTTACAGGGTGAAGGAGGATTTGTATAGTTCTAAACAGGTCCCACTCTTAATACGAGGCTTAAAAATATAAACATTTACGGCCTTATTTAAAAAAAACACGATTCCTCTAAAGCACTCCTCGATAGTAGTTTATTTAATCTGTGGTTACGTGTTTTCCTTATCTCCACCACAGACTATTTAAATCGGCCTTTATCGAGTGTTGTAAGGAATTCTGTTTTTATAAAACGTAAAACCGTTAGTATCTTATGGTAATTCAGAGCGTTTTCGTGTAGCAATTAGGCTCATGCTCTTTATATCTTTCTTTGAAAGAAGGCCGGTACCCTGCAATGGCACATATAATAGGCTACATAAAAAATTACATAAGCAGTTAATATACGTCCCACTACAGGGCACAGGCCTTGTCTCAGGGAGAGATCATGCCCACCGCGTGTGCCCACCGTGGATTTGAGATTTCAAGCGCTGAGATATGTGAATAGCTCAGACACACAGGTTACCTCATGGTGTTTTCCTTCACGGTCAGCGAGTCGTATTGCTACTATAACTTCACAAATATACATAACTTTGAAAACAAAGTCATATCTATCGAATCGAACCTGGGTCTCTCGCTTCCGAGTCCAATGTTCTACCCACTAGAAAAAGTAAAAAATAAACACCGACTTCAAAACACTACAGCACTACAAACACGGAAATAATTTAAGCGAATATGACCTTTAAACCTATTCGAAGTAGGTAGGTACGTACATTACATTTTTATTGTAGAAGTATAATTTGGAGCCGGTGCTAAGTTACATGACCAGCACGTGAATATTGGGCACCGACTCTAAAATATATTTAAAAGCCTTTTATTTCAATTGACCACTTTCTGCTCGTACTACTTTAAACTACAGTCTCAATTTTTTCTCTCAAACTATTCCTTTTAGGTCACCCTTTCTTTAATTAAATTAATCAGAATCATAATTTTGCGCGACCTATCGCTGCTTTAACTTTTAAATACAATCGCACCCTTGATATCGCAACCGAAATTGCAGCTTCTTAAATTCGAAGGAAATTATTCAGGTAAAGACAATGTTTTCTTTTATTTTTTTGCGTTTGCTTCTTTTAGTTTCTGTATGAATTCTATCGCTTGAGCCGTTAGTTTGGCTACGATAGACCACACAATCGCTTTCTTCTTTAGTACTTCTAGGGGAATTCCTCATTCACAGATTTTTACTTCTGACGAGGGTGTATCGTACAACTTTATAAGCCCCATAGCTGTTGTCGCAAAAAAAAAAAGAAATTAAAGTATAGTAAGGGACAATATGGGCTCAAAACTTACCATACTTTTACTTCTGATACTTACGAGATATCACTTAATGTAAAGTGCAATACTTAGAATTTGCGGAGGAAATATCCTTTACTCCTTTGCTACGATAATTAATGTGATTTTGCAAAAAAAAAATAGAAATTAAAGTATAGTAAAGGACAATGCGGAGGAGACGGGCAGCAGCGTCTTCCTGAGATTCCAACCGCTTACTGCGATAGCCAACCCGCCTGCCAAGCGTGGCGATTATGGCAAAACCCTTTATGGTTAAAAACCATGATGGAGGCCTATGTCCTGCAGTGGGCGTCGAATGGCTGATTATGAAAGGACAATATGGGCTCAAAAATTACCATATTTTTACTCCTGATACTTCAATATAAAGTACTGAAATCACTTAAATATAAAGTACGATACTCAGAATTTGGGGAGGAAATATCCTTTACTCCTTTGTGACGATAATTAATGTGATGCTCCACAATCTTTAGCTTAACTTATGGTCCCATTAGTCGGTGGACACATGCGGTTTTAAACTGGTTTGGATAAATAAATAGAAAACTTCCACGCAACATTCATCCTCCATCCCTGTCACTGTCTGTTCATCCGTATTGATTGATATGTCAATTTCATGTCCTTTTGTCTCAAATGGTGTAAAATATAGAGAACAATGCGGCCACGTATGTATGTTATTGAATTTGACTTAATTCTTTAACTGCACCACGGCACGCACTCCGTAGTACAATTATGGGTTACCGTAGGCACTGACTGAAAATCAGCGCTGAGGGATCACTTCCTCAGCACAACGCTGAGTCAGCTGCCTTTTGTGGCAACGTAGATACACCACAGGCTACATCTATGGTCCTGTTTTATTTATTAGTTTTGTCTGTTGTGTATTTAGTTTTCTTTCTGTTGTTGTGCATATTATGTTACTTATGTGCTTATTTTGTTTCTGTGATGTATCTTGTTGGTATAATAAATGTCTTTCTTCTTCTTCTTCTTCACTTTTCATTTAAGGCCGGGTTCTCCGAGCGCACGCTTTCTATAGGACTTATTGCGCTGCGCGAGCGAGTATTTGAGGAGAAAGTAGGCATTTATCTAAATCACAGAAATGGACAGCTAATTACAACAATTTTGGTGACCGACATCACTAACGCGTACAGTGATAATTATTTTGTTTTATTTTTTATTGTCCAAAACTCAGTATGGCTCAAATTAAACCATGTTTAGATATAATTTAGACTCAATTTCGTGATTTGGTTTCATGCAGTAAAGTTTGAAAAATCGTAAAAATAATGACCGACGGCCCTAGATAGAACATGGAGAAGTAATCTTTTTTTTCACGTTTTAAATACTAACCATTAGAGAGCAAAATGTATTTGAAGACAACTTTTAATACCAACAAAATATCAGCTGTTCTATACTAAAGTCACCACCTGCGGTGTTAAATAATAATTAAATTTAACTTTATATATATTACTCATATTAAAAACAAAATGTTTGTACTTAATGAACGTCAAAGTTGCAAGTATCACACTTAATAGATTATGTGGAGAAGAAGCCAACAAAGAAACTCCACGGGTATTCTTTTAAAAAAAAAATTGTAATAGAGTTTTCAACTTAAAAAATATGACTCATGAATGTGTTGAACACGAGACACAATCGTCATCTAAGTAATGTTTACAATTTACTGTTAAATACCAAACATCTTTGCTTTTTTGCACAGAGTGTGCTTAACACACTTTTTAAACCACGTCGGAGGTAACTCCAATACATCTTGAGGAATCTGGTTGTAGAACCTTATACAGTGCCCTATAAAGATGTTTTAATAATAATAATAGCTAGTTTGTATTATATTAGGAGTTTAAAGTCTTCCTCATAGTAAAAGTTGTTCGTATAGACGATTAAAACACCCCGTTTTAGGATATATTTAAGTATTTAAGTGCTGCACCCTGTACTACATTGAATGAAATTGCATTCCTCTGTTGTAAGTACTGAGAATGCGATATTAAACGCGTTAGAATAATTTAAAAATATATGCTTTCAATTCATAACGTCTGTTTGAGATGATTTCATGATAATGTGGTTACATAATTATTGATATACCCACTTAATAAATTGTAATTCTACACAATTTCCCAAATACCCAAATTGTAGACAAATCGTTGATCACATAAAGATGTTATTATCTCCCTTATTCTTCGATAAATTATACACTTTTTAAAAGTAAACGCTCTTATAAACTAAGTTTTGAATTAGGTGTACGTGTTACGTACCTTTTCCTTTGACAGTACTTTTGAGGTACAATCTCGCCATAATATTCATTTGACCTGGTGATAGAACATTTTATAGTCGATCGGTCGACGGCCGGAACCCACATCACTGTCAATGATTGCAATATTATTCCACGGAGTGTCTATTAAACTGCATCGTTCACGCAGACACTTGTTAGATACACCATTTGAATCTGTGGGTTAGGAAAATAATCGGGAAAATAAATAGTAGGAACGAAAATTAAATAGGTAAATAATAGTAGTCATAATCTGCATGCCTCTTATATTTTTTCATAAACGAATTATGATTAGTCCTTATATTCTTTTCGTTACACTAACCCGTGCTGAGAAAAATTTTAAAAACATATTTAGAGGCTAAAAACTCCACCCATGCCGCGACTTGAACCCGCGACCTCTAGCTAACCGTGCCAGCGCTCTTCCAACTGAGCTAATCGGCAAGTGAAGAAGAAGAAGAAGAAAGTCCCGGCATGGATGAAATTTATAGCCTCTAAATAGGTTTTTATGATTAGTCCTCTACGTACTGGACTTTCCTTAAGATTTCACGGCTTTCTGGAGCTAAGTAGGATGAAATATTTATTCAAATGTATGCATTTTCTTATAAAGTGAATTATTTTATGATTAAAACTCCCCGCGACAGTTTTCATTAATGCTTTCTTGCAATGTTCTTACAGAAAAGAGCAATTTTTCAGTTGGGAAATCCCGATGCAGCCGCATTAATGCTCGTATTTGCTCTTTTATTCGAAAAAAAGTTATTATTCCAGTTCCCTCAGTCGGGGAATTCCATTACTTCCCTCCAGTTTTATTTATAGGGGCGGAATCCAATATAGATTTATGTATATACGTGTAGGTTTTAAGGTGTTTAAGTGCCTTTTATTGTGCTGCTGTAAAAATTATGACAGCATTACTGGACATCTATTTTCCTAAGAATTCAATGAATATTTTTGGTTTGATAAAATATCAAGAATGATGTATGTGTTCATTCATTAAGGCATTAAGTCCGCCGCATTGTACAATGACGTTAACACGCAATGGAGGCAATATTTTCAGCGTTTTTATGGTACGTATCGGATTTTTACGCAAATACTCTTGTATACACGTTAAAATTCCAAATTAGTTTTCATAAAATTCCATAAGCATAAATATGTATGTCACGTGTTCTGATTTATATATATATACCAAGATGTACCAAATATTTACAAAAAAATACACAAAATCTCGAGATTTTTATATATTAGATGAATCCCTATTTCCTTTGGTCATGGCATCACGCGTGAATGGCTGGGATAGCTTCTGGAGTAGGTTATTATGAAAGAAAAAAATAAGATTTTTTTTATTATTAAGTAATTGTATCAATTTTAATTCGATATTCATAGTTAAGACAGGACAACCTCTGTCGGGCCAGCTAGTGTACAATAAAGAATATTCTTATCTTAACGCCAGTGACCGACTCATCAAGATTAAACTCGGCTTCTCCAGCCATATCCGAGCTCAAGCTCTGTACAGTGATGTAAGCAAAAGTCGTTCCCTGCAGTCCCCCGTGGACCGGGATCAAGATTGATGGAGTCGCCCCACGCGCCGCGACAGCTCATCTGAATGTCACCTTCAATTTAGGGATTTGTATGTCAGGGCATGTATTGGACTTTGTTTTCTAAGTTGCGTAGATTTGCGAATTTGTATTAGGTAGCAATAACACTCCCTAACCGTGAAGGAAAACATCGCGAGGAAACCTGAGGGTTGTTCACATACCTCAGTGCTTCAAATTGCCGATTCGTGGTGGGCACGCGTGGTGACTAAGTCCATACTCTCTCTCTCTGATTGAATCGTGTCATATTTACTTGCCGGGATTGGAACCCACTACCTCTCGCATAAAAGGCAAACGCTCTACCTACACGCTAACATAGTGTCTCACAAAGGAACAAACGGTGCTGCTGCTTAGTAAGTATATCGTCATCCGTATCCATCACAGTACATATGTATCCACGAACTGCTCCACGGCTCCTACCCATTCTCACGTACGGGGCTGAAACGTGGACGGTGACAAAGCGGAATATGCACTGCATTAAAGTAACACAAAGAGCTATGGAACTAGGCGTGCTAGGCCTCAAACTCGTAAATCTGGTAGCCAATGTCGTCATTCGTCGCTGGACTAAGATCGAAACAATGGCCGATTTCACATTGGATGATAACCCTGCAAGACATCTCTGGACTAGCAAGTATTAGCCATCGCCCATCGCCACTTATAAACGGGATTCAAACGCGCCTCACCCGCGCGGGCATGGCGCTGCTATAAATATGGAAGTAAAATAAATAAATAAATAAATTATGCTTTGCTGCAGCGCGTTTGCATCGCGTCTAAAAAAATCGCGTACAAAAGTCGTCGTGGGCGATGGCTCTTAACAGTACATACAAAGTTTGCGCAGCTGCCTTGGTGAATAGGTATAAACTACCAGTCGAATGAAGTCGTGTCGTTACCATTTGGTGAACGTCAGAATGGCACATGTAGTAAACAGACACAGATTTGTGTTTATTTCAAGAACACTACCTCGACTCTAATAATACCTTTAATGAGATAAATAAGCATGTTAACTCTATAGAAAAGTACACCGGCCATTCTGACGTCAGGATATTACCGCTGCCCACTGCTGGGCCTTTTCCGCGAAATGCCGTCTCTCACGGTCCCTTGCCATCCGCATACACGGACCTTCCGCCGAACTCAACGACATCGTCCGACCATCGGGCCGCTGGTCTGTCTGACATCAAGATAATTGGACGATAATTGGAAACCGTCAAGTGGGCCTCAAAACTGTCAAAAGCACGAGTCTTCTTAATTATCTATTAGGTTATTAATTACCTATGTGATTTGACACTTGCAATTTTTTGGAAACCTTACTTTGCAAACTAGATAGTTGACAAAACAATTGCGATTCCTACTTACTTACCTTTTTTTGGCATAGATCACAGAATGTCGAATTTTACACGCCTGCACTTTACTCAGTTGCATTACGGGCTACTTTGCAGCAAAAATGTTAAGTTTGATCATCGATTACTCATTTTTTTGGGTACTGTGGACGTCATGGCGAATTTTACACTTTATTCTATACGTTACGTTACTAATTACCTTAGCATGAAAATGTTAAATGTATTAAAGAATGTCAGTCATCTATCATAGTGACTAACTTACACAATGACAGAGGTATACCGGTCAGAGTCGACCTTATTGAATCAAATTGAGCTTCTTCAAAATTACTGAATGATAAGGAGACAACCAAATATTTTAACTGTAAACGTGAATGTTAGCTTTTGTGGCTTCGTTCCATGAAGATATCTGAAAAGGAAGCTAAGAAAACTCCACACTAAGTAGAGAGCTCCTCATTACAAAGCGAAAACCGGATACCGATTTTATCATCAGTACAAAGGGAAGAAAACAAAATGGTCTAAATTAAAAAGCAATGCCTTGTTGAGATAGACCGAGCGGAAACAAAGAGTTGGAAATTCATCAGAGTCTTTTGAACCGCGCTCTGACGCAGTATTCAGACCGCCCAGATGAAAGAAAATCTTTGCCACTAAATCGCCACTCTTTGACGCTCCGATGAAAAAAGGGGAGTATTTTTTTCTAGAAAACCTACTTCATTACTTTAGAACCTGGCGCTATAGTAAAAATATTTTTAGCCACCAACTTGTTGAATGTGGACTCTTCCCGCACGCTTCTGACGCGTATGCTGCAGCATGCATTAATTGGCTTTAGCGTTAGTTTTTCCGTTAAAAATTCTTGCACAATTAGGTTGCTGGAATGTTGGACACCATCATGTTGGAATGAAATGAAACTTTGATCTTAATTCATTTTAGTTTTGTGGAACATTTTGCATGCACCAAACTAGTTCACTAACAATATGACGCAAGACTTTGCATTCTGAGATTTCAGAATCCAAAAAGGGTCGCAGTAAACACTAAAAAGTAGTCTCAAACCTGTGTAAGACGTAGTATTTAAGCTAAGGCGATCACGTACAACAAGTCTCGCTGTAACTATGTTTGCTGCGTCAAACGGAGCGGGCTGTCCAGCTCCCCAGTGGATTGTGATCAAGATTGATGACTGTAGCCCGTCGGACACGGAATTACGATGACGAGTGCTGAATACCGATTGGATGAGCGCTTCAAATTTGCTACATCCGCTAGAGTGTTGCTGGATGCGGCCTTCTCTCGGCATTGTCTTACTTCCATGTATCTGTGAAACTTTTCAGGCTTTGTAAAGGCAATCCACTTCAGTACGAAGTAGATAGATAGGTAGGCAGAGATGTATCATTGTATCTGCATGTACCTGTGTAAAGGCAATATACTTCAGTACGAAGTTGATAGCTCTACTGAGCACTATGTCTATATATATTATTATGATTAACAAGGGGATTGGCGTGATAGGAAAGTGGCCTTTGCGTAAGGGTGGGCTCTATTCATGGGTTGGAGAGATATATCATGGTTTATGGTGTATCTATTTGTTGGAAATATCTAGGCAGCTGAAAGAGACGTCGCGCCTCGCACTTCACCCCGGTTTGGCCGTGGTCGAGACCGGAAGTGTGACGCAATACTTTCCTTCGCGTTGCCTAGATATTTCCGATGGGTAGCAAGGTTAAGTTTTTGTGAACATGTGTAAAAAATACTTGTCTGTTTCATTTAATTTTTTACCCGGCTACGGCAGCGCAAAAAAATATGTTTATGATTTTAGCAGAGTATTTATGTATGTACTTATTTAAGTATATAATGTATGTGTGTACGAGTATGTTTGTATTTACGGATATCATCCGATAGCGCCTAAACTACTCATCCGATTTACATCGCATTCATCAAATGCGATGTCAATCGCCTTGTTATTATGATTCGGGTGACATAGGTTAGATTTTGCACGTTCAAATACATATGGCAGATGTTATATTAAAAAAAGTGGCAGATTACCGGAGGGATTCACTGGAGGCTGCGACAATAGGCTGTTATTGACCCATTTTTAGTTATTAAGTTGTGGTTCGTAATAGAGAAAAAATATAAATAAATTTACTGACAACAATAAGTCTCTGAAGGGTATCCTGCAATTTTTCATGTTTCATTCAGAAAAATAATTTTCTATAACTGTAAGAATTAAAAAAAAACCTATTTAGAGGCTATAAATTCCACCCATGCCGGGACTTGAACCCGCGTCCTCTGGCAAACCGTGCCAATTTACATCACTTGCCATAGGTCGCGGGTTCAAGTCCCGGCATGAGTGGAATTTTTAGCCTCTAAATAAGTTTTTAAAATTGACCTTAGCATCTATTCGTAACTTATTGTTGTGTACACATTTATGTATAGTATGATTCTAGTAACAACCATTTAGGTATTGAAAAACTGGGTAAATTGTCTAAATTGAGGTAGCTTTTATTTTGTACATCAAAAAACCCTTAGGTTAATGCGTTTTTTTAAGATTAAGTTTCTCGCCAAAATAGTCGTGTAGCTATTTTGATTTTATGGAAATGATTGGGTCAAGGAATGTTGTTTGTAGTTACGCGCAGTTAACTTTATATAGGAACTTACTATCAAAAAGGTTATACACAATAAAACAGCAAGTGAAACCTAATTCTTATAGCTAAGTTAGTTTAGCCCCTCCTCTTGCGACTCTGAAAATTCATCAAAGTTACCTAGGCCTTGCTGTTTCGGGATCGGGTTTTGAGCGAACTGAAAACGTCTTCTTTAGGCGCACCTTTTATAAATGAAATTGACCCGTCACGGTTGGGTCGGTAACGCTGAATCGGGTATACTCGGCTCCGGTCGTTCAGTGACGCTTAGACGCTTAGTGGAGTATAACCAGTTATAGTGACATCTAAATTTAGAAAATCATATAAGTTTTAACTTCTATGATTGTGTGGACGTATATAACTAACTTAGTGTAAATAATAAGCTTTAGTAAAGTATGTATAGTTATGTAACCAACATAGACGTAAGGTTTTTACTAATATAATATGGATACTTGTGTCTGAAATAAACAAAATTTATTATTACAAAATAAAATTATAAGCTGACGCACCTTATTTTATGGTTTTATAATGATCAACCGCTGTACCACGTCGCCGCTAGAGATGGTCCAGGGATGATATTCTCCAAGAATTTTGTCGCATGACCAGACCTAAAACGACGAATAAGTCGTCTTCTTTCAATTAATAATAAATAAATAACTTCCATCTAACTTAACAAGAGCTGGATGAGAGTAGCCGAGGATCGTGCTCAGTGGCGTGCAATAGAAGAGGGATATGTCCAGCAGTGGACAAGCATAGGCTGATGTTGATGATGAAATAACTTCCATACGACACAATCACTTGCCCTACTAGGATTTCCTGTGCTATTGTAATCAGACAAGGACATTACAGTTTAAAATGATGTACGGCGGCCACCATTGGGAAACGAACCCACGCGTACGTTATGACCGCGGGTTGCTAAAAAATCGTGCTTGATTTTACTAATGCTACCTACCCGAGAAGATAGCTCGATATTGGTTGCGACTAGTTGCGGCAGCTTTAAGGTTGCGCTGTCTACGCCGACATATAGCGAGTTTAAAACTAAGATTTTGAACCCGCCGAACGACCTCATGCACGGTAATCAGATATGATACAGTTAGGCCAACGAGAAAGTCTTTATTGTCAATATGGCTTAGTTATTCGTTGTAATTTACAAATACACTGAATTAATTGTAGATTAACTTATCTTTAATAAGTGCACTTGCACTTTTCTCTAAAGCGTGAAGATTCTCTAAGAAAATTCTTCCCCGTCAATCACTCATGTGACTCGAGTCACCTAAAATGAACAATATACCTCAATTTTATTGATCAAAATACTGTCACATTTTACAACTACGTACTACAGCTACATCAAATACTACATACTACAACGAATACATACTACATCAAATGCTACATACTACAACTAATACATACTACATCAAATACTACATACTACAACTAATACATACTACATCAAATGCTACATACTACAACTAATACATAATACATGAAATACTACATACTACAACTAATACATACTACATCAAATACTACAGCCACAAATATTTGGCCAAAAATTTTATAATTAAAACTATGAATAAACATTGTTAGGACTTAGGAGTATCCTTGCCCCTGTCTGTTAGGAGACGGGGGGTAAGGATACTCGCTCTCTAGTCCATTTGTTTTCTGTTTCCTGGCCCGAACCCCGGACTATGTTAATATTGTCGCTGGAGCATTTGTCTTGCTGTAATGCTCTCCAGCTTATTTCTTACGTGTACGTGCGTGAAATTGCTTTCCGATCTTATTGTTTCTTGCCTGGCGACGCGCCTCCTTCATATATTTTTAAACACTGCATAATATTGTCGGTTGCGCAACGGTAGAAAGCTGGCCTCACATTCGTGGATTCGAATCCCCGCATGTACCAATGACTTGGTTTTTAAACTTACGTACATTTGTGAATTTGTAGTAGCGATACCATTCGCTAGAAGGAACAAGTTCGTGAGGAAATCCTAGTGTCTGTATTTACATACCTCAGACACTAGGGTGTTGGCTTATTAAATTGCGGTTTCGGATAATACAGTTTTTTGAGCTGTATTCATATATCAGAATAGGGTCCAGAAAGTGGTACCTATTGGTACAAAAAATTCACAAATGTAACCTATCTGTCAACATAACTTAGAAAACTTATTGGTACATGTCGGAATTCGAATCCACGACCTCGATAATAAAAAGTATCCTGTGTGTTAATCCTGGTTCTATTTCCGTGTGCAATCTATATCCGTGCCAAATTTCATTCAGAGCCGTTTAGCCTTAGCGTGAATGAGTAAGAAATATCATATTAGTAAGAGTAGGATAATTGCCCATTTTTATGGAAGCAACAGCTCTTTCGACTGTAGCTTTTTTACTTCATCATCAACCCATTATGTCCCCACCGAGGGGCACGGGTCTCTTCCCTGAGGAAGGTATAGGCCATACTCCACCACGGGGGCCAAGTCCGGATTGGTGGAGGCTTGTAGACTAGTAGCTCGTCTACTGTCAGAAGTTGTCAAGCCGCCCTAAGGCCTCTGACTTGGCTTAACGACTGCCATCTATCGACGGCAGCCGGCGTTAGGCATAGACGGCGACCCATCCATGCACTGAACGCGCCCAGTGTTGCTTAACCTTCGTGATCGTTTAAGATCACTCAGGCAGTTTTATTTTTGTTTAATTTCGTTGTTTACGCTTTTAATTCTTCTAAATAATTTTATTTTACTCGTAGGTTTTTTTTCACATAGCATAAAGCACTATTTATCACTCGGGATAAAGTTCTATTTCTGTTCGAGCTTTTTTACTTAGGTACAGTCAAATTAAAGCCTGAAGTAAAGCACCAGGTATAACAACATGGTGAAGCCTATCCTTTTCGTGTCAGTCACACATAACCGTTCTATTCAAAGGTGCAATATTTTTCCGATGGATAAATTGTATCGTTCCCAGTGCACGGCGGGGTTCATCGACTCGGGCAAGTTCCCTGAAGTGCCCCCACGATAGCGTGCGGTGCCCAATATAAGTGAGTCCAGCGTGGCGGGCGTCCGTATCGCCCCAACAAAATAAGGCACAGAGGTTATTTACATTGAGGGCTTAGATTCTGTTGATACTCTGGTAGTACAATGATATTATCATCATCATCGTCGGCCTACGCTTGTCCACTGCTGGACATAAACCTCTCCTATTGCGCGCCACTGAGCACGGTCCTCGGCTACTCTCATCCAGCTCTTGCCAGCCGCCCTGTGAAGAGCCGAGTCTGAGTCTGAGTACAATGTAACTGTATGAATGCGTTGTTAATTCATTGCCTCTTCAAGTCTACGCGTGCATACGAATCTCTAGGCGTCAATTTCTGGGCGTCTCAGTGAAATGAAAAAAAAAACCGGCCAAGTGCGAGTCGGACTCGCGCACCGAGGTGTTTTTTATTAGAATATTATAATAAGTTCCACAATCACGCCAAGTTTGATGCCTGTATATATTACCGTTTTGAAGATAGAGCATTAAAAAAACACGTTTGTTGTATGGAGGTCACTATTATTTTTTAGGTTTTAGACAAAGTAACGGGGCCCCTTTTGGCACTCTTTGGGTACGGAACCCTAAAAACATGACACGTGTCCCGACTAAGAATTTATCATTGTTTTATAATGCACTCAGATTCCATGCCCTTGAATTTCATGCCATTGTAAGTACTTTTATTGTTTTCCTTTTTTAGGTATTTGCAATGTTTACGAACTGTTAGGGTTCTAACCCACCAGCAGACCACACATCTTTTGATTAGCATACAAGTAAGTACTTTTTGTCTTCTAAACCCTATGATCCGCATTTCTTTAGTTTTAACGCCCCACGTTTTTGAAGTGAAAAACTCCTTTTTCTGAACTGTGAACGAAACTGAACCCCGTTCGGGACGGTGATGCTGTAGTATGGGATAAAGTCGGCTCCAGTCAATCGGTAACGCTGAATCGCATGGACTCGGACTCGACACCAGTCGTCATCTTAATTTGTAAAATCATATAAGTCTGTCTGTATGAAGTATAAAACATAAACCATGTCTGGCTTTTTCTCATGACCCGTTACAATTTTGGATACAACGAACAATATCCTACTATATATACACGTTGGATTCGTCACTGGACAGTTACGTAATAGGAGGGCAGAATGCGGCGAACCCTCTTACGGTTTTATTTTGTGATATAACCTCGTGCGAGGAGTAAAACCTTTCCCCATAAACGGGCTTCGTCCTGAATTGCTTCCGCATTACTGTTTGGCGCGCTCAATGTTCATAGTTGGTCAGATATTCAGTCGGTTGGTCGCTTAGGCCCGAGACACACAGAAAGGACGTGGGGCGAGGGCGCGGAAAAGACGCGTCGTCTTTCCAATTCACAATCGTACAAAATGTACTGAAAGGACGGGTCGAAACCCACACAGAAAAGACAGGGCGAGGGCGTGAACTCTATACAAAGCGTCGCGTCTCTTCCGCGCCCTCGCACCACGTACCTTCTGTGTGGGCAGGGACTGCTGCGCCGTGGTAACGACGCTTCGGAACTCAAGTATTTAGTTAACACCTGTATGCGGATGCCTATAGATGCGTTTAAAAGACTAGCTGTGTCCACGACTTCATTCGCTATGATTCAGATATATCTCATAATCAAGTGTCAACTCTACCGGAATCCATTCAAATCTGTGCAGCTGCGGATGCGTGATTGCCTCACTAACCCTAGCAGCTATTGACTTTTATCAACTTTTTGTTTACACCCAGGAAAAGTGTGTCTATCACGGAATGTACGAAGCTAACCCCAGGTTTCTCATACACTAATAATACAATAATCTAGCTGTCAGTCACCCAAAGTGCTTACATAATAAATTACTGACAGCTGTTAATACTAGATTAACAGGTTGTTCGTGTACAGGAAATCGGAGGTTAATGACATTTGACACTTTACTCAGCGGCCATGTCACAACGTAAACCATTATTTTAAAAGTAATAACTGAGCAACTTATCCCAAACCGAGACACCCAGTGTACTTCAGGCATGAACATCACAAACTGAAAAACACCCAAAGTAAGGCCATGTATTTGTACAAATTAATAAATAGTCTTTACCGGAATCAAACCCGAGACGATTAATCGCTAGGACAGCGAGGCAGTCAATCAGTTAAACATTTTCTTCGATGTAACACGTGTCAAGGTGGTCCGACAACACAGGAATAGGTAAAATAATATAGCAGAATAAGAACATAATAATATATAAGCGAAAAGGGCGGGTGGACCAGGGGCAGTAACGGAGTGGAAACCGGGGTCGGTCAGTCGGTAGAACAGCCCGATGGTCGGACGATGTGGTATTGTGGTCAGGTAGGCAGGAGGCCCCTGGATGCGAATGGTGAGAATCCGTGAAAGATGGCGTGATGGGGAAAAGGCCTATACCCAGCTGTGGACAGAGTTGCGCTGATGATGATGATGTTAAGCGAAAACCTAGCTTACACTCCTTATTCCCAAGTTATTAAATTAATCTGCTGCAGTTGGTCTTCCATGTACTTTTTTTTATGTAGCACTGCTGGGCAAAGCCCCCACTTTTTTTTCCCCACTCCTCCCTGTTCGTAGTCACCTTCTGCCAACCCGGTAGAAAGGCAATGAGGTCGTCTCGCCATCTCAGCTTGGGTCGTCCGCGTTTGCAAAACCCATCGCATGGAACACAGTCAGTGGCAAGTTTTGCCCACCTGTCTTTGCCCATACGGCTCATGTACTTAATAGAATAGAAAATAAAATAAAAATTCCAATTCAGTACTTTAGTAATAAGTATAAGTTTAGATAAGCAGCCTATATACGTCTCACTGTAGGGCACAGGCCTTCTCTCAGGGAGATAGTATGGGCTTAATCATCACGCGTGCCCACCGCGGATTGGCGATTTCAAGCGCTTAGGTATGTGAATAGCTCAGACACTCAGGTTTCCTCACGATGTTTTCCTTTACAGTTAGCGAGTGGTATTGCTACTATAACTTCACAAATGTTCATAACTTACTCGTAGATAGCAAAACTGCCTGTTTTAAATGCAATAAAGGATTTAATAATAATAATAATAGGTACACGCCCGCACTGGGAGTCGAACCTGGATCTCTCGTTTCCGAGTCCAATGTTCTACCCACTTGGCTACCACCGCTGTATAAGCATAAGTTTAATTACAATTAATCTCAAAGTGCCTAACAATTTGTTTTTTTTTTCAATCAAAAAACGAAACATGCTATATGTCGCCCATGACACCGGCCTAGCCTAGTGGTGGAAACACCATTACACATTTCTGTCTGGTACGTAGCGGCTAATATTTGCATTGCTTTCTCTTTAGTTTAATGAACGATTTTTGATTTGATTTGATTTGAATTTGATGCAAAAAGTTAGACAAAAATACCTAGTGACCGAGCCCCAATCTCAGCCAGTCACCACAAAGAATTTGGGAATTCCAATTCCGACCGAGCACGTCATACCCCGACTGGCGAATTCAATTCGTTGTCGCAGGTAAACTGTTATCGTTTGTAATAATAGTGCGCGCCAAATTCGCCCCTGATAGTACGAGGCCTTACACTGCAATTAGGGGTCGTTAGTCGGCGCCGGCGCCGCTAGGTCCCGCCTGTACTGCCTTGCACTCGGTCACAAAATAAACAGGACAGAAGACTGTCTTAAAGTAAATATAACTCAATAGTAAGATAACGTTTAAGATAAGATGACGTTTATTGAACCAAAAAAAGTGTTGACATGTAAATAAAACAAAATTTAAGTTATACAATATCCAGTTGTGAAAGTTAGACTTACATAATAACATGTATATTATAGCATCTGCTGCTGAACTAGGTTTATAGCCTTTTAGCGAACAGCGCCTGTTTCATAACCAACTGGTTAAATTACTAATTTAGTCATAGATCAATAAGCGCTTACTTAAATTACATGGCCTACCTACCTATCTTCTGCCATTCAAGCGAAAACTGCAGTGAGTGTAATTGTTTTGATTAATATGTTTTATATTTTCTACAATTTTCTTAAGCAGCAAGTTTATTTATAAAAAAAATATATACTTATCGCAGTTCCTTCCTTAGCATTACTTAGCATTACTCATCTTAGATCAATTACTTACGCATTTCAATAATTACCAACTCTTTCATAGCCAGCAATTTGGTTTTACTAAAGGGCGGAATACAACAGACGCCGGAGTTATGTTACTTAAACATATTTTCAGCGCGTGGGAGGATCGCAAGGATGCAGTAGGCATATTTTGTGATTTATCAAAAGCATTTGATTGTGTAGTGTAGACCACGAAACGCTACTCCTAAAGTTAAAACACTACGGAATAAAGGGTGCAGGTTTAGATCTTTTAAGATCGTATTTAGAAGGAAGGGTCCAAAAAGCAGACGTAAATTGTATTAAATCCTCGGGTTCACTTGTAAAAATAGGAGTCCGCTCCTTTTTCTAGTCTATATAAATGATTTACCGTTTATGATACAAAAAATGTCTGAGATAGTGTTATTTGCTGATGACACGTCACTTATTTTTAAAATAAGGAGACAAGAAAATAATCTTGACGATGCAAATAATGCTCTCTCGCAAGTACTAGATTGGTTCCCAGCAAATAATCTGCTGCTAAATTCTAAAAAGACAAAATGTATAAAGTTTTCCTTACCTAACGTACGAGTAGTTGAGAACAACATAGTAATTGGACATGAAAAACTAGAATTTGTAGATGATACTGTATTTCTGGGCATCACAATCGATGCAAAACTACAATGTGGTCCACATATTGTAAAATTAGCACACAGACTTAGCTCTGCAGCATATGCAGTGAAAAGAATTAGGGAACTCACTGACGTTGCAACTGCTAGGCTTGTTTATTTTAGTTACTTCCATAGTATTATGTCCTACGGTATACTACTATGGGGCCGGGCAGCAGACATTGAGACTATCTTCATCTTGCAGAAGAGAGCCATCCGATTTATTTACAAGTTAGGTAGTAGGGATTCGCTAAGAGATTTCTTCAAAGAAACCAACATCTTAATTTATGAAAATATTATGTACGTTAGAAAAAATATCAAAGACTTCGAAAATGTTGGTGGCCACCATAATGTTAATACTAGAAATAAACATAAATTGTCATTTCCACTATTTAGACTTGCAAAAGTTAACACATCCTTTATGGGGCACTGTATAAGGTTCTACAACAATATTCCTCAAGATATATGAGAGTTACCTCCAACGCGATTTAAAAAATGTGTTAAGCACATTTTGTGCAAAAAGGCTTACTATAACATCAAGGATTATTTAGAAGACAAAGATGTTTGGCATTAAACAGTAGATTAATATTATTTAAAGGACGATTGTGACTAGTGTTCAACACATTCATGACTAATATTTTAAGTTGAAAACTCTGTTAATTAAGTTAAAACGTGTTTTGAAAAGAATAAATGTGGAGTTTCTTTGTTAGCTTCTTCTCCACATAATCCATTAATTGTGAAACTAACAACTTTGACGTTCATTAAGTAAACATTCTGTTTTTACAATGAATAAAAATATTTGAATTGAATTGAATTGAATTGCATGTGTTCTATCGGGTCAAAATAATATTTTAATTAATATATTATATAGCGCTGCGTGTCGGGAGATCTGATACCTATATAAATATTACTGTCCTTCTGTATGTTCTACGTAAGCTAGAATCTAATATTGAGCCTTCAACGTTTACCTACACTTTGGTAACATAATCTTTAGGCATTAGTAAGTATGCACTAATACTTAGTGCTGTAGTTTTCTTTGAGTGAAATATTATCTTGAATACCATACTGAAAAAAATACTTATTTAAACTGTAAAAAAATAATACGAGCAAATTATGTGCAGGAAAATTACAAGATTTTTTTACGTACTTTTTGAGTTTCCTTTGCGGTGAAATACGTACTATAGTTCTTTTTCCCTCTTTATGGAGATTTTCATTGAGACACCCCCCGAAGGGTGCCAAACGGGACCTTATTACTGTGCCTCCGCGGTCAGTTTGTCTATCCGTCCGACCTTTAAGGGGCTCTATCTTTGGCACCGTTATAGGAAGCCAGTTGAAATTTTCACAGAATATGTATTATTATGGCAGATTACCTAACAAGTAATAAAATTAAAAACATAATAAAAAATAAGGGGTGTCTCTCTACAACAAACGTGTTTTTTTGCAGTTTTATTGTTTATGCTCTACATACAGGCATTTAAGTGGGCGTGATTGTGGGACTTATTATATATTCTAAGGAAAAATAATAAAAAACGGCCAAGCGCGAGTACGGAACCCTCGGTGCGCGAGTCCGACTCGCACTTGGCCGGTTTTCTTTTGAAATTAGTGTGTGTTTTGCCAAATGGAATTCGAAGATAGAGTCTTATCGAACTTCATGCTTGACTTTTTGTAGATTCCTATAAGTAATTACCCCGCATAGATATGATCAAAGTCTACTGAGATATCACGACTACTTGGACGATATTTTTTATCGTGATAACACCGATCAAAGCCTACTTGGTCGACTAAATCGTTTGTGGTTCACTTGGATCTGAAAAGACATAAACAAAAAATAAGAATAAGATACGATAAGAATATTCTTTATACTACACCTGCTTGGAAAGTACCTTGATACTTTATCAAATTTACGGTAGAAAGTACGTCATTGCATATCGAACAAATATGCGGGGAGAAAACGCATCTGAGCGGAAGAGAAAAGTGTATGAAAATCCATTTCTTACGTGGTTTTTCTTTTTTAATTTTGGGTAAGACTATGCGCCGGTAACCTAAATATCAAAAGCCAAAAAGTTTTTACAGTGAGTTTTTATCTCCAAGTTCGCAAAATGACACTGGCCACTTTCCAAGCAGGTGTAGTATAAAGCACTATGTATCACTCGAGAGAAACTGCGATTCCCGATCTCGGGTGTTTTACCGGGTGGATCGACACCCTCGACGGTAATCGGTCACTTTCTCCTCTCGGTGAACAATGTACTATTATTGAACACAAGAAGCGAGACATAAAATATGAAAGTTACAATGAAAAAGTACAATGGGCGGCCTTATTCCTAACGGCAATTTCTTCCAGACAACCTTGTGACGGAAAGGTTGCCGAAGGAGAAAGAGAGACGGGTAGGTAACTTAATAATAAACTAACATAAAGGTTACTTAAATAATTGTTATAAACGACTACATAAATAAAACCGACTTCAAAACACTACAGCACTAAAGACACATAATTAATTTAAATAAATAAAGCCCTTAAATTCGAAGTAGGTACATGTATTTTGGGCACCAACTCCAAAATATATTTCTATAATACCCACAATGTCGGTAACATACATGTACCTACTTTGAATTTGAAGGTCATATTCATTTAAATTTATATATTTCTATGTTGTAGCGCAGTAGTATTTAAAAAAAAAATTTATTACACCATTTCTTACGACTCTACCAATTTGTATTTTCCGAAGGCAAATTCACGACTTAAAAAACACCGAAATATCTTCCAGTGTACCTTTCAAATTTAAGGAGTTCCCTTGATTTCTCCAGGATTCCATCACCAGATCCTGACTTGATGACTATGGGCCCACCTGTACAGTCTTGCCTTACAAACAAAAAAAAAAGATTTTTCCAATTTGGTCAAGCTTCTTTGAGTAATCAGGGAACATACATAAAAAATAAGATTCTGACGATTTGACAACCTCCTCCTTTTCTGAAGTCGGTTAAAAATACAATGTAGACATAATTGCAAAATCTATGATATCACTCAATAAAATAAAGTGAAGAATTTTGATAAAAGTTAACCAGTACTTGAAGTGATGCTACATTTGTCCAAGCTGAATTTAATTTTGTCAACGGGTTCTAAAGGTTATAAACTTTGGTACAACAAATGTCGGAAAAGAATGCCACATCACAAATAAATACGTGAAACGTGTATGTGCGAGTTTTATATCTGTTATGTGTGCCACCCACGCAGTATAAATATTGACTTTTATTCAAAACGTACACATTTTACAAAGTAGTCTATTTAACATTGCATAGCGGACCGTTTATTTGCAATGTCTCTGCAAGGATTGCCCGTTAAAAGTTTATTAAGCAAATAAAACACTCATGAAGTGCCATAAATCGGTGGACGTAAAATAGAATGCACTCACTTTGCGGCTTGTAATTTTATTTCTAAATGCATCACTTTGAAATGGTTGTTTATTATTAAAACGTTTGGACAACAAACTAATTATTTTGCCTGTGGTTACCCTTGCAGTTTATATTTTTCAGATTGATTACTTAGTATGTACATTGTACAGACCACAGTATACCAATCTTGCACTATACTTGCTCAGGTAAGTTATGGAACTAACTTTTTGTTATTTACTAAAATGTATATTATGCTAAGTTTAGCTGTAAGTTTTCCTTAAGGTTAAAATAAACAAATAAAAAACAAAGTAACGATATTTTTACTTAGCTAATAAACCCCCTATTGCAGGGCACAGGCCTTCTCTCAGAGAGAGAGTATGGGCTTAATAACCACGTGTGCCCGCCCCGGATTAGCAATTTCAAGCGCGTTATTTTTATGTGAACACATCAAACACTCAAATTTCCTCACGATGTTTCCGTTCAACGTTAGCAATTGGCCACACCAACTTTACAAATGCACGTAACTTAGAAACCAAAGTCATTGATATCTTGTCAAAGTCATTGAGATCCCATGGTACCTGGTTGGATTCGAACCCACGACCTGTTCGTCATATTCTAACGCTGCACTGCGCTACCATCGCTTATTTAACGTGAATTTGCAGTGAATCAAGAAACACTTCTCAAGAAACTTTATAGAAACTTACAATCTTTCTTTTAGGAAACAAATTAAATTCCAATGTACAGTGTATTCAGTGTATACATAGTACGCTACGGTACGGCCTGGACCATACAAATGGTGAACGTTACGCGTATATTGATAACATGTACTAACATTTTTGGCGTGTTAATAACTCAACAAATAATGTACCTGATTTCTTTGCAAAATTTTATTGATAGAGTAAGTTTGTATTGGTATCCAGTATGCAAAAGGTCTCCGGTCGGTCGTTAGTTTTTTTAACACTGCGTACAGGGTAAAGATAAAGATAATTTATCGACTGAAATATATATTGGGGACGTCTCAGGCGAAAATACTTCGACTAATATATTAGCGAAGGACAAGATAAAAATTTTCCGAACCCGAATGAGGATTCATGTAGCGACTAATTAATGTTGATGAAGCAAAAGGGGTTTATCGGGATCATCATCGTCCATGCCTACCTCTCTGGGATACAGGCGTAAGCTTATATTGTAATGTAATCTAATATATAAAAATCTCGTATCACAGTGTTTCTTATCGAACTGTTCCGGAACGGCTTCACCGATTTTTATGAAAGTTTTTGTGTATATTTGGTAGGTCTGAGAATAGGTCGTAGGCCAATTAATATGACAAAACGACGTTTGTTGAGTCAGCTAGTTTATATATATTTGGAGTGCATTAACTTAGAAGCTTTGTTGTTTTAAATCTAAGTTAGATAAAATAGATAGAATTTAATCACTTAACCTGTCAATTGTAATTGCATACCACTACTTAGATATAAGAAACTATGTGTAATTTTTTTCATCTGATTATGCAATAAAGTGTTCTCTATCTATCTATCTCTCCGGTTGTCCACTAGGGGAAAAGAGAAAGTGGTGATTTAAGGTTAATTTTATTTAAGAGCTCTATTTTAGTCTAATTAAAACAAAAGATCTCAGAAATACTTGCGATAGGAACTCCATCAATGCGTTTTTGTCTACGCGGACGTTGCCGTTTACTCAGTCGTTTTGAAACCTCGACTCTATTCTCGAGGAATACGAGGTGTTTTCGCATGACTAGGCCAGGCCGGGCGTTCTATATCGAACCCATTTGGAAATTCAGCTGGTGTTCACAAGTTCTGCAGGACACTCGACGTCCTCCTAATGAGCGACGGAAACTGCACTTGCGGAGACAAATGAGGTTATTCCGAGTGTGTGTGTGTGTGTGTGTGTGTGTATCTTTCGGAGTTTGTCATTAAGACGGCGGCGACGTTTCTATAAACAATCAACAATTAAAAGTTATGGACCACAATTCCGACAACTGACTTGTTATACACTAACGAATCAGTTACTTAAGTCATCAAATTGTAAGAAGTCTTCACTAGGCTAATCAATTGGTACAATTTAAAAATTAAATACTAAAGGCCATATTAATAAAGAACTCTAATAATGAAAATGTAAGGGTATATGCGCATTGAATTGAAGCGCCTCTTAATCTGGCGCATTCAGAAGCGCGAGCTATTTAGTTAATTTAACAAAAAGAAATCTAGTCTTCTTTTTTATAATACTTCAATAATGGTAACAATTATTTTTTTAACTTACTGCCAGAAACCTACAAGGGCAAAGAATGGCTTCTGTTAAAAATAGCCGTTTTTAGTGGAATTCAATAAATTAGAGTTGGTTGTTAACAAAATACTAAAAAAGCACAACGTAGTACTAATAACATTAAGTGTAACTAAGTGTACCAAGATGCAATTAGTAAAATAAACTATGATACTCGCAATTCATTCGAGATGACGTAAAAAGAATCCACGTCGGTCCCGGTTGTGGAAAAAACCTCCTTGTCACACCTGTCAAACAGATATCGAAAAATTATTGAAGTCAATTCAATTCAATTCAATTCAATTTTTAGTGTAATGGCAATTATTGGAGTCGGTTTATGACAAGATAATCTGTCAAAATTCTGGTTTCTAATACGGATTTTTTCGTTTTATAGACAGAGGTTTCATTGTATTGGCATTATTAACCTGTTATTATTCAT
Organism: Yponomeuta cagnagella; assembly: GCA_947310995.1. NCBI lineage: Eukaryota > Metazoa > Arthropoda > Insecta > Lepidoptera > Yponomeutidae > Yponomeuta > Yponomeuta cagnagella. The sequence continues at coordinate 14,636,395 of OX371271.1, read as the reverse complement.
TGTGCTACATTTCACATTGGTTATACCAGAATTGAGCTTTTATTTTAGACGCAACTATTAGACAAGTAAGCAGGACATCCTACCTTAACTGTAGTCTGCTAACAACATCTTTACACAGCCACAGATCTTTGAAAATTGTTTTGTACTAAGAAATCCATGCCCGAAAATCCACCAGCTGTCCTAAGCCAACTCTACAAACCAAACTGCTCATTTTATTCCCACATCAAATAAGCCACTAACCTCCGGGACATCGTTCAAAGTCGCGGCTCATACGGAAGCCTGGCTCAGCGACGGCGCGGGGGTCGGCAGAGGCAAATGTGGCAATTCACAGTCGCCTCGTCCACAGTTGGCATTAACACTAAATGACATTGCTGGTGAGATTTTCGCCCGTATGCAGCCACAGCCTGAGGAAATACAGTGCATGGTTGATATGTCTTTCCTACGTAATAAATTTTCAAGGCGGATATTATGATTTCTGGTTTGGCAACAAGCAGTCGTGATTGGACATGGACAGCTGCAAAGAATAAATTTACAGACAAATAGGGGGTTAGAATGCCAAGAATAACATTGGATACTCATTAGCCTTTTATAGGAACACAGTTCAACTTATATTTATGGTTTCTTCATCAAGTATGTACATTGTTAAGTTCAAGGGCTAAGTTTTGCCATGTTTTTAGTCATGGACAGTCATATTTTGACAAAGATTTGTAAAAAATAGCAGTTGCACACGGCTTCACGTGTAGCTTTTCTCACAGAAATTACTGTTTCGCTTTCAAAATCTTGGGGTGAGTTTCTAGCTTGATGAGTGTCAAACATATAAATTAATATGAAATTTTATCAACCAACGATCATAAGGCTTTTCAAAACGGTGGCTACCCAACGCGTAGCACTAAATGAAAACAAATAAAATATGAAATACCTAAAGACTCTAATTACTATGGATCTAGGCTAGGTAATTGTTTAGTACCTGCCATTTGTAAATGCTTCCCGGAGGAATTATGTAATAAAAGTCCCAAAAAATAACAATTTAAAAAGATGCTCAAGCGCTTTTTTTAAGCAGTTTATAAACCCGTCCTATGCTTCAGATTTCGAAAGTATTATCAATACTGTTTGTTGTGTAGATTGTGTAAGTTACGTGAGGATTGTTACCAAGAGCTTGCCGATAAACTGATGAAGTTGTAGTTTTTCTTTATTTACTGAGAATAAATAAAAAAAAAATTCATTATCATAAACATACATAAATAAAGGGGATGACAGTGCCCGAGAGGCGGCGTTTTTCCAGGCTGTGGCGAACCGGAGATAAGAAGTAGGGAAATAAAAAAGATTTTCGTTTCGTTTACACGATTTTAGTGGTGGCTTAAGAAACGATGTGTTTAGACTTGCAAAGAGTCCGATGAATCGTGGGGGTGCTACCCAACTGGCGAAAGTAACATGACCATCATTCTCTTCCAAATGACAAGAACTTAAAAATCACTACTTCAAGTTGAAACAGACAACAGTACTCGAGACCGGCGTGCAGGCATGCAACGACTAATGAATATTGATGAAGCGAAAGAGATCTGTCAATATCGTGGCAAGTGGCAAACCCTGGTCTCTGCTGATCCCTCCGGAATACAAGCGTGTGTTAATGTTATTTTATGTTATGTAAGACCAAAAAAAGGTGTTGTGTTGTGTTGTGTTCTTGTCTATGGTATACATGTATTTACGTTAAATATAATAAGTGAAATATAATATTGATACCAAAACAGAGGTCGTGGGTTCGATTCGCACTGGAGGCTACCGTACTTGATATGTACAAATGGCCTCAATCTGGGTGTTTTTCACATTTTTGTGAGGTCCTTGTCCTGTTACCATAGCACAGGGTATCCTTGTGATCAGGCCAAGTCTTAGAGATTGTGTTGTGAGGAAGTTATTTATTTAACACTAAACATGACAATTCTTAAGAGACAAAAATAACAATTCACGCACAATTAATCACCCGAACATTCACTTCGTTAGTTAACAGAGTCCGCTCAATCAACACAAGAGCTTTGTTTTTAGAAACAGAAGCTTTAACCGAAAAATACCCTTAGTATGTAACTATCTACTACAGCTGAGTGTACCTAATGAAATACCTTCACAGGCAAACATACGTACAGTCTGAATAGCCTGTGCTAGACCGACAATGAGTCAATAGCAGTCGCTCGCCAGTTAACTGTCCCCCTCGCAGACATTCCTAGAAACTCTTAGAGCACCCTCCGTGAAGAGAATTATGGGAAAATCGCTAAGTATACATTTTTCAAACACTTTTTCTTGTAGCAAATCAGTACGTTCCCGGTATACACAACGTGATTATAGAAATCGTTTTCGTTTTACTGCAATTTAAAAATCAAGTTATGAATCGACTGCGCTTATTTACGTACCTACCTCTATATAGTTACTCATACTAGGCCACGACCGTGCTACGACGACTTGGATGTTGCTACGCGTCTACGATCATGTAATATGAAATCATTGAGAGATATCGTCCTTGCAATTCTTACAGAATATATTTCCATCGTGGGCCTGCCCATAGGTTGATGACATTAAGAAGGAGGCAGGAGGGCAATGGACAAGATTAACAAGGGGCCGGCGAGGTTGGCGTGACGGTAAAGAGGCCTATGCCTAACAGTGGGCTGTATAGATAGATAGATTTCCTTCGTGCAAAACTAATTGCTAAATTATGTCCATTGTTTAGTTTCCAGTGAATTCTCTTAAGATTTCATCAATCGGAGTCAGCGTATCTGAGTGTCTGAGGTGCTCACATACCTCAGCGCTTTAAATCGCCAATCCGCGGTGGGGACGCGTGGTGATTAAGCCCATACTCTCTCCTTGAGAGAACGTATATGGGCTGCTTATGTATGTATGTTATGTAGTTTCACATAACAAATACCGTTAATAATGCGCCCTCCGTCCAAGCATCAGCTCACGTACAACTACATGCCTATAGAACAATCGAATGCACTGGGGGCACCTGAGACAGCGAGCTAATTCCGAGTTCGGCCTCTCATTACCGGCCATAACTGCAGGGCCGGACACGTCCGGATAATTGCAACACACGCAATTACCCGTACACTATTAGCGAAATGAATTTTAATATTTATTCACCCGACAAAAGAGTTATTGCTCTGATGATTAATTAAAGGAACAAAAGTTCAACAAACGTGACTAACTGCGACTGTCATAGGCCAATTTGTAAATAGGACTCATTACTGCATAACCAAACTCGATTGTTGAAGTTAATTAGCGTGATTGCACTGGTGTGTCGATGTTTATTTCGGCACCGTCATAGGGCGAGTTTACTATTGCCCACTTTGTACAAGATCTGAGGCTGGCCATTTCGACCGCGGCAGCGTGGTAATAGAGATATTATACGGTAACAAATAACGCTATTAGAAAAGTCATTTTATGCGGACGCTCTACTTGAGAGTATTCTTCTCTGTGTCACTTAGTAGCCGTGGCGTTATAAAAAGTGTCGTACTCTAGTAACGCCAATGCTACATATGGGATTTATAAAAAAAGTTCGAAACGACTTATAAAATCCTGCTTAAATCTTGCCTAATCCAGCTGCAATCTCAACCAGCAATCTGCCTCAGATCGTCGGTCGAGCGAGCTGGTGGACTTCCTAGGCTATGTTTGTCAGTTCGTGGACTGCTAAATGAGCCTATTTTGCGTAATCAGAAATCAATCATTTATTTCAACTTAAAGAATTTACATTCTGTTTGCTGAATGCTGAATTGCTATGTTACCAGCTGCCTTCGGGGGGAATTGTAAAGGAGAAAAAGGCAGTGGGAAAAAAAACTCCACTCTGACTATCTTTTCTCAAATTATCTTAAACTTAATACATCAGAACCTATTATGACAAGATTCCGTGATTGCCATCAATAACTTTTAGTCAAAACATTACTTAATTTTCTTACAAAAGTAGAAAAAAAACATTAATGCTGCGGCCAGACACCCGTTCACGAGGATAACGCAGGGGGCAGCTATCACTATTTTAGAGGGATATTAGGTGACCGGGCCACCACGCCACCATTCGAATGACCTTTAGCAAACCTGCAGATTGAGTTCTTGTCAGTTATAAAATGTCTGATGTAGATATGCAATCACGTCGTCAGTACAATTTTTAAATCTAAATAAATTATAATATTAATAAACAAATAACACTGAAATAGCAGTTGAATTGGTTTATTACCAAGGGCTTATATCGTTCTTAAACTCGTCTATTCTATATAGGCTTTTTTACAAGTGACTTTTTAATTAATGTTTTAAATTTATTTTCAGATAAGGATAGAACAATGTTCTTGATTCTGTTGTAAAAACGAACGCAATAGCCTACAAATGATGTATTTACCTTGGATAAACGAAATTTAGAATAAGCAAACGTACACACGTTATGGACGTCCCTATTTAATCTGAACATTGTTATCTTCTTACAGAAACACATTATATTCCCACGGCTATGCCACATGGAGGGAAAGTACTTTGAATATTGTAGGTGGAACATCTTACTGAAACAAGACATTATTTTAATTTAAAAAACAATTTAAACTGAATTCATAGATGTTTAAGTAATTACATGGTTGAACCCGGAATCGAACCCGCTACATGAGAAAAAAAAATACCTTGTAGCTTTATCATACTGATCGAAAGGCTTTATCATAAGGATATTTTTTTGCTGAAAAACATAGTGTCAGAAATAAAAGGAAGACCATGAATTTTAACATTTTTGATTCAAAATTAATCAATTTAATTTATCAAATGCTCAGAATGAGTCCCATTCTGTTGAATACAAATTATTTTGATACGCCATGGTTATGTAACCAATTTACAATACAATGCAAAAATGCAATGGCTGTACAGGCAAAGGGAACTATGCCCATACAGCCAAGTCTTCCTAGAATTTTTTTATTGATATGAAATTAAAATGAAATTTAATGAAATGAAATGAAATGAAACCTAACCTAACTCATTGAATCAAGTCATTAAATCTGATATTGAAACAAATTAGTAGCTTCTTTTTAGAAATATTTGCATCAACCATAAAATCTTCTATGAATTTTTTTTAGTAAAAACTTCGTGGTTGGTTTTTTTCTTTTTAATAGACATTATTTTGACAGTTGGGAAAGAGAACGCACGAGTTCGGAAAAGGTAAATAAAAAGCTCGAGTATGTAATAGCCCACATCCTGAACGCTATACGTCCCTGCAATACGCCACTTTTTGAGCAATTGTATTAAAAAATCATTTACGAGTCTTTCGGCAAATTCAGGATACGGCAGAAACTTGATTGGACAGAAACTCGATTTGTTGCATACAACCAGGTACCTACTAATTACGTATCTCTTTATCATTTTATCATGCACTGAAATTATAATAGGAAAATGATGCGTACTTCTCATGTGAGTACAGATTCATTAGTTATAGGTACCTACTTTAAAATGATATTGTCACTAGTATGTCCGTATGGCAATGTCAGCTTTTCATGATTCTGAACAAAATTTCACATCAAATATTAAAAATTCATGGTCTTCCTTTTATTTCTGACACTATATTATATAGCAAAAAAATCCTTTTTTTAAAATAAATATTGTTTCTATATCTGCTGCCCGTCCCCATAATAACAAACCAAATTACATGATATTGTAAAAATAACTAAAATAGACCAGCCTCGCAGTCAAAACGTCTGTAAGTTGCCAAATTTTTCGCACTGCAAATGCAGCTGAACTAAAGCTACCCGATAGTTTTTCAATATGTGGACCCTATTGCAGTTTTGAGTCTATCGTTACGCCTAAAAATAGCGTGGACTCTACAAGCTCTGATTTCTCACCAGATATTTTTAGACACGTGGCACCATTTTTTACATTTGTCTTTTTCGCATTTAACATCAGATTGTTCACCGTGAAACAGTTTAGAACTGTATATAAAGCATTGTTTACATTGTCAACATTAGGTACCTAAACCTCTATTTACTTTAAAAATTAAGGAAGTATCATCAGCAAACAATACTGTAGTTTTTTCTACTAGGTAGCGCAAATTATTTACGTAAACCATTGACATAATGGAAGCTAGCGTCCATTCCTGCCACCCCAGCTCCTCGAACCAGCAGCTTGCGACCTCCTGCCGTTTCTCCGGCCTTTCGAAGTGCCATCTACTGTTTAACTACCTCCGTACATTCCACAAACACGTGGTGGGCGTCTGTTTCTTTGGCCTCAATGCACACTCTGCCTTAAGTGGTTATCTGTAACACCTATTGTAAAAATATGTTTATTACGATGACCATGACCAGTGAAGGTGTCTGTAACTCGTATCAGCCGTAGTTGTGGCTTGATGAAGCGCAAAAAGCAGCTTAAGAGGGTGGAGGGGTTCTTTTACAGTCCGTGCCTAAAGTCCAGTCATAATTCTGTAATCTGCGTTTACTTAACCATCGAAAACCTTTTTACTCTATCAGTAATCGGTTTTTCGGCAGATCTGACCAGTCCACTGCCACTTCACCTTGCTAATCATCTGTATGCTGCAATTAATTTAGCCGAGTGAACTAGCAAACGGGTGACGAGCCTCACGAGTACTTCATTATGAAATCAATCGAGTTCAGCATGGCGCTGTTCATGATCGGCAACAATTAGGAAGGCCTACGGTACTAGTCGCGGAGATATAAAACTTTATGTACGCATATAAATTTGGTTCACCGAGACATGTTTTATTGTAGAGTCGTAAAATTGGGGTTCGGAAGAGACCGACATATTTATTAAATACGGACAAGCTCGTAAACTTGAACGTTGACATCATTCGAGCATCGATAATAAGAGAAAACTATTTCGGCACACTCGAAGGTACTTTGCGATTGATTACAACGCCGGTCTGTGGATTGCAGACGTCTGTTACTGTAATAGGCTTCCTTTTTGCGTGTGAACCTTTTTAATATAGAACACGGCATGGAAAATACGATTGTTTGCGTTCGACTTGCCATCTCTCGCGAAGTAAAAAATATGTAAGTAAAAACAAAAGAATATAATGAAACATGCAATTTGTATACTAGATATTATGTAACTTAGATATTTAAGAAATTTCATGTACTTACGGTTGTATGTATGCAATAAAGAGTTCTAAGGTATCATAAGCAGCCTATACACGTCCCACTGTAGGGCACAAGCATTCGCGCAGAGAGAGAGTATGGGCTGAATCACCATGCGTACCCACCGTGGATCGGCGACTTCAAGGGTTGAGGTATGTGAATAGCTCAAGATCCTTCACAGTTAGCGAGTGTTATTGCTACTATAACTTCACAAATGTACATAACTGAATACAAAGTCATAGGTACATGCCCGCACTGGGAATTGAACATGGGTCTCTCGCTCCCGAGTAATCTAATCTCTAATGTAATCTAATCTAAGCTTCTTTACAGTGACACCAGACCATCGTTGTTGTACATTTCCTGTGATTGTTGAATAACAGTATTTTTAGCGGCACCACCGGTATTTCCGTATTAGCTCATTTCCGAGAAGTGTAGCGTTGTAGCACGGGGATTCCCCATGACTGAGCAGCCGTCGGAAACATGTGACTCTATTCGGGAAATCAGTATTAGTAAGAATTTTTTACTTTTATGTCAGTGTTCTGTTCGTAAAATATTGAAACTAGTCACTCCCAGTTTTTCGATAGCGAGCTTAGAAGTCACTTCGAAGGCCTGCGTGTTGATCACGCACGCTCTCTCCTGAGATAAGGATATTGTATTTTTCATTAAAGTGTTTACGTAGCAAGAACTTTGTGGACTGAAAGAGGATGTAGTGACTAGAATTTGGACATATGTCCAAAGCAACCGGATGAGGATGAAGGAAAGAAAGAAATATATCGAGTGAATGTGGATGGAAGGCTCGGTAAGGGACGTCCCAGTTGGACATACCTCGACCAAATAGGAGATGTATTAGCAATGGGCAAGATAAAAAGTAGCCGAAACCGACGTACGTGCATGCAACGACTAATGAATGTTGATGAAGTTAAAGAGTTCTGTCAGAATCGTGGCAAGTGGTAAACCCTGGTCTCTACCTACCGCTCCGGGATACAGGCGTGAATTTATGTAATGTTATACGGACGTAGCATAGAGGGGTGACCACAATAATCTTCTAACCAATTTTAGGGTTAGAGCTACTGCTATGTCAAAATCGTTAATAAAAAAATAAAAAGGTAAAAAAAATGTTAATAAATTAGAATCAACTGGGTTATGTCTAACATGCGCACTCGATAATATATATTATATAGTTCGTATCTTACAATAAGTTTTGTCCTACGAGATTTTTTTCCGATTTATTTTTTTACAGTTATCAAGGTTTACATATACGTAATTTTATTAAATTCGCGATTTAAACGCTCTACCAATGTCACAGACTTCAGTAAATCTTTGGCCCACAAAGAAGAATTACCACTCTCTTATTAGAAAATCCGTAAAAATTCACATTTATTTTTTTGGAAAAAAACATTTCTAAAGTCGTAGAGCAAAGATTGTTGAATATGAGAAACAGTATGTTTCATGTACTGAATTTAATGTATTTTGGAAATAAACCTATATAATTTTTAGCAATTTTCTAGGAAATTTGAAAATAAAATAAGAAAATTTACATCTAACCCCTGACATCTAAAGGGATTAGCTTTAGATGTCAGGCAAAGGTTTTCTCTACCCATGCCCAATATAACTTAATAGATAAGTAGCCTAAATACGTCCTACTGTAGGGCACAAGCTTTTCTGTCAGGGAATGAATGAATGATTTATTGCCACAAACAAACAAAGGGAGAGAGTATGGGCTTAATCACCACGCGTGCCCAGCGCGGATTGGCGATTTCAAGCACTGAGGATTAACTCAGACACTCAGGTTTCCTCACGATGTTTTCCTTCACTGTTAGCGAGTGGTATTGCCACTATAACTGCTCAAATGTACATAACTTAGAAAACTTAATACAAAATATGTTAATCTGGGGACAGAGTAGTCAAAACGTCCATTTTATGACCCTATGATTGATTTTGTATAGATTTTTTTTTTTTTTTTTTGTATACGTTTTCATGAAATCCTTGTGCAAGCTATATACGTTTATAGCGTGTTACTTAGGAGCAATAACTTCGTGAAACTCTTCTCGAAAACACGCTTCGATGAAAACTACCGAACTCTAGAGGGTTGGCAATAACTTTAGCAATCAATAAGTCGAAAAGACGGATAGGTATCTTAGATAGCTGTTTATTGCTGAAATGAGCACTGCCACAGGTTGTTGGCGCCCCTCCAGTTACCTGGTAGATATATTTGCTCCACTTTATACTTGCAGCACTCTATCAATGCAAAGAAAGTATCACTGCTCACGCAGCATCAGATTGTGGAAGTAGCTGGAAAATGCTAAGCACTCATTAATTTCAACCATATCTGTAGAAAATTCTACAAATATGCCCTTACAGGTGTAACAATATAACAAAATTTTCTTGGCCTTTGTCCACTCGTCTATGAATGTAGTGTTCGATTGTACCCCTAGCATATTGAACCTTCCGCAAGATCGCGCCGCATATTCCACTATAACTGCAGGGAACGTCTAATTGATAGCGGGAGAATACTACCTCCTTGTTCCAGCTTTTGGTGTCGAACTCCTTGATAAAACTTTTATAAATATTACTGGCTGGTTTGTTGTGACATTTCACTTTAACCCCGTTTGTAGATGACACAGTCATGGCTCAATATTTGGGACTTTTTTCATTTTTGTGATCCGAAGCCGCCATGACCCATAATACGTGACAGATGGATTGACATGGCGAAACTATAGGGCTGCCTTGTGAATACGGAACCCACAACGTTTATTTAAACGCTCCATAGTCATAAAGTGCAAAATATATTATTTATTGGAAAAGCTAGTGTCATAGCAGCGCGATACCGGCGCATAATCCAGCTGTCGCCAGCAGGTATGTTCTGAGAGGGATTAAAGCACTATTTTTTATGACATCCACTTGTTTTGCCGAGGAGAGAGCAAGTAGGTATATGATTATAACACAGAATATTTATATCCTATTGCATCATCATTTATCATTATTATCAGAATCCACGAAGATTTCGTTCAAGCGCAGTCTCTTCGGTCATATTTTATTAATTGTCATTGCGCAAAATCGCGCGGACGATCGCCTAAACTGTCATAGACACAGTGACGACAAAATGTATTACTGAAATGATATTATGGAGTATAGGTAGTGTCTGCGCCACAGAATAGCACTAGTCAGGGCTCGTTTTTTTTTGTTTAGATTAGACAGCTTGACACTTGACCCCAGTCACGCCTCATGGCAAACGAGGACGGGGTCTATGATGTTACTTACGTGTTTACCTGTAAAGTGCCGGTTGACTAGTTTTAGAGACACTCAGGTTATGTCTCTGGAAAAACTGACCGTGGCAACACATTCCACATCTTTTCCGTTCTTAATGTAAAAGAATTCGCGAATCGTTTGGTGCGAATTCGCGGAATTTCGACGACAAATGCGTGCTTATAAGCCAGTGGGGTCTGGTGGTCCGATGGAAAAAGGGGTATGGAGGTACACACAAAGAAAGGCTTGCTCAATCATGATATTTCAAAATAAGAAAAATCGAAAAACAAAATAGTGAACGAAGTCCCTTGCCTCAGAGGTGTCTCTTTGTGTATGATCATGCATGACGCAAGGATGTGACCACAATACAGTTAAAATAACGTTACTGCCACGATACCTAGCTAACAACTTCACAAAAGACTTACACCTATGATTCGAGAGGGATTAAAACAAATTTATGACGAGCCGGTCGTTTGAAGTATTATCGTCTTTTCAATTAATAGTTTGGCTTTCGAACTGCTATTGGGAACGTCGATTTGCATTCTCTGATGGACACTTTAATGGCATCGTGGATTCCAGATAAGAGTTCACGCTAAGCTCTAAAATGGAGAGCTTAAGAGTACGAATAAGTTTTATACAGGGTGTAACCAAATCCCCGCATCTTTCTAAAATATTTTCTTAGTTGAACGGTGCACGGTGTTGAAATTGTTGAACCGAGTTCGACTCACCAATAAATATCAGCTATTCCATACATTTTGGAGTCATGCCTGAGTGCCAAAGTAAGACAGCTTTTATTGTTTCGTGGTTTTGATGTTCTTACTTAATAATAGTTATTTGTATCGGTGAGTAAAATCTCCCTATTCGGGAAGATACAAGGATTTCTTAGGCATAAGGGGTGTAACAAAATCCTTATAAACATAAAAAATGGGAAAAATGGCGTGATGGAGTAAAGGCCTATACCCAGCAGTGGGCAGAGGTGTGCTGATGATGATAATGATGATAGTGATAAAAAATGGGGGAGTCTGTTATTCAATATGAACTACATTTACTATGATGTAAACCTTTGATATCTCGAAAAAAAAATCAGTTGTTTCATACATTCAGCTTTTGTTTGTTTTTTAACCAAAAATCATCTAACTATCAGCTGTGCCGTACATTTTTATGACGTCGGTGATAGTGACAGTGGGCTCTGATTATGAGAAAAAAACAGGGAGAGAGACCTACCTTAACTCCTGAACTGCCCTCGCGGAACGCAACGTATAGGTGGCCCATACTAAGTTGGACACAGATCTGTGTCGCGGCAGACGAGTGGTTAATACAGACACTAAGCCTTAGCAGCAGATTTTTCAGTCGCCATTTTGGAGTAGTCATCTAAGTAAAAGTGCCACATTGCCATTGTATTTTTTACTTATGTGCAATAAACGTATTAATAATAATTTATCATACATCAATACCTCGCATTCAAGCATAAACTCATTCCGCAAAGAACAGCTTACTACAAATACACGCCGCAGACTGTATTAGACTCAACAAACTACAAACTTTACTGGGATAGGACCATCATCACTGACAAAACCATACCGTACAACAGACCAGACATAACACTACACGACAAAAACAACAAAACGGTATACCTAATAGATATAGCCATACCAAATACACATAATCTTACATCTTCACATACACAAAAAATCACAAAATACACTGATCTTGCCATAGAAATAAAAACTCAATGGCAGGTGCAAACCGTCAAAACGATTCCAATAATCCTTTCTTCTACAGAAGATATACACAACACTCTGCACACAAGCCTAAAAGCGCTAGACATACACCGATCAACCTACCAACTACTGCAAAAAGCTACTATACTAAACACCTGTCGTATCGTCCGAAAGTTCTTCGGCAAAGACAACGAGCTCTAACATATTAGCGATTAATGCACTTGGCTTTGGCCCGTGCCAACTTGTACCTCTGTTAAAAGAGTGAAAACTTAAAGAAAAACATAATAATAATAATAAAAGCTGTATTAACGTATAGAACCTCCCATGTTCGGATAGATATGAGAATTTAATTTACACCCTGAGAAAAACTTATAAAAACACTAATCCCGCAGTTTCAGAGGCGGCACAACACGAAACACGAAATAGAATCTATTGCATGTCCATAAAACTGTATAAATAATAAATATCCGCGGTCATAAAATTTTATGTTGCGGAGAGGGCGGCGGGCGGAGCTTCCATAGTGAACTAGGTAGGTACAATATTGTACTGTACTGTGATGTACGGGGTGATGTTTCGTATTAAATGAACGAATTGTGTCTCACTTTAATGTGGATATTTGGAACAATTATGAACGTTGGCCTTTGAATCTACGTAATGAGACATATCGGCAAGCGCAGCGTAGGAGGCGGAGCGAGATGGACAGATGACCTCATCCAAGTGGCAGGAAAACGCTGGAAGCAAGCCGCTTCCAACCGGTCTTTTTGAAAATCCATGGAGGAGGCCTATGTCCAGCTGTGGACTCCTTGTGGCTGAATGATGATGATGGTGATGAATGAGATGATTTATACAGCGTCCAGTGGCGCCTTCACTCATACTAGATGGATGAAGGGATCACTCGGACGCTGCAGTATGGAGCATTGTTATTTAGATGAAGTAGGCTTGGTAACGATTAACAATTATAGTTAATTGATAAAACCGGTTTAGAAAGGTGTAAAAGATATAAAAACATATGCGAAAGGCAAGAAGGCATAAGTAATAATTTTTTCCAATGAAATTTTGTTAAATAGAGAATATTGATTGATTGATTGATTGATTTTAATTTTCACAAAGACACTGAGTAAACAAGAAAATAAACAAAATATTTTATGAAAGCAAAGATAGAAGGGGTATATTTAAATGCTCTATTACTTTACTTAAAGCAAGCCATCTTCGAAATTGCTATTTTAGCATAAAAAATCTAATACTTGGGGACCGAACCTGGATTTTGACACAATACTATTGATTTCTCTTAATAGAGTTTACAAAGCACGATAAATTTTGCAATGGAAAATTTTGGCGCTATTAGATAATATAGCGACGCGACCCCATTCATTGCATATAAACTCATCTTACTCTTTGCCAATAATATCTGGTTAACATTATGCCCAACTGAGGTGTCTCTTAGCGGCCCTTTCACCACTTTCTTTTATGGAGCCTATATACGTCCCACTGCAGGGCACAGGCCTTCTCTCACAGACAGCGTGAGTATGGGCTTGATTGCTCAGGCACTCAGGTTTCCTCACGATATTTACCTTCTCAGTTAGTGAGTGGCATTCCTACTCCACTTGTGAAAACAAGTGTACGTAACTTATAAAACAAAGTTATTAGTACATGCCCGGATTGGAACCTATGACCTCCGGAATGTAAGAGCGTACCACCGCATTAGCTCGATCTCGTCACTCTCCTCTTCATACATCCAAACCAACGTAAGAATCCTTTCTCAATTCCGTTTACGACGTCCTATTTCAGTCGTTTGCTCTTCTATCACTTAACGTTTTCAAGTTAAAGGCATTTTTATTAATTTAGTCATTGGATTTACTAATTCGTTCGACAATAAGCACATGATACTGTTATTTTATTATTTGCACAGTACTTGGATATTCCACGTTATGGCCTATCTGTGTAATTCACATAGTAAATTTCATCGAAATATCTGCAGCTTTTTATGCTGTGATTGAGTGGAAACCATTCAATTTTTAACATTGTATCGGTGAGATTGTAAAATAAATTACCACCCTGTATTACGAGTATATAACAGCCACAGACGGGGAAATCGTTACACTTTCACTTATGTGACATTTGAGGGTCTTGTCTTTTGCGTTGTAGACAGACAGATGTGCATACTTTTACTTAAATTTTGGCGGAAAGAGTAGCAAATATTACATGCGTTGTATAAAATTGTTTTGTAAAACTTCTAAAAATCTTATTGAACTCGCCCCAACGATTTTGATAAATTGATTACAATATTATAGGTACTATGGTAGAAGTAGTACAGTCGGCAGCAGATCAACCTTGTACACACGTGCACATGCACACTATTCAGTTACGATGCGGGTAACTTTGCAACAAAAATGTAAAGGTTGACCTGCTGTCAACTTTACTACTTCTACATTCACCATGGTGTATTGTAATCAATTAACGTAATACATAAATGGAGCAAGTTTCAGGCTCACATTTTAGTACAAGATTTCCTTCACCTCAAAAAGCCAACACTCAGGAGAGTCATGTTTTTTGTCAAAATAAGGACCGCTGTAACGCGGTGGGTCTACTCTCGACATACACATTTTGTATTATTTTCTGAAGCTCGTGTCAATTCGAATATTTCGAATAGTACAAAACCCAATTATTCGAATATATCGAATAATTCAAATATTTGCTATTTTATGAAGAAAAAGTATTATTGTATTTCCTCCTAAGATCATCATAATTGTAGTTTTCTGAAGGCCTGACTAAGCATAGTAGTGGAATTTTACTTAATAATAAAACCATCAACTATCAGTTTAAAATTACTGAATAACACTCTTGTGGCGTATTTTTGGACTAAAAAAGACTTTAAACTCTGATGAATCTTGGGTTGTTTAGAATTCGTTTCAGTGACTATAACTATTAAATATTTGATTTGAGTTTGACGAAAAAGTGCCAGAAAATTAGCTATTTTCTGACACCATTCACCAGTTTATTGGCAGTTTTCTTTATTGGAATAAATTAAATTCTCGTCATGTAAGCATTCTCCCCCGCAGAGCATTTCCCTTTCATTTTGTCCGTTCCGCTGGCGGTAGCGTTAAAAATGTTCGACAACGCACTTCAATATTCTAAGCATTCAAATCTAAAAGTCCAAAATATTAGAATAGTAAAACAGGCAAATGTTCCAATAAAACAAATATTCGAATTTTCGAATAAAACAAATATTTGAAGTCCATGCCCCAGCTAGAACATACAAGTAGAATCAACGCCCTTGTGGATCCACTGTACCTTCAGACAAGGCCGCCAGAACAGATGAACAGAATCAGTGGCCAGGCACATCCACTGCACCACAGAACACCGCCGCTAAATAGTACAGCAGACGTCAAATACTGAGTAGCAACCCAGGTGGGCTCCGGGATATCTCCGGGAAGATTGCTCAGCGCGTACCCTTGTACATTGACATTTAGTGCCGGCCCGCAATGCTTTACGAGGCGCCTGGGCCGCGCCGGATCTGGGCCCGCCTATCTTAGGCTGAGCATACACTGCTACACAAGCCTGACAACAGCTACTGGCTGCGAAAGGCACACACACACTTAACGTTATAGAACGGGAAAGCGGCGTGGATTTTTTAAAAGTAATTTTGACGATATCGCTTTCTGATCCTCCGCCTTTAGTGTCCGTTAGGCTACGTTCACAATTGACACGCGATGGCGAGTTTAACAAGTAGCAAAATGTATGTATAGTTAATATTTTTGAAGTAAAAACTTCTTTAAGCGCACTTTGCCCGAATATGTGTACAGTGAACGAAACTGAACGTGACGGTACATTCATAGCTCGGGTTGGTGAAGCTGATTCGGGTATACTCGGCTCCATTCGGTCGGTGATGTTGAAGTTTTCACTTCTATCCGGCAGTCAGAAGCACACTCACTAATTTTTGATTTCTTAAAATAAATATGTAGCTGTTAGTTTCCTAATTCATGGTTGCGAAAAGGGTTCTAGTATCGATAAGCAAACTAAATAACATAACACTACGTTTCTTCATAAATGACATTTTATTTTCCTCTTCGCATTCACCCCGTCACATTGATGTACCATGCCCGGGACTATTCCCAATATGCATGCCCGGGCATGAATGACACACCAACGAAAGCGCGTGCCGCGATTCCCGAGCGGACGCCTCTCGCGTATTGTTAGAAGAAATTGCGTTTGCGCGCTTTTTCAGGGTTTTCTGATACAATGAAGTTAAGGCTGCGGTTACGTCGCGCATGCTGTCTCGCTTGCACAATCTAACATATTTGGTGATTGTTATAAAATGAGCAAGCTTTTGATAAATGTGGTCTGAGGGTAAATGTGGTTCGATGCATAATTAAATTACGGACATTTTAAATAAATTTTTGTTTTGCTATGAATTGCTTTTAAAAAAGAAAAGTAGTTTGTTGGAAATTCCAAAATTGACAATGTTGGATTATTAATTTTGGAATCAATTATTCTCAATCGAATACTAGGTACAGGATAAGAAAGATATGTCATGAACGTCCGTAATTTAATTATCTATCACCCTCAGATCATATTTATCAGAAGTATACAAATTTTATTACAATCACTCAAAATGTTAGATTGTGCGAGCGAGACAGCGTGCCTGACGTACAACAGCCTTAAAAAGAAAACTATCACAACTAAGCAGACTGCAAGTTAACGAATAAAAAACTTATAAAAGTAAAACTTCGTACAAATTCCACTGAAAATTACTTTGATGAAGTTTTTAGTTATGTAAAGCAGGTAGTTAATATAAGAGTAAGTAAAATAAAATCCTGATATCACTAAAAAAATACCCTTTTTCTAATTCTACATATTTTGACGGCAAACTACGGAAGCCTATTCTGCGCGTAGCCCGACACGCACTTGGGCCGTTTTTTTGTTATTACATCCGTGTCCAGGCGTAATGGAAGTACGCGTGACGCGTCCTCTTATGATTGTAGGCTACACCTAAGCACAGTGTATGGAAACTTGCTTATGCTTGTGAAGCTTATTTTGCTGCCTCGCACTTTACCGTAGATTCGCATCTTAAGGCAAAACCTGGGATGAAGTAGTGGGAACTTGCCTATTAGATAACATGAGCACATAACTTACATAGATATTGGCGCTAACGTATTGCAAATTATATATTTGTCATCGAATTTATCTTTTAAGCTATATAACGCGTAAAATACCAAATATTATTTTTTATGGTCCTGTAACTCAGAAGAAGAAAAATGTTCTGATTTTTTTGATTTTTTCCGATGGCCCTATAGGACCACTTTGTTGTCCGTCCATCCGTTCGTCCGTCTGTCTGTCAAGACCTTTTATCTCGCAACGCGTGGAGGTATAGAGTTGAAATTAAAACCATGTACTTACTCAAATCTACAGTCCCTTGAAGCTGTGAAAAAATCAAACTTTTAAGTTAACGTAAGAAAAGATTGAATTTAAAAGGTCATTTAATTTAAAATGTATTCCGTTGACCTAGAACTGAAATTTAGCAAGTATCATCTTATACTACATGTACTTGTAATTAAATCATAAAAAATATAGTCTTTGAAGTTGGGAAAAGCTCCGAAAAAACTGCGAGACTCCATTCCTGAACTATTAATAATATGTAATTATCTACAAATTTGTACGGACCCCTTGGTGGGCGACTCCAACTCGCGCTTGTCTGGTTTTTTTTATACGTACATAAACTCACGTCTGCATACCGGGTAGGCAGAGAGCAACGTTTGCCACTTGCCACGATCCTGACAAACCGCTTTCGCTTCATCAACATTCATTAATCGTTGAATACACGCACGCCAGTTTCGGGTTCAGGTTCTTTTATATCCCATACTTTTTCGATTACATGTTCTGATATTGTTCAACGTCGGTACTAATTGAGGTCGAATTATTTCCGAAGCTCGGCCGATAGCTAGGTTTGTTTTGTTTTATGTGATACTGTCGACATCGTCAAAAATTGCCCCATAACCTTTATTTACTTCAAAATCGTATTTCAGCAAACAACACGGAACAATTAATTTTTCCCTACGTTACAGGAGAGACAAAAAACTTTTTAAAGAGCCACGAAGATTAGTGGCATAGTCTCAGTGGCGCCCTCTATATTTTTTTCAATGTCGTGGAGCACGATGAAACCTAGCTAGATCGATAGAGGACAAAAAAGTAAACAAGAAATTATTAAAGTCACCATGTCCTAAAGTGGCACGTTTAGGAGTTATTGAGCTTTGAAGTTTGTATGGAATTTCCACTAACTGAGTTTCATCACTGAATTTGTCACTTGATATGAGTTGTAGACGAGCCACTAGTCTACAAGCCTCCACCAATCCGGACTTGGCCCCCGTGGTGGAGTATGGCCTATACCTTCCTCAGGGAAGAGACCCGTGCCCCTTGGTGGGGACATAATGGGTTGATGATGATGATGATGATGATGAGTTTTCTCGGGGATTCAAACCTACTTTGATGTTTTTTAAAGTCTGGGTAGCTATGTCTAGTAGGTACCTACCTACTTATATACATATATACATGAAATTATAGTATTATTCATGCATCCAATTCGTTCAATTCGATTAAAATTCAAAACATGTCAATATAAAACTTACAGTTTAATATTGAGTAGGTACCTATAAATAATGTAGATAGGTACATATCGCTAGAAACTTAAACCGCTGCTGTGTGTAAAACCATGTTCAACCATGTTTTTAACATAAATACCATTTCCTGACGTAGCGTAGTAGGCAGGCAATATCCAATAATTAGGTAGGTACCTTCATCTTCAGTTGGGCAAAGAAAGAACCTACGGACCTACCCACTGAGGTACCTACCTATTACAAACTTCTTTGAGATTAATCTTTTTGGTGAGTGGGTAAACTACTGAAGTGACGTTGTCAACATTGATTTATATTTGGAAAGTAAGTACCTCATTTGTTTCGTTTTCTTTTCATTTTCCAAAATTCAATCAAAGCATTTTGTTGACTTAGTAATTGGTTTATTGTTTGAAAAATGGCAGATTTATCTCGACAATGTTTTTTTTGTAATAGAAGTCTCGTAAGTGGACCTCGCCGAAATGGACATGTGCGAATTTGTTCACAGAAGTTCACACATTTTACAGAAGAGTATTTAACTGCCCATCAAAGTGTAGTTATTTTCTATCAAGATATCTATCTATAATAAACTGGGTGTTTTTTCTACGGCTTATTTAGCAATTTAGTCAAGAATCGGCAACGAGTCACAGGTGCCAAGCATATAGTCCAGTATTTAGTGAAAAATGATTCAAAAGTTAAGTTTTATAAAAATCTCATACAAACTTCAAAGCTCAATAACTCCTAAACGTGCCACTTTAGGACATGGTGACCTTAATAATTTCTTGTTTACTTTTTTGTCCTCTATCGATCTAGCTAGGTTTCATCATGCTCCACGATATTGAAAAAAATATAGAGGGCGCCACTATGAACTATGCCAGGCCCCATACAAAAATCTTCGTAGCTCTTTGTAAACAGTTTAGGCAATTTCTACATTTGCGCGGTATTACATTTTTTTAATAACGCCCTCTGATTAGTCTGTATGCTTAAATACTATAAAGGTACAATTTCACCAGTGTACTGAAATGTGCGGCACCGTAATGCACAGTGTACGACACATATGTTTATTCTGGTCGACTCACTCAAGCAAACAATAACAACAATGTTCATGCGAGCACTATTCGCGAACTCACTATTGCTTCCGCTGCCGGATTGAAAACATTTGTTTGTACGCGCTCATTGTTTAACTAAGTTAAATTATGGTGGATTGGACGAATGATATAATCATAAAATTTATTCAAGCGATTCAAATTAAAATTGAAACAATTGTGACTCTACTGGCAATTAGAAAATAAGAAAATCTCGGATTCACTCAGAGCTTCAGGCTCTGGAATTTCAGATATGTATAAGACAAAATGGTCCCCTTTGATTATGCATATTTGACACAACTGAAGGCAGAAAATCCTGCTCAGTGAACATGTTCGTACACAAGAGTCCTACACTGTGCACTTACTAACACACACCATTGCTGGTGAAAACAGAGGCTAAACGCGGTACCAGCTTAGTACGTCAGTCAGTACAGCCAATGCTGGAGTTTTGCACAAAATGTTTGTAAAAAAATGTGCTGCACAGTGTTTTTGTGGAATCGTACCTTTATAGGTTGATCTATTTGCGCTTGAAATCTGCATACAATGGAATTCAAATGTCAAGACCGTCAAATTTCGATTTGGTGTTTTGCTTTGTTTCGATTGATGTGCTTAAATTCAATAATCCATGGAAATCAGCAGTGAAACAGTTGAAAAACATCAATTGTCATTTACGACGACTATTGTTCTACAACCATAATTATATATTCATAAAGACAAGTATCTATTGGAGGTTTTCACATTGGTGTTGTTGGTGCTATATGAGTGAATTTCATAAAATTATGTAAACCCCCAAATTTAAAAACTATCAGTCCTAGAAAAAACCCGTATGTGTTTCAGATTTTTTTTATGGAGCCTATATACGTCCCACTGCAGGGCATAGGCCTTCTCTCCGAGAGAGTCAGAGTACGGACTTAATCACCGCGCGTGCCCACAGCGGATTGGTAATTTCAAGCGCTGAGGTTCGTGAACACTTCAGACACTCGGGTTTCATCACGATGTTTTCCCTCGTAGTTAGCGAGTGGTATTGCTACCATAACTTCACTAATGTACGTAACTTAGAAATCAGGAATAGCGCATTTAAAAAATAACACCGTATAAGAAAATTTGTAGCTCCGTTATCACCATTTTAATAAATAATAGTAATAACTTCCACACAACACAAGTGATTGTGTTGCCAACATTTGCTCCCATACTAGGTTATCTTATGCCAAGTGCTATGGTAACCAGGCATGGACATCACAAACTAAGTTACCATGTGCTATGGTAACCAGGCATGGACATCACAGACTAGGTTACCCTGTGCTATGTGCTATCGTAACCAGTCACGGACATCACAAACATAGAAACATAACCAGACTGAAGCCATTTGTATAAATCGGTACTGCTGCTTCTAGTGGGAATCGAACCCAAGGCCTTCGTTTTGGCAGTCAAGCGTATTAACCGCTAAACCATCGAGGCAGCCGTTTTATTGACCTACCATTTCAGAAATTTAATATGAGTTAAAGTTTGAAGTTGGTCACGCAACCCCACAAACGGCTGAACAAAGAAATAAATTTTACATAGATTTCTCTAGTATATGTCCTGGATTTAAATCCTGGAATCTCAAGACAAGCCAAGTGAAGCTCAAGGGCACTACTACCTTTTCTCGAAGAGCTTCGTCGTTTTTAGGGTTCCGTACCTAAAAAGGAAAATGGAACCTCTATAGGATTTCATCCACTTTCATCCTAAGTGGGGAAAACAAACTTTCAGAGACAACATATTTAATCGAACAAATTAAAACAAATAACTTACTGCAACAAATAATACTTCATTTTTCTCTTAATTTCTCTGTTCAGTAGCGAGTGGACGGTTTCACATTAGACGCTGATGGGGGCGGCGCGGCATTTGGTTTCATAATTATGTTTACTGCGGACTTTGAATGTGAAAAAGGTGTCGTGGCGTTGCCATCGTCATCCGGTAGGGAACCGTCCATCAGCTGATCCTAAGACTTCGGTCGTAGGGTTGTACACAGTAAAGACCCATACCCACATACGCACAACTTTCTATGAGGCAAACTTTCTCTTTCCGGATTTTGGATATTTTTGTCAATTATTTAAACACTTTGATAAGTTAAAGTAATTTATTTGTAACTTTTCGTTTGTTGTGGTGATAACCATTAATTAACATGATAATCTCTGCCCTAGGATAAAGAAAATTTATAAGTTATTACGTGGAAATCTGTAATTGGCCACGTTATTAATCTTAGATGTGAAGTCTTTTGTTATTGATTTCGCTGTAGATTTCCCTATCATTAAATAAATAAATCACTCTGTTGTCGGTCCGTCCGTCCCTGTCTGTCAAGACTTTTTATCTCGGGATCGCGTGCATGTATCGAGTTTAAATTAAAAACATGTACTCAAATCTACAGTCCCTTGAATCTGTGAAAAAATCAAACTTCTAAGTTAACGTGAAAAAACAAGATAAAGAAAAAACGTATATTTCGACAGTCAAGGGAATGAAATTTATAGGGTACTTTCCGTCGACCTAAAACTATAAAATTTGGCCAGTAATATTGTCTTATACAAGAAATATAGGGAAAAGTCTGGAAACTACACATTTGTAATTCAATAACACAAAAATTGACTTTGAAGTTCGGGAAAATCTCGTAAAAAACTGCGGGACTCGATTCCTGAACTATTTATAATATGTAAGTACGTACAAATTTTCCTCGGTGGGCGAGTCCGACTCGCCCTTGTCCGGTTGTACTCTCATAACTTGGGTCTGGATTATACCAGATAAACAAAATTCTCGGAATATAATGTAAATAGTAGACTCATTAAACATATAAACTTTCAATTGCATAGCTCTTATCTTCAAGATTTTATTGGTTTCTAAAACACCCCCATTTCGTTACTGACTCACTGATGACCATCAAAATTTTAAAGGTACTTTCTGAAGTCCAAATTTGGCATGCAAGTCAGTATAAAATGTCAAACTTTAAACTTTTACAAGGGGATGGAATTTTGTATGAGACTTCTGCAAATTTGAGGTCTGAAAATTGAGCAGAGACACTATGTTATAAGTAATAATAAAATACATATTTCAGGAGTTTTAGTAAATCATCCCCACACTTTCAATTAAGAGAAAGAAAAAAAAGGAACTTACAAAAAGAAGTGAAATCGCACCAAAAACATTTTCATGTAAAATGTTGCCATAAACCCCGCACTGTCAAAAAGTTATCAAATCGCTTCTAGAGCCAAGCTTCTAACTCCATACGCCCTAACTCTACAAGCCTAACTTTATAAACTCTACACCTTAGTCAAAATATGTGGCTTACTCCGCACGCCCCAAATTATGGGGCGCATAGAGTTAGAGGCTTGGCTCTACATGAGATTTGATAACTTTTTGACAGCGCGTGGTATATGGTCTCGTCTTGGCAACATTTTACATGGAAATGTTTTTGGTGCGATAAACTTTTTATCCTAATTCCACGTGAGTTATATATGGATCGTTACCGGGCCCTACCTTATTTAATCTCCCAACGACTCAAATACAAACAGGTGCATTACTTTTAATTACGCTTGGCCATTGCAACAGATCATGCACAATAATATCCGTGACAAAGTTAATTTGGATAGCGCAAACCCTTCGCTCAATTCATTCGGGCATGACTCGGATCAGAATTTATAAAAAAGTGTTCACAAATCGGCACACAAATATCGTCTAGCCAGCGCCGGGCGAGGGGCAACGCGGGCGGGAGGTGGCCGACACAGTGGCGCCTCGCTTAAAACTCCGCTGTCGACTAATTAAATGAATGAAAACGAAACTCGAATGTTTTCATTCCATTTACCGTTTCTATGCTCCCCATTCGTTTGCTGAGCTGAGGACGGCTGTATGCAAACCTGCTATCTAACGGGTCGTTTGGTGCCGAGACTAGGTAAGTGCGGAGTAGGCATGGTCGTTCGGTGAGTAGGCCCCGTAGCCTATGAGTTAATGACATTAAGAAGGTGGCAGGTGGACAATGGACAAGATTAGTAGGGGACTGTCGAGGTTGTCGTAACGGTCAAGAGGCCTATGCCCACCATTGGGCGTCTTTCATGGGGTGTACTTTATTGCACACATAAAAATACATAAATAAAATACAACATTTACAAAAAAGATAGATAGATAAGCAGTCAGTTTTCGGAGTTTGTGTAGTGTTATTTTTTTGTTTTTATGTATCAGAATGAAACCTGGTCGGACTCTTCTGACAAAAATTCAAGTCAAAAATTTCGGAATTGATAATACATGATAAAGTTAAGCAAGCATTTTACTACAAATGGTGATAACTTGCCAGTTACTAACAAATGAAGCTCATAAATACGTATTGAAAGTAATTAAGAGGATTGAAAATAGGTATTTAATTATTTCATGCTTAACTTATTATGGGGTGTGGTTATATGAGAGATTTCTTTACAAACTTCCTACCTATGCGATGTATTTTATGTTTTATAAGAGATCCTTTCACAAACTTCCTTACCTTCGGGGTGCCTATTTTATCCAGATTCCTTCAGTTATTTGCTTCGCTCAACACTAAGATTATGATAAACATATAGATACTCCTCTTAATCATAACATCTCACTGTAACTATGTTTGACAAATAAATTTATCTTTATCTTTAAACTTTTACGTTTTGAAATGTGGGCTGCATAGGAAAAATAACTTTTTCACCTCACTAGCTCGTAAAAGCTCTGTTTATCATTCGAAATCTGCGTGGAAAATCGCACTTTATCCGCTAGCGTGGAAAGTGTTTTTAAAATTCGAATATTTTTATTCAATAAAGGTTTCGTACAATAAATTACATATATATATAGAACCTCATTGGTTTCGTAATGGTTTATATTCTCCGCAGCCAGTCCATTGATGATTGAAATGCAAATACTTATTTCATGTCATGCGCCAGCCTCATTTAAAGAATCGCACTGGCCGGCAAGAAAATTTGATTTAAAAAAAAACTTTAAAATTTTCTTCTCTTTATTGAATTCACTTTATTCACTTTACTTCCATTATTTTGGTTTGTTTTTTGATAAAATCGAAAGAAATCATAAAATATGAGCGAAGCTAGCAGCGACGAATTTAATATTTATTAAAACTGTTTTTCTTGCACCTAACATTTTCCTCGCTTTAGTGAGGTGAAAAGTTGTGTGTTGCGCTCGGCAGCAAAGTTATTTAGCGTCTCGTACCTTTGAAACCCTCGCTACGCTCAGGATTCTATATTTGAACCACTCGCTTCGCTCGTGGCTCAATCCTAGAATCCTTCGCTTGCTCAGGTTTCAATACAAGGTACTCGCGCCAAAAATTAACTTTGCAGCCTTGCATAACAAATAACTATTTTGTCTTTGTCATTGAAAAACATGCCCCATTTCACATAAAACCGCCCAGCGGATAAAGGGTTACGAAAGTCATACCCGGATTACCTCCGACTCGGGACATGTGAGTGACGTCACACGCTTGTTATTGGGTTAATTGACTTAAATGATGGGCGAAGTGAACGCCTACAGACAGTAATGGATACCTCGACCCACTTGCCAAGTGCCAGGTCACAAAATAAATACTGCAGAGGAAGTGAGCTGCTGAAAATAAGTTGCAATTGCTTGCCGTGACACATACTACTTTCAGCTTGTTTACTAGCTTTCGAATGTTTAAGGTGGAACGTTTCCTATACTAATGATTATTTCCAAATATGTTAAAAAAATACATAATTATACATTGGATTTATGTCTGTCTGCATTAATTAAAATTTTTGTTTGCGCCAATATACAGCTTAAAAAAAAACACTGGTTTAATAGTTTAAATGAGTTCGACAATTTAGTCCATACAAACATTATCGATCTTATTTAAGCTATTAAACTACAGTTTTATTCAAGGAAATAAAAATCTTAATTAATGCATAATTCCAGTGCATAATTATGTAATTTTTTTAATAAATTTGGAAATAATCATTTGTATAGGCAACGTTCCACCTTAACTAAGATTTACTTACATGAACTTCCCGGTGCTGGAGTTTAGGTAACTAAATTTAAACTTGCGAGGGTTTGCCCCGTTAGTATGAAAATCTTGCTATCTTTGAAAAAGTGAAAGTGAAAGTTCTCCATTGTAAAAGATGGTGGTATTTATGAGTAGAAACCTTCGTGATCATAAGGAATGCAGTACACCCAGTACGATGGCACGAGTCACGCGTATTGTGGCTCTAAAATATTAGAATTTGAAAATTATTGTACTGGAAAGTCGCGACTTTTGACATTTAAAACGCGCGACTAGCATCGCCGTACTACCCATGCTAGGCGCTTGATTTTCAAGGCAATCAGAACACACTGGACTTATAACATATAACTGTCCATGTACAATATGTAGAGGTCAGGATGTAGAAGCCAAGTGGCAACCACGTGGCCCTTAGCTTGGAAGCCATTATGGCCCGCTGTTGCTAAGCGGACATAAGATACGGTTAGCCAAATTAGCTTGCGGTGTTACACAGATATCAGAGCAATATGGTCCGGGCAAGGTCCACAAGGTTCGTCTGTTTTAACGGGAAATATTTTTTTTCGTACGCTCAGATGGTGGTCTGCCGCCATTTCCAGAAACCATTTGTAAATTCTGAAATATTTTCGACGCGACGCTTTTGAGATGTTTATGTCGAGCCAAATGAAGTAAAAACGCAAAAATATTCACCTCATTTCGCAAAATCGCCCAACAAACGCCCGTGCAAAGGAATATTTAGATTTCACCCGATAACGAAAGAGTAACCTCTCTGCTCATTTCCAAACAAATTACTGTCCTCACAAATGGCTTTTTCTCCCGATTCTTACATAATAGCAAGTTCTTGATAAGAATCTTCGTATTCCGTGTAAAGGGAGTTTTCGTTAAAATCGAACTCGCCAAGTTGATTACGCAGCACCCTGGAGGGGCGATTCCAGGCTCGATTGCTATTCACTCGTAGGCGAAAGTGATCGCTTGGGTGATATTTTTAAAAATGTAATCTTTTTCCGATAGACTTTAAATGCTTAACTGCTCGAATAATTTTATGTGTTTAGATTACTACACCTAAAGCTGTCCATGCGCAGTAAATTATAATATTTTAGTAGCTCAGCATCCATACTATGCATAGAATGAAATAACGCCACATAACGAGTACCTATAAGTGCGATCGAAAAATGTGCGCCAGCTAAAGGCAAGTCTGCCACTCGTAATACCAGAACATTGAACAAAAGCTTGTTTGCGTAGAGCGTGCAATCTTATCTAGGTCGCACAATGGCTTGCCGTAGATTGAAACCCTGTAAGGCAGTGAGGTATCGCCATTTCTATTGCTCCCTTGGGGATCTGAATCTGAGAACCTTAGTCCTTTGTAAGGACAACGAAATGGCTACGTAAATTTATTTACCTTGGGAAACTTTTGTACAAACTGTTCCTCGGCGAAAGGTGGAATTTGCTTGCGTAAATGCTTACTGCTGAGTATCGTTGACTTAAGTAGGTATATTGTTGTTTTAGATATAGGGCTGAGGGATTCTGATAGGAAATTACGCAACAACAACTCAAAATACCAGATTCGACATTGGCATGTGAGTCAGATTAGTCAATAAAACTAAACATAGAAATTGTCAGATATTCAATTCCATGTATATGAGATATACATAATTTCACTGAAAAAATAGAACGATTAAATAAGGTGGCTTTTTCAGGCAAAAAGATACTGTCATATCTTGAAATTATATGGGACAGCATACACTACTCAGTTAAAACCTCTACTTCCGTTAAGACCTCTATGTCTATTTCCGAATATATACTATCTACTAAGAAAGTTTAAATAGAACTTGAAAAAAATACATGGTTAACAAGCCAGTTGTGATATGCAGAGTAGGAACGGAGACGTAATTCAGCATGGTAACACGATTTGTAGCACACTGCGCGAGTTGCTCGCAGAGTTGCCAGATTTGGGATTTTTACCCAGTACAAGAGTTGCCAAATATCTCGTACAGGCGACAGCACGTCAACCTTTACATACGTGCAAGCTGATCAGTTGCCTTAAGGGTAATTTGCAACAAAAATATGAAGATTGACCTGGTGTCAACTATACACATATATATATTTGAAATAAAGAAGAAATGAAGGTTCACGCTCACTACTCATTATGTTAAATTAATCAACAAATTACGATAAAATGCACTGGAACTTAAACTGCTACTAAGATTAATAACTTAATTGTAAGTTACCTTCTTCTGTGTAATAAAGTATCCTCTAGCTACATCCGCGTTTCGGTAAAGATAACTACAATAAGGACAACCACAGATATACCTCTCCTGCAACACAACATATAATGCAACATACACTGCAACATTTTCCATACATCCTAAAATGTTTGCGATCACCTTGCAAACGACAGTCATTCGCGAACACATTAAATTATGTGAAAAAGTTATGTAGGTACGTGGCTCAAGGCGATCGTCAATGGCGTAAATATTTTAGGCTGGGATATAAAAGTGAACGATTTCTAATTTCAATCGTATCTCGTATAGAAACGGCTAAGCCTCATAACAGTATTTGACTTCTCATAGGTCTGGCAACACTGGTTGCGTGCCGGCCGCGCGGCGCCGTCGCTCCGTGTTAACGCCACTGCATTCAGCGGCGCAGTGCGGTATATCACACCACTAATAAACGACCCCCAAGACTGCACAGCCACCAAAGTTACTTGTGTAAAGCGTCTCCATGTCAAGTTGCTTTTTGTTTTTGTTATCCGCATCCCTCTTGCCCGCACATTAGATCGTATTTAATGATTTTAAAAGAATATATATAATTTTGACAAAGGTATGAGCCTGTACAGAGAAACGTGGCGTAAGAAGTTTATAATTTTAGTAGTGGCTAATTTTCTCTTGATCTACCGTTCTTTTTTTTTTGTACGCACTTTGACCAACTGACAGGTGTTAACACTATATTAAGATATTGTTAGTGTACAAGAAAGAGTTGGTTAATGTGTGTAAATGAGATGTTCTCCTCAATCTCCTTCCCGCAAGATGTCTATTGAACTCGCACGAATTATACCATTTGAATAACATTACAATGCGATTTTTAGTCTATAAAATGGTAGAATGGGCTCAGATATGAATAAAAAAGAAGCCTAACCTAATGCTATGACAGAGCTAAGTAGGTATCTGTTTATCAATGGGTGAGCTCTATCCACTGGATACGTCTGAAAAGGTCTTGCATCATGACATTTGCAGTGCTATCCATAGACAAATTATATGACTCACAACCCTGCCAATGCCTGAGGCAAAGTGAAATTGCGTCAAGTCACTGAATAAGTAAGTTAAAAGGATAATTAGTTATCCAGGGTTATACTAATAAATAGCTGATTTACGAGGTTGTCATCATACAATTTATCTATGGATAGCTCAGCAACTGTCATGGTGCAAGACGTTTTCGGACTTACTCACTGGTTAGAGCTTACCCTTGAATAAGCAGATATATATTCCTGTCAGATAGCGTTGCCGCAAGCCAGCCTAAGCTTCGAAAAGTGACGTAAGTTTGTAAGACGACTTTATAAAAAATCTTTATGAAACTCGGGAAAATGTGGATAGAGGTCAAACGCTACGAGGATACAAAAGAAGCCTCACATTTTCTTGAAGACAAAAGCCTATAAAGTAAGACCACCAATTTATGGTTCCTCAAAAATCTTCTTTTAACCGCTCTCCATCAGTGGCATTCGCTGATATTAATGGAACGTATTATACGCTTTATTCATTGCATTCTTTGCACGTAAAAAATAAAATCTCTTCACATCTCTGACAGTTTTGTATGAGGGAGAGAAAAAGCGTAACTTACATGTAATTCCGGCTCCCTTTTTGGAGCCAGCGAAATTATTAATATACAAAAGAAGATTCGCGCGCGGGCGGCCTCTGACACCTCTCCTAAGTAACTTTAGTAAGGGACGTGACTCTACTTCAAAGTGTTGTCGGTTTTATTTTGCGTTACGGAACCCAACTGGGATTTTGAACATGGATTTCAACACGAAAATACAAATTATTGTAATACTTGCTTAGTAAGAACTTAATTAGGGCGGGCAGACTAGTTAATTAAAGTAAGTTACGGAAGTATCAAAAACATATTGTTAATCATAGTACATGAGACAGTACCTTAAATCCCATCAGTTGTTGTTTGATTAGTCACACAGGTCAAAAATCGACTTGTACCTAAAACTCAGATCTTCCCTTAACTAAATTTCCTCTTAAAAACTTCAGAATAAACAACAGACGTAACACCGTGCATAATATTTCATTAAAACTTATTTTTTCTCACGTTACATTAAGCCGAAAAAATATCAGAAAAGTAGAAAGTGTCCAGTATCTATTTCCGCGGGTGCCTTCTCTCATTTTCGTCCCAATGTTAATAAAAGGAAATGGAAAAGTTTCTTTCTTTGCGTCAAATGAAAAAGTTATGGCACGTGATCATAATGCCGGAACGGTGGCCCACCTGCCTCCGTGTGGCCTCAAAAACTAATTAAAAACTTCCCGAAACACTAAAATATTCTCCCCTTAAATTAAAGGAAGAAAAAGCTAAGTAATTCTTAGAGTATTTTTACTAGACTTTTCCGTCTAAGTCCTACTTTTTTTAGTACCGCTACTGTAAACATGTCCCATCCTACTAATACAAGTTAGCAATAACAAAATTAAATTCACGTTCACACGAGGCGCATTGTCAACATTATAGCCGCACTCGACGTCGGGATGACAAGACCATAAAATTGAACTGCTTTTTAATGTCCTCCTAAGTGATAATTCTGAACACATTTCACCGCTATTAGAGAAATGTATTCCCACTTCAGCATGATGTAGTCGAGGAATGAAGGAATAAATATGGATCGAAGTAGATGTGTAATATGATTGCATAGAGCTAAGGATTACGTTTTTATACTCTTTAAATGCAAAATTGTATACTCTCAAATTTGCTGGAAAGTAATTTTTCGCTAGGATGCACCCTGTAGAAGTCATGAGGAAGAAACCAAAAAAGATAACAAAATTTCGAGGTTTAGCTGCCAAAAGTTGTCCCGAGGTATCTCATATAATATTTTTTTATATTTAATTAGTAGCACCCACGTGTACGAGATAAAATAATGAAAACTACTACACCACCTTTTGCAACGTAGAATGAATGAATGAATGAAAATATTTATTTCAGACCTGGGTCCATATTTGACAATAATAACAGCAATAATAATAAAAATGTTAACATCACAGCAGAATTAATATAATACAATAATTACAAAATCAGTGAAAAATTGATCTAAATTAAATTGTATTGATTAAAATATATACCTATATAAAATTTGTAATAAAATATGTACAGTATTTGTTTACACTAGAGACATAACCCAGGCTCCCCCCAGGCTCTAGGTAGTGAGATGGAGCCTAACCCAATGCACCAGGATGGGGCTATCGACCTTGTCCGCAATGGTCTGGAGGAGGACATTGGCGCTGCCGCGCACTCTAAATAACAGGGATGCCACTCTTTTTCGCAAAATCGCATGAAAACCATCTGTGCGTGCTTCTGCGAACATTCCTGAAGCGCTGCAGTATCGCGGCAGCTCCAACAGCATCGTAAAGCCATTGTTGTATTGCACCCGGAGGGCGATGTACGATCGCTGCGTATAGCTAACCCACAGGCATTATTAGAATCATTCTAATAAAATAAAAAAATAAAAATGTTTTACGAAAGGTACATGCAATTTTTACATTATCTCGTCATCATTAATAACTAGCCTATAGAATTATTAAAAATGTTTTTATAATAAGTGCAAGCCATTTTCTAAAAAAAAAGGAAGGGAAACATTACTAACGAACTAACAGAAAGCAATGAACAGCTTTCGATTCGAGCAATGGCAATATCGAAGTGAAGACCGCTGCGTCGACTGTTATTGGCCTCTCACTGGCCAAGTACTCAGACGCAATATATCGCACTGAAAAGTACTCAGAAAGCGCTCCACAAGTACTGTTACCTAATAACTGAGTTGGCAGGACTGTACCCCGACGACGGGAATTCTTCACACAAATTTTCCGAGAATAAATATACATGTTTACCTGTTAGAAAAATGAACACCCAGCCAATAAGTAAATTAGATTGCGGCTGAGAAAAGCCTCCGCAAATGAGCTCTTCATTAGCATATCAATCGACATATTATTGCGCGCTTGGCGGGGCACAGTTAAGGAATGCCCTAAACATTTTATTATATTCTGTGCACGTAAAATATAATATTCCTACCCATACTCAAGCGTACGCGTCGCAGGCAAATATCTAAATGTAATTTCCATGCGTTGTCCCCGCAATGTTTTCCCAAAAATATTAACATGGAAGGGGCTGAGTCTCTCCTAAGTAAGTTGCAAAAAATGTACGTGATTTTACTTCAAAGTCCTTTTGTCTTTATGGAGGAAAGGCATAAAGGTACAGACACGGGAATGGCATATACAGAAAAATTACGCGGCGTAATGATGATGTGCTCCCACCTTCCCTCCGAGCACTCCCTAGCGCTTCTCGCAAGAGATTTTTATTTTACTATTGAAAAGTACTAACTACTAAAATATATTCTTGGTTCCTTCATGAAATTAACCCTAGAAAGATAATCTGCGCCTTAAAGGCGCAAGCGAAACACATTTATCGATATATCTTTTTAACGACTGCTCTCTGGAATCTGTCGCCATAGGTAATCTCATTCGTTGCCGAGTGCATCAAAAAGGCGGACGCGTGCCACTGGTAAGTACTTTGGTTTAGTTGTTTTCGCTAGGTGTTGCGCTCGCGGAGCGCATGATTATCTTTTGTGTAACTTTAGACAGAATTTATCAAGATTGATTAGTTGTTATTTTTATAGTTTTTTATGTGTTTTAGGCTCTGAAAATCATGGCACGAAATAGAAATTTTAGCTGATGAAGAAATAGAACGTGAGCTGTAGGTATGGCGAAGGTGATGATGACATCCAGCTTGCTGGTGAGGATAGTGATAGTGAGGTGGAGGATCACTTGAGTGAGGACGAGGTACAGAGTGATGTGGAAGAAGGGTATCACGAATCAATCCATGGCTTATGGCGATGTTTTATGGGATATTGAATATGGCGTTTGTTTATTCATACGTCATTTACGGCCATAATATGACAGTCAATAAACAAAAGCCATTGAATCGCAGACAATTCATGAAACAATTGAACACTCAATTCACGGAACCCTGGATGAGCAGCATTGCACGATTGCGTATACCGATCTGCCCGGACCGCTATAGAAGCTGCATTACCCAAATCTTCTGAAAATGAAGCTGTCAAAGTGAACCCGAGCCAAAGAAACGGCGATACTGTCACCTATGTACATAAAAAAGGCGGATGTCCAAAATGACATCCATTTCCTCCATTTCCTTCCGTGGATGTCGTAGGAGGCGACTAAGGATTGGCTTAAGGATGGCAAAACCCTTCATGGTTAGAAAACCATGAGGGAGGCCTATGTCCTGCAGTGGGCGTCAAATGGCTGATGATGAAGTGCAACAAGTGCCATTCCTGGACCCAAAGATATTTTTTTTTTATTTTTTTATCTTAGTTTCGAGTAGAATTAAGTAGAACTCGCGATCGTGATCTCTCAAATAGAAGTTATGGTCTATTAAAAGAAGACTGTCATTTTTTGTTAATTTTTCTAGGAGGTTTAGAACATTGTGTTAGATTTTTCGTAAAATAAATAATTTCAACTAAGATTTGACTTTAATTTATTCTATTACGTATGTAATTTATACCAAAGTAGGTAGATCCAGATTTAAAAGCTATACATGCCACAGAGAAGTCTTAATGTTTCGTGCGCTCGAGAGGCGCATGATTATCTTTTACGTGACTCCGAAAATGATTATCTTTCTAGGGTTAAGGAGAATTCTTTACTTTTTCTTTATGTGTCCTAAAATTATTAATTAAGCCACTACAATAACGATAGTTCCACATTACAGATTTGACAAAATGTAAGTAAGCTAAGCCAGAGTGACACTTACAAATTCCACCAAACAAAGATTTTTAGTTGGGTAAATGAGTGTCTATAAAATCTGTCCATCAGTAGCCGCGGGGGGCGATCGGAAGGGCTGTGGCACGCGGCGGGGGTGTAATATGACGCCCTTCCCTCAGCCTTGAAGGTAATGCGTTTAACCGGGTTGCTTAAAAGATATTGCCTTGTTTCTTCTAATGCGACGCAGTATGGTTCTCAGCGGCACTCAGAAGATCACACTGTGACATAATGTTGCTAGTTTTGGCAATTAAGCACTCAAGGACTTTGCACAGATGAACGATTTGGCTAGACGATGTTAGAAAGTGTTGTTACCATCCGAAGGTCCCTTTGAAGTAGAACATAGAAGCTTAGGACGCCCACCAGTTCGTTGGGTACGATGTGGTGATTGCTCGCAGTGGCTAGATGAGGAAAACTGAGGACAGAAACAAGTTGGGGGAGATCAATACAGCAGTGGAAGAATAATGGGTGATTGATTGATCTATAGTAGAACAAATATGCTTGTCGTTTACTTACCGAAGACGCACCAGCTCGTCATTCAATTCCAATTCGTAGGAGATCGAGTTATAAGTACGCTTGGCTCAACTCTGTATGCTAGTCGCTGCCTGTGGTGTGGAACTCTCAATAGATGATCTTAAAATGCTGACTAAAAGTGAACCAGAATGACATAAGAAGCCAGCCAGCTACTTTACATTTATGCTCAGATACATAAAGAAACAGAAAGGACCCCTAGGTCAAACTGCTGCACCATTAAAGTTTCCCATAGCTAAGGTAGTCCGCACAAAAATGTTCACTACAGAAGAAATATCCGTGTATAACACAAGAACCGTATACACAACGGGAAATTAATTTCGTATGCTTAGTCATTGATAATTTTCAGCTGCTGTCAATATATTGACAGTCCCGTGGAAACTTTTTGTTATACAGTATACGTTAATAGCTGCGCCATTTCTTTTAGTGCAAGTTGCCCAGTTACGCCAACTTAAGTGGCTTATTTCACAGAAAAAAACAAGGACATGGTTGAGTTAATTAATGAAGCTTGATGTCTAAAATTGCATTGCATGGATTACAATTGCTGGCATCAGACAAACAGATACATGCCAACCGGTGGGCAGCGACTATATTATTGCTTGATTATGTATCTGAAATACGCATATAGCGCGTTCAGTGTTGAGTAAGCCTTCTTCAAGAGAACATTTTGGTTCCGGAGGTCACAGGCTGCAATAAGCCCTGTTTAAGTTTATGTGCCTTGTTTTACGAGCCCGTCGACTGCGCACTGTCTAGGAACGCTGACAGCGCTAGCCGCCCGCTTTAACAATATGTTGGCACCGGTGTGTCGCTGTAAATCCAGAATATATTTATTTAGCTACAAAAAAAGGAGAAGAAAAGATTTACAGCCTACGCTATGAGCTGAAATTCTTACGGCCAAAAGTATAAAGACTTTTCTTTCTTTTTTTTTATTCAGCCAGGTCACTAATGAATTAATATTGCTTGCAGCTCTAAGTCCAGTTCAAAAATACTGCATCTTGGAGGTTCTAACAAGTTTTTCAAAGAAACGAAACAAGTACAGATGTATCAATAACTGATAGAGCTGCCTGCTTATAGTTTATAAGTTGTTGACAACTGGGGTCGCCACATGTCTTGTTTAGGGAATTGCGTATTTGACAAAACATCAATTTAGTTGCTTTTAAAACGGAATTTTGTATGAAGATGCTGGCTTATGACGTCACATTTCAGAGCACACTTTTTATGTTTAATCTATTTAATAATTGTAATAACTAGTAGTTGACTAAAAGAGATACATTTTCCGAGATATTTTGTAATTTTTGTTTTTTGATTTTTGTTAATCGAGCATATCAAATAATTTATTGTTGATCGTGTAAAATACCGAATTGTTACCTCAGAGTAAGTGTCGTAATTTGGTATAGAACAGCTATTATTTTTTGCTATTTTAAGTTTGAATAATTGGTTTTGTAATACATGACACCAATGGAGAACTTTCACAAAAAAATGTTTTAATATTAGTAATCGTAGGCCATGTTGAAAAATAAACAAAAGTGGTTAATGTTTCTCTACGTTTAATACTTTTCATTCTCTCGAAAACTTATTTTAGTTACTTGGTACAAAAACGCGCCATAAAAAACGGGCTCCAACTATGACGTCACACCTTGCACGTAACGCGCCTTAGAATGTATGTGACTTATCATTATTTGAGTTATCTCGTAAAATAATGTTTTATGCACGTACAAGTGTAGGTTTAGAAAACGTTTAGAATTTAATGGAAAAACTAAATGTAATAAGTTTTTTATTATTAGAGTAACTTGATTTTTCGCATTTTCAGGGAACTCGTACACCGCGAAAAATGTGATATTCTGGTTTTATATTTTAATTTTTCCTGAGGTTTTCTCTGTCTTCTAAGGCATAAAAGTAATGCCACTCCAATTTAACTTTGATGCAAGTTTCCCGATATTTGACATTTTAAACTTTGGTGCGGTGGGTGCGGGTCAGCGCCAACAACGTCCTGAGCATGATCGCAGACAGACTCGATTGTCCATACATTAATCGCTGCCTCAGTGTCTCCACATCCGTGGGACCACTGAGGCCGTGAATGAAAATTGTACATGCTATGTACAGTTTTTAACAATTTTAATTTTCATTAACATAATCTTATTATATATAAAAATGAATTGCTGTTCGTTAGTCTCACTAAAACTCGAGAACGGCTGGGCCGATTTGGCTAATTGTTGTTTTTATATATTTGTGGAAGTCCAGGGAAGGTTTAAACGGTGAGAAGAAAAAAAACGGTTGACGTCGGTGATACGAAGTTCACGGGGTCATCTAGTATGTACTAAATACACTTACTAACATACCTATAAAAACCATTGTTACTAAAATTTTGGGCGACAGATGCTTTAAATTAATGTTATTATAGTTCTTTGCATTGATGAGTATAACAACCCTCTAAAGTTCTACCGGAGCTTCATGCAATACCCGTAGAGCTGTTGCACAAAGCTCTCCAGTCGTATTGGATAAGTTCCACAATTGTCAACTGTGCAGATAAGTTGGGGGATCAATAAGCATTAATTCTACTCGTGACTCCGTCGGTCATTGTCACCATAGCCTTCATTGTTCCGTCCCCACAACATGGCGGACCGGAGAAAGCTACCAGTAACTCGATTATAGTAACGGAATTTCCTCGGAACAAAAGTGATCGCATTCGGTCCCTCATCGTCTAGCGTTCGTTTAAGGAAGTAATTACTCGAGGCTGCCGCGTCGTTAGTATGCGCGGCGCGTACGCCGGCAGACGCGATAACGCAAATTCGTTTGGGCGAACATCTCGTTAATAGAGTTTCACTAATTTATAAGACCGTTAAGCCAGGCCGGGCGAGCCGCGTAAAACTGTCCGCGGCCGACGTAAAAGGATTTGATCGTAGACCCTCTTACATATTTAATGGGGCACAATCTTTCGCAACGGCACCGCGCGGAGGTGAGCCCGCTTAATTATGAAGAGATGTTCTTGAATAATACGTTTTTTTTTTTGTTACAACCTCTATCGAGCGCCTCTTTCCTTATTTTCAAAACAACGGTTTCTTTTTAATCCGCTCGCATTGTGACAGGAGCTTTATTAATTAAACAACTGAAGCCGCATGCTGTTGCTGCACCTGGGTGTCCCTAAATTATACGGAACAAGACCATAATCTCTTAGGAGACTTAAAAAAAATATGCAAAAAAACAGAGCCAGGGAATGTTAGCCAACTAAACGGGCGTTCTCCTCACATCAATTCCGCCAAATTGCCGTCTCAACGTCAAATTAAATTATCTCTCTCAGTACAGCGTAGCGTGGAGGTAAATATTCATAATTTACGAGTATTAAGAAACAAGAGGGGTCCCAGGACTCCACAGTGTCCTTAAATATCTTGAGTAACACATTTAGGTGTATATGGAACTAATAAACTCGCTTTGGCTGGTTGAGATTTTTTAGATTCATGTAGTGATGACATCGACGCGTTATTTACTAGATGAGGGTGAAATTTACAGAAACACTCATTAACTTTAGGTAAAAATCATTGATGCTACATTTTTCTCAAACTTGTTACAAAAGTTCGCCAAAATACCGTAATAATTAATATGATATGCAAAAAACGAGCCCCATTCGTTAATTGTTCATTCATGTTGTTGTTTAATATTATGCCACGATTTTTTTAAATGTTAGAAGCGACCTTGTACTATAGTTAATTAGGCAAGTATATTACAAACACAGAAATATGCACAGACTGAGGCCATTTGTACAAATCAAACGCGGCATCCTCCAGCGGGAGTCAAACCCACGACCTCTGTTTTGGTGGTCGAGCCTGATACTGTTAGACCAACAAGGCAGTCTAGATGGAAAAATCTTTACATACGTAATGTTAAATCATTCGTACTGGAATAGCAAATGGGGGCGACTACCGCAGCCGACAGGACCAGCAATCAGCCGCAGAGCAGCTAGCAGCGCTACTAAGACGGATTTATACCGGCGAGGAAGTGTGGTTAAATGTGGGCCGGAAATCACATCAAGACGCCTTGCCCCACGCCCCCGGCAAGTAAGAGAAAATTTATCCCCAACCACACTTAGCCCACTCGCCATAAAATACCACATTGTGTTTTACAAACGGAATTGGATAAGAGGTTTCGGAGTGAAACGTATTTTGTTGTTAATAGGCTGAAGGAAGCTGTTTAGGGACTTTTCTGGACTAGCGTTTTCTCTCTCAGAACTTTGCGTCTTCAAAAAGAAGCTTGGGCAACATGTTTTCGTTATTCCAATGAAATTTTATTACAAAGAGTGGCCTCTGCAGGGTTGTTGATATATAAACTTTTTCTAGGCTGGATATTGACAAAACGTGGCCTCTGTAGTAATTTTTGATTCATGAAGGCTTTCTAGGTCGGATATTGAGGCACACCGGGCGCGGTCCGGAAACGCTCATCCACCGCATATTGTTTTCGCTCGGCTAACTTTGCTTCACCCTTTATTCCAATAAGTTCAATTTACCTGTGTCTTTGCCGAACCCTGTTTTGGTGCCCTATAATACGCTCACCGGCGACCGTCTGCTGGGTAACATTTGCGCTCACAATATGTATACTTTCAGTCGAATATGGTCCGCCTCTGTTCGTTTGAGACATCATTGCATTTTTATTTGCTTATTTTCGTGAGTGGAATACACAATGCATTCTTTTGTTTGAATATTACAAAAGGTGATTTCGACGTAAGAGGAGAGATATATATATATGAATTCAGGCGCTCTCTCGGCGAGAGTAATAACACGTTATAGGCCATCAGTATGATGAGACTAAAGCCCGAGGCCATAACTCAACTGCGCTCCTAGTTGAAGCTAATTAGCACGTGCTACCGTAGTAAAGCAGAAGCCTTCCAGCTTTATATGACCGTCGCCTCGTCAAAGAAGACGTTGCATTAGAGAACGCCTTTGCGAATGTAATAGGGATGGAGTTTTATGAATCTTTCGGGAGAGTAGTGTATTAAGATGATAAGTCGTGTAAAGCTTGTTCGTGTGGAGTGTCGTGAATCGGTGTGCGTCACGGAGATACCTGCAGCGAGCGAGGTGAGCCGTCTGCGCGCACGTCGCCTCATCAATGTACCGGCGCAGTCACGTCCGCCACCCGCCTGTCTCCTGCAACTAATCATAATACCATAAAACTTTTGCACTTCGCCAAAAACCTCGTGAATCTTCTTCAGCATCACATCCTTAGCGAGATTTCTCTCCAAGTAATCAAAACTTAATGAAAAGTGCGCCCGGCCGTCAGACGCAACCGACATTTTAGGGGTCACGTAAAATATTAAAGCGGCAGAATGAAGTGGCTAGAGTTTGGGAGATTTCAGCTCTCCTTTGTTTTTATTATTCGTAAATAAGACGCGTCAAAACACGTTTGGGTAATCATAACATAAAACAAGCTAACTAAACTTTGCTTCGACGGGCATAAAGTTTCTTATTTACGACAGTTTAGTTCCATCTCTATACTTGGAGGAGTGTATAAAATACGAGGCAGCAGAAGTTGCTTTTCATATTATTATAGAACTACGAACTGATGTACGTATGCATCAGGTGTACGACGCCTGAGGCCCCTAAAATATCGATAAACAATTTAGCGAATTAAGGTATCGCAGACATTAATTAAAATGGAGATAAGCGAGCCAGAAACTTTTTTAACCACGAACTTCGAAGGAGGCCTATGTCCTGCAGTGGGCGTCAAATGGCTGATGATGATGATAAAACTTTTTTAAGTCTTAAATTATGTCTGCGGAACAAACAAAACTTGAGGGCAAAATACGCCAATATTTGAGGGGCATAATAAAAAGCGTGTTATACAAAAGTAAGTCGCTGACTTACACAAGATGTTACACAAGTATACCGCGACAAAAGAGAACGACTCCTTCCTTATTTATTAAATTTGCGTGAAAATTGCCCAAGAATTTTCAAATTATGCGCCTCTCTTCATGACTTTCCGCATTGTGCCGAAATATTTTAGGTGTGGATTTCCCTTTTATAAAGGCAAGATTTGTTTAAACGTTTAAATCCAAAAAATCCTTCTTCCCATATATTTTGTACGGTGATGAAATGAAGATGCGCCAATTTCTTAGACGGCCCGCACTGTACACGAACCAATTCGAGCCCTTGTCGACGCCCTCTGTCTTTGAAGTCAGTTATGTCATGATAATTTTATGGTTTAAGTTTACCGATATAAAAACAGACTGCTTCACAGTTCGTGCATCCAGCTAGTATAGTTTCCAAGATGAGGGTCCAAAATTTGCAATATTTGGCTGTCATTGGCTCACTCACTACTCGTAGATCAACAAGAGCCCAGGGTACTTCTATTCAATCAGAAGGGGCACTTCTAGACAGCTGTGAAATTTAAAACCTATGAAACCTAAACCTAAAAAATGTTTGGCGTTACAAGAATCATTACGTCATCGCGAGTGACATGATCTAATCAGTTCATCAATATCAGTTGGCATGCGGGACAGCTATCACTGACGCTGAAAACGCCTTAGTTTGAGTTTGAGCTCTGTTTGCTTCTGCAGTCACTAGTTTCCTCATGTCACCGTCTGTCACTGTCAGCCAATTGATCGTGTATGAACTTGAAACTATACCTTTCTTAACTGACAGATGAGTTTTTATCGAAATGTAAAAATGTGCGTTCACAAAATGTTATTTACGCGACAATTTTTTTGTGATCGCCAAAAACATGATTGCAACCAAAGGCAGTCAGATATTATACGTTTGTGCAAATTAACTCGCCATACAAGTTAAACCAAGCATAATATAATTATGGTGTCTAAAAGAATTCAGGGCCAAGGAAATGTAATCCTTCTCGAAATATCTCAAATAAAAAAGACTGTCACTAACACGTAGTCGGTCGCGCTAGGCGGACCTGTTTCTCGATAACTATTACACAAAAAGATTGCCATGAAATGTTAATCGATCTCGAGCACTGGCAGATAGGTCGTATATATATGAAATGTTATTGGTAAGTAATTAATTTGCGATCGTTTTTATTTATTCACTCAAAATTAAGTAATTCATAGATATAAATTACTAATTAATTACTAAGTTACGTACATGGAAGGTTTCTCCGGTGGATGTCGTAGAAGGCGACTAAGGAAATAAATTACCAGGAGACGGGCAGCAGCGTCTTCCTGAGATTCCAATCGCATACTGCGATCGCCAACCCGCACCTCGCAACCAAGCGTGGCGATTATGGCAAAACCCCTCATGGTTATGAAAACCGCGAGGGAGGCCTATGTCCTGCAGTGGGCGTCAGAGGGCTGATGATGATGATGATGATGATGTACATGGAAGGTTTCAAGTGTTATAAAAGTTAATAGGTACAGTGTACATTTTTACACTCTATCTATTCATTTTTATAATGAATGTATAGAGTTAGCGACTTTGTGGGCAGGCCCCCAACCAAATGGTCTGACGACCTGGTTGTGGTGGCGGGGAGTCGCTAGATGCGGGCGGTACAAGACCGGGAAGCTTGGAAAACCATGAGGGAGGCGTATGTCCTCCAGTAGACGTCAAATGGCTGATGATGATGATGATGATAATATAGAGTTATGGTCATGTACTGCTTCTGCATCTAATACTCCTCTAACGTCACACGTTTGTGAAAATATGGCCTCAGTCTGGGTGTATTTCCATGTCTGAGATATCTTTGCCCGGTTACCACAGCACAGGGTATCCCAGTTTAGGACCAAGGAGAAGTGATTTTGTTGAAGAAGTTATTATTATTATTTTTTCTCAATCAACCAGAAAAAAATGAACGGATTTAATATAAATATGAATGAGTTAACAAAAATATTTCTCTAATTTACACATTATTCCGGAGTTCCCCACACATGAAGCTGCTGAGCTGCTGCTTTAACATCAAGCCGATAGCGCGTCGGTTCAATGCTTGCATGATATTCGAGACATCGTGGATTCGTCTTGTAAGTTACGCTATTATTATAACGGCTCAAGAGTGGTTAGAGAAGAATGAGTGAAAGAATTTAGTCTGGACGAACGGTTTAGTCCTGGTGCAACCTCTTCGCTAGCGGAATTCGCCTGTGTTGCGTTGAGAGTGTGCACACGACGTGTGTGAATGACAGTTTCATTTCATGACATAGTATAGGACAAGAGATATGTGATAGTATTAATTACCTAATTACATCCTTGTCCGAAGAATTACTTTAATACTACCAACACTATTTTAAAATTCTAAGTCAGTACTTCAAATTAAGGTATTATTTCATTGTGGCATAACTTTGTTGATAGTGATACTAAGTGTCTTAATCACTTGATCATTTTCCTTTGTGAATTTACAGTAACTCGCTAACTGTGCAGGAATAAAAAACGTGAGGAAACCCGAGTATCGGAGGTGTTCACAAACCTTAGCGTTGCTACGTACCATGACCTTACTATTTACCTGCGGAAATCTCTGATTTAGATAACTAACTAGGGATATTAAAACAGACCAAAAGGTTTAAAAATTTTGTTTCTCAAAACAACAAAATTAGTTCACTTATAAAACATATAAAAAAAAGTTTCAAGAAAACTTCACGATGTAAACATAAATATTTGTAACGTAATGTAGTACCTTCATGGCAGGCAAGTTAGGAAAGTTCGATGACAAGGTAAGTGCTACGGACTAGGCCCCGCTCGTAGCATTTCCGTAGCGGTCCCGTAGCACTCGTATCGTAGCAAAGCATCGATGAGATGACAGACACGCTATGCTATAAGATGTTGGAATTCACACTCTGTTTGTATGCTGGTTCACATTAATTTAAAGGCATACTTCAGTAATTATTTTTATACGTTTATTTATTCCAAATAAAAAAACCTATAATTAGTAAACCTAAATTATTACACATTTTCGCCAAACTGAATTAAGGACAATGGATGAATAGAATAATGGATTAAAGACAAATTAATGTTGATTTCTGTTCTCAAAGCAAACCAGACTAAAAAATCGATGTAAGAGCTGCGAATTTGTGGTGAAACACTTACACAATCCAGTTGAAATAGTAAAAACAAAACCTATTCAATTCTAAGTGCTCAGAAGTAATTATGAATGACAAAAATATTGCCAGGAGGGGTTCTCGAAGAAATGCGTACGAAGGAGCCTAATCGAAACACATAAATTAGCTCGGAATACGCAGCTTAGACTTGGCAAGATTTGTTAATATTGCTCTTCCACCCATCACGTACCAGGCCATAAAAATCCCAACAGAAATTGTTATTTATGAATTTCGAGATACGTGATTGTTAACCTTAATGCAAAACTAAACGAGTGAGCTGTGTAACGGCGGCGTCGTGCCCCGAGTGGCTCAACATCTGACGCACACAACTAGCAATCTTCCATTAGCACTTTAATAAAATGCAAATAGGAACGTTAAAAGACTCGCACAAAAATCATAAATAGCTGACAATTGCTCGTCACGTATTCAATTCCCACTGTACGTGATGAGGAAAAATATCAGAAGACATTTCAAAATTACTCAGAAATGGTACTTAAATGCCGTCAACCATAAAATTATTAGCCATTTCAACTTGAAAGAGGTTCACGCTTGTTATAAAACTTGGGTTGTTTCTGTAACGGCCGTTCTCGAATCGAATTTTCATAATTTAGTTTTGTTCTATGTTGTTAACCT
Organism: Yponomeuta cagnagella; assembly: GCA_947310995.1. Classification (NCBI taxonomy): domain Eukaryota; kingdom Metazoa; phylum Arthropoda; class Insecta; order Lepidoptera; family Yponomeutidae; genus Yponomeuta; species Yponomeuta cagnagella. Next base: position 14,592,439 of record OX371271.1, on the reverse strand, counting down.
CAATACTGCGAGTAACTCTAAGGGTAAATTGTATTCGAATAACCTTAAACTTAATTCGTACGCAAAGGTACTAAACGCCGTTTTATGTTCAGGTATTATTGATAAAAACCTGAATAAGGTTGATGATATACGTAATCCGGTACAGTTAACTACAACATTTTTGCATTTTGGTGCGAAACTCAAAACTGAGTAGGGTACTAGGGTACAGTCATATAACTGAGTAGTTTATATGATATTTATTGCGCAAAATGAATAAACAATCTTAAATAGGTTTTTAGCAATAACGTAACCAGTCTATATTATACGCCCGTGCCAACATAGCCATTTTAGTTGCCATTAAGACTCTACAAAGAATGAATTTAACTCAGCTCAAACGTTCATATCTTTGGCTACATATAAACATTTGGATGGAAACATTTGGAAACACAAACAATGTAAATAAATATTGGCTACACGATACTCTAAACAGCCATCCATTAAGCCAAAACCGAACCGAACCAAACCACATTTATCTTAATACACAAGCAATTTACTCGTAGTGGTCCTATGAAAAAGCATTCCGATGTAATTCAAGGGAACGACTTCTATTCTATTCTGAAAACAATTTAAAGTGTGAGTTATTCGTCTCGGATGGCAATAATTCCGCGCCTTACATGGCGTATAATGGTATGACGCGACAAACAGATTTAAGTGTGTAAAATATGGGCTCGGCGTCAGCCAAGCAGCCCGGACTTTATAGTGGAGCCTGGGCCGGATGCAGGGGGATAGCCGCGTCTGCTTTCACAAACTGTAGCGCTTCTTTTTAAAGTGAATTGCTAATTTATGACGTCAGCGCGCTTGCGTGTGTCGTCTGTGAATTAGGAAGAGTATCGCAAAGGATATTTTCAGTAATCACAGATAAATAACTATGAGCAGCCAAAGCCCTTACAAAAAATTCCCTGACAAATAAAAGATAAAGTAATTTTGCCCCAAAATTGTAAGCAAACAAATACATAGGATAAACGCCCGCCCGTCTGCGCTTATCAAGATAGTGTCTACATTTTGGTAAGCAAAGCAACTGGTACAGAAACCAGGTCCGTAATCAGCTGGCCTAGGAAATTGAATTGCGTCACGAATCGGGTTAACGACGCACGCTGACGTCATACACAGGTAGGGCGACCAAACATTTCAGAACTTGGGGAACCTGAACCCGCAATTTGTACGGTTTTCGGGACTTCCTGTTAAATACGATGAGTTATGGTGGTACTGACAATTTTCTGGTTTATGCAAAGATAACGGTCTTAGTTTTGGAGGCTAGAATCTCAGGCGCTCTTTTGTGACCTAGCCTAGATTGTAATGAAATTCGGCCAATGTAGGATAATTTGCCTACTGGGTTTAAATATGTAAGGCTAGGCTTAGGGTGTAGCACAACAAAGGCATTCAATGATTCTTACTTTTACCAAAATTAAAATAAAGTAACTGCAATAGGATTTGGTCTTCATGTTTTGTTCTCTACGGTGATTACTTAGCGGTCCCCAAGATGAATTAAAAAACTCAACGTACATTTACACATGCTCATAAAATATCATGCTTGTTAGCATGCTTAAAACAAGCGTGCTCTTCAACTGATTTTGCTTTTCCTTAGCTGCTTTTTTAAGCATACCTGTAAATAAGCGTGTTCCAAGCAAACAATTGAACATACACGCTATTTAAGCGCGGGCTGGAAGCTTCGGTATTTGACATTCTAGCAGCAAGTTCAAACATTTTTGTTCTGAAAGAAAAAGAAAATGAAAAACATAATTTGGGTTCGTGATTGGCTAAGTAGAAGAGAAAAACTTAGAGCAAGTACTCCGTTGTTAGTAGAAATGCGAGAAGATATTGATGGTATAAAAACTCATATGTTACCGCATCGGTTTGACGAGTTACTATCTAACGACTAATCATACTAGCATGCTCAATAAGCAAACCTGTTCAGACGTGCTAAAAGCATGCCCCCTTCCAGGCTGGGTAGCATGCCCAAAAATTATTAGGAATGTTTCGACATACATGCATCTAAGTAGCAATTGCTCAATAGTGGCATGCTTTCGTGCTAGTAATGAGCATGCGCATGTGTGTCTTTGTCCCACCTGTCGCTAATTACGAAAATTTTTAATATATTTTCAATATGCTCATTAGAAAATCGTTAATTCGACTAAACTAAGACAGTTCCCTCCGAATTGGAACGTCGCAGAGCGATCGGCCATCCAACACACGGATCCTATTTATGACCACTTCCAACCACAGGGGGCTATATGCGTTCTTATTATGTGCACGTATCTACGCATAATGTGCGTGTAAAAAGATACGACTCCCATAAAAGGACCATTGAAAATAATTTGAGCGATGTTTCTCGTTTGCCGCGAGACATTCGGTAGTAGGTTCCGCATAAAAGTTGAACATCAGACAGACTAATGGATTAAAAGAATTGCCTACAACCGTAAACCAGCCTGAGATATCGGCGAATGCCTAAAGGGATGAAAAAGTCTTTATTATCATTGTCTACAAAGTCTCTACGTTGTCTTGTCTATTCACAATACAGACGTAGGTATTTTGAATAAAATCTATACTAGTCTTTTACTTAGCGTGTCGATGGCAGAACAAATTTTATTTGAAGTCGTTATTAAACAGTTGCGGCCTAGAGCTTTACGACGCGGACTGTGTTATCAGTTGCAATCAATACTCTAATATAGTTGCAATATACTAGCGTTGGAATAGAAATCTAAATAATTTGGTAGGCATGTCCTGTTTTTTTATCATCATCATCATCAGCCATTTGACGCCCATTGCAGGACATAGGCTTCCTTTATGGTTTTCCAAGCTTCCCAGCTGTGGGTTCAAACTTTTTGAATAAAGTTTAAAAAAATATAAAAATAATGACCGACGGCCCTAGATAGGAAGAGTAATACATATTCTTTTCAGATTTTAAATACTGACCGTTAGAGAGTAAAATGTGTTTTAAAACACCTGATTTAGGGGTAATGTCAGAGAAGCCAGCCTTAAGAAAATTTTATTTCGAAATTAATAATTATCGAAACAACTTTTCTTTATTAAAAACTACGTATCGTGAAACATAAATGTATTTAAAATCTCCATAATTTAAATAATGTAATAAACCCTCAGACCACATTTATCAAAAGTTTGCTCATATTATTACAATATATTACCAAATTAATCAGCCAAGTATGAGTCGGGCTCAAGCAATTTTTTCTTCCTTGAATTGAATTTTGATTCCCTTGAGTGTCATAATATAGTTTTTTTTTACGCCGTAACTGTTTTTTAAGTTAACTTACTAATTTGATTTTTTCACAACTTCAAGGGGCTGTAGATTTGAGTATACGATTTTAATTTCAACTTGATACCACCACGCGTTCCCAAGATAAAGGGTCTTTACAGACAGACGGACGGACGGACAACAAAGTGATCCTATAAGGGTTCCCTTTTTCCTTTTAGGGTACGGAACCCTAATTTTAAATTCTGCGAAAGAGATTGCATGCTCCACGTAAGAGCAGCCTTAACATCTTTGAGTGCGAGGCCAAACGAAGATCTGCTTTCGTCGCCAGACGTGATGAACTCGGTTGAAGCCCGCCAGCTGCCATAGAATACCACCATTCAGGTGGGAAACTTACATGTGGTCGGTAAAACTGCTCTTTTCCAGTCAAGATACTCTCTTCAGCCCTAACAGTCGCCGTAGCCAAGCCCTGTCGGAAATGATCATCTTCGTTAGAATACAAATAAGCATACAAGTACTGAATTGAGAGCTATATCGCTGAAATAAAATACCAAAGAGTTCAAATGACGTTTTCGTGTTTTCGCTAACTCTGCAGTAATTGGTAAGGCGAGTAAGCGAAATAAAACTTTCCTCTTTTATGTGATTTAACGTTAATTCTATAGCAGCACTTATCGCATGGGATGCTCCGAGAATGGACTGAAAGCCCTCCGGCAGTCAGCTTCCCCATCTCTTTTACACATTTCTGATTTAGAGCCAGTTTTAGCCAGAGTAAACCGGATTTTCTTTTTTTTTATCTAGTACATTTTCCAGCATATACGGACGGCTCCATCGATTTATTTTCACTTTTACCGCTATGGCAGTATTCCAATTTCTTTTTCGTCGCCATCTACAAGGACAATATTATATTTTGGAAAAGCGCTCGTTTATAAGGGTTCCGTAGACAACAACGAATCCTTGTAGTTTCGCAATGTATGTCTTCTTTATATTTCTGTATTAAATTTATTTTGTTTATTAAGCGAGATAATAAGATACTCGCACCTGAGCGAGCCAAATGTAACTAATTTTAAACTTCTTTTCTTTGTACGAAATCCTTTGCCCATCAATCAAGTTTGGAATTTTAAAATTGGATGCTGTTAAGGAGTGTTTATTAAGTTAAATGGAGACCACATATCGGCAAGCGCAGCGTAGGACGACCAGCCACAAGATGGACAGATAACCTCATCCAAGTGGCAGGAAGACGCTGGATGCAAGCCGCTTCCAACCGGTCTTTTTGGTAATCCATGGAGGAGGCCTATGTTCAGCAGTGGACTTCTTGTGGCTGAATGATGATGATGATGAAGCAATACAGTTTCAACCCATATGAGCGCCATTTTGTGTAAAACGTGTTCATAGTTTTGAACACTGAAATGAAACAATTTTATTGTTGAAGGAAACTCTGAAAGCTTAAAAACTTCGACGTCTAACGTCTTTAATAAACAAAAGAGTGATTATAGTCTTTGACAATTGTCTTAATTTATTATAAGTATAGTATTTACACATATATATCACAATATCTTTAGTAAATTTGTAGGTTCTATCTATTTATTTATGATATTATGTGTTTATTTCTTATAACGTTGTATTTGTATAATTTTTCCCCTCTATTATATTTTTATATATCTAGGTCTAAATAAGTAATTAGTAAGTATACTGAATATTCTACGAGTACGTTCAATACCTGTTAATTTTTTCTTCATAACTTAGGTTAGCTGGTAGACAATGCTAAGTAGCATTAAGCTCGCCCATGTGCAAAATTGTGTGTTTAAATGCAATGCAAAGTAAAGAATTCCACCATCGGGCCGGAATCTCAGAGTCTCCTCATCAACTGTAATGACAAATGGGCCTAAGCTCGAGCGGTCTACTAGTAGCCAACGAAGAGTTCCACTTTACGCCTCATCCATCTTCAGGCATCAAGTGTATTGGGTTGGAGATGTTGAAAAAACAAGAAGAAAACGTCCTGTTTCACAACTGGTTGCGAAACTTAGATGCCAAAGCGGCCGAAAGGAAGTAACAAAGTTTGAACAAAAACTATCCTTCCCCGGAAAGTCATGATTTTTTACGCAAATAGTTATTATAATAACATAAAACGAGAAACGAAAACCAGGATCAATAAATTAAACCACAGCCAATGAGCAAGAGTTTAAAATTCTTTTTTTTTTTTTTTTCATTTTTCATACACACCACCGCATCAAGTTTCAAGATTGTATGAAAACTATTAAAAATCAAATAGAGTATTTTGTTTTTCTCCTGGAATTGGTATACTGAAGAATATGTTTTCAGGTTTTGCGTTATTTCAGTAACACGTTGTATTACTATTTAGGTATATTCTTTGAAACTTTACTTTTACCTTCGACCTGAATGAATAAATCAAAATATAAAAATATGCGTCTGAAACTTTCATCCGCACCAACGTGTCAGCGTTAAAATTATTAAGACGTTCACTATCATATACCCTATTTATGTATTTTCGTAGAAAACTATTATCCAATATGTCGAACCTAGTTCGCGTGGAAACCGTGGAAATATACGCAAAGCCAACACATTCAAATAGTATTTCAACGGTATATTGACAGTATTTCAAAATATTTTCTTATTTGGTTGGGAAAACGGACCCATTTATATTTACCGTGCCAGGCACGTTTGTAGAGGAAAAAAGAATATATTCTGGCGTTGTGTACCTTAGTACCAGATTTATACACCCGGCACCGAATAAGATTTAGGAAACAGCTACCAAGTATCTACTAGCTTTTGTCCGCAGCCCCGTCTGCACGAGATTCTGTTCTTTTTAATGACCGCATCCTACAGTATGTATGACAGATTTGAATAAAGTGGTAACCAGAAGGTAAGCCAGCTATCCAACAAGGCGACGTCGCTCGCTGCCAAGGAGCACCGACTTGGGGTAGGTTTTCTACCTACTTCTGTTTATAAAAAGTTTGTCCAACCACGTGACGGTCCAAGAATAGAAAAATACTCAGATTTAGTCTTTGACCGAACATTCTGATATTCGGTCAAAGACTACAAAGAACTTAAAGTTTACCAGCGAGCGACGGAGCGGAGCATTCTCGGCCTAATAAGTTTCACCGATTCCGGAACACCACGTCCCGCTCCAACGTCAAAATCGCTTATGTTGGAGTTGTGACTGCAAAATTGAAGTCAAGTCTGGGCAGGTCACATTAGCCGAATAGTCCCAGACATATGGGCAATGCCACTGAATCGGTTAATAATCTGAAAACTTGTGAATTCCAAGTAAAAGTTAGCTGTATTGTGCCCTTATCTATTTGTAATTCACATCTCTTCCACACTTCCTCTTTTACCAGCTTTATTTCTTCCTTCCTATTTCACTTGATAATGAGATCAGTTTCTTGATTATACTTTAAATAAATTAATATATAAAAGAACTTCCGCAAGACAAAATCACTCGTCCCTGGTCTCAAACTAGGATACCCTGTGCTATGTAATCAGGCTGAACTTCCTAGAAATGGATAGAGACAACTTCTCGTCATTTTCAAAGAAGTCTTTTCATCACTCAGACTAGCGATAATAAAGACTCAAGTATAGCACCAAGTAACCGTCGTCGGCGGATCCCATCGCGCGAAGCTAATGACATTTTATTCCTCGGGGATACCGATTAATTTCATTTGCCCATATATACTGGACACGCTGTTATTTCCTTCCCACTTTGTGGAAAAAGATTATTTTCACATTGACACTGTTATTAGGTCGGATGATGGCATTGGTGCTTAAAGTATTTTTAATGACTTGTGATGCTCACACATAATTAGGCATTTGACGGGTCTAATCACGACTGTTTATTAGGTACGTCATTACCTTACTTCCCGATGTTTCGACAAAGTTGCAGTCTCCACTCTGAAGTGGCGAGTAGGTACAGTCAATTATTGTCAGTTATTATTGTTGTTTATAAAGCTATTATGATGTGATATATTTGTTCGTGTTGCAAAGTAAACTGATGTTCTTTTCTCAACATTTTTTATCCGTATGTTAGCTGCAGTTTCATTACATATAGAGTTCAAATTTGAACACCTTATGGCATTCCATCCATTTTACTTTGTTGGACTTGTGCTAAATGCGTCAAAACAACACTTGCTAAAAACCAAACATGGTGGCATTTTTTGTCTTTGATTAAAAAGCAAGAGTGCAGAAGAAACCGTTACGTCTCAAGTGTCGAAAGTAACTAAATTAGTCAGCCCCAAGCGCAGTCTTGTTACTCAGAAATTCTTTGAATAAGTAATTTTTACAGTCTGCGCAGTTTTACAAACAAATTAACGGCTAAATGTTCAAAGTTGGTTGTTACGTTCTGTCGGCTTACATTTTTATGACCAAGACTAAGACTGTGGAACAAGGATATTACTGTAGTCCATTCATTTGTGTAGAAATAAAACAGCGCAACAAAATGAGATAAGAATTGACTTCGAAATATATACAAAGGCAAATGTAGGTAATTTGCGTAGTTTGTGAAATCATTCCGTTCTCGATTGTAACTCACTCTTAGATACTTACTTACTCCGATCATCGTGATGATAATTGTATAATTACTTACCTCTTCTTCTGAGCGTTTCGATGGCAAACGAGGTTCAACATCATAGTGAAAGGTTTTGCCAATCAGCGTCAAGGGCTTGCTGATAGTTGCCCAGTGCGCCAGACGTATACGACGCAGTGAGGGGAGAATTCGGGTACTTATTCTAATAACGTATCTCAGGCCCATGTTAGATATTTCACTCGTCAACTTGACGAAAAAGTTGAAGACGTTGGCAATCTAATCACAAAATTAAATAAAGTAGAGACAGGTAGAGCGTTTAGTCAGGCGGCGGGATAGACGGTGGACGTTTTCCTTCACATTTAGCAAGATATTGCTACTACAAATTAGCAAATGTACGGAACTTAGAAAACAAAGTCATTTGTACATGCCGGACATGATTCGGACCTAATTAGCATGATAAGTAGCATGATTCCAGGCGAGTCACGCGTTTTATGTGACAAAAAATGGTCGCGACTTCCCAGTACATTTACTGTCAAATTATGACATTTTAGCGGCACAAAACGAGAGACTTGCGCAGTCACAGGTCACCTATGGATCTCATAAATATGAAGTAAGCGTCGTATCGTTGTGCTACCACCACTACAAATATCGTTTGATATCTGATAGATAGATAGATAAATCATATATTTGTGCTTAGAGCCACGTACACATAAAGCATTAAGTACAAACATATACAAAAGTTGATTACATGCAATGCTTTAGGTACAGGCTTATCTTACAAAAAAATAAGTTATATGTTGTATAAACATAAAGTTCTACGGCACTTTCTCGTACTAATCGTCTCTGAGCTAGGCCACCAACAGACAGACGGACAGACGGACAGACAGACGGACGGACATGGCGAAACTGTAACGGTTCCTTGTCGACTACCCCAAAAAAGAGAAGACCCCAAAAAACATTTTTCGACGTTACTGCACTTCGCATCTCTTTGAATTTGTATTCACAGTTTCGAAGCCAGAAGGATTGGAAATCACGAATATTTACAAAATATGATACAATTACTGTTTATTTAGCAAACTAATTTTTAACTTTCTTTACCCTTATTCATCATCAACCCATTATGTCCCCACCGAGGGGCACGGGTCTCTTCCCTGAGGAAGGTATAGGCCATACTCCACCACGGGGGCCAAGTCCGGATTGGTGGAGGCTTGTAGACTAGTGGCTCGTCTACTGTCAGAAGTTGTCAAGCCGCCCTAAGGCCTCTGACTTGGCTTAACGACTGCCATCTATCGACGGCAGCCGGCACCAACAGCTTAACGTGCCTTGCGAAGCACGGAACCGCTCGGAAAAATGCCATTAGCGTTAGGCATAGATGGCGACCCATCCATGCACCGAACGCGCCCTGTGTTGCTTAACCTTCGTGATCGTTTAAGATCACTCAGGCAGCCGGGGCTACGAGCGATTCTACCCTTATAATAATTATGAAAAGAATATTCCATCAAAATATTGCTCACGATTTCAAAATCACGCTGTAGCGTGTGTACATCTTATTCATTAACTCGTAATACCTAGCAGCTTAGTATGAAAATACTCATTCCACAATTCTATCCTCGCAAGCGTAGCGTGTACAGTACAGTTTGCGTCGATATCTCGCGGCGGAGGCTGCAGCGCCCTCTTCACTTTAAACTCCTTATTCTAATTTATTGCCGCGAGTATTGCACCGCTTATTACTTCAGTTGCAGTTTCAGGGACCGGAAGTAAATTTTATGGCGCTGTAAACCATGGGCGTCTTAGCATAATTGCTGTTTAACATTAAACCCATCAATTATGTGCTTATGGTAATATGTTCAGAGGGATACTGGAAATTAATTTTCGCGTGTATTGTGTTATACATACATAAACATAAAAGGGGATAAATATGAGGGGTTATTTGACAGTGTGAGAATGCATCCGTAAAGGGCTACATTCTGCTATTCAGCTGTTGACTGCCTCTAGTTGGTCTAGCGGCATCACGTCTGATACCATGCCAAAGGTCGTGGGTTCGTTTCCCTTTGGCGGCCGCCGTACATTTAAGTACACAAATGACCTCAGTCTGAGTGTATTTTCAAGTTTGTGATGTCCTTGCCTGGTTACCATAGCACAGGGTAACCTAGTTTGGGACCAGGAAAAGTGATTATGTTTTGTGGAATGATACCTGAAATGGCGCGTTGCAACAGATGGGCGCGACAAGCGACGCGGCTAGCAATTGTCGCGCCAAACATTCGTAATTCAAAAGGCAAAATGAAATAAACCGCTCGGTCCCAGTACATAAATTTCATGTTTGCCTCGGCCGGGAAACTGGCAGCGTATATTAATCAGCGGATATTGAAATATGTTGTTTTTTCGTGCGATTGATAAACGGCCCGTTCCGGCCGGACCGGATTAAACACTAACTCCGTTCGACCAATTAAATGGGCCGTTTTTTCTCCTAAGCTGGTGTTAATTATTTTTTAAAAGACGTGGCCTTATGGGGATAAAGCTATTGTTCTTTGGTTCTATTCTTAGAAGAGGAATATTTATTAAATAAGCTGAAACCAGCAATACGTAGATGCTAATGCAATATTAAGACGGGGCGGAAGTGAGGTTGTCGCAGCGAGGCCGGGCTGCAACGGCAAGATTTATGATACTACCAACAGGCCCATATTGAAAACACCACACACTCAAGCAACGGCTAGCAGTACATAATCTGGAATAACATTATGGACGGTATACATTTTACCTACCCGCTATATTATATCAACAAAGTCGCTGCGGAAGAGGCAAAAATGTTTTTAATAAAGAATCCCGCCCATTTGTTTTGCATAAAGTGTCATCAATCAGGAAGTATTTCGGATATCGGATGTCAGTTTAAGGAAAAATTATAATATATTTTACGGTCAAGTGGCCAGCAAAATTAATACGTTGTAAGAGTAATATAACTTTTAAATAAAAGCTTAATTAAATTCTTGCCCAACTTGATGGCAATAGAGTTATACTTCAATGCCGTCTTCTCGTGGGCCAACTCATTTAGTGTATCTTTTTCAGTTCTAAGTTCTTCACAGTTCTTCATTATTTAGCGACAAACAAAGAAGCTAATTAATGGCCGTCATGTAAGCTCACGAGCTGTCTTGAAATAGGTATAATAATAATATTAAAATATTTAACAATGTAAGTAGGTAATATATTTGAGAAATAACAAATCAAAACCACTTTGTCTTCATTTGTGATTTCCATTTCTTGATACAAAAGGGGCGTCGCAGCGGGCCCCGCATCTCATTTACTTATGATTTATTGTTCGATACCATTTTCCATTTTTCGTCTCTGTGTCCTCGAGTCTGTGACACGGGAAGATCATTATTTAATGTTCCATTGTCTGTCACAGGGGACGGCACAGGTAATAGAATACACGGATCTGCTACGTAATCACACACCGAGATGCATTAGTCATTGTTAGCTCGTGATTAGCTAGCGTTCATAAAATTTTGTTAGATACAAATATAAAAACCTATTTGGCACTCTGAGCCAGAGGTCGCGGGTCCAAGTCCCGGCATGGGTGGAATTTTTAGCCTCCAAATAGGTTTTTTAAAATTGTCCTCAGCACGGGTTAGTACAACAAAAAGAATATAAAGATACAAATATGTATTGTTTTGATGTGGTTCGTGGAAGAAGAATGTAGTCAACTGCGAAACTGCGTTCGTCCACTGAGTATTAAACAGTGCAACAACAAAGTATGGAAATCATCATCATCATCTTCATCATCAACCCATTATGTCCCCACCGAGGGGCACGGGTCTCTTCCCTGAGGAAGGTATAGGCCATACTCCACCACGGGGGCCAAGTCCGGATTGGTGGAGGCTTGTAGACTAGTAGCTCGTCTACTGTCAGAAGTTGTCAAGCCGCCCTAAATGGTGGAAATGGTGTTTATTAATTGAGAGCACTTGACGAGTGAAAACTCTCCGCAAAATAAAACCGATGTAAAGACGTTAAAGCGTTACAAAACTGACTGTTTTTCCGAGACTTTTGAGTAAGCATCAAAGAGGAAGGTAAGAGGGTGCTTTGTTAAGGGCCTTGCCTCGCACCGGCCGAGAATCGCATCATTAATCTAGCTGCACAAACACGTTTCACCTTTTCGCTTTTCACCGTAGGCACCAGTGCACTCTCTTGATAACAGATTATCAAATAACTCGCTCTTTGTTTGCTATAACAATGCCATTATCTCTTTTTTTGCAATTCATCCGATAACGGTAGCGACAACGGAGCGGGTTTATGATTTTCGGTGAGATAGGGATTGGTTTGATCGTTTGGGAAAATGGGAAAATATGACCGCTTAAATAAAAGGAACATTGAAAGTTTTTCCCAGTGTAATACTTACGCACCTAAATAGTTACAAAGACTTTTTATTTGTCCGTTTCGGTAACTTAGTAAAGTTTCCATTTTGTTCGTCGGAGTCACGTACGTGACAAACTCCTCCTCTTAGGGATCGCCAAATATCGTTTAGAACGTGCCACTTGGAAAAACAACCCACAAGCTAAATAAATAAATCAAATATTTATGTAACAGGCTGTTCCCCAACTTTAATAGTGCTTTGTCCAATACTTTCCCCAGGAACAAACCCTTACGACTGTAAGTATAAAGTATTTACGAAAGTCACGGACAAAGAAGAGAGTCGTTACCTCTACTCGGCCCCAGAGTCATTGTCAACATAGGGCTATTATCCCAAGAAGCTTTCTTGCTTTTTTCTTCATTTATTGACATGAAATAAAGTTACTTGTGACTCATAAACAACATTACGTACGCCGCATTACAGACAGAGTGGGAGGCGCGGTAGTATTAACATGTTCTTTTCTCCGTCGTTGCGTACGCTGACCCCATATAAATAAGGTCCTTATTGAATTTTTCCAAAGACGAGTCATGTTAACACGTGCTCGGCAAGTTAGGGCAAAGTTCGCAGGGGCGCGCACACGGCCAAATGAAATTTGCCCAACTGACACTGAGCGAAAAGCGAAGAACAACAATAATGAGCCCTGAGCAGGTGTACGCAATGCTGGACGTGCCAACTTTTCTGTCGTATCACATATCATACTTACCATATCACTTCGTAAGTTGATAATTTGACATACCAAATGCCAAATGCTGTTTTTGTGCGTTGTGTCGCTCTCAGTTAATTAAAACGTATGTAGGTATTAACGACGACATTGGACTCGGAAGCGAGAGATCCAGGTTCGATTCCCAGTGCGGGCAGGTACCTATGACTTTGTTTTTTAAGTTATGTACATTTGTGAAGTTATAGAGCAATACCACTTGCTAACCGTGAAGGAAAACATCGTAAGGAAACCTGAGTGTCTGACCTATTCACATACCTCAGCGCTTGAACTTGGCCTTCATGGTCTGGAAAACCATGAGGGAGGCCTATGTCCTGCAGTGGGCGTCAAATGGCTGATGATGATGAAATCGCCAATCCGCGGTGGGCACGCGTGGTGATCAAGCCCATACTCTCTCCCTGAGAGAAGGTCTGTGCCCTACAGTGGGATGTATATAGGCTGCTTATACAATGCTACAAAAAGTTGATTTGAGGCCATACTCTACCTTTCTCTCTGAGGCCTTGAGGGATGAATATAAGAAGGTTAAAAAAAAACACGATTGTTGATACTTGTGTGACTTTGACTTTGCTGTTTGACTTCGTGGAAGAGCAAATTTACAAATGTCGTATGGTTTACAATTTGTATCATTTTAAACTTTAGAGTTGCCAAAAACAAACATTAAGCCCGCAACTAGCCTGAGCCGTAAATCGAGGGAATATTATTTTTCTCCTTAATCCGGTTCTATTTAAAGTATTTTCAACTAGTTTTGAAGAGACTCTAGTTTGTAGGCAATAAAAGTGAACATACCGTATCCACTGGAGTGGCGAACCTTCGAGCGTGGCTTGGCTTGCAGACATTTCCCGCGAAAATTCACTCAGCCCGCCTCCGACAGCGAAGCGAATGTGTTTTTATTGTTTTAAATGCGTACGTTATTTTTCTCAGAGAAACCATTCTGCAAAGAACGAACGTGCTTCGTGAAATACGCGTCCCTTTTTCAGTGTGAAAATTTTATATTATGTAAGTAAGGACACTTTATTTTATGGTGTATGGTTCCAAAGTGTTAAGTTGTAGGATTTAGAGTTGGCTTGATGACAGCTTTGATTCAAAATGTGTATCTATATAATGTTAAAGTTGTACCATAAACTAATCACGACTTTCAAAATTTCTAAGTCATAAAATTTTGTATTTTGAGCGTACTGGTGACCCGAGGGCCTGACTACAGAGTAAAACAAAAGTGTAAATATATACATATAGGAGTTATGTTCATTACATTATTGTTAGAAGTCTTTGCAATTAAGTAGTTCTATATTAAATAGGTGTGGTATGCTAGATCTGTCTTAATTTAAATAATTTACTTCATTCCAGCGCAAGCAAAGCTCAATATCACTTTAAGCCGTTCACGACTTAATCCATCGATTTGTAAACGACCGAAAGGTGATAAATATCCTAGCTACAAACCGAACCTTCGAATTAAAGGGCAGGGCACGTTCGCGACGAACTTTCGATTCCAATTCGGTGTCACTCGATATTAAATTAAAAGCACCCACGCATTCCTGGCGCGCCTTTTTCCTGTCCATTTGCAAGATCCTTGTAGGACTCAGGGTCAGCCTGCCTCCGCCGTCGCCTGAAGGGTGGACGCTTGAGGATACGGCTTTGTCCTGAAGTTTGTCAAAGGCGCTTGCTTTTGTTGCAGATATTGAAACCACAGCTCACTATAACCCTATGTTATTAAGACGGGACCAATTTATGGTAATATTTATATCTTCGAAACATGCATATAAATACGGGATTGCCGATTCTTTAGAAGGTCTGGTACGGTCAGCAAAAAGCTAGACATTCCAGGTTTGGGACTGGAAGGTATCCTAATTTGATCTCATCTCAGTAATGTAAAGTAACAATCTATATTGACAATCCAATTGTGCTTTGTTTATCTGGTACTATTCCATGTAGCGATGTCGCTACACAATTAATTAATCTAATTTCCAGCCAAGCCATATCTCCCGCTTATCAGTAGTTAATTTCAAAGTGATTAAATGTGCTCATAAATTAGTATTAGTAATTTTTCGAAGCAATATTCTTGAAATCTTTTTCGTCGAGTGTTTTTACATTTTTGTAAGAAAATACAATACCAGTCGCTGTCACGCAAAATCTTGCGGAACCCGAAGTGCCTGACGTATTTACATACCCCAACACATGAAATCGCCAATCCGTGGTGGGCGTGGCGATTAAGGCCCTGAGAGAAAGTCTGTGTCCTACAGTGGGACGTATATAGACTGTATTATTACAATTATGTATTTTTATAAATAAATAAAGCGGCTTATCCACATCGGCCTGTCGTCGTCGAGAGTACGAGCATTGCTAGGCGGGCGAGTGAATGGCGACGCATATTTGAGTGACGGAGAACTTTTTTATTTGAATCGTGTGTGAATGCGAGCGGTCCGCGGCCCTAGAACAAAATGTATCCCTGCTGATGAAAAACCCAAACATACATAGGTGTGGGAATTTTGCTCCCTTAAAAAGGGTCGGTAATGCGAAAACGTAGACTGGAAATTTTTGAAGAAGTTTTTTGGCGTGAAAACCAAAAGATAAAATTTTTTGGAAAGAAAAATAAAAACTTTTTGTTTGTGCCAATAACTGTGTGGACCGCCTGGTGAAACTTGAGTATTGTTTTCTTGGTGATTTGAGCACTCCATTTAGCGGGTCTGCCTCGAGCTCTCTTCCCCTCCACTTTGCCTGTCTGTCATCATCATAAGCCCACTGCAGGACATAGGCCACCCTCATGATTTTCCAAGCTTCCCGTTCTTGGGCCGCTCGCATCCAATGACTCTACGCCACCGTAACCAGGTCGTCAGACCATCAGGTGGTGGGCCTGCCCGCGCTGCGTCGTCCGGTCCACGGTCGCCAGGTCAGAACTGCTTCGCCTCAACGACCATCAGTTCTCCGAGCTATGTGCCCCGCCCACTGCCACTTCAACTGAGCAATTCTTCGAGCTATATCAGTAACTCGGGTTCTTCTGCAGATTTCCTCATTCCTGATTCGATCACGCAGTGAAACTCATAACATAGCTCTTTTCATTACTCATTTGGCGACCTTGAGCCTTCTTATGAGGCCCATAGTCAGCAACCAGGTCTCACATCCATAAGTCATCTTAATCTTGAGGCACTGAAGTATTTTGGACGCGAAAATGTGTTTTAGTTTCCCGAACGCTGCCCATTCGAGTTAGATTCGACGAGTGACCTCTTTCTCAAAGATGGACTTACCCAAGTGGACTGTTTGTTTCAGGTATTACCATAGCGGTCGACAACTTCGAGATCAGACCCACCAATGTCGATAGGAGTGGATGCTACATGGGAGTTCAACATTATCTTAGTCTGGTCCATGTTCATGTTCTCTGGTTAGGTCATTGAGCATTGAACTCATATCTTCCAGGGTCTCACCCATAATCACTATGTTATATTCATGTTGATGCCAGATCTTTCCCAGTCCAGAAGCTTAAAGACTTTTTCGTAGTCCACAAACGCTAAGCATAGCGGTAGATTATACTCCTTGGTCTTCTGTATAATCTGCCGCAGCGTATGTATGTGGTTCAACGTACTAAAGCCTTTTCGGAAACCGGCTTTCCGGGGGGCTGGAAGTCATCGAGCTTCCGTGCTACACGATTCGTAGTGACTCTTGAGAACAGCTTATAGACATGGCTCATAAGTGAGATGGGTCTATAATTCTTCATTATACTATATTCAAGGCTATCAGGTCGTCGTGCTATGTGTCCAAAGAAAGACGAAATACGTTACAATCGATATTCATATTCGGATCTTGAGCTCCTTAAGTATAGAGGTGTTGGTTCTCATAGCAGTCCAAGGAATCCGCAGTAGGCGGCGCCAGCATCACATATCAAATGCATCTATCCTGCTCTGCATTTTTGCCTTGATAGGTTACCTAGTTAGGGTTTTCACTTTCTGGAATAAGTCCTTAGTCTGAGTCCGTACTGCATGACATTCTATTTCGTGGCATAGGTTTCCTTATCCCACCTGCACGCTATTTTTACTATGAAATGTAGCATATTTTCATATCGCGAGCTCCTACTTTTGTCACTCAGTCCCTGCTCCTTGATCAGTCTTTGTTTTTCGATCAGCTTCCATGTGTTTTTGGATATCCAACATTTTCGATGGTGTGATGATTTCCCAAGACGAATTTCTCTTGCAGTTTAAGTTATGGTAAACCTAAGTTGGCGCCAGTTTTATGTGTGGTTGAGGTACAGACTTCATGGGCTTTCTAAGATGAATTCGGAACTCTGTCACAAGTAGCTGATGGTTACTACCACAATCGGCTCCGAGGAGGGTTTTGACATTTATGATAGATAGAGGAGCATCATCTAGTTTGTATTGATCTGATTACGGGTTTTGCCATAAGGCGAGGTCCTCGTATAAGTCCGCGTCTCAGGTGATGTTGGCCATATGCCATACGATAAATGAATTGTCAAACTTTTCATTGTACAGGTGTGCACTCTACTCCAAGTTACGGGTGACAGACTTTGCAACTGAAATGTAACAGTTGATGTGCGGACAGCGAGGGGACTTCATAGCATATCATAGCACCGGTCATGTCAAGTTTACATGTTTTGGGTATTTTTATTAATTTGTATCAACTGAAATCCCACGCATACATTTTGCTACACATGTTTCTTTCCATGTTTTTTGAGACATACTCGCCTTTGCATCCGAAAAGCCGAATGGAATATGTCTGAGCAAGGTCGCCCGACGACGTTCCTGTGAATTTCAATGACTCTCTCTTTGATACTTTCTTCGAATTTTGCCGCGAAATAGCTCGCCCGAACCAACATCTTCTCCATATATTAAATACACAACATCAACACAACATTTAATAAATAAATAATTTATAAACTGTCTACCTAAGCAATCCGTAAATAAAAAGTAAGTGGTTCAGTTTCAAAGCAACGCAATTATAAAAGCTACTAAGTTCCTTATTTTCCGAGCTAGATATCTAGCTCGGAAAATAAGGAATTCACCATTCAATTTTAGCCTCAATCCAGAGAAAAAAAAAACACTGAAAATCGATGCCTCTTCTGATACATAATCCACGGTCTAGTTTTTATCAGTCTAGTTTTTATTTTTTTATGGAGAATCGGAAGTTCCAATTTCAATCATTGTGCCAAGCAGTACGATTTCAATCAAAACGCGCACGCACTCTGGCCACATCCTCACCAGACGCCTTTTAGAATAAGAATTGTCTTTTTTACAGTACCAACCTACTCCTGCTATTCGGTTACGGTTTGAAAAGTAAGGAGAGCGCTTTTTCAGGTAGCGTTTTGATAAGAAAATCTCACTGGACCACAAATAAATGCACTGGGTTAAGAAACAACATATTATTGAAGCAATCTCACCGTTCTGTCGTTGATGATAAAACGCTTAAGACAAAAACACATTCACCTACCTTGCCAAAAGTAGTCATTCGGTTTTTAACCAGGGCTATATGATCACCATGTGACCAAACCCTTTAATAAAGATAACTAAAAAAAACTTTTTAACCAACTTCAAAAAAGGAGGAGGTTCTCAGTTCACTACACATTATATAAACTCACGCACGTGTCCCGAAGGGGTAGGCAAAGACCAGGGTTTACTACTTGCCACGATCCTAACAGATCTCTTACGCTTCATCAACATTCATTAGTTTCAAATCGTCGCATTTTTTGGTTTTTTTTTTCTATATTCTCTGACAACTTCGCAAAATCTTAACCGATTTCGACAATTCGTTTTTTGAATGAATAGGTGTAACGTCCGACTAGTCCCATTTGAATTTGGTGGAGATCTGATGTAGACTTCGGAGATGGAGAACGAAACTCTTCAATGGACAGCAGCAAATTGAGCCGGATGGGAGAAATCCCATAAAATACGTAATCAAGGTGATCACAGGGTCTTCAAAAAAAAATTGTAAAATAAAAAAATAAAATGACTTCAGAATACAGTAAGATTTGGAATCGGTGCCTAGCTGCACGACCAGCATATATACATGTTGAGCATCGACTCCAAATTATTAGATATTGTATTCCAAAGACGCCTACGCGCGAAGGCTGGAAGCGGCAATGGAATGAAATCGACTCATACAAGTAGTTGTCATTTTACTACAATGCGTTAACACACTCCTGGAATTGAAACTTTAAAAGCCCAAATAAATTGTTTAATTGTTAAAACGGATTGTTTAGTTTGGTAATCCGTATTAGCTTTCCATATAAAGAAGCGAGTCCAACAACCTAACAACAGCTCTGGCGGCCCGCAAGCGCCTCCACACAATCGCGTCTGCGGCACGCCGGCGTCGTGCCCACCCGCCATGAAATTAAAACCGTCGCCCAACGAACGAATGATTGAATAATAAACGAAAGAATCCGCGTCCTGCGCTTGTATTACGTATTCATGGCAGCCGGTCCAGCGCGGGGTGACGCGCCATTCTGCGCCAAATCATCTCCATCACTGGATGTGGATAGAGTGCGACCGGAGGAGCGATACGTGTCGGTAATTACACGCTGAAACAGTAGAGAGTACTCGAGTCCCGCGGGGACGACCGCAAGCCGACTTAAGCCGAAATTAAATCAGAGAGGGGCTCAACCAATCAAGCCGAGTGCTATCATTGAATCGGCAAAAGAACACTAAAATTACTTCTTGATGCGGAGAAGGAAGATTCATCGTAAAAGTGGGGTAGGCTGCGCCCCCCGCAGCGGGGCCAGCGGGTCGGTGGAAGGTCGAGCGGAGGAGGTTGTCTGAACGGTTTTCCGTGTTCCGCAGACGGACGCGCGATTACGGCACACGTCGCTAATAGAGCGGACTGCGCGCCGCGAGCGCCGCCCAGTGTTTAAACATGAAAAACCGTTCCGCTAGTGTTGTAAACGTTAGCGCCAGAGATTTACTTTTCTACGTTTTAGTAGCTTCTTATCTTCACCTCGGCCGGATTTACGGAGACTCCGTGACTCTTAACTAACTTTTAAAACGCCCGGTCTGCCTTTAATGTGGAAAGACTCCGCTCCGGGATCCTATTATAGTCTGAATCTGGGTTAACATCGTAATTAGCGGCCTGTTACTTTGATCTGGCGATAATAAATATGTTAATTGGATTAAAATGTCCACGCGAGAATAAATGTTTGAAGTAAGCAGACGCTTCTGTAATTAACAGAAAAGCTCGGGTCGTGCGTTACGGTACAAAAAGACAAAGGGTCTGGGTGCAATTTACGCGAGCGCTCGGTACGGCGCGGGCGTCTGCCACCTGGGTTGTGTCTCCTTTTACTTTATCCCGTAAAGATTAAGTCCCCCAAAATTTCCCGCATACGTGGCGAGTCCCCCGCCTTGAGTGAGTCATTTGGCCTCTGTTTACTAGATTAGGGGATTTTTACAACACCTCGCTTTCTGCCGGGGCCCGTCACACGTGTCGTAGCTGCTAAATGCATGCCCTATTACGCTTCGAGTACTCTCGCAATATGAGATGGGTTATTTGATGAGGCCAGCCAGGCCTTCCATCCCGTACAAAGGAAGAGTAAGGAGTTTTCATTGTGTTAAGTAAACATTGGAAATTTAGGAGTTTTGAACTTTCTTTTTTTTTTGAGGTTTGTGCGGCCGGAAGAAATAAATAAGTGGGGCGCCTATGTCCAGCAGTGGACGAATTTGGGCAGATGGATTGGATTGGAAGACTACATAGACCGCCTTTTAGTATGTATTGCATCTCGCTAATAAACATACAAATTGAAGCGAACTCGTGTTATTCGTGGCACGTGTCAAATCATAGGTACTGGGCCTTTATTATGAAGCAGCGATATGTTCGGAATGGTCGTCAACGTCGAGCTTGAGCCCGACAATTCACTCGAATCTAGCGACAAATACGGTCATTTTCTTGAATAGTTTCGAAATTTCCTGCCACTGAGTAATGAACGCTAGAGACACATGGCTCTTTGTTAGCCCAATGACTTCATATCATATCTTGGGATACGGATTTGCGACCATCTCGCTACTTCCGATAATGTCGCATTTTTCATAATAAGGGCCCAGAGCGGCGCGCCGTCGCAAACAAATCATTTCGGCAAACAGGAGTCCCCCGTGGGACAATGCTCTGCGTCAAAACCAGATTGAATACAGGGTGGCCCAGAGGTCACGGTTACACACACCAAAATAAATTTCTGTTATATTCCTACGTCATCAAAAAGTGGAGGCAAATTCTCGTAAGATAAAAATGTATTAGTGTAAAACCGTTGACTTTGACAAATGTTTTATTACAATGATCAGACCATTGATGTGTGTGTGACGAGTACAAGTGTACCTACTTTATTTTATTTATTTATTAGATACACAAAACAGTGTTACGGACATAAATTATAAATATTAAATGACATAAAAACGCTGTAATCCAACCATACAACACAATTTATTGGTAATTTTTATTACACGTCAATAAAATAAAATCACTCCATTTCCTTCCGCGGATGTCGTAGAAGGCGACTAAGGAAATAAATTACCAGGAGACGGGCAGCACGCACACGCACACGCACACGCAAACGCACACACACACGCACACGCACACGCACACGCACACGCACACGCACACGCACACGGACATGCACACGCACACGTACACGCACACGCACAAGCACACGCACACGCACGCACACTGACACACACCTAACACAGCAGTGCACAGCAACTATAGGCTATTAAACTACGAGTAACTTTATTTTATTTTTTATTATTGTTACTAAAAGGTCGCCAACCCGCCTGCCAAGCGTGGCAATTATGGCAAAACCTTCCATGTTTATGAAAACCATGAGGGAGGCCTGTGTCCTGCAGTGGGCGTCAAAGGGCTGGTAAGACACCTATGTAAAACTATATTAAAAGAACCCACGACGACACAGGTTATGCCTAGTGTGGGTGTTACTGTATACATTTATGCAATGTCTTCTGTTCAATAAACCAATTTTTGAT
Source organism: Yponomeuta cagnagella (assembly GCA_947310995.1). Classification (NCBI taxonomy): domain Eukaryota; kingdom Metazoa; phylum Arthropoda; class Insecta; order Lepidoptera; family Yponomeutidae; genus Yponomeuta; species Yponomeuta cagnagella. Next base: position 14,570,581 of record OX371271.1, on the reverse strand, counting down.
TGAGAATAAATTTATAGAAAACATATTAGACTCACAGAATAGGCACCGGAATAAAACCATAATTATGTAAAAGACCAGAGGCTTAACCCTGGTTTCTTGCACCTGAAGAATCTAGGCTCTGTTCCATTGGTCGATCGTAACTCTTACTTCTTTAAAGAGATATATCATCTAGGTTCTAATGGTGAATGAATATATCTTCACCACCAGAACCTAGATGATAAATTGTGTATTATTGGCGTAGTGTAATATTATTTGATAAAAAAAACCGGCAAAGTGCGAGTCGGACACGCGCACGATGGGTTCACATTATCTGTACCACATTATCTATACAACATTTTAATATGTCAAGCATCTACCTGTTGCCGTTATTAATGTCGAACAAAAAACGGCAAAAAACCACGCTTGTTGTATGGGAGCCCCCCTTAAATATTACCTTTTTATTTTATTTTGTTTTTAGTATATAAATACTTGAATTGAATTGAATTGAATTGAATTGAATTGAATTGAATTGAATTGAATTGAATTGAATTGAATTGAATTGAATTGAATTGAATTGAATTGAATTGAATTGAATTGAATTGAATTGAATTGAATTGAATTGAATTGAATTGAATTGAATTGAATTGAATTGAATTGAATTGAATTTAATTTAATTTAATTTAATTTAATTTAATTGAATTGGATTGGATTGAATTGAATTGAATTGAATTGAATTGAATTGAATTGAATTGAATTGAATTGAATTGAATTGAATTGGATTGGATTGGATTGGATTGAATTGAATTGAATTGAATTGAATTGAATTGAATTGAATTGAATTGAATTGAATTGAATTTAATTTAATTTAATTGAATTGAATTGAATTGAATTGAATTGAATTGAATTGAATTTAATTGAATTGAATTGAATTGAATTGAATTGAATTGAATTGAATTGAATTGAATTGAATTGAATTGAATTGAATTGAATTGAATTGAATTGAATTGAATTGAATTGAATTGAATTGAATTGAATTGAATTGAATTGAATTGAATTGAATTGAATTGAATTGAATTGAATTGAATTGAATTGAATTGAATTGAATTGAATTGAATTGAATTGAATTGAATTGAATTGAATTGAATTGAATTGAATTGAATTGAATTGAATTGAATTGAATTGAATTGAATTGAATTGAATTGAATTGAATTGAATTGAATTGAATTGAATTGAATTGAATTGAATTGAATTGAATTGAATTGAATTGAATTGAATTGAATTGAATTGAATTGAATTAGTATTTTTTGTTATAGCGGAAATAGAAATACATCATTTGAGAAAATTTCAACTATATTACTATTACGGTTCATGAGATACAGACTGGTGAAAGACGGACGGACGGACGGACGGTCGAACAGCGGAGTCTTACTAATAGGGTTCCTTACCCTTTGAGTACGGAACCCTAACTAGTACCCATGATACGCGGAATTCTCTAGAGTGTGTGCCGTTGGAAAATGTAAATGTTTAGGTTATGGGCAATACACAAATTTTTACTCTACCATCGGAGACGCACCGACGACGCAACGTTCTAAATCCTTTCAAAGTGCTGACCATCTTCCAGTATGTTCAGGCCATCCTAAACAAACAAACAGTACCGAAAGTATAACCATCATCATCAACCCATTATGTCCCCACCGAGGGGCACGGGTCTCTTCCCTGAGGAAAGTATAGGCCATACTCCACCACGGGGGCCAAGTCCGGATTGGTGGAGTATAACCATAGAAAATATAAAATTATCGGCCCAAAAGAAAAAAACTAAACAAAAAAATACTGACGCAGCGGCCAGATGAACATACTTCTTCGATTTTTATTTGACCCTTTCCGAGTCAAGTTTCTAAAGTAGGTTAAAACAATAGATAATGATAGAACAACCCAAAGTTGTGTCAATAGCGGCTGACTATCTATAAAGATTCCTGAGTGCCGAGTGGTCCAAATCCAATCATCTATTGAATTAACCCGATCGTATGACAAGAATACAGATTCACCCCATCTCCGCGTCAAATGTTTATCTTTCATCTAGTACCGTTAATGGACCCAGCGGCGTAATGATGGAGAGACACTGGGTATCTAGCGTTATAAGAAGCATGGCGCTATTTAAATGATTATTATCATCATCATCATCAGCCATTTGACGCCCACTGCAGGACATAGGCCTCCTTCGTCATTTTCATAACCATGAGGGGTTTTGCCATAATCGCCACGCTTGGCAGGCGGATTGGCGATCGCAGTACGCGGTTGAAATCTCAGGAAGACGCTGCTGCCCGTCTCCTGGTAATTGATATTTAATCTTATGCATAAGTAATGGCTATTATTATTATGATTATTATAATAATCGTTTATTACAATAATAATTATACTACGTAGACTATATCTGGCACCAACTCCACCTTCCCAGGTTACGCAAAGTACTGAATCACTTCAGCCATACGTTTAATATATTTTCAGACAGCAAATTTAAAATAAAAATATGCCTATTCAATCTTCATCATCATCATCATCATCATCATCAGCCATTTTACGCCCACTGCAGGACACAGACCTCCCTCATGGTTTTCCCTAACCATAAAGAGTTTTGCTTGGCAGGCAGGTTGGCGATCGCAGCATGCGTTTGGAATCTCAGGAAGACGCTGCTGCCCGTCTCCTGGTAATTGATATTTAATCTTATGCATAAGTAATGGCCATTTTAATTTGAAGTTTATTTCTCGACACTGAATTATTTGTGATAGATAACTCGTAACTTGCGAATTTAGATCTAAGTTGTGTCATATCTCCATTCCAATGTATTGATTTGATATACAAGCTGTAAGTAATGAAATGAGTGTCAGAGGTGTTCCCATACCTCAGCGCTTGAAATTGCCAATCCGCGGTGGGCACGCGTGGCGATTAAGCCCGTACTCTCTATCTCTGAGAGAAGGTCTGAGCCCGGCAGTGGGACGTATATAGGCTGAATACAATTACACTTTTTCAGACAAACTAGTCATTTTTTTTTGTTTCTTTTCATATTTTTTTACCATATTACCTCACTTTTCAGCAATTGAAAAAGTGTTATATGAGTGGCTAGAGTAGTATAGTTGGTTCTACGGTTTGTTTCTCGGAGATCAGAAAATTTCAGAGAAATCTACAAGAACAGGATAACGCCACAACCGTTGTTTTTCAACCACCCATTAATCTATCTATCCAGCTCGTGAATAAAGCCCACTGCTGGGCATATGTCTCTTCCCAGCAGATGATCGAGAGGGATGGCGTGAGAGCGAAGAGACACAGGCCCGGCGGTGGGCCCAATTGGACGAAATTACTCGTACTTGCAAACTATACACGCTGAAATCTGGGTGGTTTGTAAGCTATGTAATTCTCCAAATAAAAAAGTAAAAAATCTAATAAACGACCCTTCCAACAACACCCCACACTATGGTGTAGGCGAGAAAAAAAATTGCATGCCTAATGTACGTGTAGAGCCCTAAAAGTGGCATCTTTTCAGACTTTTACTTTTAAGCATAGACGTGAATAAAAAAAAATTAGTTGAGACATCCTGTTTCGAGTTGAGAAATCTTGTTTCAAAAATGCGTGAACAACCGCTTCTCCGTCTATCAGAACAATGACCAAAGGATCCGCGGCACGCATACACCGCTCTGGCTTGCTACTAATAGTTCCAATATATTCGAGATTGCGTCGAGAAATTTTTGGAAAATGTCTTTTATAAAAAATCTAACTTATTAAAAACCAAGCGTATTCTGTAGCTATTGCTAAGGCACGTTTATTTTGCTATAGCTTTCCAGCCACCCTAAATTCATTGTGTGTAGCTGTAGCCCACTTCAAGCAAAATATCGAATTATCCATCACCCTGTATATCCACCGGTTTGCTTCAGGAAATAGCACAAAACGACAGCTACATACACGCGGGCAAAAGTCAAAAGCGGCTCACACACGAGCTCGCCGATATTTATATTGACTTTCGCTAAGCAGTAGCGGTTTCAAAAATATTTCCAGTAATCGAACGCTTCGAGTCGGCTCCAAATCTAATAATGTTGCTGCTCAGAAGCAAAACATTCATATTTTCCGGGTTCTCCGTGGCTAAGCGGCGACCTCTTGTGGACAATATTTTCCCCGCGCTCGCTTGACGATATCCGTTTATTCAAATGCGCATACAGTAGCGCACGTATAGCTTAAAGTAGCTACCAAGTTCATGGATAAGAACATAATGGTCCTCATCCAGTGTACTAAAATGGTAATCCCCAAACGATCCTTGTAGGAATATCCTACTAACTTGCGTCTACTATTAGTATTGTGACGCCTTGAACCCTAGTCTACTGGGCTAGCAAATTCTTTCACTTCTTTTAAGATAAGGTTATGTAGGTATGCTGCAAAATCGGGGGCTTTGATGATAACGTAAACTCACGCCTGTAACCCGGAGGGATAGGCAGAGACCAGAGTCTGCCGCTTGCCACGATCACGATCTTCGTCAACATTCATTAGTCGTTGCACGCACGCACGCCGGTTTCGGGTACTTTACATACAAAATGAATGAATTTCAGTAAGAAATAGCGTAACACCTAAAAACAGTTTATCTATCGATATTTAAACTACTTACCTACAATAAGCAAAAGTTCATGGTAAGTGAAGTTAATAGTAAGTAAATTTTTCATACAATTTTGAAGCTTGACGTCAATTTATACCAAATATAAAAAATTGAGAATTTAAAACTTTTGCTTATTCAAGTTGTTTTCTCGATACTGAAGAAACGGTTTCAAAGTTTTGCGATATTTTAATAAGACGTTTGTATAATTGTATAACAATCATATCGTACCCCAACCAGTCTTATTTGTTTTTCTATCAAACACCCAAATTAATGCAATCCTCCCAGTACAAATATGTTGAGATAAGAAAAGAGATATCACTTTGAATAGGGACGTTTCTTATTTATATTTTCTCCGCAGGCGAAGAAAATTGTCACTAAAGAAAATAATTCAATTATTTATATGAGCTAGTGTACGCACCCCAGGGAGATGATTTCTGTGTACTCAGAATGTGTCCGCGACCCTGACTAGACAAAAGGCAACGCGTATCACGCCGGCGCCGGCCACATCAAAGCCGCTCGCCACGCGTCGACTTCAAAAGCAAAATTTTATTGACAGTATTTACATTTTTATTGGCGTGCTAGGACATCGCCTCCCGATGCCGGTTGCGTTCTGAAACGTAAGTGATTTTGAATTTTCTGATGTGTATTTTATTATCTCCTTTTATGTATTCCCGATGTGACTCCGGCGTTGCTTTGTATAAAGAAAGCATTACGATCACGTCCATCTTGTATACATGTGTTTGAATTACGCCACTCCCGAGGTTGGGTGTGCCGCCGAGTGCCTATTACACATTTTTATATTCATACATTCCAAATCCCTTCGTTGGCTTATCATGTCCGTTAGTAAAAAAGTGTAGACGCCAGTTGAAAGACTCTTGATGTAAAGTGAATATGATACTTATAAATCATTCCTTCTACGATTCGTGATTGATTCCGCTATAATTTCCATACGCGTGTTCAGCTCATATTAGCAGCTGAACGCTAGGACCAGTTCATTTGGCCTTTAGCCCTTCCATCGCTGCTTGTTGTTTCAGTCGAAGAGGGCAAAACTAGTGAGTTCGACAGGGCTCAGCTTAGACTAGCCGGCTGCTTCATGCCTGCGAGTCTATGTAAAATCCGCCGACCAAAAGGCGCCTGTCAAGTCACGCACCCAATATCTCTTTGGAGTACTTAAATGGGCTTCAACTATTTATTATTATGGTACCATAAAGGCCCCACCGAGAATCCCGTGCTACTTCCTTGCGAATACGTAAACGGTCAAGTATTCAAATTGATTTCCTATGAAATGGAACCTTTCCCTTTAAGGTTGAATTGGCGTTTCTAGAGTGCCATTAGCTGGCAAAACGTGAGCCCAATTTGAAAACATGTGACGATGACTTTTCTTTTTCGAATTAACGGTGGAAGGAATTCGCCAAGTTTTTCTCGCACTCGAGTTAATTATCGTCCCGACAGGCTGCCTAAATAAAAATATGACACCCTCACTTTGAGTAATCAAGTTGATACATGGCCGCGGGCACGTGACCGCCATAATCGGCGGGATAATGCGCGCTCGCCAATTAAAAACAAGAGCGTCTGTCTGCGCGCTCGCTTGGAAAAGCCACGGGGTAGCGTTTTGTCAACCTTTGCCGATACAATACATGTCCAACCCTCCTATTACATAACTATCCACTCTATTGGGTTAACGATTTTGTTGATCCAAAGTGTCAAAATATGTATGTATTTAACAGCTTGGTTCTTCAGCAACTTCATACACTGGACAGTTTACGTAGTGGCGCCCCAGGAGGTCAAAAACGAAACACTAATAAATACACATTTCATGAAGTGAAAACTGTAAGCAGTCACTGGCCGGAGAATGGCAAATAAACCGGCCAAGTGCGAGTCGTGCAGGTACCTATTGCCGTTATTAATATCGAGCAAAAAACGGCAAATAATAATCACGTTTGTTGTATGGGAGCCCCCTTATATATTTATTTGATTCTGTTTTTAGTATTTGATGTTATAGCGGCAACATAAATACACCCTTTGGGTACGGAATCCTAAAAATCGGAGACAAAAATAGTTGCGGGTTCGGTCGAAGTGAGTATTCCTTAATTTTGCTTGCAACCCTACAGTTTTCTCTTTAATTACATTCTGTTAGTACATCAAACGGCTTTTCTTTGACAAAACTTCATGGTTAATTTAACTGTCATATCAATAAAAAAAAATATTTCAATCTAATTTTCCGATTTTTCGTAAAATTATATTGAAATATAAACATAATAAATATGGTTTTTATGTGCATATACGAATACGACTATCTGTAATTTTTCCTATTATGTTAAACTTTAATTACAGACCTTGAACTCGCTCGGTAATGTACGTACAGTCTGCCAACTCATAGACTGGAGCTCAAAAGAACATACAAGCTCATGCCGAAAAATACGTTAATCACAATTCTACGATAGGTGTAGGCTCTTTCAGAAACGGGAACGGATGAACAGAAAATGCTCTCTACGATGATTTCGTCATGTTTAACCGCTTCTTTTGTTTCAGCAAAAATTCAGTAGCTTAGCGTTTCGTCCGCATTTACGTGGCAGTGCTAATAACCGCCCCTAAGACGGCAGCGACCTGCCACCAGATATTGTCGTCAATTTGTTTGGGCCCAACTTGCTTATAATTCGGCCGGCGCTCCCCCGACTTACCAACACACGAGGTAGAAGAACAACAAAGTTGAGACGTCAGACGATTAGCCGATAGTCACGCTATTATCTTTTTTCTACCGGGTAAATAAGTGCTTAGATTTTCTTTCTTTTCTTTTTAAGACTCACCACCACTAATCCAGTTGTTGAACAACCGTCGAGACATTATTAGACATTTCCTGAGTTTAGTGAATTTTCCACACCATTAGTGATGGTGGTGACCGGAAACTGATGCTGGAAAGACTAATTGCTATGGGCAGCCATTTTTATCTGTCTGGTAGAACTGACGTAAGACACGTACACTAATAACTTTTACGAAATGGATCCTAGGTTACTTTATCTAGTTTAGGTAATACATAAAGATTAAGGTCGAAAAACAGGTGGGGGGCGTACGCAGGGCCGAGGCGCGACAGGAGGGAAGTTAGCCTTATTTGAGGCGGCAGCGCGTGACGTGAAAGTGAAACGAGTGTTGTGTCGCGCCGCATCGCGCCAATTTTCATCTCATAATGCGGAGACACCACAATATTGCCGCAAATCTTGGAAATGGAGGATCAATTACTGTTCTGATAGAATTATTAATGTAAAACTGCGACCGTCTTGGTCTGGGGCGGCATAATTTCTAAAAGTTCCTTAAGTTCTCATTGGGAGAAAGCGAAATGAGGGCGTATGAATCAGGAAAATACTTTGTGAATTGTTGCGTAGACTGAATGTAAGGCAAACTTTTAGGAATTATGTGGTGCTACACTAACACTTAACCTAAATATATATTATTTTCTTAATTCCCGGCTTATGCATATCTTTATCTATACTTGTAGAGTTATGCTCGGAACTGATAACAAATGTTTGAGTTATAGAAATTGTAAAACCAAGAGCACCTGCCAACAAACTGTTATGCAGTTTGGCAGAAATACAATTTATGTATTTTTCTGTATTTATGTGAAAAAAAGCTCTGCAATCAATCAAACCACATAAAAATAAAACTCTACGTATACGGGAAGCAAGAAAGTAATCTCATCAAAACTTGTTACGGCCCCTATAAAACCTTGGTAGATCTCACCGCGACACGTGTTTTAAAATACCGCCTCTGATAAAAAGTGACTAGATAACTAATACAATGGAAATCTCCGAAGGTGATTGCTCCCGTTCACGGATCATTAATTTTAATTCGCGCGAAGCGGGGCGCGCTCTAATGAATCATTGGCAATCGCCGCGCGCTCGCTCCCTACACTTCATCCAGTTTTTCTTGGGGACTTAGCATAATGTAAAAAAATGTTGGCCAGCCTCGCTGCATACTAATTACTTGTTGTGCCGCTCTTCTTAAATAACGCTCGGAGCCACCGAGTGGAACTTCCCGTGGCACGGAACAAGATTAACAACTTTTACTCCTGATCGCGGTGGCGATCACTTACCGCCTCAATTTTTTATAAGCTTTGAAAATCCAACCTAATCTTTTCACTTGCGGAATCTCAACGCGTAGCTGTTGAGGTTAAAAAAGCATTCGAAACGAGAAAAATAAGTATCATTTCTCTTCTTGGCTCGAAATACTAGACGCAAGGTGGCTGCTTGCTATTCAGTATCTTAGGTATTTTAATGGAATCTCATTCTTATTCCGGCGAGCAACGTCACAGAGGATGGACATTGGGATTTCGTGGCGCAATCCATCAATCTTTCTGAATTGCAGATGGAATTAGGTTCTTATTCACATAGTGGTAGATGTAGGTTGTATTTATTTATAGTGCCTCGTTCAAGATGGCATCACGAAGGCATGAGTACGGAGAGAGTAGCATGCGAGTAGCACTTGCGAAGCCTCCCAGCGGGTCGCGCGTACGTGTGAACGTCGCACCCGGGCGGGTCGGGGGCCAAGGAAACTTGTATTTTTTAAACTTTTGCCTTTCCGTAAACTGGGGGGCAGGAAAGTTACAATTGTATTCCCCCTTTGCCCCCTTCAATATGTGACCTGCTTATTTATTGGAGAGGCGTCGGCAGAGTTCTCAGACAATATCGCGAGCTATCCGAGCAAACGCACACAGGGAGAGCCACTTAAACAAAACGGAGTGTGCCCGGCTGTGAAAACTGTCTATAGCAACTTTCACTGTTCTTAAGCAATGTTGCACTCCGAAAAATGTTCCTACCTAACTTATACAGGGTGTTGCAAAATCTCCATAATTATGCAACTGAATTTCTACTCGTGAACTGTTACTACGAGAAAACATTGAAACTACGAAAAAAATATGAGCTGTTTCATACTAAAGTAAAGTCCTGGCTACGGCATTAGACTGTATTAAGCACATAGGTACTGTTTTCCCCATAGTAATAGTTTTATATGCAGGGATAGCTCTCCTCTACGTCCCTGCTGTTGGCCTGCGCGCAAGGGTACGGGACTGTGCTCTCGGCAAAGGGCTAAGGTACCGTCATAAATAGTAATTTTATTATAAAACTTTTATTGGCGCCATAGCCTGCCGAGTTACTATAACATTTGTGTTCGTATGTACTAAACTGTGTTTATTTAACTTACATTTCTGATGTTTGTAATATATAAAGACTCTTAAAAAAAATTGGTTTTATAAAAGTTGTTTGTAAAGGTAAAAGTAAAACGACCCATTTTCAGAGGTCGGTTATTTTTTTAGGCAGTCTCCATAATATGAGTGTCCCACTGCAGGGCAAAGGGGCGCCCTTTCAAACCCTATTTATTTTTATACTTTACTAACTAACTCGGCCATATTAATCATCCTACGACCTATTGTCAGATCTTTGTAATATACAAAAAAATCATAAAAATCGATGAAGCTGAGGAGTTTGATAACAAACACTGTGACACTAGATTTTTAATTATTTGATATTACATATCCATATCTGTCCACATACCTACACGCTGAAATCTGGGTGTAATTAAAGATTAAAAAACCGGCCAAGTGCGAGTCGGACTCACACACCGAGGGTTCCGTACAAATTGGAGGTAGGCACTTACATATTATAAATAGTCCAGGAATCGGGTCTCGTTTTTTTTTCTGAGCTTTTCCCAATTTATTACAAATGTTAAATGTTATGTTACGACTAATGAATGTTGAGTAAGCGAAAGTGATCTGTCAGGATCGTAGCAAGTGGCAGTCCCTGGTCTCTGCCTACCCCTCTGGGATACAGGCGTGAGTTTATGTTATGTTATGTCATGTCATGTCATGTCATGTCATGTCATGTCATGTCATGTCATGTCATGTCATGTCATATTATGTTATGTTATAGTTTTCAGACTTTTCCCTGTACTTGTAGTGTAAGACAATATTACTCTCCAAATTTTATAATTCTAGATCAATGGAAAGTACCCAATAAATTTGTATTTCCTTGAAGTTTGATTTTTTCATAGCTTCAAGGGACTGTAGACCTCAGCATACGGGTTTAATTTCAACTTTATACCACCACGCGTTGCCGAGATAAAGGGTCTTGACAGACAGACGGACGGACGGAGGGACTGTTATCCTATATAAGAGTTCCATTTTTCCTTTTGAGGTACGGAACCCTAAAAAACGCCATCTATTACAACTTTTAAGTATAGACGGAAAGAAAAATTGTTGTATGATCTTGTTTAGGAAAATTCGTGAACAACTAGTACCGCCTCTCCGTCTATCACAACAATGAACCCCGGAAGCACGCACCACTCTGCCTGGCTACTAAAGGTTCTTAGTGTGTATCGAGATATTTTTGGAGTGTGCCTTTTAAAAAAACAAACTTGTATTCAATAGCTATTGGCAAGGCATATTCATTGTGCTATGGCTTTCAAACCGAACAGGACAAAAAGGAATAGGAATAGGAATTTTGTTAAACCCTGTATAGCTTTTTCCCCACGGCATCGCATCTAATCTTAGTTGCAAAACTTTCGCAATTGAAGCATGCAGTGTGTATTGGGGTCTCTGCTGCGTCGCGGCATGCAGATGGACCGCTCAGTATTCCACGCGCACCCGTCATTAGCCGCCAGGCGCTCCCGGAGGTGGTAGCCCAGCCAACTCGTTGAATAATGATCATATCCAGCATCGACCGCAACAGCCCTTAACGCACAAGAAAACTCTCTAGACTTTCTCGACTCTAATTTAGCCAACTTGCGTTGTAACTGAGTGAATTTATTTCATGATTTAGCCAAAATATGCATGCTTAAAGTTTTCGCTCCGCTCTGAAGTTCCAATAACTTCAATACTATTTCATACAACGAAAACGTTTACTAAGTCAGTATTTTGACTTATTGTATATTGTGACGTAATTTGAACGCAATAACGTCGAGTATAGAGGAACAGGAAAACGTAAAAAGTTAACTTCCACCTTTTTTCAATGCAAAACGTTAACGCAAAACTTACTTAGCGCACTACATAAGTCTCTAGACTTCAGAAGTGTAGCGCCACTTCGGAAAGGAAAACGCAACGCGTTAACTTCCACCGTTGTTTTACGAATCGCAAAATACGAAATCCATTTTATGTTCGCATCCGTTTTGTGACCGCAACAATCCTCAGCGCACTACATACCTAAGTCTCTAGACTTCAGAAGTGCAGCGCCAATTCGAAAAGGAAAACGCAACGCGTTAACTTCCACCGTCGTTTTACGGATCGCAAAAATTTAAATACGAAATCCATTTTGTGTTCAAATGAGTTTTCGGAATAGGCAATTAGTTGTTAGCGCCCGGCCTCCCTCGTTCGCTTTCATTAGGCTATATAGTTTCCGAAATATCTTAGCCCTTCGCAAATATATCTTTCGGGTGCTTTTCCATTTTCTTCTAACGGCTCAGATATGCGGAGGGCGGGAGCAACTCAGTTGTAAAATTTTAGTATCGTTTCGCGGCTTGGTGTTCCCCGCGCCCTTATGGCGCCCAACACCCGCTTTATGAACATTTTCATCGTCTCGGAGTCCAACAAAAACCTCCTGAAAAAGCAATAGCGTCATATCAATCCGTTCATCTGTAAGTGTCATGTTTTTCACTCACGAAATGTTTGTACAACGAGACTAAGCTAGGATTTTCCTAGTTGGGGTTGTGTGGAAGTTATGTAATTTTCTTTTTAATTTGGTTGATAAAAGTCTTGTTGAAACTCTAGGAAAGTCTTTGAATTACTTACGAACACAATGAAATAAACAATTTTAATCCAAGTAAGCTAGTAGGCACTCAGCAACAATTAGTAATAATAATAATAGTAGAAGCCTAGAACATAATTTCAAGTGTTCCACTCGCTCTTGGCCGATTTTTATCGGCTCTTGTAAAACAAACAAATAATACGCCTACGTCAGTTTGGCTTTGGATAACTTCACACTATTTTCGAACTGAAACTTTCATAACCACTTTAAACTATGAATGTTCCGGATACAATTTCTTGTAATTTTAAAGTCTCCACTGGGTTGGAAGATGTAATTTTTTTCTAGCCATTAATAAATCACATTTTGACAATTCAGAAACGTTAAAGAGAATAACCCAACACTAGAGACTTCATTATTTGATGCGCCGGTTGCGCTCCACACCTCTGCGCGGGCGCACCGCGCCCTCGCTCTCACTCAGAGATGATTAAGCCCTAAAAATCAGAGTGAAACCTGGTCGGACTTTTCCGATAAAATTACTCCAGGATGGGAGAATGTTGAGAAATGAGTTCCGTGATATTAGATTTAGTTTTTCATGCTTTGAATTTTGTCATATGGTAAATACTTCTGTCAGGAACATCTTCTGTCCTCTGCGTCTGAAAGCATCGTTCTCTAAATATTAAATTGAATTCACCCCTTTTCACCAGTTTTCTTCAGTTCACAACAAATTGTATCTGGAATTACATTCATACATCGAACTATATCGAACTATACGCTACTTGACTCACATAAAAATTTAATAAAATATAGAACTAAATATTCTGTGAATATTTCAAGCGTCTACCTGTTTCCATTATTAAGATCGAGCAAAAACGGCAAAAAAGTACGTTTCTTGTATGGGAGCCCCTCTTAAATATTTATTTTTTCTCTTTTTAGTATGTTTTGTTATAGCGGCAATAGAAATACATCATCTGTGAAAATTTGAACTGCCTAGCTATCAGGGTTCATGAGATACAGCCTAATGACAGATAGACAGACAGACAGACAGACAGACAGACAGACAGACAGACAGACAGGCGGACAGACAGACAGACGGGCAGTGAAGTCTTAATAATAGGGTCCCGTTTGGCACCCGATGGGTATGGAACCCTAAAAAACTATCCCGTAGTATTTGGCATAATGAACCTAACTGTTTCGATTTGTAAACAAAAGTAGAGAATAGCTATAGAAATTAAATATAAAAACCTTAGGACATAAGTGACAATAACATTACTTACATAGTTCCAAGGGTTGTAACTATGTAAGCGTATTGTCACTTGTGTTCTTTTCTCTGACCTCATTGACCTTTATGGTAAAATCAATGACTGATCTGTAAAAGTACCACATTACGTACGATCAGTTTGCGTCCGTATCCTCTGCATCCTTGCTGCAGCGCCAGTGACAGCGGTCATGCACGCAAACGGATCGTAGGGGTCATGCCATAATATAAAATAAGAACTTCGGATCTGGATATGAGTAATTTTCTAAGAAAAAAAGAATGTAAATACAATGAGCCGTTTTCAGCACAAATTCACAAAGCACTTCATAGATGGCGCTTATAGGCGTGTACATGCAAGAACAGGGACACGTCTTTCAAATGTTGCTTAGCACAGATTAATTTTGACAGCCACATTCCGGTTCCTCTATGACCACGCCTGTAAGTGCCATCTATGAATTGCTTTATGCATTTGTGCTGAATACGGCTCATTGTCAAGTAAAAAAATTGCATTTTAGAAGGAACAACCTATTTTCAGTTAAGGGAGGCGCCTTTCGACACAGTTTCAAACAAGCAATATAATTATATTATAGGTATAGTTGTCCTGTTGTCCAGTATCAAGAACTTTTAATCCGTTTCTCTGGAATCGCCAAGGATTGCTTTTAGGTTTTGTGACATCATGGCAGGGGTAATCTAAAGAACATCATAGCTTACATATTATGTTAATGAAGAGTCGAATTTGACATTGAAGTTTTTAGGGTTCCGTATCCGAAGGGTTCCTAACGGGACCACAGTCCGTCTGTCTGTCACCAGGCTGTATCTCATAAATCGTGACAGCTAAGCAGTTGAAATTTTCACAGATGATGTATTTCTGTTGCCGCTAAACGAAAACGAAATAAAATAAATATTTTAAGGGATCCCCCCTTTCCGTTGTTTGCTCAATATTAATAACGACAAAAGGCAGACGCTTGAAATATTCACAGAATACCTATTTAGTTGTATATTCGCTTCAAAAATAACTAACTAAATTAAATTAAGGGGGCTCCCATACAACAAACGTGATTTTTGCCGTTTTTTTCTCGATCTTTGTGTCTAATGTTGTAAAGATAATGGTTCAGAACCCTTCGTGAGCGAGTCCGACTCACACTTGGCCGGTTATTTCTTTTAAAGAATCCAATATATTATTAACAGCTTAATACATATTTGAAAACAAATGCATCAAATTCTACCAACCAACAATTTTATAAAACGGAACCTCTACCCATAAGAGAGGGCAAAACAAAAAGGTGTGAATGTAATATTCAAAGTTTTCCCCAAGCTTCACCGCAACTTTGAACGAGCTCAACATTGTAGGTATTTAGAGTTTTGTTTACAAAACGGTTTCATAATCGAGGTTTTAGTTACGTTAAAATTACGCCATTCCTGAAATAATATATTTCAATTTATAATTTAAAAAAAAATGCGAATTACTTAAAGAAAAAAACAATTTTTGCATGTGATTGTACTATTTTTCTCTTTTTTTTTGTTTTTTTTTTCATAGGTCTAAAAATTATATGTATTAAATAAAATGGACATCCTTCTATGTGGAACAATGTTCTAACAGAGGCTGCGACTGTTTCGAAAACTTTAAATCAAAAACTTTAAAATAAAATTTAAAAAAAAAATCAAATAAAAAGAAATCCGAAAATAAAATGTCGTAGAAATTCATTTCATTTCAATTCATTTTGGCATTTCCTCTATAAATAACCCTATGCACGCTTTTTTCTGTGTGGTTTGAAAGCTGCGGTTATGTAATTAGTAATTAAAAATGGCATCTATTTAGACTGTTACTTTTAAGTATAGCCGTATAGGTATTTAAAAAAAAGTTGAAAAGCCTCTGCGCCTAACAGAACAATGACCCACGTACCCGCGGCACGCATGCGCCGCTCTGGATGCCTACTAATGGCGCTAATAGATTGTAGTTTGTGTCGAGATATTTTTGAAAAGTGCGTTTCTTGAAAAAAACAAACTAATTATTATCAGGCACGTTCATTTTTCTATGTCTTTCAAACCACCCAAAATTAATGCAGTGTACATCACCGACACATTCTACACGCCCCCTGTTAGGCATAGGTCACACCAACTTCGCCAGCACATTACACGGACCGAAATCTTGTAATGTGCAATTCCTTTCTTATTTCATAACACAATCATCTCAGCCATTCCTTATCTGGGGCGGCGAGATAACTCGCCGCCGCGCTCCGGGAAAATCGTCCAATATAAAGTCGGTTTAATTTGCGCTTTTCGCACTCAATGGGATGGAATAATTTCGGGCAATTTGGTTACCGCGGGCATAAATATGGCGGACCGCTCTGTAATTGTATCGCGGAAAATTCGCGCCCCGTAACGGCCGGGGCGGAAACTTTGCCCGTTCTGCGCGCGATCACTGAAGACGGTGGCCCGTGCCGCCAGCCGCGGCCGCCTCGCAAGCTGCTCTGCTTGCCATTCATTATCTCGTTTTAAAACATTTAATTAGTTATTAGAAGGGAAATCGCTGCTTCCTTCGGGTTAGGCTTACACCGATCTCGGCAAAGTTGGAAAACAATATGAAAGTATTTAGGATGAAGCGTCATGAGTGGCAACTTCTTTAGGCTTACTTTTTCAACAGTTAACAAAACTGTACCGTTACGCTCAGATCTGCGGCGTTTAATCGCGTATAATCGGCTCAAGATGTCATCTAAATTTAGAAAATCATATGAGTTTTCATCTTTTTCGTGTGTTTTTTAGTAAAGTTATATTAGTTATCAACTCATTTTTACTGATTTTTAACTATAATTGATTAATAGCTCGAATGCTTACAATTTAATTCAGTTATAATGTCTACTATCCCTCCATTCTCGTCTGCATGTCTATTACACCACATTTTGGTCGTTTTCACATAAACTTAAAACTTTAGGTTGCATAACGGTGGGTACGTACGTTGAGTAATAATTTTGTTCTTTATAAAAGTCCATGAATATATTGAGGAGAATATTTCCTCATTCCAAAATAGTTATATATATATATATATATATATATATAAATATATATATATATATATATATAAATATAATATGGTTTAACGTTACCTTACCCACAATATTGACTCACTTGCGTCAAATCAATAAAATAAAAAAATACGAAAAATGGGTGCCTCATAATCACTCGAATTTTCGCAGTATCCATCTTTATTGTCTAAATTGAATAACAAAAACAATTTAAAGTCGATATTCAAATGTTTAACATTTTTTAAAAAAAGAACATCATAGAAACCATTTGAAAAAAGTTTCATTCGAAAACCTCAAACCATGAAGATTCTATGTCAATTCAAAGAACCTATTGCAATAAAACGGCAATTTCATACTTTAACCCCTAATATTATATAACTTCAGACCGAAGTACTCACTCGCTATTATAATTTGTTACAGCAAAATAGCTTTCTACAAAATTGATATTTGATAAGCAAATCCGTCATATTTGCGATATCTGCTTAGTGTGATTTGAACGTCACTATTCACAAGGAGTCGTAGAAAAAATTGAACTCATATTTATTTGTTTATATACTTAGCCATCGTGACATGTGTAAAAAGGATGGGTCTGAGCCCCAAGGTCTAGGCACACGACAAAGGCTGGGAACACATAACATAACACAAACTCACGCCTGTATCCCAGAGGGGTAAGCAGAGACCAGGGACTGCCACTTGCCACGATCCTGACAGATCACTTTCGCTTCATCAACATTCTTTAGTCGTTGCATGCACGCCGGCCGGTTTCGGGTACTGTTTATCTTGTCCTTTGCTAAGATATCCCCTATTTGGTTATGTCCACCTGGGAAATCCTTTACCAGCTCTTCCACCCACATTCGCAGATATATTGGTTTTGTCAATCTTTCTACCTTTATTATCCCACATGTACAAAACAATGCAACATTCCTTTCTCAATTCTAGTCACTACATCCTCTTTCAGTCCACAACGTTCTCTAATCAA
Source organism: Yponomeuta cagnagella (assembly GCA_947310995.1). Lineage (NCBI taxonomy): Eukaryota > Metazoa > Arthropoda > Insecta > Lepidoptera > Yponomeutidae > Yponomeuta > Yponomeuta cagnagella. Next base: position 14,552,982 of record OX371271.1, on the reverse strand, counting down.
AATATTGCGTATCTATCCTGTCACTCAAAAAAAACACCACACATACTTCTCAAGGACCTCATTTCTACTGCATTAATGCTACTTTCTTGATTCTTTTGTCATACCCAAGTCTCGCTACCATACATTAGTGTTGAGACCAGCACTCCATTATGGATAGCCATTCTTGCTCTTTTGGAGATGTTTTGGCTACTCACGAAGGAGTGCAAGGCATCGTTTACACAATTTTTTCACTTTTCCTCCTCTTTCTATATCACCTGAAAAGGCCGGACTGGGAAATCCTTTCAAAACGGCTCACTTGACGTAAACAGACGTTCTTAGATTATTTCCTACACAACAGGCACTTGTGTTGAAAACACAAAAGTAATTATGAGTGCGGAGCGCTCCTTTGCTTAACATAATAGAATAACGAATGTCATTTTCTTTCATTCTGACCCTTCCGCGGTTTGCGCGGGGAATGTAAAACTCACGAAATTAGAGTGAATAAAGCTGCGTTTGTAATTAAAGCCGGTGCCTGGGCCATCCTTCTTGCAGCCTACGAATTAAGCACCGAATTGCTTTAGTAATTCCAAGTATATATTCCTGGACGATCCTTCGCTTCCCACTAAATCACTTGTATTGCTGCGTCTCGGACGCTCCCCGGAAGAACAAAATCCAATTAATACGTCCAACCATACTAGCTATTGAAGGACACTTAATATCTTGTTCCGTATCAGGATAACATCTATGCGTGAATGTGGATGTTCAATAAATAAATGTGTATTCCAATCTGGTGATTTGCTTGCTTATGTAATAAAAGTGATTTTGCTTTAAATCAGTATCACTAAAGAAGATATTTTTTTAAATCATAAGTATAACCTGCGCTCTGTCTGTAATCTCTTCCTGGCATCTCTCTGGCATTACAATATCTATCTATCGATACATATAATAAATCTTTAAATTTTGTCTCTTTCTGATATATGTCTGTCTCACTCTGTTTCTTTGTGAACAAATACTTGTGTGAAAAAATGCGTTGTTGGTGGTGGTGTGTTTGTTTCTTGCTTCTGCTTGAAAAAGTGGGAGGGAGGGCGATGAATTGACTAACCGCATGGTGCTTGTGGGATTTTGGCGGAATTTAGCTAATTTTCACATTTTAATGCTATTATTGATTTCCGCAAAGTATCGCCTGATTCCATACAATATGCTAATGCAATGTAAGTAAAATTAGTACTGCACATACCTATATATAGGTGATAAAAGAACTGAATGATCTATTAAATTTATTATTTAGAATAAAAGTGTCAGAAGTAATAGATCAATATAACCAACACAACAATGCAAACTTAAAAATAACTCCCGATAGTTGTGTTCCAGAATGTAATAAATAAGACTCTGAGACCAATAAACATTATCTCCTTAAGTATTATGTGCCACCCACCACGAATAATCACACATAGGTAGTTCATATTTGCATCAAATATGGAAAATGTTTCAATATTGTTTATGTTTATTTTAAAAATTTGTTTATTTTTATTTCGTTTTTTGTAGCACCGGGCAAATGCGGGTCACATTTTTACGTTTTGGAACTGTGACCCGAACTTTTATATTTTCAATCAAATCAAATATCATCTAATCCAAAGAGAAATGTACAAACACACTTAATGTACCTAAGTACGGTGAAGCTGTATAATATATAAAGATTTGTTACAGTACATTTAAGTAGGGAGACGAGCTGACACCCTTGCTAGATTAATATTAATCTATGTTAAGGTGGCTAATTAGGTTGCAACTTAAAATAGGTAGGATGTGAGTTCCAACATAGTTTACATTTTAGAAACTTTTTTTTTTTACTTTTGTTATGTTGGCTATGTCAACTTTTTAATTCTGACATTTAAAAACAGTCAAATGAGGCGGTAGAGCACGCCCGATCACTCATGTCCCACGGAGAAGATTTTGTTCGTATAGATTGACATAAAAACGAAAATGTCTTAGCTCAATGGACTTCATGATGGTGCGGACTCTACTTTTGAACAGTCGTTTCGTTTTACCCTTTACGTGAATCAAACAAAACTGTACACCGAGGGGAGAAAACGATCTATTTCTGTTCGAGAGTAGGTATGTTTAAGCCCGACGTGCAGCGGAAGGCTTAAAAGAAACTCTAGAACAAAAATAGAACTTTCTCCCGAGATAGTGCTTTATACTACATCTTCGAGGAAAATAAAATTATTTAGAATGATTAAAAGCGTACTGTTAAATTATCAATTTAGTAAAAACTAGCGATGTAACGAGTCGATCTACCAACCCAGCCCAAACCGGTTTGAGCCACACACAAACCGTGCAAGTCGGTTAGGGCCGACGTCAAACCGATCTGAACGAGCGGAGTCGAGTGCACGCCGAACGAAGTGGTTTGTCGATATCGCCGACTCTTTCCCGTTCACGCTCGTTGCGTCGCACGCTACGCGTACGAGAAACCACACTTTGAGGCCAAGTGACGACATAAAATTATGTACACAATACAGACTGTAAAATAGAAAGCCCTCTATCGCATATTTATGACCCGAGCCTGCGATATCGGCCTTTCTTTATTTTGCGGCCCTAGTTGTGTAATGTACTATTTTTATTATTGTAATTGGACAAGTGCGAGAAGGACTCGTGCCCTTAGGGTTCCAAACTATTAAAAACTTTATTTACAATTGAAAAGTATGTACTCATTTAACATTATATCCGCCGCATTATACGATTACTTAAAGTACAATAAACGTATTAATAGTAAATAAATAAATAAATACTCTCGTGCAAAACAATCGTAAAAACCGTTAATTTTGTTTAAAATCAGTTCATAAATTCTAAATAACTACATAGTAACAGTTTTCAGATTTTTTCCTTTGATTGTGTCATAGGTTCTTGCTTCTTGCCAAATTTCATGTTTTTAGGTCAACGGGAAGTACCTGCCCCATAGGTTTTGATCCCCTCGTGAATTCCCTTGGGAATGTCAAAATTTGCGGCATAAACGGCCGCATTTTTGCTTGTGCTGACTTAGAATATTTTTCTTAGCATCCTGGAATCCTCGGCAACTGACAAAAAGATTATCTATCTTGTAATAAGCCGGCCTCAAACCAGAAAAAAAATGCGGCGCCGCCGCTTATATTATAAATAGCCCGTGCTAACATCGACATTACATCAATGGATCAAATCCTTGAGACGTCAATATAGTATTACAAATAACTATCAACGTTAGTGGTCTTACACTGGTTTTGTACACTTTTATGTTAACAGAATAAGGCCGCTGCTTACATACTCGTTAGTTTGTTAGTTTGTATAATAATACAGTCGCGGCCCTCAACAATGACACTCAAAGCCGCCTACAATCAGTAGATGCAACAGTTAAACTTGGAGCCGCCCTCGACCACTTCCGCCCGCCCAACAGCTCGGCCGAGCCCGCCTAAACTTGAACAAACACTCATCAAATTGCCCAAGAGTTGGGATCAACGCTAAGTCGAACATTATCGATATATTAAAGAGGATTTAATTCAACAAAGATAGTATTGAATGTTTATGCGGTGTTATGACTGACTGAAAGGTAATGAAAACCAGAGTCCAGAAAAATTTATCCCATGTGGCGTCCATGTAATATGTGTGTATAACCTTTTCTTCTGTAACCTGCAGTGGATATAGGCTGTATAAAAAAACAACATGTGAAACTGCCCTTGGAGAAAATGCTTATTGTTAAAATAAAGAAAACTTCGTTACATAAGCAGCCTACAGACGTCTCACTGCAGGGTACATGCCTTCTCTCAGAGAGACCTTGTGGGCTAAATCACCACGCGTGCCCACCGGGTTTGGATTGAAGGAGATATCAATCGCTGTGGTACGTAAACACCTCAGACACTCGGGTAATCCTAAGATTTTTCGTTAAATATTTTTTGCAAAACAATTTTTGTGGGCTAAATCACCACGCGTGCCCACCGGGTTTGGATTGAAGGAGATATCAATTGCTGTGGTACGTAAACACCTCAGACACTCGGGTAATCCTAAGATTTTTCATTAAATATTTTTTGCAAAACAATTTTTTGCTGCAAACGTACCATAAAATTTACGGTGGTCCGGAACCTTCCGTGAGTTCGACTCACGTAGAAGAGCAGTTGCCCTGAAGTCAAAGTTGCTCGAACTGTAGTTGCTCATATATACACACATCAAAAAAAGTTTGCGATCACTTTGAAAAACTGAAATCTTTTTTGTTACTGTAGATTATATTATGATTTTTTCTTCTTTTTAGATTATTTATTTAAAAATAAAGAATTAGAATGATTCTGGTAGTTGCTCATATATATGTATGTGTCGCTGCCAACTGGTAAAATTAGCCGTCGAATTAACTGCCTAGGACATTTATTAGGCAGCGGCGTCCAATTGAAAGGCTGAAGGTCATTCAGCCATGTGATATAAAAAAAACGTTAAATAACCTGGTTAATTGGTCCAGCAGTGGACTTCTTGTGGCTGACTGATGATGATGATGATGAACCAGGTAGTGAGCCAAATAGTCAGTACTAGACGCGGCGCGTCTGCTTTGGTAGGGTGACTGAGATACAGTACTCACCACTTCAGTGACCTCGGCAACTGCAACGTTGGCCATAATTTACTACTGCAACTGCTCCGGCGCTGCGGGATATGCAGCCCTTTCGCCCTTGCGTAACAAGGTGTAAGCACCCATGCTCTTTGTTACGGCGGGCGGGGGCTGCCCTCCAGCTTTTTATATACCCTCTAGGGAGGTAACCATAACCACTGCGTAGAAATAGTGAGCTGGTTTTCAAATCATTTGAATCTATCAGCAACCAAATCATCAGTTCCCCAATCCGCCAAGCTACAGACCGTTCGAAAGTACGCAGGAAGAAAAAATCATTGAATTTACATTTAAAAATTGCCGCTTTCGCGCCAGAATCGTTTTGTTTCTACACGTTGTATTGTTTGTCTATGTTTTTTTATCTTTCAAAAATACCTTTTAAACAACTACTTTGTCCGTTATCAGTTCAGTTTCAACCAAATATCATAGCAGACGCATGTGAAGTTAATGAGCTGTTGCATTTACGCCATCTTGAACTGTCTAAATGGCGGCTCTTCATTCAGCCTTGGTTAGTTTTCGGTCAGCCAAGTAGTCAAACGTTTTAGACAATGCTGTATTATAACTAAAAAACTAGCCGTGTGATTGAATGCCGCCGCTTGATAAACTTCCTAGGCTTTGAATTGGACGGCAAATTAATTGATTTGGTGGCGACATAATATACACAAAGTAGAGGTCGACCTCTACTCGAGCTGCCCTACTTGCTCTACTTGCTTGAACAACGTTAAGCGGTTAGATTTGTTAATGCAAAAAAGTAAAGGTTCGCAGTTGTATCCTGACCCAATTAAATCAAAGAAAACTTCTTCCAAGCAAAGGAAGCAGGAATTTGTTCTGTTTTTGCTATATTGAAGTTGAAACCATACAAAAAGTTATTCGAATTGACAAGCAGAACCCCTGGTATGTGTGGATTTTCTTACACCTTGTATCTATCGATAAATCGAAGTCCCAGCCCTACGAGACGTTAACAGCAGTTCCTGAAGCGGCGATTGTCTCGATAATCGCCGTCTGCGCAACATTACAAACGTTGCGGCGACAACTTCACTTCGCAACTTGCACGACATATCTGGACTACCCTTTAAGACACGGTTCAATTAGGTAGGTGCAGCCGGGCAAGACTTGCTACGGAGTAATAGTATCTTTTAATACAGTTGCTCAAAAAGTGGTGTATTGCAGGGACATATTTCATTACGAGTGCGGAAAGCCTGTCATTGCAAAGAGTTCCGACAAATGTCTACCCGAGCCGAAGCACAGCCGAAGGTGAAATTTAATAAAGAAATTTTTTATAAATATTGGGGCCAGCCGTAAAAGAATATAAGCAAATTTTTTTTCTTCACGCATTCTGGGTAGGCAACCAAGTCTTCAGTAGATTTTTTTTATTGATATGAAATGAAAATTAAATTTAATAAGATGAAATGAAATGAAACCTAACCTAACTCATTGAATCAAATCATTAAATCTGATATTGAAACAAATTAGTAGCTTCTTTTTAGAAATATTTGCATGAATCATAAAAACTTCTATGAATTTTTTTTAGTAAAAAATTCGTGGTTTGTTTTTTCTTTTTAATAGACATTATTTTGACAGTTGGGAAAGAGAACGCACGAGTTCGGTAAAAGTAAAGAAAAAGCTCGAGTATGTAAAAGCCCACATCCCAAACGCTATACGTCCCTGCAATACGCCAGTTTTTGAGCAACTGTATTAAAAATACATTTTTGTTGTAATTACTTAGAGGGTCGACTGCAAAAATGTCGAGGCAGCAACTTTTTACCCAACTGCCACGGAGTCCAAAACGAGAATAGCTTGTCTGGTACATATGTTTGTATTTATAACTAGTCCATATATGTAACTAAATAAAGTTATGTTTAAGCAGGTATGTTCTCACATAACATCACACTTGACCCATCGACAGGTTTTGACAAATAAAATCTCTGTGCAGGTGAAATGGGGTAAGTTTATAAAAAAAATCGACAAAAAATGTAAACATCATATAATTATATTTTGACCTATTTTAAAGCTGTTACGGCCTGTAAACGGTATTTATTCTATTTTATTTTATTTATTTTATTTATTTGGAAAAAAACAGGAAACAGGCTACAGTTTATATAAAAATTACTTCAAGAACAATATTTAATCTAAACCCAATATATCTTTCACTAAATAACTATTGTGTTATTTATAAAAACACGATTCCTCTAGAACACTCCTCAGAGGCAGTTAAAATATTTGTGGTTACGTATTTCCCTATACCACAGACTATTTAAACTGTCTCTGAGGAGTGTTTTAAGTAATCGTGTTCTTGTAAATAAGACCATAAATATTGTATCTTGCTACCTACCAGTAGATGGCGCTGCTTTTGTTAAAATAAAAATCACTAAAAACACAACGTAGATAGATAGATAGATAGATAGAAAACACTATAGGTATTATAAATAAAAATGGAAACTACTTTCTTAACCTAAGAGTATAGATGGCGGCCTACATTGAGAACCTAATACGTTGGAGGGCGTCCCCAATTTTAGTTTAGTTCATCCGTGGATTATCTTCATACCGACATCCGACATAGAGGGTATTTTTTTGCTAGAAAGAAAGAATTTCAATTTTGAAGCACAACTTGTAGCTAATACCTATAGTAACAAACAAAGACAAGCGCATTCAACTTTTTGAGATCAAATCCGATTATCAAGTCAAAGTTGTTACCAAACAAACTGACAACGTTTCTAAGCAAGAGTGCTGGCGAAATGCAAAATTGAGTTGTCCTCGCCCGGGTGTGGAGTCGCCCCCGAACTGAATTGCCAACTCACTAACATGGGCAATCGAAAAATAGAAAGTTTGTCTCTCCCGGTACCGCCCCACCGTAACACTGTAACTCGCATTCTTCACAAACTTCACCCGTGACTCGTCCTGTTGAAAATTTATTTAGTTTCAGTTTTGTTCCCCGCTATTCCCAGGTCCTTGGCAACGGGTAATTTGTGAGAAATACCTCTGTCATCAGTAACCCCTCAAGAGTGTTTATTAACGGCAGAGCGCGATATTTTATTGTCGGTTTTCCTTGAGCCACTAATTAGATTTTGGGTAATTTGTTAAAAAAAAATAAACCGGTTCGTTGGGCTGCCAAGATGTGGGAAAAACTTTTGTTTGGGTTCTGCAGAGCCGAAAATTAATTTATACCCTTCAATAATAAACGACGTAAAGCGGCGTCGAGCCGGCTAAAGCAAACAGCGATGTTTTGTTAAGGTCTGTCCACATCATTGGGCTGCGGCCGGGTCCATGCGATATCAATAAAAAATAAAATGAAAGCAACTTCAATATATCGAAAAATATATCAGCTCTTTCATACATTCGCTAGGGCAAATATAAAAATATTGTATGGAACAGTTGATGTTTTTTGCGATATTTCGGAATTGGTCTCGTAATAAAATTGTTTATATTGATGAGTATATTGATCTTAAATTTCACCGGACTTTTCCTAAACGTCTAGTATACTTAATAGCTTAAAGATAACCTGATTAAGATAACCCGGCGAGAACATCTGGCCCGTCCGCGGGGACCTGGCGGGGCTCTTGTATTGCAGTCTCTAACTTTATAAGAAACCATGGCTTACCAAAATCTTCAAAAAGACAAAAATAGACGCTTCTAAACATCAATCCAAACAACTTTACTATGGCGAAAACTCTGAAATAGCGAAAAAAATATCAGCCGTTTCATATTAACGTTACTGTCTGCGGAAATAGCATGTATGGAAAAGCTGATATTTATTTATTAAAATTCATTATTGCGCTTATAAAAATAAAATTACAAAGAAGAACTTAATGCTAAGTAAATCCAGTGAACCTACGTTGTCGTTATCGTTTGTTTTATCGCGACTTCAGAATTTTTCTATTAAGTTTCTTTTTCAAAAACAGAATCCATCACCGTTTTGGATGTACAAGGTTGTTTCTAAAATACGTAATTACCGAAACACATTGACTTTGCCCAAACAAAGGTGACCCTACGAGTTTATTAGACACCGTGTAAGGATTATCTTTTATTGATAGATACCTATCGTTGCTCGATCCGGCCAAATGTAATGTGGACAGACCTTTAGGACTGAAGTGGTGCTTAACACAACGACGCAAACAGTGGGCGTTTTGCGTAGACACGAAAATTCCATCTCGCCCGCCGTTTCACACCGCTTGAGGTCATTCAAGTTTCATTACCAATACCTCTTGGCTCATAACTTATTTAGTTAGGAGCAGGTAACGTGTTTCAACATTCAATTTGCTGCTCGAAACAGCATAATGCCGCTGTAAACGTCGCGGGCGCCGGCATCGGCAGTCTCGTAACGCTATACAGTTGCCTTTTACAGCCCCGCGAATAACAACTGCCTGCATTTACGTTTCCTTGCTGCTCTTTTATAATGCTATTCATCGGAATAGCCAATAATTACACCCGCTATTAAAGGAAATTAACTATCACCCGTTCTGGCACATATTTATTACTTGTAAACGAGTACAGTCGACAGCACATCAACCTGTGCGTTTTAGTTACAAAGTCGCCTTTAACTTAACTGAGTAGAGTACACGAATGTAAAGGATGATTTGCTGTTAACTTTAAACATCCAGAGGAATTCTATAGATCATCATCATCATCATCAACCCATTATGTCCCCACCGAGGGGCACGGGTCTCTTCCCTGAGGAAGGTATAGGCCATACTCCACCACGGGGGCCAAGTCCGGATTGGTGAAGACTTGTAGACTAGTGGCTCGTCTACTGCCAGAAGTTGTCAAGCCGCCCTAAGGCCTCTGACTTGGCTTAACGACTGCCATCTATCGACGGCAGCCGGCACCAACAGCTTAACGTGCTTTGCGAAGCACGGGACCGCTCGGAAAAATGCCACTAGCGTTAAGCATAGACGGCGACCCATCCATGCACTGAACGCGCCCTGTGTTGCTTAACCTTCGTGATCGTTTAAGATCACTCAGGCAGCCGGGGCTACGAGCGATTCTATAGACATTTCCGTAGTATCTCCTCTAACGGCCTTCTACAGACGTCCACCTTCCTCATAAGGCTTAGGTGCTGTTACCGCAACAACACACTTAGGTAATAAAAACAAGAAAGTAGTTTTAAGGGAGCCCGCGACAGCTATTCTGGCCCCTTATTACTTCCAGCAAAGCCCTCCTTATTACACTAGACAAACTCGTTTCAAATTGAAAACTTTCTGCCCCACTAGCTATTCGACGGCTGCGGCCCATAAATTCCGGCCAATTTTGTTTTATTTCGCGATGCAGGCAGTAATAAAAGTAAGCTGGACGTGAGACAAAGCCTGCAGGCAGGATTACTATGACCATCGTAACGGATCACTGCAGCGATCCAGCTACAAGCACGTCACCTGACTCCGGGGAGCGGCGCAACAAAACAACTCAGAAAAACAACGTGACTTAACTGTGTGACTGCTGAGCCACTGTGTACTGTACGCTTCAGCGTTAAATCGCTTTCAACGATGTTGACGCTCTTTGCGAAACTCCGCGTTTAATAAGAGCGGAACACGGCTAGCCCACTAAGCGCGCTGCGGAACCCTAATTGCGGCTATACCACGCCTCACCACACCTCTTTTAACAAACAAGCTTTGGACATTCATAAAACTCTACGTACTCCGACTTTATTGCCCGGCGTACGCGTAAAAAACTCCGTCGTCCAGTCCCCGGCAGCGGAAATTCGATTGGACGGTCACTTTTCTCAATAGCTTGCACTAAATAGGTAGTTCTAGTTTAATTTGGGAAAACCTATTTCACTTTTGCTTTGAAAGCAGACTTCTAAAAGATCGGAGTCATTAATGACGGCTCGCAGGTGCCGTAGACGTCTGGACATTTTCCAATGTCATCTATTTTGTTGCTTGCTGCAGCAAGTAAGGGGCCACATGTGTGATCTAGCTCTGCAATGCACAGGCATTGTTCTCGCCTACCAAGGACGTGCTGTGTAAGCAATAGTGCTTCAAACAAGTGAACGGTGATTTTTGTTTGTGTTCCGGAACGTGCCCTGAAAGTGCGAGGCGGAGACAAAACTATTTTTTTCTCAAAGAAAATCGTAATTAGTCGGTACGCTTTGAGCAAAGACTGCCTGAAAGACAATTGCTCGGGGAGCAGGATTTTAAGGAAATAGCCAGGTGAAAGCAGGTTTGTTTTATGGCCAGTGGAATAAAATTGCCACGCACGAGACGAAGAATGAGCAATGAATTCGGCCAACACTTTCCTGTTTCAAAGGAGAATGGCCTTTTCTCTGTCCTGTGTAGGGATCAGTTTAGTTTTCCGTGTATTGTGTCTCTGAAGAAACAATGCCGTAGCACTGCAGTCTGTGTCTAACGGTGATGATCCGTAGTTTCAGCTTCACGCCAGATTTAGTCCGCTCGTAAAGTGTAAACCCCGTCAAGCATCTTGCAGGAACGCACAGTCAGCTGTCTTATAAACTTGATTATGTTGAGACAGTTAAAGGAAAACAAAACAGACATCTATAATTTTCAACGGCTAGACTGTGCGTGGCAATAAATTTGGCAAATACTAATAAAAACAGGCACAACAATCCCGAAACCAAAATAGGCAGGGTCCGTGAACATTATTATATTTATGTCGGGCACCCGGCACCTTCAGCACGAATTCTCGGTGTGGCCTAAAACAATAAAGCCGCAAATATCGCGCAACAAGAAAGAACCGTGAGCCAATTAATTTTTGCTGAGACCACAGTTCATGGTTTCCCGTATAAATAAGGAGATTTAGCTGTAGAGGCCAGCCAACTCATAAAATGGCTCGGTCGTAACTCGGCCAGTTCCACTAGTCGCAGGTAGAGATATGGTGGCCGTAACGCGCGAGAACGTCTCACCTTGCTCTAACGAGACCTTAATATAACCTTATTTCCTCACAATTAACTGCTACACCTTAGTTCAAATTAGATAGAGCTTATCACTTTAACTGTCACAGTGAGGATTCAGTTTCAAGTGTCAGTCATCATATTTCACTTCAAGTTGAAAATTAAAACAATGGAACTTAACAAAACCGGAACGGCTCAAATAAAAAAAAACACAAAGTTAATACTGAAGTGTCGTTCTTTTTTTGAGAAATTAGAAGAAACACAATGGTAACTTAATGAATATGTCAGTTAAAAAACCGGTAGTTTATCTCGCACTATCAAAAATAATACTTAATGATCCGCGCAAGAGAATATACTTCTTGAAAAGTGGATTTAATTAAGCACGAGAGTTTTAATGAAACGCCGCCCGCGCCGGTTTCTGAATTTCACTTATGAAATACCTACTTGAGTATAGGTCTGTGGTATATATGTTTGTCGCGTTGAGTTTGTTTTGTAAGTTACATTTGTGCAGTTGTGGTAGCAATACCACTAATGGTGAAGGAAATCGTCGTAAGGAAACCATAGTATCTGGGGTGTTCACATACGTTAGCGCTTGAAATTGCCAATCCGCGGTGGGCACGCTTGGTAATTAAGCTCATACTCTCACTCTCTCTCTCTCTCTCTCTCTCTCTCTCTCTCTCTCTCTCTCTCTCTCTCTCTCTCTCTGAGAAGGCCTAACCTTGCAGTGGGACGTGTATCATCATCAACCCATTATGTCCCCACCGAGGGGCACGGGTCTCTTCCCTGAGGAAGGTATAGGCCAAACTCCACCACGGGGGCCAAGTCCGGATTGGTGGAGGCTTGTAGACTAGTGGCTCGTCTACTGTCAGAAGTTGTCAAGCCACCCTAAGGCCTCTGACTTGGCTTAACGACTGCCATCTATCGACGGCAGCCGGCACCAACAGCGTAACGTGCCTTGCGAAGCACGGAACCGCTCGGAAAAATGCCACTAGCGTTAGGCATAGACGGCGACCCATCCATGCAATGAACGCGCCCTGTGTTGCTTAACCTTCGTGATCGTTTAAGATCACTCAGGCAGCCGGAGCTACGAGCGAGAGACGTGTATAGATTACATTAAAAAAATGTTGCGTTACTTTTGAGAGTTGAAAGACTCAGACAAAATGAAACTTAGTAATTTACTTCGTCAAATTCTCCAATTATAAATCGGCGGTATATCTTAAGATTAGCAATATTTTACTGTCCTTAACTGAACCTTTCTGTCTAGTGTAAAATGTCCAAAATCGTATATCGCACGGCTAGCTAGTGCCAAAATTTTTAAAAATATTCAAAACATTGGACTCGGAGGACCTGAAGACCCAGGTTCGATTCCCAATGCGGGCATGTACTTATGACTTTGTTTTCTAAATTATGTACATTTGTGAAGTTATAGTAGCAATACCTCTTGATAACTGTGAAGGAAAACATCGTGAGGAAACCTGAGTGTCTGAGATCGCATACCTCAGCGCTCGAAATCACAAATCCGCTGTCGGCAGCCCATACTCTCTCTCTCTGAGAGAAGGCCGGTGCCCTACAGTGGGACGTATACAGGCTGCTTATGACGACCCTCTAGATTTTATACTGTAGGTTGTAAAAATAGCTTTCACCGAAAACGTAGGTTTTATAAAACAATTTTTTTTTCATCCATTGGTAGCGGTTTTTAGCTCCAGGTAGCAGCTCTCTGCTTGTTTGCTGAACAGCTATCATTTAATAGAATGTAATCATGCCCTCTGCACTATCCACGGCCTCTTGAGAGCACAGTAACGCGGCTAAATAACGAGCAGCAGAGTATAAAATTGGACGCTCCCGAAGTCATTCCGCTGCATTTTATTTTCTCAGGTCTCCCATAGCGGCTGGAGAGCGAAGCCCGGCGATGACTAAATAATGAACAGGATAACACTGTTTTATTGCAGCCTCCGTGTTACGAATATATAAATGAACTCCCCGGGGAGTGTTAAAGACGCCGCCAAAGAACTCCCGTCGAAACAAGGATGGCTCAAAGAAATGGCGCCGTAAACCGCACATCCACTAGGCGTAATTCCTGGGCTGCGGCTCCGAAACACAAAAAGTAAAATAAAGGAAGAAAAATTACTTTTTTTTTATTTGCCAACCTTGAAGTGACGAAAGTCGTTCGACCTCCGTCTTCAGACGTCTACTTTTGTTTTGTCTAACATTTCGGTGTACTAAGTTACTTTATGTCGTTAGAATTTGAAGTCTCTTGGTATGGGTCCGGTAGAAGATATTCAGCCTGATGAAAAGGGATTCCCCTCTGCTCGTGTAGGCAGTAGGGGCCCTCATTCCGGCGTCTTCACTAGACTATGTTGTTCGTTGTTCGCGGCCATAATTGAATAATTTACGAGAGGAGGATGTATTGCCAATGTAACTTGAATGACCTTTTCGACGGAAAACTTTTCGTGTTTACAACTTGTTGTTTATTTGCGCTGCGGTGTTTCTTTGAATGCATCGACGCTGTTTTAGTCGCTTTTGGGAGGCTTTCTGTTATGAACAATACAGGGTTACTTACCTAAAAAGATGTGCAATTCTTAAAACACCCAAATTAGACAACAACAACAACAAGATTGATATCTTTCAAAATATCAGGGGTGACAAGAACGTCTACTCTATTTGAAATTTTAACCTGTTATATACATTATTACCTTGAAAAGAACAATTTAAAAACCATTGTTATGGTGGCCCGATCAGGTCCTTTATAGATTAAGCATTATTTATAGTGCAGCTCAACTACAAATCAGAGGAACTGAAAAAATCACATGACAAAACATTTAAAATATGGAAAATTAAATTAAATAATTAGAACAAAACTTGTTCTGAATAACAAACTTTTCAAATTTTTTCAAACTTAAGACTCCAATAGCTATTTGGTTGTTCTACACTTGTTCTTTAATTATTCAAACTTTACAGTTGACATGACAGTAACTCGACCTTTACATTTACAATTAAACATTTTACTTCGTATTAGATTTAAATCACGTAACTGAATGCACGCATGTAAAGGTCGGTGTGTTTTCGTTTGTACTTACCTCTTATATTTACTTAGCATAATAAATATCCCATGACATTATCGGTACAGTCAACAGCACATTAACGTTTACATCCGTGCTGCACCTTTACGTCGGCGTTGAGTGTACGAAGTTATAGTAATGCAACGAGAACATAAAAAGCGAGGAATACTTTTTTACGATACAATCTTCTCGTTCCGCTTGGAGATTTCTTTTAAAACTGTTTTCTCCGATTGCGAGGTTAAAATATTAAAATTTTAATTGCGCCTGGAGTCGGAGTCCATGGCAGTAAAGAAGTCGGCGTGGCGCGCCGTTGATTCCATATTAATGCAATTGTTCGATAATGGGGCCATAAGATGTTGCCTTCAGGTAACTATTACGGTTGGTAATAATTGTTGTCTGGAAGAAAATACTTTTAGTAATAAGGTCGCCACTTGCACTGTACTATATTATTGTTTAAGTCTCATGTGTAATTCCTGGTATACATACAATAAAGAATATTCTATCTATCCATCTATCTATCCATCTATCTATTACGGCTAGCCGCTGCCGATGAGGCTACTGTACAGCCGCTTTTTTGCACTGCAGATGTTTACCTCTTTCGTCACGTTTGGAATAAATCTTTCGTGCTCGCAGCCGCGCTTGTATTGTTCCAAAGCCAGGAGATAATCAAAAAGTTCTAAAGTGATCTCCGAATAACACCTGGTGGAAGTGGAAGTCAGACCAAACGGCAAATGCGCCGAGCCATCGCGGGCCGGCGCTCCAGCTGGAAGCCCGCCAGCACACCTCACCTCAATACTAACCTGATTACCTCCGCCGATTTGACTAATAAAACAAACCTGCGATAAAACTCTCCGAACTGTGAATGCTTTTAAAGCCTTCCCGCTTCAAACAGAAACGACTGACAAACTGCGCTTTTAATGGGCTTAAAAACATGCAATTCTGAAGTGGTAGGCTTTTATTTTTCCGTTATGTATTAAATTCGTGTTTCATATAGCTAGGAGCTATCGTCTTAAATATTGTTCCTAACATTATATAGCGTATAAACATGTATTAATACTTACGCAATAAATAACAATGTAAGACTATACATTAATAAAAATTAATTTAATTTGGATCGAAAGCTACTTCAAAAATAATAAAATCTAGTATTTTTTTCACTTAAAATTTGTCTAGAATCTCATAGTCTTAAGCAATAAGTACTTTGGTTATTTATTTAAAACGAATAAATTGGCTCTAAGGTTAAGAGGTTATTAGGTACGAACTTGCAGTTTTAAAATTATACTGCAAACACGAATTATCATTAATTCAGTCACCATCATTTCGAACTTTACACCGTTAATCTGTATTCGACTCTAATCTTGAGGTATAACTTTAACATAAGAACAGCTCAAGAAAGTTGGTCGGCAGTCAGCTGTTACCGGGGGTAGTCATTACTGGTAATTAATTTAAAAATTACTTCAAGAAACAATTTTTATACGAACTCCGTTATTTGCGCTTCTGTACGATTTAGTTTAATTAAGTACTTAACTACTACTTATTTAAAATAACTTTACATTTGTATTTTTATAAGTTTCAAATCACTTTTATGGGCACACATGGGCGCTCTCTTTTTAAAATGATGAAATTTAATAACGAAAAACCAATTCCTTCCAAAAAAGCCCTGTTTCAGATGGCATCAGGTTGTGTAATTTTAAATTTAAATCATAAATACAATCTTCGTTAATGTGCTAAGTGTTGAACCTGACTGTCTTAAAATTTATAGAAGTACTAAAAACCTGAGCATTCACATCAATTGTCGCTGTTTTACCAGTGCGCATAGCGGCATCCGTGGGAACAGCCACTAACAGGCACTGAATGTAAAAAGTTACTACACAAACAGAAACCCCGTCCCTCTAGTACGAAAGGCGGTTGCAGGACTTGCAGGGTAATCCTCATTCGCAGTACCAAGTCGTCCTCCGAACCTTGTTATCGCTGCTGCGCCGCACTTCGCCGGGCACACCGCGTAACGAGTTATCTGTAACGAGCAAATGAATGATAAACCAAAATATGCGATGCTTGTAAATGTATATTGGTAGCACTTATAGGTGTCATATTAACGATGTATTTTTGAGGCAATGGTGTTACCGTCGTTTAGCCTATTGATTAGGAGAATGAACGACATATTGTGGTATACAGAATCTTGAAATATTTCTTTTAATGTCTTTAACCACTACTAACAGAAACTATCTACTATCTACTAATCTGAACCTTAGAAAATTGTTGATGGTTCATTCCTACTCCAGTATGACAGGTCAGGTCAGCTCAAACCTTTGTATGACAAAACAGTAAAAAAAACATAATTTCCCGCCACGATGCTGCCGTTGCACTTCAAGGTTTAATTAATAAATTTCACTTGTATAGCATAAACTTAAACTAGCTGGATACTTACAGCTAATAACATACCTACCAAACAGAAACACAAATTAGGAAAGTAGAACCGCCAAAATAATAAGAGCACACAATACAGGCAAGAACAAAAGCAGTTACTCTAAAATACGAACATTCCATTTCGTTCTTTCGAGATGATAAAGAAAAGGAGAAGCTTAACTTTTTTGAAAAACTTCATGCAATAATGGGTAATGCAATAACCTGGGTAATTTATTTGCCTCACACATTGAAAAGACAATCCTCGAACGGAAACACTACGAAGTTTCGTATTTGACAGTACAAAAGGAAGGAAAGGTTGAAAAGTTGAAACTTGTTGTAACTTTGGAAGCGTGCCTAAAAGATTACTGACCTAAAAGCATAGCGCTACTCTCGTGCCAAGTTGACGTATACGAAACCGTCTAACAGACCTGCAGAGAGATTTCAAACAACTTTATAATAAAACACATCTTTAGGTGAAGTTTTTTTGTTGACCTGTTGTCACTTGTGACTGTAATCTAAAATAAATTAAGGGCTTGATTATTTAATTTTAGAATAAATGCTAATATAAAATATTTTTAACCTGTTAACTTATGACCTTGAAAAGAACATAAAACTATTTTTATGGTGGCCCGATCGGGTCAATTATAATTGTACAGATTAATAAGTCGTTCCATTACTCATGTCACGAATGAATAAAAACAAAAGTTGTACTGACCCCCGGTTTCTCGTACACTAACAAGCTGTTAATCTACTGTTAACAGCTGTCAGTGGTTTTTTTGTATACACTTTGGTCAATTGACAGCTGTTAACAGTAGATTAACAGCGTGTTAGTGTACGAGAAACTAGGGGTCAGTCTCATCTATGACTACATATTTTAATTCTTAGCAGGTATTAGATCGTAGTGAGCTCTCGATAAAAGTGTAGGCAGGCTTAAGTGACTCTTACTTGCTTCTGCAGCCGAGTAATAATTGCCAATTTACAAAGCGTATATTTGTGTCATTATTGGAATATTCACTAATAATTATCAGCATAACAAGCAAGCTGCAAACAAGCATATGCATAACCTTGGCTCTAAGGGTATCACGAAGCACTCAATATCTGTATTTTATATTCATTTTCAAAACCAATTGAAGGGGTTCTAGTCGAACAGTTTGGCATGCAAAATTGCCTTAAGGTAAGAAAAATTACTACTGGCAGCCGAATTGTGATTTTTATTAAAAAACAAAAACTTTTATAACAATGGAAACAATCTATTTGTTTCCCATAAAAATTTATTAATTTTTTTTTCGTTAAAGTTATATAAATGTTTCTTTCTTAGAGTGTTTGGCCCCACAAACCTAACTCCGGGTATATCGATCTTAATAGGATTTTAATAGGTCTAAATTTATTTATAATTGTTCTATTAGACCGTTTTTTTCTTTGAGGTGTAGAATTATTAGTAGGTAATTGTCCATTAGACTGTATTTCTTTTACAGAAAAATCTCAACAAAAAAAAAATTTCACCTAGGCGCAGGCAGGGTACGATGAGATATAGGTTGCAGATTTTTTTCAAAGGCAATTTTGATGTCATACAGATAAGTTTCGAACCAAATCTATTCGACTGAAATCTCTTCGACATATAGGGGCAATTCAATTCTTATTTATTACAGAGGTAAAGTGACCACTCGGGACTGTCGTATTTATCAAGGAGTTCAGTTACTTTGCCACTTGCCAAATTACTTAATGTAAAAACAGCAGAACACATAAGAATTCATATTTTCTTATTTATTTCACGTTATTATTACCTACACGCAAAGCAAACTTGAATTGTACGATTTCCGTGCATTGCACTTTATCAGTAATCATACTGTCACTTGCATTTGTTGGTTGCCAACATCAACACATACGTGTGAAGATCGAACAATAAGGTATACCTTTATCTACAGGAAATTTTCTTGCCATTAGTATACTTTGCTCAACATTGAGGGAAATTGACACTATTCCACTTGTTAGGACAGTGATTTCAATACTAACATCGTATTCGTAAGCCAAGTGTATCTCAACGATTCGTTGCCTATTGTATGCTTACAACCTTCAGAATGTAAGCACAAAATGTTATTGTTATTGCGTCAAGTAAAGTGATTATTATATTTTATGTTATATTGTCATGCTACTCTACTTAAATAGCGTGACAATGGCTTAAATAAATAAATAAGTTCCTCACTACATAATCACTTGTCCTGGTCCAAGCTAGGATACCCTGTGCTATGGTAACCAGACAAGGACAAACAAGGAAATACACCCAGACTGAGGCCATTTGTGCAAACCAATTACGGCGGCTGCAAGTGGGTTTCGAACCCACGACCTCTGTTTGGATAGTCACGACCAACGAGCAGCAAATTCTCACGTGTAAACGTACATGAAAGACTCACATTTATCATCGTTCCGATCGTCTGTCGACACTTGGCTGCTCATCGACGCTACCGAAATCCTTTTGTTGCGTTGCTCTTGCAGTAATTCTGAAACAGTGAATACCAATTTTGAAGTAAGTAAGTGGTATTATTTTTTATTATTTGAGGGACGCTGCGTTGGGCATCAGCCGCTGGGACGTAGCCACTATCGCTGTAAGTATCGGAGAAGGACCTGTTTTAGCTTCGGGTAGACGATTGAAGGGAAGTAGGTATGACGTATTTTTGGTGGCCGAAGCCAAGATCCATTTTCGGTCGCTAAGCCAGTGATAATGAATGAATGTATTGTAAGCAGCATCACAACATTATAAAACACAAAAATTACGAAACATTTCATCCGAAACAAAGGAAGGGGTTTCCCTAAAATGTTTGGACTGTCCAAAAATATTTCAATAAAGTACCTAAGCTGTCGGTTCGTAATTTGTTATCTACACAGTCATGTCCTGCCACATGTACCTACATGTCAATAGACACTGATAAGCAACGATAATTTCTCGGAAATACAGCGATAGCCTTTTAAATTTGAAATCCAAAAAACAACTTTGCAAGACTCGCGTTAATCCGATTTCATTTGAAACCTAATTTGGTCGTACCTATCTGTTGATAAAATAAATATTAAGTACTTTTACCAAAATGTTATTTTACTTAGAGCCTTACCAAGAACTGGATGTTCATACTTGTGTGAAATCATTGCTACAAACTGTATTAAAATTGTAATCTAACGGCCGTAGCTACCTCTGAGATCGCTCTTGAATCGAACAAAATAGCAACTTGACAGTGCAATTAAGGCCGGCCACATACTCGTACAGTCGGAATTTTGTTTCGAAATTTCGATTCGGAATTACAAACGTAGTAAATTCATACAAACCTATGGACCTACCACATAACATACGGCAGTTTTTCGTTCAAAATTTTTCCCGATACGGAATTGCGCGTGGTAGCCTGTGCGTGCGGAACCCCGTACGGAAATAAGGCCGTTCCGAACGCAACTTGCAACATGTTTTCTTCTTCTTAGCAGCAACAATGATCAGAAAATCGTCGTCCAGATTCGCTCAAAAAAGGTTTGAACTCAATAGCTAGCATCTCTAAACTGGGCGTTGTTATTGCGAACGCAAATAAACGTATGTGTGTGATGAAATTCCGAAACGGAATTACCACTGAATGTGGCCGGCCTGAGAGCGATTTGAAGTAACCGGTGGTAGCGGAGCGGTCAAACGCTTCTCGCTCGGGAGGTCGTGGCTTCGAATCCCGGCATGGACTTTGTTTTCTAATTTACGTACATTTGTGAAATTATATTAGCAATACCACTCCCGAACGGTGAAGGAAAACATCGTGAACAATCCTGAGTGTCTAAGGTGTTCACATACCTAAGCGCTTGAAATTGCCAATCCGCGGTGGGCGCGCGTCTCTCTCTGAGAGAAGGCCTGTGCGCATATAGGCTGTATCATTAGAAGTAACCGGCCCTTAGATTACAATTTTGTTTAATAAAAGTCCGTACTAATGTGATTCAAGTATGCACATCTAGTTATTTCTAGCACCACACAAAAGCCTATTGTGCCCTTTATCAGTAGTCGATACGCCCCAAGCTGAATGACTCGCTTGTTATACAATTTTCCAACACTGTTTAATAGTTGTTCAACTTGCCAGCCATTGTACTTGCAATGTCCTTTCGTTTGTGTAACGAAACATCAAACGTAAACAGAGAGTCGAAATCTTTATTTCGTTTGTCGGTTTAAAATAGCATAGACGTAAAACATTAAAACGGAAAGCGTTCACAAATGCACAATATGTACATGCGGAGTTTACAAAACAACCGTGGCGAAGGGGAGCTAGGGAAAAACATCGAGCTCCCGCCGTTTCCCACAGTGCGCTGCGCACTGCACCGCACATGCAGCTCGCGTGC
This sequence comes from Yponomeuta cagnagella, assembly GCA_947310995.1. Classification (NCBI taxonomy): domain Eukaryota; kingdom Metazoa; phylum Arthropoda; class Insecta; order Lepidoptera; family Yponomeutidae; genus Yponomeuta; species Yponomeuta cagnagella. Next base: position 14,531,735 of record OX371271.1, on the reverse strand, counting down.
CCAATAAAAAACCCAGTCGACGACCTATAGTGCGTCACGACCGCGCCACGATAAGGAACCTAATGCATTCCTTCCGACAACGCCGAACAAACATGGGGCGCTGAAGACGAGCAATTAAAAAAGTTTGTCCGCATTAAACTATGCGGGAACCAGCTGCTTGCCAGATGCACTCATTGAGTGCATTATGGGAGATATGTACTCAAGCAATGGCTAGGACAGTAAATTTTTTTTTCGGTCACGACGATAACTCGTCCATTAAAATGAACAGTCGAGTCTATTGTGAAGATTATCGCTCTCTAGGAGCATCCTGCAAAGTTCACTGTACCAAAGATACATCAGCACACAATGTAATTTGTCACAAATGACATACCCACTACCATTGTGTGTAGAACGCTCGTACGTGTGGTTAGCTACGAGCAGTATTTGCTTTGCTTTGCCCGTGTGACTGTGTGCTAGGGATAATCTTCTATTCATCTCTGTTGTTGTTTCCTACAGTATTATGATTGTCAGCTTAGCGCTCTCTATCACACACTGAATCAGTGAGTGCATGCTACATTGTTGGGACTCTATTCTTTTGCAGTATTCGAATAAAATCTTCCTTTCAATCTGAACTTTTACTTACAAATGTATCTTACAGGAAACTTTGGATTGGGTCGGTGTTAGATGCTTAGGTGTATCGCTCAGATTGAGTGAAATTGTTGCGTCACATAGTCGCTTATATCGCAGAAAATAAGACACTTATTTACTTATCAACTGACCTTTCTTCCTCATGGCCTGTTCCCACAGTAGTGAGGTAATCTCGTCGACCCACAGGTTCCTGATTTCCGGCTCTCGTGTCTCCATCTTATAGGACTTCATATTCCGCTTCTTATACCAGATGGAGAACTTGTACTGGTCATGTTCCTTCGCCGTGATGCCCAGGTCGTCAACTGGGATGTGGTCTTTGTACAAAAACAGCTCCACAGTCAGTTGCTGAAAGTTATACAATAATATTTTGAGTCGTGCGGCGTGTGGATCTGGTTTTGATATGTCATTTTGAATGTCAATAATCAGAGTGTTTGTTTTGGGGTATCCATAGACATAGACATCATTGTGTTTTGATTTGGCATAACTGCAAAAGGAATATTAAATTTTTGAATCTAGTACACCTTTTGAAGGGTTAATGGATTACAGCATGAACAGGGTTAACCTTCAAGTGTATCTCTGTAGTAGAGTGACATTGAATTCGTTACTAAAATTGTAAATAGAATGATTTAGAACCACATGACAGTTAAAAAAAAATTAAAGCCAAAAATATACTTCTCGGCTAGACCAAAAAAACCATCCAAGTGCGAGTCGGACTCGCGCACGAAGGGTTCCGTACCATTACCTGTACAACATTAGACAAAGATCGAATTTGAAAACAGCGCCATCTATAGAAACCAACAAGAAGCGTTTCACATTGACATTTAACGACATGACATCGGCGCTGTAAAGGTTACATAGATGGCCGCTAGATGACGAGCGCAGTCTTGAGACAACCATGGTTGTATGGGAGCCACCCTTAAATATTTATTTTATTCTGTTTTTAGTATTTTTTTGTTATAGCGGCAACATAAATACATCATCTGTGAAAATGTCATTTGCCTAGCTATCACGGGCCATGAGATACAGCCTGGTGACAGACACACACATAGACACACGGACAGACGGACAGACAGACAGACAGGCACACGGACGGTGAAGTCTTAGTAATAGGGTCCCGTTTGGCACCCTTTGAGTACGGTGCCCTAAAAATTACTCCATTTCATCATAAGCGAACCATATCAGCACAAAAGTTATGAAAATAAAAATATACATAATTTTAGGGTCTTATGGGCTGCACAGATTTGGCACTATCGTTCGGTTTGACGACGTAATCCGTGTCGCCGCGGTCCGCACGACTCTCGCGTCCGCTAACGCTGAATCGGTTTGATGATGATACCCGAATTATGAATGCAAAACCTCATACGTGTAATTTCGTTTTCGATGGAGACCAAGAACGAATTACAATTTAAAATCGACTTTGTCAAGTCTCACAACTTCTTTTTCATAGCCTTGAGTGAGGTAAAATAAAAAAGCAATATGTATTTTTATTGAGATCAAGAAATATTAAATTATTTGTGGGTACTGAAAGTAATTTACAATTAAAAATAAAATAAAAACTTTTTTTTGTTACACTTCTTATAAAATTGCTGAAATGGAATTTAAATGCTCTTTTATTTTAATTATCTTTTGACTCAGTTCCATATAATCACCGAAACAAAACACAAACACTCGCTGCACTTGCTTAACCACAACTCGGATTGATTGAAGACGACGCAACGCAAGGTGCAAAGTGCAAACCGTATCGCCCCGCACGGAGCCGCGCCCTCGGCAGCCCGCAACCCCCGCGACGCAACGAGCGTGAGCGGGAGAGAGTCAGCGATATCAACCAGTGTTGCCACCTTAGAGGTTTTCCCACCAGAACTGGTGCTTTTTCAAGGCTTCTAGTGGTATTTTTTATTTCAACAACTCAACACATAACAAACACTGGGTTCGATAATAAACACTGTGACACGAGATGATTACATACTACTTAGAAAATTACTCTTATTTATGTATTTTTTACGAAAAAAACATTCCTTAAGCGACTTTAAATTCACCCTGTATAGTAAATATTTTCTCCCAGCTAACCTTGGGTGATAGTTGGTTGGGTGTGGCTGTCAGGTAGTTGTGATTGTGATGACAATGCCATACAACCAAGTTAATGATAGGCATTTAAGAAATACCTTACAGTATATTAAAATAGGAAAGTATACGTTTTACTTTGTTAAAGAATAACAATTATGGCCGTCGACACACTGTCTGGGCTTTCCATGTTACCTACCTACATCTTAGTCATGCACGGGGTTTCGGGAGCGATAAATCGATCTAGCTAGGTTTCATTTATTGAAAACCTCGTTTTATTCATGTTTTAAGGCAATGAAAAAGTGCACAATATCATTAGAATAAAAAGGTAAATTTCGCCAAACCTCTACAATGTTGTAATAGCTCAGGTGGGAAATGGGGCTGTCCCGCAACCTGAAGACGCCGGTTCGAGTCCAGATGTCACCAGTTCGGTTATTTTTACCCTTTTTTTCATCGTATCTAAATATAATTTCCAAAAAACACGATTAACCAAAAAAATACCGAGCAACGCGCGGTCATCCAGGTACTCATATATTATATCAGTTCAAGCAGTCTTATTGCTTTGACATAAGTAGCACAATCAAACAAACGTTTATAGTTTTTGGATGGCTAATTGGGTCTGACATGGTGTCTCGCTGGCGTAATCTATTTTTTTATTTCAATAATATTTGTATACATAATAAACGATAAATGTGATCTCAGGGTTCGGTAGGTAATAAAATTATGAACAATTAAATAATTTTTTTTGCTATACCTACTTAATTTCTGATAAAGAAAAGTGGTTTCCAAAATTATTAATTTTAGTATCAAATTTCCTCAATTAAAAACTAGGTGCCGGATGGAGAAAAATGTCTTGAACGTCCGTAATTTTATTATCTATAAAGATGTTAGATTGTGCGAGCGCTATAGCGGAAGTAAATAAAGATGTGTTCGTACTGGTGGTTGGCCAGTTTTTATTCAAATCAATCCTCAGTATCTGCGGAGCGTAATTTGAACAGAAACGATCATTCTATCTCCTCTACCATTACAGTGCCATTTTAGCACAGCTAAAATCGGCGAGCCGTACTAAATTAGTTATGTGCCGACCTTGGTGAGGTTAGTAGCTCTTCGGGGCTATAAAAGCGCTATAATTGGACAGTATCCTACTGCTATAACCTCTAATGTTATATCGCTTTAGTTGTAATGGAATTGTTTTTCTGGACTACTATGGTTCGTTCCTTATGAGGACGGTTTGTTCGAGTTACATAAAAAGTGGCAATTATATCAAGCTATTGCTCTTGATATCTACAAAGTATTTTTTCCCCTTTTCCTTTTCGAAAGATATAGATGATCTAGAATAAAACTGTAACGTTTTTAACAATAAGAAGGTCCATTGAAGTGGAGGTCGATGTCAATACGGGATTTGTTTACATTTTTGAAACATGCATGTCTGACTCTATTTGCCTCTTCTTACCTACACAGAAATCGATAATTGAATCTGATCACTTCAGCACGGGCTTGCCTAGTGAAGTGTTCAGGCACATACTGCATTCTAAACTAAAACATATACTTTTTGAAGAAATAAATATTACACAGTGTTAAATAAGTAAGACAAAGCGAGGAAATTAAATGCATTAATTCAATGAGTTTGCGAACATAAAAAATAATGAACAGGCAGGTAGTGGTGGCCGGAAGGAATTCGAAAATTAAATAGTTTTGATACCCTGTGCTGCGTGTAAACATTTTCAGTCCCAAATACAACAAGTGATTCGCCACAAGCAATAACATAGATATATCTACATTGTGGTCCGTAAAGCCTCGGTAGAAGGTTTATTTTCAATTGTTTGCTAGACGGCTGTGCGACCAGGCCAGAGTGAAAACTCCATAATGCAATTACAACAGCAAACGACTGAAAAAGCTGCAATGAGCTGGATACAAGCAGAGCATAGCGAAATTATAAATCCGAATAACTTTGTTCTTTAGTTATTGCATTACACTGTTCGTATTTTGTGGAAGTATTTTCATAGTTCATACATTTAACCGTTGTGCAACATCTATACAAATTGTTGTATTTTACACCTTACTTTTAAAACTTGCGTTCGATAAATCATTCTTTCTTCCTTTCTTTACTTTTAGAAGAGTTAGAACATATATAGTCAAAGAGCGTATAGTCGCATAAGCTCTTTTTGCGTGGAAGATATGTAATGTCAGCCTTCCACTTTGGCCCGAATGCAGTAAAGTCCTACTAGTGCCCACTCTAAATCTGTTTGCGTACTGACTGATTAATTTCTCGAACACTTCCTAGATGTTTGTATGAAAAACCGACCAAGTGCGTGTCCGGCCACGCATAGTGTAGGGTTCCGTAGAAAGAGGAGGTTTTATCTGCTTTACACAACTAACAACTTCATCAACGTAATTTGGACGCCCTACTTTAACAAAAAAATGCGCTTTAAAGCTTAATATTTCGCCAACGGAACCGCAAACGGAACTAAATAAAAAATAATATGATGTAGGCGAGAAAAAAAAATTGCATCCCTAATTTAGTTGTAGGGTACCCGACATTTCTTTAGAGTAAAAAAATTTTTTTAAAACATTTTATTCTACCGTTTTGTCGGCGTGATTAATTAACCAAATTTCAGTTTTCTCGTCTCTGAGCTAGGCCGCGGCTGAGGTGTATGAGAATGTTGTAGGAATTCTATGCCATGGCCACTTAAAACGTCAACTCAATCCCATTGAAGGCCGCCGTACTTGATATATGTACAAATGGCCTTAGTCTGGGTGTATTGCCATGTTTGTGATGTCCTTGTCTGGTTACCTTAGTACAGGGTAATCTAGTTGGGATCAGGACTAATGTGAAAGTAATTTTGCTCGATTGTATTAATTTCTTGACGTTCGGCCGGTCGGACGTTCCAAGTATCCCTGAAAAGTCCTAGTGGAGAGGGACAAGCTCCAGGTAGACGGTTCGAGGGAGGTACGGCAAGACAAGAAAAGATAGCGACTTTTGGTTGCGGTCCATTATGGATCGCTGAGCTAGCTAGAATGAATGAATGAATGAATTATTTTTTTCCCAACTCTACTAGAGACCCTGTACTTGCAGAAATGCAGCGGGCGACTATGCGACGCGCCGTCCGGGCCGCCACGCCGGCCGCGGCGCCTCCATTGTGTAAAGCTATTTCTGTAATATCAGCTCAATAATTTACTGCCACCCGATTAAGGCGATGAATTTGTAAGAGCTACGAAGATTTTTGTATGGGGCCTGGCATAGTTCATAGTGGCGCCCTCTATATTTTTTTCAATTTCGTGGAGCATGATGAAACCTAGCTAGATCGATAGAGGACAAAAAAGTAAACAAGAAATTATTAAAGTCACCATGTCCTAAAGTGGCACGTTTAGGAGTTATTGAGCTTTGAAGTTTGTATGAGATTTTTATAAAACTTAACTTTTGAATCATTTTTCACTAAATACTGGACTATATGCTTGGCACCTGTGACTCGTTGCCGATTCTTGACTAAATTGCTAAATAAGTCGTAGAAAAAACACCCAGTTTATTATAGATACCGTATATTAAGGCACCCGAGCGTAGCGAGGATGCTTACAATGCGAGGGTATTACGGGAGCTTTTATCAGAGTTATAAATCTGCTTTTCATCAATCCTATCAGGTAAATAAATAAAATAGTGTATTTAAAGGAAAATTCACCACCTAAACCTATCTATATTAATTAAACTGTAGGTTTTATATTGACATGTTTTGAATTTTAATCGAATTGAACGAATTGGATGCATGAATAATACTATAATTTCATGTATATAAGTAGGTAGGTACCTACTAGACATAGCTACCCAGACTTTAAAAAACATCAAAGTAGGTTTGAATCCCCGAGAAAACTCATATCAAGTGACAAATTCAGTGATGAAACTCAGTTAGTGGAAATTCCATACAAACTTCAAAGCTCAATAACTCCTAAACGTGCCACTTTAGGACATGGTGACTTTAATAATTTCTTGTTTACTTTTTTGTCCTCTATCGATCTAGCTAGGTTTCATCGTGCTCCACGACATTGAAAAAAATATAGAGGGCGCCACTGAGACTATGCCACTAATCTTCGTGGCTCTTTCAATGTCTTGTCGCGTCCGCGCCAGCCAAACTGAACTCTTTATTTAGCCGTGTCTCTCAACGAAATAGTTGTTGTTTTATCGTTTTCTAATTTTTATTAGTATTTGAGCTATTGGTGTGCCCAAATTTTCCGACGTAAAACATCAAAAATGTTTTATGTTTTAAAATTCTGTTTACAAACTCAACTGAACCTTAATGAACGGTCATCCCGTTATCTAATTGTGGGATGGAGAACAGTGGCGTTGTAAATAATAGGTACTACTTGTTCAGAAGTTCGTACATGCGTCGGTTGATAAGCGCACATATTTTTGTTGTGGGTAGGTACAACTTGATAAATTGGTGACTCATTTTATCGCGCGTGAGTCAGATGCAGAGCTTCGAAAAAAATGCATATTTTATTTAATAAGTACACTTACAACGAACTTAAAGTATTTACCCAGCGAGCCGGCTTAGATAAACACATGTAAAGAAAGTGTCATGTACAGATTGTTACGACTTTAACATATACCTAAACAACTTTACTGTTGCGAGTCATCCCATTAGCGGAGTCAATTGTTTCTAAGTATTTGGACAACTTTCACTCATTTCCGAAGAAATCGAAAACGATACGTAAAGACTAATTTTTAAACGCTGTTGCTATAGTAATGCTTTTATTTACTTGCAATAATTTAGCCATCGTATCTTTTAATTTAATTTAAATTAAAGCATCTCTTTTTCACACCACTTCGGTTCGTTTGTGTGAAAAGTTTCACAAATTGAACTTTTGCTTGATTATCTGATTAATCTACTTATGAAATGTCAAACCAAATATTTACATCACTCATCCTCACACGATTTCTCGTGTAATGCTTCGGTCACACACAGCGACTAATCGCCGCGAGTATTCGCTGTGCGTGACATATGACAGGCTATTCGCTGCGAGTAGATTCGCCGCGAGTTGAAGTCGGCGCACCTAGAATTGAGCATGTTCAATTTTACTTGCTGCGAATGCGCACTGACAGTCGAAATTCTCGTATAGAACTCGTTGTGTGTGACAGTCAGGCAGCGAATTGTCGCTGCGACTAGTAGTCGCGGCGATTGCACACGCAGCGACTAGTCGCTGTGTGTGACCGAAGCTTTAGAGTTCCCTACAGAAAGTGTTTAAGGTCTAGTACCGTAAGCCTTATTCAAAGTCGAATTGAAACAACGCAAAAACTGGTAACCGTTACATCTGTCAGTGATTGTCGAGACCACTTCCTAGGAATAAAACTTACCTAGGTAAAAATATATTGTTTTAATACAAATTGACCGCACTGAGATTAAAAATAAATATATAATTGAACATTTGAAACGTTTGATTTCAAGAAGCTGATTGATTATCGACACTCCAGAAAATATTACTAATAAAGTTTTGCGATATTTTAATAACACTCACCTTTCTATAAACAGCTGTGAGCAGCACCAGCTTGTCAAACAGGAACACCCTCATGAGCTGTCGTCTCCGGCGTGCTGTGTCCATGGCATAGAACTCATTTTGCCTCAACAGCCTCCCTTGGTTCAATAGGTTGATGTGTGGCTGAAAATAGGATTAACATCAAATATTTAAAGTGGAGAAAAATGGTGATTCTTCGAAAATTTTCGTAATGGAAAGAATCACTATATATCCTTCCGAAAAAGTTCACATTTGATTACTCAGCAGATCATTCATTGAAAATTGTTAAATGCATCTGGGGCCTGTTTCATAGAACTACATTCTACGACAATCCGATGTACATTGCAAACTCGATTAATCCACAGAATATCATGTACAAAGGCTCTGCTACGCAATGTACATCGTATTTTCATAATAAACATTCGAGTTATAGTTTTATGCAACTCGGCCCAGGTCAATGGCATTATCAGTAAACGTAACACAGCTTTAAAATACTATTTAATGCATCAGTTTTGTATTAGTAAACGTATAAAATGTGTCTACAACACAAACGATTTGGTTTAATTACATTGTATGTAAGTTAAGAACACAAGAAATGAAAGTCAGACTAAACTATTCGACATGATGAAGTAAACCGTAATGTTTAAAGTACCATTACAATGAGCTTATAAACCTATCCAATTCGCTGCTACATAACACTTTAACAATAACTTGAATGCGCTAACCAAAACAATTTCGCACTAATAATAGACTACACTTTCCACAAACACAAGAATTGTCTTTACCTGCTCCTAGATGTGTCGGTAGCTTTCGCGTCGGATTTTCATAAAAATAATCCTAGATAAAAAGTACCCGAAACCGGCGTGCGTGCATGCAACGACTTATGAATGTTGAGCAAGCGAAAGTAATCGGTCAGGATCGTAGCAAGTGGAAGTCCCTGGTCTCTGCCTACCCCTCTAGGATACAGGCATAAGTTTATGTATGTATTTATGTACGTAATGCTATGCATCTCCGAATTCGGTAGTTTAGTTTATTCGGAGCCCGAATTTGATGTCTTTTAAATTAGATATAGGATGTTTCATGGTAAACTGCACAATTATATTTGTCTGCGTTCATAACATTGCAAGAAACGCTGCCATCATAGAACTATTGCTTTAGCAATAAGCCTGCCAATTGCACTGGTGCGCCTTTGTAAAAAAAATGTGTTTGTTTTTGTTTCCTGTGTACAAGAAGATTCACATCTCACTTACAAAAGACCCCGTAGGGTTCTTTTAGGGTTCCGTACCCAAAGGGTAAGGTAGGGTCCATTACTAAGATTCTGCTGTCCGTCCGCCCGTCCGCCCGTCCGTCCGTCCATCCGTCCGTCTGTCACCAGGGTGCATGTCATAAACCGTGATAGTTAGACAGTCGAAATTTTCACAGATGATGTATTTCTGTTGCCGCTATAACACTAAATACTAAAAACAAAATAAAATAAATATTTAATCGGGGCTCACATCCACAGACGTGACTTTTTGCTGTTTTTTGCTCGATATTAATAATGGCAACAAGTAGACGCTTTAAATATTCAAATGTTGTATAGATAATGGTACGGAACCCTTCGTGCGTGAGTGCAACTCGCACTTGGCCGGTTTTTATTATTATTTTCCGCTGATTCTGGCCCTGTAGGAAAATAGAAAAGTGGCGGCCTCCTGCCACAAAAACATCATTATTATGACATCATTGTGTCATGAAAACTATTGTTGTTATGATTGTTATCAAACAGCACTCACCGGGCAATCCCTAATGTTTTCCAAAGCCATGATGCCATCGATTGCTGTCAGTACGCACTCAATCATCGTCTTGGCTTGCTTAAGGCTCTCAAGAGGTGTCTCATCACTCTCCGACGACTCTCCATTACTACCGCCTGTTTCGTCACTCGCTACACTCAGCTTAGAGATCCTAGAGTCCGAATCACACACTTCATTCTCATAGTTTGTGTAGGTCTTGACGAGATCATCTAGGAACAGCTTGTAGCGCGGTATCCTTTGCACGGGCTCCAGTAGGTAGCTCGAAAGGTCGAGTCTGTCGCCTAGTTGCTCCTGTTTTTCCTGAAAGAGTAACGCTGATGATTAGTGTCGAGTCATTGATGCGTACAATAACAAAACATTGAGTGACTGGACTTTTACAAGAAGATTCACAGGAATGAAATTTCTGCCAGCCAACCAAATCTTATTACATGATTCATCATCATCATTATCATCATCAGCCATTTGACGCCCACTGCAGGACATAGGCCTCCTTCGTGGTTTTCATAACCATGAGGGGTTTTGCCATAATCGCCACGCTTGGAAGATGCCGCTGCCCGTCTCCTGGTTTTCCGTAGTCGCCTTCTACGAAATCCATGGAAGGAAATGGAGTGACGCTATTCTTAATCCGGCGCCACACGGAATCACATGATTGTCCACTATTTTATTATTGTCCACTACCGCTGCCGCGGGCTTGCAGCGCGTCTGGCATGTTTGCGGATGCACAGGCGGATGGTTTTCATGCTGTGCTCCGGAACCGATCTGCCGCAGCGCTCTGCAGGCTCCGCGCCAGCACGAATAGCATCCTGACTATGATAGCGGACAGGGTGGATAGCCGATACACAGAAATGTGGGCCGAGAGACACAGAAGTCTCTGTAAAATTACGTACAAAAAGTAGCACCTAATTTCGTAAGTAACATAGTTTTTAAGTCACCGTTCTTACTAACATTATATGGGTACTGCCTGAAATAATGTTTTTTTTTTATTATTTATTTGTTATAATATTCTCAGTCACCTTGTGCATTTTAGTCATAACTTCACCTATAAAGTTGGCCTAGGTAGAGTGGCCACTAGATGGTCCAAAATCACCTAGCCTAGATGTAAGAGGCTTAGGCTGAAGCTTAGTTACACCACTGGGCCGACTCGGCCATGCGAAATAAACCTCGAAAGGTAGGTACAGTCAACAGCACATATACCTTTAAATTTTAGTTACAAAGGAACCTATAACATAACAGAGTAGAGTGCAGGCATGAAAACGTCGATGTATAAACTGTCTGTACTAAATATTTTGTGCATCGACAAGGTTTTTCATGTGACTGTACATAGATAACGTGTTTATCCTTTAACGTTATCGTCGTCGATTTAGTGAAACGCCTAGATGAAAATCGTGAGTGTCGCCTTTCACCAGTATTAAGAGATCGCGGCCGGCTGATATGTGATCTCTCGATCGAAACCACCTCCAGGCTTCAGGCTAACTGGAGCACAAGTTTAGATGAACAAACAAGTAGACCAACTAAAAACGTGAAGGAAATGGGGCGTAACCGCTCAGAAATACTCATGTATGACATGCTTTGAAGCGAACACAAAGTTATAAATAACAATGATTGCGGACGAATCATTTCATATACTTTAAAAATGTCAAGAAATTAAACAATAGTCTACAATAAAAAAAAAACAGCATCTGTTTCAAAAACATAGTATCATCATGGTCTATCACTTTGACTTATTATCTCGAGACTCCCTTTCAATCAGTTAAGAATGCACCCACTCTTTGCCCAGCAGTGGGGCCTAAATAATTTAAAAAAACTATGGCCTTTGCATCTACGTAATGAGACCATTGTGAAACCTTCACTCACACTAGATGGGTGAAGGGACCACTCGGACGCTGCAGTGCCTGAGACGTTGTTTCTTAGATGGCGCCTAAATAAAGTTACATAAAAAATACCAACTTTTGTATTCGCACAGTTGAACCAGTCACGCCTGTTAATTTTTGTCTCACCGTTATCTACGCTGACTGCCGACCACCTTTCCGCTAATCAATCACCCAAGTCGCCTTGTGCAAGTTTTAAATGCTTACCTAATTACTACAGCCGCCTTGCTGATGACAAATAAAACCTGAAGCTGGTTTCCTTATAACATACCATGCAGTTAAACAAAACATTAGGGCTGTTCGAATTGAACGGGGGCTGTAATTAATCTAAAGCCGGGTCTCCTGCTCGTGTTCTGTCATGTAACATTACACAATCGGTTTTCAATACTCCAAATGAACTTTTTATGTTGCTTCCCCTAGCCACGAAAATGTTCTTCGCAAAGAAAACAGAATATTCTGTGTAATGTTTCATGATAAAACACAAGCAGGAGGCACGCCTTAAGTCAAACTCATTAAACACAGCTGAGAAGCGATTACAAGACGTGCGAGCGAGTTAACGGTGAGCCTACGCCATACAGTTAGGTGATTGTTTAACTGTGCAGCCGCAAGCCTACACATATCTCCGCCGATGCGGAAATGACATACTGCACTTATGTGTCCGGCATGCTCAGAAATATTTGTATCGAGATGGAGGGTGTTAATTTTCGAACAAAAAAAATCAATAGGTACCTATATAATTTTATGTCATGTGCTCTAGTGTACAATAAAGACTATTCTTATTACTAATATATATAGCTTTATATATATAAAGCTTCTTATCTTATAAAGTCGGTCGGAATCATTACCGAAACATCTCCAATTTTGATTTAAGTATGCATAAATATTAATATTTTTTCCTAGGTACAAGTCAAATGTTAATATTATAAAATTACTTCGAGCAGTCACTTACTCAAATAGTGTATTTTGAAATGTTCCAATGATGATTTCGACCGACGATATTTTTGCATCATTACGAAAAACTTTTTATAGCAACCATGTCTGGGGAATCAACGGCTTAGCAGATTTGAACAATGGGCATATTTTTGCAGACATTCATGTAGTATTTCATTCATTTCTTTCCAAGAAACCTTTATTGAAATGTTACTCTTTAAATCTGTTCGGGTAAACTAATTTGAAATTTCGACGCGTAATATTTTCAAAACATTGGGATCTCGACCTTGCCATAAAACGCTGCAAGTTACTCGTCCATTACGTGCTAACATTTTTGATAATATTTTAATAATCCAAAAATAATATTCCTATTACCTAAATGTTTGTGGATAAAGTAGTCGGTTTTACAGTTTAGCAAGCGCAGCTTTCGGATCGGCGTTAATACCCTGTATATTATGTGAATCGCCGTCTTGCTTTACTCAGTGGAAAGAGAGTGAGATGGCACGCTCCATGTCATCGTATCGAGCTTGACTGGGCACAAAGCGTGACGTGCCTACGTACTTACGCGCCTAGAACGGACTCCAGTGTACAGCTTTGACGATTCGCACTTGGGGCAATAAACACAGTTATATGAGAACTGATATCATGGACATATTACGCTTTAAAATTATTTTACTGATATGCTTTAGTTAAGCTGTTGGTGCCGGCTGCCGTCGATAGATGGCAGTCGTTAAGCCAAGTCAGAGGCCTTAGGGCGGCTTGACAACTTCTGACAGTAGACGAGCCACTAGTCTACAAGCCTCCACCAATCCGGACTTGGCCCCCGTGGTGAAGTAAGGCCTATACCTTCCTCAGGGAAGAGACCCGTGCCCCTCGGTGGGGACATAATGGGTTGATGATGACGACGATGCTTTAGTTTGCGCGAAAGTGGTCGAATACCATTAGAATCCGTCCCTCAGTGCGAGTGAGTGTAATAAGAATACAATAAGACGTACTATGAACAGCAATTCTTGACTTAAGTAAATGTATGGAAACCTAAAAGATAGATTAGATAATTAGCAAGTTAACTTAAGCTGTCAAAGCAGTCTGCAATGAACTCAACAAAGTAAATATCACAAGACGTTGAGATCTGATCATAAGCAGCCTATGTACGTCCCACTGTAGGGCACAGGCCTTCTTTCCAGAGAGTATGAGCATGATGTTTTCCTTCACCGCTAGCGAGTGGTATTGCTACTATAACTTTACAAATGTACATAACTTAGAAAGAAAAGTCATAGGTACATGCCTGTACTTGGAATCGAACCTAGGTCTCCCGCTTCAGAGTCCAATGTTCTACCCACTAGGCTACCACCGGTCTATTGGTCAATATGCGTGTTTCAAATAAAAAATATTGATCATTACGCGTTGGGAGCGTCATGTGAACGCAGGCATTGTCGGACATTACGAGTCATCATTCATATGCGGCAGCCCATAATAAGAAATAGCGATCGATTTAGTTTTTGCGGTGTCTTGTCTTGTATGGGGTGCCGTAACAACTAGATGTTGTTAGATATACCACATCAAAAACAGACAGCCTTAGACATCGATTTCTATGACATAGTATAACCACTATAACTTACGGTAAATGTACCACAAGGGACTTACTGCAGAGGTAGTTTCAATATTAATATTCTCAATTCCCAGGCAGTAGATGTAAAAAAATCAAGTATAACTCTTTATACACATAAACATTCGAATTTTCCATCGTTTCATGTTTTGTGAATAAACTTCAGTTCAGTCATATTTTGATTCCGTAAATAATTTCGAAAGTTCTCAACAAAGTGAAGTGGCGTTTAAAATTGGAGGCGAGAAAGCGCGCTATAAACTATCACAGAAGTAAAGCGAAAAAACAATGCTGAAAAGCTTTAATTATTCTTAGGCAGATACAATCATATTAAACAACCAAATGGAAACAACTTACTTGGAAAAATTGTTTATGTTCGAACACCAGTCTCGTCGCTCTCTTATTATTTCTAGAATACATCACGTACATGTTGAACTTTTGTTCCTGAAAAATTAATAAGCAGCATTAATAGGAAGTAATATAGATACATTAAATAGGGAATAATTGCTGGCTAGCCCAACCAAAAGACCGCAATTAGTAACAATATAGTGAATCATCAAGTCGTGCCTACCGCACCGTCCCTATTGTCATTCATTGCAAAACAATATGGTCATTTCGTTAGGTACAGTTGACAGCAGATCAACATTTACGTGTTATTTACAATATCATCCGCAACGCAACCGAGTACAGTGCACGCGCGTAAAGATTGACATGCTGTCAACTGTCAGCGTCACGGGTTGTCAACCGGGAACCTGTGACATAATATGATGAGTCAAGAACCTTTTCTTGTACCATGGCACACAGCGTCTCCACCATGGCACAAGCTTTGTTACCGGTTTCGCATTTTATTATTTGTAAGATTTTATGTGTGTTGTGGTATCTGAATAAACTTTTTTCAATTTTAATTTCAATTTCAACTGTAGCTACTCCAGTAATAGCTTTTTAAGTTTTTATCCTTCACGTGGCCCGCAACCGGCCAGCGTCTGATGAATGTGGATGATGCGAAAGAGGTAGGTATGTCAGGATCGTGGCGAAACCTCGGTCTCTAACTACTACCCCTCCGGCGGGATAAAGGTGTGAGTTTATATATGTATATTGTATTCCAAACATTTATCTGAATGTAAATTAACCGTTGATGAAAATCGATAAAATACAGATAAAGTGGGCGACCACACAATAGAGTGAAAACATTGCAATACGATTTTCTAAATAAGAAGAAGAACAAAAACATTTATTTAACGCTACATACTCGTACATAATTACAGAGAATTAATAGGGTCCCTTACCCTTTGGATACGGCATCCTAAAAAGCAATACGCAGGGCTTGTCGCAGGGCTAAGAGGCACGCACCCATTCATACATACATGTACTCACACACTCATACACTCATACATACTCATGCACTCATACACACACACACACACACACACACACACACACACACACACACACACACACACACACACACACACACACACACACACACTTAGCACGTTTCTTGTTTGTTTCTTTTAATTACCACTAGTCTGGTGACTGCGGATTCTTAGTTAATGCATAATTGTTTTTTTTTTCTTTTTATTTATTATTTATTTATACAAACTTTTATTTAACGTGTACCTACCTGGCTTAACTCCTGCTCTAAATGTCAACCTAAGAGCTGGGGAGTGCTGAAAACCAGCGTCGGTTACTACCTGGTGGTAGCCGACATGTTAGCTGAGCTCTCTCCAATTACCAAAATGGTTAGACGTGGTCTAAGAAGAAATATAAATCTGCTATTATTGCTTTTTAAATTGTTTGTGTTTTGGTAATAAACGATTTCTATTCTATTCTATTCTATTCTATTCAATACAGAAAATAAAGCAGATATAAAACAAAACAAGAAGAAAAGTGAAACTCCGAGTGAGGGAAATAAAGACTAAGGCCGACTTGCACCACTTTCGTAAATGTGGGTTAAACAGCATTTAACTAAAATTGTTCATACAAAAGTCGAATCAATTTAAATGGCGACTTCATTGACATGTAAGAAGTGGTGCAAGTCAGCCTAACGGTCCTATTTATAAAAAAAACACGATTCCATAAAACACTCCTCAGTTTAAATAGTCTGTGGTACAGGGAAAAACGTAACCACGGATTATTATTTAAACTACCTCTAGGAGGCGTTTTAAAAGTTGTCCTTAAAAACAAGACCGTAAGAGTACAGTAGGTGTATTGAGTAATCGCGATGTTGCATTGTCGAACAATTTTCAACGCTACCGTCAGCGGTATGGACAATATAAAATAGTACTGCCAAAATACTTGACCATTACTTATGTTGTTATAGCGTCCATTACTATTTAACTCCAATGAAACCTAGGCTTTAACGTACCCAAGGGTAAGGGACCCAAGAGTCCGCTGTCCGTCCGCCTCCGTCCGTTTGTCACCAGGCTATATCTCATGAACCGTGATAGTTAGACAGTTGAAATTTTCACACATGATGTATTTCTGTTGCCGCTATAACAACAAATACTTAAAAGAGAATAAAATAAATATTTAAGGGGGGCTCCCATACAACAAACGTGATTTTTTTGCCGTGTTTTGCTCTATATCAATAACGGCAACAGGTAGATGCTTGAAATATTTAGATGTTGTATAGATAATGGTACGGAACCTTTCGTGCACGAGTCCGACTTGCACGTGGCCGGTTTTTTTTCTTTATAGTCATGTTTTTAATTTAAACAGGTACAAAAATGCAAGATCCACTTGTCTCCAAAAAAGTATAACGTCGGTACTTTCGACGAATCCGATTAATTCGGATAAAGATTGAACGCGGACGAGGCGTGAGACCGAAAGGCATCGTGCGTGGCTAATGACGCTGTAACTGGGGACATTACGTATACCTCTATTATCTGCTCAGAGAAATTGACGTGATCATTATGTCGTAAGGTTTTTGTATCAATTTATTTATCTGCAATGATTTCTCTTTAATATATTTTGAGACAGCGCATTAAATATTCCCAGGCAGTGACATCCCTAGATATTTGTGCTAGGCTAACACATTTATATGTATTTTCCAGGTTCCAGGGCGACTGAGTGGTAGTTTACCTACCCAGTGCAGTAGTGAGCTACTTAACTACATCAGTAAAATTCGTAGTTCCTGAATCATATTAATTAGCATTTGTTATTTTTTTACGCCTTCAATTTTTCATTATTTTAAATTACATTTTAAGTTGTTTTCCGATTTTTCTGATTTGTAGACGCATCATATGATAGCTAAGTAATAGATGTTACAAAATAGAATGAATATTATTTTATGTAGAACAATTACTAAGACGCAATTACAATTACCTTGGTAGAGCGCGGAAAGCGCGAATTTTTGCAATATCAGGGTTTTTTCTAAGTATGAATAAAGTTTTTAACTTTATGAAAACTTTATGTAAACCTAGATATTCTTAATTATAAAGTGATTGTAAAACACAAATTTAGATATTTCAGATTTCTCGTGTATTTTCATAATAAACAGTTTAATGTAAAATAAGATCCAATGTAAGGAATTGCGCATATTAGAGAAAACCCGTATATTCCGTACCAGAAAACTTTATTTCATAAGTTGGAAACTTACATACAAAACTAGTGCTATAGGGGTAAGCAGAGATCAGGATTAGTCACTTATTTCAATTCAAACAAAATACTATCCAAATCAACTGCTACTAAACTACTGCAAACGGTTTATTAAACAAAAGTTAATAAATAAAATTGAGTATGGGTATTTCCTTTATCCATGTGATGAATGAATGACTCAGGATCAGTAAATAACCAAACACAATTAATTTCAACGATTGTAATGATACCCGACAAATAACTTGACCAAATGATTATGACTTCGCAAGGACACATTTCGGGTCATTGGCGATCGCGGGATGTGACTTTACGTGTATATATTTTACATGTTCATCGCAAACATTTATGCTGAGCAAACCCCTTTTTATCAATATCCCTAAGTTTAGAATTATTTATATTATTATGATTTTTTTAAATGTAATTTGATGTCATAAATACATTTTTTTTCAATTTCAATTTCAAACTCATTAGTATGTAGTATGTAATTTGATAGTTAGAAGATTGGAATGGTCAGGATTTGGTGAGCGTAATTAGGCGCCTGATGGTGTAATGCCCGGCAGTTAATTTGCACAAAAGTCCCGACAGGATGAGTTTGCGGTGAACACGTAAAATACATACACGTAAAGTATATATACGTAAAGTCACATCCCGCGACCGCCAATGACCCGAAATGTGTCCTTGCGAAGTCATAGTCATTTGGAGCGCGTAATATAAGAGCTGATTTGTTTAGATTCAGGGGAAAAGTATCTAGAACGGTGAAAAGGTACACATCACCAGTGAGCCCAAACGATACGCATTATTTACGCAAACCAAGAGTTCAGAAATGACAGGGCATTTTTCTTACAATAGAAAGAATAGCGAGAACTTTGGACCACAATAAGATGTGCGGAACACAATGGAGGTCATCTCAATTCGTGATCCGTGGAAAGCATAGGTCACGATGAACCAAGTATTTTCTACAAGGTTAGCTGATAATCGCTGAACAAAATTACAATTTTCAATCACGAACGCCTCCAAACGGTATTTTCCTCGTCGCGTAAATAATTCAACCATAAACCAAGTATAAAGGTCAGTGGCCTGTCGTTGTTTAAGCTGCTATTTTGTATGTAGTTTTGCTTATGAAATTACCATATCATTAAACAAAGTTTGAGACACCCGCGCGCTATTCGCTGTAATTTTACTAAGAGTGAGATGGAGAGAAAAGAATGACGTTATTCAAACGACACAATGTAACCTATGTTTCTTAAAGTTATTAATAATCTCATTATCCTTAGTTGTTTTCATGTCGTGTACAAAAAACCTCCTGTACCTTTTTCACGCGTTTCGCGATGAACCGGTTACGGTTGAGTCCGTATTCATCTGTTTTTTGCGTCGTGTATAATTCCAAAAAGGCAATTTAAATAATCCCTAAACCAGCCGAAAGTCACCTAAATATGAACAAAGATTCTTTGAAATACGTACGATCAAGGTTAAGAGAGATTCTTAAATCATGAAATGAATAAACCATATTTGAACGATTTCCATCAAAGGAATGTTTACATGCAATTGTCACCTGCCACAGAGTTTGTCATACTTACAAATCTCCTAAAGCACTGTCCCAACTTCCTGAGATCGTTCTCGCACTCTTTGAGCGCGGGGAGGAACTCCTCGCTGTGGAACCGGTGTATCCTCTCGATGTTGGCGAAGATGTCTGGCTTGAGCAGCCGCATGGCCGGTGCCACGTCGTCGTGGACCACCTCAGGAATATAGTCCTCCACCACGTGCCGGATTCGGTCTACGTAGACAGTCTCCGTGTGTATGAGCTCGTTCACGCGCTCGGTCAATCGCCTGTGGAAAGTTTTTTTTATGGTTCACAAAACTGCTAGCATTAAGCAGAAATGCTTTAGAGCTGAAACTAAACAACTTATTTTCTTAGACTAAAGCCGACTTGCACCACATTCTGAAATGTCATTTAAATATTATTTACCCGACTGCGGCGAAGTCCAAAGAAAAACTAAATCGAAATTGAACAAAATGTCTTTATCATTATTATATTACGTTAAAAAATCATAATAATATCATCATTTATTATAAACTTAAGATAAAAGGGGGGGTGTTTGGTGTATGTATTTATATAAGTATGTCCGATTCTATTTTCCCTCATAAAGCCTTAACCAGTGGTCAGATTTTGACAAATAAAATCTCAATCAAATCTCTCATTCATCGGGGTTGTGCGTGTGTCATAAGGCTTTATAAAGTCCGAATCGGACCTAACATAAAAGTAAGAAAAATCACTAAAAAGACCAAAACTGCTTGAACTATAAGTGAGAAATGTTCCATAGGGCAGATAAGGCCATACCCAAAACATAAAATATTTATTATCTGTACCTGTATTTTCTCCAAATAAAATAAATTAAATTAAAAACTTTAATAAAAAATAATCATCCAAAAACAAAAATAGTAACTCATTACTAGGTACCTAGGTTGGTCTACTGCTGATCCTTAACTATGAAGGAGCACCCTACTGCTGATTCTTAACTATGAAGGAGGCGGGACCAACCTAGGTAGGTACTTATGCCACTATTCTGACTCCCACCACTTTCCTAAATATGGCCCAAGTGACATTGAACCAAAATTATTCATGCAAAATTCAACCAAAACGGCTACCTAAATGTCACTCAATAATATTGTTTGAGATGTGAAATGGATTCCTTTGCAATGTTTGTGCGGGTGAAGGAAAATTCGATATCCAAGATTTTCGTATTGTAAAACACGGACGAAAACCTTGGATGTGCGTATAGAGAGTAATGTTTATAAAATCTAGAGCCCATGATTTGCTTAAGTAGTTTAAAAATAATCCGACACTTCAGATAACGAAGAAGTTTCTGGGTCAAGAACGCTCTTTTTACACGCTTCCTCGTTGGTTTGATTCAGACATTTGATTTTATTTATTGTACAATCGACAACACGTTAGGCTTTACGTGGGTTCTTTTAGGTTGCCAGCGACTACCAGCGTACGTATTTCATTACTTTACAACGGTAGCGTAAAAGTTCATCAGTTGTCGACTGTACTTAGATTCGAATAAACGGCTAGGCGCGTTAACATGAAACAATAGATTACCAGTATCACGATGACAGATGACGGAACACACATTGCGACAACAAAATTATAGCACGAACATGGCACGCGCATCACTGCAAAGTGCAAAAAATGTAAATACACGTAGTCGCGACCTTGCCGATACGCCACCTACATGTTTTGGAATATAAATATCGCATTACGTCACGTTACCGCCACAGAAACTTCGTAAAAAATTTCACGATTACTTCCAGTGAATGTAACGGTTAGGGTATCAGCCCAACATTTGACGATCCAATCGGTGTTATGTATGACCTCAGAGGACAATTTTGTCTTTCAACAATTTGCTTTTCTGGATGTTCGCATCTTGCAGAGCATTCTATCCGAGCCATACTGTAGCGTGACTAAGCTTCTGTACACTTTTAATATTACTCATCATCATCATCATCATCAGCCATTCGACGCCCACTGCAGGACATAGGCCTCTTTCGTGGTTTTCATAACCATGAGGGGTTTTGCCATAATCGCCACGCTCGGCAGGCGGGTTAGCGATCGCAGTATGCGGTTGGAATCTCAGGAAGACGCTGCTGCCCGTCTCCTGGATATTGATTTCCTTAGTCGCCTTCTACGAGATCCACGGAAGGAAATGGAGTGACGCTATTCTTAATCCGGCGCCACACGGATATTACTGATATTACATAATAGTAAGCTAATAGAATATTTTATTTGGGGGTGGTGATATAATTAAAATGGGCAGTCCCATGACTGCCATCATCAGTATATGTACAAAAAAAATCCTTAGAGTAAATAAAGATAAAAAAAACCTATTTACTTTGATAAGGATAGAGAGTGTACGAAAATCCCTAAAGTAAATAAAGATAAAAGATCCCGCGGAAACGCAACACCGGGATATCAAGTATCAAGGATGTCTCAACTCAGTTCTTTTTGTATCTGTATACCAAGTTTAATTTAAATCCGTTCAGCCGTTATTGCGTGATTGAGTAACAAACATGCAAACCTCCACACATTCAAACATCCAAACATCTTCACAAACTTTCACCTTTTCAATATTAGTAGGATTTTTGTAATAAATGCTTATAGATGTTTTTTTAATCTAACATCTTAAAATCTCGTGTCGCAGTGTTTGTTATCGAGCTCCTCCGAAACGGCTTCACCGATTGTTATGATTTTTTTGTAAGGACCTATATTTGGTAGGTCTGAAATAGGTCGTAGGCAAATTAATAGGGCAAAACAAGGTTTGCCGAGTCAGATTGTAAAATATAAAGATTGTAAAATAGAAAGTATAAATATATTTACTGGGTACTGACGGAAGACCAGCGCTGGAGTGGTCTGCCTCTTCAGCATATGCTGAGTCAGAGCCCCTTTGCATTTGCCACACCCACAAATCGTTTTCTCGTATTCTGTTGTTTTGCCTGTGCTTGCATTTTTGTGCTCTCTGTTTGTCTCAATGTTGTATAATTGTGCTCTGTTTTCTCTTGTGCAACTATTTCTTGTATTTAAATTGTTGTATATGTGTGTGTACGCAGATGCAAATAAATGTTTTATCTATCTATCTATCTATATTTTCTAACAATTGTCTTCTAATGAACGAGGTCACATCTCTGCTCTCTCTCGACACTCATCTTCACAACTTAATTCAAATCCAATACAATTGTTCATCTATTGCGATGGAGGGAGACATCCGAAATAATGCAGTGAACCAACAGTACATTGAGTATATCTCTCAGTAAGTAAATCTATCTCTCTGTCTATACAGCCCATGAAAGATACCCACTGTTGAGCATAGGCCTTTTCGCCGTCACGCCAATGTCGCTGGTCCCCTGTTAAGGGGGTCCAGGGAGTAACACTAGCGACACCGATGAAAAAAATTCGTATATTTTTTTACAGATCAAATTTGCAAAAAGTGTCAGTACAATCTCACAATAATGTTAACAGTGATTTTTAGGACCCACGACAATGAACTTAGGATCACGAACCTGGGACAGGGCAGCATTTATGCCAAAAACGGCCGTTTCTGGCGTTAATGCTATCTATTTCTAGGTTTTCTGCCTCAGGTTCAGGGCCATGGGTCCTAAAAATCGCTATTAACATGATTGAGAGATTGTACTGACACTTTTTGCAGATCTGTAAAAAAAGAGAGAGAGAGATATATATGATGGTTTTTCGTCGGTGGCGCTAGTGTTACTCCCTGGACCCCCTTAACCTTGTCCATTGCCCTCCTGCCGGCTTCTTAATGTCATCAGCCCACCGGGTAGTAAGTAAATAAATTAAGTAATCAAAACTTAGAGGCCACGGCTAGATAGGTTTGTGAAATCTAGTGGTATTACCACTGCTTTTTTCTAGAGTCTACTATCTGCTACTTAAAGCACATTTTTTAATGTTGTCGCAAGGAATTTGCTGATCGGTCCCTCTTTCGATTGTTCAATTCGGAATTGGTTGCATAATAAAATTTGTTTGTATTGATATGTAACCCACTAAAGTTTGACCGGATCATTCCTGTACACCCAGTATATTTTTGATGTAGCCGAGCTCAGAGAGAGAGAGAGAGTACGGGCTTAATCACCACGCGTGTCCACCGCTCATTGGCAATTTCAAGCGCTGAAGCGTGTGAACACCTCAGGCACTCAGGTTTCCTCACGATGTTTTCCTTCATCGTTATCCAGTATAATTATGGTATGATCGAATCCCAATATCTATCTGAAAAGTAGTAGTTCTACTCGTCAGTCCACAATTTAGGTACTTCTATGTTCATTGTTTATCTAGTTCTCCGTATCTATTTCTCCTTGGGCAAATAGGTATGAGGTTGCCTGGAAAGAAATTGCTATAAGCAATGATTGCTGTTTCTGTAATATTTTTTCCGGTATGCAATAAAGAATATTCTTATGTTATCTTATCTTGTTCGCCTGAAAAAGCACTTGAGAATTCATCCCCTAAGAGGACGGAAGTTTGTATGGCAGTTCGTCATTGAACGTAGAGATATGGAAATTAGCGTTTAGGCTTCTGTTTACACTAGTAAATAAAAGTCAAATGTATCGGCGTTTTTGGGAATCCGTCCCTTAAAGATGGTAATAGAACGGACAAAAATTATATGGGTTCGTAATATGAAATATGAAAATTAATGTTTGCGCTTTCGTTTATAAATAAAAATCAGTTTTGTCATCTTTTTTAATCAAACTTATTCCGTAAGGTGGGGTAGGCCTCATAAAATTTTACACGGGAGATTTTTCTAAGACATAAGTGAGCAAATAATGTATCTCTCCTGAGAGGGTTAAATAGGTAGGTACTGAAAGTTTGTGTAGGAAGTTCATTAATGTTTAAGTTAGAAACGTGGAAGTTCTATTTAGACTTCTGAAGTTACTCAAAAACTCTAAAGTCAGTTCTAACTCTTTTCAAAAGTTGGATAATTCCTGAGATGCAGCCAATAGGAAGTCCTATAAAGGCTAGCTGATAAACAAATTGCGTGTTAAGATGCGTGTTAAAATGTTTAAAACCAATAAAGGACTATACCTATCTACTTTTATCTAAAAGGTATTATCATATCCTCCCTTATCATACCGATAATATAATAGGAATCTGGTTAGCAGCTAGCAGAATTTATTCAGTCACTGTTTATATGACCCTTAAAAAGCATCGCAAACAAAAATAACTCTTTCCATAATAATGACCTTGTTAATGAAGTCAATGGAATCTGCGACTTTTTTATAGAAAAATACAACTTCGAAACTGTGCTGTGACTTAGTAGCTCCACATAAAAATAAATTACTTTAACGAAAGCTAAGAATGTAATGAATGATCTTCTTCTTATTGTTACTCTAATATGACATCATGGTATGTAACTTGTGCCTGCCAAGACCATCTAATATCTTCCAAATCGTCGTCCAGTTTTTGTCAACTGGTGTTCCACACTATGGCTTCGTAACAATAAAACCTCACGCATGAGTTGTGATGAATTAATTATGTTAATGCCAAGTATTAATTGCCATAATCAATTGAAGACAAAGTCTGGCGTCTTTTGTGAAGTATTTTTTGAAATATTTTCTTAGACGCCTAACCAACTATTGCAAGATTGCTAGTATAAGAAGATACGTCAAAGCAGACTGGCACTACTTTTTAACTAAAATTCTTCATACGAAATTCGACATAAAGGGTTTAAGACATAAATGTTTAAGAAGTGGTGCAAGTCGGTCTATATATGTAAGAATTTGTATACCAATTTGACCTAAAACATCACAAAAAGCCAACCAGTTTAATAAGTACTTAGATCGGCAGGTTATCTCCAGCGTGTACAGCACAATTAGCTAACAGATGATTAACCATCATAAGTAGGTAATTATTCGAACTTGACTCTGTATTGTACACCTGGCAAGTCAGATAGCAACGAGTTATTCTCCTACTTATTGTCTTTAGACGGTGCGTACCTACTGTACAGCCTGTAGGGAGCGTGCGCGTATGCTTCATTAAACTCTGAAGCAAATACTGGTTACCGGCGTCAAACCATATGAATAAACATCAAGGTGAAACCTCAAAGCCAGTGCCATGTGTGTCGTGCCACAACAACGAGTCATGGAGCCCTGTACAGTCGCCGTTATTGAGAGTATTCCTTTTATTTGCATACCGCTTGTACGTTAAGATCTACTGTAGTATTTAAATCTGTTATCATATAGAATACTACCTACTATCTCTTCCAGCGTCCTTTTATGTTTTGCTTAACATATTAGATTAATAAATCGACAACAAACATGTCACAGAGCCAATAATTCGAAGACTCTATTGTTAACAATGCATTCGCATCAAACCTTTTTGGTATTGGCAGAGCCACTATTCAAATCGATACAAAAGATAAGTAAATTATACTTATATAGCGTCATGTGATAAAGCCACGACGAAAACTGTGCGCGATATTAAAGATAACACAAATATTTTAGCGTGATAGCGTGAAACAAATGACAAACGATATTTTGCGCTCACCTCCGATATTTCTCCTTTTTTGTCTCAGTTGGCATCAACGTTGGTTCCGTGGAATTAGTTATGCACCATTCGTTCACTGCACTCACTGTTAGGAACTCAGTGTCCGGCGCGTGGCACACCTCTGAGCCGAACTCATCCGAGGACACTGTGATACTGTCATATTTCTGGTACGGCACCATGTCGAACGATGATATTGACTTAATGCTAACATTGTCGTAAGCACTACGCGAACCAGACACATCTGAAGTGACAGAGGAGTTATCGTCCTCGCTATTTCTTCCATTGTCGTTTATTAAAGTGTCTGTCGAATGATCCCTTGATATGGAATCTTCCCTACCTTCATCGTTAGTTGGAATTCGTTCACTGCACTCAGTGTCATCACTACTGTCCTCATTGTCCGATTCGACAACACTTATTGAATGTTTCACTAATGGTGCTACAGGTGTAGGTCTTTCTTCCTCTTCAGTATCTGAAACCTCAGACCGTTTCAAACAGAAAAGCTCCTCCAAATCCCCCTGACTTACACCATATGACCAGAGTGTTTTACCTAAGTGGGGATTGTTTCCAAAAGACTTTCTTCTAATAAGTGGCGGTTGCCGCACTCGTCTTACTACCACCGGGGACGATATGGAAGTAAACGAGGACCGCCTTTCGTCAGTCATTTCCTCATGTGCCGATGACTTGCTGCTCACTGAAGAACTATCGTTGAACGGTTCTGGAGGTGGCGGCGCTGGCCTGTGTGGCACTAGAAAATCAATCCCGGACTTCCTGTCCGAAACAAATCCTGACGAGCTCGACTCATAAGAAACTTCCGATGCGTTCGACAATATCGAGTTCACTGATACGTTAGAGTTCCTATCTTGAGACTTAGTCACTGGGCACAAGTGCTGATAGTGCGATTGAAATGGATTCATGATGTTTGTCAAGCTTCCTATTGACGAGTTATGCCTTGTTAGGGTCTCGCTGGAATCCGTGAGGTTGATCGCACTCTCAAACCGTAGGATCATGTCTTTGACGCTGGTCGTCTCTTTTCTTATGGTGGCATCGTTGACATGGTCCTCGTCGCCGGAATGGTGCATCTCGGCGTCGAGGTGACTGCTGGGATCTTCTTGCGTCATCGTAATGTGCTAATTAGCTGATGGGTGTGGAGCGCGGTAGAACGCGTTCATATCAACAATGGCGGGGCGCAGGACGACACACGGGCGCGCGCGCTGCCTGCGAGACTCGACTGACAGCTGCGCGACAAGCGCTCGCGCCGCGCCGCCCGCGCACTCCGCCCGCACACCTATCGTAATTGAGTGCTATTAACGCGATTATTGAAGGTACCTTAACATTCCGATTTCGAAATCGTGTTAAACTTAATCCCTATTCTTCGTACAACAATAATTTGTTAATCTACTTTTAACAGCACTCAGTTGGCCAAGGTGTATACGAAAAAAATACTGACAGCTGTTAACAGTAGGTTAACAGACTGTTAGGCCGACTTGCACGACTTTCTTGAAATTCTTCATAAAAAAGTCGAAATAAATGGCGATTTAAAGTGACATTTAAGAAGTGCTGCAAGTCGGCCTAAAGTACAGTTTTATTGCACACCACACTGAAATACTGTAGGTACTTGGGTACAACATGTGGCTCTATTATCCAGGTATTTTCAAGGTTGTCTGGAAGAAATTGCTGTTAGCAATAAGGCCGCCCGTTGTACTTTTTCATTGTAACTTTCATATTTTATGTCTCGTTTCTTGTGTGCAATAAAGAACATTCTTATCTTATCTTATTTTCTAACTATACCTACTTACATAGGTATGCTTATATTGTTTACAGTAGATCTTAGGTGCAATGTTTGCTCTGTTCATAAGTTCCACTACTCTAACAAGGAACTATCAAAAAGGTCACTGTACATTTTCGCATAATATGTTGCTAATAGTCGACAGCTATTTTGCGACTTTGCAACGAAAATGTCAAGGTTGACCCTTTACATCTTTCTTGCTAAGTTGCCCCTAATGTTACTGTATAGAGTTCCACCAGAGTAGAATACGATGTGCTATCGACTCTGCTTACGCTCTAGATGCGAAAGGCAAACTCAGAAGAGTCAAAGGCCTTGTGTTTCGCAGCAACTACTATTGGAAACCGTTGATACGGTTGTTTGAACTTATCAAAGGATTTCAATAAGGCATTTAGTTATCAAAATTTAAACTCAAATAAACACAACAATTTCTTGTTACGACAAAGCTTTTATTTCAAATTAATGATAAAATTGATAAACTTATAAAATCATCTCAAAACATTATTTCATACATATATCTACGTATTTCGACTAACTTGGTACAGTATTCAGATAATTTCAGTCGAATTCTAGTGTTCTGAAAGAACCTTCTACGCCAAACATCTCCGAGGAAGACTTGGGTTTGCCAGGTCGCTTATTCTCATTCGATATCTGTTGGCTTTGCTCCATGTACCAGTCTCGGTAACTCTCCACCTTGGCCTTCCAGTGGTCTGAAGGAAAAGGACAATCATTATTGCTATGTCAAAATTAGACCAGCAAGCTTACGCCGCTGTCGTTTTCGACTCTTTTTACCCGACTGCGGCATAGCCCCAAAGGAGGGTAATGTATTTAGCTCGTATGTATGTATGTAAATATGTCCGATTCTATGTTCCCTCATAACTCCTTAACCAATGCTCAGATTTTGACAAATGAGGTCTCAATCGATTCGTTACCCCTGTTAGAGTGTCATAGGCTATATAAAATTGCTATTAATAGAACAAAAAAGTCACAAAAAATAAAATTCGCTATTAAGCTACGTTAAAGTACCACATTGAGTCACTAGATGGTGCTGCTACATTTAATTTATTTTATTCAGATCCTTAGAATAAATTATATGTAGACGCTATTAAGTTACGTTATAGGACAACCATCAGTAACTAGATGGCGCTGTTATATTTAATTTATTATAGTCGTATCTTAGATCTTCGGCCAATCACGTGTTATGTATGTAAAATATCAGTACGCGGGTGCGGGGTAAATCAGCATTAAAAAATCACAAAAAAGACAAAAATAAATACTGAAATAAAAAATAACCAACAACCCGACTGCTGAGCATTAACTATTAAGCAGGCGGGACCAACCTAAGGACACAGAGGAAAAATACATTGCTTAATTTGGGTCCCGTCTGCTTAACTTAGTAGTTAATGCTCAGCAGTGGGGTTTTTGGTAATTTTTTATTTAAGTTCTTTTGTCGTTATATTTTTCTATTTTTATTCAACCAAAGAAGTGAAACAATTAGTCATATGAAACCACTCCGGTATGATACGCTCGATTAGACACGATTAGACATGGGCCTTTACGATAAGATTTGCCATCAATCTAGCCCTAATAATACATCACGATGATAACAATAATAATAACTTCCACACAATACAATCACTTGACCTAAACTTAATCACTTGATATAATTAATAATAAAGTTTCTGACCAAAAAAATATTCCAAATTTACCTATCAGCTCCTGTATGGTGCCATCTTCACCTCCATATTCGATTGGCAGAATTGACTTCGGTATTGATTTGTACATTTCTTTGTAGTTTAGATTGTGAACTTGAATCTGAAAAAAATATGCCTTAATTAAAGTAACATTCCATATTCTTGTTACTTTCGTTGTGCTCTTAATGAGATCTGGCAATCTCCGTACTTAATTTGTTGTCAAATAAGTGATAAGAAATAAATATCCAGTGACTTATCCTACTCCCAAACTAATATACCCTGTACTATGATAACCAAGCAAGGACAAAACAAACATGGGAAAAGATAGGAGACTGAAAACGTTCGTACAAATCAAAGTACGGCAGGCCCCTGCCGGTATTGATATCTAACGGGTTACCGCTCAGCTAGATCAACACGGTAGTCGTCGAGGCAGATAAGTATAGAAGATGCAATGTATAATTGAGTGCGTCGATTCCTAATGTTAATTTTTAAGGATACTTTCTTCGAACCTCTTTTCGGTCTTTTAAAACAGCCAACCGGCTGCCATCGCAGCACCCGCTAACAGGGGCTAAAACAGGCAATAAAAGGACAATAATACGTTTTTTTTTTGCTGGTGGTACTAATTCTAACTAGCTAAATCCTTGTTCTATTTTCCTATCTTCGATGGATATATTGGTCTTTTTTTGTTATTCATTTACTTTCGAGATAGCATGAAATTTGTCTAGCAGATGCTAGGAAGTTTGATACGAACTTGCAGAAAGCTTATTAATAATAATAAAAATAAATCATTTTTATTCCAGCCAAAGCCATGTTAAATAACATATTAAATAACATAACACTAGAACTTTATTGAATGTTTCTGGAGGCCCGTCCACATCGCATGTATCGGACTCGCTGGCCAGTCGTATACCACTCGCACCAGAGTCTTTGACGAGAGGCGCAGGCGTTCGGTGGCGGCTGCGGTCACATGCGAACATCTGTGAGGCGCTGCACCATGGTGGCAGTCTGTGCAGCGCGCGCCATGCGTTGCTATATTCTGGTCTGGTTCTAGGCTGCGGCCGTATAGTTACACCACAATTCTGCGGTGTATAAGATGATGCAGTACGTGCTAAATAAAAGTCTCTTTACGGGTTTGCTGCACTGGTGAAGGCGTCGGGCCAGCATGTTTGCCTTTACGCTTATTGTGCGTCGTTGTGTTTCCATATCTGCATCGTCGCGTAGATCGTCGTTGATAATATGTACTAGATATTTCACTTCGTTAACTTGAGCCAGCTTTTGATCGGACAGGTAAAGGGGGGTATTGTGGATGGGGTATTCGCCTACTAAAACAGCATGTATACTGACTTGGAGGCGTTGTATTCCATGTTGTGGTCTGCAGCGTATTTTTCGCATCATCATCATCAACCGATTATGTCCCCACCAAGGGGCACGGGTCTCTTCCCTGAGGAAGGTATAGGCCATACTCCACCACGGGGGCCAAGTCCGGATTGGTGGAGGCTTGTAGACTAGTGGCTCGTCTACTATCAGAAGTTGTCAAGCCGCCCTAAGGCCTCTGACTTGGCTTAACGGCTGCCATCTATCGACGGCAGCCGGCACCAACCGCTTAACGTGCCTTGCGAAGCACGGAACCGCTCGGAAAAATGC
The DNA here is from genome assembly GCA_947310995.1 of Yponomeuta cagnagella. Taxonomy (NCBI): domain Eukaryota; kingdom Metazoa; phylum Arthropoda; class Insecta; order Lepidoptera; family Yponomeutidae; genus Yponomeuta; species Yponomeuta cagnagella. Next base: position 14,500,586 of record OX371271.1, on the reverse strand, counting down.
CACTAGCGTTAGGCATAGACGGCGACCCATCCATGCACTGAACGCGCCCTGTGTTGCTTAACCTTCGTGATCGTTTAAGATCACTCAGGCAGCCGGGGCTACGAGCGATTCGCATATTTTTCGCATATTTTATTTTATTTATTTAGATTCATAGGGCCACACAAATAAAGTACAAATTTAAATTTTTACAAAACAAGTCTGCTGTGCACCCAAAGGAATGTGTACTTTTACCGAGCAGGCTTTTTAGCATAAACCGAGCAGGTGGCGCGTGGCTGAGATGGAGGGTGCCAGCAGGACCATATCGTCAGCGTAGCTTACGTTGTTAACGAAAGTGCCGTTCATCGAACAACCGAGCCCTTATAGTTTCGCCATGTCCGTCCGTCTGTCTGTCTGTCCACAGCTTAGCACAAGTAGTAGTAAGTAGCAAGTAGGTACTAAAGAGCCGAAATTTGGCATTATTTTACCAAACGGTAAAATAAAATTAGGGATGCATTTTTTTTTCTCGCCTAGACCGTAGTGTGCGGTATCGTTGGATTGGTTGTTGGTCGCCCTCCCCCCCCCCTCCACCCCGTTCTCCTGGCTAAACGGTTGATTCTAGAAACGTGAAAAAATTCAGGGCAGTAGCACAGCAATAATGAACTTAAAAAGAAAACTATCACGGCTAAAAATGCTTTACAAGTTAACCAGAAACAGTCTACCAACTTATAAAAGGAAAATTTCGTACAAATTCCATTAAAAATTACTTTGATGAAGGTGTTACATCAGTAAAGGAGATAAAAACCCCCTCTTTTTAAGGAACCCTACACTGCGCGTGGCCCGAAACGCACTTGGTCTATTTTTTTATTCTCAGTAGCTCTCATGATCTCTTCCCGACCGCTTTGGTTTTTTTTTTCAGTACATTTATTGTACAGTACAGTATTTTGCTTGTTTACTCTGTATTTCAGTGGCAAATTGAATAAATGTCTTCTTTCTCTCTATTACCTTGCTGCAAGTTTAAACCAAACCTCCTAGTTTCCCCTCATCAATGTTATCTGGGTTATGTCATTATGCTCACCCTTTTCTTCATTTTTTCGCCTAAGAACATTCTAAGTATCGCATACGCAGCTTCAAACCCTGAAGGCGTGTTAAGGATATGGTTTCCCCGCTGTCTAACCGGCAGACCTTTTTCGAAACTCATCACAGCCTTTTTCGCCAGCGCCGGCGTCCATTGGCTGAAGACACTCATGCCCACTCTTTTCATGTCTACTATAACCTCCTGTAAACAAAAAATACGCAAAAATGATTATTTATTTATTTATTATTAAACAAACAAATTACAATCACAAACTAAAATTAACAACAGTTTTAAAAAAAGAGCGGGTAGGTGTGAAACTTGATACCCACACTAGGTAAGCCTGTATTGAGGGAACATAATTCCTTATTTTACTCATCAATACGAAACAAAATACTATGGACAAGACAGATGAATAGCGTAAAAAGTGTGTTTTCTAAATTGCCCCTCTAGTCACAGCTCTAGTGAACGTTGTTCGTATTGCTCAGAAGAGCCTCCTATGCTTTTTGAAAGAGATAACCCAGTCAGTAAGAGAGTTTACCTTCGAAACGTTCTAATTAAATTAAACACTAGGACCTAGGACACCTAAGACTACACAATTATAATCTGAGCAAGAGGGCTCACCTCTCGAACTTCATTGAAAAACTTTGTTTTCTAAGTTACGTACATTTGTGAATTTGTAGTAAGAAACACATACCTTAGCACTTAAAATTGCCAATCCTGTGTGGACACGCGTAGTAATTAAGCCCTCTCACTTTTCTCAAAGAAGGCCTGTGCACTGCAGTGGGACGAAGGCTGCTTATATACTTTATGTACACTAGGACTTATAGGTAATTAGTTTCATACACACCTCACCAGCTACACTGAACTGGTCATCCTCCAGCATGAGAATCTCGGTGACCATGTAAGCCACTTTGATGACGTCAGAGAGATGAAACCGAGAGGAATCGAACACACCTAACCGAATGATGCTCACGCGCGGCCCATCTTCGCTTGCACAATTTCTTAGCGGTAAAAATACTCTGTAAATTAATAGAAAATAGTATTTATTAGTTATACCTATTATTGTTAAACATGTAACACTTATTTATTTCGGAATTGTTGGCGTTACGCTACTATCAAATAATACACTAGTAACACAAGTTCATGTTTACTGGTATGCTGCCCAGTTACAAGCATCCACAACATTTGCAAAGATATAAATTAAAACGTGTAACATAAAATTTACCCATCTGAGAGATTAGTATAAATAGATACTCTACTGCAATCATAAAAGCAAGATGGACGATTATTTTAGTGCCAGTCTTTAACTCAGCTATGTTATTAATCTTACCCTAATTTAAGAATGTCTTGCAGCTTGTTGGTCATGGGGTCTCTATCGGCAAAAAATTCTGGTACAATAGTTCTCAATGTGTAGCACATGTCCAACTTCTCTTTACTCCTCTCCAGACTGAACTTACAGCCGCGGAGGAAAGCTATGAGCCACTGGTCAGCTGAAACCAACAACATTAACTGTATACTATGAGCAATCTATTATATAGATCACATTACAGGGTACAGGCCTTCTGTCAGAGAGAGTATGAGCTTAATCACGACGCTTACAAAATAAACGGGGGCTTTTTAGCGAGCATTCTAGCGAACGTTCTAGCGAGCATTTTAGCGAAACGACAGTAAATTGGGTTCGAGCTTCTTGCCAAGCCGAACAATTTTGTCATTGTTCCGCCGTCTGACATCATGAGTATGACAGCAATCATTTACAAAAGCGTTCCCTAAAATGATCATGAAAATGTTCGTAGCGATGTTTAGCTCTTTGCGTGGCTCTGTTCGTTGTTCAGTTCGACAAATTTAGAAACGGTGAATGTTCGATGTTCTATTACAGGTGAATGCTCAGGTCTATCACCACCTTATACTAATGAGCATGCTACTGTAAATTCGTAAGTATGTAACTTTAGAAAACAAAGTTCATCTACTTTAAACTATGTACAGCTAACTGCAATCGTATCTAAAATATGGCTACCCAGCGCCAGGCGTCTCCCGTGCAAACGTTGTCTAAATTTAATAAAATAGATACAAACAAAATTTTGCAAGTGAACATATTTATATTACACAAAGCGAGGTCCAATCGTGTTTATAACTGAGAATAAATTGATGAACAATTTTTTTTGCTAATTATTAAAGTACACGTAGTACCATCTTCCTTGTAATGATGGAACTACTTTGCCAGGGAAAATGTTTCCCGACAATGAGCCGTTTTCAGCACAAATTCACAAAGCACTTCATAGATGGCGCTTATAGGCGTGCACATACAAGAACAGGGATACGTCTGTCAAATTTTGCCTAGCGCAGATTAATTTTGACAGCCCTATTCCGGTTCTTCTATGGCCACGCCTGTAAGCGCCATCTATGAATTGCTTTGTGAATTTGTACTGAAAACGGCTCATTTTCAAAGCGTCTCGCTCGTCATTCGTATCGAGCACCATGTAGGGAATTAGTTCTCAAAATCTATACCAGATAGCGCTTTGGAGTTGCTATTATTATATTCGTTTAGTGTAATCGCCTTAACTACTGGGTACGATATCATTGCCCTAAAGGTGATACCAATTCAATGTATTTAATTAACCGCCGTTTCCTATAAATGATCCGGCACTGAAAGTTAAATACATTTTATGTCAAAACTCGACTTTCAGTGGACTTATCCGTTGCCGGATCTTACATTACAGGGATCGGCCCTAATCCGATAGACCGCAATATTGCAGTGGTTTTATTATTTCGAGTTTTATCTACCTAAGATATATAGTCACACTAGTAATGTGTAACTGACATCGGTTTATTACTTACTTGCTAATCTCTTGATTTCATTTTGCTTAGTTACAGCCATGAATGTATAAATCGTTGTTTCGAAACAGCTTTGTAGGTACGATTTGCGCCACTAGTTTCTATGTTAACTATAGCACGGTTAATCAAAAAAATGTACTGGATATCAATTTACCTCTCACTCACACAATATAGATGGCAATATTGTGTGAGCGAGAGGCAAATAGTTGTCCAGCCCCTTCCTGTAATTTACAGTGTTATAGCGCTTTACCTACACAAAAATATTATGAAAAGATCTGACGCAGCCAGGTACATGAACACCACCGTTAGAACTTATAAGTAAAAATATCAATCCGTCCAAAAAAAATAAACTTAATACAAAATTAACTGATATTTGCTTTGTGTGGTTGTGATTTATTTTTAAAATTACTTTTTCTGTAAGTATAAGTATCCGTAAATAACTAAGGCCACATAAAAAATAAGTTCCACAGAACATAATCACTCGACCTGATCCCAAACTAGGATACCCTGTACTATGTTAACCAGATAATAAAAAATATTTAAAAAAAAGATAAATAATTGAAATCTAAATAAAACACAGCTAATAATGTGCGGGCAAAAATCCATGGTCGGCAACTGACTTTTCAAGATCGGTACGGGGCGATATTTCATGTAGGTATCTACAATATATTAGCATACAACCGACAGTGGGCCTCATTAACATAGGCTTTAACGATTTACAAAAAAAAAATTGTTCGAAGGGTACATTCCGATATGACGGCCAATATTGCACGACCCGATGATTAGAGACCTGCTTGTACATGATTTATCGGGCTTTGCATTATTGGACGTACTTAAATTGCTTACTCGGTTGTATCATCTCTAGATGCGGCTGCATCTTGAGCCAGTCTCTGAGTGCGGCAATGTCTGACGGGATCCTCTTGGGATCCTCATTGATCTCTTTTTGAGCCCGCTTCTGTAGAGCCGGCGATAACTCACGGACTGTCATCTTTACCTCTTATTTCACGACCTGAAATTATTATTCACAAGGATGGGAAACGACATATCGCACAAGCCAAAATGATTGGAGTGAATCCAGTGCTACAATTTCGTTTTGCTAGACCGGCACGCACCATGCTTTGCTAATTAATGTTAACCAATCTACTATGTACCTACAGCATCGTCGTCAATTAATGCTAAGATCAAATGGAAAGACTTCAATTAGTCGTCCAAGGTTAGATTTCTAGGTACTGTCCGTTCGCGGAAATCGATAAGATATATTATATGGGTACTTAACACAATTAATTTTTTAAATTTCACTTGATTACATTTGCTACCTAGAATTTTATTTGCTCAATAATGTAGGTGCGGTCGTAAAGTAATACAGAACAATAAGTTACGTACCTGAAGCTTGTAAACTTTAACTACATCACTCGTTCCAGTGCAGGAGTGCTCAGTCGTCCGTTCATGAGTAAAGCGACGTGATAACTCCAACAGCAACTTTCTGACAACAGCTTGTGTTCTGATAAGATAACACACTCATATAGTGTAGGCGAGCAATAACTGAACCACGGAAAACAAACGGCAAAAGTAACCTCTAAACAGCCACACACACAAGGAAATCAAAGCGATTGGATTTCCTTGTTATAAAAATGGTTCCAAAGTAATATTTACTTAGTCGTTTTAGTATTAAATCGATAATATCTCGATAACGATATTTTTTTATACTTACCTTACAATGATAACCTACTTATTTACTGCACCTTTCGATTGAAACTAATTAGGTAGCTACTCAGGTATTTATTGTCGTTCTTCAAAGTCAGTAAACCGATACTGAAGTGAATCCTTCAATGTGATTTAGAAGCTTAGAGTTACGATTCATGAAATGAAGCCTAAAGATTAGTATGTTTCACTTCACTGCGCATGCATCTTCAATGGCTGTATTACAAGTACTACTGTAAGTATTACAAGTACTTACCTAGTCTATTCAACGACAAGACACCTTCTGACGTATCACGTATGACGTATATGTGACAAAACATAAACAATACCTACACACTGTCTTCATTGTCCAAGCCAAAATCATTGTTTAGTTTATGGTCACTCACGATGTTTTTGTTGGGGCTCCAAATGTATAATATTTTATGAGCATTCGGATGCAGCAGTATGATTTTTTTAGATTGCTCGCAATGTGCGTTGTGGACCCAGTGGGACAATTTTGATAAAAAATTATGACGTCTACTTCACAGCACGTTATGTGTAGGTACTGTCTATATTTTCTTTTATTTTGATTCTATGTGCCTCACCTCACGTGATCTCTTGTCGATTGTTTTGTTTGCTGTTGTTTTTCTTTCCTTGCATAATTATATTTCGTTTGTTTAGATGTTTAACCTGTGTTTCTGTGACAATTTATTTAAATCAATGCTAACGAAGGTAAAATATAATAATTACTACCACTAATCACTATCTGTGACAACATTCAAATAGATTTTTCTTACTATCTATATTTCGAAAATTTTTCAAAATCGTGCGTTAATATTTGAATACATTTTTAGGGTTCCGTACACCATACAAAAAAAACGGAACCCTTATAGGATCACTCGTGCGTCTGTCTGTCCGTCCGTCTGTCACGGCCAATTTGCTCCGAATCTACTCGACCAAATCAGGTGAAATTTAGTAGGATGGTGTAGTCCTATGACCCAAACACAAATGTGCAAAGTAAACAAACATTTTTTTTAAATAAGAAATAACAAAAGTAATGCAAACCTTACTGTGTAATATATGAAATGAAAGGGCTCGTTATGAGGATCTCAAACATATTTTTTTATTGTTGTAAATTAAATAGTTTTGATTTAATTCACCCCCTCTGATCTCCGAAACTACTAAGCCTAATTTTTTTTTTAAATACATATTATTTTTTTTTTAATCTAAGAACATCCTTTTAGATCACCTGTTATTTTTAGGCTCACTCTGTAACTTACTTAGTAAGAAGCAAATAAATGAATAAAGTATTATTATTATTGCTTGTAGATTATAGGAAAACCCTATAAGAATTCTATCAATTGAAAATAAAGTGGTAAACTCCATATTATACGTTCACTTACGGAAAATAGTTCATTAAAACACCATTAGATAGCGCTAGTAGTAGTTAGCTCGCGATTAATAACATACCACAATTGAATAAAAACATTTGATATTGGCATTGTACGGAACCCTCTGCACGCGAGTTCAACTCGGCCGGTTTTTCTTATTCTTTTTAAATTTGATTGACTTGATTAAAACCTGTCATGTTTTACGAAAAACAGCCTCGAAAAGACTTTTTAGTGTGGATAAAATGCTAAAAAATGCTAAACACTTGTAATGGGAAAATACAAGAAAATATTTAAACTACTTTAAAGGCCGATTATGCAAGTAAAATAGCTGATGTAAAGTCGCTCTTTTCCATTCTAGTAATAACAATTTGAATTGGTCCTAGTACCCACATACACATACATAAACTCACGCCTGCATCCTAGAGGAGTAGGTAGAGACCAGGGATTGCCCCTTGCCACGATCCTGACAAATCACTTTGTAATTGTACTTAGTGGTCTTAGTATTTGTTTAAAATTATAATGAGTACACTCCCATACATATAAATAAGAGAAAAGTAACCGCAAGTACCCGTTTATTTATTTTAAATTACATTTACATTCAATTGGAATCAAGGAAACAAGATCATTCAGTGATGCACGATCTTTGTAATTATTATCAATTACCATATTCAGAATCTAAATATTCAATAGATGCATACAAAATTTCTTGCTTTTCATGATCAGATGGTACCTGTCATCAGATGATCAGACTCATCGTCAGTCATCAGGCTGGATGAGCCACTTTCACAGCCACCAACATTTATAACTTTTTATTTTCAATTTCTGATTCAATAAACCAAAATGGACAATCTTCATCACACAAACTATACATGGTGCTAACCAGTCATGTTTACAGCTACGTCGGAATGATTATTTAGAGGAGGGAAGCGTAATCCCGCAGATTTTTTATACGACAAATACCTTAGAAATGGTGTACCACTTCCCTTGTTTGACTATGTATAATTTTCGGCATTTTAAAACAGAAAACCTTTAAAATAGACAACATTTTTGTAATGGACAATATTTTTTCATTAATTATTGTTAATTTGTACCTACCAAAACTTTCTAGCTATATGTCTATTGAATGCATTTTCTGCTAACTTTAACTTTGAACGTAAAATCGTGAAAAAAAGAGTGTGATATTAATGTGAAATATTTTTATTAATTCAGGCGCGGTCGCAGCCACAGATTTGGGGGCACACTTTGTCACCGATACCAAGTACAGTTCAGGGACTACTCTAATAGTTAAATTAAACAATAAGTAAATAATATGTGTATTTTTTTATTATAAACGCTGGCCTTTTGCATCAACGTAATGAGATGATGTATACAGCGCCCAGTGGCACCTTCACTCACACTAGATGGGTGATGGGACCACTCGGACGTTGCAGTGCCTGGGAAATAGTTTTTTAGATGAAGTAGGCTTGCCCAGCACCTATATCATAACACAATCCAAATACACAAAACAAAGGAAAGTGTTCAAGTTTCTTTAGAAAAGCGGCTAATTATAATTTGAAGTCATCAGATTTAACTGTTTGAAATCGGCAAGCAATTTTTTTGGGCTTGTCCTAATGTGAGATTCCAGGCACGCCAATGCTTCGACCTCAGCCGTTAATTAATCTTAGCTTAAAAATCTCTAATTTGTGGTTTACTTTAGATGTTGACCTTATCTATCAATCAACCCATTCCGCAGATAAACCTGGTCTGTTTCAGCGAGAGGTAAATATTAAATAAACGTACAAAAAATTAAGTTCGAAGAGGTTCTTCAAATTCGCTTAGAATTCTTTACGAAGGTGGGGTCCAAGACATGATCCTCTCCTCTCGGACCGCCACTGGTAGGTAGGTGGTACATTGCTTGTGAAAATGAATGCAAACTTAAACTAGTCTACTTCCAGCTTCCTGAAGGAGCCTTCGACACCGAACATGGTCTCTGCAGACTGCGGGCGGCCTGGCCGCTTACTCTCGTCGGTACCCAGGCGCTCCTCCAGTTGGAACCAGGCCTGATATTCCACACACTTCTTCTCCCAATCGCCTGCAAGAAAAACATTCTTCTGACTTCTGAACTTCTGAGATTGGTCCCCTCCTAGTTCAAGATTCGAGGCATAAAAACTCTGGCCTTAGCATCTACGTAATGAGATGATTTATACAGCGTCCAGTGGCCTGGGATATTGTTTTTCTTTTATATGGAGCCCAGCACCTATACCATCCTGACAGCTTTGTCGACCTAGCCCACAGGAAAGGCATAAAGGGTTAAGCAATTAAATACTATTTTAATTCATTTTGATCATTTTTGCTCGTAGCAATTTTTATTTTGTTTCATTCGCGGCAATTTATGGCGTTGCAGAGGTAATGCATCAGTGCAAATGTCTCCGCCAATGCACTTTACATTAATCTTAAGTGATTAGGTATTCGTCAACGAGATTAATTACCAATGATTTCTTTAATGGATCCGCCACTCCCGCCGTATTCGGCAGGAATAATATCTTTTGGAAAATGATCCATAAGCTCTGCGTTGCTCTTATGGATTTTCATCTGAAATAAAAAGGCTGTATTAGTGATGTACGAACTTAGAAAAGAGAACTTAAAGTATCATTTGAAAATGGACCAAAATCACGAGCTTTCAAGAGCTTTCATACGGACAAAATATACTCTTTATTTGCGAGAGAAAAGGAGGGTTGTTTTTCTTGCGTATGTATGTACGTAAGTATGTATATGTTTCTTTATGACTACACAAAGGCCAAACGGCTTAATCAGTTTTGACCAATGATGTGTCAAATGAAAGTTATTAATGACGGCTGTCCCTGGCTTATGACGTCACGTAAAAAATAAAATGGCGGACGCCAGGTGTCATTTAGTTGTAAAAGTCACTGAAAAGTCTCAAATAGAAAAAATTATCAGCGAAAAATATTATAATACCCGCCTGCTAAGAAAGCCTGCTTAAGGCCTCTTAATTTAATTTACCAAATTAATTTACCTACAAGAAATGTCTCACTTAATGAGGTTGAAAACTATACAGACTCGCCTAGGCCTTGCTTATGACTTTCAACAGTTGGGGTTTTTTTTATAAATAATTTTTTTTAATGGGATAGCCATCTTTAACGTGACAATTAGCTCCTTCGTACGCCATCTGGCTCGGTACTTTTTAGAGACAACCTGTAATTTAATAATATAAAACCGAAAACGTTTTTGTATTTTACCAAATCAAATAGTACCCGTGTGGCGCCGGATTAAGAATAGCGTCACTCCATTTCCTTCCGTGGATGTCGTAGAAGGCGACTAAAGAAATCAATTACCAGGAGACGGGCAGCAGCGTCTTCCTGAGATTCCAACCGTATACTGCGATCGCCAACCCGCCCACCAAGCGTGGCGATTATGGCAAAGCCCCTCGTGGTTATGAAAATCACGAAGGAGGCCTATGTCCTGCTGTCCTGCAGTGGGCGTCAAATGGCTGATGATGATGAAATAGTACCTTCTGTTCTTGTCTATAGGCTAAGTTTTTAATTTCATGCAGTGCTATTACAAATTTCAACGACTACAATTCGCTACAATATATTTCAGGTGTTTACTCATTTGCTTACCCTTTGATTTGCTTTTTCGTTTATCAAACTTTTCACAAGCGAAAATATTGTCTCCACAATTGCAGGCATGTTGATGTGATGGTTACCTTTCAGCCTTAGTGGCATCGAATCCTATAAGCAAATTTCATAGTAAAAAAATAAAAATGCCTTTATATGTACAGTCGACAGCATTTGAAAAGGGCGACATTTCATCCGAAGACAAAATATTTTGCGTATCATTAGTCACCTAAGTACAACGTTTTATCCATGCACTCTACTCTACCCCATTAGGTAAACATAAACATTTACATACAGGCACATACATTGCTTCTGGCCCCACACTAGGATACCGTGTCGTAGGAACTAGAAACAACGACATCACAAACATGTAAACATCCAAGACCTGGGGTTTTTTTTTATCCCGAGCCGGGATTCGAACCCGGGACCTCTCGCATGGTATGCAGATGCACTACCGCTGCGCCACGAGGTCGTCACAAGCTCTAGGTTACGAGCTACTTTGCAAATAAAGTGTAAAGTTTGGTCTGCTGTCGACTTTACGTAAATAAATGACTGTCTTACTGTAAGTCAGGCCTTCTGCTTATGGAAAAAGAAAGAGTATGGATTTAATTTAGGAGATTTGCGATTTCAAGCGCTAGTACATAGTTATTTGTTATACATGAGTGGAAAGATGCTTTTTAACCGCGTGCTCAATTTTCATGACAGAGCAAGCGAAGGATTCTAAAATTGAATTGCGAGCGCGGCGAGTTAAATTAAATTAATTAAAAAGGGGCCTTTTACATAATAAATTTTCTTTTGATTTTGCTGGAAGCAAGTTTTCCATCGCTAATTTAGCTTCCGATCTTAAATCTGGTAAAGTGCAGTCAATGTTCATTTCATTGTCACTTTCAGAATCATCGGAACTCATTTTAATTATTTTATTAATAAAATAACAAGGATCTTCGCTTTACCGCCAATTTTTATTTCTATTTTACAGTTTGTGCCGAAAGCTAAACGCATTTGTGGCTATACAGCCACGAGAACGCAATGTGTACGATAGATGAAAGAGTTCTAAATTCAAACAGCACACCGTTTCATACAACATTGCCGGCGCGCTATTCGTTCCAAATTCAAAGAACGCGCCGGGAAGTGATTTTGGTTTTTCAGTCTAAGTAAATATGATACTTCGCGTGTTCTTTATTCAAAAGTAATGACAATATTTCCGCGCATGTTTAAGAAAAACTATATTATTAACACCTTTTGGATTTCCTCATGGTATCTATGAACTTATGGGTGGTGGGAATTTTTCATTGTTTTATGACTTTAATTCAAGGTGTTAAGGTTCAATTTAAAGGGATCTATTAAACCACGACCTTTTAACAAGTTTAAGGGTTGAAAACGTTTATCCAACGTGTTATTGAAATAACACAAAACCGGAAAATCGTTTTTTAAGGGTCGATAAAATCAATCCACTTCCAATAATATAAAGTTCGACATAAATTATATTACATAAACTTGCGACAGTATCTCGGAGAGGTAGGCGGAGAAAAAAAGTCAAACTTTTGCCAGAGCTGTGTGCTAGAAAAAATAATATTCTTTATTGTATTTTCAGTCTTATTTATAAAAATACAATTCCTTAAAACTCTCCTTAAATTAAATTTAAACTGATATTTCAATTTACGCAAGATATTTGAACTCTATTTGAACAGCGTTTTAGAGGAATCGTGTTTTTATAAATAACACCGTTAAACTTTACGCTTCTTGGAGGTCTACTATTTCAATGACACTTTTTAATAAGTGTTTGAACCCATATTTATTTTCCATACCTGCGCTATAACGATCATCTTTTTAATCACAGACGGATTGGCTTGCGCCAGGTGGCCCATACTAAAACCCTGATAGTCAACAAGCGTCTTTGTTCCAACTACGGTAGATGTATCGTCCTCCATCACCAGGATCTGAAATTATACAAAAAAATACCTCGGTACGGGAACATTTTGTTACTTAACCTACAGCTACCTAAAAGCTTAGAGCAGAGCTTACCAAACTTTACAAAGGCATCGCCGATAAACGGGAAATTCCTAAGGGCGTCAGAGTCAAAATAAGTTTGGAAAGCCCTGGCCTATTATTATTAAATTCTTTATTGCATAGAAAACCATTTTCATACAAAGGCGTACTTAATGCTAAATAGCATTTTCTTCCAGTCAACCTTGGGTTTGTGGATAGTGTGGCTTGGGCAATGCACGATACATACTATAAGTACATAAATTACTTAAATACAAGAAAAAAAACAGGGGGGGGGCGGGGGAGGGGTCATAATTATATACATGGTCAATAAATAAATACATACATATATTATTATATACCTAACAGACACGTTAAAGTTACTAAAAATAATAATGAATAGTCCATCGTCATATTATTACGCGGGAAGGGCCTAAAGGTTCTATACGATAGATTTACGTTAGCTGCACACCATAGCTACCTATTTCTTTTTCAGTTTTGTTGCGTTTTGTAGTCAATGGTAAAGAACAAAATATGACTTGAATTGCAAGATTCTTTTGTGCATAATAAACATAGTAGAAAGGCGAGCTTAATATTCCTCTTCAGTCCTTTAACTCTTAGGGGAGCTTAGAGCCTCAACCACACGTTGGTTCGCGGCAGCTTCCAATTCAGGCAGCCTCTTGGGCTCTAGATCTTTTCCAAGTGGTCCTTCGCCGCCCTCCCTTTCGGTTGTCCAAGGAGGTATATGTGAGGGCTCGTCTGGTCAGGAACCTCTTGTGGCGGCGTAGTGCGATGGGATTTCTAGGTGGACAGGTCTCTTATTGGTACACTTCCTTAATACTAATGAGTATTTTCTAAATATTAAACCTGGTAGTGTCACTGTTTGATAGTAAAGTTAATGCTTAAAACCATATGTGTTACATACAATGGTCACTCTTTATATTTTCACCAGAGGATGTGACACAGGTGGAGTCCGCAAAGCGCGTATTTTATAAATTATTTAAGAGGGCATAGAAAAATAAACATAACATTCAAGAATTTTATTACTCAAAGGAACAAAATTAATTCACCCATAGAGAAACACATCATCATCAACCCATAGCAATCCACTGCAGGACATGGGTATCTCCCTGTATGGGAGGTTTTGCCGTAATCTCCACGCTTGGCAGGCGGATTGGAGATCGCAGTGTTTGGTGGTCTGGTGTCACAGGTCGACGCTGCTGCCCGTTCCCTGGTTTCCGTTTTTTTAGTCGCCTCTTACGACACCCACGGGAAGAAATGGGGTGGCTCATTCTAGGCCGGAGCCACACGGCACACAATGTACGACCACTACGCTTGTGCGAACCCTAGCTTATCGTCTCGTCCCCAAAAAATACTTGATATTTTGAACTTGCCGAGTTCCTTGTGTTCGCGGAAAGCAGTGTTAAAATAAATAAGGAAAATTTGTGCAACTTTCAAATTTACAGACAATACTTGGCAAGTTTTTACAAGATGCTGAATAGTTTTACGATAAAAGTACTACGAACCTACGAAAGTAAAAGGGTTATTTTGATTTTTTTTGCGGACAGTACATTTTTTTCAAAATTTGTAATTGCAAATATACATAACTTTGTCAATTAGGATAGGTCTTCTAACAAACTTTTTGTCTATCTACAACGGATTAGGCAATTAGGCAAATTCCCCTCAAATTACGACCCTATATAACACGTTCACCCTGTATTTTTCTCATGTTTTACGATTTCTTCCCGTTGCTTACTCAATAAACACTGTTTATGTTCTAAATTTCAAATCTCTAGTTCATTTAGAAATACCTTAGCCTTTGGTGATCCATCAGTGAGTGAGACAGTGAGTGCCGAAAATTGCAATTTTTGGACCCCCACATCTTCTACTATCTTTCAATTTGGTAACCTGGTTTGTTTTTTTGTTACACTTTATTGCACAATAAAAAACATTAACAAAAATAAAACTTAAATAACAGGCTTGTGATAAAAAAATTGTGCAAAGGCGGACTTATTACAAAACAAATTTCTTTCAGCCAGAGTAGAAATTTTTGAATGTTAAAAAGAGAGCGGGGTAGGGCAGATAAAGTGGAAACAACCTCTGCAAACAAAAACAAAAACCTATTGCTACCTACATTTCAATATAAAATACTACTTACTAGTATACATACAACTTACACGAATGTCTACATAAATATAAGAATGAAAGAAATATATATCTACCTAATTTAAACGTAAATATATACACTAAACACTGATGCATACATATAAATATATTACACAGACTACTAGGATATACTTATATGAATAACATAAAAAACCTGAGAAAACTCAAATTTGTCGCAAGACACGACCTGTAATTGGGGTGTTTCAGGCATCCCGCATTTTAGAGGTAAGCCTGTATATTGTAAAAAGTACCTACTACAAATAACAAAACGTCGCCCTAATTCTAATAGGTAGTATCTCATTTTTGGACGAAACTGACTTTTTGGGTTTTTTGGATAGAGTTGACAAAACTACATCGTTCTCTTTCATTACTATTTAAGCTTTGTATGAAAAAAAGAGAGATAAAAGACTTGACGTAATACGTCGCATCTCGAATCACGGAATTATTAGTGCGAATATGCAGTAACTCATCATTCGCCATACTTAATTGACGTTTTGCAGATCGCTGCGTCATAAAAGTATTTTATATTTGGATTCATTAGCATTTAAGGTAAGTAACAGATAGTAATTTGTAATTTATATTCTGAGCTATGTTTTCTGATATTATTTAGGCACAACATTGTCTTTATGGGGTAAAAAAATGTGTTTAAAAATTACTGTTGAGATATGTACTACTTTTTCGAATAAATTTTTTGAGACTTAGTATTGAGTTAATTCTTATTGACACTAATTTAAGAACAAATTTTGTTTCTAGTTTTTTTCAGTTTCGCGAAATTTTGTCTTAATTAAACATTTTAATATTATTTTATTTAATATTATTTTTTTCATATTAAACTTTGTATGCTTTTACTTTTTTTTTGCTTTTTAATCTTTTCAGATATCTACGTGCAGGTCTAATTGTCATCAAAATGGACATTTTTCAATCGGATTCCGAAGATGATCAGGAAATTTTAAAAGCATTGAGAGAGTGGCGTAACAGTTACTGACACTAAGAAGAAACCTATCATAAAGAAAAAATTCAGTATACAAATTTTAGAAGATGTTGTAATCTATACCGAAGACATCCCGGACATCAGCCTGTATGAGGTTAGGATGACCCTGAAACAGCTCAAGAATAACAAGGCTCCAGGAGTGGACGGAATCACATCAGAGCTCCTGAAAGCGGGTGGAACACCAGTACTTAAAGTCCTTCAGAAGCTCTTCAATTCCGTTGTGCTCGAAGGAAAAACGCCAGAAGCATGGAACAGAAGCGTGGTGACGCTGTTCTTCAAGAAAGGGGATAACTCTCTATTGAAGAACTACCGACCCATCTCGCTTCTGAGCCATGTTTATAAGCTGTTTTCGAATCGTCTCGAACGCAGATTTACTGACTTCCAGCCTCCCGAACAAGCCGGTTTCCGAAAGGGCTTTAGTACCATAGACCACATCCACACGCTGCGGCAAATTATACAGAAGACTGAGGAGTATAATTTGCCATTCTGCTTAGCGTTTGTGGACTATGAGAAAGCCTTCGATTCGATCGAGACATGGGCAGTGCTCGAGTCTCTCCAGCGTTGCCGTATTGACTGTCGGTATAT
The DNA here is from genome assembly GCA_947310995.1 of Yponomeuta cagnagella. Classification (NCBI taxonomy): domain Eukaryota; kingdom Metazoa; phylum Arthropoda; class Insecta; order Lepidoptera; family Yponomeutidae; genus Yponomeuta; species Yponomeuta cagnagella. The sequence continues at coordinate 14,484,290 of OX371271.1, read as the reverse complement.
CGAGGTGCTGAAGTGCTTGTACAACAGCTCCACCATGTCTGTCCGAGTACAAGAGCAGAATTCGGGGGTAATTTCATTGAGAAGAGTCGTGAGACAGGGAGACGTTATCTCTCCGAAACTGTTCACGAACGCACTGGAAGATGCCTTCAAGCTTCTGGAATGGCAGGGACGCGGCATCAATATCAATGGCGAGTACATCACGCACCTTCGATTTGCCGACGATATAGTAGTCATGGCAGAAACGATGGAAGACCTCGGCACAATGTTCGAAGACCTCAGTCGAGTTTCCCAACGTGTGGGCCTTAAAATGAACATGGACAAAACGAAGGTCATTGTCGAACGCCCGTGTTTTGCCCACCCTAATAACATTGGGGAACTCAATTCTCGAAGTTGCAGACGAATACATCTACTTAGGACAAAGTCCAACTAGGCCGGTCCAACTTCGTGAAAGAGGCCAATCGTCGAATCCAACTTGGCTGGGCAATATTCGGGAAACTTAGAAAAGTCTTTTCGTCCAATATACCTTAATCGCTCAAGACAAATCTATACAACCAGTTTGTGTTACCAGTGATGACTTATGGCACTGATCTCTCACCATAGGTCTCATAAGAAAGCTCAAGGTCACGCAACGAGCTATGGAAAGGGCTATGCTCGGAATTTCTCTACGAGATCGAATCAGAAATGATGAGATCCGTAGACGAACGAAAGTCGTCGACATAGCCCAGCGGATTAGTAAGTCGAAGTGGCAGTGGGCGGGGCACATAGCACGCAGAACTGATGGCCGATGGGGCCGAAAAGTTCTCGAATTGAGACCACATATTGGCAAGCGCAGCGTAGGACGACCAGCCACCAGATGGACAGATGACCTCATGCAAGTGGCAGGAAGACGCTGGAAATCCATAGAGGAGGCCAATGTCCAGCAGTGGACTTCTTGTGGCTGAATGATGATGATGAATTATTAAGAACAGAATACTTTAAAACTTAAATATATAGTGCTGTTTTTTAAAATTTAATAAAGATTTTAGTGATAACATGTGTTTCATTTTCAGTGCGAATTAGTAGTAACTCAGTGAAATAGCTATGCTAATAAAGCTCATCTCATATATTACACTATCTGTAAGAATTAATGTTTTTTGCATAACAAATTATGACATCTATTTAATTTTTAATATCATGTTCAGAACTTACCTTTTATTGTTTTCTAACAACTTGTAAGAAAAAAACCGTAATTTTAGCCTCCTCAAAAGTCGTCAAAATTGAGATACTACCTATTAGAATTAGGGCGACGAAAAGCTGCTCAAGTATGAATTGGACTCCAGACTAAGGTTAACAAACTTTACGAAAGAAAACGCATTTCAAGGCATAAAAACTTTTGGCCTTTACATCTATGAATTTATATTTATACAGCATCCATTTATAGCTGGAGGTACTGATGGCTGTTGGAGCGAAAAAGTTCTGACCTGGCGACCGCAAACCGGACGACGCAGTGTGGGAAGGCCCCCCATCAGATGGTCTGACGACCTGGTTACGGTGGCGGGCAGTCGCTAGATGCGGGCGGTACAAGACCAGGAGCTCTATTTTTGAATCACTCGTATGAAATTGTATCGTCGAATGCGACTTAAGTCACACTCGTCTTCTAAGTCGCATGATGTCGTTTTTCCGTATTTTTGAATCGTTCGCCTGAAGTGTTGCCAGTACAATTTGAAGTATTGTATTTTATCCATTCCACGCAGAAATTAAAAAAACCGGAAACTACCGTAACAGAAACGGAACGTAAAACATTGTTTTATTGGCTGTTTAAATAAAAAATCTTTGTCTTTTGATACAAACAAAACACTACTACTGTCATTTTGGTTTGTGTTCTAACGAAATGTCGAAATCGTTTTATGACAATTAATCTACCGGTCGCCATGCGAGACGAGTGGTAAGGACCATTCGTTGCAGTTCGAGTGATTAAAAAATACGGAATTTCAGATGTCGAACGAAAATCAGTAGAAATCGAGCGCTCGACGCGATACGAGTGATTCAAAAATAGAGCTCCGGAAGCTTGGAAAACCATGAGGGAGGCCTGTGTCCTGTAGTGGGCATCAAATGGCTGATGATGATGATACAGCATCCAGTGGCATCTTCACTCACATTAGATGGGTCAAGGGACCATTCTGACGCAGCAGTACCTGGGACATTGTTTTTTTTTTCTTTTGATGGACTAGGCTTGCCAGCACCTATACCACCCTGACAGCTTATCGGCCGACATCGGCCTAGCCCACAAGGACAATTCAATACGTGCGGAACCTACGAGTTTCCCCAAGATGTTTTCCTTCACGGTTAGCGTGTGGTATTGCTTCTACAAATTCGCAGATGTACGTGACTTTGAAACTCACAAAGTCATATTTACATGCCCGCACTGGAAATCCAAAATATGTTATACCCACTGGGCTACCACCGCGCTAATTAACACAAACATAATATTATAGAACCCTCGGTGCGTGGGTCTGACCCACACTAGGCCGGTTTTTTCAATTGGATACTTACGTAAATCACGGGAAAAGTTAATTTCCTTGGAAATATAGCATATCCACAATTTAACTTATTGTTAAAAATATAGCAAAAAAAAATTATCCTAAAAACAAAGTTGATGAAATGTACCTGAGCCAAATAGTAAAAGACGCATAGGACATCAACTATGCTGTATTTTTCTGGATCAAAAGCGCCTGTCCTCAAGAGAACAACGCGAGGTGAAAGGTCCTGGACTTTTGGTAATATCACACAGGCTCTGCAAAAACATAAAATGAATTGTAAGAATAACTTCTAAATTAAGAATTTCACTAAGTACCTAAAACTTAAGTGGCGACCCGGAATACCCGGATAATTCGGTATTTGACACGATCAGCAATAAATTATTTCATATGCCCGAAAATATCTCGAAAAATGTATCTCTTTTAATCAATTACTAGTTATTACAATTTTGAAATAGATTAAACATAAAAAGAGTGCTCTGAAATGTGACGTCATAAACCAGTATTTTCATACAAAATTCCGTTTTAAAAATAACTCACTTTATATTTTGTCAAATACCCAATTGTGATAGCTATTTTTAGAACCTTAAGCCTAGATCCTAGACTCAGTGACCTAGGAGTTTAATAGATTTCAAGTACAAGTCCGTTTCTTCAGATATCTCAAAGAAAAACGATAATTCGGTATTTAGGTAGTGAAATTCTCAATTCGGAAAACGAGGGTAATTTTTTAATATAAAATGCAGCCTATGTCACCGGCCAAAATATCGAATCGATTGACACTTCTTTCATCAGAATCGGATGGGTACCTTAGGCGCTACGATGGGATAACCATCAATACAAACACACATAACCTACACACGTGCATAACAGCGGGCTGGCGACGTGCGGGCGCAACGATACAAACTAAAATAAACCTTAAATACCTTTCTGGTTAGAGACTACAATAGTAGCGCAAAATAAGCCCGGCGCTGAGCGGCCAACGAGTCGTCATTGTCATACTTTTGTATTAATTATTATTGCTTTCGAGGGTTCTCTACCTCAAAAGGAAAAAACAGAGCCCTTATAGGATCACTTTGTTGTCCGTCCGTCCGTCCGTCTGTCTCTCGAGACCTTTTATCTCGGGAACGCGCGGAGGTATCGAGTTGAAATTAAAACCGAATACTCAAGTCTACAGTCCCTTGGAGGTGTGAAAAAATCAAATTTGTAAGTTAACATAAAAAAAAGATACGGTCGACCCGGGAATCAAAATTTATAGGGTACTTTCCGTTTCCGAATATATCGAAAGTATACCTCCTAAGACGACAAGCAACTACAATGGGGGTGGCAACTGTCAAAATAGAGGATGCCCCGTTTTTTTGACTATTTGTATGGGAAAAGCACAATATTTGTAATTATATAAACCGTAGAAGAGATATGTGTAGTGTCTTTTTTCAAAAAAATCGGTGCCTATGCATTTACTTCTCAGTTTGCAATAGAAAAACTGTGGCTCCTAAGCCATTTGGAGGAATTAAATTGATTATCAAGAAGTTTATAGGTTATGATTATGATTGTAGTAAACAAATACCAAGAAAATATTTCTATGCAAGGTAAATAGAAATACATTCAGAATCATATTTAAAAATCTTTCACACTCGTTAAAAACAGAGGCAGTGTTTAGGTACCTACACTGTTAAACCTAAAACTAACCAAAAACGAGATATGTAAGCCTTGATATCAGTGATTCAACCCATTTAGCAAATGTAAAGCCAGCTATTATTGCTGCAATTGTAAGTGAATTAAAACAATGTTCCTGAGTACTTGTAAACATCGGTTTTATTTAATAAAATCATAGTCATACATTATAAAACGCATTTTTTTGCCCTAATCCCGTATCTTAAAATAGGTAAGTAGCAGCACTTAATTACCCAGAGCCAGCCCACAGCATTGAACTGGCCCCTATATTACGCTCACGAAATCCTGAGCGATTCCAATCGTTTAACTGTCAAATTAGTATGGAGTTTGACAGTTAGACGATTGGAATCGCTCAGGATTTGGTGAGCGTAATTAGGCCACGCTGAATAGATATCAATACTTCTGATAACGACAATTTGTTATTGGTGATAGGTGATAAGAACCTTCCCACAGCATCATTTTATGCTCATAAACCTGCTTCGTCTCCAAACTGGAATTAAATTAAGAGAGTTCATGTAGAAATAGTATCATTTTATGAGTAAGTTTATATGGTACAAAGTGTGCATATTTCACAACGATTTTCAATGTTTCTAAGTAACTTTCTCAAATAAATTTAACATTTTACACTTTATAATGAATAAATCAGCCAGTAAAGAGGTGTTTAATTAAAGGTATGCGATTATTTTTACAAGAAATGTTTAAAAAATATTTTTGTTGTTACCTTTGTATTACCTTTGTATTACCTTTGTATTACCTTTGTATTAGTCTGTATTCCTTTCGCGGTATACCTACAAAACTTTGCTTTTTCAGTTTTGGTATTAACTATATTAACTATAGCTTTCCCTTTTTTTAGTGAAAAGCGTTTCGTGACGTTTTTATGTCGAATTTCCATAAAAAATGGGTAAATAAGCAACACTTAAAAAACAAAACAAACATTGTCAGGACAAATCTACGTAATTAGTTTCGTGTTGCCATCCCCATTGCAGTTTTTGGCCGCCTTAATCGCGTCATCTGGCAACACTAACAGAAACATCTGTTTGTGTTTGACATTCTTTAATCTGTGGTGCACAGTGCACAACATAAAATCAAAATTAATCAAAATCAATTTTTTTTTATTCAAAGCAGCACAGAAACTGCGACTTAATGAACGTTACAAGTTAAACTAGGTGTCCATTTCAAAATCTAGATCATTTTGGAGAAAAAATGGACAAAAAAACTCCAAACTTAGTCTTTTCAAGTCCTTAATTTACAGGATTTATATAAATGTTCTAAAACTCATGCATTGAACTGGCTTTAATTCCAGACATCATTGTCATCTAAATAATCTTTAATGTTATAGTAGCTTTTTTGGCACAAAGTGCGCTTCACACATTTTTTGAACCGCGTTTCTGGCAAGCTTATTATATCCTCAGGGATCTTATTGTAGAAACGTATACAATGCCCCATAAAGGATGTATTAACCTTTGCCAGCCTAAATTTTGGGAACGAAAGTTTATGTTAATAAATAGATTAAAGACACTGTTGAAAGTAGGTGTAGGGGACATTTAACGAGACTAGTTGCAGAGGGCTTAAAAGTGGAGATTTGACTTTATAAATCATAATTTAGTTAAGGTCTGTCTTAAGACCGACATAAGACTGACTAAGAGCTGTTTTAGTGGAATCTTTTTTTTTATAAATAAGATCTTTATACTTAAAGTACAGGGAAAAGCTGAAAACTATACATTTGTAATTAAATCATGGAAAAAATGTCTTTGAAGTTCGGGAAAAGCTCGAAAAAAACTGTTAGTTTGATCCCTGAACTATTTATAAGATAAGGTAAGATTTATTGATCAAATTTAACAAGATACTTACATGTTTTATTAATCGGTTCATACTTATTATTAAAAGTATCTCATAGTTGGTGTAGAATGGTATTCACAACCTGTGTTGTGAATACCAGCCTTCCTCTCGAGTATAAAACAAGATCAAGAAAACAAAATACACGGTATCTTGACGCGTGACGCAATGAGCTCATTAAAAAGATACATTTACGTAAACTATAGACAAGATACATTTAAGTAAACTATGGAACAAAACAACCACTAATCATACGAACTTCACCTGATTGTACCTACGGTGATGCATTACAATTTCGCAAAATAAGTGTTGCCTTTCAAGTAAAGGTTGATTAAATGATTTCAATGAGGCAACAAGTTGACAACATAAAATGTGAACTTGGTAACAAAATTTTTGACTTACTCTAACATTATTATGTTGCTCTTATGTTAAATACATGCTTAAATTCTGTCTTATATGTACATGGATGACACCACACATACACATACACACATGGTTATGTATGTGTGGTGCTTATGAGTATGTGTGTGTGAATATATGTGTGTGTGTGTGTGTGTGTGTGTGTGTGTGTCTAACCCCCAGTTTCTCGTACACTAACACGCTATCAATCTACTGTTAACAGCTGTCAATTGACCAAACTGCATACAAAAAAAAACCGCTGACAGCTGTTAGCAGTAGATTAACAGCTTATCAGTGTACGAGAAACCGGGGGTTAGTCAAGTGTGTAATTTATAATATGCAACGACCTACAAATTTGTACGGAACTCTCGATGGGCGAGTCCGACTCGCCCTTACGGTTTTTTTAAGGGATAAAGCCCTTTGTAGGTATGTTAAACCGATGACGTTGTCGGCGTAGTCACTAAACCGCCTGCAATATCTCTTGAAAATATCCATTGTTAAATCCACTTACCCCAGTCTTAAAACCTCGAGAAATCTGGGTTCCGTAGGCTTTAGTCGTTTAGTGATGTCGGAGGCTGTAGTTCTTAAAGTGTAGAATAGATCTAACTTTGTTTTGACTCGCTCTAGGCTGAACTTGCATCCTCGGAGTATAGCAATAAGCCATTGGTCATCTGAAATTCACCATTGAATTAAAGAATAACAGCAAAATCAATAAATTTACATAGAACTGCAGTGATTCACATAATTTCCTTGTTCCTGTCTTATATTGCCACCCCTGTATGCAACCTGTTATTGATCTGACAACTATTTCTTGAGAATCTATAATCAAACATTTCCAGAAAGGAAATAAAACTAAAATTTTCATACAATCTTTAAACTTGACACGCTTAATTTGCATGAAGAGTAAAAAAGTGAGAATTTTAGCTCATCGGAGGTGTTTCAATTTTCTAGATACTGAGGAAATCACGTTTTCAGTTTTTACTTCATTTAAACAACACATTACAGATTGCGTTTACTTTAAAGTTCTTGCTCAAGATCATTAGAAAATATCTCTTCAATGCGCCATCTGACTACTCGGTAAGTAAATAGTTACTTACCAGTTCTAGCTTTCAAGTGCGGTTGCTTTGAGATCCAATCTTTGATACTCTGTAAATCTTGTTGCAGACGCTTTGGATCCTCATTCAGTTCATCTTTTGCAATTCGGGCCAGTTCCACGGGCAACTCACGTATCATCATTGTGTATCTGTTATCATGTCAAAGTCGTTTATAGCATTAGTTCTGATAGCATCATTTACGGCGATGATTAGCAATGTTTTTTTTTTGTTATTCACACTTACTTACATTATATATAACACATCAAACACAACAAACTGGTGTTTTATTTTGAATAAATAAACGTATAAAAAATAAATTTGAGAAACTGCTCAAGAATGGATAATGGATATTAAGGAAACACTGGCAGTCTTATTCATAAAAGTCAATTACATTCAAACACTCTTAAGACGGAGTTAAAGCCGGTTTATAACAGGAATTCTTAAGAGTGTTTTAGGGAGATCGATTTTTTATAAATAAAACTGTACACATTTTCTTACTGCCGCTGTATCTTTTGCATTTTTGTGGTTGTTGATGGAATTCTTTGTAATTTTTTTATTAACGCCGTTGAAGGAGATACGTACCTACATACATAAGCAGCCTATATATGTCCCACTGTAGGTCACCGGCCTTCTCTCAGGGATAGAGTATGGGCTTAATCACCACGTGTGCCCACCGCAGATTGGCAATTTCATGCGCTGAGGTATGTGAATAGCTCAGACACTCAGGTGTCCTCACGATGTTTTCCTTCAAGTTAGCGAGTGGTATTGCTAATAACTTCACAAATGTACATAACTTAGAAAATAAAGTCATAGTTACATGCCCGCACTGAGAATCGAACCTGGGTCTCTCGCTTCCGAGTCCAATGTTCTACCCACTAGATTTAAGGGGATCCAGAAAGCTAACTAGCGCCACCAATGAAAAAAAAATCATATTTGTTTCTACAGATGAAATTTGCAAAAAGTGTGAGTACAATCTCTCAATCATGTTAACAGTGATTTTTAGGACCCACGTCAAAGAACCTAGGATCACGAACCTGGAACTAGATAGCATTTACGCCAAAAGCAGCCGTTTCTGGCGTTAATGCTATCTAGTCCTAGGTTTTTTGCCTTAGGTTCACGGCCATGGGCGCTGAAAATCTCTATTAACATGATTGAGAAATTGTACTGAGAGTTTTTGCAAATTTCATCTGTGTAAAAAGAGATATGATTTTTTTTCTTGGTGGTGCTAGTGTTACTCCCTGGAGCCCCTTAATTATTATTATTATTTTATTATCTATGGAAAACCAACAGCTGATAAACAATATATAAACATAAACATTTACATACAGGCACATACGTTGCAACGTATATATATATGACTTATATAACTAGTTAGTAAGCCAATTACAGGTTTTCACCTATAGCAACAGAGTGCTAGTTTTCTGCTGATACAAAGCTTAGACTTATAGAAACTTAGACTTAACTTAGAAACTTATAGCAAAACATACATGGAGCATGCATCGCACTATGAAATACTGGTGCGTATCAATTGGAGGTGTGGATTCCTACGGCTGCTATAGCAGCAGCAAAAATCCACTGCGACAATCATTTTCATATTTTTATTTTTTTTACATTTTATCAACCATACTAAGTGTTTAGTTGTAAAAGAAGTTATCATTGAAGTGTTGCCTAACCGACTTTGCATTGCAGTTGAATAAGTCTATATCAATTTCGCTCGCTAGTTTTTCCACGCTGCTACTAGCTCGCCAGAGGAATAGAAATATAATATAAAAGATAATAAACGTCGAGTCAAGTTTCAACCCACTTGATTCATCAGCTTTGCGAAAATATGTGAAATCCATTTAAACATTGAGCGTTATAAAATTACTTTCCCTGGTAAACATTTTGTGTTTATAATGTTGCTCTTCCGACAAAATTATAAGTTAAAAAAATGTTAGTGTGACTTAAGTTTTTAATTTACACTAACATTCACTCTTTATTTAATTTCAGCTAGAATTTAAGGTTGTTTATTTGCTGCATTTTTGATGCTATAATTGTTTTCTGTGGGGAAGCCGCTGCTTGCTGAAATACAGGTTCTTACCTAGTTCGGCAACGGAGGCCAACTCATTATTTTGTAATCTTAGTTGAGTATAATTGTATTGTGCCAGTGTGTTACTACTTTGAAATAAATAAATTTATTATTATATTATTATTATTATTAAGTGTTGTGTATGAAACCAAAATAAAATAAAGTATTAACTTACCGCTTGAATCAGATGTTTGGTTAACAGAAGCACAGAGTATTATGAGCAACTTTATTGACTGCTACAAAATCAGACTAAAACGCTATTCTTATCGGTGAACATAGACTGAACGATATCTATTACCCGGCAAAATATCTATCCACCTGCCACTGTCAGACCGCCATCTTGCGAAGTACCTAGAATTTAGACGGGTTAAACATGAATGAAGGCAATTGTTTGACCTTGTTAAAAAAACTTACTATGAGAATGGTTCTATGCAAGCATGCTTGAACTCCGACGTAGTTATGAGTAAAAGTAAAACTGATCATGAAAACAATATAACTATAAACCTCTCAGCTTTATATATGTTGTCCAGTTTTATGCGTTTTTTTTATGAAGCGTTATTACGAATCACGAAGCGTGATTCTTAAAGTCGCCGGCGTTCCGTTTTTAGGGTTTCGTAGTCTGTCTGTCTGTCCGTCCGCGGCATAGCGCAAAGACCTGTGGTACTAGAAGGCTGTAATTTGGTATGGGTATACATATTTATCACGCCGACAAAGTTAAAGAATAAAATGTTGGATTTTTTTTTTCTCGTTGAAAAATATTGATGTACGAAGACAATTTTTTTAAATTAAGGTTCCGTTTGCGAAATACCAAGCTTTAACACGCAAATTTTTGTCCGGGTAGGGCGTCCACGGGAAAACTATCACGGCTAGTAGGCTTAGTTAACGAGTAATAGACAACCAACTTATAAGAGTAAAATTTCGTACAAAATCCATTGAAAATGACTTCGATGAAGTTGTTACTTCTGTAAAGCAGATAAAAAAAAACCCTCTTTTTACGGAACCCTACATTGGGCGTGGCCCGACACGCACTTGGCCAGTTTATTTTTTATTTTTAGCTGCAATGCAGTGGAGTCATCATCATCATCAGCCTATGCTTGTCCACTGCTGGACATAGGCCTCTCCTACTGCACGCCACTGAGCACGGTCCTCGGCTACTCTCATCCAGCTCTTGCCAGCCCCCTGCGAAGATCATCGCTCCACCGAGTCTGAGGACGTCCTACACTACGTTTACCGATCCGCGGTCTCCACTCAAGAACTCGTCTACCCCATCGGTTATCAGTTCTTCAGATGATATGGCCGGCCCATATGCCACTTCAGCATGCTAATTCGGTGGGTTATGTCGGTGACTTTGGTTTTCTGTCGGATCACCTCGTTTCGAATTCGATCTTTCGGAGAAACCCCGAGCATAGCCCTTTCCATAGCACGCTGAGCGACTTTAAATTTGTGGATCAGCCCCACCGTGAGTGTCCACGTTTCGGCACCGTATGTCATGACCGTGGCGCCATCATTCCGTGTGGCGCCGGATTAAGAATAGCGCCTTCCGTGGATGTCGCAGAAGGCGACTAAGGAAAGTGACTGTGGCGAACTGGGTGGTGCGCCATTGTTTATATAAAAAAAATCAGGAGGTTTATGTTTATATATCGTGTAAAGTCTATCAAAGGGTGCCCTGATTTAAGACTAGGAAAGCTTAACTTCAAATTGTCGACCAAGATTTCCTACGTGCATTTTCCGCCATCTTGAAGAAAGAGTTAAATCCAGTTTTTTACAAACACGTTTTTTCGTTGAGATACGAAAATTTTGATGCAATACTTTTTTTTGCTTTTTTGCGATCTACAATTAAGGTCATAAACATTTTTATTTATCGTTCATCGTTACTGAGATATCGATCGATTTATCGAAAAACTATAAATTAAGATATCAAAGAAGTGTCTAGCATTAAACTTGTAGAGCGTGTTCAGACCTACAATTTTGTTTTTTATTTTCGACAAAAATTACCATCTCGAGCACGCCGCAAAGTCGGTAAATCTGTGCCCAGGTTTGATTTAGTTACTCGAACGGTTATATCCACACGTCAAAATACAAAACGGACGAAAGGTTGTCCAGAGAATTATTGCGATTTAAGATAAATAAATAAACCAGCCAAATTATGAATCAAACGCATTAGATTTATTAAACGAGTTATTCTAATTGTTGTGTAGCAAAAAATAATAATTAAAGGCGGTAATTGTTTTTTTTTTTTTTTTTCGTCGTGTTGAAGTTCCTCCACGGTAGGCTCTTTGAGTCGTGAAGACTCTTGAACCGCAGAAAATGATGCTTTGATGGTCGAAACATCATCATCCTCACCATCGTCGTCGTCGTGGAATGGAATGTCGACTCTGGTGGCGTTGTTACATGTTTGCCCACTACAATGCAAGCAAATAACAGAACAAAATTTTTTTGGCTTTTTCGATCTATATCTCAAGAACAATGAACGATAGGTGAAAAATGTAAAGGACTTTAATTGTAGATCGTAAAAAGAGCAACCAAAAAGTGTTGTATCCAAATTTTTGTATCTCATCGGAGAACTGAATGATTGTGAAAAAACTGAATTTCGCCCTTTTTTCAAGATGTTGGAAAATGCAAATAGGAAGTCTTGGTCGACCAATTCAAGTTAAGCTTTTCTAGGTCCCCGAAAGTAATATCCAAAATTTAGCCTTCTCGATTCACATGCATTTCTAACCTGTTTTCTCCGACGTAATGACTGGACTACAGAGTTAGTACTATAGACTAGCTCTCTATAGAGTTCGTCAATGACAACCAATCTAATCTGGTTACAAAATAGAAAACTTGGATTTCCCGTCACACTAGTGACTTAGCACCATGAACTTAGGTACTTGACTACTTTACCTTTTGCATAAGACCAACCATCGGTAACGCTGTCACTAAGGGTCAGTTTCCGAATTGGTAATTTCCCTAAGTAAATAGTTAACTGTAGTGTTGTCTCCTCGAATTCCTCAGAAAGGAGCGTGACAGAACGTCACTTAAGTGTTTACTTGGTATAATTGTCAATTCAGAGACCGGGCCTTACTATCGCACAATCAACGTTCACGTCACGCATCGCGCACAGAATGAACCAATCACAGAGTGATTTACTCTGCAGCACATTTCATTGGTAAAGACTAATCGTGGCGGCAGGGGCCGTTTTTTAGAGTGAATTTTGTAGGGATAAATATTAGGGGTTAAAGTATGAAATTGCCGTTTTATTGCAATAGGTTCTTTGAATTGACATAGAATCTTCATGGTTTGAGGTTTTCGAATGAAACTTTTTTCAAATGGTTTCTATGATGTTCTTTTTTTAAAAAAAATGTGAAACATTTGAATATCGACTTTCAATTGTTTTTGTTATTCAATTTAGACAAGAAAGATGGATACTGCGAAAATTCGAGTGATTTTTGAATACGAGTTCCGACGCGGAACTAACGCGGCAGAAACAGCCCGCAATATCAATGCTGCGTTTGGAGAGGGGTCTACTAATGAACGCACCGTGCGATTTTGGTTTAAACGCTTTCGTGATGGAAATTTCGACTTAAAGAACGAGCCACGAGGAAGGCCGCCCACACAGGTGAATAACGATGAATTAAGAGAGATAGTGGAAGCCGACCCTAGTCAAACTACCCAGGAATTAGCGGCATGGTTTAACGTTACCTTACCCACAATATTGACTCACTTGCGTCAAATCAATAAAATAAAAAAATACGAAAAATGGGTGCCTCATGATTTGACTGATCTGCAGAAAGAAAGGCGTGTTGAAACTTGTGTTGCCTTGTTGAACCGGTACAGAAATGAAGGAATATTGGATCGAATTGTAACATGTAACATGTTAGTAAACCCCTCTCCAAACGCAGCATTGATATTGCGGGTTGTTTCTGCCGCGTTAGTTCCGCGTCGGAACTCGTATTCAAAAATCACTCGAATTTTCGCAGTGTCCATCTTTCTTGTCTAAATTGAATAACAAAAACAATTGAAAGTCGATATTCAAATGTTTCACATTTTTTAAAAAAAGAACATCATAGAAACCATTTGAAAAAAGTTTCATTCGAAAACCTCAAACCATGAAGATTCTATGTCAATTCAAAGAACCTATTGCAATAAAACGGCAATTTCATACTTTAACCCCTATTACTTCTATTGGTGGTTTTATTCGTAGCCTACTATACTTACTTGGATTTATTTTTCTGTAGCTGTGGCAAGTTCCTCAAAGAGGTCATCCTGTCATCCAGTGTGGGGTAGTGGGTAGGACCGACCTCCCTGCTCTCGAGACAGGTCAAAAAGAGTACACACACATCGAAATTGAGATATCAGATGTTAAACGGATGCAAAAAATTATCTTGCTGACTAAACGGGAAAGGTATGAGTGTCGTAGACTACATAATGTCACGCATAAAATAATATAATAGAGTAAAATAACGTAACCTACAAACATATCCATACAGTGAACTTTACTATACTAATAAAAACTGAATTTGCTCGTTGAATTACTCTTTTATTGTTATTTTACAATTTTCCGACGTTTCGGTACTTTTCCAAATCCCGTGGTGTCGGTAGATTGAGATGACAGGCATATTTTTGAAAGCATTAACTGTTAGTTTACTACCCTCGGAAAATATTACAAAAAAGAATTATTAAGTTACGTTCCAAAATTTTTTGGCAATTTTTGTTATTTAAATTGGCGAAACCATTATTTTATACAAACTCAAAAATATTGATTATTAGTTACTTAAGCACTGGTTCCCATGCTGTAGCAATGTTCCAACCACGATCTCTATTGCTAGGAGAATGATCAAAAACAGTCTATGTTGCGCTTTAAGCATTTATACCTCAAAATGTTTCTTTTGAAAAATTATTTCATAGTTCCATTTGATAAATTAAAAGAATCAGGGGTTTAAAAGTAATAATTAAAAAATATCTGTATTGATTGTATAACTAAAAAACTTCAGTCACTCAATAGAGATTACAAACACAGATTATCGTGTACATACATAAAAACTGCAAACTGCAAACGGGGCGTTTTTGACGGTAATTCAAACGAGCGATTTTACGATTTTATTTTTGCAAATTAATTCCAGTGGATTTTATACTGTTTCATTAGTGTAGTTTATTGTTAAAATGACCTCTCATTCTTGGCTTAAATAACTATTTGGTAAGAGCATGCATAAAGTCAAGGCATGTCAGTGGACGCACATACTTTGTTTACATTTTGGTAAACCGAGATACTGACACAGCGAACACATTGAGCTCTTTGGTGCGCTATTGCTGCAATTGCATTGTAGGCAAAAGAACAGTAGGATGTTGCGCTCACGTGGTGACAGTGGTGTGGTACTTGAGCTGGGGACGATTTAATGATATAAATGCCCCAGCTCCTTTCTCAGATAATATATTTGAAGAGGGTATTTAAATAAAAAAAAATATATTACTTACAAGACCTCGTCTTATTTTCTTTTTTTTTTTTTCTTCTTAGACATGCCTATGACTTTTTTTTTTAAGATATAATATTGCAAACTGTCGTACAGATATGCGATAATATTAGACGAATCCTATTACTTATTGCATGAAACCAACGGAAATTTTGTATTTTATACAGAATTATTACTTAGCACTAACTAACCATACCTACCTAATAATGACCTATGTTTAGAATTCAAACTGACTAGGTGCCAATGCCAAACCAAAATAACACCAAACCACCAAAGTTGTCATAACCTCAAAACATGGGCTCAAAATTAAGATTTATCGAAACTCCCATCTAATATTTTCATAGTATTTTTCCTGCATAATCCAGAACTAATTTCTTATAGTTTACCGTTGGTTTCATCAATGCGCAAGAACACGCAAAAATAGACTAACTCCTATAGTAAATTGATCATTCTCCTTTGGATGCCGGCGGATCTCTATTGCCTCGCGTATCTTTCTAGGAAAGAAACGGTCCTCTCAGGCTAGAACTTGAACTTTACCAAAATGAATGAAGTGGTTGGTACCGCTGAGTGAATGTTCACTGTCTGCAGATGTACCAAGAGCACTTAGGTTTCACATCCGGGATATGTTCCTTCACCCGTTCAGCTATGGTAGGCTTAGTTTGACCAATGTACGAGGAACCACATACACAGTCAAGCTTGTAAGGGAATCCTATGCTTGACATTTCGTATGAATTGTTGTATCTTTCTTGGCGGGTTGTGTAGATGGTTTTGATTGAAGCGCGTTTCAAAATAATTTATTATCCAAATTAAGTAACACGAAACAGAGACAGATACCATGAAATATTCTTTCTAGAACCCAAGAGACCAACCGTCAAAACATTTAATATTATTAGATAAGTACTCCTAAAGGACACAGATGTCTGACCCCTTTCTCCACAAATAAAATAATCCGTTAGCAAAACAGTCCAAACAAAATGTGTATCTCTGTATTGACATTTCAATTTACTTTAGATGATCCACTGCAAACATCAATATGTTTCCCACCGTATGCCAACAGAGAGAGTCCAGCGCCACCTCTTTGATCAATTAATCTCAGCTGCATAAAAGAGCCGTCAATCCCGAACATGTCTGCGGCAGCCCTCGGTCGCTTTGACTCGTTCCCAAAGTTAGGTCTTCAAGCACCCTCAAATGCACCCGTGCCTGCGTGATGTGTATTTAATTTGCGCGGGTTACACTATTTCATTGACATTGTAATCTACAAAGCACACTACGAAATAACGTAAAATAACAGCCAATGTCGTACAAAAATAAATATAACAATTTAAAATAAAGCGTTCTCTATCCATCTATCTGTCTAAGTTGAACAACGATCCGTTTATTAGACACTAAAGTATATTTTTTTAATTCAATGCAAAAAAAGAGAAATATCTACCGAGTATAACTATAAAGGTAACACTTACCATTATAGTTATACTCGGTAGATATTTTTTTACCGTAAAAAGTAGAGCCCAGGATTACTGGGCCTGAAGTCTGTAAGAAAGTCGCTAGGCAAGAATTGAGAAGAATATGGACACGGCTAACTTCTAACTTCTCCATTGAGAGGCACAAGAAGAAGAAATAGTAATATATGTACTATATTATTAGAAGCAAAACCTAATGGTGTTCATATATGCCCAATCCGCAGGGTGCGCGTGATGATTAAGCCTCACGCGCCTGATCAACACATTCTGTCTCTGAGAGAAGGCCTGTGCCCTGCAGTGGAACGTTTAATAGATGGTTATGATAGAAGTACCTGAAACAAAAATATAATTTTCTTCAACATCGCAGGTGCACCTTGACGCAATCGAGACATCGCGGTATGGGCCATGTCAAAGAGGACCTCTACACTACACACCTGCACCTGGTCATCCATCGAACATAAGATATGTAAGTATAAAAATAAATGTTTATTAAAAGAAGAAGATAATGTATGAACTTTGTAGAGATCCCGCGAATTAAATGGACTAATTATCTGCTTCTTCGTGTCGATTACGTGGACATTAAAAAAAATCGGCCAAGTGCGTGTCGAGCCACGCCCAATGTAGGGCTCCGTAGAAAGAGGGTTTGTTTATCTGCTTTACAGAACTAACAACTTCATCAAAGTCATTTTCAATGGATTTTGTACGAAATTTAACTTTTCTAAGTTGGCCTTACTAGTAAACGAGTAATAGGTATATTACTCGTTTACTAGTAAGGCCTACTTAGCCGTGATACTTTTCCTTTTAAGTTCATTATACGTACCACTACCCTGAATTTTTTCACGTTTCTGCAATAAACCGTTTAGCCATGAGAGGGGGGACGCCGTACTCGGACAAAAATTTGCGCTTTAAAGCTTAATATTTCGCAAACGGAACCCTAAATCAAAAAATGGTCTTCTTACACCCACAATATTTCTCAACGACCAACCCAACGATTCCCCACATAATGGGGTAGACGAAAAAAAAAATCATCCCCAATTTTCATGTTAGGGGAGTTGCCGTAAAAAAAAATCCAACATTTTATTCTTTAACTTTGTCGGCGTGATAAATATGTATCTATATGTTACGGCTAGAACCCGAAGTGCGGCTACGCCTAGTTATTTCGCAAACGGATCCCTAAATTGAAATATGGTTTTCCTACGTTATCAATATTTTTAAACGACCAATCCAACAATATCCCAGTTGTTTTTAATGATTTTATCATGCTGTTTTGACTGCGTGATTAATATGTATACCTTTGCCAAGTTTCAGCTTTCTAGTACTTGTCGTCTGTGTGCTAAGCCGCGGACCGACAAAAGGACAGACGGACACACAGACAAGACGGACTACTATAAGGGTATTGATTACGGAACCCTAAAAAGGGTAAAGTCGACATAAAATTGCAAGTTAAAAATACGGTGTTTTCCAGCGGAAATCGAAACCACGACGCACGTCTGTTATGGTAATTAAACGCTCAACGAACCAGCTAGTCAATCTTCCCTCTCAATCCTTTTGTTATAGCCAGCATCTAGAGACTGTAATGGACTATCCTACTGAAGTAGAAGCAATACATTTTTAGGGTTCCGTACCCGAAGGGTGCCAAAAGGGACCCTATTACTAAGACTTCACTGTCCATCTGTCTGTCTGTCTGTCTGGCTGTCTGTCACCATCTGTATCTCATGGACCGTGGTAGCTAGGTAGTTAAAATTTTCACAGATAATGTATCTACTTCTGTTGCCGCTATAACGACAAATACTAAAAAAAGGAATAAAGTATTTAAGGGGGATTCCATACGAGAAATGTAATTTTTTTGGCCGTTTTTTGCTCGACATTAATAACGGCAACAGGTAGACGCTTGAAAAATTCACAGAATATTTATTTCTATATTCGCTTCAACAACAAATAATTAAATTAAAATAAAATAAATATTTTATTTCAGTTAAATCCCATACAACAAACGTGATTTTTTGCTCGATTATTGTGTCTAATGTTGTATAGACAGTGGTGGGGAACCCTTCGTGCGCGAGTCTGACACGCACTTGGCCAGTTTTTATTATCCGTTATTTCTTATCGCTCAATTACTTAATCTTAATAGTGTATAAGTTAAAATACCCTTGTATGACCCACAGCAAAACAGCCGGTTACATAACTTTTGTGCAGGTCATGTCCGTCCGCTTAGACGCAACAGTAAGATTTGTAGGGGAAAGTGTTCCATTTGACCCGACCAAAACATCTCGGGAGCCGTGGTGCGCAAAGAGTAGTATGAATGTATGAATCGATCCACTCTTTGGCTCCCTCTAATCTGTATTTGCCGAAGAAATGAAACCAGCAATTAGTCATCTGAATACATAGGTTAAGATCAAAGTACTGCCTCCATTATCGTCAAAACACTTCACTTCTTAACGAAGTAGGTGTGAAAGTTTGGTTTGCATCCAAATCATTTGTACGATTACGTAATTAGTATTAGAGTCTTAGCACCTTCATCAAAATGCCAAATAAGTTTTTTACACAATCACGGCTAGATTAGAGCATTTCTTCACGGTTGAGATGTTCAGCGACCCCGCTTGAATCACTGTCTAAATATTTATATTTAATTTTGCAAAAAATACCATACATAGTTTAAATATCCATCTACCTCGAGAGCATGCCAGTTTTTAGAAAAACCTGCTATAACATATTGAAAAAAAATCTCATCATAATCATCATCAGCCATTTGACGCCCACTGCAGGACATAGGCCTCCGTCGTGGTTTTCATAACCACTAGGGGTGTTGCCATAATCGCCACGCTTGGCATGCGGGTTGGCGATCGCAGTATGCGGTTGGAATCTCAGGAAGACGCTGCTGCAGTCGCCTTCTACGACATCCACAGAAGGAAATGGAGTGACGCTATTCTTAATCCGGCGAAAAAAATATCTAAAAGATATCCGTGGCGTGTCCTTAACCAGAATCTAACATTAATGGTAAAATCATAAGCAGCCTGCATACCTACGAGTACGTCCCACTGTAGGGCACAGGCCTTCTCTCAGGGAGAGAGTATAGGCTTAATCACCACGGGTGCCCACCGCGGATTGGCGATTTCAAGCGCTGAGTGAATAGCTCAGACACTCATGTGAATAGTTCAGAGTTCCCAGGTTTCCTCACGATGTTTTCCTTCACAGTTAGCGATAGTATTGCTACTATAACTTCACAAATCAAATGAAAACGACGGAACCTAATGGACTGTATGAATGATCAAAAATAAAATTGTAGAAATCCCCGTAATATTATCATTTTAATTAACTTAAAATACATGGGCAGCCAGAGAAACTACGTGACAGCTCAATCTATCGTACAAGAACAATTTGTCTTTTGAAAACCTAGGAAACCGCAAGGAGTTCGCGACATCCTGCCCTATACATAACTTAGAAAACAAAGTCATAGGTACATTCCCACACTGGGAATCGAACCTGGGTCTCTCGCTTCCGAGTCCATTGTTCTACCCACTAGGCTATCACCGCTTCATAGGTAAATTCCTTGCTTTTATGATTAAATTACGTTTACGTATTACGATTAGTTAATAGTGCCTATAATAAATTAAATATGACATAAAATAAGACAATAAGTATTGTCACACAATCATGTTTTCTGTCCCATACCTAGCCTGATTGCGGTAGTACTTATAAACCATTGTGTATCATTCATGAAGCACCCATATTGTTTTGGCATATTTTTTTCATGTTCAATTGTTTTGCTTGTTTTTAATCATGATGTATGTCTTTTTGGTGTTAAATTATTTTTTTTTTCTTCTTCTTCTTCACTCCATAAGTGTCTCACTGCATTCGTACGTCATACGTCGGTCATTCATCTTTTACCAAAAAAAGCGCGGTCACGCTACATTAAAGAATTTATGGTTTTTTGGGTACATAGTATGTGATTTTCCGGATTTGGTCCAAGCTGGTTTCTGAATTCTAGAAATGAATGTTTGGTTTCTAAAAGTGTTTTCTATTTTGAAAAAAATCGCAATAACCAGCAGGAAAGCCTTTTCATCATTCAGCCACAAGAAGTCCACTGCTGGACATGGCCTTCTCCATGGATTTCCAAAAAGACCAGTTGGAAGCGGCTTGCATCCAGCGTCTTCCTGCCACTTAGATGAGGTCATCTGTCCATCTTGTGGCTGGTCGCCTTACGCTGTCTTTCGAGAAATTTTCAGCCCCATCGACCATCAGTTCTGCGTGCTATGTGCCCCGCCTACTGCCACTACAACTTACTAATCCGCTGGCCTATGTTGACGACTTTCGTTCGTCTACGGATCTCATTATTTCTGATTCGATATCGTATATCGTAGAGAAATTCCGAGCATAGCCCTTTTCGTAGCTCGTTGCGTGACCTTGAGCTTTCTTATGAGGCCCATAGTGAGAGACCATGTTTCAGTGCCATGAGTCATCACTGGTAACACACACTGGTTGTATAATTTTGTCTTGAGCGATTGAGGTATATTGGATGAAAAGACTTTTTAAGTTTCCCGAATGCTGCCCAGCCGAATTGGATTCGACTATTGACCTCTTTCACGAAGTTGGACCGGCCTACTTGGACTGTTTGTCCTAAGTAGACGTATTCGTCTACAACTTCGAGAGTCGTGTTCCCCAATGTTATTGGGGTGGGCACAACACGGGCGTTCGACATGACCTTCGTTTTTTCCATGTTCATTTTAAGGCCCACACGTTGGGAAACTCGACTGAGGTCTTCGAGCATTATGATAGGATGCCGAGGTCTTCCATCGTTTCTGCCACGACTACTATTAGCAAACTGAGGTAACCATATAGGAAAGTCTTTAAAAACTGGATAATGAACGACTGGAGAAGACGACCGAGCATATTTTCATATAAGGCCTTTTTGCTTCATCAAGGCGGGTATTGATGACGCTGAGATACGGCCTTTTTGGGCTGCAGTGGCTTAACCATATTATGGTAAACTGGTGTATATGGCACTAATCCAGGTTTTTAATGTTATATATATATATATATATAGTTTGATGAAATGCAATTTGAGAATTTTATTTAACATTAATTGTCATTATTTATGTTTTTATTCCTAATCTATAAGGCCAAGGTATTTCATCTTCATTGGCTGAAGCTTTCTAGGAATATGTCTACTTAAAGCAGATTTCCACTGGACCGTGACTTTTTCGAGAACAAGAAAAATTCAGCTGGGTCGGGCTGCGTGCCAAACATTGGGCCAGCCTGGGTAGTACGACGGAGCGAGTCACGCACCGTTTTGTGGCACTAAAATGTCACAATTTGACAATTAATGTACTCGAAAGTCGTGATTTTTGACGTTAAACCGCGTGACTCGCATTGTCGTACTACTGATGCAGGTGTTCTCTTCGGCCATTACATAGTGTCTAAAGTATATGAATGGTCATGATCAACGGAACCAAAATTTTAACACTAATTATAGGACTTGTCCACCGATTTAAAATGTTTAAGGGCACTGCATGCTCTAACCCAATGCGAACGAAGTTATTGGCATAGCTAGTCTTTAATATTTTTAAACGACCAATCCAATGATACTTTACATTATAGAGTAGACGAGAAAAAATAAATCGTCTCTAATTTAGTTGTAGGGAAGGTATCTACTAAATTACTAACTACATTTTTTAAAATACTTTAGTCTACCGTTTTATCGGCGGGATTTATATGTGACTATTTGTGTACCAAATTCCGTGTGGTGCTCTGCCGCAGAGCCACCACCTTAGGATCCGATCATTTATATCTTAAAAAGGATGTTCGTCAAACAAACGTAACGTACGAATGTCGTTATCGGCTGTACGTGCCTTGGGTAATGATAAAATAGACATTGATTGTGGCTCTGCTGCGGAGCGTACTCTCTAGCAGAGCCACAAAGAAAATTTACTCAGGAATGATGAACGCTACTGTTTTTGGATTAAAACTGTTGTACGAGTAGTGGTTGTTGCATACGTGTTTAAAAATATCAGCGCTTTTATTTATTTTACCTTAACTAAAATGCCTTGCATATGTTGTACAACACGTTACGTTAATAAGTTAATAATATAAATATTCATCCCATCATTATCATCAGCCATTTGACGCCGACTGCAGGATGTAGGCTTCCTTCGTAGTTTTCATAACCATGAGAGGTTTTGCCATAATCGCCAAGCTTGGCAGACGGGTTGGCGATCGCAATATGCGGTTGGAAATTCTGGAAGACGCTGCTGCCAGTCTCCCGGTAATTAATCATATCGTCTCAAACACGTCGCAAAGACTACCACGTTTTAGTTTCTTCAATAAATCTAACTACAATTAGGCAAAAATTTGCATTGCAGTTTAATAGAAAAAAGAAATTCCATTCTTCCTGAGCACGAGTCGAGTTAATACATTAAATAGTGTGTTAAAATTCGTATGTATTAATTAATTAGTATTTACGTAATTTTAGTGTAATGAATGTGTATTATTTATCAGTATGTGTATATATGTGAGTGTGCATGAGTGCGTGTAAGTATGGCTATATGTGTGAGTGTGAGGGCATGTTTCTTTCGATTCAATGATCCTCCGTGAGTCACCAGAAGGCCGTTGCTGAAAACCAGTGTTGTGGGTGCAAACCTAGCTAATACTGAGCACTAAGGACTTTTTTCACTGCATCTACAAACAGCGTACACCTACTGTACCCTTGTACAGTCTTAATTTTTCTCGTTTGTAGTTTCACTTTTCTTCTCCTTTTGTTGTCCTTATCTGCTTAATTCTCTGTATTTCCTTTTTCAGCATAATTACTTATGTCTGTGTGGCGTTAAATAAATGTTTTTCTTCTTCTTTTTCTTAATCAAACTCCAGCTGTCTGAAAGAGCCATCGATGCCGAACATGTCCTCGGCCGTCTTCGGCTTCCCGGGACGCCTGGACTCGTCAGTGCCGTGCGTCAGGCCTTCGTCCAGAAAGGACCGGTATTCTTGTATCTTCTTTGCCCAATGATCTGAAAGAAAATACATAATTGAATCTTATATATAAAAATTAATTGCTGTTCGTTAGTCTCACTAAAACTCGAGAACGGCTGGGCCGATTTGGCTAATTGTTGTTTTTATATATTTGTGGAAGTCCAGGGAAGGTTTAAACGGTGAGAAGAAAAAAAAACGGTTGACGTCGGTGATACGAAGTTCACGGGGTCATCTAGTCTCGGATAAAAAGTAAGAACATCCACACTTTGTGCATATCATAGTCAGATTACGTAATCACTAAAGGCAGCGTTATAGAAAAGTCATATTCTACAAAGTGTTACTAAAACTACATCCAATGAGGAAAAATTAATGTTTTTTTTTTTCATGTATAGTCTGTTTCAATAACATGTTATACGTCTATACTAACAGAAAGGTGGTTAAAGGACGGTCGACTCATAATAATTAAGGAACGGAAAAATAATTAATAATAAAACTACGGTAGAACAAGGAAAATATGGCTCGGACGATATCGACCGACCCATGCCAAAGTGGTCTGTGGTGGTCCAGCAGGGGTAGTACGATGGCACGAGTCACGCATTTTGTTGCACTAAAATGTCATTATTTGACAATTAATGTAATGGAAAGTCGTGACTTTTGAACCATAAACGTGCGACTAGCGTCGTCGTACTAGCCACGCTGGACAGTAAGATCAGCTCGTATAGTACGCGCACCAAATCTTGAACGATTCCAATCGTCTAACCGTCAAATTCCATACTAATTAGGATTAATAGGATTAACGTTAGGATTCCGACAGGATTTCGTGCGCATAATTAGGCCGCTGGGGGGCTAGTCTCTAAAATGCACAATTGTAGTTGTTCAATAGAGTCATATTAGTACAGTATCTAATGATTGTTTCATTGCCACTACTGTTGCGCAACATGTGTACGGTTCGACTGCTCAGCCGCGGCGTATTTTCAAAAAAAAGTTATATGACAAGATTTTGTAAAAATTTGTCAGTCTTTAAAAATATATACTAAATTAGCACAGCAGCAATAAAACTAAAACGCGTGGAAAGCACTTTTTAAATACAGAATGAAGTGAGACAAGGATTCCCAGTTTCAGCCAAAATATTCGTAGCTATTCTAGTGAGTGAAATGGAATAAAATTAATGGCATCAAAAAGGCATAAACATCAATGGCAGAATGCTTAGCCACTTAGGGTTTGATGATGGCATAATAATATTCAGTGCAACATCGACGGAAATGAAGAAAGTGGTAAACGACTTAAGAAAAGAAAGTAACAAAGCTACACTAGAAATAAATGAAGACCAATCCAAGCTAATGACTAACGCGGAAGAAACACAAACAAAACTAGACCAAAGTACAATAGAATATATGAAGTTATCTTGGACAACATGCGTCACTAAATAACAAAACTACAAAAGAAATCGAAAGAAGAATAACAAAAACATGGAGTCTAAAAGGAATATTTAAAAACCGAGAAATCTCTATCGAGCTGAAAAGAAAAATAGCTGACTCTGTCCTTTCACCATGCCTAACTTATGACTGCCAAACATAGACATTAAACACAAACCACAACATAAATAAATTAAAAGTCTGCCAAAGAGCAATAGAAAGAAGCATAATAGGTACATGTGAAAAAGACAGAAAAAAAATAGAAATTAATTTATAAGAAATAGGACAAACTTGATCGATTGCGCCGAATTTATACAAAAACAAAAATGGAGATGGGCTGAGATTATGAGAATGAATGATGATAGATGGACACAACGTATAACAGAATGGTATCCAAAAGATGGGAAAAGAAGTATTGGAAGACCAAATAGAAGATCATCTATCCATGATATAATAAAGGAAGCAGGACCGACATGATCGAGAAAAACTACCAACAGAAGAGAATGGGAATACTTTGGGGAAGCCTTCGCTCAGAAATGGGCAGCCGTTTAAAAATAATAATAATAATAACAATAATAATTACAAATAGTGAAATATTAATTCTCTCATTTTAAAATATTAATTGTAGAATAATTAATCAATAAATAAAATAAATGAATACTTATTCAAATTATTAAGTATTAAATGTAAGAATTAATAAAATGCAAAAAAAATAATGTAAGTAACTTAATTTTTTAATCGGCAAATAAAGGCTATGTTTATTTTATTTATTTTATTATTGTCGTGCTTATATCATTCTATTGAAAAAATTAGGTGTTTATTGGACTCTAGGGCCTAGTCCGAGTTGGAGGAGGCCTTTGTCCAGCAATTAAATACAGAAAAGGCTACATAAAAATAAGGAGAAATGGCAATATGATACATGTGAAAAGCGGAGGGGTAACTAAATTTATAGATACAAATATTTATCAAAATTACCAATAATGCCCTGGATTGTGCCTCCATTCCCGCCATACTCCTCCGGCAAAATCTCTTTAGGAATATATTTGTAGAGAGCCTCATATTTGTTGTGAACATGCATCTAAAACATTAAAATAGTACCTAGCCAATAAAAATATGTACATGGATTTTTTAACACTTCGAGCTTTAAGATAAGATGAGCTGACATAAGACAAGATAGGAATTTAAATTTATTCATAAACTCATAGGTATAACAATTACAGTGTACATAACAATTGTAGTAGATTTGGGCAAAATTGTAACAAGGGCCACATGTACCTACTTAAAATGACGATTTTATATTATTTATGAATATTTTATTTTATTTCTTAGTTAATCGTTAACTGTTAGCTTTTGAAAGTACATAAGAAATGAATATATTTCGATTATACAGCATTTTTAACCAATTAACCTCTTAAGTCCTGAACTTGAAAATAACTTGTATAAATAAACTTGACTAGCCACCAAAAAATCGGTGTAAGCGATTTAGGACGGTATAACCTGTCAATCAGTGCTTTAATGACTGGCTTATATGCATGCAAAGATATAATACCTAGTAAAGATTTCTTACCCTTCGCCTGTTTTTCTCGTTCATGAAACCTTTGAACAGGTTAAAAACTGATTCGAATCTAGTTGGCAGATTCAAGTAGTGGAATCCCTTCAGACGCATTGGAGTTGCGCCCTGAAAAAACAATTTTGTATCATGAGCCGTGGCCAAATATGTCTGGATATAGTTTTTTTTTTTTTTTTTTTTATATTTTTAATTAAGCACAGTGACAAAGTTATACAATATATTCCCTTCTGCCAATCTGTATTGCAGTTTAACGGCAGACACTCTCAGTAAATAATAATATGTTGAGATACAAATTGTAAGTTCACAAAAATGTTAATATGTAGGTAGTCTAATAATAAGTTGTACAGTGCGACGGCATTCCGGCTCGGATGCCCATGCAACCGCCGTGCGAACGCGCATGTGCGTCACGCCAGCGGGCCGTATTTAGTTAATACATTTATGGAAAGACTTAAAGAATAGGTTTACTTGTTAGGAAAAATTCCTTTAATTTGTGTTTTAAGTTTTGTTTTGTTCCTTGTAGGTTTATTAGATCGCTTGGTATGGCATTGAATATTCTCGGTATTACCCAGTCTTTGGTACGCTTCCCGTAAAAATTGTTTATAGTAAAGTTGAGAGAGCAGACCAGATAACACGAACACAACACATCACAACCACTTGCACTGGTCTCAAGCTAGGATAGCCTGTGCTATAGTAATTTAACAAAGACATCACAAACACGAACAAAACTCCAGACTGAGGCAAATTACCAATTAAAGTACATCGCCACCAGCAGGAACCGAACCCACGAACTCTGGCATGAAAATCAAACATGCTGTCGCTAGACCAACGAGGCAGTCAAAAATTAAATTACATCACACAAAATGCTTCACTTGGCTATTCGCATTCACGTATTCACGTATTGCCGGCGATTTATAGCACATTGCAGGCTTAACCAAATCAGTGCTAAGGATTGTTCAAAAAACCCAGCAATGGATGGAAAAATTACAAATGTTTATTGAGCTGAACAAAACTTAACAACATAAAAAATAACTCTAAACCCGAAACTAAATTAAATGAAATTGGATGGTTAAATTTGCCAAATAGGCAAATACGAGTGGGCAAATGAGGCGCCGGATTTAGGTGTACGGCGGTATTACAACTGTGATATTATGATCTGGTATTATCACTCTCTCACAGACTATTTAAGAGGAATCATGTTTTTATAAAAAACCCCGTACGAAACTTAAAAAAATATCTTAGGCCAATGCGTTCTACTTTTGTCAAAAGTATATTCTTTCATTTACAATCGTAAAAAATATACACAAAGAGAGCGAGCGAGAAAGAACACCCATAGTAAAAAAACGCTCTTTGTACTTTCAACGCTTTACTTTGGTTTAAATCGTAAACTGAATTGGACCAATTGTTGTCTGAAAGAGAACACTTATAGTGATCAGGCCGCCGTCTGTCATTTAGGTTTAGAAATATCTATGTAATTTCCTTTTTCATGTACAGTAAAGTGTTCTCTATCATACAATAATAATAGTAACTTCCACACAATACAATCATTTGACCTGATCCCAAAGTAGGATACAAATACAATACTACGAACCTACGGCGGCCTCCAGTGGGAATACTGTACTTGTATTATATTGGTCGAATTACCTGCCCAGCCAGCATCATTTTCTTCGCGAGTGAAGGTGTTATTTGAGTGAAATGCGCCATCGTCATGCTCTCCATATCCATGATCCCCTCCAATCCACACACAGTCGCTTGATCGTCCTCGTAATGGATAATCTACACAAAAATGGCAGTTCAATCATTCAATTCGATCACCATCGTCCTAGAACAGCAATTCCTAAAGTAGGTACCGCGGAACCCAAGGTTTCCGTGGAAAAGTCACTGGGGGGCCGCGGATCATGTTAGCCACTGAATCGTTGGATTATTTTATTCACGCTGAAATCTGGTTTGAAAGTAATTAAAAACTGCATCTATTTAAACTATGGCTTATAGGTATAAACGTAAATTTAAATAAAAAATCGAGTTGAGAAATATTGTTTCGAGGTGTAAAATCTTGTTTAACAAAATTAGTACCTACCGTCTCTCCGTCTATCAGAATAATGCACACATACACAGATTTGTATCGAGATATTTTTGTAAAGTGCCTTTACTCAATTTAGCTTTAATTTAGGCTCAAGCCTTTAATCAAACTAGCGTATTCGATAGCACGTTCACGTTCACGTTAAGGCACGTTAATTTTTCTACTGCTTTCAAACCACCCAAAATTCTTGGTATATTAATGTAATGGGACACCTTGAAGTAAGGGCAGACTTGATTTTGTTTTGAGGTTACGCAAAATAAAAAAAGTTATTTAGTGTTAAACAGCATGAAAAGTTTAAGAACCGTTAATCCTGGTCCTTGATCATGGCTTGAAAAAGTTACTTTGCTTCATGCGATCAACATGACAAAAAAATCTTAATCATCGATAAAATCGGTCTATGGACTAAAATATTCGCCCACAACTTTCTAGGTTATTTTGTACTATCAAAATAGTTTCAGACCGGCACAATCGATTTATTCCGAGCCGCCTCAACTCGGTTCATAGTGACCACAATGATTGCAGACCTCCAATAGTAGATAGCACCACAAGAAGAAGAAGATAACAATGAGCTCTTTGCCCAGTTACCTGTTGCAGCGCATGTGATGCAGACGAAACTTCTAGCACGTTATATTTGCTTGGGTCGTATTTGCCAAACCGCACCAACATCACCCTTGGTGACGTCGGGCTAGCAGACTTTGGCAGAGGTAGCAATAATCTGAAATGACAGTTATTTATTTTAGGGTATAAATTACTTTACGTCTAATAGGTAAAATTATATGGTTTTATTTTGTTAAACTGTCCTACTCTACAATCAGACTCTATTGAGTATAACGTAGTTTTCTATGTGTTTAGAATAGTAGAATATTCTATCAATCTGAATATTTAAATATCTTTCTGACTTTTTTTTTATTATTTTTTTTTTTTGAGAAACCCGAAATTTACAAATTGGCTCGGCAGCTGTTAACTTAGTTTCGCGAGTTTCGCTTTGTTTTTCGTGTATCTGTCTGTCGCGAAACCGTCGCGAAACCTATTAATATGTACATAGCCACACCGGAAAAGGAAATGTGATGAAGTAGGGTTCCAATTGACGCCGCCATGACAGATCGGTGAGTATCACGGGAAGTTTGAAAATTGTGCTGTGTGTGTAGCATATCAAGGAAGATGAAGTTCGAGTCAGGTGGACGCCAGGAATGAAGCTAAGTAGTCTAAGCGTCCTCAGTATTCTATTATACTATTCCGTGTATTATGATTCCTTAGTAATGCATGGCATGTCAAGAGACTTATGAGAGATTATACGAGCGATGCCCCGCCAGGCCGATGATGTAGGCAGAGGGTCATCAATAGCCCTGCTGATTCTAGCCGATGATTGGGAGGGAGATCAACAGGTCAAGAGACTTATGAAAGATGATACGGGCGATGCCCCTCCCGGCCGGTGATATCGGCAGAGGGTTAGCGGATCACCAACAGCCCTACTGTTTAGCGCCGATGATTAGGTAAAACAGCAGGTCAAGAGCATATTCATGAAATACAATGTATGCTGTGATATGACAATAGCATGTCCTCCTAAGCGGCCACCGAGTCAGTCGGTGTCATCTGACTGTATTTCACAGGAGGTGGATGGGTTCGCCCACAAGTGATGCGAAGCAAAGGAGCCGTCAACTGCCTGGCTAACTTCTAGGTGTGATAATTTCATTTTTCTTTCAACTTCTCCATTCGCGATGCTCCATGGTTTGCCCCCTCTAAATATTTCTACCACCATAAACAGGGCCTATGTTTTTATTACATTGAATTTTTAAAATTGTGCGATAGTAATAATTTACTCAGAGAGAGTACTGGAGCGTAAAGCTTTTATAGGTCTAACGGACAGTCAGACGTCGTAGGCATAGCGATAGGGTTGCATGTAGGACGAACGGCTAACAAATCTCCTGTTGGTACCATTCGGGTAAGGGACCCTAAAAGGTATTTATGTAATGATCGGCGAAAGATAGGTACAGTCGATAGCACATCAACCTCAACATATTTGCACTCTATCAGTTACTTTACTGTACGAGACACTTTTATTAAAACTGGAACATTACGGAGTAAAGGGGAAAAGTTTAGAACTGATGAGATCATATCTAAAAGGATGGGTTCAAAAAGCGGACATTAATCGTATAAAATACACAGGTTCACAAATAAAAATGGTCAATTTTGGGGCCGTTCTTTTTCCTTGTTGTCATTTATGGTACAAAACATGTCTTTATTTTATTTTATTAAGGATGTCAACAGCGAAAACAAATAATTTGATCACAATAGCAAAGAAACAATTCACAAGGCCAATAACAGACATCCACAAACAGGCAGTTCATAATTACTAGAAATTAATATACCACGATAGCACTCAGCGATATAAAAATACATGGTTTTTTTTAATTATTAAAATAAATATATCTTATTACAATTTAAAACTAATCAAGATTCAAGATTTGCCCATTATGTGTGTGTGTGTGTATGTGTGTGTGTGTGTGTGCGTGCGTGCGTGTGTGTGTGAGTGTGAGTGTGAGTGTGTGAGTGTGTGAGTGTGAGTGTGAGTGTGAGTGTGAGTGTGAGTGTGAGTGTGAGTGTGAGTGTGAGTGTGTGTGTGTGAGTGTGTGAGTGTGTGAGTGTAAGTGTGAGTGTGAGTGTGTGTGTGTGTGTGATGAATGACTGCGAATGGGTGGGGTGGGGGTTTCTCCAATAAATTACGTATTACCATTGAGTATAGTTAAAATACTATGCTTAAAGGAAGCCTTGGAACCCAGGAAAGGGTCGGCTGAGCAAAAACTTTTATTATAAAGGCGGACTAGACGTATAAGTGTTGAGTTTTGGGCGTAGTTTGTATTTACAGACGAAACGTGAAACATCTTGTTACAAGTGTCTTGGCGAGTTCGACGAGCAGGTACGGATAGGGATCGGCAAGCTCGGGAGAGTCAAGTCTGCCTGACAAGAGGTCATGCAGCAGCGACATAGAGATTCGTAATCTAAGTTGTAGCATTTATTTCTAAAATTAAGATGTTTTATAAAAAAATACTGAATGCGTTCTATTCGATGAACGTGTGTAATTCGATGTCCGAGATAGTATTTATTTGCAGATGACACGTCACTTATTGTTAAAATTAAGAAACAATAAAATAATCTTAACCATGCAAACAATGCTCTCTCGCACATTAGATTGGTTCGCGGCAAATAATCTGCTTCTAAATTCCTAGAAGTCAAAATGTATAAAGTTTACCTTACCAAACGTAAGATTAATTGAAAACAACATTGTACTCGGAAAAGAAAATCTAGAGCTTGTAGAAGATATCGTATTTCTAAGCATCACAATCAATTCAAAATTACAATGGGGTCCTCATATTAAAAAACTAGCACACAGGCTTCGCTCTGCAGCATATGCAGTCAAAAGACTTAGAGCTCACTGATGTTGCAACTGCTAGGCTTGTTTATTTTACTTACTTCCATAGTATTATGATGACCTACGGTATACTACTATGGGGTCCGGCAGCAGA
Organism: Yponomeuta cagnagella; assembly: GCA_947310995.1. Taxonomy (NCBI): domain Eukaryota; kingdom Metazoa; phylum Arthropoda; class Insecta; order Lepidoptera; family Yponomeutidae; genus Yponomeuta; species Yponomeuta cagnagella. The sequence continues at coordinate 14,452,244 of OX371271.1, read as the reverse complement.
CATTGAAACGATCTTCATCTTACAGAAGAGAGCAATTCTATTTATTTACAAGCTAGGTAATAGGGACTCGTTAAGGGGTACTCGTATGTACTATTACCTACCCCTTAGACTCGTTCTGTACTGATAATGCAAAATATAGTATACTGACTGTACGTACCCCAACTGAAGAATTTCCATGTATTTCGGGTGCCTATGGTTCACGGAAAACAATTCGGGAGCGACGGTGCGCAGGGAGTAGTAAAAATCAATCTTCTCTTTAGTCCGTTCCAGACTATACTTGCAGCCTCTGAGAAACGTCACCAGCCATTGGTCATCTGAAACGTATTTGGAAGAACGTTTTAAAATGAGAACGGCAGGTATGTTTTAAAAAATAATAGCTGGGTACTGGTTGCCGAGTCACAGTATAGAAATAATATATATAATTATGTAGTTAGAATATTGGGGACTAGAGTAAGTGCACATTTTTAAAGTCTGTTACATCCACTGCCGCAGAAGTGGCGTGCCTTGGCGAGGCCTATGTCCAGTAGTGCTTGAATATTATGAATCGACGACCGCAAAGTAACAACAAAGTCGTTTCTAAAACATTATATTTCAAACCGGCGCTAGGTGCAATTTATTTTATTAAAATATCTGAAATATTTACAGTTCAATTCGTCCCAATTGGTCTCTTACTGAGAGGGGTATCGCCACGACAAATTTTCAGAGACGTAATTCGTTATGAATATTCACTGTACAACAATTTTTCATATAATCGTTAGATAGTAGTCTTTAATTTTAATAGCACGAAGCTTACAAAAGTACATATTGTTCTTGCCGCATTTTTTCGGGAATAATCCCTGAACCAAACCTAGGACGTTCATTGAATTCACGTTAAAATACTCAATCTAGAGTGCATCCTTGACTGAGCATTTCATAAACATGCCTTCATTTACAGTGTGACGAGAACATGTCAACTCTACGCGAGCACTAGGTATAAACACCGACATTCCTGCATCGCGCAAGCAAGCAAAATATAACGTCCGACGAACATCAGTTGGACCAGCCGTCCCCCTACTATCTAAATGGCGGGAAATTTCCCTTTATAGTAGAAGAGCACGATCATCCGCTCTTCCCTACAGTGGTGACCCGCGATAGAACATTTTCAACGTGTTGTCACCTTCCTTCGCTCTCGCAGCACCCCACATACAACCAGTCCCAAAGCAAGGCCAACTTTGTAAATTTGTTCATACATTTCACCAGTTCCTATCACATTCGCGGTCCTCATGGTACTGTCACCGGTGAAGTGACTGTTAGTCGCCGAACACCCTCAACCGCTAGTCGACTCACTGACTCCACGCCTCCTGGCACCTGCAGACTTTAGAGCACAGACTTCGATTCCTATTAGACCCTAGCTATGCGTAGCTACGGTCTTAAAGGTGAGTGATGTGGCGAGCACATATCAACTGTGCGCGCGCAGTATAAATTCCGATATTCCTGCATCGCGCAAGCAAAATGTTTCACATGACATACTATAAACAGCGTCCGACGAACATCAGCCGGTCCGGCCGTCCGCAGGCATGCGATCTGCCTGGCGGGAAATTTCCCTTTAAAGTGGAAGAACATGATCACCCGCTCTTCCCTATACTGTATACAGTAAACTGACGCCAAATAACAAAAAATATTGGGTATTCGATTTTTTCTGCCTATTTCTTCTCTTTATTTTGTTTTTTGTTTGTACAACTACGTTTAACTTAACTACATTTACATGGCGGCAGACCTGCTCTTATATTACGCGCACCAAATTCTGAAGGATTCTAACAGTCTAACTGTCAAATTCCATACTAGGAGGGCCGATGCCCAGCAGTGCGACACAAAAGAAACAAAGGAAAAAACTTGACTGTAGAGGTACACGTCAATAGTCGCAAAATGACTCTTACCGCTGTTAGCTCTCAAATGAGGCTGCTTCGCAATCCATTCCTTCAAATGCGCTACGCTGTTCTCGACTCGTTTGGGATCTTCGTTTAGCTCGATTCTGGCTTTCTCAGCTAGTTCCGCAGATAGTGGTCGGATTGGCATCTTAAAAGATGAGTGGAGTAATATACGAGTAACTTCCTTTTTGAAAAGTAATTTAACATTATTTAAATGATCGCTTAGTTCAATGTATTCGAAACATCGGGATATCGAACAAGGCGCTTCACTCGGCTATTAGTATTCGCATATTTACGGACGATATATATAATAAATTGCATGTTTTACAGGAAATCAATTACCAGGAGACGGGCAGCAGCGTCTTCCTGAGATTTCAACCGCATACTGCGATCGCCAACCCGCTAGCCAAGCGTGGCGATTATGGCAAAACCCCTCATGGTTATGAAAACCAAGAAGGAGGCCTATGTCCTGCAGTGGGTGTCAAATGGCTGATGATGATGATGATGATGATGTTTTACATAATCAGTACTAAAGATTTGTCAGGAAATCTGGCAATGGATGAAGGATGGCAATGGATCGAGAAGCCGTCTTTACGCTACGCGCCTTATGATTGCTGAAAGTAACGCATTTTTAATCAACAAATGCATTTTTAAGTACATATTATTATTATTCATATTTTAATAAAAACAAATTGTTGATTTTTTTTATATTATAGTCTATGTATGCATATAATAATAGGGGTTAAAGTATGAAATTGCCGTTTTATTGCAATAGGTTCTTTGAATTGACATAGAATCTTCATAGTTTGAGGTTTTCGAATGAAACTTTTTTCAAATGGTTTCTATGATGTTCTTTTTTTTAAAAATGTGAAACATTTGAATATCGACTTTCAATTGTTTTTGTTATTCAATTTAGACAAGAAAGATGGATACTGCGAAAATTCGAGTGATTATGAGGCACCCATTTTTCGTATTTTTTTATTTTATTGATTTGACGCAAGTGAGTCAATATTGTGGGTAAGGTAACGTTAAACCATGCCGCTAATTCCTGGGTAGTTTGACTAGGGTCGGCTTCCACTATCTCTCTTAATTCATCGTTATTCACCTGTGTGGGCGGTCTTCCTCGTGGCTCGTTCTTTAAGTCGAAATTTCCATCACGAAAGCGTTTAAACCAAAATCGCACGGTGCGTTCATTAGTAGACCCCTCTCCAAACGCAGCATTGATATTGCGGGCTGTTTCTGCCGCGTTAGTTCCGCGTCGGAATCACTCGAATTTTCGCAGTATCCATCTTTCTTGTCTAAATTGAATAACAAAAACAATTGAAAGTCGATATTCAAATGATTCACATTTTTTAAAAAAGAACATCATAGAAACCATTTGAAAAAGTTTCATTCGAAAACTTCAAACCATGAAGATTCTATGTCAATTCAAAGAACCTATTGCAATAAAACGGCAATTTCATACTTTAACCCCTATTATTAGTTTATGCAACTGTCATATAAGAGACATTCTTAGAATACGAGATACGAGTGTGGGTTTATCATACGAGGCGCAGCCGAGTATGAAAATAGTATCACACGGGTATTGTAATATTGTTTTTATGCAGTTGCATACACTACTTTATCTTCACTCATTAATAAATGAAACTAAAGCAAACAAGAAAGGCAGGTCCGCTTTCTTTTTTTTTTTATTTGAACAAAGGAGTCATACAGACCTGCGTGCTTAGTGTGGGTGAATAAGACTAAAAATTCACAGAAAAGTTTACTGCAAGGAGAATTTTTGCCGGAAGTGTATCAGCAAGGAGAATTTTACCCGGAAGTGTATCGCAATAACAAAAAAAAGTTATTAGTTACAGGTTGGCAGAAATCCTCATACAAATTTGTACCGTAATTTTTTTTTTTATTATTACAGTTTTCAGTGAAATTATACTAAGCCTTATGTATCAACTTATAAGATAGTAATTGGAATCTTACGACATGAGTGTAGATAAAATAAATAATAATATTTCAGGACTCTAAACATCATCCTCTGAGATAACATACAATGCTACCGGCTGCAGGACAGAAACACCAATGCCTCAAAAAAAATTGTTTACTATGACAGCCAGTCCTGCCAACTTAACCTTATTAACGATTGTCGTCTGTGCCCCCGAACAGGGACACTACTACGTAACTTCTTCACTCTATGGACTCGTGGATTTAACCTACTACGAACTGTCAAAAGCATTCATCCATTCTAAATACTGGTGAAAGAATTTTTTGAAGGTTACCCCCTACAAACAAACTTACAAACTTTTCCTCTTTATAATATTAGTGTAGATGTAGACGGATAGACGATATGTACCAATTTAGTGATACATATTTTTGTAACTTATTTCCTTAAGACATGTGGACCTTCATATTCATGCACTCTACTCAGTTACGTCACGGGTGACTTTGCAACTAATTTGCATGGAGGAAAGTTGGGGCGTTCTGTATATATAATGTGGCCACTGACTTGAAATTTTAAATTAATATTATAATATAATCCCGCTATCGATTCGTTAATCAATAAGAATACACTGCCCGAGAAAGAAAACAAAAACCTTTCGATATTTTACTATTTTCTGCAATAACCCTTACCTTTTTTTGTACAGAAACCGCAAAAGATTTTTAGGTAAAGCTGAAAGTCAATCAAGCAAATCAAAAAATATTAAAAGTAATTTTATACTAATAACTCAAAAAAAATTAACTGCTTTTTTTGCCAATTACACACAAATTAAACAAAATTAAACCTCCAAAAAAGACGACCACTATTTTTTAGGGTTCCGTAACCAAAGGGGAAGGGACCCTATTACTAAGACTCCACTGTCCGTCTGTCTGTCTGTCTGGCTGTTGGGCACCAGGCCTATCACCTCTAAATAAATGGTATACTTTAACTTGATATTGCTTTACCAGTTTATTTTTATAATGCATATTACAAAAACAACAGTCATAAAAAAGAGAAACTATTTCGTACAACGTCTCACGCAACCCGACGGTTGAACCCGACGGGTAGTGCGTACACTGACGGGTTCTTTATAACCTGGTTAATTGTATCTGTCATTGTCGTGAAACCTCCGTGCAATGACCTCACAGCTTATGGTGATTTTCTTACCCCCCATGGACTTAAGCGTAATGTTATGTAGCCCAAATGTTACACGGGTATCTAAGCTATAATCATGGTGAGTTTTTGCGTGATGCGTGATATTTATTATATGTGTAGAAGAATAGAAGATAATAATAAACTCAAGAAATATAAAATAGGGACGAGCACATTATTCTTGAATCAGTATAAGATTAAATATTTATTATTTTTATAATGAGCCTTTTCCGAGTTAATAAAAAAAAGTGGATGTTAATTTAAAGTAGTTTTTTCGAACTGTACAATGGTAGAAGTTACAAAAATATAAAAAGTACTATATTTCGATTTATTTCATTTTTGTTAATGCACTATCTGTGTACAATACAGAATATTATATCCATCTATCTATTGGATATGCCAATAATTTATATTTAGGATGTTCTGATCTTACAATATGAAAGTTTGTGTTTTTTAATAATAATTAAAAAACACGAACTTTCATATTATAAAATTAGTGGGACTCGTGTTTCAACGTTTATGAGCTATTATTGCTATTTGTGTTGTTCCCTGTAGTCGTTACTTACGTTACGGTATAAGAACGTTTAACTATTAGTAACTATTGTAAAACACATATCAATATATATTTTGGCAGTAGCCTGGCTACACATAGCACAGGTAATCCTAGTTTGGGAGCCAGTAACCACTTTTTTAACCCTTTTCTAAATAAAGTTTTGTTCATTTTCATTTCCTTTTCATATCTCTTATTTTAGTTTAAAGGGATTTGGCAAAAAAAACAACTCTTGATATACAAAAACCAGTAGAACCAGGCTTTTCTTGTTGCTGAAGAGATATATAACAAGTGGCACATCCGTTCAATCAACTGAATTTGGCAAACGATGCACCAAACAGTGTAATCTGCAACTGATATTTTTTTCGCCATTTCAGTGTTCAGTGTTTCAGCATATCAGAGGAGCCATAATACTAATTAAAACAAGCCGCTTAAGTTCTCCTGACCCTTGTATGAGTCTTCAGATGTATCAGCTTCAATTTGAGTATAAACTTATTTATAAAAAAAACAGATACCTTTGGTTCGCCTAAATGCACAAGATTTTCACCAACAGGTTGGGGCCAGGTTCACTGGATCACTGAAAAAGTCGAGCATATAACGCAAAGAAAGCTAAATACCTATTTCATATCTGCCAGCTCTCATCAGATAATGCTTGATAACTATTTATAGTTGTACTTTGATAAATCGTACAAGTGTTTAACATGGCTTTATAAAATAAGTATACTTTGTGCAATAATGCAATTAACCTCTAAACAAACTCCATAAAGACCATTTTCGAAATTTGAAGTCTTGGAAGTCGTACCTCCAGTTTCTAATAATTGCGGCTTAAACAGCATTTAACTATAATTCCTCATACAAAAGTCGATTTAAATTGCGGCTTATGCGACATGAGGTGGTACAAGTTGGCCTAAGGCCTCATACGCACTGTCCGGTTAGCCGCACTGCGGCTGGCCGCCTGGCCGGTCCCTGTATGAGGTTGCAATTGCGGCTAACCGGGTGGCGACTAGCCGCAACCGGAATATACGTATAGAAACCGTCTTGGTTTGCGGATTGATCGGGCCATTTCGTATTCCAGATTGTTGGCCTGTTTTAAACTTCTATAATAAACCGTTCTGTATCGAAATCCATAGCTTAGAATTATGTTGCCAATCGCGAGCGTCGGTAATGTTGGTAAGTGCGGACGGCGCATACGAGGCCTAACGAGCGGTTAATCGGTTAATCTTGTTAACAGCTATCAGATAGTCAAAGTGCATAAAAAAGAAACTGGCAGTATATTAACAGGCTGTGAGCGTAGGGGGTCAACTTGACCCGCTTATCGTATCGGCTCATAAAGTCCTAAGTTAGTAGATGTAATCGAAGTAGTTTTTCACTTAAAAGGCCCAGTTTCTTACATAGGTATAATTTACTGCAATAACAGTTTAATTTTATTCCTAGCGACAAGAAAAATTGATGAGATGTTGATACTAAATAACACGGTAAATTAATCAAACTCCAATTGCCTGAAGGCGCCTTCGATTCCGAACAATTCTTCAGCGTCCTTCGGCTTCCCAGGACGCTTAGACTCGTCTGTGCCGTGAGTCAAGTCTTCGTCCAAGAACGACTGGTATTCTTCTATCTTTTTAGTCCAGTGATCTGAAAATTTTGTGAAAATCAAAGGACCTAAGATGTGCTGCTAGCTAAATACTTAAAGCTTAGATTAGATTTGAACTCTTTATTGTACACACAAGAAAAAAAAAACCTACATAAAGCTCAATTACGCTCTCGATAAATGCATCGTCTCAACAGGTCACGAGATCGATGGAGAATGAGTGTCTGTTGACACTTTCGCGGTGTGTTCCGTTGTCTTTCAACTATGGAGTACATGGAAGTGTCAGTGGCAGCATGTCTCTCTTTACTGAGTTTCTCCAGCGTCTAAATGAAGAGAAAGCGCGAATGTATAAATCACTACCTCGTACCGAAAAAAACTTCTCCCGACGCCAGCACTGCGAGACTATAAAGAAGAGTCAGCATAGTAATATCCAAGACGGAAGAACAGAAATACATCCTGATTATGAGGGCGATACTTCTATCTTTAATCTGCTTTGAAAACATAGGGATGTTTACCAATAATGCTCTGGATTGTGCCTCCATTGCCACCATATTCCTCGGGCAGAATCTCCTTGGGGATACGTTTGTAGAGAGCATCATAGTCTTTGTTGTGTACGTGCAACTGAAATACGAAACAGGGTCAATACAAGTGGATTGATAACTCTTTTAACACCTAAGTCGGTGGCACATTTTTGATTGTCCTCTACTTAAGTTAGCTTCGTCACATAGTTACAAGCACATTATGAACGATAATCTTAGATAAAAACATTTCATCTAAGACCATAATAATACAAACAAACCTAGGGGCAAACCTTGATCTTTGCCTGCAAGACACAAACCTACTTACAAATCATACGAATTGACAGCGTCAATTTTCTAAATAGTGGTTCGGAGTGGTTTGACTATTTATTTATCGATAATTTAGAAACTGTTTTCAGTTTATCTATTCTTTATCCCATTAGTATTCAGCCTATATAATGTCCTACTGTAGAGCACCGACCTTCTCTCAGGTCACCACGCCTGCCCACCGCGGATTGACAATTTCAAGAGCCGAGGTATGTGAATACCTCAGACACTCAGGTTTCCTCACGATGTTTTCCTTCACCGTTACCTAGTGGTATTGCTACTATAACTTCAAAAATGTACGTAACTTAGAAAACATATTCATTGGTACATGCCGGGATTCAAACCCATAACCCCCCGAATGAGAAGCCGGCGCGTTCTACTACTCCGCTAACACCGCTCCTATCCCATTAGTATGTATTGTATATACCTAAATGCTGAAATCTGGGTGGTTTGAAAGTTACGGTTATGTAGTTAGCAATTTGAAATGCCACCTATTTAGACTTTTAAGAATAGAAGTAAAATATTAAAAGATAAGAGTTGGTATATCTTATATCGGGCGGCAATCTCGTGGGCGGGGCACATAGCACGCAGAACTGATGGCCGATGGGGCCGAAAAGTTCTCGAATGGAGACCACATATCGGAAAGTGCAGCGTAGGACGACCAGCCACAAGATGGACAGATGACCTCATCCAAGTGGCAGGAAGGCGCTGGATGCAGGCCGCTTCCAACCGGTCTTTTTGGAAATCCATGGAGGAGGCCTGTGTCCAGCAGTGGACTTCTTGTGGCTGAATGATGATGATGAAATCTTGTAACGAGTTGAGAAATCTTGTTTCAAATAATTCACGGACGATTAGCACCGCCTCTCCGTCTATCAGAACAATGACCCGCGGCACGCAACCGCTGTAGCTGGCTACTTAACTCAAATCTATGTCGAGATGTTTAAACCAGCGAATTCGATAGCTATTGTTAATTCACGTTCATGTTGGTATGGCTTTTAAACCACCCAAAATTCATGGTGTATTTATGTAGTATAGACTTGAAGTGAGATTAGTTTACCCTTTGCCTGTTTTTCTCGTTTATAAAACCTTTAACAAGGTTGAAAACTGATTCGAACCCAGGTGGCGTGTTGAGATAGTGGGCTCCCTTCATGCGCATCGGTGCTGCATCCTGAAAGCCCATACAGAGATTACTTGTCATTTGCTGGCTAGTTTTAACGGTTATAGGAGCAACAGTGATAAATAGGTGTATATTGTAACAGGGACAGGGCAAGGTAAAAAAGTGGAATAAAAAATAAGCAACAACCCGACTGCTGAGTACTACTAAGCAGGCGGGACCACCCGAAGGAGTTACATTGCTGAATTTGGGTCCCGTCTGCTTAGTCGTTAATGCTCAGCAGTCGGGTTGTTGGGTATTTTTAGGGTTCCGTACCTCAAAAGGAAAAAACGGAACCCTTATAGGATCACTTTGTTGTCCGTCTGTCCGTCCGTCCGTCTGTCAAGACCCTTTTTCTCAGGAACGCGTGGAGGTATGAAGCTGAAATTTATATCAATTACTCAGGTCTACTGTCCCTTGAAGCTGTGAAAAAATCAAACTTCTAAGCCAACGCAATCAAAAGATACAGCCGTTTATGCCGCAAATTTTCGACACTTGCAAGGGAATCAAAACCTACAGGGTGCTTCCCGTGAACTCAGAATCTTGAAATTTGGTACGAAGCAACGTCTTATAGCATAGATAAAGGAAAAATTACGAAAACCATAAATTTTTAGTTACATCACATAATATATATTTTTTTAATAATTTTAAACTTACTACCCATTTCCTCATAAACGCGTAGAGGTATTAAATTGAAATTCATACCAAATACTCAGGTCTATAATACCTTTAAGCTGTAACAAAATCTAACTTCTATGTCAACGCAATCAAAAGAAACAGTAATTTAAGCTGCATATTTTGAAACTCGCAAGTACTCGCAAGGGAATCAAAACCTAAAGGGTACTTCCAGTCGACCTAGAATCTTGAAATTTGGCATGAAGCAACGTTTTATAGCACACATAAAGGAAAAATTCCGAAAACCTTAAATTTTTAGTTACATTACAAAATATATATTTTTTAATAAATATAAACTTGTTACTTTTTTCCTCATGAACGCGTAGAGCTATCAAATTGAAATTCATATCAAATACTTAGATCTAATTGCCTTTAACCCGTGAAAAAATGTTGTTGACATTGCAGGTTTGTACGGAACCCTCGGTGCGCGAGTCCGACTCGCACTTGGCCGGTTTTTTATTTCATTTTTTATTTTTGTTTTTTAATGATTTTTTAATGCTGATTTATATATAGCCTGTGACTTCCGCGTACTGATTTTTTACATAAATTAGACGTAATTGGCGTAATTAAATAAAATTAAGATCCAAGTGTAATGAATTGAAAATAACAGCGCCATCTAGTGACTCATGGTTGTGTTACTTAATAGCGATTTTTGTTTTTTTTTCTAATTTAATGTAGCCCAGGTCACTCGCGCAGGATGACGCATCGATTGAGTCCTTATTTGTCAAAATCTGGCCATTGGTTAAGGATTTATGAGGGAACATAGAGTCGGACATACTTACATACATACGAGCTAAACACATTACCCTCCTTTTGGGCTCCGCCGCAGTCGGTTAATAAATAAATAAATAAATACAGATATATCCAATGCATATATACTTATTTTGTTATTATGCTTCACTGTTTCGAGATTCAAGTATCACAGAACAGGCTCAGACTAGTGTTGGCACCAAATACCTCCGTGTTAACTAACTGTATAGTCATAATTATTTATTATATCTATTAAAAAAAATTTGGGACACAATATTTAGGTACTTATAATTATTCATAAATCACCTGTCCAGCCGCGACCAATTTCTTTACAATCGAAGGTGTCATTTGAGTCATATGCGCCAGGGTCATGCCCTCCATATCCAAGATCACCTCCACGCCACATACAGTCGAACGGTCATCCTCGTACTGTGCAATCTACACAAAAATTGCAATTTAGTATGTAAATATTCAAGTAATAATAAACTAAGCCAATTTTTTCACTAAACGTTCAGCATCCTCCATTTCGGTTTTGTAATTATTCGTTATAGAAGAACATGTCACCCACAGGTTCAGCGATACTTTACAACTTTAATATATACGCAACATAAGCAGCCTATATACGTCCCACTATAGGGCACAGGCCTTCTTTCAGAGAGAGATTATGGGCTTAATCACCACGCGTGCCCACCGCGGATTGGCGATTTTAAGCGCTGAGGTATGTGAATAGCTCAGACACCCAGGTTTCCTCACGATGTTTTCCTTCACCGTTAGTGAGTGGTACTAATACTATAACTTCACAAATGTGCATAACTTAGAAGACAAAGTCATAGGTACATGCCCGTACTGGGAATCGAACCTGGGTCTTCCGCTTCCGAGTCCAATGTTCTACCCACTAGGCCACCCCTTTATACGCAACATTTTTTTTTATTTCTACTTATTAGCCCTTCATTTTACTTATTCATAATAATTTAACAGTATTCAAGTTTTTAACTAAAACTTTCGTAAGCACTGTATCATTAACGTAATTCCGGAATCACTTACTTGATTTTTTAAAGGAAGAGTCTGACCAGGTTTCGTCACAGCTTAATCTCAGCTCTGAGCTTTATTGTGGTGAGTAGAGTCGGAGCCGGTCGGACTCTTCCTACAAAAACTCAAGTGAGTAATTCCGGAATTAAGTTAATGAAGTATTCAATAGGATTAACTCAATATTACTGACATTTATTTGGCCATCAATACCTTCTGAATGTGAGGCCGGCATCGTAACTCTAAGCTACCACCGCCCATGTATATAGATATTGCCCATTGTAAAGATCTTGAGCAAAAAAATAAAAAATATGGGTAGGTGACTAATACAAAAAACGCCATTACATTAGAGGTTTTTTTCCTGGTGGCGGTTACCTGTTGTTTCGCGTGTGATACAGAAGAAACCTCTAACATAGAATATTTGTTTATATCGTATCTCCCCAATCGCATTAACACCACCTTGGGCGAAGTTGGACTGGCAGCATTTGGCAGTGGAAGAGTTATTCTGAAAAAAACCGGCCAAGTGCGAGTCGGACTCGCGCACCGAGGGTTCCGTACAAACCTGCAATGTCAACAACATTTTTTCACGGGTTAAAGGCAATTAGATCTAAGTATTTGATATGAATTTCAATTTGATAGCTCTACGCGTTCATGAGGAAAAAAGTAACAAGTTTATATTTATTAAAAAATATATATTTTGTAATGTAACTAAAAATTTAAGGTTTTCGGAATTTTTCCTTTATGTGTGCTATAAAACGTTGCTTCATGCCAAATTTCAAGATTCTAGGTCGACTGGAAGTACCCTTTAGGTTTTGATTCCCTTGCGAGTACTTGCGAGTTTCAAAATATGCAGCTTAAATTACTGTTTCTTTTGATTGCGTTGACATAGAAGTTAGATTTTGTTACAGCTTAAAGGTATTATAGACCTGAGTATTTGGTATGAATTTCAATTTAATACCTCTACGCGTTTATGAGGAAATGGGTAGTAAGTTTAAAATTATTAAAAAAATATATATTATGTGATGTAACTAAAAATTTATGGTTTTCGTAATTTTTCCTTTATCTATGCTATAAGACGTTGCTTCGTACCAAATTTCAAGATTCTGAGTTCACGGGAAGCACCCTGTAGGTTTTGATTCCCTTGCAAGTGTCGAAAATTTGCGGCATAAACGGCTGTATCTTTTGATTGCGTTGGCTTAGAAGTTTGATTTTTTCACAGCTTCAAGGGACAGTAGACCTGAGTAATTGATATAAATTTCAGCTTCATACCTCCACGCGTTCCTGAGAAAAAGGGTCTTGACAGACGGACGGACGGACAGACGGACAACAAAGTGATCCTATAAGGGTTCCGTTTTTTCCTTTTGAGGTACGGAACCCTAATAAATGAATTAAATTATATTAAAAGTTGATAGAACTTAACTCGGTAATCAGAAACAGACGTGATGAAAGCAAATTACGTCTACAGCCGGCGAAGACAGCTTTATTAGGCAAAAGCATTATATGCATGGCCCCTATAATATATAATAAGTTATTTAAAATAAGGTTTAAAAATGTTCATTGACAAATGTTATTATAATCTCGATGAATTTCTAAATGACAAATTTTAATTTAACATGTTGTGTTTACGTAATTTGACTTCTTTTGCACACATGGGCTAATCACCGTTGATATTATTTGACCTTTCATATTTTTTCTTTAATTTGTTAATTTTTTATTTGATTTCAATTTAATTTCTTTTTTTTTTAAACTTGACATACCTACTATATCTGTGTGTTCTAAGTGGCGCGCCTCTCCTATTTGCACGCCACTCTTGGTAAAACATGTTGGACCGAAATTAACATGACAATGTTATATTTAACAACTTAATAATGCATGTTATTGTAATATTATTGACACATGTTTATGCAAATAAATTTATCTTTATCTTTAACCCTAGACACTTAACTTTCTCACATACCCGATGATACCTAACCATTACTTAATCTGACGACCATTTTTTGTTAAGTTTTAAATAAAACTACTACTACTATCACATACTCTTATTTACTTTTCTTGCTGTTTAAAATGGCACGCGTTTCTACAGATCAAAACCGACATTCTTATGAAAAATTTAATTAAAATAGAAATGTAAACAAGTAGTTGTTCATTTTAAGGGCAAACTTAAACTGTAGACTTTGGAAGAAAAAAAATACGTTTTTAAGCCCATTTAGTACAAAAATCAATTTTATGTTCACCACAAATTGCGATGTTGTACGTATTTTTGTTAAATTTGAAAAAAAAATTGATGGCTGCCAGAATTCGTTGCCTCTCGCCAAACCGTGATGAACACCGAGTTGACAAGAGACACCACGGTTATCCGCACACGCACCAAAAAGATACAACAATTTTTCTGTCGCGTATTCGTCGAAACGACGAAGGTTAAGTTAGTCTAGGGTTAAGGAGCCCCAAGAGAAAAAAAATTAGAACGTATTTACTCAGTACTCCAGATACGGGGGGCGAACAACACTAAGACTTTTGTTTTTTTTTTAATGGTGAATCTAAAAATCTAGTAACAGTAAACACAAACTCTAAATTCGGTATTGCGCATTTCCGAAATAACCCCGTACTTTAATAATCGTACAGTCGACAGCTGGTCAACCTTTACATTTTTGTTGCAAAGTCGCCCTAACTTAACTGAATAGAGTGCATGCTTGTAAAGGCTGATGTTCTCTCGACTGCACCTACATATACTGCTCAAAACAATTAAGGGATAAGATTTCAAAGTGGAAGAAAAATAGTAGATTTTGCAACTAGTGCACAAAACGAACCATTTTTGTCCGAGACTGTCGAGTAATGTCTAGGATAAAATGGTTTTGTGGACGAGTTATAAACTCTGCTTTTCACTTCGATTGCGAGGAAATAAAACAGTAGTATAATTTAGCACATTTAAGAAATTAATAAACGCACGAAAAAACAAGAGCTGTTTCCCGCCGCTTTATTTTTTTTAATCTTACTACATTGATATTAGGCTTGGGCTGCAGACCTACACAGCCTACTATTAAATTAATTTTATAATAATAATTTTCTTAAATTAGTTAAATAACCTACCGTACTTGAATTTAAGTTTGAATATCTTTTATGACTTAAAAAACACATAAGGCAAATAAATTAAAGTAAATATTATAAAATAACAAATTCTATCTATGAACTTCTTATTGTGTTTGGCTGTATGGCTCATTTTCTGTGCAGCCTATTTCCTGCACAAATAAGCACTTTCAGAGCATGAGAAGTGAAAATAGTATATTTCATTACGAGTGCGGAAAGCCTGTCATTGCAAAGAGTTCCGACAAATGTCTACCCGAGCCGAGGCGCAGCCGAAGGTGAGGGTTGACAGTCGGAACAAGTTGCAATGAAGGTTCCGCACGTGTACTGAACAACTATTTTTAATACAGTTGCGAAAAAATGAAGCAATTTAATAAAGAAAAAGAAAAATTTCGCCACGCCAACCGTAAAAGAATATAAGCAGAGATTTTTTTTCTTCACCCATTCTGGGTAGGCAAAGGGAACTATGCCCATACAGCCAAGTCTTCAGTAGAATTTTTTTATTGATATGAAATGAAAATGAAATTTAATGAGATGAAATGAAACCTAACCTAACTCATTGAATCAAATCATTAAATCTGATATTGAAACAAATTAGTAGCTTCTTTTTAGAAATATTTTGCATGAATCATAAAAACTTCTATGAATTATTTTAGTAAAAACTTCGTGGTTGGTTTTTTCTTTTTAATAGACATTATTTTGACAGTTGGGAAAGAGAACGCACGAGTTCGGAAAAGGTAAAGAATAAGCTCGAGTATGTAATAGCCCACATCCCGAACGCTATATGTCCCTGCAATACGCCACTTTTTGAGCAATTGTATTAAAATGTTCTTTTCAACACACTTGCTCATAAAATGGCTAGAGCCATTTGACCGCAATTAGGCACATAATGTCACCTTTAATCAAACTGTGACTTTTTCATTGCTATTCACAAGTGAGTTATAGGGTTTTTTTATTTTATTGGTTGAGTTGTTTTGTTCTTTAAAAAGTTTCGATACAAAAAAGATGGTGTTCAATAGTACAAATAAATTAATGTACCTATTGCTTGCTCATTTCATGCAACTTCGTATTTAAATAGATAATTTCAACTTGTACGTTTTTAATAAATATAACTTTCACTCAAAATATAACGGTTGTTTTCTCTGTAATGAAGAAAACTTTGAATTCCCCATTTTATACGTGGCTAAAACGCTATCCGCGAAAAGCCAAAACAAAGAAACCTCATTCTTTTAGTCTGTGGCCGATCGCCATTGTTAGATGCGCGCGCATAGGAAATCTGATTAATTTTTCCCGCGATTGCGAAAAATTTTTCACAACTCGTTTTCCCTGTTGAAATGATAGTTATTATTTAAAATGTCTACAAGTACTAGTCATGAAGAATATTATTTTCTTCACAAATGTGTTGAAAAACGTCGTGTGATACACGTGTGTATTGATGATTACCGTCTTGGGCTCTCTTAAGACCCTCACCTAACGGCTTGGGTCCAACGGGGCGCCTCAGCGGTAATCACCAACATTACACACTTGTACCATAGTGTACCTACTATTATACCATTCCTACTCTAAAAAGCTTATTTTGTCCACTGAAAACAGTGAACAGTGAGTGAAGGCCTTTTTAGCCTTTTAATCACTATTTTGGTGTTTGAATTTAAAACGCACCAATATATTCGACCTCCATCTCAATGCTTATACAACCTCCTTGCGCAAAAAATACTCGATACAAACTCCTTGCGCAAAGAATACTCGACATACAAACTCTTTGTGCAATTAACTCCTCGAGATTTGATTGGTCGATATTAGTGACAAGGAATTTAGCATTAGAATAAAAACTTTTTTGTGTTCTTTACTGCCATTACAGGAAAAAAATAAATATTGCTTCACAAGTTGACCATCCTAATAATAATTAGAAAATTATATTCTTTTTGTTGCACTAACCTGTGCTGAGGACACAAATAACCTGTGTTATTTTAAAATAGGTTTTCAAAATAAGTAAATTACTCATAATTTTAGCAATTGTTCCAATTTCAACGTGCATTTTAATTAATTTTACTTTCACCTTAACCTCCACTCAGTGGCGCCATCTCTAATTAGTTTCGTGTTGCCATCCCCATCTTCGTAATTGTTTCAATGGGGATGGCAAGACGAAACTAATTACATATGGCGCCACTGAGATTTGCCCCGACAATGTTTGTTTTGTTTTATAAGTGTTGCTTATTTTCGGTTTTTTTTTTTCACGGAAATTCAACATAAAACCGTGATGAAATGCTTTTGACTAAAAATGGGAAAGCTATAGTTTATATCAATACTGAAAAAGCAATGTTTTTTATACCGCGACAGGAATACAGACTGTAATACAAAGGTAACCACAAAAACATTTTTTAAACATTTCTTGTAGAAATAATCACCATTTAAGTGTAAAATGTTAAATTTAATTAAGAGAGTTACACTCAGAAACACCGAAAATTGTTGTAAAATTGAGAGAAAGCCTGTGCCCTACAGTGAGACGTATATAGGCTGCTTATGATATGATATCCACACTACTACCATATAAACTTACTTATAAAGTCGTACTATTTCTACATGAACTCTCTTGATTTTATTCCAGCTTGGAAACGAAGCAGCTTTATGAGCATAAACTTAACTACTACATAAACTACTTAAATGTTTCTGTCACCAATAACTAAATTGTCCAATCAGAAGTATTAATATCTATTCAGACTACCCAGTTCAATGCTATGGGCTGGCTCTGGGTAATTAAGTGCTGCTGCCTACCTATTTTGAGACACGAGCTTAGGCCCAAAGAAATGCATGTTACAATGTATGATTATGGTTTTATTAAATAAAACCAATGTTTACAAGTACCTACCCAAGAACATTGCTCTACTTCACTTACAATTGCAGCAATACTAGCTGGCTTTTCATTTGCTAAATGGTTTCTTGGTTTAGTTAGTTTTAGGTTTAACAGTCTAGGTACCTAAATACTGCTTACCTGAAAACAAAGAAGGATGATAACATAACATAAACTCACGCCTGTATCCCAGAGGGGTAGGCAGAGAGACCAGGGACTGCCACTTGCTACGATCCTGACAGATCACTTTCGCTTCCTCAACATTCATTAGTCGTTGCATGCACGCACGCCGGTTTCAGGTACTTTTTATCTTGCCCTTTGCTAATTTGCTAATTTCATAAAACATAATTTTTAACTATGATTCTGAATGTACATATTTCATTAGTATTATTTGTATTTACCTGCAGACATATTTTTTTAACATTTGCTTACTAGAATCATAACCTATAAAGTTCCTCCAAATGGTTTAGGAGCCACAGTTTTTCTATTGCAGGTTAAGCAGAAAATGCGTAGGCGCTGATTTTTTTTAAAGAAGACACTACACATATCTCTGGGGTTTATATAATTACAAATATTGTGCTTTTTCCATACAAATAGTCAAGAAAACGGGACATCCTCCGTTATGAAATTTTTGACAGTTGCCCCCCCCATTTTAATATGCATTTTTAATTCATTAAACCTTTCTTTTTTCTTCATTAAGGCCGACTTGCACCACTTCGTAAATGTCACTTAAGTCGCCATTTAAATCGACTTTTACATGATGAATTTTAGTGGTGTAAATCGGCCTATATGTCTATTTTCGCTTAAATCTTTCTTTTTCTTTTACTCCTGAATAAAACGGATTTATGTCGAGTGCTATAAATCACTCGCAAGTGAAGGACTCTAGCACTTGAATCACTCGCTACGCTTGTGATTCAATCATCATGAATCACTCCCTACGGTCATGATTCAGTCGTTAGAATCCTTCATTTGCCTTAAATAGGTACTTTCTTTATTCACTAAATGCATACCTAATAAGTATTATACTATTGTTGTTTAAATAACAGAAAACTTACTGAGAAGACTTGTTATTGATTGACTGGGAGTAAATGAGGGGAATAAGTATTTAGTAGAAATTCCATCTCTAATTCCTATATAGATTCCGTATTGCTAACAAAAACGCTGATGTTCTTTTGTTTTTATGTTTCGTAAAGGATGCCACTTTAATGTATTAAATTTACTAACACTCTATGAACTTTCCTATGTTATTTAAGTAAGTTAAAATAAATATTTACAATTCAATTTAATGTTTAGTGGCCACTGGCCAGTTATAATTAAAAACCTGAGCAAAATTTTTACTCCACTTTGAAATCTTATTGTTTTGAGCAGTACATAATAATGGACCTGTTTTATTTCGTTCCAAACAGAAATATTTTTAAGTGTAGATATTAGTGGCGAAGGGTCCCTATAAGCCGATTCCTACCGGCTTCTCTTTTGGAAATTGAAGTGGTTTCACTCGAAGTGCCTGATATTATGAGTGTCGCAAATGATTTGCTACACTCATAATATCAGGCATTCAGAGTTCTCCATACGTTTTATCGAAACAACCAGGAATGCCGGCTTTTCTCGGCCGTAGTAGCCGCTTTATGCAGTGATAATCTGTCTCGCTCGCACTACAAAACATGCCCTGTCTCGCTCGCTTTCATCCCGCCCGAAAGTGACCGAGAAAGGCTGCGGGCGCGACCGACGTTATGTTATAAGGTTGCAAAATCGAATTTCAGCATTGCAATAAGAAATTGCATAGCCAATTAGACTTTTTTATAGAAGTGTATTGTTTTGTCGGGAATCAATGCGGA
Organism: Yponomeuta cagnagella; assembly: GCA_947310995.1. Classification (NCBI taxonomy): domain Eukaryota; kingdom Metazoa; phylum Arthropoda; class Insecta; order Lepidoptera; family Yponomeutidae; genus Yponomeuta; species Yponomeuta cagnagella. The sequence goes on along the minus strand of OX371271.1, from coordinate 14,432,865 downwards.
CGGAACTATTCGGAAGTAAATAAATTGTAGAAGGTATAGTCCGCACAGATCTTTTTGGCGGTAACGTGAACATAGTCATAGATCGTTTGCACATCGCTCACTGTCCTTACAGTGTATGTGTGAGTAATTGACTACTTTAGTAATAATTCACTAATAGTAATTTACTACGCATCACACTACGTCAATTACTCAAAGCGATGTGCAAACGATCTGTGACTATGTTCACGTTACCGCCAAAAAGATCTGTGCGGATTACACGTGCTGTGATGTTGTTTGTTCGTGAAATAGTTTTTTTATGTGGTTTTCGTTCCTGTGGTCGATAATCGATATTGTCACTTGTTTATTTCTCTGCGTTTGTCCCTCATATTTGTTAATTGCAGTGAGTTTTCTTAGTCAATATGGCATTAATTATGAGTGCTGTTCAACTTACCATTTGCTCGGTCAAACTTCGTTTTCCAATCTAAGTTTTAAAAATAAAAAGCATATGATTCAGTCAGGCCGTGCTGTTCCAAACAAAACTATTGATTGCGAGACGAAAAATGGATGATTTTTAAACATTTCCATACATCTTTTTACGACAATTATGCACGGATGACAGTTTTAAATTGAACAAAATGTTTTGTTTTCCATGCTTATTATTTTCCGACTCTCAGTTTGGAGCAGCTCGGGGTTTGCTGATGTTTGCTGACTAATTCAGCCAAAATCACATTCAGACTGGAAAGCACTTTCGCAGCCGCTTGTTACTCCACAAATTCGGGAATAGCAAAGTTTAATTAAAATTTTCTTATGTGTTAACACTTTTTAAGGTTCCGTACCCGAAGGGTACCAAACGGTTAAAAAGTGTTAAAATAAACATTTAAGGGGACTCCCATACAACAAACGTGGTTTTTTTGCCGTTTTTTGCTTGATATTAACAGCGGCAACAGGTAGGCACTTGATTCAATTCGGATATTGTATAGTAATGGTACGGGACCCTTCGTACGTGAGTCCGACTCACACTTGGCCGATTGTTTTGACTGGCTTCCTCCATCATAGTTCTACCCTTCGCCACTGGTAGATATGTGTAATCTACCTAATCTTTTTATTATTTTCAAACTGGCTTAAGTTTATTGATAAGTGTAGTCAGCCAATTAAGTTTATCAAACAGCTCTTATCCTCACGAAATGCACCTAATAGGTATCTCTAAAATATTCTTATATTATCTTATGTGTGCCTTGATGTGCCAAGTCTAGTCCGCACCGCACAGATCTTTTTGGCGGTAACGTGAATACAGTCACAGATCGTTTGCACATCGCTTACTGTCTTTTCAGTGTATGGGTGATTAATTGACGTAGTGTGATGCGTAGTAAATTACTATTAGTCAATTACTAAAGTAGTCAATTACTCACACATACACTGTAAAAACAGTGAGCGATGTGCAAACAATCTGTGACTATGTTCACGTTACCGCCAAAAAAAAATTGTGCGGGCTATATAACACGGTCATAACACAACACCTGATTAAATTAAAAATATAATTATGGCAAATCATTCAAAATTGGTTTGGTGGTCTCGTCCAGTACGTGCAAAGAGGATAATACCTCATAGCCCGTAACATAAATTTAAAAAGTGCATGGATGTATTAATTCGACTGTACAAGAAATCATACCCTAGCTGATGTATTTCCATGAACTTGGGGTGCTTATAATTGACGGAAAACAACTCGGGAGCGAGACTGCGCAAGGAATAATAGAAGTCAATCTTCTCTTTCGTGCGTTCCAGACTGTATTTGCAGCCACGGAGAAATGATACCAGCCACTGGTCGTCTGAAATGCAATGGCCAAGTTTTAACGAAAAAAACTACCCCGATTTTCCCACAGATTGCCACTGATGTTGTTGGGAACCGCCTTTACCAACATCTGTGGCAATCTGCAGCAAAATTGTACATGCAACTCCAACATTTATCAAAACCATTACTTCCAACGTGCTTCCAACTTTACCGACACCCACGGAGGTTAGTAACGCCATCTAGTGGCGTGAAAAGTGGGCGGTATCTATAGTAAATAGTACTCCTTAGACAACAAATAATAAAAACCGGCCAAGTATGAGTCAAACTCCCGCTAGGGATTTAGGTATTATGTTCCTGTACAATGATGATGGACGCAGCAGCGAGATTGGATAACCAACGCGCCGTACCTCTGCATCGAGTGACCTCTGGGTATCAAGTCTAATCCCCGGTTTCTCGTACACAAACAATCTCGTAATCTACCTGTTAACAGCTGTCTGTTGTTTTTTTACACATTTTGCCCAAATGACAGCTGTGTTAACAGGAGATTAACAGCTTGTTTAGGGTACGAGAAATCGGGGGTAGGTCTAGCAAAATAACCACAACAGTTATAATGCCTAAAACTACAGTGCATAAAATATTTACTTGAACAATTGACTTTGGACGTATTTCGATTCCCTTTGGCGGGGCGATGCATGATGACTTACAATTCTTCGGGCTTACTCAAATAAATTTAAAAAAGTGCTCTTACGTGTTCATGACAAACTCATGCGCGAATTTTGTTCAAGTTATATGCCGAGCTATATACCTTTCAAATTTAAACCTGTGTCAACCATTAACGTTTCACTCGCCACATGATATAATCTTACCAGTCCTGGCTCTTAAATGAGGCTGCTTCGCAATCCATTCCTTCAAATGCGCCACGCTGTCCTCGACCCTCTTGGGATCTTCGTTCAGCTCAATTCTGGCTTTCTCAGCAAGTTCCGCAGATAATGGTCTGATGGGCATCTTGAAGGCAGTAGAGGTATAGCACAGTCTGTGTATGAAAGTGACTGAATAAATATTTAATTATACCTAATCGCGATTTAGTTATTAGGTAAACTTTTAAATTATTATAATTAATTAACGAATAACTATTTGCCTCTCTCATACAAAATATAGACGCGAGAAGCAAGCTGTCCCTTTCTTTAATTAACATTGTTTAGCCGGGTAGATTATTGCTGAACTTGAAATAAGCAGATTATTGTACATACAGGACTGAAAAATTGAACGCCAAATAAATTATTCACTATTAAGTACTTATATGACGTCCGATTGCTAAAAAAATAAGTACGCTTACATTATAAAGTATATTCTTAACTACAACTAATTCCCTATTTTTCTAAAATAAATACAAGGATACAAAATAAAATAAATACATATAGTTTCATTTATTAAATAAAAATATGTAAACTACGTCATAAGCAGCCTATATACGTCCCACTGTAGGGCACAGGCCTTCGCTCAGAGAGAGAGAAAACTACGTATGTAAACTACGTATTTAAATATATTTTGTTTATTTAACTTTTGCTGGTTGGTGGCGGTTATAGCACAGCGGTACAACGCCGGCTTCTCGTTCGAGAGGTCTTGGGTTCGAATCCCGGCATGTACCAATGACTTTGTTTTAATATGTTTGAGAAGTTTTAGTGGAAATACCACTCGCTAAAAGTGATGGAAAACATCGTGAGGAGACCTGAGTGTCTGAGGTGTTCACAAACCTCAGTGCTTGAAATTGCCAATCCGCAATTCCCCAAATGAAGCCCAAACTCTCTCACTAAAAGAAGGCCTGTGCTCTACAGTGGGACGTACAATAGGCTGCATTATATTTAATTTATATTTTTATTTAAAAAAACGTTAACGTTACCTTTGGTTTTCTTGAATGCTGTTTGAGAAACTATTAGTCAGGAAGGAGAACCACGTCCATTGGATGACTAAGAAAATATGAGTTATATAACACAAATAACGATATTAGCTCTCTCATATCTGTCAGCTATCAACTTGATAATATCCGATAACAATTATTAAATCACTTAACTGTAATTTGATAAAATAAGCAAACGTATTCGACGTGATCCTTCTTATTTCTTCGCACACTAATAAATATACGCAATAATTTCATCTTTATATATTTAAAAAAAGCTATGAGTAAAATGACATGATAAAAACTGGTGAAAAATTGTGTGATTTCATATGAGTTAATGTTTAATTTAATTTAAATTTAAAACGATCACCAACCCGTCTGCCAAGCGTGGCGATTATGGCAAAACCCCTCATGGTTATGAAAACCATGAGGGAGGCCTATGTCCTGCAGTGGGCGTCAAATGGCTGATGATGATGATGAAATTTTCAACTTACGCATTGAAAGTTTTATTGTGGTTGTAAACTACCCATATTTTGGGTGCTCAGATAGTCATCACTAAAATACTAACAACATAACTTTTATTGCAATAGAAACACGTACTATTATGCACAGATTTGATTTATTGTGATTTAATAGATTAGTCAAACTCGAGCTGTCTGAAAGATCCTTCCAGTCCAAACATGCTTTCAGCTGTTTTGGGCTTGCCGGATCGTTTCGCCTCATCAGTGCCGTATTTTACATCATCTTCTAGAAACGAACTGTGCTCCTGCACCTTTTTCTTCCAGCCGTCTGAAAATTAAAGTATTTTTAATTGATTGTCATGAAATCAACTGTATACAAATGTATCATCATCATCATCATCATCAGCCATTCGACGCCCACTGCAGGACACAGGCCTCCTTCGTGGTTTTCATAACAATGAAGGGTTTTGCCATAATCGCCATGTTTGGCAGGCGGGTTGGTGATCGCAGGTATGCGGTTGGTATCTCAGGAAGACGCGGTAGGATAGGATGGTAGGAGGTAATGGAGTGACTAAATCCGGCGCCACACGGAACTTACTGTATACAAATGTACATACTTAAAATGTCAGGATTAATAATTAACGGTTGTTATATCCTGCCTGACTATAACATTAATACTCCTAATGTTCTTTACTATTGATATCTATGATATCATAGGTGAAAGAAATTGAGAAACTCCATTACCACAAAAGAATCAGCGGTTGTTTATATCCTGCCTGACTATAAATTAATACTCGTAATGTTCTCTACTCTACCATCTTTATTTGTGTGAAACTCAAATTCAATTCAGTTTTTTTCATCTATGGTTCGATAAGAATCTAATCTGATCTAATTTAGATAAATGTCTTTCTTTCTTTCTTCTTTCTTTCTAATCTAATCATAGATCCTTTTTATCAATGCAGTTCACTAATTCTCTATCGTCATCTGTAGGTAATCTGCAGCCTAGAGCACAGGCTCAGCCATAGACTAATATGGGCTGATGGATTCTTACCGATGATCTCCTTGAAAGCTTCCGCTTTACCACCATATTCAGCAGGCAATATTTCCTGGGGTATGTGTTTGTAAAGCGCATCGTAGTTTTTGTTGTGAACATGCACCTGGAACGTAAACGGGGAATGTAAAAAAGCCTTAATTGTAATTTGTAACCATTGTGACCACTGGTAATTTAAAAAATAACGAATTTCCCTTAGACACGTTTGTCCCTTATTAATAAACAAAAATATGTCAATCTTTCAGGGGACGATTTTTTTGCATAGTTTAAATCTCGTTTACTCTGTGATTCACAGAGTTACAACATATGCGCCTACTCATGTTGTGTGGGCACCATAATCCGGATGACTAGAGAACTTATAGCTTGTCTAAATAACATGCATGATATTTTGGCAAAGTTTGCAGTTATTCTACTTACTCTTTTTCTGTTCTTCTCATTTAGCAAGGAGTTGATTGCATTGAAAACCGTCTCGAAGCCAGGAGGTGTGTTTAGGTAATGGGTGCCCTTCATGCGAACAGGTGCTGCATCCTGAAAGCAGGAAACATTCCAAGAATTTTCTTCCAATTCTTCTTTTTTATGTGCCACTTGGCTGAAAAACCTTAAATCATCCGTCCGTAACGGACGCAAAGGCTGAGAAACAGTCCTTTAAAGTGTTTCGTTTCAATTCTTCTTTTTTGTGCCACTTGCACATAAAAAAGTGCTTTGCTATTTTGTTTCTAACATCATATTGAATTGGGCACTCGAAAGCAGTCTCAGGTAAGGTAAGACTTGGAGCCCACTGATTTGGCGCCTGGCAAGGACACGGTGCGGACACCATTCTGTTTCATTTAAATTAAATACCCTACTAACCACAAGGTAGTAAGGTCACCATTTGTACACCCTCAACGGCCTTTCGTCGGACGTGCTATATCACGCCATTTTGGCCAGGTCTGTTCCAGGTTAGTTTGCAATCAGATGAGGGATGTCTTCTAGGGAAGGAATTAAGAAAGTTAAATATACGTGACGACATCGAGTTTAAATAACATTCAGTGAATTAGTAGAGAAACATCCAGTCATATATGATCATACTCGCAACGATTATTGTTATAGAAACGTTCGAAGTATGGCAAGAAATCCGAAAATAAAATTGCGTCAGGTATCTTGGTTGAATCTTGTGCTGATTGCCACACAAGATGAACCCAGTATCGTCGAGGCACCTGCATATTTTCTAATTGTACGAGAGCGGGAGCGTCTTCACATGGCTAGATATCTTGCAATAGACTACATTACATGCTGATAACCCTTCGCCTTTTGTCGTCATACCTGTGCCATACCTGCGCCAGGTCCGTGTCATGCTCGTACCAGACGCCAGATCAGTGGGTTCCGCGCCTTATAATTAAAATAGACCTGAGTATTTATTGGGCTACTAATTAAAGTTACTTCTATATAAGTTTTCTTACTTGACCAGCTACAACCATTTTCTTCATCTGAATCGGGCTCATCTGCAGAAAGTGCGCCATCGTTACACCGTCCAAATCCAAAATAGTCTCGACTCCCGCCACTATCATGTTGTCGTCCTCCATCCAACTTATCTGTAATGTTATAAGTACCCAATCTATGTACCTATTACTTTAAAAGCTCGCTAATCTACATTTTTTCCAACATGTACTATTTTCGTGTAAATTCAGGTACTAGATATAGGTACTGAAAGTGACTTCCACCTTCACTGTCTAGGTGATAAATACATAAACTGGTTATAATAGTCTCTCACGACAAACACTAGTGTAACGCGGAACAGGGGACGGTGGATATTTGCGGCCGTTCCGTGGCATAATTTTCAATTTTCTTTTCAGTAGTCCAGTCTTCAGACCATTAGGAGTCCAGTCCTTTTTAAAGTGGGTGATAACGCCGGCCGCTAGGCTATTCAGGGAGCAGTAGACGAGCCTAATAAAATTACGATCGCTAGGGCAGTCCAGGGAGGTGATAAAATGGGGTATATTTAGACGTACCTACTTTAAAATAGAGGTTCTCAATACTATAGATTATGATAATGAGATAAAAAGAAAACCGACAAAAGTATGTATTTTTAATCAATGTTTTTAAACTGCAATAACACCCTGTCAACAACAGCCGAACGTGTACAAAACATGTTGTTACTTCTGTTGAAGTTTTCTGGTCATGAAATTAACAGACTAAAAATAGATTGTTTAGTAGAGAATTAAGAAATTCAACTAACCACTCCTGGCTCCACCATCAGATCAGCTCGATGATACCAAATAATTTCTTTGTCATCCGAATTACATACCTTCACTTGCAAAGTTTCCAATCGATACCACAATAAGAAATAGTTTAATCTGTAGAATTGTAAAGGACCCGATCGGTGCACCATAACAATGGTTTTTAATTGTTCTTTTCAAGGTCATAATCTAACAGGGTAAAACTGAATTCCTAGGTTTGTTACATATTTGTGATTTATTAGTGGCTTAGTAACATACAACTAAAAAGTAATAAAAGCATATGAAAAAACTATCGGTCTTATTTCTAAAAAACACGATTCCTTAAAACGCCGATCAAAATAATCTGTGGTGGAGATTATACAAGAAAAAGTGGTAACCACAGATTAAATAAACTGCATCTTAGGAGTGCTTTAGAGGAATCGTGTTTTTATAATTAAGGCTGTATTTATGATTATTTACGGTTTCGTAACAAAACAAAAACTGGGAATGGCATTTTACAATACGCTCGCTTGATTTTTAACATACTGAATTTAAATACTACACCTTTTAATATACTATTCATTACTTAATTGAATAGCTGTTTCCATGATGTGCATCAGGTGGTTAACAAAAATTGAGGGCTCTAGAATTTTTTTTATTGAAATAACTCTGTAAAAGTTAATTCTTGCTATACTAAATAACGCGTATTCCACACTAAACAATATTTCCATTACCTTATCCAGCACATGGCCAACGGAGAGAATTTCATTGATGTTGAACTTATCAGGGTCGTAAGCTCCAGCACGAATGATGAGTATTCTCGGCGAATCAGGCGCGACTGTTTTGGGCAACATTATCAATGCACTGGAAAGTGATTTATTTTTATTATTGAAAATAAAGGTCTTCAAAATAACATTTCTGTTTGTGGAGACAACAACTCTCAACAACAAAGTGAACGTGCCTTAAAAATAGTTTTAGTGTGTTTTTTCAGAAGAGGTCCTTTCCAAAAATATCTCGACACAAACTCGAATCTGTGGGAACCATAGGTAGCCAGCCAGAGCTGTCCGTGCGTGCCACGGGTTCGCGGGTCATCTTTTTTAAAGGTGGAGAGGCGGTACTAATTGTTCGCGAATTTTTCGAAAAAACAATTCTCAACTCGAATCAAGGTTTCTCAACTCGTTTCTTTTTTTCACGTCTATAGTCTAAACTAAACTAAATAGATGACATTTTTAACTACTAATTACATAACAACGGCTCTCAAACCACCCAGAGTTCAGCGGGTATTTTGGCAATGTCTCGGTTAAATTATACCTACCCCGTATCCAAAATCTCATTGAATCGAGGGCTGTTGAAGTCTGCGCTGAACATTTCGGGAGCCGTACTGCGTAATGAATAGTACAAGTCCAGCTTTTCTTTCGAACGCTCCAAACTGAATTTGCATCCTCGCAAGAACGCTACGAGCCATTGATCGTCTGTAAAATTTAAATTACTTATCAATAATTAATGTATTATCTCTGTTCTCTCTCTGAGAGAGGGCCGGTGCCCTGCAGTGGGACGTCTGTAGGCTACATTAAAAAGATGGACAAATGTATAATATGTATTCGTTTAAATACAGAATTTAATTTCAAACTGTATGGTTTAAAAACAGACCGATCCGTCCAAAATATCAGTGTTACCCACGATGTTCACTATCATGACATTTGTTACTACTGTATTTTAGTAAATTTCATTTTAGTAAATGACTTCTATAGGTCAAGTAATAATAACTTCTACACAACATAATGACTCATCTTGGTTCCAAACTAGAATTCCCTGTGCTAGGCAAGGTCATCACAAACATGGAAATACACCCAGACTGACGCCATTTATAGAAGTCAAGTACGGCAGCCTCCAGTGGGAATCGAACCCACAAACTCCGTTTTGCCCAACCCTTAAGTTATTAGAAACTTTTTTTAGATACTAACTATTTTAAGTACATCATCATCAGCCATTTGACGCCCACTGCAGGGCATAGGCCTCCTTCGTGGTTTTCATGACCATGAGGGGTTTTGCCATAATCGCCACGCTTGGCAGGCGGGTTGGCGATCGCAGTATGCAGTTGGAATCTCAGGAAGACGCTGCTGCCCGTCTTCTGGTAATTTATTTCCTTAGTCGCCTTCTACGATATCCTCGGAAAGAAATGGAGTGACGCTAATTCTTAAACCGGCGCCACAAGGAAGTACAGCTCGGCTACTATCGCCAGCAGAGTTCATTGTTTTTTCTATTGCTCCAAAAACTGCCGTTGATGCAGAAGTTAATATTGACAATAATTACTAATATTATAAACGCGAAAGTTTGTATGTATGGATGGACGTTTGTGACTCTTTGACGCAAAAACGGTTGAACGGATCCGGATGAAATTTTGCACAGATATAGATTATAGTCTGGATTAGCACATAAGCTATTTTTTATCCCAAAAAAACATCTAAATTACCACGCGAACAAAGTCGCGGGCAACAGCTAGTACTAATATAAACAATTTACAATTCAGTAGGTACCTAATGAATGCCTAAGCAGCCTTTAAACGTCCCACTGTAGGGCACAGGCCTACTCTCAGGGAGAGAGTATGGGCTTGATCACCACGCGTGGCCACCGCGGATTTCAAGCGCTGAGGTATATGAATAGCTCAGACACTCAGGTTTCCTCACGATGTTTTCCTTCACCGTTATCGAGTGGTATTGCTACTATAACTTCACAAATGTACATAACTTAGAAAACAAAGTCATAGGTACATGCCCGCACTGGGAATCGAACCTGAGTCTCTCGCTTCCGAGTCCAATGTTCTACCCACTAGGCTACCACAGCTGTTAACGCCTTACATATGTATATTTAATTATACATAGACAATTTCGCGCCTGTAATCTGGAGGGGTAGGTACGGGCCTACCAGAGGCCTATTGGAATACTGACGTTTGCGATAGCAATAACTGTGGAATTTGACAGTTAGACGATTGGGATCACTTAGGTTTTGGTGCGCGTAATAAGGGCCAGGCCACGTAAAATTGATTGCCTTTTTTTGACAATTCGATGTACATTGCGTAGCCGCTTTAGTACAATTAGTCTTTCTACTTGTTTATCTGCGGATTAATCGGTTAATCGATATTACAGTCGACAGCACATCGACCTTTACATTCGTGCACTTTAATTAGTTACGTTAAGGATAAAATGTAAAGGTTGACCTGCTGTCGACTGTACATCGAATGGTCATAGTAAGCCATAACTTGTAGTGCTGTGAAATAGGGCCCAGAGTTCGCCACTTACCATGAACCTGAAAACCGCCTTCGCTTCATTAACGTTAGTAGTTCATTGATCGATTGATACTTTTTTTTTTCAATCTTTATTTAAAGGACTTGGTACACAGAAAGGAAGCGACCATGTCGTCCTGTAATGCTACATACTAAATGACACGCAGTATAAATGTATAATCAAACTTATCCTAACTAATCAAACTATAATAATAGTCTAACGCACGGTTTCTAGAAGAGCGATCAAATGTTAATCTCATGTTAATCTCACGTCAAGCTAATTTCAGCCAATCACGTGCCGGTATTTTGAATTAATCTTAGATTAATCTCTTGCTACATTTGAACACTCTTTCAGAAACTGAGATTAAATCTCTCCTCTAGCCTTTATGCCGAAATTAACTAATTGATACTTAGTACAATGGTTTACGGGACTTACCAGTTCTAGCCCTGAGGTGAGGTTGCTTGGCTATCCAGTCCTTCATATGCTGCAAGTCCTGGGCTAGACGTTTTGGGTCCTCGTTCAGTTCTTTCTTGGCTTTTTCGGCCAATTCTGGTGTCAAAGGTCGGACAGACATTGCTGACAATTTGAACTAGGATCTCAGCAATAAAACTTTAAATTTCGTGGTGCCTCTATCCACACGATACGGGCACTGACACCGAATTTATCTGTATTTCCATCCTACACAAGTATTATCGTGATAAGTGATGATTACGTGAAGTACTAAATTACCTATTTATTATCGATGTTGAAAAACCGTGCTTGACATTATGCGAAAACTGCGCTTAATGTGTACATGTAAGAATAAATAATAAGATAAATATATTTAAGTGAATAAATTTCATAGTTAGATTAGTAAATTATAATCTGTGGTACTTACAGGAGTTATAAGATAAGGAATAAATAAATAACTTCCACACAACACAATCAGTTGACCTGGTCCCAAACTAGGATACCCTGTGCTACGGTAACCAGGCAACTTCGTAACGTTTATTGTCTTTCTGTGCATAAATCCTAAGGGGATGATAGGTGCTGGTCAAGCTTGCTCCGTCTACAAATATTACAGCGCCACTGTTTCACTATTGCTACTAGACTCTGTAAAATCGTCTAGCAAAAGATGCTAAAGAAGGCATATTTTTTGGCAACCTCCAACCTCAACCAACCTCAAATTAGACATTGACACCGCTACGCATTCAATTCAAAAATTATTTACTGCATAAAAAGGTATTTAGTACAAAGGCGGGCTTAATACTAATAAGTATTTTCTTCCAGCTAACCTTGGGTTATGTGGATAGTGCAAGTGGGTAAATTATAAACCGATGGCCAGACAATTACAAATTGATTGCGTACTAAAGTAATAAATTATATTCCTTGTCCCCGACACCAATTTATCTACCTTTATAAAAGTGTGATAATCAAAAAAGTGTAAGTGATTGCTTTGTGAAGGAACATGGCAGTGCCACCGCCAAGTCCAGTGGCTAGCGTTTTACCCGACTACGGCAGAGCCAAAAGGAAGGGGGTGATTTTGGCAGTCTATGTTTGTATGTATCGAGAAAACTACTAAGCTCCATTTACCTCCATTTATATATCAAGTCTCACCGTCTTAGACTATATTTTGCACACAAATAAAACTATTTGACACGCTTTTATGACAAGCGGATTTCTAAAGTTTATCGGTTTTATTTATAAAAACACGATTCCTCTAAAACAATCCTCAGAGACAGTTTATTTAATCTGTGGTTGCATCTTTCCCTTTACTACAAACTATTTAAACTTCCTCTGAAAAGTGTTTTAAGGAATCTTGATTTATATTAATATAAGACTGTTAGTTTAAATGCTACTTAAGAAAGGGGTTCAAGTCGGCCTAAGTACAATAACAAAACGATGCATAAAATTTTTAAAGGACTTGGCACATTTTTATGACAAATATTGTATGTGTGGTACAGTTTCAATGGTTGGTGTGTGACAGTCCCATTTACTTTGAGTATGTACCCTTTCACATTTCATTATTGCCTACATCTCCATTGTGTCGTAAACACTGAATACTGTACTTATTTCAATAACATGTATTTTATTAAAAGTTTAGCTTTGCTACTGAGACTTGAAAATTTCGTCGGTATATGCAGACGTCCCTGGAGTGAGAGGACTCCGACTGTCAATCAATTCTACTCGGTTCTCACATTCGCTATAGCATTAGTCTCTTTCATAACACATAACTATGTCGTTAAAGATAATTTAAGAAGCTACCCTTTTTTGCACTTCAAACTTGCAACCGCAAATTCAGTTATTATAGTGTTTAACGGTTACTGTACATCTGAAAAATTTCACAAACTTCTAACTTGCTTTCAAGATACCCACGAATTTCTCAAAAACGATTTCAATTATATTAATGATATTAATAAAATCAATAAGCGAGTCATTAATAGACTAATCGTCTACACAGTGATGCTGTCAATATCGTCTTATATTATGATATTTCAGTGGAACAAAGTTGCAGAGATTTGGACGTACATTCTCTTCTTTGAACTTTTTACATGCGATATACGTTTTTTGATAGAATATATTGTATACTTTCTAATGTTTTACTTAATATCTGTTCAAATTAATTCCCTAAGTTCCACTATATTGAAAATAGGAGAAGACAAAACTGTTATTGGTAATAAAATAATAGACAAATATTTGAACAAGTGGTATGTGGTATTTAAGAGTATAAGCGAATGTTCTGAAACCTTTAATGAAGCATTTGGCTTTCAGGTTGGTAGCAAGGGATACATAGGTATATCGTAGGCAATCAGTGAAATTCAATCAAACAAACCATTTTCGGTCTCGAAAGACTAAATTTCTTTTGTCATCCTAATTTGCGACAGTGAAGACTAATCATATTCCGCGGCAATCCGGCAAACACCGTTTTATATCGACACCTTAGCATTTTTATATTCTGGATATCCTCTATTTTTTTTGTGTTGACCTCGGTATTTTAACATTTGAGATTGATTTATTTTTGATATTTCCGCAATATGTTTTGTCTTTAAAATCAAACTTTTCTCGCGAAATCTGCAGTGTCATATTTTCTTTGTTTTCTTTAATATTTATATTGACACATGCACCTGCGGCAGCCATTGTTGTTATTTTTGTTACTAACGGCGCTTCTCGCGGTAGGATTTGGAGCCAATTTAAATAATTTACCGCGGCATTTTATAAGCGGCGCATTTTACAAATTGAAAATTTAGAGTGGAATCTTCAAGTGACTAACACTATGTTTAGTCACAAGAAGATCCACATGTACTCATGGCAGAGACAGAATGACAGGTCTATGATTGATCTTGTGGTAGTGGATGAAAGACTAAGGAGTAAAGTTGTAGACACAAGAGTCTACCGAGGAACTAATGTCGGGACAGACCACTTCCTGGTAATTAGCCGGGTAAGAGGTCTGTTCAGGCGTTGGCGCCATCGAGTGTAGGTCGCTACAACAGCTCTAGAGCGCATAAAAGTTGACAGATTGCAAGATGAAGATGTGAACGAAGAGTATAGGAGGAAACTCAAGGACAAACTCATTCATATGAATGAAGAGTGGAGAGATGTGGAGTGGAAGAGTTATGCTGAGTTAAAAATTAATATAGTAGAGACTGCTGCCGAAGTATGTGGATTCAAAGAGAGACAGAATGGAAGAAAAGCGAAAGCTACTTGGTGGGATGCAAGTATTAAAGAAGTAGTGAATGAAAAGAAAAAGGCGTGGTTGGACTTGTTAGCTATCAAGTCCATTACAAGAATGCACGGAATTAGTAGTGAGGATGAAGATGTGGTAAGATGAAAGAAAAGTATAACGTGATAAAAAGGAAGGTGAAGTATGTAGTGGAGAGAGAAAAGGATGAAGAGAAAGAAAAGTATGATAGGAGATTTTCACGAAACTTCAAAGCAAATATAGAACTGTTCATTATAAGTTGAGTGTTATTAGGGATGAGGATGGCTCCATGCTGAAAGAGGAATTTAAAATTATGGAACGTTGGAAAGGATATTTTGAAAGTCTGTTTGAAAGAGAGAAGCGGTGATCCGGACCGTGAGGCGAAACCTAGTGTTGCTAGCGTTATAAGTATGTAAAGTAAGGAGTATGTATGAAACTAGGTAAGGCTGCGGGATATGATAGATTGTCATTAGAAATGCTGAGTGCAGGCTGGTGAAGGCATTGCAGCTAGCGAGTTATACCTGCTTTTCAACAAGTGCTAGAGAAGTGGCGCAGTACCTAAGGACTGGGGTATGGCCATCATAGTGCCGCTTTATAAAGGCAAAGGGTCCCATCAGGTGCGCAAAAACTACCGCGGTATCAGTCTTCTCAGCATTGTCGGCAAACTGTATGCAAAGGTTTTGATTGAAAGAGTACTAGATGTGACTGAAGAAAAGATATGGGATGTTCAAGCGGGTTTTAGAAAGGGAATGGGATGCGTGGACCAAATCTTCTCCTTGAGACGGATGGTGGAGAAACTTTTGGCCAAAAGTCAAAGGGTTTTCTGTGCGTTCGTCGACTTGGAGAAGGCTTATGATAGAGTGGTGAGGAATGACCTGTGGTCGGTACTGTCCGCGTATGGGGTGGACAGCGTCTTGCTTCGAGCTCTAAAGTCTTTCTATGAAGAGTTCAGTGCTTGCGTTAGAATTAATGGGGCGTATACTGACTGGTTTAGCATCCGCAGGGGTTTGAGACCAGAATGTGTCGCCTCCCCGTGGTTGTTCAACTTATTCATGGACAGTTGCCTGACTGATTTGAAAGTGAATGACTTTGGGATAAAGATGGGTGAGCTACTGGTCAAATGCTTGTTATACGCCGATGATCAGGTTTTGTTCGCATCGTCGGTTGAAGACGAGCGTTTAAAAGGATAGGAATGAATAATAATGAGTAAGAGAAAAGTAATGGTGTTCGAAAAGGATGATGAAATTACCGAGGGCAAGATAAGGATTAGGGGGGAAAGGGTGGAACAAGTGAAAGAATTTGTCTATTTGGGGAGCCGCTTTACCAGGGATGGAAAGTGTAAAAGAAGAGTGAAAGCGGGAAATTGTGTAAACGGTGCATTGCACTCCTTTGTCAATGGCCAAAACATCTCCAAAAGAGCTAGATTTTTACTGTCCATAATAGAGTGCTGGTCTCAACACTTATGTATGCTAGCGAGACTTGGGTATAGCAAAAGAAGCAAGAAAGTAGGATTAATGCAGTAGAAATATGGTCCTTGAGAAGTATGTCTGGTGTTACTTTCATGCAACGACTAATGAATGTTGAGGAAGCGAAAGTGATCTGTCAGGATCGTGACAAGTGGCACTCTCTGGTCTCTGCCTACCCCTCTGGGATACAGGCATTAGTTTATGTATGTATGTATGTTTTACAATTTTCCTTCGGCATATTGCAAACGGACGAGCGTTTACAAACAGACGACGCGCGCCGTTGGTACACGGAAGAGTTATACTAAATGCCTGCGACACATACATTACATATTATACTGACGCCTATACCCCGGATTGTGTAGTTTCTGGGTGAATATAAAAAAAGATTATAAGGAAGTCTCAGAAGAAGCACTGAAACATTTGCTGCTTTTCTCCACCACGTACTACCTATGTGAAAAGGCATTCTCTGCTCTTGTATACATCAAAAACAAATACAGGAACAGGTTACATGTGGAATCTGATTTGAGATTGCAGTTGAGTAATATCAACCCGAACAATTCTGACTTAGTTGCAAAAAAGCAGCACCAACCTTCTCATTAATGTTTTTCTACGAAAAAGTTTGGTTTTTGTTTTTTAATTTAATGAAGGAATACTAAAATATAATATCATCTGAAAATTGCACCCTTTTTTCACTCAGGGGTCCTTGGCATTATGCTTGATTTCCTTGGGGGTCCGCGGCTGAAAAAGGTTAAGAACCGCTGCTCTAATCGATAATCAAACTATTGCGTATCCTGTCATTCAAATTAACACCACACATAGTTCTCACGGACCTCATTTCTTGCCATTTCTGCCTTACTAAACTCTCGCTATGATACAAGGGATACAGTGACATTAATAATTACTTATGTAATTAGTCTCCTATTTTCTCATTTTTGTTTTAGATATCATTTGCTGTTTTCTCCTCAATATTATACCTGATCTTCATCAATTACAATTTTATCATCTACGCTCGAGAAAACGTAATGTACTTACAATATTTCATACTTAGTATAGATAATTATTGTTTTAAGTCATTAATATGAATGATGTATTTTTTAGTTTGAAAACCATATGGGAAGGCATATCTTATTAACATATGTGCTGTTGATGCCTTATGTAGTGACTCTGTTGACAATGTCGCTAGCGGGACAAAGAGTACAGAACAGTTTTGAAGTGTTACATAAGGCTCTTGCTGGTTTATTGCTCCGAGTTACGAAAACAGGTAACTTAAACCAATAGTTCTCGAGAATGTCGTTCTTAATTGCGTCGTATGATTCTTCTTTTCACGAGTATCGGTAATTTTTATTCCAGACACAGATAACGGACAAGAATTTCGAGTTAAAGACCTGATACGGCTCGTGTCAACGCGGCCTGTAAAGGCAGAGGCTTTTGGTTCGATCACAATTGATAACGCGTTACTATTGAATACATTTGGTGTGATCACCACATATCTGATTATTGTATTACAGTTTAATAATGTTGTGTAAATATTGTTTGACAAATTAATTGATTAGTAAGTGTAAAGGGTACTTATATTACCCCTATACCGACCACGTTTGTTATCTATATTGCAGATAGACATAATATTCTTTATTGTACACTCAGACATGACAAATGGTTAACACATGAATAATGACCTAAAAGCCCTGAGTAATTTGTAAATTACAATAATGTATTTGTAATTATTACATATATAACTTCACTTACACTAATTCTTTACTTTGGGTTACCACAAAACAGACTCTAGTCTAGAGTGGAATACTCCGTCAAGCTTTGCCTTATTATGTACAATTTTATGAGTAACCTGTAATATATCCTGGAAAGCATTTATTTAAGTGTTGTGGTTTTTGAGTAAATATTTTTTACTTTTACTTACACTCATTCTTTTGCTCACTTTTACGTGGATACGTATTGTTTCTAGTAACACAGCATTATGCAGTTGAAAACTTTAAAATTATTGCTTATAATTGAGAACATCCTCGGTACATGCAGAGAATCTTGGAACAAAAAGGGACTGACAGTAAAGAAAGCCTACGTTGTGATTACATTCGCAATGGTGTGTCTTACTTTTTTAATTCATTCCTACGTCAATCAATACGACACTTCAGCCAGTAAGTTTCGTTCTGTGCATTACACTTTATCCTCAATAAATTCTATTCTTATTATTGCAAATGGATTCATTTCTTCCAAAAGGTTTGTTAAACTTTTTAATGACATAAATCAAACCCATTTGGTTATTGATGTCAACAATGTTAAGATTATTAAGAATATGAAGCGTCTTTGTAGAAGGGTGGTTATTGGTCTAGTTTTATTATTAATTATGATTTCTATTCTGTATTACTTTTACCTGTTCAAGTGGTCTGGTGGCGCCACGGCCTCAAGATTTCTATTATTACTCATTCTCTTTACCTCCGATTTGCGGTTTTCACTTCAGTATTTTTTATTTTTTTCCATTTTTTTCTTGATGTCTATTCAGATGCTATATTTGAACATCATAATTTCAAAAAATATAACTCAGGTAACACTTTATAATAGTACAAAAGGTAATCAACAATATTTTTGTTGGAAAAAATGGCGTGAGATCTATGAGAGTATCAGCCAATGTTCTGAAACATTCAATAATATTTTTGGCATTCAGGTAATAACAAACATATTTTGCGTACTTTTCCACTTTGTTGTTTTTTCTTTTCTACTTTTTGCTTTTAAACCTGTTTTTATTTTCAGGTGACATTTGCAATGTTCTCATCAATCACGTACTCAATATTCATAATATACACCTACATAATATACGCATTTAAATTTCAAAAGGTAACTTGAGACTTTTTTCTTTTCAGCTCAATTAATTACTAACCTCACTGAAGTTACCACTAAATACAGTTGACGTGCATCAGAGCGCACGCACCTACTTTTTTGTTGCATACTTCAAACACTTTAATATTTGATCATCCTTATAATATACAAATGTTAAATTAAATATACATAATATATAATATACATTTGTGAGGTTATAGTAGTGGTGGTTTCCCTTCACCGTCAGCGAGTGGTATTGCCACTTGCTGACGGTGAAGGGAAACACCGTGAGGAAACCTGAGTGTCCGAGCTATTCATATACCTTGAAAGCACTTGAAATCGCCAATCGCGTGATGATTAAGCCCATACTCTCTCCGTGAGAGAAGGCCTGTGCCCTACAGTGGGACGTATACAGGCTGCTTATTATTATTAATATACATATAATACTTATTAATTGATAATACAAATTAACTCATAACATGTCCCTGATTTCAGAGCAACGGCAATGCACTAGAGCATTTTTTTATCACTTTTGTGAGATTGGTACCCAATGTAGTGACTCTAGTGATGATGTCATTAGCGGGGCAGCGAGTACAAAACATTGCTAAGAAAATCAACAGAGCGTTAGCAAGTTTGCTGCTGCAGTTGATCAAAACAGGTAGGCCTAACATCAACAACATGATATCACGTATGGTGTGAGATGTCTGTCTTTTCTTGCTTGCTCTGTAGGTAATTAAAAAACACTTTTGGGAGAATTTATTTAATATTAACAAAGATTATTGTAAAATTATTCAGTAGAAGGCGACTAAGGAAATCAATTACCAGGAGACGGGCAGCAGCGTCTTCCTGAGATTCCAACCGCATACTGCGATCGCCAACTCGCCTGCCAAGCGTGGCGATTATGGCAACACCCCTCATGGTTATGAAAACCATGAGGGAGGCCTGTGTCCTGCAGTGGACGTCAAGGGGCTGATGATGATGATGATGAAACGGATCCCTAAATAAAAAATGGTCTTCCTACACTCACAATATTTTTAAACGACCAATCCAATGACACCTCTCACTATGGTGTAGGCGAAAACAAATTACATCCCTTATTTAGGTGTAGGGGAGGTACATTCAAAAAAAAATTAAAGATTTTATTCTACCGTTTGGTCGGCGTGATTAATATGCCAAATTCCAGCTTCATTGTACTAATCGTCTCTGAGCTAGGCCGCGAACAGACAGACAGACAGGCGGTTTATTACAAATAGTAACATCTTTCACCAGGGTTGTGCAATAAAGTGTTCTCTATCTATCTATATATCTACCCTTATCTTCATCCCTTTATCTCGGGATAAAGATAACCCTTTGTCTCGGGAACGCTTGGATTATCGAGTTGAAATTAAAACCTTATACTCAACTATACAGTACCATGAAGTTGCCAAAAAAATCAAACTTCTAAATTAACGTAAAAAAAGATACGGCTGTTTATGCCGCAAAAAACTTATATTTTGACACTCAAAGGAATCAAAAGGAGAATGATCAATTTACTATGGGAGTTAGTCTATTTTTGCGTCTTCTTGCGCATTGATGAAACCAACGGTAAACTATAAGAAATTGGCTCTGGATTATGCAGGAAAAATATTATGAAAATATTGGATGGGAGTTTCGAGAAATCTTAATTTTGAGCCCATGTTTTGAGGTTATGACAACTTTGGTGGTTTGGTATTATTTTGGGTTGGCATTGGCACCTAGTCAATTTGAATTATAAACATAGGTCATTATTAGGTAGGTATGGTTAGTTAGTGCTAAGTAATAATTCTGTATAAAATACAAAATATCCGTAGGTTTCATGCAATAAGTAATAGGGTTCGTCTAATATTATCGCATATCTGTACGACAGTTTGCAATATTATATCTTAAAAAAAAGTCATAGGCATGTCTAAGAAGGAAAAAAAAAAAAAATAAAACGAGGTCTTGTAAGTAATATAACATTTTTTATTTAAATACCCTCTTCAAATATATTATCCAAGAAAGAAGCTGTGGCATTTATATCATTACATCGTCCCCGGCTCAAGTACCACACCACTGTCATCACGTGAGCGCAACATCCTACTGTTCTTTTGCCTACACTGCAATTGCAGCAATAGCCCACCAAAGAGCTCAATGTGTTCGCTGTGTCAGTATCTCGGTTTACCAAAATGTAAACAAAGTATATGCGTCCACTGACATGCCTTGACTTTATGCGTGCTCTTACCAAATAGTTATTTAAGCCAAGAATGAGAGGTCATTCTAACAATAATCTACACTAATTAAACAGTATAAAATCCACTGGAATCAATTTGCAAAAATGAAAGCGTAATAAAACAGCTCGTTTGAATTCCCGTCAAAAACTCCCCGTTTGCAGTTTGCACTTTCGCATTTTATGTATGTTACACGATTTGCGATTTTTGCAATAATGTAATCTAATCTGTGTTTGTAATCTGTATTGACTGACTGAAGTTTTCTAGTTATACAGTCAATACAGATATTTTTTAATTATTACTTTTAAACCCCTGATTCTTTTAATTTATCAAATGGAACTATGAAATCATTTTTCAAAAGAAACATTTTGAGGTATAAATGCTTAAAGCGCAACATAGACTGTTTTTGATCATTCTCCTTTATAGGGCACTTTCCGTTGACCTAGAAATATGAAATTTGGCAAGTAAAGGCAAAAATCTCAAAAACTATACATTTGTAATGAAATTATAAAAAAATGGTTTGAAGTTCGGGAAAAGCTCGGAAAATAATGCGAGACTACCTGTCGTAAACGCGCAACAGCATCGCTACGAACGCGCTTTAGTCGCATTTGCAACGCGCTGCAGAAGCGATTCCAACGCGCGAGCGTATCGGAAGACATCGGGAGGAGAACGGAGGAAGGGTGGCGCATGAGTAGTGCAACACAGAGAGATCGAGAGTGCTGTGGTCCATCGGTCCAACGGAGTCCATCTTGCAACATCCTATTATTATTGAAATGGAAAAGATTCGATTAGATTAGAATTCTTTATTGTACACACCAGAGAAAAGAAACATTAAAAGCCACAATAATACATTGAAAAGATAAAATAAAGAAAGAAAGTGTCGCTGATTAGACAAACAGATAGACTCAAATTTCTTCTACGTACGGAATCAGGAAAGGAGCGCAATGCTATCGTCGCCGCCATCCATAACTCACTCATCGATCTCACGCCAAGCATGTGGCGCTTTTCATAAAATCCTACATAGTTAACGATTTTTCTATATTATTTCTAAATTACAGGTTCGAACAAGGATCAAGAAATTCAAGTGAAAGACTTAATACGGCTCGTAGCAGCACGCCCAGTAAAAATAGAAGCTTTCGGTTCAGTTCCGATCGATAACGCGCTGCTGCTAAATACGCTCGGTGTTATTGCTACGTATTTAGTCATAATTTTACAATTTAATAACATTATTTAAGCTAACATTATTCTAGCAAAATAACAATGTAATTTTATAACCTGTTGAGTGGCCTATACCTAGTTCTCTTTGTTTTTTTTTGCAGGTTAGACAATAGTAAGCGCCTGCCGCTTTTACACTACCTGGTTGAACTATAAGTGAGAAATGTTCCATAGGGCAGATAAGGTCATACCCAAATATTTATTATCTGTGCCTGTATTTTCTCCAAATAAATAAATAAAATAAATAAGTATTCAACCCTACTTAAACGTATAAAACGGGTACCGTGACTGACTGACTGGCAAAAAACGCACCTAAATGTAAGTCTAGATTCTAAAAGCGTGAAAACAAGAACAGTTCCTTTTATAGATTTACCTCCATTATGCGCAATTCCTATAACATCATTAGAGTTTGGGTCTTATAACAACTTCTGTCCTATTGATACGTAAATAAAAATAAAATTCAAAATTCATAAAAAAAATCAAATGTCGTAGAAGTTGTAGTGTAGGTGGTAAGAGACACGTTATTGCACAGCACGAAGAAAGGATTACACATGATTTCTTATATCTAAGTAATGTACTCTAGCCGACATGTTTTGGGAATTGCGCATTTCAAAAAGTACCCTGTATATAATCCTCTGGGAAAGAGGTTCAAATAAAGGATGAAATTTGTAGAAGTGCATAATTTTGAATTTAGAATGAAATTTGTGTTTAAGCTTATTTTTAAGCAATGGTTAGTTGTTTCAGCGTTTTTTTAGAAATTCACCTCTAACCACCTCGTTTTCATTGAATTTGAAATATCACCATACTTAAAACTCTATGGAAAATTAAGTTACGGGCAAAATTTATTTTAATGTAATTACATACGAAACTATTTCTTTCTAACATATGTTACATGATTTTGTTACACCCTGTTTCAGTAGGATTAACGAAAAAAACTAAGTAGTTAGGTACATGTTTATTACGAGTGACGAATAAAAATGTTTGAACAGATTAATGCGTTCTTATTTATTTAGGAGCTTGTTTCGTAAAACGCGCATAATATCCCTATGAATTAAAGAACCTAGACCCTAGACGTGCTTCCTAAAAAAATCACGCTAAAGTAAAATCGCCTCAAAATTAGATTGTAGTGACATTTATACCATAAGACACAGAAAAACGTGCAATAAATAAAACCGTAACTTTTTTTGTCGATATTTTATAGCGTAGTCTGCCCCCCTAAGTAGACAAATTCCTGGGCAGTTTCGAGGGACATCTCACCGACGACGAACAGCTCCAGCATGATTCTATAGTTGAACATGACCTTATTTTGTCCAGGTTCATGCTGAGGAATGTTCTTTATTTTAATCCCTTTGTTACAATTAAACTACTCAGAAAATTATACAACCAGTGTGCGTTACCAGTTATGACTTATGGCACTCAAACGTGGTCTCTCACTATCGGCCTCATAAGAAAGCTCAAGGTCACGCAACGAGCTATGGAAAGAGTTATGCTCGGAATTTCTCTACGAGATCGAATCAAAAATTATGAGATCCGTAAACGAAAGTCGTCGACATAGCCCAGCGGATTAGTAAGTTGCAGTGGCAGTGGGCTAGGCACAGCACGCAGAACTGATGGCCGAATGGGGCTGAAAAGTTCTCGAATAGAAACCACAACATATCGGCAAGCGCAGCGTAGGACGACCAGCCACAAGATGGACAGATGGCCTCATCCAAGTGGCAGGAAGTCGCTGGATGCAAGCCGCTTCCAACCGGTCGTTTTGGAAATCCATGGAGGAGGCCTATGTCCAGCAGTGGAATTCTTGTGGCTGCATGATGATGATGATTACCTACAATTAAAACGTCATGGTAGGCTTGGCGCAGCATATTTATTTCATTAATTCAATACTTTTACTGTAAACCCTGTTCATAGCTATTGTTATACCTAATACTTATAATACAAAATGTTATAAATAACTAGATTAAAACTTTCCGAGATAGGTATTTTAAAAATCTTACAAAGGTCCGACGTGTCGAAAATATAAAGATAAATGAAGGTGAAGGTGAAGATAAATTCTGTGTGAAAACTACAAGATACATTTCAATATTTAGATTATCTATCACACGATTAAATCCAGACTACGTGTAGACAAAATCTATCATTCACACAAATAAAATACCTACTACTATTATAACATAAATTATCATTATTAATTAAATCACAAACATCTGTGCCGCTCGAACGACAACACATTGAAACTAATATTTACTTATTTTATATTATTTTGCAAAATCAATTGGAATTCTACGGCGTGATTACTTTCTAAGCGAATGTTAATTAAACTCTACTTAACTTCTAACTATTTACATTGACTACTTATGGAGAAGTTTTAGTAAAACCCTCGTGGCGAGACCAGTCGACCAAAGCTCTCGTTAGGTAGATACTACAGTTAGTTCTGACCTCTACCAAAGTGTGTAGTTTATCAAATGCTAGCAAAATCTTGCCTTCTTTAGGACGGCTACTTCCCTCATAAACATGGCACTTCTGTGGCCTGCAGACGAACATAAACAAAGTCCTTCCATAAAAAACACAAACACAATTTCTCTTGCTTTATCAATTCCTTAATTAAAACAAAATAACAACCTCGTTTACTAGAGCATAACTACCAATATATATCCCCATATCATTTTTTTACAATTTTTACAGAGCAATTAAATGAAATCAAAGTTGGCGCTTATCTTTCCATTACTAAACACCGGTTTTTTACCTGAAAATTTCACTTAGCTTATATCTGTCTGTTTCTTTAGTTTTCCTAAAAAGTAAAAAGAAGGAAAGTAAAAAAAAAATCTTTTTTTATAAAAATTAAAAAAGAACTGTTCAGAAAGATACTTAATTAATGTTGAAAGCAGCGACAATAAGTAACGATACATTTAAATAAATTATTTTTTCACACGACTTTACGTTCAATCCAAAACATTGACATGGTTAAAATTCGATTCACTTATGAAGTTGTGAAGGATGCTTGGACACAGGTTCTCCTAAATCGTCAGAGTGTAAAAGCTGACCCCACCAACCCCAATAATGGAGAGGTACAAACCGTAAGGAACTAAACGCACTTGCGGGTACTTACCCGCATCCTCATGTGGGTAAGGGAGAACGAAATGAAAAACTCGTACCGCAAGTGCGCAAGCTTCAGTACATTGTCATACATTCTATAAACACGGGCATCCGACCGCATGCTAAGTAATCGCTAATACGTTTCACCCCTAAGGTGTTTTTAGTTCAGTGATTTTCCGAACCGATTCACCTACCTAGTCGATGGTGTAAGCAAAGAGAAACCCAGAGCCTTTACAAGGTACCGTATACTTATAAATGGGTATCATTGAAATGATCAGCAAAAATATGGTTTAGGTCTGCAATAAAATATT
Source organism: Yponomeuta cagnagella (assembly GCA_947310995.1). Classification (NCBI taxonomy): domain Eukaryota; kingdom Metazoa; phylum Arthropoda; class Insecta; order Lepidoptera; family Yponomeutidae; genus Yponomeuta; species Yponomeuta cagnagella. The sequence continues at coordinate 14,407,391 of OX371271.1, read as the reverse complement.
TTCTGTCAGCCATTAAAATCTCGAACACGAACTATCTAATGGCCGGCATAAAATACAAAACAGTCAGCTTCCAAACTGTTGTATTAAAATTTAATTAATTAATTTGCTGACTTAAATTTATTTATTTATTGACCACGTGATCGTTCATTTCTTCTGCTGACCAAATTGGCTGATTGAATTTGCTGATCATTTAAAGTTCATTTAAAATTTAAAACTGCTACAGTAGATTAGCTAAATGATGGCAGATCACCTTTAGAAAACTGGTAGGCTTCTAGAAGGTGTTGTCATCATCCAGCAAAGCAGCTACAGTCGAGGAGGTTGCCACAGTGATACTCCGAGCGCCTGGCGATCAGAAGTTGGCAAAGAGTTTTAGCTCGTCCGGGTCCAGGGCGCGGGCTGCCTTCCAATCAGTCTCGGGATACTCGTCGAAGTTGGACGTGTCTCCCTCGTAAGACACCGAGGGCACGATCGGTGGCTAAGGGCAAAGAAGCCGATAAATTACGATTTTTAAATCGTTAGCAATATATCGAAAGAATATTCTTTTATAAAGAGCATTAATAATGAATTAACAGTAATTGTAAAATTTGTAAAACGTATTTTGATTTCGTGAGTTCCGATTCAAAACTGTGAATCGAAATTTAAAGTGATAGTAAGTACGGTAACGTACAAAACTGTTTTCTATTATGTTTAAGTTTCGGGCGTTCGATATGCGGAAACAAGTGAAATAAAAAACTGGCCAAGTGCGTGTCGGACTCGCGCTCGAAAGGTTCCGTACCATCATCTTATACAACATTAGACACAAATATCGAGAAAAAACAGCAAAAAATCACGTGTTGTATGGGAGCCCCCCTTAAATATTTATTTTATTTTAATTTAATTATTTATTTTTGAAGCGAATATAGAACTAAATATTCTGTGAATATTTCAAGCGTATACCTGTTGCCGTTATTAATATCGAGAAAAAAACGGCAAAAAGTCACGCTTGTTGTATGGGAGTCCCCCTTAAATATTTCTTTTATTCTGCTTTTAGTACTTGTTGTTATAGCGGCAACAGAAATACATCATCTGTGAAAATTTGAACTGCCTAGCCATCACGCTTCATGAGATACAGCCTGGTGACAGACAGACAGGCAGACAGATAAACAGACAGATGATAGACAGACAGACAGACAGAGGGACAGACAGACAGACAGACACACAGACGGACAGTGAAGTCTTAGTAATAGGGTCCCGTTTGGCACCCTTCGGGTCATCATCATCATCATCAGCCATTTGACGCCCACTGCAGGACATAGGCCTCCTTCGTGGTTTTCATAACCATGAGGGGTTTTGCCATAATCGCCACGCTTGGCAGGCGGGTTGGTGATCGCAGTATGCGGTTGGAATCTCAGGAAGACGCTGCTGCCCGTCTCCTGGTAATTGAGTTCCTTAGTCGCCTTCTACGACATCCACGGAAGGAAATGGAGTGACGCTATTCTTAATCCGGCGCCACAATCGGGTACGGAACCCTAAAAACAATTGAGTTGGCCAGCACCTCCCATAGACACGACATTTGTAGTCAGACGGCAGGATGGACGGTGGACTAAGGGTAGGACTAAGGCTAAGAGTGGTAGCCGAGAATGGGTAAACGATCGGTAAGCAGATGACACTACCAAAGCAGTCGGAATCAGATCAGTGCTTTTTAGAAAAGAACAAAACCCTTATTAGATCACATTCGTCTATCAAGACCCTTATCTCAACATCATCATCATCATCATCATCAGCCTATGCTTGTTCACTGCTGGACATAGGCCTCTCCTATAGCACGCCACTGAGCACTTATTAGATCACGTTCGTCTGTCAAGACCCTTTTCTCAACATAGGATAAAGAAATTAAATTTAAATTAGCACGAAATAATATGCTCTACGGCCCGTTAAGTGTTAAAAAATTCAAGCTGCTTAGATGCGGTCCTCTGGTCGTTACCACTATGAGAAATAGGAAAGGACCGGAGAACAGCTACTCTGGTATACAAGGTATGTACAGTCGACAGCACTTTCACATGCGCGCACTTTACTTAACAAATGTATAGGTTTAAGAGGACTCTACACAGGAACCTAAAATTGTATTTTTAAGTGTACTGTTAAATTACAATCTGTAAAGAGTCTCACTATTAAAAGTAATATAACATTACCTGTAATTTCTTCATGAATACATCAGCCCAGTCGATGTGTTTGAACCATCTATGCCTTTTGACATCTTCGGATCCACACTGAAATAGAGTAAAAATATACATATTTTAGAAGGTAATTAGATAGAGAATTCATTTTCAATTCGATGCCGTTTTTAATTATCAATTGGCACCCATATATCAATTACTGTTGTATACGATAAACAAACCGGAGCGGTCGAACAATATTACGTTCTTGTTACGATGCCGAACGAAATTAGAGCAAGTTATGTTATTATTGGCCGCGCAAAGTCCGGACTAACGCATCGTAAATTCGTAGTTTTAATGCCGAACATACCGAGCCTAATTTATGGCAGCATACAGCTATATCAAGTGTCAATGCTCTAATGTTACAAAGTAGGTACTTGTTTTAGAAATGAGAATGCATTATTTAAAGGTGCATTGTGTGTGTGTGTGATCTTTAGGGTATATTTGGAGAGGATTGTCGAGACGCTTTCCATTTGCTGCGCGCAGCCATCACGTCTGTCAATTCGAAAAAAACAGTAATGTAGTTGGCGCGGTTTCAGATTGATATGCCGACTGCTGCACGAAACGTAGCTATTACAGCTTGGAGCATCGGGAGCGTAATGCCCCTAACTCACGTCGTAACATGAGTCAATTGTTGCCAACGACACATCGACATCGGTAACTTTGAAGTCGTTCGGAGTGATTGCTTTCTAAACGCCACGATCGACCGGTCTGTGCGGCCGAAGCGGTGAAAACTCCCATATGTTGTTGGGAAACTACGTTTGGAAATACACGCGTGCGTGGAAAGAGATTTATGCCTTTAGCGGCGGTAAAATCAGACTGGTGACTACGTATAGAGTAGCTTTTACTCTGACTGGTTTGTGACTGTCTTACAGACCCATAATTTGAACCTGATTCTATATTATGGAACTACGTTGTGGGTAGCTGCGTTAATGCAACATCATTCGGCTTGAATCACATAAATAACGTCACATTCACTAATCTACCGAATTGCTAAGCGGAGACACTCCAGGTTTCTGCAATTCGAAAATCTTTCGCAGACAACTTGTCACGCTTAAGATTAGAAGTTAAATATGGAAACTTTTGGAAAGTGGCCAATGTCGTTGGGGCGAATAACGTTTTTTTTACTTAGCACAGCATCATGTATACATTCTACACCAGGCTAGATGTGTGCATGCTAGATAGTGCAAGTTTCTTTCGCGGTATAAACATGTTTGCTTTTCTGAGAAAGCATGAATTTGGTGGCATCTCTTAGCGCTCTGTGACATTGAAATGCATTATATATATTTTATCAAAACAATCTGGCTAGACGTTATTCAAATGCTATTCACAGCTCACAAACACTCCACATATTATGTAGACAAATATAAGCAAAGGTCAAAAGTATCGAATTATTGGTTTCATTTCAATATGTCTGCAACTACAATCTCTTCTTGCAATTCGCTCAAGTCAGAAAGCTATTACCGCGCTCATGCCCGACCTAGAAGTTCAAGCGCAAGGCCTTATTCTGAGTGTAGGTAATTATTTGTGTCTACATTACCTTCACTGAATGATTATGGAAAATCGTTTCTTAGTAAAAACAAATAATTAACCAGCGTCACGGTTGAACTCTTCGAGTCTATTTCGAGCCGATCGTATCGAAAATAGATTTATACCGCCTGATTTATTTAGGTTCAGAATTGCTTTACTTCTTGACGGAGTAAAAATCTCGTAGACAATTAAATACACTAGTGCAAGGTTTAATATGGTTCCCCGAAACTATTTGAGAACCTCCTGCTAAAAGGGAACCAATACCATATTTACCATTCTCCAGAGTTACTTTGAAATTGTTAGCAATATTTTGAGAGAATGTTCTTTTCACCATGATAAACAGTATTATTAATGATATAACATATTTGTATATATTGGTTATTAGTGCTTTGGTTCATAACTGAGAATCTAAATTGAAGTGGCAGGAAGTACTTACCGTATCGTTGAAAAAATGTTTTATATTATGTTAAATTTTTTACCTGTGGACGAGTACGGGATGTTTGGTTGATTTACTCTTAAGAGTATGTCGTCATATATAAGAAAACAAGTGAAAAACAATTGAGTTGGCCGGCGCAGGCCATATGACGGCCGAACAACTTTTTGCCCTGTTCGCTTCTGACATGGTGAGAAGGTTACCTAAAAAAACGGTAAAGGAATTCGATGTCATCCTATATAACATCAATAAAAACAATTTTACTGTGAAAATATCAGCTGTTCCATACTAAAAGTTCAAAGTCTTTGAGCATTTTTCAGGATTTTTAAGTTCTCTGTTATTTCTTATTGATGAGTAGAACCTATAGAGTTACCTCTAATATGCACAATTCCTGAGACCCCCGAATTAGAGTTTGTGTTTTGCGGCAACTTTTGTTCTACTTATGAGTTTTGGTCAGATTTTTATTTTTCTAAATATCCGGATTTTCATAATCTTATTAAATTAGCACTTCACGCGCTGTACCAATATCGCATCCTCCGGTAGAAGAATGTCAATTTTATACAACACAATATGGTTTTAAGCCCCGGTGCTAACTAGCACTATCAATGTAAAAACCGGGCGAGTGCGAGTCGGACTCGCACATCAAGGGTTCCGTACTCTCGCTTGCAACCGCGAAAAAGTCTAAAGGGAGGAAATTTAGAACGGAGATAGACCATCGCCTTGATTAAGGGTACTTCATATCCAACGCGAACGTAGTCGCGGGCACAGATAACACATATTCTGTGAAAATTTCATCTGGCTACCTATTACGGTTCCGAAGATAAAGGTCAGACGGACAGACAGACCAGGCAGCTGAGGCAGAGAAATGGGGTCCCCTTTGGCACCCTTCGGGTACGGAACCCTAAAAACGTCTTCTCCTATAACCTCAACGATAGCCATTTTTTTAGAACATACAGTCTTCTCACGAGGAGTACGTGTCCAACGCGGACTTGTGAACACCTCAGACACTCAGATTTCCTCTCAATGTTTTCCTTCAAAACCGGGAAGATACGGGAATTTGTGTTTACTCCCACCCTGCACACCTCTAACACATAAACGGACGTCCCGGAGATTATTGCCGCCGTCCTTTGTAATATTTTTCATTTTGTTTATTTCGTGCATATGCCTGACGTCGTTTGCCAAGTTAATCTGTACGTTCGTTAGCGCTATAAACAATCTGTTTTTATAAAGACACTGATCAAAAGAAATCTCCCGGTTATCCATTTTTTTTTAATCGTTTATTTAAGATCAAAAAAGAAAATACACACAACATATACCTCCAATTCGCCGAAACCGACAAGGTTCATCTGTGGATTGGGTTCGTTTGTTAGTCGCTAGCTTGACAAACGTTTGGCACTAGTACTAGTACTATGCTCGGCAGATAGCTTGAGTGGAATTTGCGCAGTCAGGATGAGCTTGTAATGTACGCGCAAGAGCATTCAGTTGCCCTGTGTCGGTTTAGATAGATAGAATATTCTTTATTGTATGTACACCAGGAATATTATTACGTTATTTTCCTGTTCCCATAAAATAAAGGTAGATAGAACGTGTTGGTATTACATAGAGGATTATGGCTAGGTAGGAATATGAAAAACAATCCATTTTTTTAAAAAATTCAAATAAGTCGATTTTGTTTGGACGATTTTTTTTTTTGGAAATAAGTAGATTTTTAAAAAATCGATCTTTATATACCTATATTACAAGCGTGTTTTCAATATTTTCATAGTCAACACTTAAAATTTGTTACAATTTTCGCGCCCTGCGCAGTTATACAATTATTATTACTACATACACATAAACTTACGCCGGTATGCCAGAGGGGTAGGCAGAGACCAGGGACATCCACTTGCCACGATCCTGACATTAATATATTATTATTATTAAAATTCTTTATTGAACCAAGTAAATATTGTACAATAGGCGTAAGAAGGAATTGCTTTACCTACATTCTTCTCTGTTTGTTTTCGTTACGTCATCCTAAGAATGCAGCTAACGTTTCATTTTAATTACCAAAATTCAATAAAAATTGTGAATTAACTGTAAAAATAAGTAAACCCATAAAATAAAGAAACAATGTGATCAAAAGCTTTGGGAAGTTACGTTCTATGATTTTTTTTTAAGTTATCATCGAAATTCTTGGACAGAGTCCTTTAGTAACCCAGGTATTCAAACTATTCCTGGGTTACTCGAGGACTCTGCGTACAATTCGTGGTACTCAAAAACATGGATTCTATTCAACTTTTTGGTTTTTGTGTCACAAAAATCGATTGTTTTATATCCATTTCTATAACAACAGATTTAATCGATTATTAAAAAATCGATTTTTTATGAGCAATATCACATCCCTATGGGTACGTAGAGATCGCAGAGATCTACTTCTAATCAGGATCTAATCTAAACGATCGGCAAGCAGACCAGCGACCGTATGGGAAGAGGCCTATGCCCAACAGTGGGCTTTATTCATGGGCTGCATAGATAGATATATCAACCGATCTACTTTTTTATGGTTCCGTACCCAAAGGGTAAGGGACCCTATTACTAAGACTCCACCGTCTATCTGTCTGTTTGTCACCAGGCTGTATCTCATGAACCATGATAGGTAGACAGTTGAAATTTTCACAGATGATGTATCACTAAAAACAGAATAAAATAAATATTTCATATTAATAACGGCAACAGGCAGACGCTTGAATTATTCACAGAATATTTAGTTGTATATTCAGTTCATCTGCAATAGACTAACCAAATCCTTCGACGAATACCAATCAGTGGAGCAAGCAGGATTCCGGAGTGGTTTTTCCACCATAGATCATATCCATACTGCTAAACAACTTATGGAGAAGTGCAAAGAGTATAACCGGTGTAATTGTGCTTCGCCTTTGTAGACTGCGAAAAGGCTTTCAGCAGTGTCGTTTCACTCTCTTCATCGTTGTGCCATTGACAAGCGGTATGTGGACCTACTCCGCGAGCTATATAGAACCGCTACAATGCAGGTGCGCATGCATAGGCTCACTGAACACGTGCCCATTTTGCGGGGAGTGCGACAGGTGGATACACTTTCACCCAAGCTCTTTACCAATGTTCTGGAAGACGTCGTAAATAACATTGACTGGGGTGAAACAGGTATCAATATTAAGGGGGTTTACCTGTTAGATCTGCGTTTCGCCGACGACATTATTCTCCTAGCTGAAAATTTTAGCGATCTCCAGATTATGCTCGCAAAACTGCACGAAGCATCGCTGATGGTGGGCCTGAAGATGAATATGTCCAAGACACAAATCATGACAAACCGCCCCACTGAAGAACAGACGCCGGTCATAAAGATTAACGACTCTGTCATAAACGTGGTCGACGAATACGTCTACCTTGGGCATATTCTGTCTTTTGGCCAGGCGTTTCAGGAGAGGGAGATCGCTAGACGTATCCACTTGGGATGGGCTGCCTTCACAAAGCTAGAAGATGTCTTTAAAGGCAAAATACATATGGTGCCGAAACATGGACACTCACAAAGGGCCATGGAGCGAGCGATACTAGGTATCTCTCTTGTCGATCGTGTGCGTAACGTCGTAATTCAACAGAAGACCAAAGTAGAAGACGTGTGCACACGAATTAAGAAGCATAAGTGGAGATGGGCGAGACATCTAGCTAGACGAGAAGACGGATGGTGGACGAAGACAGTCAAAGAGTGGTGGCCGAGAACTGGCCGTCGTTCGGTGGGTAGGTCCCCTACCCGACGGATTGATGACGTTAAAGCGGCGGCAGGAGGACAATGCACAAAATTAACAGGGGACCGGTGAGGTGGCGTGAATGTGAAGAGTCAACAGTGGGCGTCTTTCATGGGCTGTATAGATAAATAGATAGATTCTCTTCAAAAATAAAAAATGAAATTAAAATAAAATCGATATTTAAGGGGCCCTCCCATACAGAAAACGTGACTTTTTGCTGTTTTTTTCTCGATCTTTGTTTATATGGTACGGAACCCTAGGTGCGCGAGTCTGACTCGCAGTTGAGTTGGACGGTTTTTCTAGTTTTGATTTACTTAGTGAAATCGTTTAATCAGTAACCGATGGCAAGGTAAACAATAATACTAAATACATAAGCGGTAAGTAGATTCGATGATATACCAAGGTATACCAAGAGGCGAATGACAAAGATATTCTTAAAATTGCGACAGAAACATTCTACATTAAATGAAAATTTAATTAATTAAGGCTATGCGTTAACGAATATCCATTATTATTGTAATAATAATTAAAAAAACGCGAACTTTCATATTGTAAAATTAGTGGGACTCGTGTTTCAACGTTAATAAGCTGTTGCGTTAATAAACGTTATTGCTATTCGTGTTCTTTCCTGTAGTCGTTAGTTACGGTAACTTACGTTACGGTATAAGCACGTTTAGCTATTAGTTACTATTTTAAAATACATATTATCATGTATTTTGGAAGTAGCCTGGCTGCCCATAGTACAGGGAATCCTAGTTTGGGAGCCAGTAACCATTTTTTTGTAACCGTTTTACAACAAAGTTTTTTCATTTCATTTCATTTTCAAACTTTACACAGGCAGGGTTGCCTCTCGACAAATCCGTAAAATTATGTAAACCGTGATCCGATATAAATCTGTCAAAAAATAATTATAAATAATTGCGACACACAACAATCTCTTATCCCGATCCCAAACTAGGATACACATTGCTCTGGTAACTAAGCAAGAACATCACACACATGAACAAACACACAGAGTGAGGCAATTTGTACAAATGTGCTGCGGTCCCTGTACAGACGACCTCTGTTATGCTAATCACATGTGCTACCGCTAGACCAACGATGCAGTAAAAAAAACTCACAGAACAAATGCCGAGAGAAGGCCTGTGCCCTGCAGTAGGGCGTATATAGACTACACAAAGATAAAAGACCACTACCTTCATGTTCCCGAGTCGTTTCGTCCTGTCCTGCACAAGCAGCTTCTTGATGACGTCCTTGGCGACCGGGTCGAGGTGGCGAGGCCACTCCACCCTCCCGTTGAGGATTTTCTCGTAGATGCCAAACGGGTTGTCGTCATAGAACGGAGGGTAGCCGACCAGCATCTCGTAAATCAACACGCCTGAAATTAGGAAAAAGGAAAAATTAAGCCAACTGTTTGGACCGAAATATGATATAGGAGAACTTGCAATATTAAAATCTTTTGACTTCTCATGCTCTAAAAGTTCGTCTTTATGTCGTGCGTAGGCGACATAAAGTCGCTTTTTATGCTCTAGAGCATAAAGTAAAATCTTCGTCGAAGACCAAGGCAATCGCTGCAACAGCCACACGAACATCTTTAACTTCATACAACAACCTCTTTATTTTATTTCGTTTCGTTCGTATTCTAAGACCAAGGCAAAGATACCAACAGCCAAAGTACACAATAAAACTTCATGAAATAAACTTATAATTTGTATTTCGTCTCATTTATTATTTTTTATATTTGTTTATTTTTCAATTTAGTAGATCAGTATAGTATTTAAGCCATAACAACAACTTATCATAGTTATAAAAAGAAAATGTTTTTATAACTGAGCAGTATGTAACGACCTTAAGTCAGGTGTCACGTCCCTACAGAAAAAAAAAAGAAAAAAAAGTTAATTGGCGGGAACCATAATTATTTTTACATGTTGCTGTTTCATTTCCTCGCAATCGAAGTGAAAAGTAGAGTGTACAACTCGTCCATAAAACCCATTTTACACTCGACTTTATATCTATCCTCGCTCGCAAGCTCGCTCGGATGGATAAACGTCTCGAGTGAAATGGTGCGTTTTATGCACTTGTTGTACAATCTACTATTTGACCTCATTGGAGAGGTAATTTTTAAAGATAATTAATATTGATAAAGATTACTTGTCAAAAAGTATTTGTCATGTGGTATAAAAACGCTCCATACAAATCAAGCGTCACGAGCAACCTCTAATGTCATGAGTTGCTAGTGACGCCTTATGTATGAGGCATTTGATAAAGCATTTATCAATATTTGATAATAATTTTTGTATGTAGGTATCTACAATCTTATTAGAATTCAATGGAGAACTTCATTCAATAACTGGATTTTTCGCATTTTTAAAACCTCTCAAGTTATATTTTTATTTTTCTATGTATGTCCTTTAAATACAGTGTCACTCCAATCTAATTATGAAACAAGTCGGCTGTCCCAAAAATAAACACAGTAAGGGACTTTTTTTAGCTAGGTTTCCAAAAGTAGAAATATCTCGGTTTTTAAATAAAATGTCCCTTACTGTGTTTATTTTTGGGACAGCCGAAGTGCTTCATTCAACAAAAGAAAGAAAGAGAGAGAAAGAGAAACAGAAAGACACTAAATAACAGTCTTTCTTTCATCTCAAACTAAATAATGATACTTCTCTCACGGTCTACACTCTGCTCAACTTTATTCAAAATTCAAAATTATGTAAGGTAAATGGTCCCTGACTTTCTTACTGTTGTGAAATTGCTATAGCTACAAAATCGCATTAGAAATCAATATTTGTAAATCAAAAGCGATTCGATGTGAAATATTGAAAAACTGACCTGATTTGATCTCAAGCCACAATCGGAAAACGACGTCCTACCACCGAATGTATAATACTGTCTTGGATGCGAATGGTAGTATAACTACATATAATATTGGCCTTTTTTTCGAACACCCAGGCTTTGGCTGATGCCAAAGGGATGAACAGCGTCTAGCGTCTATTTTTGCTGATAAACTATAATGGCTCGTTTATAACGTACAGAAATTGGCACAAATCGGCCATTTGGTTATACAGCGACCTGGACGCACACAGACGCACGGACAGACGCAATCATGGTCTGTGCGCACTGCGCATGCCACTTCCACTTGCATTGCGTATTTGAAGTGTAAATAAATAAGCGTCGTGCGTCGTGCGTGCAAACAGTGCATTAAAATGTCGCCAAAAGACTGTTTACTGTTTTGTCGATTTTACGGAAATAGTTCGGACCTTTCCACTACAATAAATGGCGACGAAAACTCCGGCTAATACAATAAGAAGTTACTAGGCCACGTTTCGTAAAACTGCAATTCATAGTTTATTATGACAGTAACCGTCTTCCCACCTGTCAATCTGTGAGTTAATCGCCTATGTGATGTACATCAAATTGTCATAATGATGTCGTCCAAACCATTCATTGTAGTTCTATGAAATGAGGCCCTGGTTGATTTGATAAAGGTTGATGACCTCTGAATTTTCTGTTGAGTGCCTATGTTTTACGTATTAATAAAGCTCTTACCTCTGGTAATCGCTCCTAAGTATCCATTTCAAGATGCTGATGGAAACAAACCAGCAACTTGACAGCATACTCAAGATCTGTCTCAGGTGTAAGAGCGCTCTATTAATGGTGTTAAAATGCCATCCGTTAATAAGCTCATCAACTATTTATAATATGGACGAAAACTATTTTAGTGTGCATTTCTAGTTTGATAAATAGACATAGAGTCAAATTTATAGATGTTTTAATTATAAAATGTAAACTTTAAATGCAATGGCTGAGTTTAATGTTGTTGCCAAATATTTTTTGGTAGAAAATATACTTCTATTGTGTCACTTTTATGTACGGGAAAAAAAATTCTAAGTAAATCAATGAACTAAGAAAATTGAAATTCATTTTATAAGCTTGATTTAAATTCTTCTTGCGTGTCCACGAGTCATTAACAACACTTAAAAACTTTAGCCTTTACATCTACGTAATGAGATGATTTATATAGCGTCCAGTGGCACTTTCACTCACATTAGGTGGGTGAAGAGACCACTCAGACGCTGCAGTGCGTGGGACATTGTTTTTTAGACGGAGTGGGCTTGCCCAGCATCTATACCATCCTGCCAGTTTAGTCGGCCTAGCCCACAGGAATACGGGCGGAGCCAACCAAACCGCGGATTTCCTCACGATGTTTTCCTTCACAGTTAGCATGTGGTATTGCTACTACAAATTCTCACAACACAACAACACTATGCACTCGTTATATAACTGCACATCATGAAATATAATTTATCTACTTACGTATGACATTTAAAAGTACATAAATAATCTGTTAGCCGTTTATGTGCAAAAAATCATGTGAAATTAACACGCTGATATAAAACAGAAACCTAAATAAAATGTCAAATACTAAATTTCAATGTAGTAATTATATACAGACTGCTAGCGGTAATTAATGCCATTTGCGTCACATTAGACATTATAATCAACGCATCTCAAAATCTAGCCGATTTTAAACTCTACATCCTAGCTAACTCTGCCAGAAAGACGGCAATTTATTTTTATGTGAGAAACAAAGCCGACTGGATTCGCCTTGTCTGGATGCTACTCACCTACGTCACAATGGAGAGCACAGGACAATGAAAAATACTGACCTAGAGCCCACCAGTCCACCGCTTTATTGTGCCCTTTGCTCTGAATTATTTCAGGGGCGAGGTACTCCGGGGTCCCGCACAGAGTCCACGTCCGATCCGTCAGCTTCTTGGCAAAGCCAAAATCCGTGATCTTCATGTGACCGTCCTTCGCCAGCAGAAGGTTCTCCGGTTTCAGATCCCGGTACACGATGTTGCGCGTGTGAAGATACTCCAGGGCCGACACGATCTCCGCGGCGTAGAAGTTACCTGGCAATTTTATTGTTTCATCAATTCATTGAAACCGAAAAGTTAATTCTGTCCTACTCCTCAATTCTCTAGCAATCAATTTTTTCCCACACATACTGATTCTTGCGCAGTCAGTCATACACACACACACTCATGAAATTTATACACACACTCGAGCATTGCAAATATTTTTTTACTGAAATTAATCTTAGTCCTGGTAAAAAATATTGTAATCAAACTTTATTCCTCTCTACCATGACAAGAAACACATTGGTACCATTGTATAACTAACCTAGCTCTGAGGCACGGGTGTATGCTAGCTGCAGTCGCCAAGATATTTAATTTATGTATTCCTCTTTTCTCTTAGAAAAGTATTTGGCCTTTACATCTACGTGATGAGATGATTTATACACCGTCCAGTGGCGCCTTCACTCATACTAGATGGGTGAAGGGACCACTTGAACGCTGCAGTGCCTGGGACATTGTTTTTCAAATCGAGTAGGCTTGTCCAGCACCTATACCATCCTGAAAGCTTAGTCGGCCTAGCCCACAGGAAAGACTACTCGATACGTGCGGAGCCAACCAAGCCGCGGGTTCCTCACGATGTTTTCCTTCACAGTTAGCGTGTGGTTTTGCGACTACAAATTTGCAGATGTACGTAACTTTGAAAATACACAGTCATTGGGAATGCATGCCCGCACTGGGAATCAAACCTGGGTCTCTCTCTTCCGAGTTCATTACCCATTGGGCTACCACCGCTCACAGTCAGTTTTGAAAGGTCTAAACTGAATTTAATTATTACTACCAAAAAAGATTTTTATTTATTGTAGCCATGTGCCCGCGGCTTCGCCAGTGTGGAATTCTGAGATAATAAACCCATGTGCATCATGAAGGTCATTCTAAAAATTGGTGATATATATTTTTTAAAACGGATAAGTATTTCGAAGATTGCATACATTCTAACTTTACCTCTTTATGGTGATAATATGGTCAGACAAGTTATTTTCTCGCGTTGACGTAGAATTGTCGGATAGCGTTAATGGAAACTGCAGCGAATATTATAAAATTACATTAATTTGTAACCGTGAGGGGTTTTGCCATAATCGCCACGCTTGGCAGGCGGGTTGGCGATCGCAGTATGCGGTTGGAATCTCAGGAAGACGCTGCTGCCCGTCTCCTGGTAATTGATTTCCTTAGTCGCCTTCTACGACATCCACAGAAGGAAATGGAGTGACGCTATTCTTAATCCGGCGCCACACGGAATTTTTTCCAGATCATCATTGACGGAAAAAAATTGAGATGTCAAATGACGGGTAGTCGGTGCAACTAAGCAAGATATTACTAAATTTTAAAGCTATTTCTATTCTAATTAAGAATCACAGCTAATCTAATAGGTGCATACCGACCTGCAAGAAATAATTACTATCGTCGTTCGATACTCCGTTGTATGAAATTTCGTCGAAAATTACGTGTAAATGTTTTTTGTAGTAAACTTGCACCACTTTCTTCTCAATTAATAACAACAAAATCCAATCGAAGTCGAAAATTAACCTCATTATGCATTCATATCGGTATCCAATAAATTGCAGCAGGCGTACAGTTTATATATGCAGTGATAAATTAGAAAATATTATCATGCTCACACTGACGTAGAAAGTAGGAGCTTAACCGCTTTCGATGGTTATTAACTACTCATTTTACGAGACAACGACAAAGGAAGAGTTCAGTTATCCCGCTTTGATCGACCGACGAAGAACATAGAGTAACTGACGAAGAACTTATTTTCCAGTTTATACAATCGACGGTATATCAACCTTTACATTTATTTTTACTTACTAAGTCACCTGTAGGCTGTGAGACTGCGGAGTAAAATGGATGGATGTAAAGGTTAATGTGCTGTTGACAGTATCACTATATCGCTGAAAATCTTTGAACCTCTCTCTTTTGCAACCACTATCTTTTATGAGATGTCAATGTCACAGCATCAGCATAAGACTTTCAAAACTACCTATCCTTAAATTAATAAAAACTGAACTTGCGCGGATATTTACTCTTTTATTTTTTCATTTTACAATTTTCCGACGTTTCGGTACTTCTGCAAGTCCCGTGGCGTCGGTAGACTGAGGTGATAGGCGTCTTTTTGAAAGCATTAACTGTTAGTTTACTCTACCCTCGACAAAAATTAGAAAAAAAATGTGCCAAAAGCGAACCACCGATTTATATTTCAGGATTTTTCTTATTACAATTTACAGAAACAATAATAATCATCGAGAAGATGTGACCTTTTCAAAAGGCTAGCAGCAACATCACAATGCGACTAGGGGCCGGTTTCTGAGTTGAGAATTTCACTAAGTAAATACTTAAGTAACGTTCTGTCACGCTCTTTTCTGAGAAATTCGAAGAGACAGCGCTACAGTTAACTGTTTACTTAGCGAAATTCTCAATTCAAGAACTGGCCGTAAGTTTTTGAAAAGAGACCGGTTGGCTAAACTTCAGCCGCTGAAATATGAAGTTTCACTGATATTACTAAGAGTCAGGGCGTAAATCTTAGGTATAACTGGCAGTAAGGGTTAATGAAGCGGTGGCAGCCTAGTGGGTAACATTGGACTCGGAAGCGAGAGACCCAGGTTCGATTCCCAGTGCGGGCATGTACCTATGACTTTGCTTTCTAAGTTATGTACATTTGTGAAGTTATAGTAGCAATACTACTCGCTAACTGTGAATGAAAACCTCTTGAGGACACCTGAGTGTCTGAGCTATTCACATACCTCAGCGCTTGAAATTGCCAATCCGCGGTGGGCACGCGTGGTGATTAAGCCCGTACTCTCTCTCTGAGAGAAGGCCTGTGCCTTGCAGTGGGACGTGTATAGGCTACTTATGTAAGGGTTAATGTGAAATGCATTTATATTTGCAAACAAATCGATACCTTGTATTCCGGAATAAAATGCAGCTTTATTTTTATCAATCACGCAAGTGTACGTGCACTACCTCCTAATTGATATGTGATTGATCCTATAATAATTATACTAATATAATCTGCTATATAGAATTCAAATATCGAATGTTTCTTAATGGACTTTCTTTTAGGTGCTTGCTGAGTTTGTGTGTGAATGTTTATGGCAATATGTAATCCATTCCAAAATTGTGAGTTAAACTCACTATTGAATAAGTTTCTACACGAAACTCTGGAATAATTTCGTAAAAATCCCATACATGCAACGTGTTTTTCAAATAACGCAAAACATTTCAAGTTTTCTCTCCTCTTCTGTCTCGATACATACAATTTTTTACTTTTTTTTATTATTCGAACATATTAACAGCGTCGAGTTTTAAGATTAAAAAATTTAAAAAAATTATACCTATTGAGACGTTTCAACTTTTGCTTATATGAATCGGTTAATTTATCGATCTGAAAAAACTATTTTCAATTTTTGCTTTATTTCGATAACACGTTGTTCAGGCTATGCTTATTCTAAAGCGGATTGTTTCCATACGCTTCATATCTCTACAAAAAACAAAGATATGAATTCCTAACATCTGATTCACGAAAAAATATAATGCAGTCTAGTTTCGAAGCACCACTGTTCCTCACTCAATACCTAGATTCTAAATGAAGCACGTGCTCGTTTCAGAAAACAAACACTAAACACTGATTGAGTAAGATTTATTTTCTTACGCTCTTATTTATAAAAACTACATTCCTTAAAACACGTCAAAAACGCCGATTAACAGATGCTGTGGTGAAGATTTGACAATGAAAAGATGTAGCCACATATTCGTCGTTCGTGTTTTTATAAATAAGGCCGTTACACCTTTCATTAAAATATCGGCGTGTTTATCTTATTCCGTTACGAAACTGGTGATTTTATTATAGAATCGCGTGGGACTATTTTAGTAGATATATTGAGAGTCAACGTCAATTTATACCTTAACTAATTATGTAGCGTTGTAGTGACTGGTGATAACTGCGTCATGCATAAACAAAAAGAAAAGTTCTAGCTAAGTTTTCACAAACAGCATAAACATCATAAACAAAAACAATCTTGTCCTCCATCTCCTTTATGTGGGTTTAAACCAGTGATTATCAAGATGTCATAGCGGTAAGAGGTCCACGTCAACGGAAAAACCGGCCAAGTGAGTGTCGGGCCACGTGCAATGTAGGGTTCTATTGCAGATGATTTATACAGCATTGTTTGAGCTTGACTAGAAAGTCCTATTCGAGAGAGGACTCCCCGTCTGCATACTCGGCATGTGTAGGCGACGGGCCCCTACTGGTCCGAGTTTAAGGCCTATGCATGATTCTTCGCGCGTTCATCAGCCAGGTGCAGAAACCAGGCTTGGTCGTGTGTAGTGCGTCCCTCAGCGATGAGACGCCTCCACTCGTCGCGATCTTCTGCTAGCTCCACCCACCAATCGCTTGAGAATGCTAAAAGTGAGCATGTTTCTGAACTAGGGAGCGCCAAAATAGTGCCTGCAGCCAAGTGCCCCATGTCCCAATTATATGAATAACTATCAAAATAAGGGAAGGTCTATGGAGTTTATCCGCGAAGTTTGAGAAACTCTGGTTCAAGCCAACAATAAAGCGTATATTTTCGTGGCTTAACAATTCCTTGTTTGAACTAGAAACAAAAGCTTCACAATGAGTCAGCTAGGCTGTGGGCGAGTGTGTGCACACGGCTCTAAGCGCCATCACCACGCGGAACCGATCTCATTTGGTGTCACGGCGTCTTCTACATAGATACCGTACAGCCGAAATGATGATCTCACTATCGCTAAGGAACCGCACCTAATCAATGTGCAACAGCTGTCAAGCGTGTGAAGCTAGCTTACACATCTTAGTACACCATATAGATAAAATGGTATGAATGAGGAAATGTACGAATTCATACATTCCTAATTGCATCCTATTACTATGATCTTTAGTCTGGATCCTTTTTTTACCGATCGATTTGGTTCTTATTGGCATCGGCGGCACATCGGAGGGTTTTTGAGCTCTTAAAGCTTAAATCGGTTGTTCGAAATTCAAAACGGCGGCTCCAATATGACCGCCCGAAATTTACCCATTTTTCGATCTGCCAACAAAGACTCCGCAGCCAACTGAAAATGCACTTGAGCTGACCTGCAAACGGCATCGTTTTGCCGAGATACCCGGACCTTTCAAATATCGAATGTTTCTCAATGGACTTTCTTTTAGATCCATGCTAAGTTTCTGTGAAAGTTTATGGCAATAAGATAAGAATCGGGCTATAACTGACAATATTACCTGAGGTAACTCTTAAAGGGAATGCAAGTTAATACGTATGTAAATATAATGAGATATGAGGATGCGCGGGCGTCACGAAGTCTGGTCGGGCGGCGGTGATCGGCGCAGACACATTTATTGTCCGGACCGCAATAACATCGTGCCAACACCGCGTTTACGAGTCCAGTCGAATCGAGGAAAACTCCGGTGAGAAACCACTCAGCCGGTGGACGGCACCGTTTGGCATCATTGGGCGTCTATTTATGGCCACCGCGTGTGGACTCGTGTCCTTTCCCCAGAAATACTCATATTCGCTGATTAATATACCTACGACACGCGTCCTTACACTTTGATTCCACCAACACGTTTGTTTGTTTTGAGGAGTCTGTTTGACTTTCAAATAATCGTTGCCTGATGTTATGCCAGCAGTAAACGTAATTAAGACGCTAATAAAGATGTGTATCATGGGAAACATCTAATTTACCCATTTCTCTGTTAAATAATACGCCGTAAACAAAACTAATTTTATACCGAGCGGTTATTTTGCATTCAAATGCGAAACTGGGTGTATTTTACGAATTAAACACACTATTATGGAGTGAATTATTTTCAATTGTTGTGCCGTCGTGTTGTTTTCAGTTTCTCATACCTAAAGATAAATGAGATGATCCCTTTTATGCCTGTCTGGTTAGAAGTCTATGTTGTGTCCAAGCGACGTTGTGCGCTCTATATTTTGATTTGTTTACGGTTCGTCTGTTGAGAGTCTACGATCAGGCCAAGCAGCTTCATCACTCGCGGTGCAAACCCAGGCCAACTCCAAAACAACATTACAATTTCTCACATAATTAGGAGATTAAGGCGCATAAATTTTGGCGCAGGTAGTTTGGCAGCGAGAGCTAGTGACGTCAGGCCTCAACTACAGTGCACTACACTATTATCATTATACGATTCTTCCCCAGAGCCGTTCTGCAGATAAACGGTATTTCTTTGTCTTTCTTAGAGCATTTACAATTTTCACGTTTAGCTCGTCGATAACGCCTTCGTGGACTCACGCGATGATAAGGATCAGATTAGTGGCTTATAAATCAGTTTTAAGTGTCATTAGAACAGTTTGCAGTGCAAAAGTTGACAAGTTGTCGCCGCAGCTGTCATGCAGGAGCGTCGCGAGTGCGGCACTGGCGAATCCCCTTTGCACGTATTTTGGACAAGTACTGGCGCAACTCCAGGGACATTATTTATTTGTGTACGTACTACCCGCCCCGTTTATTTATTTGTATTTACTTACATCACCGACTGGAATAAAGATCACAGTTTGAGTTTTCCAAACATTTCATTTGACCGTGCCACTCGAGTGTTACTGAAGCCCCAGAAGGAAAGTTGTTTACGACGTCGAATTTCTTAGGGATCGGGCGAGATCAAAGCGCCTTCTCGAAATTATACAACTTCCAATTATAACGAGATATCGATATTTTGACGCGGCGTCGTTTTTATTTCGGGAGACCTTCTGAATTCCAGAGAGAATTCTAGATTTTTCTGTAACCGGCTTAATTAAATATTCCTTACAACTCGCAATTCATTGTCAATTCTTATCTTAATCTCTTATCTCATAAGTCTTCACTTATCATCAGATAGGTGAGAAGAGCCTAAGCGCAAGCCTGACCTAATTTAAAAAACTCACCCGTGTTGTTGCTAAAGCGGCCAGCATTCCGTAAGTAGGAGAAAAGCTCCCCTCCACACACGTAGTCAAACAGCATATAGATACAGGCGTCATCGTGCGTCCACCAGCGCCTGCGCACAATACCAACATCATCATAAACCAGTCACCAATCACTGTTAAGTAAAACAAAATAATAATGTATATGCAATTGATAGGTTTAGAGTTTAATTAACAAAAAGTAGTTGTATCATTTTATCTGTGTAATTTAAATTTTTGTGTAAAATAAAGTGTTCCCTATCTCTATCTCTATTGAACAACTGTGTGTTTCCATAGTTATTGAATAGAATTATATTATTACTCTACATTTATCTCGTCATTCCAAATTAAATAGGCATCTCTCGCGAAGTTGATCGAATCGTGCGAGGCGTCGAGTTAAGTTGCACATGTTATAACAGTGGAATGCGATTGGTTAGTAGACTACCAATACCAATAGTGTCAATGAAACAACCATTGCGGTACTAATATCCCTCTAATGAACAACTATGCATTTAAGAGACTCGCCCCGCTTGTGTACAATGAATAACATTATATCGCACCTTCGGTAGTACAAGGGCACAACTTACAATAAATGGTAAAATGAGTTAAGTACGCAGAAATGAGTTAAAGGCACTCCTCTATCTGGTGGGATAAAGACTCCCATTAGATTGAATTAAGAAGTCGCTTTTTAACTAAATCTAATGGGAGTCTTTATCCCACCAGATAGAGGAGTGTTTTTAAGGCATTTCTGCATACTTAACTCATTTTACCATTTTTGTGAGTTGTGCCCTTGTACTGCCTAAGATGCGATATGTGCATCAAGATGGGACCAGGTAACTACGCTTGAAACATCCGCAGCAGTTGTGACTGGCGACCACGGTCATCCGAAGCGTATTAGGACAGACTGGGTGGTCGCAAAAATTAGCTGAAATATCAACCACGATTGTAAGTCATGATTGATATACGAATAAACGATTATTAATCGTGTTCCCGATTATTTGTGACTGGCATGATTTATTTAAGAGGCTCACGTATATAAGTAGATACGAAGTGAGTGAGTTTATTGACCGTTACTCTTGGCATCTGTTGTGTATTCCCAAGCCAATATCTACGATTTATTGAATTATCGATGTTCTCTTATCAATTTTTCATCGCAAACGTCGTTAAGAGCAGAGATAGATAGCCTAGTAAGTTCCTATATTTACCTACGCAGCGGAGCAATCTTGTTTTCATCCACTTTACAAATCGAAATGAGATGTTCATTTAATTTGGAGCCTAAAAATATCTCCCTTGACGCAGGAGCGCGTCAACTTCGCTATACATCGACTCTATTTAATTGTAATCAGCGGCGCAAGAAAATAAGAGTCGAATGCGATCTACTGTGCGCCTTGCGTCAAATATTGTTATTGCGTCTGAACTGAAGCGCATTTAACTTTCAAGTGTCAATTATCAGAAGTGGGCTTGCCAAAAAAGATTAAAGATAAATAACAGATAGGTATTTTACACATGACAGAGGGACCATCAGTCAATCATATATTTATTACCATAAATTACCATAAATTAGTTGAGAATAGGTGATAGTTTCAATGTAATTTTACGAATCTGATGTGACAACATTAAACCTATAAAGAAAGATTTTTATGATTAAATTCTTTATTATACCAGAAAAGAAATTCTACAATTGGCGGGCTTGATACAAATTAGTTTTTTATTCTAGCCAACCAATAGGTGACGTGGAGAAACTTGCTGAGTTGACTTTTGATGTTTAATGACATTTAAAGGCAAAATTAAGTTTCTCAGCTGTCAATTCTGTCGGACCTGCAATGCACCATTGATCATCTATTATCTTATATATAAAAATGAATTGCTGTTCGTTAGTCTCACTAAAACTCGAGAACGGCTGGGCCGATTTGGCTAATTGTTGTATTTATATATTTGTGGAAGTCCAGGGAAGGTTTAAACGGTGAGAAGAAAAAAAACGGTTGACGTCGGTGATACGAAGTTCACGGGGTCATCTAGTTTTATAATAAATTCCTCCCGACAGCTTTTTCTTTTTTAATTATGGAACCTTAAAAACGACCAGATTATGAAAATATAACATTAGCTCTACCTACATAATCTTGTGAGACTAAAGTTGACACTCGTGTCAAGTCTATCTCCTGTATATATAATCTCGTTCAGTGAGGAGCCACACACGACGGCGGCGCGTGCGTCGGCTTTCGACAGAAACAGATTTGGAGTTTGGCGCCTCGCGTGGCACAATCGCTATGACATACCTAGCGCGACTTCGTTTTATCTCTGCTAACCGACGTCAACATAAACGTTTCACGCAGAACAATATGTCCCATATGCATACATAAGATAAGCAGCCTATTTACGTCCCACTGTAGGGCACAAGCCTTCTCTCAGGGAGAGTATGGGCTAAATGCCACGCGTGCCCACCGCGGATTGGCGATTTCAAGCGCTGAGGTATGTGAATAGCTCAGACGCTCACAGTTCCTTCACACTTTCCTTCACAGTTAGCGAGTGGTATTATAAACTTCACAAATGTACATAACTTAGAAAACAAAGTCATAGGTACATGCCCGCACTGGGAATCGAACCTGGGTCTCTCGCTTGCCAGTCCAATGTTCTACCCACTAGGCTACCACCACCATTTGCATACTTGCTGTTAACTGCTTTTTTCGAGTTCTTACGGCTTATGTACCGATGGATCTGTAATCCCTACGATACAGGTTTTATATGTTGTTTAGGGGTCAGAACTTCGGCCTCCATCGTGCCACTGTGTGCTGTAACGTTACGTATTATGTTTAAGGCAAACATGTATTTTCTCTTTCTCTTACTTGTCTTTATCTTTTCTATACTTACAGATTAACTATGAATGGGTGATTGATCTCGGCTAAGATGCTCTTCTCGTTCATGACATGGTCGACTTGCTTTAGTCTGATGACGTCGGCCATCGATAGTATCTTCATGGCCAAGTACTCATCGGCAGCCTTGTCCCGGCACAGACAGACTCGCCCGAATGTACCCGTACCTAAAACAAAATTGAATGACGCAAAATCAATCGACGTTCATTGAGTTCCTCCGCTCGCTAAGGAGCACACTTAGGGAAAAAATTGCAGGAAAGTGTGGGTATTGGGCCGGAATATTGCTCGCCAATCGTATTATTTTTCGTGAAAATGTCGCAACGGGTGTTCTTAAGGCTCTTCGCCCATTGCGCTTGTGATTTTCGAGGCATGACATTTACCATTTGGGTTTTAGCGCGGTTCGTAATCTGCCCCTCCGCATTGCATTGAATGATTCCGATGTAAAAACCTAACTGCAAAGTGGGTTACTCGGGGCTGCAAGTGATGTAAATTGCTTCGGCCAGATGTCGCTGCCTGTACGTAATACAGAGTAGTTTGTAAAGAGCCTCGAAATTTCACTGATGCCTGCACTTGCCCATTAGCTCAGTTGGGAGAGCGCTGGCACGGTTAGCCAGAGGTCGCGGGTTCAAGTCCCGGCATGGATGGAATTTTTAGCCTCTAAATAGGTTTTTAAAAATAACAGCTTTGATGTTTATGAAGTAAACACTTTGTTTTACAGTAAATAAACTTTTTGACTCTGACTTAGATTTTTGACTGTGTTTGTATACAGCGGTGACAACAGTAGAGGAGAGATAGGGATAGGTTTTGTCTAGTTTCCGGCAATATGACTGGTTAATTACTATTGTATGTAGTACTTAATGTATATAGGTAGATTTTTCTTGGACGTGACCATCCTTAACACGGACCTGAACCTGTTAGATTATGACCTTGAAAAGAACAATTAAAAACCATTTTTACGGTGGCCCGATCGGGTCCTTTAGAATTCTACCGATTAAAGGGACTGGTCAACTATTGCTGTCTATATTGTGTGACCGAGAGGCAAATTAATTAACCATGCTATACACCCACAAAAAAACTGTTTAGCCCCACGGTGGCGAGATAACTAGGTACGCAATCGGAACCCAGGATTCAAAGCAAAGTTCCGACTTTCGGATCAGCATTGAAGAACGCAATTAGAAAATCTACAATAAATAATTTCATGGAAACACTTAAACTTAATTTAAAACAGAAACATGCTACCCTAGCTGTTTGTATTTAACGTCAACACGAATCCGTGAACTAGATTCGTGGAAAAAAGTAAATGAGTCAGAGTGTACCATGGAGTTTCCTAATATCAATCTATAGGGTGACTTTGAATTCGTTTGTAAGGGGGAATTCTGCATATACTCAAGATCCCTAAAGCACTAGTTTTTAAAATAAATGTCACTGAAAAAAGGTGTTCTTTGTTGTTTCAAAAAGTTACTGACCATTTCAGCCCAAAAAGTTATAAAAATAATATATTATATATGTAAGGGTCGAGCATCTTTTGGACGCCACCGGCCAATTCAAGTGTCATTGTACTTGTATACACAGCTGATAGACTCTTAAAATTGTGAACGCAATAGAAAAAAAAAGTAATGCCACTATACTTCGAACGACTTTGAACTGTGGACCAAATATTTCAGTTCGGAACCAAACTTTGGAAATTGCGATTATCTAGAAAAATGATTTAATTTTATGGTTTATTGGCAAAACAACAGCTTATACGAGAGGCATTTACAAAATTGAGATGATTAAAGCTAAATACAATAACAGGTTTTCACTGGTAATATATTACGTTCTGATTACCTTAGTCTATTTAGAACTTCAATAAATTGTGATAATTCATTAACGGATCTCACTTTAGTTTATAAGCCAGATAAGAATTAGTTTTGTAAGTACCTAACTGTCAGTCAAGAGTGTTGTTGCACTGGGTATTAGGCTAGCTTATAAGTTATATAATGTGTCTGTAATATTTTTCTAACTAAACATCTGTTGTCTTCATACAATATTTTAATTTATGATTGAATAATTTACCTTTACACAGGTTATACCCAAACGTTCTTGGTTATAATACCACTACTCTTAGATCATTTCATTTCATTTGCCACGATCCTGACAGACCACTAATTGTTCATCAAGACGAAAATAACACTTCCTTAAAATATTGCTAACGATTTCAGATTCACCCTTGAGGTAGAAAGTAGAAAAATATTTTGTTGAACTTGTCCGTGTTCCCCTTTTTTTCTATGATGAAAATGGAAAAAAATGAAAATGAAAAAACTATTATGAAACGGTTACAAAAAAATGGTTACTGGCTAACAAACTAGCATTCCCTGTGCTTAGGTAGTATTTCAAATAAACTCTTCTAAGATTCCTTAGAAGAGTTCATTTGGTTATGATGCAGTTGGATTCCCTCTTGTGCTAAACTTTTCCTCCAATCCTCCGTGAAATGAGTTTCCGAACGCAAATAAATAAAGTGGGAATAAATTGCTCGTGTCTCTAAAGTCTCTTTTTTTAAATTCAATGCAAAAAAATACTGTCACTTCGACTCGTGCCGGGGTCGTTAACTACCACAATATTCACAATGCATTACATTTATTAACGTACTGGTACTCTATGTGAACATCAATATGAGTTTATTTTTCGTGACACACGACTGCTATAAATATACCGCGTGATGATAATAAATCCAACCGCAGTCGTGTATGGACGCGGGTTGCATGTTGGATATTGTATGGAAAAATATATCGCATACGCCGTCTGTGACGGCCATAAATCTAAGGATCCAATGAAATCTATGCCAATAAAAACTCAAAACAAAAGTATAAAGATCTTTTACTTATCCAATGAAAATCTCTTTTACATGTTGCTCTACGTCTACCCATGTAGACTCGTCGGTTATATCGGCGTCATCATCGTCGTCGTCACTTTAATCTTGGACATTATTATAAAACGTTCTGTTAACGTAAATACTACGTACAGGTTCAGGATCGGTATACATTGTGACAAAGCAGGCGTAAACAGGTGTGCAGAGAATGAAGTCCAGCTAACAACAACCAGAGTTACGTATAATAACGAGCATCAGTCCGAAAACCAAGCCAAAATGGGTGAAATCACGAGAGAATACGGGAAACAACATTCGTGTAAAAAAAAAAAATGTTTAAAAATAACTGACGTCTCGATGAATGAGTCTAACCTCAAACCCAAGGTTGTCAACACCCCAGTGTTGCTAAAACGTAAAAAGCTAATAATCCCATGTTACTTCGAAATGAAAATCGTGTATGCTGCATTGGTGTTTTTTTAAATACTTTTTTATGAGTAATTAAATTTTAGTCTTTGATGCAATAAGGTTTTCATCACACGAGCCTACTTTTGTACGATAAAAAAATCTATTAAGTATAACTATATATTTTACAATGGTAACACTGCCTTTTTTACATCGAATTAAAAAAACAGACTAGACGAAAACCACGCTTGTAAACAGCAAACCGCGGAGTTTTACGCATTGGACAATATTTATGAAATCTTTTTTTTACGTAGTAACTTATACATAGGGCCGGTTATCATTAAGATGCTGACAACAACTAACTGAGCCTTACTTAAACAATTTTTTAGCAAAATCTTCTAAATAGTACTGAAAAAAAATCTGGAGGATATTTCTAAAAAACATGCTTGTCTTCGAAACACATTATTATTTAGGCATTTGCCTACAGACCTCACATTGGCTAAGGGGCACCTGATTTTTCATAAATTATTCTTCCACTGAAAATTTATTTTGAAGATTTAAATGTAACAAACCTTCATTCTTCAATATTATTGAAACATTATTATATATTTCTTTCATTTGTTTGTTTTTTTATTGAGTATATGGTGACCTTCGCAATGAAGTAAAAAGAGCGTAGTTATGAAAAAATATATATTGTGGTCTACCACAATATTTTTTTTTTTTCATAAATATAGCACAGGCAGTTAGAAAATGGTAAAGGGGCCAGGGGGAGAATCGCTCGTAGCCTCGGCTGCCTGAGTGATCTTAAAACGATCACGAAGGTTAAGCAACACAGGGCGCGTTCAGTGCATGGATGGGTCGCCGTCTATGCCTAACGCTAGTGGCATTTTTCCGAGCGGTTCCGTGCTTCGCAAGGCACGTTAAGCTGTTGGTGCCGGCTGCCGTCGATAGATGGCAGTCGTTAAGCCAAGTCAGAGGCCTTAGGGCGGCTTGACAACTTCTGACAGTAGACGAGCCACTAGTCTACAAGCCTCCGCCAATCCGGACTTGGCCCCCGTGGTGGAGTATGGCCTATACTTTCCTCAGGGAAGAGACCCGTGCCCCTGGGTGGGGACAT
This sequence comes from Yponomeuta cagnagella, assembly GCA_947310995.1. Classification (NCBI taxonomy): domain Eukaryota; kingdom Metazoa; phylum Arthropoda; class Insecta; order Lepidoptera; family Yponomeutidae; genus Yponomeuta; species Yponomeuta cagnagella. The sequence continues at coordinate 14,380,405 of OX371271.1, read as the reverse complement.
AATGGGTTGATGATGAAAAAAAAGGGGCCAGAAATGTGCTACCGCATTACCTAACGGCCTCGACATGGTCAATCTGCACCTTTTTTTTTAGGTAGATGATAAGATTAGAGTCCGCGCCACCACTGAAGTCCCTTGAGCTAAGACATTTTCGTTCTTATGTCAGTACGCACAAGGTCTTCTCCGTGGGATATGAGTGGCGCGCGCTCTAGGTGAAAACTCTTTATTGTACACAGAATAAAAAAATACATTCAAAGCCTTACATATCTAACCTTAATCTTATACCTTTTTAGGAACCAATGAGTCAGCTGAACAGTTCAAACTTGTCACTCTAATTTTGTACATTAGTCACCGCATATTTTTTGTCTTCGCGTTGACTTAGATTTTTTGATACATCATATCTATTTATACCATCAGACTGATGAATGCTCCCTTTAACTTACAAACTGACATATTATATCAAAGCGCAGTATCAAAGGGAGTGTTGGTAACATTTCACATTACCTATTTAAAAGTGTGTTCGATTTTTTTAATTTATTTATTTGTTTCCTGGTCTTTAGTTAAATTGGTAGGATTTGGGCAACAGAGTGCAAACGTCAGTGTCAACAACTAAAGTCCAAACGTTCTTCGCATTCTGTAATAACAAATAGAACATTACTCCTACTTCTACAGGGTATTTGTATGATCAGTCGGCAATAGAACAGTCTCTACATTTTTGTTACAAACTGACCCGTGCCGTAGCTGATTAGGATGCAAGTATGTAAAGGTGTATGTACTATCGACTGCACGAAAAGCACTCGGAGTTCCGTACTACCATAAATATAATATTACGACACAATTTTCTTTCTTTTTTCATACAGTTCGGCACCAATAGCGGGAGACCACCTCACACTTGGCCGGTTACTATTATTTGTTATAATTTAGCAAATTCACTATTCAAAATTCACGGATCGAGTTTGTCGCTCGTATGTATTACCGTTTTAGCAATACAGATTTAAAACACATGAAACTTTAAAAACGTTTCATTTAGGTATAGTTAAAAAGCTTAAAACACGTTGTTAAAAATGTTTAAACCCGTGTCTTAAACTGTTTTTCTTTTGTTTTTAAGTTTAGAGTTTTAAAATAGATGAAATACCAACCTTGAAGCAGTGGTTACTTTTTTTTACCTTTTGTGAAAATTTCTACGAGCTACATAACAATATTTCAAGCGATACCTATAGATCAGACGGACACACATACAGACAGACGTCGTAGGCATACTAATAGGGCACCATTCGGCAACATTCGTACTATCTATCTATCCAGCCCATGAATACAGCCCACTTGCTGGGCATAGGCATCTTCCATGTCGCATCAACCCTCTCTGTCCTCTGCCAATACCATCCAACACGTCGCAATTTAGCAAAGGTCAAAGTCGAAGACGTTAATCCGCGAATAACCAGGTTAACATGGAGACGTTCAAAGCGTGTGGTCAGGCAGTAGGGCCGTCGATCGGTGGACGGTCACAGAGTGGTGGCCCAGGTAGGCAATCAGACCCGATGGGTCGATGATATTACTGCGGAACCCTAAAATATAAAATAGAAGCTATGACGTGACGATCGGTGGGCGGGCCTATAACCATCAATAAGAGTGCGCACGGCCGCTGCCCGCGCCGTCATAACACTCGTAGTATTGAGACAAATGGGGCTTGATTCCTGTCTATAAAATTATATATTTTAGTGCCGAGTTCGTTTCATTTAAACAAGTTTAGGTACTCCTACTACGTACCTTTCTAACCAGTGATCGATCAAGAAACATTGTGCAACACGCGCTGACTCAGGACTATTTTTACATTATCATAATCCATATAAAGTTGACACCAACCGATATATAAGGTTGGATCTGCAAAGATGAATGTTTCCGATGCAAAAAAATATGAAGAGAGGATGGAGTTATTTCGGAATGTATTAATATTTTTCAATGTTCGATTTGAAGAGATATTTTAAAGCAAACATCCAAGAATGCGATGTTGTTTTTGAATAACTCTTTTTTTCATCACGCTGGAAGCCCGCTAGTATTCCATGCCGTTCCACTAATAACTTTATAAATTAAAAATTATTTGTTTATAAGTTAGTCACGCAATGACGCATAAACTGCTGAACGGATTTGCACCATGTCATGTAACAAAACACAATATATATATTTTTATCCCCAACACAATACCAACAAAGTCGCAGACTCGACTAGTATTACTATATATCTAGATACAGTCGACAGCGTATCAACCTTTAAATTTTTGTTGCAAAGTCGCACGTAACGTAAAGTAGTACAATGCATAGATGCGAAGAAATATAGTAAACATTTATTTGTTTTCACAAAACGGTGAAACGAAAAGTCAAAAACAAAGGTGGACGTGCTGTCGACTATACCCACAGATTAGATTTAGGTCTAGCTCTTGATCTGTGGCCTATATCTATGATCTAGACCCTGGTCTGTAACTGAAACACTAATAGCTGCTTATACTCTCCTGGTGCAGGGCTCACTGTTATATATTTCATGATATTTCATGCAGAATCGTTAGTAAATATTATTATTGCTCATTAAAATAACTTTGGCCTTTGCGTATACGTAATGAGATGATTTATATAGCGTCCAGTGGCACCTTCACTCAGAGTAGATGGGTGAAGGGACCACTCGGAGGCTGCAGTGCCTGGGACATTTTTTTCAGATGGAGTAGGCTTGCCCAGCACCTATCATTAAAATACAACCAGCTTTAAGCTGTTGCGTGTATACGTGTGTATAATAGCTTTTTCATTTCCATTTTCTTATTTTCATTTTTATCCACTTAGTAGGTAGGTACCTAATTTAAGATTCTGGCATACATAAAAAAAACTACTTATTTAATGAAGAGCATAGAAATAAGAACTTAAGTAATGTCATCAATTCATCGGTGAGCTGTTCTGTCTGGCTACCGATTGTTTGACCAAGCTCAGCTCCCCACTTTGTGACCGCCTTAGTCCACCGACCATCCGGCCGACGCAACACACACATACACACACACACACACACGTTAAGTTATTAGACTAGTTAAAATAATGAAATCTTATAAATCTATCTTGTGTTATGCTAGTCAAGGGTGACTAACATTTTGAGACGAAAGCAGTTAGCGTGACATGGGAGAGGCCTATGCCCAGTAGTGGGCTCTATTCACGGGCTAGATAGACAGATCGAAACCAAACTTATGTTTGTAAAGAAAAAAAAATTGTTTCAATAAAGGTGATGGGCAGTGTACAATGTCTGGTGGCTCCACTTTTATATTTTTTGTATCTTGTCACCGGGTAAGTAAAAATAGTAAGTAATGCATAGTAATACCGCGCTAGTAAGTAGCGAAGTGCGGCCACACGCAAGTAGGGCCATTTTAATTTTGCACAATAAATTATGCTTTTAGGCCAAACAATAACACCGGCGGCCTAAATTCTGTGAATGAAACAATAAAATAGCAGTAAAAAAAGATCGCACTACATTGTAATACGTCAGTCGGCGGGGTGCGGTAACTGGCCCAATATCGCGTATTATTAAACCGTTCCTAAACTTTGCGTAACTCCCGTGTTAATTTAAGATCCCCGTGACGCCCAACACTTGTACAAGTTACGAAACTCGGCCTTATTTCCTCCATTTATTACGAAATATTCAGACACAGGAGGCCGAGTGGAATTAATCTCAGCTTGTTTGTAAAAAACATAAACTTATCGCTTAAACCCAATCGTGAGGACAGCTGTTTTATTGATACTGCTTTCAAATTGAGATTCAAATGTTTTCTGAAAATGAACGCATTTGGATAAGAGTAAAATGATCTTTATTGCACATGAAAAATATAGTGAAATAAGGTGCAATAGGAGGCCTTATAGCTAATAGTATTTTCCCCGGACAACCTTGTGATGGAAATGTTACCCAAGGAGAAAGAGAGACGGGTAGTTGGATACTAAATGTTACACATTGACTTAATTCTAGGGTCGACGGACTAAAGCACATAAGTCAAATTGTCATTAAATTATTGTCCTATACAACATAAGTAATTAAAATACCAGTTTGTTTAATTTCTGTATAAGTAACACGTATGTTCAGTTCATTGTTTCATGACTCTCTCTGATAATGTAATAAAAATACTTAATAAAACAATTATATATAGTAATTTTATAATAGGTTTCTCTCACTACCTCAAAAATCTGTGTTTTGGACTTATGTGCTTTAGTCCGCCGACCCTATAATTTTTCTTACGGATCCTAGGAAATATTTATTTTGAGGCCCACCTTTGCAGCTTCTACTTCGAGCACCCTTGCCATTTCTTTCACGTCTTCTTCGCTTTGACTGATCAGGGCGAGGTCATCTGCATATGACACGCCGTAGTAACCCAAACGACCCACGCAAAAACCTTCAGGTAGGAAATACAACCTATAAAAGTATCGCGAAGTTCAATAACCTAAGCTGTTCTTGAACTAACAGACGCTAATACCCGAGAAGGCGAGATCGAGGTTAGGGTACAGAGTGCGCTGACATAGCATCTCAGCGGCGGCGCTGAGATGCTCCGCAGCCCTCCACAAAGTGCTCACGTCCAAACTTGTAACGAGACAAACTAAACTACGCATCTATAAGACGGCCATAAGGTAATGTATGTAAGCGAAGCTTGGACGCTGACACAATAAGGGTCCTGGTCACCGAACGCAAAATTATGCGAAAAATCTTTGGCTCCTTAAGGTGCGAAGATGGCTCATGGAGGATCCGCAAGAACGCCGAACTCAAAAACCTGATGACCGAGCCCAACATAATAGGAGAGACTAAATGCGCAAGACTCCGATGGCTCGTCCACGTGGAAAGAATGGGAAAGGATTTTATTCTAGGATCTCCGCACTTGGCCTAATCTGCGAGGACATTGACATTGTAGGAGTGACTATCTACAGCTTATTTTTATCTTTTTATCATTATCTTGAGTTTATTTAAATTCTTCTGTGCTACAAATAGAAATAATTTCCTTTGACTGATTTTGTGAAGTCAAGAAGTCCTTATTCCAGTTTCAACAACACAACGCCCTCGAAACAAGTTTACGGCAGTTGTCATCATTAATTCAGAGCTGTATTCAATTGATCATACAATCCAGATCGGGACGTTAGCCTTACCAGTCACTACTTCCTATTGTATGCTAAAGCGCTTGACGTATGAAAATGTATTAACTGCTATACAGGGTGACCTCCAAAATACACTTTTCCTGAAACACCCTAATTAGCCAACCTTTTGTCTATTATTTTTTTCTCAGATTTATATTTCTCGAGATATCAAGGTTTACAATCACTAAAGAATCTACAGATTTATAAGGTGCACTAACTGTTAATGTTTTCTTCAAACTTAGGTTAGCTATTAGATAATGCTCAGTAGCATTAAGCACGCCTAAGGGTAATCCTATGTGTTTAAATTCAATTAAAAAAATTAATAATTATTATATTAATAAGAACATCTATTGAATTAGAACTATAAGTTATACATCCGAAACAAAAAGAAATAGACGACTAAAAAAACCATGCACACAATACAAACAATATAAAATTAGTCAGGATAATAGATAATTTTATTAAATTCGCACTTTACACGCTGTTCTGAAGTGGTAGTATTCAGTAAGTCATTGTCTTACATAGAAGAATGGTAAAGAATATCGATGAAAAAGCGCCACTACCAAGCAGACAAACCTCAAAAAACCGGCCAAGTGCGAGTCGGACTCGCGCACGAGGGGTTCCGTATCATTATCTATTCAACATTAGACACAATATTGTAATATGGGAGCCCCCCTTAAATAATTATTTTATTTTGTTTTTAGTATTTGTTGTTATAGCGGCAACAGAAATATATAATCTGTGAAAATTTCAACACTCTAGCTGTCACGGTTCTTGAGATACGGACGGACAGACAGACAGCGAAGTATTTTATTTACCCTTTGGGTACGGAACCCTACAAATCATAAAAAATATGATATAGAGCAAAAATTTTCAAAAGTCATTGATTTTTGTTCTAATTGTCAAACCAACACGTTTCAGGTTTGCACAATTTATAAATAATCCTGTGTAATTATTATACCTACTATAATATTTCGCAGAATCAGATAGAGCGGATATACCTATTCGCGAATATAAATTAGCGAATGCTAAGAGCCGGATTTTCGGATATTAAAATTCTTAAAGGCCAGTTTAAATATCACTTTAGACGAATTATTTATTATTCATATGTCACTCATGAATATTGTTTACTTGGTCGTACGTACTTTGCATTGTGTGAAATTCCTTTGCGAATGCTTATAATTACTTATTATGATGTACTGAGATAAAAACTACCTTTTGATGAAAAAATATAATATTCACATTTCTTTGCTTTCGTTCGGAACTGCTATTATTGGGTAAGTAGTACTATAGCAACCTTAAAAGAAATCAAACAACCAAATCCTATTTATTATGCCTATGTTCTATTTATAACGCCATTTCACGCTGATTAGAAAGAAGAACTTCTTCTCGCGTATGATGCAATAGAAACTAGTTATTTATTTACTCTTGCCTAATCTTCGCAATGAAAGGTAAATAAAAGAAAGTAGGCTTTCTGTCACCTCGACGCAGAGGCATGGTTACCGCTGTTGGCGATTAGCACATTAACGTCAGTTTGACCGCGGTCTGTTCTAGTGTTCCCGAGTCGAGTCACACACTGGTCTGACCACTTTCACTGCTCACATTAAGGTGATCTGGTCACTGCCGGCACCATGCCGGTAGTGAATCCGCGGCGCCAGTGACAAGACATGGTGAAATGTGATCGAGAAGCGAACACGAAATGCTCTCTTTATGCGCGGTAATAGTTACACAAGCTACTTTTACCGTGTGACATTTTGTGAAGTAGTTGTTGGAAAAATTAGATGTATCTAAAGATATTTTTAATAATTCAGGGTATTTCGGAAAGGTTCTGTGAAACGTAAAGACGTTATTCTACTCTGATGACTACAAACAACTTTTATTATGAGACCAACTCCGAAATATAGAAAAAGATGTCATTTCCAAAATGCAAAGAATTATTTCCAAAATGCGTAATTTCTAAAATGAAATGTCGGTTAGAGTTTGTCGTTTACTAAAACCTTTATTCTACAAATTTTGTTCTTTTTTTTTATTTCCCTTTTTGCCAAAAATATGTCTGCTGTTCGATAGATAATGCTTAAAAACATATGTGGAACATAGAATGGAGATTTTCTACTTAGGAATATGACTTACCCCCAGTTTCTCGTACACTAAAACGCTGTTAATCTACTGTTAACAGCTGTCAATTGAACAAAGTGCAAACAAACATAACCACTGACAGCTGTTAACAGTAGATTAACAGCTTGTTATTGTACGAGAAACCGGGGGTTACTGACTTGAAGGCTGAGACATTGGTAGAGCGCATTAAGCGCGAATTTAATAAAACTGCGCGAGTTGATGAGTAATAGGTATGTATATTGTATACCTCTTAAGTTTCACCGGACCTTTCTGAAACACCTAGTATAATAACGGCGGTTTGTTGTAGCCTGTGATTAAGTGTAACAATAACAATACAGAGTCGTGTTATTAAAGTAATCTATAGGAATTGAACGAGTGACCTATCATGTATCCATGCTGCGCCAATGCGGGGCTGCGTGCCGTCACGTCATGCCTTCATTAATTAACTTACGATTTTAATAAAAGCTGTTACAGTACATTCGATATTGACCTTGCCCCCGAACAAATCGTATCACGCTCTAGGATAATGACATTATGTTGCTGCATCCGCTCGCGATTGCTAATATGTAACGTAAATTTATTAATTAAGTACGATAGCACTTACCTAGTCTATATATAATACCTTTAAACGAGCAATTCTTGTATATATATAATCGGAATCTCGGAAACGGCGCCAACGATTTTCATGAAATTTAGTATGCAGATGGTTTCGGGGGCGATATATCGATCTAGCTAGGTTTCATTTTTAGAAAACGTAGTTTTATCCGTATTTTTCATTGCCAATACGAAGGTAAATTTCGCCACCATCTACAGGGTTGTAATAGCTCAGGTGGGAAAAAGGGCGGTCCCGAAACCAGAAGACGCCGGCGCCGGTTCGAGCCTGTCTCTAATCCGATGATTTTTTTCCTTTTTGCCCCTTTTTTCATCGTATCTAAATATAATTTCCACAAAACACGATTAACCAAAAAAAATCATCCAGGCCATCCAGGTACTAATATTATAAATTTTCTAGGCGTATGCCTTCTTAGAGTAAAGTTTAATTTACCACAAATAACTTGATCAAATGACTTTGACTTTGCATGGACGTATGTCGCATGTCATCAAAGCGGGATGAGGAATGTGACATAGAATTCTTCGGACCTGGGGCCTGTTTCATAGAAATACAATTCATGGTTTACTATGACAATTCGATGTTCATTGCAAAGTCGATTATAACACAGATTAAAAAGTATACGCTGCTATAGTCTGATTTTTCATTAGGTGGACTAAACTGACAGTTGGTGGGTTGTCACGTAAGGGAAAATAAAAAATAGTGTTGTGCTCAGAGTGATCGAATAATAAATATTTTCATTCAATCATTCGTTCATTCAATTGCAGACTGGTGAATGTAAATGTAACTCGCTCAAACTATAAACTCTAAAATTAAATAATGCTTATGTTGGGGGATTTCGTGATAAAATTACTTAACACTCAAAACAACAAGTAATAACGAATATAGTACTATAACAAAACAACAAACAGTAAAACTTAACACTCAAATAAAACAACGTAACAACTAACAACGACAGATAACAAAAATAAAATCCGGCGGAAAAAGCGCAAGAGATACCTATTGATGCAACCGATTGACAACAAAACTGGCAGACGAATGAAGCGCATGACATGAACTTTGACATGTATGCGTCATCAGTGCTACCAACTATGCGATAATTTAGAGGTGCATATTTTTTAAAGTATACTCGTAGAAAGGTTGGATTTTTCTCTATTTCCTAAAGTTTGTGGTTTTTCAGATATAGGTATGTTTGTTTAATTGGTAGGTATTTAATGATTAGGATTAAGATAATTTGTTTTCCCCAAACAAAGGAAATAAAATTGAAGTGTGAATGATTGAATGAAATCGATCATTCAATCAACACATCAAGTCATATCACTAACGATCTAGCTCTGACAACATTTTAAAAAAATAAGAGCATTTTTAGCTGTCAGTTTAGTCCACCTAATAAAAAATCAGACTATACGCAATGTATCTCGAATTGTCATAATAAACTTCGAATTGTAGTTTTATGAAACTCGGCCAAATAAAATTAGTCAAATTAAAAAAAAGCTCTTATGTGCTCATCGCAAACTCATCCCGTCTGGGCACATTTTTGTTCAAGTCATCAGTGGCCTAATTACGCTCACCAAATCCTGAGCGATTCCAATCGTCTAACTGTCAAATTCCATACTAATTTGACAGTTAAACGATTGGAATCGCTCAGGATTTGGTGAGCGTAATATAGGGGCAGATCTGTCGAGCATTATATCAGTAAACATAAAACTTAATATTAAATACAAAATGGCAAGTTGTTGATATTTAAATAAATTATTATTTGTATATTAAAAACATCACACTACCTTTAAACGAACGATTATGATTTAGTTATCATAAGTAAACAAACATTATTTTACGACTTTATTTTGAATCTCAAGGCAAGGGAAAAGTGAATTTTGCTGTTTTCGAATCTATAGTTTTTCCAGTGAGCAGTAAAATTCTTTCCCGAATAAAAATTATATTGTAAGTTCAGATTTTTTCGCTACTTTTAATTAGGAAACATCTTAGAAAAACGGTTATACTATTTCCTAGTTATTTTTATAACATGATTGACTGATGAATTGTTGCAAGCTGAGCCAACCGAGATATATTTTTGATTAGCATTATAAAGGACAAAATAATACTTATAAAATAAATAGCCGACAGAGATATTTTTTATGTAGGCCTTCTCACAGAGAGAAAGAGAGAGAGTATATGCTTAATTACTGCGCGTGCCCACTGCGGATTGGCTATATCAAGCGCTGAGGAATATGAATACCACAGACAATCAGGTTTCCTGACGATGTTATCCTTAGGGAGTGGTATTGCTACTACAGTTTCACAAATGTACGTAGCTTAGAAAACATTGGTACATGCCGGGATTCGAACCCACGACCTCCCGAATGTGAGGCCGGCTTTCTACCGCTGCGTACCGACGCTACAAAGATAAGACGAAGATATTATGAGAGAAAAATTAAATTAGGTACACCTACTCTAACTATAAACTTTAGTTTATTGTTATTAATAAATAATAATATAAGAAAAGAGTATTCTTTATTTTACACACCAAAAAGCAATTACAGAGACAACAATTACAAAAAAAGAGGTACAATTGGCATGCGGTATAGTAATAGCTTTTTTTTTATTGTATTCTAAATGCTCCCCAATAAGGGTGTAGTGTGGACACATTCAAACCTCACTAACTTGTGTGAAGTCATGTATGCGGACGCTCCATACCGCGTTTTGGTACCACGTGAGATGAATAACTTTTCGACAGTTTACAAACTGAAAAGTATTAGGGGTTAAAGTATGAAATTGCCGTTTTATTGCAATAGGTTCTTTGAATTGACATAGAATCTTCATGGTTTGAGGTTTTCGAATGAAACTTTTTTCAAATGGTTTCTATGATGTTCTTTTTTTAAAAAATGTGAAACATTTGAATATCGACTTTCAATTGTTTTTGTTATTCAATTTAGACAAGAAAGATGGATACTGCGAAAATTCGAGTGATTATGAGGCACCCATTTTTCGTATTTTTTTATTTTATTGATCTGACGCAGTGAGTCAATATTGTGGGTAAGGTAACGTTAAACCATGCCGCTAATTCCTGGGTAGTTTGACTAGGGTCGGCTTCCACTATCTCTCTTAATTCATCGTTATTCACCTGTGTGGGCGGTCTTCCTAGTGGCTCGTTCTTTAAGTCGAAATTTCCATCACGAAAGCGTTTAAACCAAAATCGCACGGTGCGTTCATTAGTAGACCCCTCTCCAAACGCAGCATTGATATTGCGGGCTGTTTCTGCCGCGTTAGTTCCGCGTCGGAACTCGTATTCAAAAATCACTCGAATTTTCGCAGTATCCATCTTTCTTGTCTAAATTGAATAACAAAAACAATTGAAAGTCGATGTTCAAATGTTTCACATTTTTTAAAAAAAGAACATCATAGAAACCATTTGAAAAAAGTTTCATTCGAAAACCTCAAACCATGAAGATTCTATGTCAATTCAAAGAACCTATTGCAATAAAACGGCATTTTCATACTTTAACCCCTATTATTAATGGTAGAGAAAAGTCTTCATCGGTTTATTTTCCTTCAACATCCCTCCTTTCCAACAGCCTCTCCGATGAGATTTTTTCCTTCTGCAAGTTTTTCATTCCATCAACAAAGAGTTGATGCATTGTCAGTATACATCGTGCTGCTGGGCGCAGTTTTAATGAGTTTATATTTTGGTACACATTTTACTGCAAATTAACGCGCTACTGAATAACCTTGTCCGAGTTTTCGACAAAACACTCTGACAATGTTGCATTGTCCAAACCTTCGAGCATTCCAAACACATTAAACTTCATTGTGTTTAGGCATAGTCATAACAAAGCTTCTATGGAACTGAAAAGAGTACTGAAAACAGAAATCGGAAATGTATTTCAACTTAAAGAAAAAAAACACTGACGATTTTTTCTCAAACCATATTAAACAATAATACATCAGTCCGCATGATAAGGTTCCATGAGTGCCATCATCAATAATTTTAAGTGCCAAAATATTACTAACGTTAATTTCTTACAAAAGTAGAGCTCAGTGTCTAACCTCCGGTTTCTCGTACACTAACAAGCTGTTAATCTACTGTTAACAGCTGTCAGTGGTTTTTTTTTGTATGCACTTTGGTCAGTTGACAGCTGTTAACAGTAGATTAACAGCGTGTTAGTGTACGAGAAACTGGGGGTAACTATTATTAAGTACCTAACTATTATTAATTCCCATAGACAAACAGTTTTAAAGATCACAGTGAAAGTGGTGACAGCATTGTAAACTGTCATCAACAGCTATATGTGTGTACAGTAATTAACTCCAGTGACTACGCGTCAGCATCGTTCGTTAGTGGAATACAAATGCCATCTGATTTCTCTCCTTCCTTTAACATGCTCTAGTGACGCAAGTCGGGGCGACTAATCTCACATTAGTTGCCAACCGAAGCGTTCGGTTTCTTTAGGGTTCAGTACCCAACGGGACAATATTATATTTATTTTCAGTCAACTTTCGTCTTCTTTAAGGTTTCGTAGTCGACTAGGAACCCTTATAGTTTCGCCATATCCGTCCGTTTGTCTGTCCGTCTGTTTGTCCGCGGCCTAGCTCGGAGACGATTACGAGAACGCTGAAATTTGGCATATACATACATATTAATCACGCCGATAAAACGGCGATAAAATCTGTAAAATAGTAGATTGTTAACCGAGGGCTGAAAGGCACCCATTCCTGACAAGATGTTTTGGCGCTCGAACGAAGTGAGAGCGCCAATAGTTCGAGGCAGAAATGGGTGCTATCACCCGAGTAAAAAACTCTACTTTTCATTACGAATACGAGGAAAGTAAACACAAGCCAGTTAAAATCAAAAAATATAAAACTTACGGAAATCACGCCGAAACAGACGGATGGTCTAGCTCGCGGCGAGATAGCTCGCGCGCCAACTTGTGCTAGCCGTACATCACAATTCGCAAGATGGAGCGCGACCACGAAAGACGGCGATTTTGAATTTGCGTATTTGGTGGTTTTATCTGTGTCTTAAACAATATTTTAATTTATTTCGCAAATCACATCTCGCCTTGAAAGTGACTAATAAATACATAAAGTACCTACATTATGTTAATTATAAACATCAAAAAGAATTTAAATGTCAACAAAACTAATAAATGAAGAATTAATCGTTTTATGGCTGTATAGGTTACTACCATTGCGTTGTTCAATATAAACTACGATTCATATTTTTTTTTTTAATACTTTTCTGCTTTAGAGTAGGCATGTACCACTTTCAGCACGGTGCCTGGATGAACAATGACCCCCTTTCAGAGTATGAGTAATGAAAAATATATTTTTGGGTACCCCCCTACACCCACGCCTGCGCCACCTCGTGGTATTGTTGGATTGGTCGTTTAAAAATATTGTAGGGTAAATATTGGATGGCCAGACCCTCAGTGCGCGAGTGCCACTCGCACTTGACCGGTTCTTTTCACTTCCGAAGATAACACGTCGTACCTACACACGGAAAGATATTTCTAATTCTTTCTCGCAAAGAGTGATGCCCCCAAAGTCCTATTATAAATTTTCTTATAAAAGACGGGCAATATATCATTGAAGAAACAAACAAGATGATGACGTCAACAAAATGACCTTACAATACTGTCGTAGTGTGTCCAGACAGGGCGTGACGTAAACACTAGATACATAGCATCCAGAACGTAGGTCGTGAAACCAGTTTTTATCGCCCTCCCCAAAACTCACGTAGCTTTCACGTTCCACGTTCTCTGTACCATAACGAATATTTTTTCCAACACACCATGCCTGGAATAAAAACGGCTTAGGATATATTGATCTGTATGTATCTGGCTAGAATCGTATCCTTACCTACATACCATTTCTTTTCAAGGAACCTTTTTAAGCGTTCTTTTAGAAAACTAATTCGAAATTTCAACGCGCAATGTATTTAAACCATCGGTACCTCAAGCAAGCGCAGCAGCGCTGGGTTGAGGTACTTATTAAAGCTACTTAGCTACTATTATCCTGTATTTTGGCGCTGCGCGCAGTAATGGGTTTTTATTCGTAGTCTCGTAGTCGTGGATGAGAGTAGCCGAGGACCGTGCTCAGTGACGTGCAATAGGAGAGGCCTATGTTCAGCAGTGGCAAGCATAGGCTGATGATGATGATGATGATTCGTAGTCTTCGTGAGTGCCATAGGAACGCCAAAAGTTAAGCAATCATTTTCAACATTTTTTATTTTTTAATATCCCAAAAAATACACAGATGTCTCAACAAAATTTTATGGTTAAAGTATGCGTAGCTTTCGGATCGATACTAGGTATTGTTGCTTATTGTAAGTAACTAGATACTGTAAATTGTTAAGCAATTGAAATTAATTGGACAACGAAGTGGTAAATTATCCTGTAAAAATTGGCAGCGACAGTACTTTTCTAGTTCAGAAAGCAATTATTGTTGGTTCGTCAAAAGTCAATATTGTTGTCACCGGGCGTTATATTTTCTATGTCAAGTGTAACAACAACACCATTAATACAATGGGCGAATGAGAATGGCAAGTACACGTCTATGTCATACATCACTTCGCTAATAGGATGACTGCTCGGCTCTTACATGAACCATGGCAAAAAGCCACTTCAGAAAAAAGGGGACAAAATGGCAGGCTGTGGCGATAAAACATATTGCACTACAGTACTTACACCGAACAATCGCAGAGAGTGGACAATTCAATTAAGTGGCATGAAGGCTGTGCTTGTTTCCACTGCACAGATTTTTTTTATATTTTATAATCGGATTTTAAATGCAATCCACATCGTGGACTCCAAAAATATATTGACGATCGTGATATTGGGAAGGAAAATTGAATACCTAAATTATTTCCTTTTTGTGGCAAACCCTGGTCTTTGTATAGGTACCTCTTTGGGATTGAGTTTATGTAATATAATGTTCTAACTTTATTATCCGACTTTTTATTGAAATAACGCACAATTAGGAAAATTTGTACTTTAGTATTAAGATATGTGTGTCATTGTAAACCGTAATTTGTATCCAATAAATTATTTGTATTTTGTATTTGTACTTGAAAATCTTTTTTGTCTTATAAAGAACCTTCCTTATGTATTATATATTTATTTATTTTTTTACAACAAAAATATAATGACTGTCAAGAAACATTCAGTAATACGGTATTTGACACGATCGAAAATAAATTATTTCATAATATGCTCGATTAAAACAAAAATTACAAAATATCTCGGAAAATGTATCTCTTTTCGTCAATGACTAGTTATTACGATTTTTAAATAGATTAAACACAAAAAGAGTGCCCTGAAATGTGACGTCATAAGCCAGTATTTTCATACAAAATTCCGTTTTAAAAGTAACTCATTTGATATTTTGTCAAATACCCAATTTATAAACTAATAATATACACTAATACTAATAAATATAATTTCTAATTAAGTATATTTACAGGTAAAAAACTTGCCCCAGGTCGGTGTCCCGCCGCAGAGAGCCCAGGATGCTGGCAACATTTCCCATTTGGATGGCCAGACTTTCATAAATTGTCAGCATCAAGTTTCAAATTTATCTTATGAAAGGTAAAATAATAAATTTAAAAATTTTTTCAACACACCTGCTCGTAAAGTAGGTCTTATTACAGCGTATTTACACTGATAATGCAGAATATTACCCATGCCGTGCCTTTTACATTACATTATCGCACTAGTGCCTTTTCATTACATATCTTTTTAAATATTAGCAAGAAGTATTAATGTTTCGAAAACAGCTAAGTAGTTATTTGCGTAAATATAAAATTCAATTCAAAATGTGATAAATAATTAAAGAATTTCATGAAACTGCTTGTTAGCTTGTTGGTATTTATATTTTTACGGTGTATTTTTACCTATAAATACCCAATTTCAAAATTTATAAATATGTGGCTGATTAGCTACTTTGCCGGTGCCCTTATCTCAGACTTGCGCGCGCATGCAGCGCTGAGCGCGCGAAAAAATAAAATTACGGCCGCCATCTTTTAAATGGGTTTCTGTTTGTTAAGTTTATTCACAGTATTGCATTTCGTTAGTGTTGTTTTTTTATTTACTTTTCCTCGCAAGTGTGTTGAAAAACGTCGTATGAAACACGTGAGCATTGGTCATTACACTTCTCGTCTCCATTAAGCCTTCGCCTTCGGCTCAGGCTTAAAAACCGACTCGAGTGTAATGACCAACATACCACACTTGTATCATAATGTACTATTACTTTCCCTTATTGGCAGTGGTTCAATTTCGTTAACAAAGAAACGGTTTGAGTTAAGTATCGCAATAGCGGGTTGTACAGCATCACTCACTAATCTGAAAACTGATTCCGCTTTTTAAACATGACTCTCTACGAATGTAAAGAAAGAAAAAACCAGCTTGAGACGCTTGGATCCTTTCCAACCGACCACGCCAGGCCGATTATCGAGAAATATGAATGAACGGGACTGTTTCCGTTCAAATATGATTAATTTTGTAATAAGAACCGTTAATAGTACCTAAGTCTTGACGTATCTCCACCGAGTATATCGACTCGAGTAGGTACTCAAGTGTTTTGAAAATCTTTCGTCAGCTGAAGGAAAGCCAATTGTTAAGTCGTTTCCTGCCTGAGATACGGTAGAAAATGTTGGCATTTTGCACCCGGCAACCAAATACCTAGAAGCTAAAACGTGACATAAAATAGAGCGACTATCGAAGGCTGTATTTGTCTCACTTAGGAATGGCTACCGTTCACCAATTACTTTTAATATAACCAAGGGTGATGTAAACCGATATACCTGCTACTTAATAACACAGGTTCGCTTTTGTAGAGTCACTAAACATTCTAATGTACGCTCACGGCGCCTTAACTAGAACAAAAAGACGTTTGTTTCTAGAAAAGGTGTTTCTAATATTTATTTCACGCTAAACAGTACACGAACGAGGAAGTAGAAATGTACGCGAACCATAGGAGTCAGTAGTTCTATACATAACAATCGTGGTAAGGCGCGTCACGACAAAATTATCGATTTTTCACTTTGCAGGAAACTACATTCGTGCCGAAGTCCCTTAAATGCAAAGGTTCAGTTCAACCTTGAGTCGCGTGTTTTCTACAAGTCAACACATGGGTACCTGATTAAAATTGGAATCTTTTGTCGATAATTCAATAAACTATGTAAGTGGGGTATATGTCCAGTGGACTCAATGGATCAATGGACGATTATGGGTGATTGATATAGATAAAATCAAAATATAGAAGTTCACAACAGTGAAAAGTATAAATACAACCAAGTACTTAATAGGAAACAACATTCCGCCTAATATATTGCCTTCTTGAATTGTTCACCATTGATTAAGTTATAACAAA
Source organism: Yponomeuta cagnagella (assembly GCA_947310995.1). NCBI lineage: Eukaryota > Metazoa > Arthropoda > Insecta > Lepidoptera > Yponomeutidae > Yponomeuta > Yponomeuta cagnagella. The sequence goes on along the minus strand of OX371271.1, from coordinate 14,363,173 downwards.
TAACGCATTTTGTAATTTTGTCTTTTTTATACATAGGTACTTCTTTTTCATCGTTAATGCAAAACTAGTGACTGAATATCTTTATGGATGCAATAGCAACCAACGATAAGGCTTTACTACAAACTAAATTAAACAAAAGCCTTGCTTTTGACAAGCTAGTTGGCAACACTAGCTTGAAGATTCCACCTAAATAGTGTCAACATTACATAATAAATATAAATCAAAACGTTTATTTCACCTCAAGCAGTTTACATTTATGTATCTTAGATTATAAGTACTTACTAGTAGGCTTAGCTAATCCGGGACACAATTTGGTAACACAAAGAAGATAACACGTCGTACCTACACACGGAAAGATATTTCTAATTCTTTCTCGCAAAGAGTGATGCCCCCAAAGTCCTATTATAAATTTTCTTATAAAAGACGGGCAATATATCATTGAAGAAACAAACAAGATGATGACGTCAACAAAATGACCTTACAATACTGTCGTAGTGTGTCCAGACAGGGCGTGACGTAAACACTAGATACATAGCATCCAGAACGTAGGTCGTGAAACCAGTTTTTATCGCCCTCCCCAAAACTCACGTAGCTTTCACGTTTGTTTGTTTGTTTCTTCAATGATATAGGATTGCCCATATCATTGAAGAAACAAACAAGATGATGACGTCAACAAAATGACCTTACAATACTGTCGTAGTGTGTCCAGACAGGGCGTGACGTAAACACTAGATACATAGCATCCAGAACGTAGGTCGTGAAACCAGTTTTTATCGCCCTCCCCAAAACTCACGTAGCTTTCACGTTCCACGTTCTCTGTACCATAACGAATATTTTTTCCAAGACACCATGCCTGGAATAAAAACGGCTTAGGATATATTGATCTGTATGTATCTGGCTAGAATCGTATCCTTACCTACATACCATTTCTTTTCAAGGAACCTTTTTAAGCGTTCTTTTAGAAAACTAATTCGAAATTTCAACGCGCAATGTATTTAAACCATCGGTACCTCAAGCAAGCGCAGCAGCGCTGGTTTGGGGTAATTATTAAAGCTACTTAGCTACTATTATCCTGTATTTTGGCGCTGCGCGCAGTAATGGGTTTTTATTCGTAGTCTCGTAGTCGTGGATGAGAGTAGCCGAGGACCGTGCTCAGTGACGTGCAATAGGAGAGGTCTATGTTCAGCAGTGGCAAGCATAGGCTGATGATGATGATGATGATTCGTAGTCTCCGTGAGTGCCATAGGAACGCTTAAAGTTCAGCAATCATTTTCAACATTTTTTATATTTTAATATCCCAAAAAATTCACAGATGTCTCAACAAAATTTTATGGTTAAAGTATGCGTAGCTTTCGGATCGATACTAGGTATTGTTGCTTATTGTAAGTAACTACCTAGATACCGTAAATTGTTAAGCAATTGAAATTAATTGGACAACGAAGTGGTAAATTATCCTGTAAAAATTGGCAGCGACAGTACTTTTCTAGTTCAGAAAGCAATTATTGTTGGTTCGTCAACAAAGTCAATATTGTTGTCACCGGGCGTTATATTTTCTATGTCAAGTGTAGCAACAACACCATTAGTACAATGGGTGACGATGAGAATGGCAAGTACACGTCTATGTCATACATCACTTCGCTAATAGGATGACTGCTCGGCTCTTACATGAACCATGGCAAAAAGCCACTTCAGAAAAAAGGGGACAAAATGGCAGGCTGTGGCGATAAAACATATTGCACTACAGTACTTACACCGAACAATCGCAGAGAGTGGACAATTCAATTAAGTGGCATGAAGGCTGTGCTTGTTTCCACTGCACAGATTTTTTTTATATTTTATAATCGGATTTTAAATGCAATCCACATCGTGGACTCCAAAAATATATTGACGATCGTGATATTGGGAAGGAAAATTGAATACCTAAATTATTTCCTTTTTGTGGCAAACCCTGGTCTTTGTATAGGTACCTCTTTGGGATTGAGTTTATGTAATATAATGTTCTAACTTTATTATCCGACTTTTTATTGAAATAACGCACAATTAGGAAAATTTGTACTTTAGTATTAAGATATGTGTGTCATTGTAAACCGTAATTTGTATCCAATAAATTATTTGTATTTTGTATTTGTACTTGAAAATCTTTTTTGTCTTATAAAGAACCTTCCTTATGTATTATATATTTATTTATTTTTTTACAACAAAAATATAATGACTGTCAAGAAACATTCAGTAATACGGTATTTGACACGATCGAAAATAAATTATTTCATAATATGCTCGATTAAAACAAAAATTACAAAATATCTCGGAAAATGTATCTCTTTTCGTCAATGACTAGTTATTACGATTTTTAAATAGATTAAACACAAAAAGAGTGCCCTGAAATGTGACGTCATAAGCCAGTATTTTCATACAAAATTCCGTTTTAAAAGTAACTCATTTGATATTTTGTCAAATACCCAATTTATAAACTAATAATATACACTAATACTAATAAATATAATTTCTAATTAAGTATATTTACAGGTAAAAAACTTGCCCCAGGTCGGTGTCCCGCCGCAGAGAGCCCAGGATGCTGGCAACATTTCCCATTTGGATGGCCAGACTTTCATAAATTGTCAGCATCAAGTTTCAAATTTATCTTATGAAAGGTAAAATAATAAATTTAAAAATTTTTTCAACACACCTGCTCGTAAAGTAGGTCTTATTACAGCGTATTTACACTGATAATGCAGAATATTACCCATGCCGTGCCTTTTACATTACATTATCGCACTAGTGCCTTTTCATTACATATCTTTTTAAATATTAGCAAGAAGTATTAATGTTTCGAAAACAGCTAAGTAGTTATTTGCGTAAATATAAAATTCAATTCAAAATGTGATAAATAATTAAAGAATTTCATGAAACTGCTTGTTAGCTTGTTGGTATTTATATTTTTACGGTGTATTTTTACCTATAAATACCCAATTTCAAAATTTATAAATATGTGGCTGATTAGCTACTTTGCCGGTGCCCTTATCTCAGACTTGCGCGCGCATGCAGCGCTGAGCGCGCGAAAAAATAAAATTACGGCCGCCATCTTTTAAATGGGTTTCTGTTTGTTAAGTTTATTCACAGTATTGCATTTCGTTAGTGTTGTTTTTTTATTTACTTTTCCTCGCAAGTGTGTTGAAAAACGTCGTATGAAACACGTGAGCATTGGTCATTACACTTCTCGTCTCCATTAAGCCTTCGCCTTCGGCTCAGGCTTAAAAACCGACTCGAGTGTAATGACCAACATACCACACTTGTATCATAATGTACTATTACTTTCCCTTATTGGCAGTGGTTCAATTTCGTTAACAAAGAAACGGTTTGAGTTAAGTATCGCAATAGCGGGTTGTACAGCATCACTCACTAATCTGAAAACTGATTCCGCTTTTTAAACATGACTCTCTACGAATGTAAAGAAAGAAAAAACCAGCTTGAGACGCTTGGATCCTTTCCAACCGACCACGCCAGGCCGATTATCGAGAAATATGAATGAACGGGACTGTTTCCGTTCAAATATGATTAATTTTGTAATAAGAACCGTTAATAGTACCTAAGTCTTGACGTATCTCCACCGAGTATATCGACTCGAGTAGGTACTCAAGTGTTTTGAAAATCTTTCGTCAGCTGAAGGAAAGCCAATTGTTAAGTCGTTTCCTGCCTGAGATACGGTAGAAAATGTTGGCATTTTGCACCCGGCAACCAAATACCTAGAAGCTAAAACGTGACATAAAATAGAGCGACTATCGAAGGCTGTATTTGTCTCACTTAGGAATGGCTACCGTTCACCAATTACTTTTAATATAACCAAGGGTGATGTAAACCGATATACCTGCTACTTAATAACACAGGTTCGCTTTTGTAGAGTCACTAAACATTCTAATGTACGCTCACGGCGCCTTAACTAGAACAAAAAGACGTTTGTTTCTAGAAAAGGTGTTTCTAATATTTATTTCACGCTAAACAGTACACGAACGAGGAAGTAGAAATGTACGCGAACCATAGGAGTCAGTAGTTCTATACATAACAATCGTGGTAAGGCGCGTCACGACAAAATTATCGATTTTTCACTTTGCAGGAAACTACATTCGTGCCGAAGTCCCTTAAATGCAAAGGTTCAGTTCAACCTTGAGTCGCGTGTTTTCTACAAGTCAACACATGGGTACCTGATTAAAATTGGAATCTTTTGTCGATAATTCAATAAACTATGTAAGTGGGGTATATGTCCAGTGGACTCAATGGATCAATGGACGATTATGGGTGATTGATATAGATAAAATCAAAATATAGAAGTTCACAACAGTGAAAAGTATAAATACAACCAAGTACTTAATAGGAAACAACATTCCGCCTAATATATTGCCTTCTTGAATTGTTCACCATTGATTAAGTTATAACAAATAACGCATTTTGTAATTTTGTCTTTTTTATACATAGGTACTTCTTTTTCATCGTTAATGCAAAACTAGTGACTGAATATCTTTATGGATGCAATAGCAACCAACGATAAGGCTTTACTACAAACTAAATTAAACAAAAGCCTTGCTTTTGACAAGCTAGTTGGCAACACTAGCTTGAAGATTCCACCTAAATAGTGTCAACATTACATAATAAATATAAATCAAAACGTTTATTTCACCTCAAGCAGTTTACATTTATGTATCTTAGATTATAAGTACTTACTAGTAGGCTTAGCTAATCCGGGACACAATTTGGTAACACAAAGATACGTTATGACCGCTACTGCTTAAACTAGGCCGAGCCTGTACCTATCTTAAAAGCTAGTTTTTAATTTTTTTTATGTTAACCTAGCTGTTGCCCGTGACTTCGTTCGCGTGGTAATTTTGATGTGTATTTTTCCGGCAAAAATAGCCTATGTGCTAATCCAGACTATAGTCTATCTCTGTGCAAAATTTCATCCGGATCCGTTCAGCCGTTTTTGCGTGAAAGAGTAACAAACATCCATCCATACATACAAACTTTCGCGTTTATAATATTAAGTAAGGGTTTACTTTCACTCCATTAAGTTACTGTAGGTAGAAGGAATAATACTTTTAGGTGATTTTAATCTGCCCACACTCAACTCGACGGACAGCTCTGCACAAACACGCTGCATTCCTACAGGTGTCACTGATGCGGGCCGTCACCTAATCAACTTTATGTCTTTGTTACACGCTGACCAATACAATACAATTAGTAACAACATGGGCCGGCTGCTGGATCTAGCTATAGCTAGATGTAATGTTGACTGCACAGTGCTTAAGCCCGATGTTTTTCTCGTACAGCCTGATAATTATCATCCGCCATTCTATGTTACGGCTACTCTGGATTTAAATTTGCCTAGATTAAAACGTAATAAAATAAAGCGTTATAATTTTCTTAAAGCCAATTATACTGCTATAAATTCCGAAATTAGAAGTATTGATTGGTCAGGCTTGCTCTGTCAAATTCGAGCCGACACTGCAGTTGATATTTTTTACGAGAGAATCTTTGAAATCATAAAAGCGCATACCCCTGTTTTTTTTTTTATTAGAGTGCTTCGTCTCACTCTCCACGGACATGGGTAAGTCCGTGCTCTTATTAGGTAATAATTATTTATTTATTATTATTTTTTTTTTTTTTTTTTTTTTTTTTCTTCTAGTTCCGCTTTATTTCTTTTGGGGGAGGATCCTTCGGTCTTACATTGCACTTAAAATAACTTAAACATACTTAATTATTGTTATTATTATTGCCTTTTCATTTCTTTTTTTTTTTTTTTCTTCCTCAGTTCTTCCTTCTCTTTTTTTTTTCTCTCTTATTTTCTAACAACAGTGTCTTAACATTGACCGACGGATCCTTCCTTACCTAAACGTTTTACATGGTCTTGTTTCGGTATGTGCTTATTCTATCGCTCACAGGCAGTTTCCGATCTATGATCTGCAGTCCACAAATGTTACGGTCCACAATTACAAATACATTCTTAAGATATTTTTTTTTTTTTTTTTTACAATAAAATTTTCCTACTTGTTCCTCTTCACCACACATCCCATAATTTTGGTTAAGAATTTAAAAAGTTTTTCCCTATCTTCTTTGTCCACCATAATTGTTGGCAGATTTTTCTTGTTAAAAGCTGTGTCCATTTCGACTTCCAGGTCCGCCCTCCATCGAGCGAATCTTGGGCAGTCAAACATTACATGCCACACCGTCTCCTCCACGTCCGGATCGCATACGCAGGATGGACTGTCCTTCACCTTGAACCTGTGCAGGTACGAGGCGAGTCCCCCATGCCCTGTTAGGGCTTGTACCAGGAGAGGGGTGAGTTTGGTCTTCCTCAGTATACTGTGTGCCACGGCTACGTTTGGGAGGAAGGCCTTGGTCACCCCCCCTGTAGTGGAAGACTCGTACCTCCCCTGCCAGGTGCGGACAGTCTCCTCGCGTATCATCCTCTTTATGTAGGAGATCGGTACGGCATTGTAATCCGCCGAAGATTTCTTGCGGAGAGCGGCATCCTTTGCCAGTTCGTCCGCCCTCTCGTTGCCGGGTGTGCCAGCGTGCGCTCTCAACCAGAAGAGCCTCTGTGGTCGCCTACAAGATGACTTGAATCGCCTTTCCGATTACTGTAAGATCAATAAACTCCATCTAAATATAAAAAAATGTAACTTCATTTCATTTACTAAAAAGAAAAATTGCATAAAATTTCCATATTATCTTTGTAATGTTCCTCTAAAAGAAGTTTCCACAGTACGTGATCTAGGCGTAATCTTAGACTCAAAGCTGCAATTAGATCAACACATAGAAACAATAGTAAATAAGACGTTCAAAATGTTTGGATTTGTCTTGCGAGCATCTATTGATTTCAGAAGGCCCAGTACATACTTATATCTTTATAAAACCATAGTCAGACCTCAAATGGAATACGCGGTTCCTATCTGGAATCCTTATTTCAACAAATATATCACTGCCATCGAAAGATTCCAGCGTAAATTCCTGAAGGCAATGCATTATAAATGTTTCTCATGCACAATTCCTTACAAAGATCTGCTAAAAAAATACAGCATTCTGTCCCTAGAAGATAGACGCAAATTGCTGGAAGTCATGACTTTATACAACATATGCCATAACAGTTTCGACTGCATCGAACTTGTCAACGGTTTGTGTTACTTGGTCCCAAATAAGATACATCGTCGAGCAGCACGAGTGTATAAATTGTTTGCTGTCGGTGTAAGACCATTTCTGGTGTGCGCTCGCCTCTGCGACGTCTGGTAGAAACTTATAAACTTATAATAAGAATTTCTTGGATATAGACATATTTTCCCTCTCACCCTCTAAATTCAAAAGTCAAATCTGCCTCGCTCTTGCTAGCCAAGACAAAAGTTCTTCATAAACATAAACGTTTCCATATGTACTCAAGCGGTTCCATGCAAATTCCATTTTATCATTGTCTCGTTATTATGGTTATGGTTTGTATAGCTACCTAATTAATATCATCAAACAATATTTTTTTTCTAACTATAATATGTAATTAATTTATAATGTTCTGCTTATTGTTAAATAAGTATGTAACAATGCACACAAAATTATGTTTCTCTAGCGTAATTATTTCTTTTTGTTCTCCTTCAATGCTTACAGTAATCTGTGGATAATGTGGTGGGTTATATACTATTACCTATTCTATTTCTTACCCTTATTTGTCAATCATGTTGATATTGTATAACTTTTTATTATCCCCAATAAAATAAAATAAAATAAAAACAATATCAATTATGATTGATATTTACCACATTGGGATCGATAATTAATCCCTTGAGTGTAAAAGGGCATGAAGATACAACTTATTTTTGCTCAGCGTCGAGCCGCCAGCGCGAAATGGTCCTACTGTTTCACCCAGTTACTTGCTATAGTGATTGTTATTCATGGAAGGGAAGCCACTGAAGTTAATACTGAAGTTAATGTTTGAACGTTTCGCGTAATAGCTAATGACGTCCGCATTTACGATCTTGCTAAGGAAAAGTTCTACATTACGACAAAGAAAACCACGGCTATTTTCAGCGATAGCTTTTCTTGACTCTACAGCAGTAAATTGTGTATTATTCCTGTTACTATGGAGTAGGTTAAGGATAGTAGCTACTAGCTACATTATTGACAGCTGTAACTGTGCCATTTATACATTCATAGATTTAAATACAATCGTAGGTCCAGTGGTCATTGATCGTATCAAAGTTCAGAAACACATCATTACACTTTCTGATGTGGTAATAGAACAATACATTAATAATACTATATGGGCTCATTCGTAACTAATAAAAAACACCGTTTTTTTTAGTTAGCCGGGTTTGTGTCTCACTGCTGGGCAAACGCCTCCGCCATGATGCTCCACTCCTCCCTGCCTTCCAGCCATCCTATCGGGCAAAAAGATTGTGAAATCGTCCCGCCATCTCCACCTTGGCAGACCACGTCTGCGATGTCTGTCGTGTGGAACCCGAAAAAGACATTTTCGCCCATCAGTCCGGGCGCATACGACTGACGTGGCCTGCCTAGTTCCACTTCAATTCCACTACCGCCGCCGTATCAATAATCTTAATTGACGTGTTAACGTGTGTCTTTGTGTTACCAAATTGTGTCCCGGTTTAGCTAGGTTTGCTGGAAGAGAATGATTCTTGCATTAAGCACGCCCTTGTACACTTACAATGTAATTAGTGCAATAAAGAATTAAAATAATAATAATAACGAAACTATGTCACTGTGTTAAATCTATTTTAGCCCTTTACTAAGTTTGGTCGCCCGTAGTTACTACCGCGGTACCTAATATTATTTTTGGTAGCTGTTTGTTTAAAAATCTTACACGTGTCTAAGATGCTTATGAGATTATGTTGCACTGGAAGTCGGGAGCTTAGTAAGCCTTAACCCCCGTTTTATTTAAAGAGATCGACTGGGTTAGATATTGAGCTACGTGCGTCACAACATCCACTTCCCGCTGACGATGACGTGAAGAATTGATGCTGAAGATCATTGAAAATTTAAGCTGAAAATACTTAGAGTAACTAGAACAAATTGACTCTGGCAAAGATAGATATGATAGATCAGATTACATGTATCATTTCAGTTAAGCTAACGAAATAAATCTTTCTACAAATAGAAAGCCACATAGGTAATCAAATCATAACGATACAAAAAAACTGAGAAGGCTACTACACGAATTCACCGGTGAGTATTATTTATTTATGGTCCATATATTAAATGCTGGAGTCGACACTATAATAAATTGTCAAGCTTTTGACGAGCGTTTCCCAGAAGCGTGGGATGAGAACGTTGTCTTATTTAGGTCGCCTGTGGGTCGCCTATATTCACCGGAAGAGAGAGTACCTATCAGTAAGCCCGGCTATTTACTTTACGTTCGCAAATAACATCATTGGGACATACAAACTAACGATTCATTTCTCTACGGTCCGTGTGTAACTAAATCACACCAAATGCTATCTTTCTTTAGACATCGGTTCTATACTAGACATAAACAATCCGTCACCACCGCTGTTGAGGATGGCAGTTGTGAAATCAAACGACGATCAAGTTTCGTATACTTTGGCAATTCCAGTCGGCTTTCAACTGTTTATTCTTCGGCGCGTTTCACTTTTTCCCATCTTTCTTTAAAGGCGTCTGAGAACTTTTTAATCAGTTAACCTAAATAGGTATTGCGTAAGATTAAAACATAATGCTTATTATATATGTTAACAGCGAGGAGGAGTACGTTGTTTTGCTGGCAGGTACCAATGTATAAAACTAATGCATTTCTCGATTCACACACAAGGTTCAAGCTGCGCTTGCGGCGGTGAAAGTACTGGGTCGCAGCTGTTTCTGGTAATTCGTGTCGAAGCGCACGGACGGAAAACATCTTGAACCTCTTACGTAAAGTGATTCGAAACGTGTATATTTAACATCCGATAAAGTGTGATTTATCTCGCATTTTATGTATATAATCAAAGTCAATCGTACGCTATGACGTGAAGCCTTATTTTGACTGTCAATTGAATGCTTCGAGTGTTCCAAAGATTTAGCCGAGTTTATTCTGTTACACGTTTTATTTAAGTCAGTTTTTAGGGTTCCGTAGCCGAAGCGAACCAAACGGGACCCTATTACTAAGACTTCACTGTCCGTCTGTCTGTCTGTCTGGCTGTCTATCACCAGACTGTATCTCATGAAGCGTGATAGCTAGGCAGTCGAAATTTTCACAGATGTATTTATGTCGCCGCTGTAACAACAAATACTAAATCAGAATAAAATAAATATTTAAGGGAGCTCCCATACAACAAACGTAATTTTATTGCCGTTTTTTGCTCGATATTAATAACGGCAACAGGTAGACGCCTGAAATATTAACAGAATAATGAACAATTAAATTAAAATAAAATAAATATTTAAGGAGGCTCCCATACAACGAACGTGATTTTTTGCCGTTTATTCTCGATCTTTGTGTCTAATGTTGTATAGATAATGGCACGGAACCCTTCCTGCGCGAGTCCGACTCGCACTTGGCCGGTTTTTTTATTCGCAGATTTAAGTATACTCAAATATCTTGTCTGAATGGTTTGCCCCATGCCTCTAGCGACCGCACTGAACAGAGGATGTGAAGATTTTTTACGGCATACAATTAAGACGATTGGAATTTTAAATAAGACTTAAAAATTTAGTGTCTCCGTGTCCGGGAGATGGACATTCGTTTTTCCACATGGGAGGTAGGTAGGTATATTTTCGTGATATTTATATTTATTTATTACAATTCCAATGAAATGGAAAGCGGCCAAGGACATTGCAGCTATCATTTCATATTTCTGCAGCTGTTCAAAAACTCACGATTACGCGATATGAGACGGGATGGCCCCGCCGGCCCACCTTTGCTCTTGCCCTGGAATAATTATCTGGACCTAGACTCAATTAATGTCTCGCAATCTGTGGGCGTCTTTAATTGGCTCTCATCTAGGTTGACGATATTGAATTATTAATGCAGTACCTTGAAGATGAATCTAATTACCTAGTCGGGATAAAAACCTCACATGGATGGTCTATTTTCGTGAGTGGCAGCGGTAGAGCATCATTGTTGCTAAAACCGGACATTGTAACAAGTTACTCGTAGCTCCATCACAATGGAAGGAAACCAACTGAGCAGTGTTAAGCGTCGCGAGCGCGATCAAACCACTATTTTTATACTGTGGAAAAAAATCTGAGAAGCCGATTACATCTTGTTCGCTGTACAAAAGGCAAGGTGCCAGAGTTAGGAACCGGTTTGGGGGATTTTATATTGTAATTTCAACCAAACTATAAAGCGTGTATTCGCAATTTACGAAGAACGTTGTGGACTAAAAGAGGAAGTACCAGTGACTACCAATTCGTAGGGATGTATACTCCCCACAGATCTTTTTGGCGGTAACGTGAACATAGTCACAGATTGTTGCCACATCGCTCACTGTCTTTACAGTGTATGTGTGAGTAATTGAAATAGTGTGATGCGTAGTAAATTACTATTAGTCAATTACTAAAGTAGTCAATTACTCACACATACACTGTAAATATAGTAAGCGATGTGCAAACGATCTGACTTACAGAGTCAGGTCTAAGTGTGCTAACTGTGACGAGTCGATCGTATCGACCGAAGTATATTATCGTTACAACAACCAGCCGCTATGCAGCGCGAGATGACGCTCAATTGGAAGAAGTTGAAATCGTCATTCGATTTCTTCTTATCTGCATCTGGACGGGATGATGCAGTGGACAGAGAGAAGTGTGCGCTACTACTTCTAGCAGTAATACCCACAGGCTCACCCACAGGCTCACCCCAGGTACCTAGGTATTACTGCTAGTGCGGCTCCGGCAGCGCCCCCACCACTACTATCTGGCACAACAGGTTACATAAATAAGTCTGGCAGACGATTCATACCCCCTAAAATATTTCAGTGTACATAAAATTACATAATTAAAACATTATGACATTATAATAAGAGTAGATATTAATATTAAATAATATAAGGTAGCCTAATTTCAGATTAGTTATTTTGGTGGAGGGTAAATACGGTAATTAAAGTAGGGTGCTTAATAAGAAAAACCTACATTATAGATAATTTAGTTTAAGACTGATAGTTTAGAATGATAGTGATAGGGTTATGTGTTCAGTGGCTGTTTATCACTACAGCTTTATTTAGGGTGTGTCTACTTCCGGCCGCAGTGTTCATTTACCTACTTTTATATTATGTTTACAAATAGAACTTATCCTTGATAAGAAAAATGTTGTGGATAGACTTACCATGTAATACATTCTGAGGTACCGTTTCACTGCATCTCCTCCCATCTATCACGTAACTGTAACTCTATCGGGTTGACCGTTTTGACGACTCCAAAGTGTCAAAATATATATGTATTTGATAGTTCGGAGAAGGTTAAATCGGACAACTCCGCAGAGTAGAGGACTTACGTGGTAGCGCCCCTGCTCGACTGTAAGTAGCTTAGCATCCAGTGAGCCCGGATGACCCGGTTTCATCTGGCTGGACGCTGCGACACAATGCACGCTCCGCTCACGGCTCTCATTGTTTAACAACCTCAGACTTTCTTAACCACTCATTTGAGTCCGGATACCGCGAGATAAGAACCGTAATGCCATGTTCACATCGCGGCGACTGCAGCTGGATGAAGCACGGAAGTGAAAGAAGTAAAATTTTCCTGGTATACAAGAAAATTCTATCCAAGCCACCTCCTACCTATGTAGGAGGCTATGTGGCTCCCATGGCACGACGGAAAGACCAGGAGCTCCATTTGAAATTAGACTTTACTAACGAGAATAGCAACATAAACAATAGTTCACTCGCATGCAACCCCATAGGTTAAATATGTGTGTCCTGCCTGTGAGCTTATTCTGATAAGACAAACGTTTACAGCTCTATGGTGGGTAAAGGAAGAAGATTCGTCAGCGCCACAGAACAGAGATGTTCTGTGGTCAGCACCACTGACAACATTACACCTTTTAAAAGCCTCAGTCCATAAGTGCCAAAAAATCACACTGCATGCTCGTGCACTTTCTTGCTTTTGTTTAGTTTGGCACACAAGTTTCTTTATGGCCGTTGAAGATCTACCTTATTGAGTGCGTTAGTCTTAAAGGAGGTTTGTTTTTCCTCACTTTTTTATTGTCACGCAATAAACGATCATGGAAGTATTAAGATAGAGAATATTTTATTAAGCCCTATGATCTAGATACAGTTAGTGACACCCTGAGATAACCTTATTGCTCGAACGGGCACAATATAGGATTTGTACTGATCACAGATCTAGGTAAGGAGTAACCGCATCCCACGGTGACTAGGTTTATGTACATAGGTAGGTAGAGTCGTATTTTTTTAATTACTAACTAAAGCTCTCAAATCTTTATTCAGTAACTTTATTCAATAACTTTATTCAATATCATAAGAAGAACCATAGCAGAAACAACCAGTCAACCAGATCAAAAAACCAGTCCCCAAGGATAAAATTAGGGTAACTTGCAGTATCAACGAATTTAAACATGCTATAATTACAAATACTGTTTGCCTAGTTAATAAGCACTACGTCCGCGCCGACTGACCCACTTGTTGCGGCAAATCGTGCGTAACAATGTGTCTTAGGATTGCGTGAGTACAAATTTAATATATATTCAATTTTATCGACAGACAATATTGACATTCCGAGCATCGACAGTTTCAATACATTGAAATGGGCGAGAAAAAATGTGATGCAACATAAATGTTACAAAAGTAGAGGTAAATCGCAAGAGAATACTTTGTAGGTATAAGTTAATGAAACTACTCGTAGGTCCGCCGTACCAAACTAGTGTTTCACTTGCCCGCAGCAACTTGACAACGTGATGCACTATAGTTAGTGCAGTAACTAGTTTAACGGAACATCAAAAGACCCAAGAGAGAGACGCATTATTTTTGCGCTCTGGTTATCATTTACAATAACGAGGCAACGAAGGCTCGAGTGCCAAGCAAGTACAAAGAGGGTTCTCTACAAGGAGAGTCAAAATTGGAGTGAAATACTTTCATTATTTATGACTCCGTTCATTTCTCACAATCACCTTCATTAATCAACTTCTGCCACTTTCGAGCACTTTCACTGACAAAATTACAGCATTCCGGATTAACTTGGTCTCTCGACCATAAGGCACATTACGGTCTCAAGAGGTGGGTAGCTGCTGAAAATAAGTAGGAAATCTCGAGCGACAGTCACAACAGGGTAATATTGCAGTTTCGCGCACAAGGTGAATAGATAACAATTCCATAAATGCCGAATGGAATGAGTTGATAAAGAGGAGCGGGTGCCCCTGCCCGTGGCGGCCCTAGAGCTCAGCGTCCTTGGCCTATTTACCTCAGTAAATAGGTCGAGAGGTGGCGCTCAGTGCACAGCACTTGCGACACCCATCGATAACGGCAATTAATATATCTGTGCCCAGATACGAATCGCCCTTGGTCCAGTTAGTGATTACGCTACAATTTCGTGCTCTACCTATGTTAGTATTGAAAACACTATCGCCTAAGCCAATACTTACTTAACTTGCCAATGCCGATAAGTTTCGATTTGCAATCTATACATAGATAAAAGTGTTTGATTACAACAGTTTGAAAACAATCGCTGCTAATCTCTTGCACATAATTAGGTAAGTACGAAAATTCGTCTTTAGCAAAGTGCAAATAAAAAAAAGTGGTAAGTTAAAGCTCGATTGAATCTTGCAACAAGTTTACTTGGCTGCAAATAAACAGGAATAGAGCTTTATTTTACAGCCGAGTGAAAGTCTTTTGGTGTTTTGGATTGACAAAGCATCACAGTCAGTGATCGTTTTGAATCTGTCTTGATTTCCACGCAATCTGTCAAAGGCTAACAATAGGAATAGTTTGGAACAGTTGAAGAGCTTTCGGTAGAGTCAAATGTTAGAGGTCAACAAAATAAAAGGTCGAGATCTACGAATCCATAATACGTCACTGGTCGAGATCCACAAAATCACTTTCTCTATGTCAGTACCTGATACGTAATACAGTACCCAACTGAATTAATTTATGTAACAGGATTGGAGAACTTGCACAAAAAATGTGCAGAATTCTAAAGGACCCGGTAACAATGGTTTTTAATTCTACTTTTCAAGGCCATAATCTAACAGATTAATATAATTGGAGGCTATGTTAAAAGACAAATAAACGTGGTTAATTTATTCTCTTTTTCACAATATGACCTGTCAAAAAGTCGTTCTTGTCACGTGGTACAAAAAAGTGCCATCCAAAAAAACCGGGCTCATACTATGATGTCACAACTTGCACGTAATCAGAAATCAGGAATCAAAAATTTATTTCTACGTAAAGAATTTACATTCTGTTTGCTGAATGTCAATGTACTATGTTACTATATTAGCCGCTGCCTTCGGGCCGTATTTGTAGTGGAGAACACATTATAATGTATGGAGCGTTTATCAATTTCGAGTTTTCTCGTAAATTAAGGGTTTTATGCATATCTACACCCTTTTTAGAAAACGTTTAGAATTTAATAAAAAAAAACGAAATCTAAAATGTTTTGTCGAAAGCATAAAGTAATAAGCATTAAAATAAACAAGCATATTTCATTTAAATCAGCTTGTGTCTCGATGTAAACAAACCGTTAATAGAAATCGTTAATACGGAAAGCAGTAATCAAGTCGCTTGCCCATCCTAGACAAAAGCAGTTGCCCAAAATTTCTCTAAGCTTAAAGGTACTCTACCTTACTTAGAATAGGTACCTACGGATATTTTAATTTTGTAGAGCATATTCCAAGTCAATGTTCCAAGTGTCGCGAATTGATTTACCGCTGTTTGCGTGTAATTATTCGGCCGCGGAAAGCAAGATACATTTATAATGTTTCGTCAAACAAGAACGGATTTACGCGCCTGTTTGTTTATTTGCGTGCAATTCTCGTGGCAAAATCACAGCGGTTCGTTTGTCTAAAAAGGTACTAAAAGTTGTTGAATCATTGACTTTGAGCTCTCTACTTTGAGTTTATATTATGACGGGGAGGTAAGTAATAGAGCGTTGAAGAAACTCGTAAAACGAACAGTGAGGCTTCCGCTAATGTTACAATGTACTGTAACTGTATAGATACTCTAGTGTTGCAGCCATCTCCCAAATTATCGTATGAAAGTTTAAATTAGTTTCTTAACTCCAGTTTCACGTATGATATTTCTTTTAACTGGCTGCTAACAGAAGTTGTCAGATGTTTTTATGCTTAAGAGGCAATCGACAACATTAAATATTGTGAACTTATAAGAAACCTGGGGTTGCTGAGGAAATCTACGTGTCTAGTGTCTTCATCGGTATAATGGCATAACATTTAGCTCACGTTAGTTCTTAATAATTAATTAAGTAATTCCTGAAATCTATATAAGAAAACCTCAAGTTTAGTTCCTACCAACAGAAAAAATAACAGTACATACATACATAAACTCACGCCTGTATCACAGAGGGGTAGGCAGAGACCTACAACAAAATAAGAATGAATGTAAACAATCACAAAATAAACAGCGGACTATATTTTTTCGTTTTCTTTTAGTTATGTATCATTATGAAAGCGAGAAATTCATGTAAACAAACATTGCAACCGCACCATCAAGCACGCGCGATGCTACAAAGGATGCACCCGTTGTCCGGTAAGCAAACCTTGGCTAGCACTCACCGATTGTCTTCAGGATCTGCAGATCATCGAGCTCATACTCCTTCTCCTCTTCAGAGTATTCGGACTCGGTGGTGGTGGAGTCCTGTTCTTCGGTGGAGGACGTCAACGACAGAGACCGCACGTCCGAACTCAACTCCGAACTACAGTCCCTGACCAACTTCGCACTCGCCATCATCTTCATAGAGTCCGCGTCGGCAATTCGCAAGGGAAACGACCGCGAGGGCGCCAAAATGAGCACTGAAGTTTACTGAACAACCATACTGTAACTGCTTGACTAATTCCAATATTCGTTCCGCGCTCTACCGCGAAATTGATAATTGACGGTGTGCGAAACCTCAAAAGTTTTGGGGTCAGTATGTCTTTTTCATTATTTACTTTGGTGCAGAGCGCGAGTTTTGACGGACGCGATTATTTAAGTTATCGAGTCGTTTTGCCGCGAGCGTCAGGAGGCGCAAGGCACGTGCTCTCTCCGCCGCGGTGTCTAACGCACTGAACTCTGTAGTATGGTTTTGAAGCCCGTACGAATCGGCTCGGAAACCAACTCGTTTATTTCACGACAGGGCGGCGCGAAAGGAGCAATCTCCTCCGCTTATCACTCCACCTTTAGTTTATGCAATTTTCATGAGTTCTGAAATTAATTTTCTGATGGAAAAACTCGTGTCATAAAAAAACCTTTTATTATCACAAACAAGATTACACATGGTAGTCGTAATACTCGAACGTACTTTATATTAGGTAGGTATATATTAAGTTTTTAAGCTTAGTTCGAACCTCTTAAATGCATCAGGATAATATTGTGACCGTTGGATTTTTTTTCTAAATCAAAGCCTCTGATCTGTTATTAGTGTCTCTAGGACGAAACATGAAAAATTTCGATAATAACCTTCTTTCGCAGTCAGGTAAAAATCAACAAAATACTATAACAAGCTAAGGTTGAGCCTGAGCTACATCTAAAATCTACTATATAGTATACCCATGCTAACTAGCTTCATGTAAATTAGTAAAACCAGTTGAATTACGTAGGCACCTATCTACTAAACAATAAATAACAATGTGATACAGTTTTCCATAATATACACATTTACATGAAACTTTACTTTCCTATTTAAAGCCAATAAGTAAGATTATCAAAACAACACTGTACTTAGAAAGTCGCATCAAAACTACATATACAAAATAAAAATATTACTCCGTGTAATTAAATCTCTACATTTCTCTTTTTATCTTCATTTATACAAACTATTTGTGCACAATACTAAGGGCCGGTTTCTGAATTGAGAATTTCACTAAGTAAATACTTAAGTAACGTTCTGTCACGCTCTTTTCTGAGAAATTCGAAGAGACAGCACTACAGTTAACTATTTACTTAGCGAAATTCTCAATTATTCAGAAACTGGCCATAACTCTTTCAACCTCTTCTTAAGGAATTGTCTTATTGCCTTGCATTCGCTAAGCGCGTGTAACGCTCAATGGCTTAAATAAATACGCTTTCTAAATAAGTATCACTGTATGACGACTTTTCGCGATGATCATCGAGTAATTATCTCAAATACTCTTTTACAACCATATAAGCCGATGCTCTTTTTGTTGAATTCCATTCGAGTCGATTTCACCATAACCGAATTCAATGAAAATGTGCACTCAGACGGTTTAGTGCCTGGGACATATTTTAAGATGCCTCGCCCGTACCTATACCATCATCTATGCCTATCTATAGCCGTTTCTATCTTGGCTATGACAGCAAAAATTTCAGCGTTCTTCCATACAACTTAAGGGGCATTATTTGTCCATTAATTACGTGATAAAGCGATGGGGTCCGGCAGAATCCAACCTATCTCATTCAGGAGGAGCGGGTGTCAATTAAAATCCCACGTCAACTTTTTAATTCATCCTTGTATGAATTAAAAATTCTAAAAAACTCCTTATAAATTATTATAGTATATTGTGTTTTTGTCACTGTTTCATCGAAAAAATATGGAGGAAAACTCACGCGAAGGGGAGGAGGACTATCTGTCTACATCTCAATAAATATTGCCAAGGAGGATAGGGTCCGTGTGGAAAAAAAATTACGTAATTTAAGGACTCAAACGACTCCTTGCATCAGACATGAATATAGTATCAGTACAGCACTATCAGTGTATGCTTATAATATATCGACGACGGATTAAATATAGCAAATTGCCATTCCTCTTTTTGACGTAACGATGCTATCGAAGTTTGCCATCGTAACGAAAAGATTTGCCAATCGATAGCAATGACAGCGCAGATGCAAATCGGCGATTTTTTTTGTATCTGGGCCTAGAGTATAATAAACGCATCGTTATTCGATGGAGTGTTATTAGCACAATGGCTGTTATTTGACGCTATTTCGTAGTCTATTAAGCGATCGCATTACAATGACATTTCAAAGGTACAACCCGCGCAAACGAAGTAGGCATGTCTCGGGAAGGACATCTAATCAGTCGAGGTGCCGAGAAAAGTTGCACTGGTTATACCATTGAAATGAATTTACCAAATGAAATGAAATGAAGTTACTACACTACCAATAGCGTCAATGTAGCACCCATTACCGCACTAATACCACTCTATTCAACAACTATGCGTATAACATCCTTAGTCCTGACCTTGAAAATGACAATGGAAAACCTTTGCTATTTTTAAGGTGAGGACTTAGGAGGTTGATAGACTCGCCCGCATAGTGTTATCGTTATGGTCACTTCGGCTCGGGGAACATATTGCGCGTGCTCGCCGACAAGATGAAGAGGAGTCCAGAGTGCGTGCCGACCGCCAGCTTCGTCTGGAAGTTGGGGTGCTGGCAGAAGCCCATGGCGGTGACGTCCGACAGGGGGAAGCGCTCCGGCCGGGACTCGTTCATGTTGGACCAGCGCTGGGGGCAAAGGCGCTCGTCAGTGTCAGAGGTCAGAGGATTAATTCTAGGGTCGACGGACAAAAGCACAAGTACATGAGTGAAATTGTCATTAAATTATTGTTCCATACATTTTTTTATGTAGCCTATATACGTCCCACTATAGGGCACAGGCCTACTCTCAGAGAGAGAGAGAGAGAGAGAGAGAGAGAGAGAGAGAGAGAGAGAGAGAGAGAGAGAGAGAGAGAGAGAGAGAGAGAGGGGAGAGAGGGGGAGAGAGGGAGAGAGAGTACGGGCTTAATCACCATGCGTGCCCACCGCGGATTGGCAATTTCAAGCTGAGGCGTATGAACACCTGACACCCAGGTTTCCTTCACGGTTAGAGAGTGGTATTGCTGCTATAACTTCACAAATATACGTAACTTAGAGTCAATGGTACATGCCAGGACTCGAACCCACTACCTCCCGAAGGAGAAGCCGGCTTTCGATCTACCGCTCCGCTAATACAACATATGTAATTAAAATGGTAGCTTGCTTATTTTTTTGTAAGTAACATGTATGTTCAATTCATTGTTTCATGAGAGATCTCCATTAATATAATCTTATATATATAAAAATCAATTGCTGTTCGTTAGTCTCACTAAAACTCGAGAACGGCTGAACGGATTTATCTTATCTTAGTCTTGAAATGTTCGTGGAGGTCTAGGGAAGGTTTAAAAGGCGAGAAAAAATTGAATAATTTCCGGGAAAACCCTAAAAACAGCCCTTTTCTAATTCCCATACAAACGTTTTCTGTGGCGTTACGAAGTTCGCCGGGACAGCTAGTCCGTTAATAAAGATAAAAAAAAAGTTATTCAGTAATTTTATAAGTTTTTTTTTTCACTGCCTTAAAAAATTTCTGTTTTGCGCTTATATGCTTTAGTGCGCCGACCCTCGAATTATGGTTCTGTACTCTTAAGGTGGGAAAGGGAATCGATCCCTTTTAACATGCCTGCGACATCTGTCTGATCCAATACAATGACGATCTAGCATACTGGAACCGTCCACCAATGACATAATTTGGCATTGTGGCGACCTATCCGCCACCCGTGCCACGGATGCCTGGCTCGAGTAACGGACGCAGCGCATTACATTGTGTGCAAGATATGGCAACCGTAGTCAACAGACAGAAAGATTCCTCTCGGTTTTGCGAAGTCTTCTAAATAAAATCCATTGTGAATCATCTCCGTCTTTGGTTTTCCCAACACCAACCAGAACAGCCTCTAATCTAATGTAATGTATCTAACCAGCCCTTGAATAGAGCGCACTGTTGGCCGTAGGCCTTTCTTTTTTTACGCCAACCCATCCAGGCCAGCCATCCATCTTTTGCCAGTCTCTTACACAGTTTGCCAGCCGTCTTGTGTTGTTGTGTGTCCAAAGGACTGGCTAGGTCTGCTCACGGCCCGTTGACCTGTTCTTGGCCACAACTTCGTGGCTGCCTGAGTCCACCACCCGTCTCCCCGCCTAACTAAATGCCGGATGGGTTGTCCTCAAGAAGCTAGACGATGTTTTTAGAGCCAAAATCTCGCACGGTCACTTCACCACTGAATAGCTTACCGCCCTATGGTTCGTAATCAAAGTCAGCTGCAACCCGTACGCGGCGGCCGCCTTCTCGTACGTGAGCGGTTCCAGTTTCATCTCGAACTCGTTGTTCTCTTTTTCGTTCCTCTTATTCCCGGACAGAGGCATCATCTCGATGAGTGCTAGTTTCTGTGACAGAGAAGAAAGAATTAACAAGTCGAAGTAAACTTGTATTACAAAATTTGGGTTAGCGGCGCTAGCGCAACGGTGGAAAGCTTCAGACGAGCGATTGACGTGACAGTAGGTACATGTTTTACTAAAAAAGACGAATCAAAACCGCTACCCAGTATCCAGAAATACTGTACGAACTAGGTATTCCAGAGCGTAATCAACAGTAACTTCTTGATTTTGCACCATGAAAATGGTATGGAATGTCACCTCTAGTTCGTAGTTGGTACATAGTACGTTAGCCCCCTGCGTTATCTTCGCTTCAGTGGTTTGGCCTCACTGAGAAGCGCCGGAGTGTTTACATACCTTGCGCGGCAGCGGCGGGTACGTGCCGACCTCCAGGGGTTCGAACACACTGAGAAGGAGGACCCGGGTGTTTACATACCTCGCGCGGCGTGTCCTGCAGCGGACCTTCAGTGGTTCGACCTCACTGAGATGGAGGAGCGGGCAGGTAGGTACAATTTTACATGGCTGTGCTCCGCACGCACGTATCAGCAGCATCGGGTACATGCCGACCTTGAGTGGTTAGGCCAAAGTGAGACGGAGGGCGCGAGTGTTTACATACCTTGCGCGGTGTGTCCCGCAGCAGGCGGTGCGGCAGCGATGCGCGCAGCAGCGGCGGGTACGTGCCGACCAGCAGACCGCTGCACGCGCTCACGGCCGCTAGCCGCGGCGCGCCCGCCCGCCCCCGGAACCCGCTCCACTCCACCTCCGACATCACTGCAAGGGAGCGGTGGTGTTCACACGAGCGCCCCGTAAGCACGTCAACCTTTACAGTTTGACGTGAAACAATTCGATAGTAGGGGGTCACTTACTAAAACCGCTTGCAACGAAAACATGACGCCTCGGCAAATGCTGTTACTTTGTTACTACGTGTCGTGTGCAATTCTTATATTGAGTAGAGCAAAGTAGCCATTACTCAGATCCTCTACACTCATGCCGCTAAACAGTACCAGAGCCGCGTAATACATTGAGATTAAAATCAACGCTTACGTATAGACGTTTCACGTTGAACCAACGGCTGAGTAACCCGACACCCGTAGCATTTATTTGCAACTTTGCAACTAAAGTAAGTGACTTCACTCGTAACTGAGTAGAATGCACGAATGAAACGGTTGTGCTGTTGACTGTACGTCGGGGAGATCGCTCGAAAAGCACTGTCGAATTATTTAATTCGTTAGCGTGAAATCCGAAGTAAACGTGTGTCAAATATACAACTAAGGAATTTTTGTGCTTGATGGCACTAAAAGCACGGAGGGCACGGCTGGAAGAGCGTGACAAGTAACGAGGATACCGAGCGGCTCGTGGCCCACGGTGACCACGGAGAGCCACAGCGGCTGGTAGAGGGTGACAAGCAAGGAGCATACCGAGCGGCTCGTGGCCCTCACAGCAACTCAGCAGCTGTCTCAGAAACTACCTCATAGAGCTTTATTTACGCTGTTTAAAGTGCAGCCGAAGTTTCTTTACGCTGTTACATACTCTAAGGCAGCTACTCAGTGTTTGCATAAGAATCTCTGTAACTGTCAGTAACCTACTTTCATATTTGAGTAGAAAGTTTTTTTTCGTAGAAAAGAAATAGGGCAAGATTTCTCTATTTCATAGCTAAATACCTGGAACTTAAAAATAAAAAATCTCTTGACAATACATAACTGTGACTGGATTTTAAACATATTAATAGGATGGTACATGTCGAAGAGCAAGGAGCATACCGAGCGGCTCGTGGCCCACGGTGAGCACGGAGGGCCACAGCGGCTGGTAGAGGGTGACAAGCAAGGAGCATACCGAGCGGCTCGTGGCCTACGGTGAGCACGGAGGGCCACAGCGGCTGGTAGAGGGTGACAAGCAAGGAGCATACCGAGCGGCTCGTGGCCCACGGTGAGCACGGAGGGCCACAGCGGCTGGTAGAGGGTGACAAGCAAGGAGCATACCGAGCGGCTCGTGGCCCACGGTGAGCACGGAGGGCCACAGCGGCTGATAGAGGGTGACAAGCAAATAGCATACCGAGCGGCTCGTGGCCCATGGTGAGCACGGAGGGCCACAGCGGCTGGAAGAGTGCGCCGGCGCACGCGGCGCGCAGGGCGGTGCGTGCGAGCGTGGCGCCCCGCTCCGCCCACATGCTCAGCCCCGTGCACGACGCCGCGCACGCCAGCCCCGCGCCCGGCACCGCTTCTGTGCTCGGGAACAGGTCCACACCTGCAACAAATGAGCAATATCCTAAATATTGACAATAGTTATACGGCATTTTAAAAGTCAGTAAATATAATGTCACAATTATAAATTAATAATATTCACTGATTTCTTATATTTTTGTGAATAAGTGTGTTACTAATTCGACCTTCTAACGTTCGTTTGACACGTGAATGGAAGTGTTTTTAATATTTTTGAATAAGAAACGCCAAGATATGGACATCTCGGTATTCCGTAAAAAAACAATATATTTTACGTTTGCATAAATTAGGAGCTTTTTCAGTTTTGTTTATTAAGGCTCCGTACACAAAACCGCGAATCGGCGCGATGCGAATTCGCAACGCAGAAAACTGCGACACGAATTGCTGCGATGCAATTTCGTGCGGCAAGGCTCTCTTGCACGATTCGGGTGACCATTCCTTCGACGACCGTCAACAATACTGAACGTATTTTGTAAAGTAGGTCTTGACATGGATCGTAAAAAGAAGTGCTCACTTCTGTTATTGTTAAGAAGATACAGAAAAAAGAAACAAAGAAGATTTTGGGTTCATCCATTTATTACTATTATGAACGCCGATGCGAATCAATTCGCAAGTTCTTGCGATGCGTCGCGCGAGCTCGCAGATTTTTACGACGCGACGTCGCATCGCAGTTTTGTGTACGGGCCCTTAAATAATTCTTGTAATGAGTCATGGTATCACTAGCAACTGACAACTCGTAGGATCTCACTTGATGACGTACTGCCGTGCACTTCACTTCCGGTTTCGCACACTTGAGTTCCTTTTTTTCGCTTTAAAAATTAATTAAACCTGCCCCAATCGAAATGTTCAGCCTAGGGTCTCAAAACTACCAATTTTCTCGTAAAAAATATAAAAAACGTTATTTTTAGGGCAATACCCATTGTTTCAATCGTTCAGTCGACCTGTATTCGTCCGCACATAGGTAGTATGTAGGGCGCCGGTGCCGCCTTTTGCGTTACGCGTTTTGAGGCGCCGACAGAAATTGACAATGGAGAACTTGCAAACAGTAAGAGGGTGAAATACCATAGAAAAACTTAGAAAAAAATAAAACCAGTAACATACATATATTTTTAATGCTTCAAATCAAGTTGCTTCAAAAATCAAAGTACTTACAGTTAGGGCTCCCCACTTTCTTTCTGCCGTCGGCAGATAATTGTTAATTATTTAGGTAAGTCAACATTTTTAACATCACTTTTAGATTCTCTGTTATGAAACAAAATTCCTCTAAAATCCTCAGAGGCAATTTAAATACAGAAGCAGACTATATACGTCCCACTGTAGGGCACAGGCCTTCTCTCAGAGAGAGAGTATGGGCTTAATCGCCTCGCGTGCCCACCGCGGATCGGCGATTTCAAGTGCTGAGGTATGTGAATAGCTAAGACACTCAGGTTTCCTCACGATGTTTTCCTTCACAATTAGCGAGTGGTATTGCTACTACAACTTCACAAATGTACATAACTTAGAAAACTAAGTCAGAGGTCCAGCCCGCACTGGGCATCGAACCTGGGTCTCTCGCTTCCGAGTCCAATGTTCTACCCACTAGGCTACCACCGCAATTTAAATAATCTGTGGTTACGTCTTTCCCTTTACGTCTTTGGTGGGAGAAATCATAGTATTTCGCAGATTCCTGTTACAGGTACTTCTTTACTTAAAAGGAAGTTCTTGTCCGATTACGTCATTGTAAAACCATTAAAAAATGCACATGAACTCACCTACTAAACAGGTACTCTGAGCCCTCTCGTCATGGTAGGGGTACAGGATCCACACGCCGTCTTCTTCGCTCTGGCCGAGCGGTGAGCCTCCATTCAGATTGTAGAAGGCCACCGACCCGTCCGAATAACCTGCGGCGATCGTGGCGTGCCCCTTTTGCTGTGAAGAAAAAAAGAGGTTCACATCTCCGTGGCAAGTGACAACAGTCAACATACTGTGTCAAAACAAATGACATCAGATCCAATGAGTAACAATAGTTTAGGATTTGGTGCGCGTAATATAGGAACAGATTGGTATTGTAAAAAGAATAAGATGTAGTTTTCACTAGATTTGCTGATATTACGTTGCTAATTAATTTTACTTGACTTAACGATATCCGAAGGGGGCGTTGGAACCCATAGTATCTACCTAGTTTGGTTTCTAACGTGATAAATAAATTACGTATACTTAACATCTAAGTCAACTTGTTAATTAGTAATTGCTTTACATGTATGCCGATGTTTATTTCTCAATACATATCTTTATTGTTATATAAAATGATCACTTTTTTGATTAAGTTAAGTAAGTGTAAGTTTTTTATCATTCTTTCACGCTGTTTTATGCTTAGGACCATACTTCTAGTTTACTTCTCTTAAAATTTTTAATGATTAACTTTTGATAAATCTGCCTGATTGAGACTAAAAAAAAATTACGGACATTTTAGATACTTATGTTTTAATTTTCATATCTTAATTTTTGATAAGGAAATATAGATTGGGAATTCGTAATTTTTATTTGTAATTTTTATTTTTATTTTCAATGTCAAAAAGTAGGCATAGGACAATAAAATCATGTCGAAAATGTCCGTGATTTAATTTTCTTGTTCGCTCAGACAAGTTTAGATATTTTAAAAGTATACACATTATTTTACAATGAGAAGCAAACAGCAAAGCGAGAGAAACAAGCTTGAAGCAGGGTCTTCATAATGACTAAATAATAACACTACCAAGGACGATGCTGATCACGATGTATTGACAATTTTTTACAATATTTATGGAGACTTCACAAGTAATTTAACTCACCGAAGACCATTTGATCGTGGTGCACTGGAATTGTTTCTGATCGTCAAATCTCAACTCGACAACGGGTTTCAATTTGTAGATCACATTATCCCTGTAAAATAAATCTTCGTATCACATAACGCTGGATGTGCTTGCCACAAGATTTATACGGAATGAAAAAGGTTCAGACAATGTTTAAGGGTTTTTTCTTATTTACCAACATAAACAACTTTATTAAAAAACGGAGAGATAAGCTTGTTACAGTAGGTAGTTAATATGTAAGTTTATTATGAGACAGATAGTTTCTAGCTTATAGGAGAGGCAGTCACGCAACCTATCGTAGTCTGAACGCACCTATTCGTACAATTCACAGCTTAGCATCTCAAGCACAATGAGAATCGCAACCCTCCTAGAGGACCTTCTGAACCGCTCAGTACTATGTCTAACAGCTCACCTCTCTGGCAAGGTCGAAGGATAAGGCACGGGGAAGATGTACGCCGCGCCATCAGAGCAGGCCACGGCCAGGAGGC
The DNA here is from genome assembly GCA_947310995.1 of Yponomeuta cagnagella. Taxonomy (NCBI): domain Eukaryota; kingdom Metazoa; phylum Arthropoda; class Insecta; order Lepidoptera; family Yponomeutidae; genus Yponomeuta; species Yponomeuta cagnagella. Next base: position 14,336,312 of record OX371271.1, on the reverse strand, counting down.
CGAGCCTCGCTTGGCCTGCCACGGGGGGGAGAGTGTCCCGCGCGCCGGACGGACACCAGTCCATCGCCCACACCGCGCCGCAGTCGTGGGCGATGCCGAGCGCGAAATGCGGTAAAGTCCTGTGGACGACGACGAGCCAGGTCAGTTTTAGTCGTCAGGGAACGGAAGGGATTGGCGTGACTCCAGTTAAGGGCGGGATGGATAGAAGGCCGGCCTAAAAACTTTATGTACTTTTTAAAACTCATGTGGTAGCACATAGAAACACAGTAGAACACCTATAAGGTGGAAAACACACTGCAACGCACTACAGAGCAATATGCAGGGCTGCGGTAGACAAGAACAAAGTTTCCTAAGTAATGTCCTTTCATATTTTGTGTGCAATAAAGTATTATGAAAATTGTATGAAAAAACACAGGGCGGGGGATGCGGGGCTGCGTTGCTTAAGGCCGCTTGACATCTGTCTCACATCTGACATCTGTCTCGCTCGCACATTTAAACATTGTCATACATACATACATAAACTCACGCCTGTATCCGAGAGGGGCAAGCAAAGACCAGGGACTGCCACTTGCCACGATTCTGACACTGTCGACAATTTTAAAATAATGAGCGTACTTTTGATCAAATTAGTCTGAGGCGATGCTAGAAAGTACACTCAGGGACATATTATTTTAGATATATTTTTGACATCCTATAGTTTTTGATAAAAATAATTGTCCACCGAAACTAAGAACTTCTTACCGCACGTTTCAAAAACTAAATGTACGAATATTAAAGCGTGTCAAAAGTGTGGTGTAAAGTTATCATCGAGCGGTCCTTTATAACAAGTGAACTCACACATCAAACTCTCCAAAGTCCCATATCTGCAGCAGCCCCTCGTACTTGTAGGTCCGGTCGAAGTTAAGGCGCGGCATATCTGGACCCTGTGAGCACGCCACGGCTAGGAAATTGCCGGTCAAGTCCTCGCCGGCGGGGTGGTGGCGCGGGGGCGCCCAGGACATGCATTGGGGCACTGCGCCGACGAAGAACGTTACAACTGAAACGAGACAAGGTTTTTACATAAACTTACGCCTGTATCCCGGATCGCTAGACAGAGACCCAGTTTTGCCATTGGTCACGATCTTGACAAACCTTGGTTTTACTTCATCAATTAATTTTAAAGGTTTTTTTTACAAACGGCATTATTTACAAGTGACCAAAACAAATCGAAACCCGCCGGGTGCGTTAGATTTCCGCTTAGGGTCCCGAAGTGAATGCAAAAAAATCAATTTTTAGGGTTCCGTAGGTAACAAGGACACTTCAACACAACAAGTCGCACTTGGCTGGTTTTGTTAATCTTATCGCTAGGTACCGTTTTCAAATCTGGCTTCGAATCTTTTGAAAGTATTCCATCCGTCTTCATTCCTCAATTTGCAGGATTCTTCTAATTGCGGCAAGTACGGCTTTATAAGAGAATCCGGTATCATCTCGCAATTAGGAATCCAATCCGTGAATAGGCGGTCCGAAGTAAAGTGTAGATCACAACTGCAAAAGAGTTAAGAAGATTTAATTTGGCATTACTGGTCGTGTGTCTTTGAATTTACCAGAACGTTTGTGAAAATCATCACAATAAGATGATAAAAAAAAATCACAAACAGTGCACACCATCGTTCGCCAGTCCCAACGCATCGATTCCGAATCAAGCTTGAAACTACTTTCGAAGTTTTGCGTTAGGTAAAAGCAACAACAAAAAAAGAAAATTCACTAAAAGGTTATGAAACTCAATTACAGAGGTTTCTTTTTGCAGCTAAGACTAGCGTAGGTATTGCTCAGGAAAATACTTACAAATCTTTATAGCCTCTCTTCAAATACTTCTTGACGTCTCGAACTTTGAATGGCACTTCCGATAGCTTTGCTCTATCTAAAATATAAAAAAAAAAACATAAAATGAGCATACTAAGTAGCATGCTCGACAAAAATCTGTCTTAGCTAGAAGTTATTTCTAAAGAAAAAAACGCTTAAAGGTTACAACAAAATCTGTATCGCCGTTATGTGTACTGTAACGATACCTTTGTACTTAGCTGGCCGGTGCAGCCGTCTAGTTCCCTCCGGCCACTTTCGACATGTTTGATTTTGGATGAAAGGAAATTGTTACTTTGTTTTGGGGGTCAGTCGAAACCTAGCTAGGAATCAGATAGGACGTTAAAATAGTACATACCCTATGTAACCATAGGCTGCTATCTTCGTGAACATGTTGAGATAAAAGATATGTTGTATTGCTTTCTACCACGGGAGCATGTTAAATTTTCAAAAGCGATTTATTGTTATGACGAATTGCCAAACTAACTTAATCTCAATAAACCTCAAGTTTTTAGCTGCCAAAGGATTACGCGTGCACAAGCCCTGCAAGGGGAGGAGTGGATGCATAACATGAGATGCGACACTTCGCGTTAACCTTCACGGCCCTCGAGAGGTTACAGGAATATTACTTTACTGATCGTTTTTGCAGTGTTTCTATTTTCTCAATCACGTAATAGTGATTTTTAGAACCTTTAACCGAAAACCAAAGGCCAAAAACCTTGGACAGCACTAACGCAAAAAACGGCCATTTTCGGCGTAAATTCTGTCTACTTCCAGGTTTTTGATTCTAGGTTTAAATTAAAAATCACAATTTCTCAAACACACTTGGAAATTTGAGCATTATTTTAACAACCTTCTTCTAGATAAATCGAAATTGCTGTGCTGGGCAAATACAGGCGAACAGTGGCCGGCAAAAGTTGTATGAAAATCCATTATGTGGTGTTTTAGCGGCCAAATAAATTAAATAGTAAACTCATATCTGTCGTGTAATTTAAAAATGGAACGATGTTTTACTCCGAATGGCAACCAAGGAGGTAACTTAACAAATGTTTTATTTAAATTTCGAACTGGCTTGCAAATAGAAAGCTGTTTATTGAAAATAAAAACAAATGAATGAGTTAGTTAGACCTGAGATATCTGCGCTTAGCCTGATTGATGGGCCATTGTACGTAGCAAAGCTGTGAGTTTACTCCAGTCAGCCTGCAGTGCTCTAATGTCACTGCAGGCCTCCGAAGGGGTCCCAGCTTCCCAATGTTGGCGGTCTGTTGCTTTTCCACGCCTTCACAGTAAATGGTCACGTGAGCGAGTGTTTCCTCTTCTTTGAGGCATCCCCAGCAAAGCGGGCTGTCGGTTAGTCCCATGTTGTGGAAATGTCTATTCATAAGCAGCCTGTAGTCCACTGTAGGGCACAGGCCTTCTCTCAGAGAGGGAGTATGGGCTTAATCACCACGCGTGCCAACCGCGGATTGGCGATTTCAAGCGCTGAGGTATGTGAATAGCTCAGACACCCAGGTTTCCTCACGATGTTTTCCTTCACCGTTAGCGAGTGGTATTGCTACTATAACTTCACAAATGTACATAACTTAGAAAGAAAAGTCATAGGTACATGCCCGCACTGGGAATCGAACCTGGGTCTCCCGCTTCAGAGTCCAATGTTCAACCCACTAGGCTACCACCGCTTCCACTAGGCTACCACCGCATGTCTATTCAGTGAGCATAAATGAATGAATAAACACTTTAACGCGGGAAAAAGTATTGTTTCCGTTTCCCTACCTTTAACCTGTCCTTCAAAAACTGACAGTGGCATAGATACAAACCGCCTTTTTTGAAGGACAGGATAAAGGCGTAGCCCTTTATCCTGTCCTTCAAAAACTTTACACTGGCGTAGGCGCAGAGCCATAAACAACAAAAAAATATATATTGTTCGTTGTTCGTCATTGATTTTGAAAAGTAATGGTATTTTCAAATAAAAAGTTCTGCCTGGGTATTACTTCGTTTTAATTTCCGCGCATTATTTGAGAAAAGTACTATACAATCCTTGACCAAATCTAGACATTGATGGACTTTCGTATGTGTGCCTCGGCTTCGCCTTAAGTCTTCAGTACATACTTACATTCCGCAGTTTTCTTCCGCTTAGAACACGGCCTCTCGTCGGTCTCCCCCAGCTCCTCGTCGGATACATCCGAGTCGACGACAGAGTCAGCGCTCTCGTCCTCGGACTTGAGTTGGACGGACTCGTCCGAATCGCTGAAGTCGCCCCCGCACTTGTGCGAATCCAACTCGAGTAGGCTGTCCGCGCCGAAGTCGCATTTACGGCACTGATGAAGGAACTGTAAGCATCGGGCATTCACTTCAATGGGCATTGTCTTATAAAAAAGCTATTTTTTTAGAAAGTCGGTAGTTTTGATAATCCTGGGCCGAATATTTTGATTATGGCTACTTTGCTTTGATGAATTTTTAAAGCGAAAAAATCAGTCTGAATAGAATGTAGAAGTTAAATTTTTTAAGACAATATCTCGGTATTCTGTGTCAGAGGTCTTAGCGCTTCGTATGAAAATAGTAGATTGTTATACAAGGGTGGAAAGGAATCAATTCCCATACGAGGTATTTAGACTATAGTCCGATGACTTTCACCTGTGTTAAACACTCTACTTTTCATTTCGAATATAAGGAAAGTAAAAAAATTATTTACTTTCTATTTTGCTCGCCACTTCATAGACTCATTGTATGTATTTAAGTACCTTTCCTTTGAAATTTCTGGCAAAAGATGTTCGATTACTGTATGTGCCTCGTCTTTAACTGAATCTGGGGTCAAGATTTCAGAATCGCTTGAACTCATTTTTAATCAAATATTAGTCTTTAGAATCGAGATTTCGAGTTTCGGTACAGCTTACTCTTTTTTAAATTTTAAAGATGGGACACACACATCGCGTCACCGCCCTAGGCCGTCCCGCTTACTAGTTATTTTTTTTTAATATTCACACTGGCTGTTTTACACTCACCAGACCGCAGCATTTTTTTTTTCAATTTTTTTTTATGTAAAATTTATCGTAGCCGACTATCTAACCAAATTTAATTCTATTTTTAAAATTCATTCCCTCCCTAGAGAGGGAATCAATTAGGTACTATGAGTCTTTCCCGACCAAGGGTGGGAAGCAGCGTCTTCGACCCGCTACTCGGATCAAACAAACACTACTTTCCGAGTATGAGAAATGAAAAATATTTTTATTTCATTCACGTGTGAAAGGAACGTCATTCACAAAAATACAAAAAAAATCTGTAAATATTATTAATTTATGATTGTAGCATTATATTTACTGACCTTATACCTTTAAAATGCCGTACCATTCGTAAATATTTAGCACAATGCCCATTCTTTTTTGTGGCAACCACGACCTACCAGTGTCGTTTCGGAGATAGCAGTTTTAGCCATTCCAACATTGAATTATCGGGCCACAAACTTTTTATTTCCATAGCCTTATATTATTATGCCTCTGCCCTGCAGTGGAACGTATATAGGCTAGATAACAAAACCTTATATGTTTGTGGTTGAGAACCCTATCATTGAATATAATCAAGCTCCTTTTTAGAGTTTCGTAGTCCGACAAGGACCCGTCCGTCTGTCTGTCCGTCCGCGGCCTAGGGCAAAGACCAATGGTACTAGAAAGCTGTAATTTGGTATGTGTATACATATTTATCACGCCGACCAAGTTAAAGAATAAAATGTTGGAAAAAAAAATTTTACTGTAGGTACCTAACATAAAAAGTGGGGATGATTTTTTTTTCTCGTCTACCCCATCATGTGGGGCATCGTTGGATTGGTCGTTGAAAAATATTGTGGGTATAAGAAGACCATTTTTTTATTTATGGTTACGTTTGCAAAATATTAAGCTTTAAAGCGCAAATTTTTGTTCGAGTAAAGCGCGCATAGAAGTAAAATCTCGTGAATTGAAAATGACTTCGATGAAGTTGTAAAGCAGCTAAAAAACCGTCTTTCTACGGAACCCTACACTGCGCGTGGCCCGACACGCACATTTAATATTAATTGCTCATGTCCCTGAGGTTGCATTATTACGAATAGTAGAAGTAGCTAATGAGGGTTCAATATAGTTTTAAATTGGGACATCGCTATTCATTCTACCAATAATATTTTAAGGGGAATTTCATTCATATCTTCGCGATGGGTCAACAAAATTGGGTAATAATTAACCTGCTTTGCTCCTCTGCTTTGTCTATTCCTTTTGAGTGACATGGTCTAATTTCCTGTATCGTCCATTTTCTATCACGAGCATACTCTCTTCGTTTAGTTATACAGAGTGTTAATTTGCAAGCGTGCCATATTTTAGGACGTGATTATACTGCTGATTATCAACAGAAATCAATCATAAAAGAAGATTCTATTTTTTTTCTTTTATTCTCTGACGTCACACTTTTTATCGATAAAGAGAACGCCCAGCTCTAATATCGAATTATCTCGCGCATCCCTAAATTTTCGTATAAAAGGACGACGGCTTGGCAACCACGCGCATCCACACACACACACACACACATTCGCACCCCGCGCGGCATGCGCATGCGTCAATCACAGATAGATAGAACAAACACGCCGCGCGAGCGCACCCCCAATTAGCCTAGCCCAGTGTTGCCAACTTAGGCGATTTTTCGCCTTTTAGGCTACTTCGAAGGGTATCGGGGCGACCAAAAATTGTGATTGGCGACTAGGCGCCATTTAGGCTACTTCGAAAAATAATAGGTGTCTTTTTAGGCGATTTTTACCTTTGGGGTAAAACGGCAACATTTGAACCTGCAAATGGCAACCTGGGCTGAGTAGGCTCTGCCAACACTGGTCGCCGGGTTTTCCCCTGCCGATTAGTTTGTTGAATTTATTGTTGATTTCTTTTCGTTTGTTGTTTGTGCTTACTGCTTTTGTTTTGTATCCAGTTAATTCCAGTTTGTTGTTGAGTGACAATCAATAAGTCTAGTCCATCTATGCCATTGAAAATACAAGTATATGGACGATTTCTTTTAGTTTTTGTGAGTGGTTTAGTAAGTGAACAGATTGTTATTGAATTGAGTTCAAATAAACGTGTATGACAATGGGAAAGCACGGTAAATACATAAAACACTACAGAGATGACTGGGAAAAAATACCAATTTTTAAAAGTAAGTACCTAGGTATATACAAACTGCCCGTATTAATAATCATTTCGGCCATCCGGTGTTGTTTTTAAAATGAAATTTCTTTGGTTACGGGAAACATGAAATCTGTGATTTTTTATCACAGTGTACCTAGATTTAACACTACGGTTTCAATGATGATCATTCCTCCTCCTCCGTATGCCTTTTTGAGCCTTTCTCACAGATCACCCCTGGGTGGGTGTGATCTGTGGCCTTTCTTCAATCGTTTCGTTTATATGAACATTGGGTTGCCAGCTGAAACCAAAATTTGCTAAATGTAGACAAAAAAATGGCTACCTTTGCAACAGTGAATTTGCTAAATATAGAAATGATTTTGATCCAGAAAAAAGTTGACAAATTAGTTGTAAATTTTATTGGTCCTTCCAAGGTTAAAACAGAATGGAGTTTTTGTTTATAAGGCTGTTGTTATAATGGGAGGTTTTCTTTTTTGACTATTAAAAAAAAGTAGTTCCCAAGGACTCTGTAGATGGCGCTGAACTGACTACGTTACCAGCCGAACGTTCCAATTCGCGACCGTGGGCAAACCTGAACGCACTGCAGATCGCTTACATACTCAGATTAATTAATAGAAAACGCTTAAATTATACGACTTCAATGAGGAAGACATTAAAGTCGTAGGTTCTTGCTAATTTCGCATACGAATCTTCGATATGAACAAAAGAGAGGAAGTAATGCTGTCAGTACGTTTCGTTTTATGATCTCAAACTACATCCAAGTGAATTAATCAAAAAATGATGTGACGTTCCCTTCCTTGCAGTAACGTACCAAGTGCAGCGCCATCTATCCAGCGACTAGGGAAGAAATTAAAAAAAATAAAAAGAAAATCCCTCGAGTTGTTACCTAGTTTAAAAATAAACAAATATTTTTAATTTTTTATTAAATTTTTATTAATTTTTAACAGTATTTGACTTCCGATTGAAAATGAAAAAAAAAAAGAAGCTATATGTCTTAAAAAAATGTCTTTAGGATACCTGATATTTAATGGGGCGATTTTAGGCTACTTTGCAGAAAAAAAAATTAGGCGAATTTAGGCTACTTAGTGCCAAATTTTTGGCGACTCGGACTGGACTAGACTTGGCAACACTGGCCTAGCCCACTCAGTGACCGGACATCCTTTGTGACGTGCGCACGTGCCGGTATCGCACGCTCTTTCATTACGCCGCGCGCCGTTTCGTAAAGACAATGACGGACAACTACACAAATATTGAGTTAGTGGAAATGGTGCGACTGTACGCAGTGAGTGGCGATAGTTTGCGGCAAGCTGTCGAAATGTTCGCCGAAATGTTTCCGAATCGGCCGAGACCATCTCGCCAAGTAATGCTGGCTGCTACTCAACGGCTACGAGATTACCGCCAGTTTGACGTGCCCAACCATGCCCAAGGTCGAGGCGGAGTAGGAATCAGCGTGGAGCTGCAGGAACAAATTCTTGCTTATTTTGAAAATGAACCCCGTGCCAGCACCCGGGAGGCAGGGCGGCACTTCGGCATCAGCCACGTAACGGTGTGGAATGTGCTAAAGCAAGAGGAATTGCACCCGTTCCACTTCCGAAGAGTGCAAGAGCTTCTGCCCACGGATGCCGCCCCACGTGTTGCGTTCTGCCGATGGTTGCTTGAAAACCAAACCATTAACATTTTATGGTCCGATGAAAGTTTGTTCACGCGAATCGGTGTGTTCAATGTCCACAATGAACATTGGTGGACCCACCGAGAACACAACCCCAATAAAACAAAACGGGACTCATTCCAACATAGGTTTAGTTTTAACGTGTGGGCCGGCATAATTGGCGTGAACCTGTTGGGGCCTTATTTTATCGAGGGCCGCCTCAACAGCGCTACATACTTGGAGTTGCTGCACCACATGGTTGATGAGATGTTGGATGACGTGCCACTGAGCAATTATCAAAACCTCCATTTTCAGCAGGACGGTGCTCCTCCGCACTACGGACTCATAGTGCGCGAGTACCTCAATGACACTTTTGGTGACCGCTGGATAGGACGCGGAGGCCCAGTGGCCTGGCCAGCGCGGTCCCCGGATCTTACTCCCCTAGACTTTTATTTGTGGGGAGAAGTTAAAAGACTGGTGTATGCTGAAGAAGTTGACAGTGCGGCTGTGTTGCGTGAAAGGATTGTTTCTGCCTTCCAAACTGTTAGGGAAAATGTGTTTGTGTTGCAAAATTTAAAAAGTAATTTGTGTCGCCGTGCGAGACTATGCATAGCGCAGAATGGTGGCCACTTCGAACAATTGCTCCATACAACTTAATCATTGTAAGTACCCTGTAAATAACGTTTCAATTAGTGTAAATAATGGTGATTTCAGACTTTTAACTACGCCAGATCAACGATTTATCTGAAGGTAGGTTAGTACTTGGGTAGGTATGTTATCTACTTCCCACTTTTTTGTACTAACCTGTAAATAAACTAATTTGCGCATAATACCTACTAACCTCCTACCAAAGAAATTGGTTGTTTTGTCGGTCCTACGCCCGTGAGAGTAGGAAGGGAAATCTGAAATCATCTGTTTCTTGTGTTGTTATTGCTGTTTCTTTCACTCGGTGCAAAACTGCAAACTTGGCAACGGTGTCTCGGTCTTTTCCCATTGCGTGCGTGTCGCAGCACCTTCAATCTTAGGTTATTCCTATTCAAACCCTAAAAATAAGTTTTATTTTTATCGACGGTTTTCTTCAATATGGAAGACTGCGAGTAGACTGCATTAGCCGGTAACATGAATTACTATTTTTTCTTTAAATATGGCACGCTTGCAAATTAACACCCTGTATAATAGGGGTTAAAGTATGAAATTGCCGTTTTATTGCAATAGGTTCTTTGAATTGACATAGAATCTTCATGGTTTGAGGTTTTCGAATGAAACTTTTTTCAAATGGTTTCTATGATGTTCTTTTTTTAAATAATGTGAAACATTTGAATATCGACTTTCAATTGTTTTTATTATTCAATTTAGACAAGAAAGATGGATAGTGCGAAAATTCGAGTGATTTTTGAATACGAGTTCCGACGCGGAACTAACGCGGCAGAAACAGCCCGCAATATCAATGCTGCGTTTGGAGAGGGGTCTACTAATGAACGCACCGTGCGATTTTGGTTTAAACGCTTTCGTGATGGAAATTTCGACTTAAAGAACGAGCCACGAGGAAAACCGCCCACACAGGTGAATAACGATGAATTAAGAGAGATAGTGGAAGCCGACCCTAGTCAAACTACCCAGGAATTAGCGGCATGGTTTAACGTTACCTTACCCACAATATTGACTCACTTGCGTCAAATCAATAAAATAAAAAAATACGAAAAATGGGTGCCTCATAATCACTCGAATTTTCGCAGTATCCATCTTTCTTGTCTAAATTGAATAACAAAAACAATTGAAAGTCGATATTCAAATGTTTCACATTTTTTTAAAAAAGAACATCATAGAAACCATTTGAAAAAAGTTTCATTCGAAAACCTCAAACCATGAAGATTCTATGTCAATTCAAAGAACCTATTGCAATAAAACGGCAATTTCATACCTGTGCCGATGACCTTGAGCGTTTGACACAGGTGTGCAGCACTTCAACATTTCGCCGCTAGATGACGCGACTGAATTAATTCCTAGTAGTAATCTCCATAGAAAGACGCTCGCGCTGCCGCACACACACAGTCTCATTCCCTTCGCGTAAGCACACGCCGCCAAACGCACACATATATAGCCGAATTTCGAACGCGTCGAGCGAGCCCAGCGGTTTCTACTTTTCTAGCCGGCTCGCCAGCCCGCCCGCGTACGCGTAGATTGAATAGACTTCAATCTAATGCCTTCTTGTATAGCATGCGTCATTACAAACAAAAAAGATAAAGGTAGGTACATCTCTTCAAAACTTATCTATGCTTTGTAGAAAGAATAGCTTTTAAACAAAAATCACATGTTTAGTAAGTGCGTATTTATTTACCTACCTACTTATGAAATAGTACATGTTTTTGCACAACAACAGGTTTTTATGTCAAAAAGTGAAAAAAAATCATCTTATCTTTTTTCAATAAAGTGAATTTGACTTTGATTTCACATGGATGTATTTCGGGACTCAGTGGCAGAATTGGAACGTAGGAAGCGACTTCCCCATATGAAATAAAAAATATATTTCTAATGCCAATTCCATGGAAAGTAGAAATTACGACCATTTTAATTGTTATCCGGATTTTACGTCGTTAGGGTTGTCACGCTCTCAGATAGTAATTTATAATCCGGATCTGATTTGATTTTGAAAAAAATATGTAAATACCTGGTGCCGTTATTATTGATATTAATTAAAATAGTAACATGATATACATCGCATATAACAACTTTATGTACACGGTGTGACGTGAAGAATGTATATAGGTACATAAAGTTGATCAGCGAAAAACACCTAGATAAAATTGTTGTCCCATTTTGATATTACTAACTTGAAATTTTCTATACGATTAGTTTTTTTGCTAAAACCGACGGAGAAAATCGAAAACTTGGAGAAGCTGGTCTCCATGAGTTTCTTTTTTTTCAACGGCTTGGGATAATGGTAACACTTAGGGGTGGTCTTTTAAAACAACATAAACTCGTTGCATAAACCCTAGATAGGACGGTGACGTAAATTAATTTTTATGGCAAATTTAATAGTGCCGATTGAAAAGTAAAATTGCTTAAATTTTCAACCAACACCTAATGCAGGTTTTGCCACCGGGCCCCGCTGGTCTAGCGGCTGGACTAATATGGTATCAACTTTATAGTCACACAGCGTTTGAATGCTAAAATAACTAGACGTGTGAAAATTCTTGAATTTTTGGTTGTTCTAATTTCGGTCTTATCAGGTGCTAAAAGATTTCCAAGTTCCACATATGGTGTAAACTTGGAATTTTCCATCCTTACAGGGTGATCCCTCAAACCGATAAGAAAAATCTGACTTGGAAAATCCGGTCTCTACAGCTTTTTTGTCAAAGCCTGAGAAAACGGTAACATTACGGGGTAGTCTTGTCGAACAAATGTTGAACAAGACCTTGGGTTGGATGACAACGTTAACTTACTTTTTACAAAATGGCGTAAGTCAAATTTCAAGCTGGCTCCTAAAAATTTAAAAATTCTGATTTTTATCTCTGGCTCCGTTTTTCTATGAAAATTAGTATTGGAGGTTTTTGTGGTCGCTGATGACTACTCTGCGCCATGTATTGAACGCAGGTTTGATGACTTCCAGCCTCCCGAACAAGCCGGTTTCCGAAAGGGCTTTAGTACCATTAGACCACATCCACACGTTGCGGCAAATTATACAGAAGACTGAGGAGTATAATTTGCCATTATGCTTTGCGTTTGTGGACTTTGAGAAAGCCTTCGATTCGATCGAGTTATGGACAGTGCTCGAGTCTCTCCAGCGTTGTCGTATTGACTATCGGTATATCGAGGTGCTGAAATGCTTGTACAACAGTCCACTATGACCACAGAACCACTATGTCGGTCCGAGTACAGGAACAGAATTCGGACGCAATTCCATTAAAAAAGGGCGTAAGACAGGGAGACGTTATATCTCCAAAAATGTTCACAAACGGACTGGAAGATACCTTCAAGCTTCTGGAATGTCAGGGACGCGGCATCAATATCAATGGCGAGTACATCACTCACCTTCGATTTGCCGACGATATAGTAGTCATGGCAGAAACGATGGAAGACCTCGGCATAATGCTCAAAGACCTCAGTCGAGTTTCCCAACGGGTGGGCCTTGAAATGAACATGGACAAAACGAAGGTCATATCGAATGCTCGTTTTGTGCCCACCCCAATAACATTGGGGAACTCGACTCTCGAAGTTGTAGACGAATACGTCTACTCAGGACAAACAGTCCAACTAGGCCGGTCCAACTTTGTGAAAGAGGTCGAATCCAATTTGGCTGGGCAGCATTCGGGAAACTTAGAAAAGTCCTTTCGTCTAATATACATCAATCACTCAAGACAAAATTATACAACCAGTGATGACTTAAGGCACTGAAACGTGGCCTCTCACTATGGGCCTCCTAAGAAAGCTCAAGGTCACGCAAATAGCTATGGAAAGGCCTATGCTTTCTCTACGATATCGAATCAGAAATGATGAGATTCGTAGAGGAACGAAAGTCACCTTAGCCCAGCGGATTACTAAGTTGAAGTGACAGTGGGCGGGGCACATAGCAAGCAGAACTAATGGCCGATGGGGCCGAAAAGTTCTCGAATGGAGACCACATATCGGCAAGCGCTGCGTAGGACGACCAGCCGACAGATGACCTCATCCAAGTGCCAGGAAGACGCTGGATGAAATCCGCTTCCAACTGGTCTTTTTGGAAATGCATGGAGGAGGCCTATATCCAGCAGTGGACTTCTTGTGTTTCCATGACTCGAGAGGTTTCTTTACAAAAGCTGCTGAAAACTTAAAATATAGTGTAAAAATACAGAGGTTTTTATAAACATTTTAAAATAGTGGAAATTTTGATAAATTTGAAGCTTGGATTAAGATTTTGGCTCAAAATCTTTGAATTTAAATCATCGACTTTACGCATTTTTTTATTTTATTTTACACTACGCGCATTCACTAAAGCGGTTTCAAAAGGGTGAATATGTGTCATCGCTATCGTGCCTGTGTGGCCAATAGTCCATTGAGCAAATCTGACTCGATAATTTTTTTTCTATGGTATAACACAAACAAAATTATAAAAATTTTAAGAACAAAAGCAAAATAATTAATTTTTTACAGAAGAAAAAAAAACATTTCAAAATGGATATTGACCAAAGAAATAAAACAAAAATTATGAAAATGGAAAAAGACTTCGTTGCTAAGGATGTTGGTAAAAGAGCTACAAATGGATTTGAGTGCTTAATTGGCCTGCATCCTTGTTTCAGCACAAAGACTGATAAATATAATTATTAATCAACAGTGCCTCCTCGTCTTAACTTATATTGGTATATTATAACAGATTAATCTGTTGATAATCGTATTAATAGTGTAATTCATACCATTTCTATTATTTCATTCCAACAGCACAGGAAACATTCAGCATTTAAGTGATTTTTGGCGTTAAAGCTGATAGTTAAAAACTATCTATACTATAGTGCAGGGAATTCTAGTTTGATTGCGTTGTGTGGACGTTATTATTATTATTATAATTTTGGAACTCCCCACCGACGAATATTTTCAAGATACATTACACTATTCATTGTGACACTTAAATAAAAATATGTAATATCGGTAAACCAGGAACGCAGATTTTTGTTTAATCTACTGTGTGATACAGTACTTCTATTTCTATGTGGTTACTTTTTGTTACACTTTTCCTTTTTGTTAAGGTTTCAGTTGTTTTTTTTTTTGTTACGTGTACAAAAAATTACCTACTTTCTTTTGTTGTCATTATAATTACGGAACCCAAAAAATATTATGCGCGTTAAATTATATATTTAAATTACGTTGTACCTAAAAATGAGCACCGAATAAATCTTGAATAAAAAAAACCCGGATTTTGTGCCAACCCTAGCAAAAACAATTGAATAGGAACAACTTATACATGTCATGGAAGTGTGATTTATATTACATGTAGGGAAGGTAAAGAGCATAATTATTGCAGTGTAGATAACTTATCCCAATACAGCGGAATTTCGAGAAAATAAAAAAACTAAAAACAAGTACCTACACACGTATATAAATTATAATTCCTACAAAATTTTTAGCATTACGCCATTGATTCTTCTAACAATACTTCCGCATGTACAATAAAATGCGTGATAAAAATATACAGCGTTTTATTTTATTTAAAACAGAAAAACATGTCAGGCAGATAGAAAAAAAATTCAGAGACGAAATCTACACAGATTCGTTTTGTATGTTTAGAAAAGGTTCTAAACAACATTATTGACACAATTCATATAACTATGTAAAATATTTTTCTATATATCCGGATGGGAACGACCGAGCCGAGTTCGATAGCGCTATCTTCTTCTGTCGCTACGGAAGTGAGCGGTGCGGAAATACTAAGTACTGTAATTCGGCTTGGTTCACTCAAAGGTTATGAATCAAGTATTATTCGTAACGCCCCAATCGAAATTATTATTTACCAACACATTATTTACCGCCTATGTACCCTACAATCTAACGAGGAGGCGAAGTGCGAGCGCAAGGAGTGAAACAAAACTCAATCAAACTAAAATGAACCTTAAATGCTAGTAATTAGAGACTACAAGGCTCGAGCAACAAGTCTGGCCGCGTGCGGCCGACCTAATCGCGACAATAAATGGATTATAATACATAGGTACCGTGATTTAGGCACAAATAGTAAAACGATGTTTCGCTTAGATTGGTAATGTTACAATAGCTCGGATGGGAAGAGGCGTCCCTTGAACGGCAGAGAGCTCTTGGTTCGAATACTAGTAAATGATCGGTTTCCTTTTTACTTTTCTTTTTTAGTTATTTACTTAAATAAAAAAATACAAGAATTGGGATTTTATATTGTATGTTTTTCTAACGATTGAAGCTCGATCACTACTACAAAAATCAGTTGCCGTGCGTTGGTCTTGCAAACACTCGAAAATGTCTCCACCGATTGGACTAATAGCTATATAATATTTTTTTGTTTTGTTCGGACATGGGACGTGGGGCGAGGGCGCGGAAAAGACCCATCCCTTCAGGAGCCTGTTTCATAGAACTACAATTCATTGTGACTATGACAATTCGATGTACATTGCAAAGCCGATTAACCCACAGATTAACAAATAGACTCTGCTGCGCAGTGTACTTCGAATTGTCATAATAAACTACGAAATTATAGTTTTATGAAACTTGACCCAGTACATTTTGTACGAAAGTGAATTGGAAAGATGCGGCGTCTTTTTCGGTCCCTCGCCCCACGTCCTTGGCCTACAATCGGTAATTTTGTATGAGAATTGCTACTTTGAATTAATTTCACTATATGGCGCTCGAGGTGAACTTTGGAAGGTTGATTTATGATTGATAAATCGCTTATGAAAAGTTACAATGAAATCAATGGTGATGCGAAGAGCGCCTGGTCACAGACAACAGGCAACGAGTAGGCTGGGCGTTCCTCGTAAGGCGTAATGTGATAAATTGGTGAAAACGTTTTTTCTGAATGAGTAACTATTGTTCCTGTTAGTTTTAAACATTAACATACAAGATTTTGATATTGCCCGTAAGACTGTATAAGTTTAAACGTAATCCACTGCGCATTTAAAATGGTATATAAATTCTTAGCTTTTTTTGAAGCATTCTTACGGAATATATTTACTCATAGAAGGCGTAAGGTTATGACAGTTGTCAAACATCCAATAGGGAATCAAGGAGTTAAATTATATCATATATTAATTTCAACGGTCTGCCATGTTCCTAGAGGATGTCACAAGCGATTCAAAAACGTTTGCTAGCCAGTTCCAGCACACTGTAGCCCCTTAACCCCTAATATTATATTACTAATATAATGTAGATTTGATATTTAATACTCACTTGTGATTTGTTCTTAGCAAAGTTCTCCAGCACATGCCGGGCCCTGTAAACAGTAAATTGGTATTTTAAAATTAATTCTGGCTCTCTCCATCGCTCTCTAAAAGATGGCATGATGCCTTGCAATACGATACATCGAGTCGGTATCACCAGCGTCCTTATAGTTATTAGGATCCCATCGTCAACTGAGAATCTGATTCACATTTGACTTCGGTTGACAGAAATCATGAATCTGAAATCAACCATTTATTTCAACGTAAAGAATTTACATTCTGTTTGCTGAATGTCAATGTACTATGACACTATGTTAGCCGCTGCCTTCGGCCCGTATTTCTAGTGGAGAAAAAGGCAGCGGGGAAAGAAAAACTCCGCTCTGATCATATTTTCTCAAATAATCTTAACTTAATACATCAAAGCTTATATGATATGATGATAACTTTAAAAGCCAAAATAATACTTCTTACAAAAGTAGGAAAAACATTAATGCTGCGGAAAGACCCACGAACAGCACCCGTTCACGAGCATAACGGAGGGGTCAGCCATCACCAGTCTTAGAGGGAGACAGGTGACCCGGCCACCACGCCACCATTCGAATAACCTTCAGCAAACCTGCAGATATATCTGCGCTGCAGATTGAATTCTTGTCAGTTATAAAATGTGTGATATAGTTATTAATATGCAATCACGTCGACAATACACTTTTTTAAAGTAAATAAATTATAATATTAGTATTTAAATAACAATGAAACCGCTGTGGAATTCTTTTACTACCAAGAGCTTACATCGTTCATATACTCGTCTATTCTATAATAGGCTTTTTACAGAGCGACTTATTTTCATACAAGCATAGAACATGTTCTGGAATTCTGTTGTAAAAACGAACGCAATAGCCTACAAACGATGTATTTACCTTGGCGAAACGAAATTTAGAATAAGCGAGCTTATTTCTATTTCTAGTGTTTACGTTATGGACGTACCTATTTAATCTGACAGGTGGCAGTCAAATTTTTACGCAATCTTTATTAAAAACAAATGTTTACATAATGTAAAATGTTGTAGATGCAATCAATTATTGTGTGATGTGGAGTGGTTTGCTTGCACTCACTTTTCTGCAGCCTTCCTCTTTCCACCGGGCGTTCCTACGGTTCCTGTTTCGTCTAGCGCAATTCTCTCCCGCTCCAACTTCTCTTTGCATTCGAATTTGAACGCTTTGAGTTCTTTCACTTTCTCTTGCTGAGCGTGAAAGGCATAATGTTGCTGCCGATATATGCACAAGTACTTTTGATTGCATACCCCACACGTATCTTTGAATTCTTCTGATTCCTACAAAGGTTTTTAGTCTGTCAGTAATTCCGAAATGTATCTACTTATTATATAATATTATATGTTACATTGATTTTCAACTAATACATTCGTAATAACTTCCACACAACACAGTCACTTGTCCTGGTCCCAAAGAACGATGTAAGTAGGATTTAATAGAAATATGTAATTACCTCTTCCGTCTTTCCGCAAACCAGTATATGAGCATAAAACCCCAAGCACGACACTCTACTAATGCCGCAGACTTTGCACGTAAATGTTTTGCGAGCCAACTTGTATGCTTTGAGTGCTTTTTCTACATGCCAAGTGTTCCTTCGGTCCTAAGAACGAAACAAAGATTACATTTAATATCAATACATGGTACTCCTGATAATGACGGAAAACCACGGTCTTCTTGTCAGGAGGAGTTCTTATAGGAGACTAAATGTAGAAGATGCAAGAGAAAATATTTAGGTCCCCAATCCCGTCTTGATACAAGGTCCCCATTGAAAAGAGAGTTATAGGTTTCCGTCTATATATCATCAGCGACAAAGTAAATGGATACTTCATCCAAAGCTAAAGCACTAACTATGCCACTGCAAACTTCGGAAAGGTTCTGTGACACTTTAGACATTCATAAATATCTAGGCAAACTCTGAATTTACGAAAACATATCAACTGTTTGGATTAGCATTGAAGTTTAGAATAAAAGATTTCAGAGTTGGGCTGGTCTAAGGAGAATGAAGTCAACATGTTTGAGTAACTAAATAGGCACAAACGTAAAATTGTACTTACAATGGGAATTCCTCCAATAGGCCAAGCAAGGTTATAGTGTTGGTCTAAAGAATGATCTTGCCATTCTACAGATTTTACATCTTCATTACAAATCGCGCAAGTCACAATCTTATTCTTTGTCAATATGTCTGAAGATTTTTTTTCATTCTCATGCTTTATAATCTGATTTGGGACCACAGTTTCATTTCCAGTGACTTCGCAGGACCGAATGTGTGACAGAAACTTCTTCGGGTATTTACGGGTTAGACCGCACTTCGAGCATACAAGAGAGTCTAGGGTCTTCATTAGGTTTCTCAAATGCTCTAACGCATCGTATTCGTCTTCCGCGTTCTGAAAATGAAATGGCAAATAGTTAAGATTTTTCCAATCTACTAAGCGCTTTAAAGAGTCTTTAAAATGTATTGTGTACATACAAAAGCTTTCTCTCCAGTTTGCCAAGCCAGGTATTGATGCTTCATCTGGGAATGCGTCATCCAATACTTTGATTCCACTTTCTCTTGGCACACACCACATTCAACGCAATTTCCAGCAATGACCTGCTCCGATTTAATTTGTAATGGAAATTGATCTAATTCCGATTTCTCGCAGGCATTTTGAGGCTTATTTCCCTGACCCCTGAGACCCTGAGAGTCTGTGGGTTGGTCTTTGAGAATCGAGTCTTCTAGTTGACTTCTACTCGACGAAGTCTGACTAACATTCCCAGTTGAAATTTCGATATTTCTTTCGCGTGCGGTAGTATTTTCGATATCCGTGTCAGAAACAGTGACAGTTGTTGAGTTAGATGGTCTTACGTATTTGTCATCTCTTTTAGTGTTACTACGGCTTGTTTGAAAATCCAGTAAATCTTTGTCTTTATGATGAATTCTCTTTTCTTCCGATGATTTTCGCTTATTATTGGTTGAAATTGCGGAAGATCTGTTAGACTTTCGAGGTTCGCTTGAAATTGTGTTTTTTGTATGAGTATCAGTAACAACGGTCGTGGTGTCATCTGGTTTTACGTTTGGGTTATGCTTTTGATTTTTCGTACGGTCTATATAAAAATCGTTCGAATGTGTGTCTTCAGGATAAGTTTGCTTATCTTGCGTAGATTTTCTTTCACTCCTAGGGGTAACGTTAGACTGGTTGGGTTCGTCAGATTCATCTGACTTCATGCCAGTGCCAGAAATTACAGTTTTTAATTTATCTTCTTTACTAATCTTTGGAGTCTTACTTGATCTAGATCTACGGCTGTTTTTCTCCGACTCTTCATTACTTATTATATCATCTTCAGTGTTGTGGCTACTTGGCAATGCCTCTTCAGTAGAAACTAATCTGTTACGTTTACGTTTGAGAGTATTTCGAGATGACACTGTAGAATTTATATTACTGCTCAAAGACTCATGATCTTCAGACTTTTTGAGATCTTCGAAGTTGAACGTTACAGGTTCTATCTCAGATACTTTGGCAATTTCTTTTCTGTCCTTTTCACTTCTCTTTTGTGTTTCTTTCGTGGCTGAGTTCCGGCTAAGTCTGTTCCCAGAACTTCCCTCAATAGTATCATTTTCAAGTTGATCTATACCATTGACTTCATTAGAAGCGACACTATGTGTGAGTTTATTCTTAGAAGGCTTAGGGGCGTAGAAATCTGTTATTTTTCCATCTCTATTTACACTATCAGAGTTTTTGCTGCTACTTCTTCGATCAGATTTCTCTGCAGACGGCTCTGGCAAAACGAGACTATTCTGTAATGACCTGCTTACGCTTGAAAAATTGGAATTTCGTGCAGTTTTTTTCAATTGTTTTAAGTCGCTAATTTTCATATCAGACTCTGAAGCACTCGATTGTCGACGCACGATCTCTTCTCGATCATCTGAACTGTTTTTGTCCTGGAAAATGAAATATATTTTGAGTTTCAGAAGACTTGATGTGGACGAAGTCTGTAAAGATCGAAGTGGAAAACCATAATCACCCACTAAAGACCCATTCAAAATTAAGACTTGAGTTATAATCGGACTATACTTACACACGTCTTTATATGAACGGTGAAAGAGTCGACATCTTTGCACCCAAAGTCGCATTCCGAACATTTTAAATATCCGTGCAGTTTTAACACGCTTTCTAAGTGTCTATTTACACCTTTCTTCTGTTTCTGGAGAAGATAAAGTTTAATTAACTCTTACGAGACAACTCGCAAAGAGTAGTCGGGAAAGTGTTTGCTCGGTCTTTAAACACTTTCCAAGTGAGTGCAATAAATCGGCAAGCAAGAAATAACAAATCAAGAAACTTTTAAAAACCTATTTAGAGGCTGAAAATTCCACCCATGCCGGGACTTAAACCCGCAACCTCTGGCTAACCGTGCCAGCGCTCTCCCAACTGAGTTTATGGGCAAGTGCAAGCGTCGGCGAAATTTCGAGCTGCCTGTACGTAATACGGAGAAGTTTGTAAAGAGGCTCAAAATTTCGCCGATGCTTGCACTTGCCCATTAGCTCAGTTGGGAGAGCGCTGGCACGGTTAGCCAGAGGTCGCGGGTTTAAGTCCCGGCATGGGTGGAATTTTCAGCCTCTAAATAGGTTTTTAAAAGTTTCTTGATTTGTTATTTCTTGCTTGCCGATTTATTGCACTCTAAATAGGTTTTTAAAATTGTCCTCAGCACGGGTTAGTGCAACAAAAAGAATAAAATCAAGAAAATACTTACGATGGGTGTATCTCCTTCTCTCCAAGCGATATAGTGATGTCTCGTCTTGATGTGTTGGAACCATTTCTCGCTATCGACCAACTCGCTGCAAACGGCACACACGCAACGTTCAACTACTGTTTCTCGTTTCTCGAAGTTTCCCAAACACTTACGCACGTGGGAGAGGAATTTCTTACAAGTGTTGTACTCCGCTTTACAAAAAGTGCATTTCAATGGTGGTGACGTCTTCAATCTGCTATTTAGATCTGACAGAAGTGCATTGCTTTTTAAGTTCTGGAAAGAGAATGAATGATTTACTTTACTCGCTGCTTGCACTGCTGTACTTGTAACATGTCATCATCATCAGCCATTTGACGCCCACTGCAGGACATAGGCCTCCCTCATGGTTTTCCTAACCATGAAGGGTTTTGCCATAATCGCCACGCTGTGACATGTCATTACATGGTATTTTTAAAATAAAGTACCTACCTATACAACCAACGCAGTTTTACCCAACTACGGTCTACGAGAAAAAAACAATAGTAGGTAGATAAATAGATTAATTTACTTGATACCATTTATATGTGCATAACGGATTTTAGTACTCCAATGTAGCTAATCTGTTATGCAGACTCTCTAAAAAATATCACGAATAAAGCAAATTATTATTATTTGATGTGTCAAGGATTGTAGGTATGATAGGTAGGTACGTAGGATTGTTGGTAGGCATCGGCGTAGGTAGAGGAAGCGGTTGGACTTGAGTTGGGTTGGTTTGGGAACCTTTCTGGGGTGGGCCCCAGAAAGGTCTATTCGGTGTGCCAGAACATGGCTCTTCAAGCCAAGTATTCACTAGGCGACAAATTGTCGCAGAACATGTCTAGGAACACTGTTTCTACGTGTCGCCGCGACGTCGCGCTGTGTTCCGCAACATCAGTCGGGCGACAGGTGTCGCCGAGTGTAGACGCGTCTGCGTCTTGCTTTTCAACATGCCCGTAGAGTGGAGCAATGAAGCAGTGCTAAAACTTATCGAACTTTATGAAACCAATGGATGTTTGTGGGACACGAATAGCAGTGATTACAAAAACAAAATAAAGAAAAATGATGCTTGGGAGGGGTTAGCCAATGTCCTTCAAATGCCTAGGAAAGATATAGAAGCGAAGATCCACAACCTACGCTCACAGTTTACGCGTGAGAGAAAGAAAATTGCTTCCTCGAAAGGCACTGGTAAAGCACGGGATGAAGTTATAATATTAAGTTCTTGGTTTGCCTACGATGCCATGAAGTTTTTATTGAGTGGGGCGACAACTGCTAGTGGCACAGATACATTAGAGATTCGCACCCACCACCTTTTCTTTTTATAACGTCTTGGTCCACTCAATCGACAATTAATATATATGTACGCAGCACTAACTGCCACGACTTCCTCGGGCGACATCTCCGCGGCGACTGACTGGTGTGGACAGGGAAAATGTCTCGCGACATGTTGCTTACATGTTCCGAGAACACGCACCGTAGATGTTCTGGCACATGTCTCGCGACTTGTCCCCTAGTGAAATCGTGGCTTCAAGGGCAGAAAAATAACCCAATATATGCCTACAGTAGGCTTTACTTACAATAGCTTCACCAGCCTTCCAAGCAATGCAGCAGTGATAATCAGTCACGTGGACGCTCCATTCAGTGCCACTGATTTTCTTCTGGCAAACTCCGCATTTTATGTTCTTCTTGGCACTTGGTGCAGCTTGATTATCTGAGAGGTCGTTTATTGCAGCGGAATGCCCGCGTTTCTGGGGTAAACAAGCAAAAATATATGACCCTACTACGGAAAAAATATATTTTTTATAAGATTTATATTCAGAACTACTTGGAGTATTCTTAAATATAGTATAATTAATGTTTATCTGTCGCTTTTTTCCTCTTAAATTTTTTTCATTTGACATAGCATTTTTCATTAAATAGCAAAAAGAAAATTCAGTCGCCCACTTTTTTGGATGTAACATCCGTAATAAGTATTGACGTTCGATAAAAATCATAAAATGTTAACCCTGCCTTTCGGTGTTGCCCAATCGGAAAAAACTGTGTCCCAGTTCTACAGAGATAACTGTAAATACTGGCAACATGTCACTGTAAGACGGAGTTTACCGTTCAGTCTGGCGTCAGTTCAGTCCGTGATCTTAATCAAGCTCGGATTGACGTCAGACTAGGCGAGGTATTACACGGTCACTCAAGACTGATGGATTTTGCATCCGTCCGAACGAAAACACCAATACAACAGCACCAAGCACCAGCACCAAGATCTTTATCTGTGATTTTAAGCCTGCATTGCAATAATAATAGCTACGGCAATAAAGAAACGCCAAAAGAGAAAGTGTTGTAAACAATGGTAGTTAAAAAGAGCTGCCACCATGCCGCCTCAAGATTATGCTGCCTGAAGTGTCTGAGTGTTGACCTAGCGTTGACTGGCGTTGACTGATGCGAGACTGATAACACATTCAGACGATCAGTCTGCCGTCAGTCTAACCGTGACTGACGAAAACTATCAATTGGAATATCCGTCAGTCTGATCCATCAGTCCATCAATCTATTGAATAGACAGCCAGTCTGCCGTCAGTCTAACCAGACTGATGGAATTGACTGACGCCAGACTGAACGTGTAAACTCCGTCTAATGAAACTAATATTTTTCGTACTTCTGCACATGCATTTGGCTGGCGACCTGTCACGGTCGCCAAATAAACAGACGTCTCTTCTGTAAATCCTCGTACAATGGTATCAACAAGCGATCTTAACATCAAATTCGTGAGGCACATGGAGTCAGCTACGCATTCATATCGACGACACATTGTCCTACGCATCGGACGAATTCGGATTTAAATTTTTCAGAAGGCGAACAATAACTTCGGTGTGGTCATTGCATTCGGTACGGATTCTCCTTAAACACAAATCCCTAGACTTTAACTTTCAGTTACATATATAGTGAAACTAATGAAATCGTGTTAAAAATAAATTATAAGTCTAACCATTGTCACAGTTGACATTCCTCGGGCTGCTTCTATTTTTTCAGCATATTTGTTTCCTTTCAAAGTTACCTTGGAACTTTCATTTGGCTTGTCTTTGGATTCAAGCTGGCCGCCATACGCTACCACCTGATAACAAAAAAATACGTAATTATACTAAAGTTCTTGTTTTTATTTCTTCAAATTCTAAACTAAATCATTGACATGATCACAAAAGGTATCGAGCTTATATTTTTTGTTTATTTTATACCTGTGTATATTTACTTACAGGTTCAACATTACCCAATGACACTTTGTCAAAATCGGAATGTTCCCTGCCTTCCCGAGAAGCAGAGTAGTTATCATCACTAAACACTAGTTCTCGTTTCTTCAAGTAATTTGAAGCATTGATCATTATATTATGTACATCTTTCTCCATGGCTTCAAATATTGACATTCTCATTTTCTTGCCTTTGTCGGCTTCTATTACAAGGTTTTCTTCAATTAGGGAATGTATGTCCTCTACGAAAGGCTTTTCTTCAGTCGATTCCTTTAAAGATAAAATGTAAAGTTAAGCAAAAATATGATGAAACGTAGAAAAAATAAGAAGTACTTTGAGAAGTAAAACAAAGTGACGAGATATATTTACGTGAGCTGTAAGACTCCTCGAACCGTCGTTTGCAAGATGTTCATCGATGTAATGATGTTCGCAGGCATCTTTGCTTTCAATGCCTGGTTCCTCTTTTAAGACTTTTTTTGTCTGGTGTTGTGCAAGCTTTTCCTTAAACATGTAAATAGATACTTAAATATTCACGGTGACATAGTTATATATATCTATACCGTAATTTTGTCATCAAATCACAAGAGATTGTTTATATTAATCCTTCGATCGGAATCTCGGGTTGACTTGATACTTACATAAAGTAGGTGACCATTCGAATCTTTGTTAGTCAGTTCACAATCAACATCTTTAGTAGGAACCGAGGATTTTTCCACAACTGCGTTGCTCATATTGCTACATCCTTCGTCAAGAATATCTTCAGCAGAATATAATTTGCCGTCCACAGAGCTTAAAGATTCATGAAACAGCTCTTCTAAACTAATTTTGTTAGAGTCATGAGATTGAAAATACTCAAATAAATCCACAACTGAGTCATAGTAACACATACTTCCAAAGTCACCACATAAACTGAAGTCTACTTTTATATCATGAATCTCAGTTGATTCTTGCAGGCTGATTTTATCTTCCGTCGTAATAGTTATTGCTTTATGGAAGTCCCAATTGTTATTTAAGGAGCGTGGCATTTTCTGAGATATTCTGTATGTTCTCCAAACATGGGAGCCACATTCGTCTTCATCTTGTGATTCATCGGGTTTATCTGCACCGCCTAGCTTTTCAACCCCTTCTTTTCTTAATTTTGATTTCATGATATTTCGCGGTTTTTTTCTACTGACATTTATTGTATTTTCCTTTCTGTGCGCCAGGAGATGTGCAAATTTTGCTAGATATGATGCAATCACTTCTACTTTTTCTTCGGAATTGGCATCTTTGCCTTCATGGTCTTTATGGCTTTCATTATTTTTAGATGACAGGTTGGCGATGTCAGAAATTTCATCAACACTCTTTTTTTGAGGATTTTTTTTGTTGGCTTCTTCCTCAAATTTTTCGGAGACCACTTTAGGTTGACTAACTATGTTATCGCTAGTAGCAGGATTAATTTGTTCCGCATTCTCAAGATAGTGTTCAAATTCATCAACAAATTCAATTACAATGGGGTTATTATCGAAAGAATTCGTTTCCGTAGAAATAATCTCCTCAGAGTTGTTTTCCATTTTCAGATCATTATGAGCTGTTTTAGTGTAATCAGGTGAAGTATTTTTATAATTGAGTGATACAACAGTGTTAATGGACACTGGAATAAAATTATCTTTTTGATGGCATTTCTTTGCTCTTTCCAATATATGGTTAAATCTTGAAGGCTCTATAATTTCTTCTGACAGTATACTTATTTTACTATTTTTGATATCGCTACTGTGATCAAGCTTTGGCCCTTGTTTTGATCGAGGTTCGAATATTTCTTGTGCTGGCTCTGTACTTCCACTGGCGCCCAAGTTACTGTTACTATAGTCTGATAGGTACGCTTTATCGCGGTCATCAAGCAACATGTTTGCTTTGGCAGCTATCACAGCAGGCTTATCTATTTCTAATCCGTTGTTTACCTTCGGTTTCGTTCCTTGCAGATTATTATCAAATTTTTTTTGTGACTTATTAGATTCTGATATATCCAAAACGGAGCAATCTCTGTTTTCGTCGGGTAAAACTTTTTCAGAATTACTTAGAATTTCATTCGCTATCGCTTTCCGCAGATTTTCATTCATTTGTGTATCACTCTGCTTGCTAAAGTTGTTTGCTGTATCGCGGTTAGGATTCACATTACAAAGTACATTTTCTTTTTTGTCTACTTCTAAAGCCTGTGACTCACGCTTTTCTTCGACGCTAAATTGTATTACGGTATCATTGTTAAGTGAGTGTTTCTCCGAATCTTTGTTAAATACACATCCAGCATCAACAATATTACCTTTTTCAACATGCTTCAAATTCATTTCATCAGATAGCAGTTCTTCGGCTTGGTTTAGTTCCAATAGAGCTTCGATAATCTCCGGGCTTCTGCCAATAGTTTTGTTGTCAAGATAGGCTGGAAATGGCTCTTTTACGTAAACTGTGGCACCAATATTATCAATGTGCATTACTTTCAAGTTTTCATCAAGTTTTGTTTCGACGAAACTTGTTTCGTATGACTTCAGAGTGTCAACTATTTCCGAATTATCGTTTAAATCCCTAACAAGATTTTCCGGAACAATAAAGTCAGCAAATCCTGTTATCGGTACGACAGTATCATTTGACTCGACATTTTTATGAATCACTACATCATCATTAACATTTCCTGTGTCTAGATTATCATTTATGTTTCTACTGTCTTCTTGAATAGCATAGCCTACTAGTGTCGGTACCACAGTGTCAACTGATGCACCAGATTCTGGAGTAACTAGATCAACATTTACTTCTTCAGAATTTTCCATTACATGTTCAATCGTTTTTTGAATCCTTTTACGAAGATTTTCAATGACTTCTGCATGAATATCCAAGCTTGCTTCCTTCTCGGGGCTAGCAGTTTGTCCTTGTTTCCACTTGCCTTTATTATTTGTCTTTGTTTCCACAACGCCTGAACTATCTGTTGGTTTATGGTTTCCATCTATATTATCATGAACAGTGATTACAAGAGATTCATCAGATACTGGTTTTTCCTCAGCATTTGTTTCATTTTGATTTAGGCTCAGAAACTCAATTTCTCCATTAATATTTATGCTAGTTACTGGCGGGATAAATGTAGGACTCAAGAACAGCGAACTTTTCATTAAATTTGCTGTTTCCAATATTGAACTGTCTCCTGTTTTTTTTCTGGCTGTGCCAACTTCCTTTGTTTGTATGTTTTTAGCAAGGTTAGAGGCAATGTTCGTACCAAATGATAAGTCTTCCTCTGTAATAAAATATGCATTGCTCAATAAAATCATAATGATATATAGTGAATATCTAAACTAACTTCGATTTTGGAAGATACTTATGGTTTAGGAAGCAAATAAGAAAATAATCATTTCGCGAGTGCATCAAATCAAATTGTATAACACAGCCTATATATGTCCCACCGTAGGGCACAGCCCTTCTCTCAGAGAGAATGTGGGCTTAATCACCACGCGTGCCCACCGTGGATTGGCAATTTCAAGCGCTGAGGTATGTTAACACCTCAGACATGAAATAAAAATTAAATTGTAATAGCTATTCAAATATCTGTATCAGTGATCTGTCAGGATCATGGCAAGTGGCCGTCCCTGGTCTCTGCCTACCCCTCTGAGACACATGCGTGAGTTTATGTATGAATGTAGATACAAATATAGTTTGTTTAAAATATGTCAAAGAAAATCATAAAGTAAACCAAAATTAAGTAAAGTAAACCTATACAAAAATTACATTTTTTTATTGCCTCTAAAAATATGTTTTTTTGAATTTGAATTATCAATGGTTTTGAAAACTTTAGGTGGCATTTTATATTTCAGAATTTTCTATAAGGCCATTTGACACTATACTACAATGTAAAATGAGCTTTATTATATAAGGGGCATGAACCATTTTTAATTGTGTGACATTCAAACTCTTAGTATGAAGAGAAACAATTGCTGATCAAGGTCACCAAAGTGTTTCAATACATTGGCCCTAGATGGCGTTGTTGACTGAAACTTATTTAATTTTTTTATTAGTTATCTACCTACTGATGAATACATAGGTATTTCTATTATTTCTGAGTAAAAATCAAATAGATATCTAATCTTAAATTAAAATTAGTAATGTAGAGAAACAGACTCACCTTGGGCCACATTGACAGGCAAAGCTGAAGAAGATGCTTGTGCATGCTGAACACTTACATTCAAATTGATTCCTAATTTTTGCAAGATATCTGGTGGCAAAACAAACATTCCAGGAATCTCACTTGTCGCATGTTTTACTTCCTTGGGCTTCCGCCCACGACGTTTGCCACTAGGCTGCTTGGAACTCATGGCTAAATGTCACTAAAGTAAGAATTACATATGAATAATAATTATTCGCAGTCACATAAAAAAGTACATGATATGTATTTTGCTGAAATTAAAAGATTATTTACAAAAAAGAAAAACTATGATATCATCACAAAACTAAAGACAAAATCAATACAAAACGCCTAGACTCGAACCCAGATCGCGTCACGAATGACAAAATGACGGCGCACGTGGTAACAACAGAGCCAAAATTACATGCAACGCTTTGCGCTAATAGTCGATACCTTTTGTAAAACACAAAACTAAATAACAACCTTATACACATTCCAGATCTGTTAAGATTATTTTTTTAACTATAGCTAGAAAATTTAAATTGTAGTTACCGTCAAAGCTCCAGAGTACTGTTCATTATTTGTGATGCAGTTTCACTAAAAACTGAACAAGCGTTTAACCACTAGATTCACAGAACTTTATGGCGACATCACAAAACTATATTAAAAACACAGTTAATCGTTACGCTTCAGAAAGAACTTGTGGTGTCCCGAGCGCAACCGAGTTTCTTTCTGTTTATCTTGGTAATATAAGGTTATTTTATTGAAAGGAAGGATTTTTTTGGAGAGGTTTGGTGTTGCCAGCATTACGAAATTTTCGAATTTCACCTACTCCTATCCACATTCTACGCTGTTCTTAAAGTTGAAACAAATTAATAAATTAACGATGTTGTAACCAGAATAAAAACCTTAAATTTTTACAATATAAATAGGTATTATAGGTACATACCTACTACAAGTGCAAAAACAAAAACACCTGTAGTATGTTTCATTTTATTCAGCTTTAATTTGTCATGGGGGTAAACAAACTGTTTTTTAAATACCTACTATCAAAGTTAAAAAAATAATGGGGGAGATATTTCTTGAATTAATGAGATGAAGCCATAGGATAAGCAAACATAGACACCGTTGCTTTCCATGCCCTAACCATTTATATAAATGGTTTGTAGACATCTGGAAAAAATTTAATGAAATGGAATATAATTTGCATAAACACTATAAAAATGAAATGTCGAAATTGTCAAAAAAGTTTATCGGTCGCTTTTTTTTTGTGTTCTGTGATCGATCGCTTCGATTAGTTTTTTGGCTACAGTAGAAAATTAATGGTGTTGAGTGCACAGATTAAAAAGTCAAAGTAAGTAAGTTGAGTGGATCAAGTGGACACAGAGAATATAATCACACTACGTCAAGTGGATGTAGAGTTGTAGACAGGGAGGGAGTGGACCACATGCACAAGTGGACTGCCGATCATATCGACATCACAAACACAAACATTTTTCACACAACGCAGGCTCGTCATTGGCATTGATTATGGGGACTAAATCTTTGGCTCTATCGTTCAGCCTACAAGCAGAATGCCCTTTGACAAGAGCACGTGCCGGGCTGATGAAATTACCGCACTACGAAGTTAAGACACCAGTGTTCATGCCTGTGGGGACGCAGGTACTAATACGCTAGTTCATATCAAAATTAAAAAATACCGGTTGGTGGGTAAATACCTACATGTTTATTTTCCCATCACTCTTTCTCCTTCGACAACCTTGCCAACTTTATCCACCAACCAGAAATTGCTCTTAAGCTTTATTTATGTCTCTTGTGTACAATAAAGAATATTCTTATCTTCTATAGTTTTTATATTGAACCTAAGTACATACCTACCTGTATTATTTTTTGTGAAGATACAATTGCACCATTTACTAACAATCACATTTATTTTTCCCTTTACCATTACTAGGGCACAATGAAAGGATTATTGCCAGACCAGTTGGAAGACTTAGACTGTGAGATCATATTAGGTAATACTTACCACTTGGGGAACCGCCCAGGTACTGATGTGCTGCAAAAAGCTGGTGGTCTCCACAGCTTCATGGGGTGGAAAAGAGCATTGCTAACAGATTCTGGTGGTTTTCAAATGGTCTCCTTGTTAAAACTGGCGAAGATTACGGAAGAAGGTGTCAAGTTCAGATCACCCTATGACGACTCTGAAATTATGCTCACACCAGAGAAATCAATTGAGATCCAAAACTGTATTGGTGAGGACAATAATGACAATTATTCAGCTATAGATAGATAGATAGATTGATAGGTAGAATATTTAAACTTTCTATAGTTTCTATAAATATCATAAACTGGCTTTTGCCAGCAACTTCATCCCCACGAAAAGTATCCTTCGTCCTTCTCCGGGACACAAACTATCTCCACACCAAATTTCCTCTAAATATGTTCAGCCTTTATTGCTTGATTGAGTAACAAACATGGACCAAACATCTTCACAAACACATTTATAATATTAATAGGTTTATAAAATATTCTACTATTCTTTATATTCCCCAAAATAAAATAATTATGTTTATGTAAACTTTCATAACAATAATGTTCCTTTACAACTGTTTAAGTCTTCATGAACTAGTTTTATTTGTAGGTATAAATTTATGAGCTGCTTATTATTTGTATTAATAGCTGACTGAGCAAATTTCGTATGGGCACAAACATATTTTTCGTTTTTTGGAAATGTTTCCCATGTTTTACTAGTTACTTTAAGTTATTCTGCTATTCAGGGTGGAAAAAATTCAACAAATCAAAGATGATAAAATTGATTTAACCATTCCTTAAAAATGCTGTAACTAACCGGACTTTGTTTTTTCATACGTATATATACAAGATATATTTTCTATCAGGTGCAGATATAATCATGCAGCTAGATGATGTGGTAGAAACCACCTTCAATGATCAGGAGCGTGTAAAGGAGGCTACGGAGCGCACAAGCCGATGGCTGGACCGTTGTCTGAAGGCCCACAAGAGGCCAACAGAACAGAGCATATTCCCCATAGTTCAGGGTCTTCTAAACCCAGAGCTGAGAGAACAGAGTGCCAGAGAACATATTACTAAAGATGTGAATGGATTTGCAATTGGGGGACTAAGGTAATAATTATTATAATTATGTACTACATTTTCATACATTTTTATAATACAGAACATAGTTAATGTTTTTTTATTATGTTTAAGGCTGTTGTTACGTCGGGCATGCTGTCTCGCTCGCACAATATAATATTTTTAGTGATTATAATAAAATGACAATATTTATGATAAATGGGATCTGAGGATTTGAAAAATAATAAAATTACAGACATTCGAGACAGATTTTCCTTCTCCCATAACTAGTTTTTGGTTACGAAAATTTGATTCCAAAATTAATAATTTTGGAAACAACTTCTATACTAAAAACTACTTATAGCGAAACAAAAATCTATTTAAAATGTCTGTAATTTTATTATCTATCAAACCCTAAGACCACATTTATCAAAAGTGATAATTTAATACAATCACTAAAAATGTTACATTGTGCGAGCGAGACAGCATATAACAGCACCTTAAGCTCTGTCAATCATGAAGACTCAATAATGAGTCATCACAGCAAGGTGTTAGATGCCCGAGGACTCAATATTGCAGGCCTTTTATTTTATTCTGCATGCAATGACAGGTTGAAGACAGTATAGTTTGTTGTCTACTGGACATAGGACTCTACAAAGAATGATGATCCCCCTATGGCCATGGGAAGGTTTTGCTCATAATCACCACACTGGGTTTGGCAGTACAGGTATACTCTAGTACATAAGAGGTGCTGCTGCCCACATGAATTTCCCTTTAAAATGCTTCTTATGACAATCATTGATCACTTTGACTGTAGCATATCAAAATGAAGCTGTCTGTAAAATTATAATTTTCAGTGGGGGTGAAGCCAAGGATGATTTCTGGCCTATGGTGAGCTTGAGCACTGGAATATTGGATAAGAACAGGCCCAGATACCTCATGGGAGTCGGACTGGCCATAGACCTTGTGGTGTGTGTAGCTTTGGGAGTTGACATGTTTGATTGTGTGTTCCCAACACGCACTGCTGTTAGTATTACATTTTTCTTGCTAAAAAGGTTTCTGTCTTTTACCTTTTGTTCAGTCTCTAAAAAAGAAATTATCTTTCCAGAGATTTGGCTGTGCTTTAGTAAACACAGGGCAACTGAATTTGAAGCAGAAGCAGTACGAGATAGACCTAAACCCCATTGACAAAGACTGTCCATGTTCTACATGCAAAAATTATACAAGGGCCTATTTACACTGCATTGTCACTGTTGAAACAGTTGCCTGTCACCTTATATCAGTTCACAACATTTGTTACCAGGTAACAATAACTTGATAATAGTATTTCAATAAGTTTCCGCCACAATACATGCAGGGAATGCCCACAGGCATTATTTCGAGATTTTCCAATGTTTATAATCATCAAATCAAAATGCTTCTATTCAAAATAGCACAGAAACTGTGATTTATTGAATGTTAGGTACAACTAAAATGTTATAACAGTCACCTTGACCATTTCAAAGTCTAGATCATTTTGAACAAAAAAAACTAAAAACTTAATCTTTTCAAATATGTTTCTTAAATTATCAGTTTACATATTATTCTAACACCTACAAATAATGCATCGAACTGCGTGTGCGTGTGAATTGAGCACCCTTCTGAGCAAAAAAAAGGAAAATGCTGTTCATTTAGTAAAAGTTCTAAAACAATTGTAAAAGTAATCTCTGTATTTGTAAAAAGATGAAACAAAATATATATTATTTAACGTGCGCTCACTCAGTTCTCACAAACTACCAAAGAAATCGGTGAATGTATTAATTTAACATATAATATTTATATACCAATCGTAAGTAAAACCTCTAGGCTTACTTACCTTTATAATTTGTAGATGACCTAGTAACATATTTAAGGTTTTACAAATAATTTCTAATACACACTCATTCCGCACACTTTCGAAAACCCGATTTCTGATGAAGAAACTGAAGATTAAAACTGCTTTATTATGTGTATAGTTAAGTAAAATTAATATGGGACTTTGTAAAATACAAAACGAACCACTAACATGGCAGGTTTTTGGATAA
This sequence comes from Yponomeuta cagnagella, assembly GCA_947310995.1. Taxonomy (NCBI): domain Eukaryota; kingdom Metazoa; phylum Arthropoda; class Insecta; order Lepidoptera; family Yponomeutidae; genus Yponomeuta; species Yponomeuta cagnagella. Next base: position 14,302,478 of record OX371271.1, on the reverse strand, counting down.
TAAATTTTTGTGAGTGCTCACTCAGTCCACATATACCTAATAAGTTACAAATGTTAATATCTAAAGATTTGTAGTATCACAGAAACTATAAGTTATTTCAAGTTTTAGTAAAATATTTTACTATATATACACTACCTAACATTTCATATTCATTGTCTGTTTTTAAAGATATTAAATTGTAATTTTTCTAATGTAATATCATTTAGGGTGACCACACTTCATTTATAGTATAATGTCATATCCACAATCAGAAAAGTGTCCTGTATTTTGGATATACATACGTACATAAACTCACGCCTGTATCCCAGAGGGTTTTTTTTTTTCAGAAGGGTTCTCACGCAATCCACATGCACATAATATCTTCTACACGCACATAATCTTTAATGTTATAGTAGCCCTTTTGGAATGTGTGCTTTACACATGTTTTTAAACCACGTTTCATCTCCAATTGTTTTACAGATGCGGCTAATGAGAACAATGCGAGAAAATATAAGTAATGGGACATTCGCACAATTTGTCAAGAAGTTTGTAAGTGAAATGTATCCAGACGGCAACTACCCCAAATGGGTTATTGATTCCTTAGGCTCAGTTGGAATAAACCTTGAATGTAAATAAGGCTGATTTTTTTTCTGTTGACGTGATAAGGTACACCCTAGAAGATATTGAGTATTATTAAATAAATCATCATAACTGAATCATCAAGTCATTTATTGCTTTTCACATGAAGTCATCAGAATCATTTCCATCATCATAATTAGTTTTCATATTTTCTGCTTTCATTAATGTTGAGTAGCTTTTTAGTTCTGATTCTTCTTTCTTTCGCCTCTCTTCCTCTTTCTCTCTTTCTTTTTGATCTCTTAATAGCTTTTTTTTGTCTTCTCTTTCGAGTCTATCTCTGTTTTCTCTCTCTGCTCTTAGATCTGGGAAAGACTCTTTCTTTGTTTTATTTAACCTATTAACAATATCATTGTTTCTCTTTGCGACTCGAACTTTTCTTACTTCCTTATCTTTATAGAATGAGACTTGACCAACCTGAGGAAAAGTTTAATAGCATTTTAGATTGCTGGAGAATAAACCAAATAATTATGACCATCCACTAAAAGGTCTGGGTAGTCACTCCTACCTAGTGTAGGCAGCAGTTAATTGTAAAATATAGTTTACCTCCATAGCTGCAGTTTTCTTGAGATTGGCCCACATAGTGTAAACAATGTCGATATCATTCATCTTGTTGCCAGTGATGGAGTTAGCTTTGACAAGTTGACATGCATCATCAAGTACTGAGCTTGGTATGTCATCTATTGTTTGACCCTGCAAGTAAGTTTGAATGTTATTGATTCATGCTTAAAAACTGCAGTTTACACAGGGTAAATACATAAACTCACAGGTGCTAGGCGTAAGTAAACGTGAGCCGATGATAGTTTGTCCACATGAAACCATACATCTTCTGGCCATCCCCATTTGATCAAATCTTCATCTGAAATATAAAACAGTTGTTTTAAGTATGGGCTTGAATTTTTTATTTGTTCCTGTTTTGTCTGCCATCAGTCATCAACATCAGATTTGATGAGTGGCATCACATTCAGGCTTCGCATCCAATGATGCGGCTGCCTCATTTTGGAACCCCCATATTAAGGGGATGTTTCCAAGATTATTCTCTGCTTTAGTCATGTGGAGGTGGCGGAGTTAAGGAGTTCAATTGCCAGTGGGTAAGGATGATGTTCAAGCCATTCTTTTATTACTTGATACATGTTTTTTTATTTCTTCCTGAACTGTCAGCATTTCGAGATATTCATGGACTTTAGAGTTCTTGGTGAACCAAGGAGCATTGACTAAGTTCTTCAGTATGTTGTTCTGTTCTCTTTGTAGGATTCTGATTTCAAGCAAGTTTGGTTGTTGGCGGACACAGATTCCTCAGGATGGTTTCCTGTTTTGGGTGGATTATTACAGAATAAGCCTGGATGGAACACTTCCCGGGCAAGATTAGGCAGGCATTTTTGGGGATATTTGCAAACGAATTTTTATTTTTTAGTTTTATAGGGAGGGTAGTTATGAGACATTGTTCTCAAGTTTTCACGAAAAGTCGACCAAAAGCACTAGACTTTGCAGAGATAACACTCACAAGGAATCCTGGAATTACACTTTGAATTAACAAATTTCATCACAGATTTACAGGAGATGTTTACGCTTCAACTGACCGATGGGTTCGAAACATAAATATTAAAATCAGCAAGCGGATTAATTAATTCGGGAAGAGCAAAAATAAGTCCTAAAATGTTTATGCTTACTTTCGTATTTATCAGCTCCCATAAAAAGAGTCACTGATGGAGAGACGACGTTACTGGTGAAGAAAAGAACCATTGCTATAGTAGCAAAACTTACTAAAAGTTCGTGAGGAACCAATACTTATATTTATTTTTGAGAAAATCAAAAAGAATTTAATCACTACGGAGAAAATTGCCAAAAATTGAAGCAGCAGCACGACGTTCACAGATTATAAAGAAAGAAACAACAAGCAATCAATCAGTGTTGCCAGAGCAAGCACATCAAAAGTCAAAATTTATCAAAAACTTACAGTTACTTAACAAATAAAAACCGACTTCGAAACACTACAGCACTAAAAAGTTAGAAATAATTTAAGTCCTGTAAAAATAAAGATATTAAAAAAAAAAATTTAAATATATGTAATTAGAAGTATTTGTACAGTAGGTAGGTATTATAGAAGTATAATTTGGAGCCGGTGCCTAAAATATATGTGCTGGTCTTGAAACTGGGCACCGACTACAAATTATACTTCTACAATACCTACATGTATAAATACTTCTAATTATTTAAATTATTTCTAACTTTTTAGTGCTGTAGTGTTTCTAAGTCGGTTTTTATGTTTGTTTTAAAAAAAAAAATTTTTTCAATTTTTAGTGGGGAGTGGGCGAAAAGTAAGTAAGTCCCTTATAACCATAATTTATCCTGCTTAATTCGTTGCTTAAAAATTTTATGTTCTAAATTTCCATCCCCGAAAGTCTTCACCAGAACATCACCAAATTAACTTGGGACTACTTTTACGCAATTTTATGAAACATGTGGATATTACTAAAGGATGGGCCCCATTAGGGCTTGTTTACTGCTGTCCATTGAAGAGTCCCATTCTACATCTCTGAAAGTCTCCATCAGATCTTCACCAAATTAAAATGGGACCAAGGAGACGTTATACCTGTTCGAACAAAAAAAACTAACAGCCAAAAACTAAATACGCGTTGAATTGATAACCTCCTCCTTTTTTGAAGTCGGTTAAAAAGTGTTATGCTTTAGGTACGAGGCTGACTCGTTTGCACAGACAATCATCTGGAAATAAAGCGAAACGTAAGTCATTGATTGTCCTTGGGGCCCCTTGGGGGATCAGTCAGAAGCCTCCTCTACACATCCACAGACGCGTCTGCAGATGTCATTTCATCTGCAGATGCGTTTCGACGTGTAGACGGGGTGAATTGCTCGTCTGTGGGAGGTATTTCGTTGGCAGATGCGTCTGCCACCAATCCGTTTGTTGGCGATTTTTTGCAATTTGGCACACATCAAAGGATTTCAGCGCGGACGCACGGCGTTCTGTCTGTCCACACGTCCGACGATGCATCAGTAGGTTCGGACTTTCAGAGTTGCTAATGAGAGTGCTTCTGTGTATAGCCAGCATCCACCACCTTCTTCTTTTCCATTTTTTTAATAACTACTGCGATGCGCATTCAATTAATGGTTAAAAGTAGTAAAGAAATAAATAGCTACGGTCTCAACATCAATTTTTTTAAAGTTGCGTACAAGTTGCGTCTGTCTGTCTGTTTTGTACACCAAATAAAATAAAATTAACACAGACTGACCGATCTACGGACGTGTGGTCAGCTCGTGGTGATACATCTGCTGATGCATCTGTCGACGTCTGCTGACACAACTATAGATTTGTAGAGGAGGCCAGAGAACACAGTTTTCACATTAGATGTAATCAAAATAGGAAATTGACTTTCAGTAAAGATCACAATACATACTTGTATACGCATTTCTCTTGTACTTAAAACCAACCAAATCAGTTTGTCCAATACAAGAAAAAAGCTTTCTCTGTGATAAATAAAACGTCAAATGAAATATGTTACAGACAAGCCGATACTTTAAAAAGTCACAAAAATTTACAAAGTAAGCCATGTCACAAAAAGTCACAAAGGGGGTTCAAAAGTTACAAAATTTGTGACAAAAGTCACAAAATGGCAACGCTGCAATCCATGTTTTGACACATGTTTTTGGTACCTATTCCTATTCACGCAACACATTCTTTCGTTGCGTCAGATGGCGTAAATTCTGAGTGAGGCCCAAGGTGAAGACGCGTGAAATGTAAGAATCATTCGATTAATGTTGGCGGCAATGGAAAAAAAAATAACGTCAAAATAAAACGATTTATCTTCTATTGTTCTGTGAATTTGTGATTTTAATGATTTTATGCTGTAGTGATTATTTTCTCTGTGATTCGTCCAATTTCCAAAGCGAACATTATTTTTTTATATTTTCTCATAATGGGTAGTCCCGAAAGAGAACTATGTCCACCTCCTAATGAGGAAGATGAACTGACTCTCCCGAGAGCCAGCATCAATAAAATGATCAAAGAACTTGTGCCATCAGTTCGAGTAGCAAACGAATCTCGGGAACTGATATTGAACTGCTGCACAGAATTTATCCACCTCCTCAGTTCAGAAGCTAATGAAGTATGCAACCAGAGTAACAAGAAAACAATCAACGCTGAACACGTTCTTAGTGGTATGTACCTTTATGCCTAACGTTGCTTTAGTGTACAATTCCCTTGCACATTCAAATCCACAACGTACGAATAAAAAACATCTCAACGTGTTCTTTTTCTTTCATCATCATCAACTTTTTTTGAAACATCAGTATGTGACATATACACGTATCCTCTCCCACTGCTTGTCAAAGGCTAGAAAAAATACGAAGTTCTATTAATTAATTCATCTGTATTGTCGGTGAAGATCACTTTTAGCTTAGTGTTGAGACCATCGAGTGTACTATTAGAATGTTTTGGTATTTTCCTTTTTAGATTACAATAAGCTAGCGAACATTACACAACACAATCGGTTTTCCATGACCAAAACATGTTTGGTGCTAGGGAAAGCAGAGTAAAAATATTGCTTTTTTGTATTGAAAATGGATTGTTTTAGAATACTCAGTTTCCCAAAACTCTCTGATTGCGTCAAAATTCAGGCCGAGCATTGTTCACTTGTGAGCCATAGTGTTGTGTAACATGTGACATTGGCAAAATTATGGACAATCAGTGCTGTGAGTCTGTAATGGAACTTGCGTCAAACTTAGATTGAAGTGGCATTGCTTTTGTACTACAGAAGACAGACAAACTCAAGATTTTTTCAAAAATAAAACTATACAAATATTTCTTGGGGCTTTTTGGGATCCCAAAAAATGGGAAAAACCAAGTTACTCTAATAATAAAAACATTTTAGATTTCGTTTTTTTATTGAATTCTAAACGTTTTCTAAAAGTGGGTAAACGCATAAAAAAAAACGTTATGAGATAACTCGGATATTGATAAACGCTCCATACATTATAAGGCGTTACATGCATGTTGTGATGTCATAGGTTGAGTCCGATTTGTACGGTGCATTTTTGTGCCACGTGACTAGAATGACTTCGGCAAGTCACATTATGAAAAAAAAATTTACCACATTTATTTGTCTTTTAACATGGCCTCTCTGATTATTATATTAAAACATTTTTTTGTGCAAGTTCTCCAATTGAATGTTTCATGAAAAACACAAGCAGGAGAAGCGTGGCAATTATAGCAAAACCCCTCATGGTTATGAAAACCACGATGGAGGCCTATGTCCTGCAGTAGGCATCAAATGGCTGATGATGACAAGCAGGAGACCTGTCTTAAAGTGTTTTCTACTACACTCTATTTCAGCCCTTGATAGACTGGGCTTCAGTGACTATACAATAGAGGCGGAGGCTGTGCTCCGGGACTGCAAGGCAGTGGCAGCTAAGCGGAGACGACAGAGCACACGGCTCGAGAACCTCGGTATCCCAGAGGAAGAGCTACTAAGGCAGCAACAAGAGCTCTTTGCTAAGGTAAAAACTTTGGCCTTATATGCAAGATGATTTATATGCAAGTGACAAATGAATGACAGATAAAATGGACACAATAAGAGCAGTTTTTTTATTATTTGATAATTTCACTGAAGTCATTGGTGAGGGACAAGGGATGTTAGAAGAATTCTAAGCTAGGTACATCCTGACTAAGAAGAATTTTAAGTAATATCCATTAAAATCTGAAAATGTGTCCTTAAAAGGTATAAGTTATTTGTTGTGCATTATACTAAGGTAGATTTTTTTTAGGAAAAAAGAGAGTGACATTTTGTGTGCAAGGGTTACCTCACCTTCACAGTAACTGTTAGTGATTGCAGTTGATGAAAATACTTACATATTTATCATCTATTTATTTCAGACCAATTAAGAAAATCCAAATCCAAAAAAGTAGAGAACACTATAACAATATGGATAATGGGTGTTTTACAGAAAATATTATATCAGTTTTACAAAAATAATTTAAATGTGGGACCCATATAAAGTCTCATCATTATCAGCATCAGCCATTTATAAAGGATGTAAAATAATTTAATTTTGCACTGTAAAAATTCTCATACCGCAATAAAATAAGCCCTCTGCCATAAAAATACAAATTTCTGCCGCTATAAATTATTAAACAGGTTCAAAATATTGTCGTTCAAAACTTAATTACATATTCACTTTCTTACTTTTTTGTCAGACCAGGTTTCGTTAATAATGTGTAGAGCTTACGAAAGTTTTGGGTTCAAAATAGATGAGTAATCGCACTTTATAATTTTTAACACGAGAAAGTGGCCTTAAATGTGTTGATTTATTTCACCGAAGTGGGTAGTGCAGTGGTAGGTTGAGCGGACAGACAACTTGAACACAAATCCTGCAGATTGTTTGCTGATGCATACTGAAGTCCAAAGAATTCTAATCACATACGATAATTTATGGTATACAATTAGTTGTGTTAGGCTTTATGCGTATGTGTCTCAAAGCGCAAATGTTTGTTTTATCTATCCCGCGTCTCCTGCCAATGTGACCCAAAATACGTCCGTGCGAAGTCAGTCATTTGTTCAAGTTGCGTCATTCCACTTGTTCATTCCAGGCTCGCGAAGAGCAAGCCAAGCAGGAGCAGCAGCAATGGCTGCTGCTACAGCAACAGGGCTTGGTCGGGGCCGACGGCATGCCGCAGCCCTACGTGCCGCCCCCGGCGCTCAAGAAGGAAGACGAAGAAGATGACGATTACTCATAGATATGGCAGTCAATCAATCAGTCCATCCACTGCTGGACATAAGCCTTGGCACGCCACTCCCTTCTGTCCTCGGCCATCCTAATCCAGCCACTGCCATCAATCTGCCTCAGATCATCGGTCCAGTGAGCTGGTGGGCGTCCTACGCTGCGTTACCAAGCTTAAGTGGCAGTGGGCTGGTGACATATGCCGAAGAACTGGTGGTCGATAGGGTGCAAAGGTTCTCGAGTGGAGACCACTAACTGACGGAAATAATTTCATCACTAAAGTGTACAATACACTTTATGAGTATTATAAATTGAAAAACATTACCCTCTTTACTTTCACAGTCGAATTTGTGGTTCGAATTGCTTGGTAAGAGAAATACCAAGACTTTTTTTCCCTTAATTATAGGAAAAATGTCTTACAAATGGAGCACTGACCTTCTTGGTACGATCAGTGGGGGTGAAGCTCAGAACACAAAAAGAAGTGAAGTCAAGGATGTTCAAAGGATCAAATACGCCAATGCGGTGGCGGTTCATACATACATCTAGTGTATCTTCCATCAAGGCACTTCTCACGTCTCAGTTTGCAGAGGACACATGTTTATATTCAGATCCATAGTATAAGAATTGAAATGTTATTTAGTTAAACCTGTTAAATTTTCGGTGGTGGGTAACGTAAGATTTTTCAAAACTGGTATTAATGAGTGGTATATAAGTGAAAACCTGTAATTAGCTTACAGTTATTACTTAGAAGTTACTAAGAAAGTTAAAGCTGTTGGTTTTCCATGTATTCGTAAATAAATACGTTATTTACTGCAGTAGTATTTATATGGACGTTTGTGTGAACCGCCACCGCGTTGGTGTGTTTCATCTTAATATTCTTGGGTTAGGCAAATATTCATTGAGTTTATTCAATGAAGCACTGACCTCCATGTTTCAGATTTCTTACTGTCGACGGTTTGAGACAGTGATATGAGGTCATTTCTATCTCTTTTTAGTCTATTGGTCATTTTTTACTGTTAAATGTGTTCTGTGACTGTTAATAAGTCAACACAATGTCAAATCAATTTCTGAAGATGCACTCCTAGGGGTGCCATAAAAAAGAATTGAATTAAACATGCACTCATATTAATTAGGTATCTACACTTATTTTCCTTAGTTTGAGTGTTCTAATAAAATGGAAGTACAAAGTAATCAACTAGCAATAGTCCCCTAAATTCTCATATACTTACCTAGGTACTTCCAAAATGCACCACCAAAATGAACTTCAATGAACCACCCACAAAGAAGTACAAAAGACCGAAACAGAATACACAATCGACAACAAACCCAGATTTGAATGTAAGTGTATAACATGGTTATCGTAAAATTTTCTCACCATCATAAAGACCCTTATGGCTAACTAAAGTATCTACACAATGCAATATTGAATCACTGTCAGACTGAATAAGTCCGAAAGTCTTCAACTGCTATCTAGGATCGCTGAGTCATTGCGAATGAATATATCTAATGCGCGTTACCTGAAGCATTTTTTTAAGTCCCTTTATTCTTCATACTTTTTTAACTAAGAAAACCGGCCAAGTGCGAGTCGGACTCGCGCACAAAGGGTTTCGTACCATTATCTCCAACATTAGACACAAAGATCTAGAAAAAAACTGCAAAAAATCACGTTTTTTGTATGGGAGCCCTCCTTAAAGATATATTTTATTTTAATTATTTAGTTTTGAAGCGAATACAGAACTAAATATTCTGTGAATATTTCAAGCGTCTACCTGTTGCCGATATTAAATCGAGCAAAATATGGCAAAAAAATTAGGCTTGTATGGGAGCCCCCCCTTAAATATTTATTTTATTCGGTTTTTAGTATTTGTTGTTATAGCGGCAGCAGAAATACATCATCTGTGAAAATTTCAACTGCCTAGTTATCACGGTTCATGAGATACAGCCTGGTGACAGACAGACGGGCAGTGCAGTCTTAGTAATAGGGTCCCGTTTGTCACCCTTCGGGTACGGAACCCTAAAAACTTGCTTTAAAATTAACATATTTGGTTAAGGTTTGCCTAACTGGTCATGGAAGTCAGGGTTTTCTTACCGACACTCCGATGGCACCCTAGTAGTAGACCTTTGCCCTCATTCCCAATCAAGAACCGCATCGCCAATACAAAGTGCCCACCTGTCGCATTCCAGAAGTGCAAAAGGAGTTCCGCTGACTGGCTGCAAGGCTCCACGTCTCCCCCTCCCTGTCCATTGCTGGCCAAAGACTCAGAATGGGTCGACATCTTACAAACCTCGCGCACGAGTCCCGAGGACGAAGTGGAGGAAGTACTGCAGCTCGTAAATTTGTTTACGTGTCCTCTCTATCGGCCTTTTTTAGAACGAGGGAGATAAAGACACATAATTGATGCTCGGTCTTCTATTTGTAAACGATGCGTGACCTTATTCTAAGTAGATAACTCAATGTTTCAAGACTAGGTACGTCGCGTGACAGGAGATGCCCCATTGTATATCATTTAGTTAAAGGCCCGGTAACCATCGATGCTTTTGTGTATAGAACTTTGAATTAAACCACATTGATATTGCTTGGCAAAAAGAGTAAACTAAAGAGTTTTAAATTACGACAAACAGGTAGAGTGCGAGGACGGTCCCGGGATGAAGCCCCTGGCTATAATGTTCCCCGATCTGGTGGAAAAGGACCCGGAGACTCTGCAAGGAGTGTTGACCAAGGCCATGTCCACGACTGAAGTCACCAAGCATTTGGTGGATTTGAAACAGAAGGCCAACTTCACTTTTATGAAAAAATCTAACAGACTTATTCCACGGGAGAAGGTATCATGGCCATGTACATTTTTAATGCTGAAGATAAAGACGTGTAGTTACTCATAACACGTTCTTTGTATTGGTTGAGAGCAAAATAAAAAGTACCTTTACCGGCGAGCGTGCGTGCAGCGATCGAATGTTGATATGACGATAGAGGTATGTCTGCCTACCCCTCCGAGGTAAAGGCGTGAGTTTATGTATCGTTCCGGAGCCTACAATCTAAAATGCGCTTTATCGCCTTGAGTACGTATGATCCATCACACTATCACGCCATTAAAAATACTTCGATTTTGTTTCATCGCTTCGTACGTAGGTACATTATTTAGAAACTTTTATTTTTCAGATATGGTTAGAAAGTTTAACTGAGAATAGTAACTCCATTGGTTCTTTACAATCGCCGTTCAGTAGTAAGTTTTGGTATCTGAGTTACCTACCTACTGTATTTTTTCAATAGCTTGCGTACTAAGTTTTTTTTTTTGTTAGGTCCATCAAGCGAATATGAAGCTGACGTAGAAACAACTGAGGAAGAGTCTAAAGCCTTCAAGTGCAGAGTTAAGAGAAGGAACATGATTTTAAGGTCTCCAGTGAATCCTGAAGCATTAGAACTGACACAGTGCCTAGAGGCATCTGACCTCGAGGAACTAATCGCTCCAGAAGTATAAATTAACTGTTACTCTATTACTAACTACGATTACAAGGATAAAAATAATAAATACAATTCATCATTCTTTACCAGAGAAATGCGGCTGCAACGCAAAAGCAAAAGAATGAAATCTTGAGAATCGGAAAATCAATTGACCTGACTGGGGAACAGAGTAATCTCGGTGGCTGCTCCACGAAAGAAGAGTCCAAAAATCAGGACTCAAAGTCAAGTGAAGAAAACTTTCACGACAAATGAAGCTAATAAAATATCAAAATAAACTTAAAACTTAAAGAATTATCAAAATGTCGCATAAAAAAGACTGAGCTTTCTATAATAATGTAATAAATTTTATTAGTCAGTAATACTTACAATACTAAAAAGTACATACTCAATTATTTCATTTCATTGTATTTACATTTAATTTAAAAAAGTGTTCATCTTAAAATTACAGAAAATTACAGAAGCTTACAACATTGGGATAATATAGGTTCATACTTAGTTTTGTGTAGACGAAATATTTCCGATATCGATCCAACGACAAACCAAATGCAATAAATGTAGGTGATTCATTATTCTCATAGAGATCGAGATTAGACTAGTAGAGGGACCACGAAAAAAACCGGTCGGTATACATATGCATCCTGATAATAATGATTATCGATCTAACCAGCCCATAAACAGAGTCCACTGTTGGGCTCTTTCACGCCAACCGATCCGGTAATATCAAAAAAATATATAAAGGTCTTTAAAATTATAATTGCAGAAGATAAATAAAAATATACTGCAATAATTTTGGGTGGCTTGAAAGATAGCAAAATGAACGTGCCGGACAATAGCTATCGAATACGCTAGTTTGTCTTTTAAAAAATATCTCGATACAAACTAGAATCTATTAAAGCCATTAGTAGCCATCCATGGCGGTGCGTGCGTGCCACGGGTCCGCGGATCATTGTTCTGTTAGACGGAGCGGCGGCATTTTTTTCAACTATTTTTTTATTTACGTCTATACTTAAAAGTAATAGTCTAAATAGATGCCATTTTAATTACTAATTACATAACCGCGGCTTTCAAACCACCCAGAAATGAGCGTGTATACCTAATTATAGAATGGAAGCACATACTACAAGAACAAAAGACACTTTCACTTAACTCTAAATTGCATTTTTCATTTACAAACTTTAAAGATTTCTTTCATTATCCTTTAGCTTATTATAAAACAAAGATGCTTAGTCCAATAGTCATAAATAAAGTCATTATAACATGATTTTATTTGAGCTTACATTTAGTGACACTATAAATTTGTTGAGCTACACTTTGAACCTAATCACCATTCCACACAATCAATAACATCAAATACTATCATGCAAAGTAAATATGGGGAAAATATCCCTCTCTCAAAGCACCTATAATCAAAATATTTACGGATAGAAAACTTCACATTATAAGATAACTAGCTTTTTATAACTTTCCATGATTCCTGACAACACATTTTACATGTTATACATTTACGGCACAACCAATCAATGAATTTTTTGACACAATTTAACTACTTATTCGATCTAGCTTTTTTCACCTAGGAACAACTTTTTATATTATTCTGAAAATGCACACATTGCTTTTGATTGTAAGTGAATATTTTAGATGTACAACAAAACAAATAAGTACACACAAAATAGAGTGGTGTTATAACTTCGATTGTACGTAGGTAATTTATTCCTCAGGGAGGGGCACTTATTTAAAAAAAAACATTTAACACGTATGCTGCCATCAGACGCATTATACGCCCGCCAATATGAAATATGTAAAGACCATTACTCTAACGTGTGTAAATTTACAACGAAAATTCTCTTATCACATCGCATTGAAGGTTAGTCAGATGTTACCTAAAATCGCTCTAATATAATCATGTTTTGGGTAGACGCAGATTTCATCGAACCGTCTAGGAAATCTGTGCGCAAAATTTGACAGGTAAACCTGTAGGGCTAACTTTTGATACAGATTAACTATCGAGTTCAAGCGAAGACACTAACAGGGCTAGTCTTTATGTGGCTTAGAGAAGTCAACTAGTGTGTGTGAGAGTGTGGCTAATATAAAGCCAGCCGCCGAGCGTGGTGAGCGCCGCGGCGGCCGCGAGCCGTCAAGCATGCAGCGAGCCGAGGCAGACGCCGACGCCGGCGCACCGTCATTGCGCCGGCTTCAGCGCCGCCAGTTTGCGTCCGCGCGTACGCGCCTCCTGCCGCGTCGTCGTATACTCAAACCAGAGTACGTTCGGTATCAGCGTCGTGTCCCGTATCATGAGCATCTCACATATTTTTCTGAAATCGGGAGAGATTTGTGTCAGACACGATGAAAAACCTATCAAAACAAATCATATTTTTTTAATTCAAAGTAGCATAGAAACTGCGACTTATGAACGTTACAAGTTAAACTAGGTGTCCATTTCAAAATCATTTGGATCAAATGGCCAAAAAAAAATACACACATAAAATCACGCCTGTATCCCTGAGGGGTAGGAAGACCTCTTTTGCTTCATAATGCATGCACGCACACCGGCACGGCACACTATAAAAATAATGTTTTCACTTCTCATGCTCTAAAAGTTCGTCTTTATGTCGTGCGTAGGCGACATAAAGTCGCTTTTTATGCTCTAGAGCATAAAGTAAAATCTTCGTCGAAGACCAAGGCAATCGCTGCAACAGCCACACGAACATCTTTAACTTCATACAACAAATGGTTCCCGCCAATTAACTTTTTTTTCTTTTTTTTTTCTGTAGGGACGTGACACCTGACTTAAGGTCGTTACATACAAATATGCCAGAAAAAACGATTACTTTAAATATTTCTCATTGCTCTAATGTAACTTTCAATTTTAATTAAATTAGCATTTACTATATTTACATGTTGCTGTTTCATTTCCTCGCAATCGAAGTGAAAAGTAGAGTGTACAACTCGTCCATAAAACCCATTTTACACTCGACTTTATATCTATCCTCGCTCGCAAGCTCGCTCGGATGGATAAACGTCTCGAGTAAAATGGTGCGTTTTATGCACTTGTTGTACAATCTACTATTGTCGCCGCATCGTGTTCAGTCGGCAGATTTTTTGTCTGCCTTAGCTTTGCTTTTAGCCTTAGCCCATTAAGCATGGACAAAGGTATTCTACAGGGTGACCATGATTTAGAAACATAATTTAAAAAAAAAATGGATAGAAAATTTTTTTTGGATACCCAAAACGACTTCACTTAAGCATAGAAACAATATCAGGACTTATAAGAAACGAAAAAAAAATTATGGGTCGAGCGTCTTATGGTCGGCGCCGGCCAACTCAATTGTTATTTTAATTGTTTACTCATATCATAGGACAGATTTTGATACATTTAACATATTAGAAAACATTTACTTCAACCACTTTGAATTTGGATTCACAGTTTCGAGCAAAAGGTCACGAATATTTACAAATATGTTATACCGTTATTGATGAATCATTAATAATACTGTTATTCACAATGAAAAGCACATTCTTCCAAAATGAATCGTGTGATTTTAAAACAACACAAGTCACATGTGTTTTTAAAATAACACTTGCCCATTTTTTTTTATTAAATTATTTACACCTACCTATTGACTTACATTAGAAAACAAAATTGTAGTTTATTCATACAGAAATCAATATAATATGCTAAAATATTGCTGTTGTAGATATTAGTATTTGAATAAAACAGTTTTTTCTATTTCCTGCAAAGTTGTAATAAAAGGACATGTGTTGTTTTAAAATCACACGATTCAAATATAGATAACGATTTCAAGATCACCCTGTAGTTGTAGCTGCAGTAAGTTGTGATGTTATTTATTTATATATACTCACAAGGAGACCAACTGTGGGAACAGTGGAGTGAATACTCTGTGCACTATGGCAAACCACACTGTGGCAAACAGGAATCCTACCACAGCCCCGACCACCACTTGTGCAGTGGTGTGGTAGTGCAGGTACACCCGCCCCACGCTCACCAGCAATGCCAGTACCATACAACTGCAGACTATGATAACTCTCCAAAGAGCTGATATTATGCTATTGTTGTTTATGTGATGTAACCTGAAAACAGATAGTGCATTCTTCATTGGATATCAGGGGCCTAATTACGATCACCAAATCCTGTCGAAATCCTGACATTTGCGATAGCAATTTGTATTTAATTTGATAGTTAGACGATTACAATCGCTCTGGATCTGGTGTGTGTTGAGGAGCTCTGCTCACAGAAAAACTAGAGTAGAATGTAGTATCCAATTTGTTGATTATTTCTGTAAAATTGTACTAATAGGGATGTGGGTCAATTGAATAGATCTGAGATTTGAAGATGTATTTGTTTAATTGTTGCACAGAGCTAAGCTTTGCTAATAAACGCAATGCTTGTGTCAGTACAGAAAAAAGGAAGTTGCTGAAACACTTCTGCTATGCATCTCAAAACAAAATCTGCTATCTATCAAGGGGCGAGTTTTGCTGGTATCTGGTGTTCAGTAATAAGTGTTATGTAAATGTCTGATACATCTACATAATATGTAACAGATATTAAAAAAACAATCAAATGTTGCCTCCTGTGCATTTTTTTTCAACATAATAGATTTTTATCACATAATGATATTGGGAGAGTGTGGTTACCAGAAAATGTAGATATTCAAAATCAATAATATTATCATGGATGGAAAATGCACTTACCTGATTAACACAAAGTAAAAGACATAAATGTTAAAGAACCAGATGAACTGAGCATGTGATGACGGCATACCATACTCGCTGTACAGATTGCCTCTAGCCAGAGGTCTGTTTTCACATATTACATGCTTTAGAATTATGTTCAGCACTTCATTCACCAGTGTCCCAGAGAAAAAGGATATCTGAAAATGTTAAATGTCTTGTATCACACATTGTTAACTGTTATCTATGTAATATAATTATTCAGTCCAGCAGCAGCTTAATAATGAGTATAATTTTATATTAAATATATTACAAAATACCTGCTGGGCTTTCTCTTGCATTTTCTGACTGAAAATTGATAGCCAAGGAATACTTAGGATAAGATGAGAAGGAATACTTACTGTATGCAAATCTCTTCTAAATAGAATTAACGCCAGGAAACCCGCGCCTATGCCGAAAGGCGCCAAGCTTAGCAATGCTAAGAACTTTCCAAACCAGTCTCCTGTAAATGCATGAAAACTTACCTGTGGATATTTTCGAATACTACTGAAAGTTTTACATTACAAGCACCTGCACATTTAAGCAAAGATATTATCAGCGTTATTTTACATTATATTTCTCTGACACCAAGTATTCAACTCACCTTTTGGATATTCCACTAAAGTCAGAGACAGCGGTTTCCACTCGATACCTTCGCTACCCGGAGTTTGTGTGTCCTCCATCATAGCCTCATGTGTTATAGCCAGGTACTCACTGTTACACAATGTGTTGGTATTTTATCGAAACTTTCACGCACTTTACACAAATCCAAGAAATATTCGAAGCGGAACATAGCTGTTCACAGATAATGACATGATATGACATGACATGTGTCAAAATTGATGACGTATGGCAAGCGTAGTTTTTTTTTCCGATTACACCAAGATAACACGCGCATATTATTATCGTTGATTTCATTCATTTAGTTGCTACGTCCACACTGTTGCTTCGATCTATTATACCCGGGTTACACGAGGCTAGTTTTTTAAGCTAGCATAGCAAGCTAGTTCTCTACTCAAGCTCGGAACATTCTAGTTCTACTGCAGTTACTGAGGTGACCACACGTCCGAAATGGACTGCATGTGAAAAAAATAACACTATTCGACGTAGATTTTTTGTCAGCTGTAAGGCGCGGGACACACAGATGGGACATGATGATGATGGGCGAGAGCAATCAAGAGCGACCGCAGAGCAAGGACTGTGATATGTCACTCTATACTATACATTTTACCGCGCCCTCGCCCCACGTCCCATTTGTGTCTAGCGCCGAAAACGGCCTAGAGTCGCAAGACTCGCAACACTCAGTGAGCAGTTTCATTAAAATTAATTGAGAGTGTAGATACGACCTTGTTGTTATGATGTTGTCGCACACAGATAACGTTGTTGTCGCACTATTCCGCCTCGTCTGTGCCACACACATGGTAACACTTTCTTTCGTGACTTCGCCGTCGTCCAAAATAGTCAAAATAGGGGAAACCAAGACCAAATTTCCATATTTTGATATTTTACATCAACACAAAAATGGCAGAGTCTGATGTGGTGGATATGAATCTTACAATAGATGATTTAGTTCCTAAGAGCCCTGAAAGGTAAGCGCCATTCTACATTTAAATAGATTGAATCATTGATCACACGCTCTTCATATCGTATTCTGTATGAGCAATAACAACAATGGATAAGTATCAGATCCGCTGATGGTAGTTCATTTGAGGGCAGCATTCGCAGTCGGCCCACTTAAGACCCGATTGGGGTACCTTGACATTTGACCCAGATTTTGGACCACTACAAAAGCCTTTAAATCATGTGGGTGGTTCATAAATAAACATCAACTATTATTGGTACGTACGGTACGTGAGCCAAGTCGGCCAGGTGCCACTCGAAATGTGCAAGGCATCATTTAACCAGCAGCAGTTATTCTCTATTTCCTGCTTTTTTCTTGTCTTTATTTCCTGTTTATGCACAATAAGTCAAAGATGATGTAAGTACCCATGGTCATTAACTTTCATTGATTTCTAATCAGTCCCCTTACTCTCGACGTTATTGTGTTGCAAATTGTGCCACACTTGAGTGAAATAACCTAGTAAACATTTTTAATTATGTCTAAGAAATACAACTTACTAAATCTGTACAGTGTGACCATTACTGCTCTTCAATGGCAAATAAAAACATTTAGAAAGCATCAGAAACTCAGAGCTTGTTCTTGCAGTTAAAAAACAGACACTGAATTGTAGCAAAACAAAGCCAAATTAATGTCTGGAGTACAGAGGCTGCACAGCTAATAATTCAGATTTTTAATGTTTCTAGTTTTCTTCCCTACAATGGAACTGAAACTGAACGCTTTCAAAAAGAAAAAATTATGAAATTAGTAACTAAGATAACAAACTGCACAATAAAGTATGAAATTATTTATTATCATAGTAAACTATCATAAGCATAATTGGATTTCAAATGTGAAATGTACAAATTTCAGACTGGCCGAAGAAAAAAAAGAAAGTGGCAATCACTTGTACAAATTCAAAAACTATAAGGGTGCACTTGCGATGTATGATGAAGCCATCAAGCTTTGCCCAGACAATGCTGCTTACTACGGCAACAGATCTGCCTGTTACATGATGCTCAGCATGTACAGAAAGGCCATGGATGATGCCCAAAAGGCTGTAGCATTGGATTCCACCTTCACTAAAGGATTCATTCGCATTGCTAAGTGTGCCATTGCTCTTGGTAATTATGAATTAATTTATTTCCTATTTTCTATGTCTACTAGATTTAATTGTTCAAGCAGAATTTTATATTTGGCATTTTGAATAAACTAACTCTGGATTTCTCATACATTACCAGTCTGTTACTGTTAACAGTTGTCAATTCAATTGAATTCTGCTTTACGGACTCACTGCACTGATTATCCAATTCAATTTTGCAAATGTCACATCATCATCATAAGCAGCCTATATACGTCCCACTGTAGGGCACAGGCCTTCTCTCAGAGAGAGAGTATGGGCTTAATCACCACGTGTGCCCACCGCGGATAGGTGATTTCAAGCGCTGAGTTATGTGAATAGCTCAGACACTCAGGTTTCCTCACAATGTTTTCCTTCACCGTTAGCGAATGGTATTGCTACTATAACTTCACAAATGTACATAACTTAGAAAGAAAAGTCATAGGTACATGCCCGAACTGGGAATCGAACCTGGGTCTCCCGCTTCAGAGTCCAAACTAGGCTACCACCGCGTCACATGTTAGGCAAGAAATAGCCAATTATAAGAGAATGTTTATCCCAATAAATCATTAAAATCCATTCTATTCAATTCTGCTTTATGGACTCACTGCACTGATTATCCAGTACAATTTCGCCAATGTCACATGCTAGGCAAGAAATAGCCATTTATAAGAGAATGTTTGTCCAAATAACAGAAATTAAAATCTATTATAAATGAATATGTTTAAAAAATCTCCGAAGTAAGAAGAAACCATTGTAATTGTCAAATTTAGCAAAAAACTACTGCCAACTGTCAACAATTTGTTAACAATGGGAAACCAGAGATGAGTTAAGAGTTTAGTTCAGCCTAAATAATATGGTCGCACCATAAATTAGTATTGAAATGTACAAATAAAGTAATATGTTTTGGGTACAACCTATTTCTAACCTAGTATCTATACCAATGGGCATTGTCCTAAATATTGACAATAGTTACAAATGATACTTCATTTTAAAGGTCAGGCCATAAGGTCAGAAAATACAAGAAATCAGTGAATATTATTAATTAATAATATTATTGTAATTACTAATTAATAATATTTACTGATTTCTTGTGTTTTTGTGAATAAGTGTGATGATAATTTGACCTTTGTTTCACACTTGAATGAAAGTAGATGTAATATGTTTGAATAAAAAATACCAAGATATTGACATTTCAGTATTCTATAAACCAACAACAAATATAACCTCTTTTAGAAGTATTTTTGGTTTGGTTTATTTAAAGAGTTTCTGTATCGAGTCATGGTATCACTAGAAAGCTAGAAACTGACAGCTCTTAGGATCTCACTTTATTACATACCCTACCGACTTACGTGCATGACATGTTTACTTCCGGTTTCGTAAACTGGTTCTTTTGTTTCGCTTTAAAATTAATTAAAGCAGCCCAGATGAAATATTCAGCCCAGTCTCTCAAAATTATCGATTTTCACGAAAAAAAATATAAAAACAGATTTTTTTTTTAGTCCCGGCTAGGGACAAAAAAAAACCCCCAGGTCTTGGATGTTTACATGTTTGTGATGTCGTTGTTTCTGGTTCCCACGACACAGGGTATCCTAGTGTTGGGTCCAGAAGCAATGTATGTTTATGTTTCTGTTTAGATCTTAATTTTTTAGGATAATGCCATTAAGTTGTTTATGCCTCCAACATGCATTGGAGTTTTCTACACCAAAATCATTTTTTTATAAGCATATGGTAGCTGGGCCTGCTAGTTATACTATGTTTATGTACATTAACAATTTTTATATACCTATGAATAGCCTACGCCTATTCTCCAACCTACGAATTATACATAAAAAAAATCATAAAAATCGTTGATGCCGTTTCAGAGAAATCCGTCAACAAACACGAGATTTTTGTATATTAGTTTATAATTGAATCGTGTGATTTTAAAACGACACATGTCCTTTCATTACAACTTCGCAGGAAATAGAAAAAACTGTTTTATTCAAATACTAATATCTACAACAGCAATATTTTAGCATATTATATTGATTTCTGTATGAATAAACTACAATTTTTTTTCTAATGTAAATCAATAGGTAGGTGTAAATAATTTAATAAAAAAAAATGGGCAAGTGTTATTTTAAAAACTAATGTGACTTGTGTTGTTTTAAAATCACACGATTCAATTAGGGACTTCTGAAGATTCAACAATATGTGCAGCAACCTATTTCAAGTATAGAGCATTTTTGAAACAAAATTTTTAGGAAAATTCAATAGACGATTCAATTTAAGTCAATTTGCACATTGCTTCGGTCTACGAGCAATAATTTTTTAGAAAAATATATTTAATGAATCTTCAAAGTGCAACTTATATCAGCTATCAAATAAAGGTAAATTGAAACCTTCACAAGCAAAAATAACCTACTACAATAAAAATAAAACAATAGAACACATGTGTGTTCCCGGGAATATATTAATAGTACTTTTATTCCCGACTTTTGAGCATAGCTAATCATGAACAAATACGCCTTTTCGTTCACAGTTATGAAAAAGTGCACCTAAAGAAGTTTTCACTTACTATGTGTAAATGTCAGGGTCGAAAATGGCCAGAACCGCTTCGAGATAAGGATGGTACGGCCGGCCGTGCCGCTTTTTTGCTCGACTTGGCGGGGGCACTGCCGTGCCCGCAGATACTCTAATTGCCGTGTTTCAGGATAGCGCTTTTATTTTATTTATTCAGATTGGAAACCAGCTTACAAAACATAATAGTTTAATAATTAAAAAAAGGTAGTTAAGAGTTAATGCTAGATTCTCGCCTATAGATACAACATAAACCAAAAGCCATACACAAGAACTTGCTTTTGGCTTTTGGTTTATGTTGTAGTGTAACTTTACACTAACTGAAAACAATAAAGTAGAAAGGATGATGTTAATTATAGTTGGGGTACCTATTACGCCAAAGATATACGCTAATCTTATGTTTGAGTATTTTCTGGTGTACAATGACGAATATTATTAACTTAAATCCGTATTCACTTACTTGCTTTTTTGACGGAAGAGTCCGACCAGGTTTCGCTCTGATTCGCAGAGCTTAATCATGGTGAGTAGAGACGGACCTCGCGACGTCCGTTGCTCGTCTCTGACTGCGGGTGAGCGCGTCTAATCCACATGTCATGCCGCAGGCGACCTGCCCGGCGGCGAGCAGGCGGTGCGGCGCGCGGCGGAGCTCGGCGGCGCGGACGTGGCGGCCAGCGAGCGTCGCGCGCTCGACTCGCTGCGGCGACTGCACGAGGACGCGCAGCGCGCGCTCGAGGCCGCCGACTTCCGCCGCGTCGTCTTCTGCATGGACCGCTGCCTCGACTACAGCCCCGCTTGCACCAAGTTAGTCATTTACTTCCTGTTTCTCCGTCCTACTGCTAAAGTGACAACACAGAGGCAGCAGCCGCAGTGTTGCCGCTTTTGCCGATTCTTGGCTACATCCTAGGTCTTCTAAGATCCAGTTAGCCACAAAAAGGAGGCTAATGGCTAATACTCGCACTGGACTCGCCCCGGCGACTGTACGAGGACACGCAGCGCGCGCTCGAGGCCGCCTACTTTCGCGCTTGCACCAAGTCAGTTCCTTACTCCCTGTTTCTCGTTCCTACTGTTAAAGTGGCAGACAGCGGACAGAGGCAGCAGCCGCAGTGTTACCACTTTAACCGATTGTTGGCTGAATCTAGTTTTTACTACACACAAAGGAGGCCAGCGAGCAGCGCGCGCTCTAGGCCGCTGAATTCTGCAGCGTCGTCTTTTTTATCGACCGCTGCCTCGACTACAGTGCCGCTTGCATCAACCGAGTTATTCCAAGGCAGCAGCAGCAGTTTTGCCACTAACCGATTCTTTGCTAGATATTGCTAGCTTTTAGACCTAGTAAGCCACAAAAGGTAAGCCAGCGAGCGGCCCGCGCCGCATCCGCCGCGTCGTCTTCTGCATGGACCGCTGTCTCGACTACAGCCCCGCTTGCAGCAAGTGAGTTATTTACTTCCTGTTTCTAGGTCCTACTGTTAAAATGACAACACAGAGGCAGCAGCCGCAGTGTGGTCTCTTTAGCCGATTCTTGTCTAGATCCAGCTAGCTTTTAGACCCAGTAAGCCACAAAAGGTAAGCCAGCAAGCGGTCCGCGCCGCATCCGCCGCGTTGTCTTCTACATGGACCGCTGTCTCGACTACAGCCCCGCTTGCAGCAAGTGAGTTATTTACTTCCTGTTTCTCGGTCCTACTGTTAAAGTGACAACACAGAGGCAGCAGCCGCAGTGTGGTCTCTTTAGCCGATTCTTGTCTAGATCCAGCTAGCTTTTAGACCATGTTAGCCACGAAAAGGAGGCTAGAAAGCGACTCGCTCCGGCGACTCTACGAGGACGCGCTTCGCGTCGTGTTCTGCATGGACCGCTGCTTCGACTACGGCCCCGCATGCCCCCACTGAGTTATTCGGAGGCAGCAGTCGCATTGTTGCAACTTTGGCCTATTCTTGGCTAGATATTGCTAGCTTTTAGACCTCATTTGCCACAAAAGTCCGGCCAGAAAGTGACGCGAGCTGGACCTGCTCCGACAATTGCACGAGGACGTGCACGAGCCGATTTTTGGCAAAATCTAGCTAGTTTTTAGACCCTGTTAGCAATAAAATGGAGATTAGCGAGCGACTCTGGCTCGACTCGCTCCGGTGATTGCACGAGGACACGCAGCACGCCCACGAGCCGCCGATTTCCGCCGCATCGTCTTCTACATGGACCGCTGCTGCCTTGACTTGTGGCCTCGTCTCTAGGGCCCCACTTGCTTGGTGGGGACCTAGAGACGAGGGCCGTCTCTACTTTTCAAATGTTCAAAGGCAGCAGCGTACTTTAGCCGAGTCTTGGTTGAATCTAACTAGTTTTTAGATTCCATTGCTCGTGCCGGGACTGCTCGTTCGGGCCACGCGAACGTGGACGATCGGAAATAAAAAATAATTAAAGTTTGGAAATAACTAAAGTTGCTTCAAAATAGTCTCTAATTAATTTCAGAGCCAAACTTACCAAGGCAGAGTGTCTAGCGATGCTTGGGCGATGTCAGGAGGCGCAGGAGATTGCCAACGACTCACTCCGCTTTAACAGCTTAGACGCTGAGGCCATTTACGTTCGAGGGCTGTGCCTTTATTATGAGGTAAGCATTGCTCATCACTCAGTTACTAACTTATACCTAAGGCTTTTGTCACGTCTGGTATGCGGTCACACTCGCACATGATTTACAATTCTGAATTTACGAGTACTCTTTAGATAAATAGCGTCTAAATCGGTGTAATAAGTATCCGTGTGGCGCCGAATTAAGAATAGCGTCACTCCATTTCCTTTCGTGGATGTCGTAGAAGGCGACTAAGGAAATCAATTACCAGGAGACGGGCAGCAGCGTCTTCCTGAGATTCCAACCGTATTCTGCGATCGCCAACCCGCCTGCCAAGCGTGGCGATTATGGCAAAACCCCTCATGGTTATGAAAACCACGAAGGAGGCCTGTGTCCTGCAGTGGGCGTCAAATGGCTGATGATGATGATGATGATGACGAAGCATTGCTCATCACTCAGTTACTAACTTATACCTAAGGCTTTTGTTACGTCTGGTATGCGGTCTCACTCGCACATGATTTACAATTCTGAATTTACGAGTACTCTTTAGATTAATAGCGTCTAAGGTCTCGCTAGATAAAAATACGGACATATTTGTGTTATCATTCACCTATTGGTTTTGTGGGGCCTTATTAGAACAAATGTAAAATGTTCTTTTTAAATACATGGTTTTTGATTGAGAAAATTTGATAGGAAAATTAAGACTTATGCCTAGAACCTAGAGTCAATAAACCTGTAACTCTAATCGATTTCTGCTAAAAACGGCCGTTTTTGTCAAAATAGATTTTTTACAATTAGATGTGAGACCTGACAACGAGGCCATATTAACAAAAATGTGTTACCAAATGGGTATGCATAACAGCATTTTTATGTACTAAAGACTAATGCAAACAGAGGGTCCACTATGTTTACTAAATAAGTACAAAACTGTTCTTGAATGCCTGTAATTTCTGCGTATTTCAGGACAAAGATGAGCAAGCCTTTAAGCATTTCCAACAAGTTCTGCGTCTTGCCCCGGACCACAAGAAAGCCATGGAAGCTTATAAGAGGGCTAAATTGCTCAAACAAAAAAAAGAAGAAGGTATGCCTAACTATTAGTCTGCCTGATTTGTGTCCTTCTGTATAAGGGTTTCTCCAACTCGGAGCAGCCTCTCTTTTCTGTAACTGCACACTGTCAAAATAAGTATTTGACAGCTTGAGTGACTTAAAAATAAATTGGCATCATCCAACCCATTGGGGACTTACATAATATAGGCGCTTATATTATACTATTATTCAATGTTAGAACAGAAAGAAGTGAGCGTGGGGGAGGCCTATGTCCAGCAATGGCCAAGTATGGGCTGATTGATTGATTCAATTTGAATTATAAACACAATATTATTTATTCACAATACAGTTGTGTGGACTGCTAGTTTTCTGGTACTACCCCTTCCACTCTCCAAGCGAAGGTTAGCTGGAAGAAAATAATATCTAATATTAAGCTCTCCTTTGTACAAATTTTTTAGTGCAATAAAGAATTTTTCATTCATCCAGTTTTGCTGATTTTTCTATCTTGGTAAACTTAAATTCGATAATTTGCACTGACAAATCTGGTGTAAAATCAAGCCAAAGGTTGAAGACTAGTCAGGACATATCCAGACGTCCGGATAAATTCGCACAAAGCCTTCGTCGTAGTTCGGCTTAGTTATTCATTTGAGGGATTCACAATGAATGTACTCATATATGTGAAATCTTTACCAGGCAACGAAGCCTTCAAAATGGGCCGCTGGCAGCAGGCCCTGACCCTTTACAACGAAGCTTTAACCATAGACAAGAACAACAAGGCTGTCAACTCCAAGTTGTACTTCAACAAAGCGACGGTCTGCGCTAAACTGAACCAAACGAAGGAGGCGGTCGAGGCCTGCACCGCCGCGCTCGAACTCGACGACCAATACGTGAAAGCTCTGCTGAGACGAGCCAAGTGCTACACGGAACTTGGCGAATTCGAGGAGGCCGTCAAAGACTACGAGAGACTGTACAAGATCGACAAAAGCAAGGAAAACAAGACACTCCTCCACGAGGCCAAGATCGCACTGAAGAAGTCCAAACGCTTGGATTATTACAAGATTCTCGGAGTCGAAAAGAACGCCTCCGAAGAGGATATCAAGAGAGCTTACAGGTGAGCAGTAATGACTCTTGTAAAGAAAAAACCTATTTAGAGGCTAAAAATTCCACCCACGCGGACTTGAACCCGCGAGCTCTGCCAACAGAGCTAATACAGAGAAGTTTGTAAAGAGGCTCGAAATTTCGCCGATGCCTGCACTTGCCCATTAGCTCAGTTGGGAGAGCGCTGGCACGGTTAGCCAGAGGTCGCGGGTTCAAGTCCCGGCATGGGTGGAATTTTTAGCCTCTAAATAGGTTTTTAAAATCGTATAATATATTATATAAATAATAACATAGTGCAACAAAAAGAATATAATGGCGCGTGAACAGAAGGAGACGGAAACGTATTACATAAAGTATTGGTACGCCAAATTCATCCAAATCTGCCGATGAGTAAGATCGAATAAGAAAAATTCGATCATTTGATTCGAAGAATTTCTTCAAATTTGTAATACTTGCATGAGGTCTCTGGTTGGAGTTCATTAAATATTTAAATTGACGCGTTCATGCGACTGTCGTTGTAATATAATGAAAATATATAGTTTTTATTAATAAAATAGGTATTTTTAGCCTGTATAGTGGCGGATAATGCATTAACGGAATCTAGGCTTTGGGCCACGTTTCGTAAAACTTTTAGTTTAACCTTCCTACTTGTTCGTCTACATCGAATAGTCACACTTAACCATGAATTCTCTTTTTGGGGGCCGCCAAACATTTGTACATTGGCCTTAGTCTGGGGTCGACCTGCCCCTATATTACGCGCACCAAATCCTGAGCGATTCCAATCGTCTAACTGTCAAATTAGTTTGGAATTTGACAGTTACGCGACGCTCAGGATTTGGTGCGCGTAATTGAGCCACAGGGGAGACACGGGTCCGAAGGGCTATTTCCAAGTTTGATATCCTTGCCTGGTTACACACGGTTTCCTAGTTCGTGAGCAGGACAAATTATCGTATTGTGTTGAAGTTATTATTATTGCTTTGAAATAGGCCCAAGATAAAGCGGTGGTAAAGCAGCGGTAGAACGCCGGCCTCACATTCGGGAGGTCGTGGGTTCGAACCCCGGGCATGTACCAATTACTTATTTTCCTAATTAAACAATTACATACATTGGTGAGGTTCCACTCGCTAACTGTGAGGGAAAACATCGCGAGAAAACCCTAATGTCTGAGGTGTTTACATACGTCAGCGAATCGCTTGGTGCGAATTCGCGGAATTTCCATGAAAAATGCTCACATATGAGCCATCCGTTTGGTTGTCCGATCGAAAAACAAACAATTTCAGGACAAAGTCATAAAAATCCACAAAAACTATGTTTTGAGTGTCTTATGGTCGGCGCCGGCCAACTCAATTGTTTACGCATATCGAACGCCAGACTCTTAAGCGTTCATATTAGAAAACATTTTTCAGCGTTACGGTACTTCCTAACACTTCGAATTTGCATCCACAGTTCGGAGCCAAAGCTTGGAAATCGCGAATATTTACAAATACGTTATACCATTGCTGATAAATCATTAATAATACTATTCTCACAAAAAAAGAACATTCCCTCAAAATACGATGAGCGAATTCAAAGTCACCTGTAGAATGAGTCCAAAGGTGGTAATGGTCTGGATTAGGTACTACACCCGTAAGGCGCGAGATACACAGATGGGACGTGGGGCGAGGGCGCGGTAAGATGTATAGAGTCACAAACCATAGTCCTTGCTCTGCAGTCGCTCTTAAATATACTTATCTATGCTCTTGGTCTGTGATAGATGTAAGGTGGTGATACAAATAAATAAATAAAAAAATGTTCGTAGGAAGCGCGCGCTGGTGCACCATCCCGACCGGCACGCGGGCGCGCCCGACGTTGAGAAGCGCGAGCAGGAGCGCATCTTTAAGGAGGTCGGGAAGGCCTACGGTGTCCTCAGCGACCCGAAGAAGCGGGCGCGCTACGACCACGGACAGGACCTGGATGAGGACGGCAGCGGCATGGCCGGTGTGTATTTTTTATTTTTATTTATTGGCATACGTTTGTATCGCAGTTCTATAACTTATACGGCAAACTGCGTGGCAGTTCGTTGGCGAATTAATCGCACTCGTCTAACATTTTTTAAAACAAGTACTATGTAACAGTGAAATTAATTTTAAAGTTTTAAAGTACAGTCGATAGCGTATCCACCCCTACATGCAAACTCTGCATAATGTATATTGAATTTGATGAGATGAGAACGCACGTCTAGCTGTCGCAGCTGGGTGAAATTACATAACCTCCTAAGTCCAGGAGCTCTATTTTTGAATCACTCGTATGAAATTGTATCGTCGAATGCGACTTAAGTCACACTCGTCTTCTAAGTCGCATGATGTCGTTTTTCCGTATTTTTGAATCGTTCGCCTGAAGTGTTGCCAGTACAATTTGAAGTATTGTATTTTATCCATTCCACGCAGAAATTAAAAAAACCGGAAACTACCGTAACAGAAACGGAACGTAAAACACTGTTTTATTGGCTGTTTAAATAAAAAATCTTTGTCTTTTGATACAAACAAAACACTACTACTGTCATTTTGGTTTGTGTTCTAACGAAATGTCGAAATCGTTTTTTGACAATTAATCTACCGATCGCCATGCGAGACGAGTGGTAAGGACCATTCGTTGCAGTTCGAGTGATTAAAAAATACGGAATTTCAGATGTCGAACGAAAATCAGTAGAAATCGAGCGCTCGACGCGATACGAGTGATTCAAAAATAGAGCTCCTGGCCTTGAAAGTAACAATCGAAAACCATTGTTGTTTTCAAGGTCATGACTTAGGAGGCAAGATAATATAAGATAATTTATTTCACAAGAACATTCCACAAAATACGACCTTAGTGATAAGGATATTAGGTATCCTGCTCCCTAATTACAATTACACAAAAATTGGCATTGTAACGATGCATAATTGCGATGTTATGAAAACATGATTTTTTAAAACACTCCATTAATGCCGTATATTTATACGGAATATTTATTCCGTGGTAGAGATTTTGCAAGGGAAAGACTACCACATATTATTTCTACAGCGTTTATGGAAGGGAATCGTGTTCTTTTAAATACCTATTAAATAACACCGTTAAAATTTAACAATACCTATTGATAACAATTATCTACCAAATTAAACTACATATACACAAACTCACGCCTGTATGGAGGGGTAGCCAGAAACCAGGGTTTCTGAGCTTCAATAGTACAGACGAGAGCTGGACCTACAGTTTACTAAACACAGCTGTTTGGTGTTATTAGTATGGAAATCGCTGCCATTTGACACTATTTTGTAGTTAATTCAAGTTTTCACACGAACCGAGTGACCAATTTTTGTTACTCCAAAGCTACTCGTATCGTGTACACCCGCTATCTTAGTACAAAAAATGCCACTCGGTTGAAAACGGCCATATTTTAGGGTTCCGTAGTCGACAAGGAAGGAAACAAAGTAAAAGTGGTCATTCCATTTTTCCATACAATATCATGCAACCCGCGTCCATACACGACTGCGGTTGGATTTATTATTGTTATTTAATACTTTTATTGCATTTAACCTAATGTACAATACGGCGGACTTAATTATTGGATTTGGTATGGAACAAAGACATCCAGCGATATATTTACAGTACGTCGACAAATGTGATGGATTGTGAAATACACAATCATGTCAAAATAACCCTTCCGGGACATGGCCGCGCACATGACAAAACGTCCAAATTGTTCGATTACCTATCTGTTAAATAAATACAAGAGTCAAAATGCACAACATTCATATAATACAATTTTTGTATGCTTTACTAGTCATATAGATAATTTGTCACAACGACCTGGTATCAAAATGAAATAATTGTTACAAAGTAAAAGTATTAGAACGATCGAGTGTCAGGTTGTATAAAATCATAAAATCTTAACGACATGAATGAATGAGTGTCAAAATGTCCAATGACTAAAACTTACAATGAATTGTTTGTTATCATGGAGTTTGTTATCCATAAAAACTCTTTCGAGTACGGCTAACAACCTTATATCATTTCTTAAAATTAAAATTTAATTTAAAGTTTTGCTCTATTTATTTCCTAACTAGCTTCTGCTTGCGACTTCGTCTACGTAGAATTAGTACTTCGGGGCAGTCAATTACTCTCGGCCAAAAGGTTTCGTTCGGATCTACACAGTAGACCTCTAGCTACATACATATGTACAAATGTACAATCGGTTCAGGTCCTACCCTCAAATGTATTTGTGTCTCGACGTGTATAAATATACAAGGGTCGGAACAGCAGTCAGGCACTATCCTCACTACCACCGTGGCACGAGCCAACCGTCCAGATCTGCCTACGGTAACGAAGCCCATCACGCTCTGTACTGTATCAATGCACCTCACCTCATCCTACGCTTACCAACGATCACCAGTCCTCGGTAAATAGGCATAAGATTTTTGACATTGTAAGAATCAGGTATTCAATCAATTACATGATTAGTCACTAAAATATTGTAACATTTATATATTTTATCTCTGACATAACTTGACATAAACACATTGTCAGATGTTTACATTCTGACACAAACATTATGTAACATAAATACACTATGAACTTTTGTCATTTTGTCACTGCACCATTTTAACCATTAAACTTTAGACATTTTGACACTTACACATTCGAACCCTTTAGTTAGACATTCCGTCACGCTAACAGCCATGTCCCGGAAGGAAAATAACACACCATATCAAAATAACAGTATTCTTTTTTACATCGAATTAAAAAAACAGACTTTACACGACTTTGCTTTTAGTAGACTCGTCCCCTTGTGGGGACTCTGCAGTGAATTTCTAACAAGTATGATTACAGTCGCAAATAATGTCACGAATTGAAACAGCAGTCTAGGAATCATGCATTATATTATACTTTCGTCTCGAAAATCGGTTGGTAGTTGGTATAGCTCATTGCATGTTTTCCAGAAACCTGTATTTTGTATTACCCGTTTTTAGGGTTCCGTACCTCGTAAGGAAAAACTGAACCCTTATAGCATCACTTTATTGTCCGTCCGTCTGTCTGTCTGTCAAGACCCTTTATCTCGGGAACGCGTAGAGGTATCGAGTTGAAATTAAAACCATATAGTCAAGTCTACAGTCCCTTGAAGCTGTGAAAAAAATCAAACTTACAAGTTAACGTAAAATCTTTATTTTTTAAATCTTTTATGGCCGTTTACGTCGCAAAAAACGTATATTTCGACACTCGGGGAATCAAAATTTATAGGGTACTTTCCGTTGATCTATAACTATGAAATTTGGCAAGTAATATCGTCGTATACTACAAGTACAGGGAAAAATCTGAAAACTATACATTTGTAATTAAATAACAAAAAAATTGTCTGAGCTTAGGCGAGACTCGATTCCTGAACTATTTATATGTAGGTACCTACAAATTTGTACGGAACCCTCGATGGGCGGACTTTCACTTGTCCGGTTTTTATTTTATGTAGCCTATAATACGCCCCACTGCAGGGCACAGGCCTTCTCTCAGAGAGAGAGAGAGTATGGGCTTAATTACCATACGTGCCCGCCATGAATTGGCAACTTCAAGCGCTGTTTTCTTTAACCATTAGCAAATAGTATTGCTACATAACTTCACAAACGTATGTAACTTAGAAAACAGTCATTGGTCCGTGCCAGGATTCCAACCCACGACCTCCTGAATGTGAGGCCGGCGTTATACCGCTCCGCTACCACCGCTCTTTTTACCCAGATTAATATGTAATTTGTATCCCCCTTGTTTCAGATATTGACCCGAACGTAGTGTTCCAATCGTTCTTCAACCGCGGAGGACAGCACTTTGACTTCCAATCTGGGGGCGGATTCCCAGGGAGTGCCTTTAGTTTCCAATTCGGCTAACTGCAGTGGCGACTCTCAAAATTTAATATACTCCATAAACTCATTGTCGGTTTTAGTACGGTAAAAAAAAAATTCAAATGGCAGGATTACGGTTTTACGGAAGGCTGGTCGCGTCTCTTTTTGAAGGCTGGTGGCGTCTCTTTATCAGTACGTTTCTCAACTCGGCACGCGATGGATTAAAATTCTGTTTTCAAGGGCGACATTTTGTTTCAGTTTTCAAAGACTAACAGTAACAAGGCGTTTTCACAAACAGGTTATGTTATAAACCGTATTCATCACTCAAATTTTATTATTATGGATAGGTATATTATTGACTGATTTAATTAAGTGATTTTGGAATTCCATTCTTCACAGTATGTAAACAATAATATGGTTCAACGAGATTCAGCATTCCCAGAACTGGATTAATGATTGAATATTTTATATAATTCGACGTGTGTATCACGTCGCGGCGTAGTCATATAAAGATGCCAATAATTGATACTGCCTAATGCTGATTTCATAAAAAATCATAAATTATAATAGTCTCTAATTTTATAATTTAAGTGTTTTGGGACCTATATTCTGTATTGTGTGTTATTTAATCTGTGTAATAACGACAAATATTACGTTTTAATTCAAGCGATTTAAAAAAACAATAATTTAACAGATTGCATAGATTGCCTACTCGATGTTGATAAATATGCATTGGGTTATAATAAAATTACAACACACATCACAGTGTTTCCTTTACTACAATTGTAATAATATACCTTCGCTGGTGATACAAGGAAGTTCTTGTCCTTTAGGGCCTGCGCAGACGAGGGACGGAGAAAAGTCCCTGAATCGTGTAAAAAATGTCCTCCGAGTACTTGTCGCGGACTCAACGCATAAGGTGTGCGGTCATTTGTTCCCCGGAAATTGAGTGAAGCGTACGCTATGGAAGCAAATATTCTGAGATTACGTTGTGTTGTAATTTACATGAAGTTGAAAAAGAAAAGGCATTTTAAAAGAAAACACTGGGTTCATCCCTTTATTTCAAATCGATTAATCAATGGATATTTCCATGCGAAACAAGCGCAGTTAAAACAATATCCAAATAGATTTTTTAAATATTATAAAATGTCAGTTGGAACTTTTTATGAGTTGTTGTCAATTGTGGAACCTGCTATAAGTCATTCTAACACAGTGATGAGGATGTGTATTGGTCCAGAAGAAAGATTCAGTAACTTTAAAGTAAGTATGTAAATAAAATATGTTTTTTAATTTTTATATAGGTAATTGTTTAGTCATCTTAGAATTAGTAACAATCACAATATCATCAAATTTTACCTGGTATAATATTAGTTTTGAAGCATACATAATCATTAATCAGTCTTCATGTCTAATCATAATCATCGAATCAATATTTGTTATAAATCTAATATAAACAAAGTAATTTCGAGTCTAAACCTTAATTTTATTCATCATCGCCGAGACTTATCGCTTTCTCTGTTTTGTGGTCGCACTTGTGGAGATGTCATTGAAGTGTACTCTCGATGCACAGGTGTTGGTGTATAAGATACATTATTTGAGAAATGTGATCTATTATGCGGCAGTACCACACTTTTTCATGAATGTGTTCGGTATTATATTCATATTGTAATAAATGAGATAGAACGCAGCCGTACGCCGCCCCCGGGTTCCGCAACCTCACCCCCGCTCGCGCCCTCTGTCAACAAAACGCAATCGCCGCCGCCCGACTCGCTATTTGTAATTTATGTAGTTTCTTTGTGAAAACAGGGATATCCGACTTCAGGCCCCTGATTTATGTACTCTTTTCGTTATGTGCACATTAAACGAGGACCCAGTGGTGTTCCCCGCAAGAGTGGTTGCAGTTTTCTTCCCTAACACGCCTGGCATAGAAGAACCCCGCATTATAATATCATATACCTAGGTAGATATTTTAATTTGTGCTTACTGTAATAAATAAATAAAACTTACCATATTTTGTTTTATCCTCATTCGACAATAAATCCCAAACAGAAGAATAAACTTCCTGACCTGACACACTTCATACCACAACTTTTTCTTTAAATTTCGGTCGTGATACTGTTTTCTTGAGTTCTTTTTTAAATTTCTCTCATTAAAACACTACAGTCGATTTCCTGCGTCATCGTATCGCCGTGCATACGTACGTTACTATCTAGCGCTCAATACGGACTAAAGTCCGTCGTGTGCGTGTGTTGTTGCGCCTAGTACGGTCGTTCTATTTCTTTCGGGGACTCCCCCGAACTTTTGTCCAGTCCGGTCTCTTGATGTCCTCGGTAACTTTGGTTACTTTTTGTACGGGGTACTTTTAGTCCTTGTGCGTTAGTCGATACAATTTATAAGACATCTATATCGACGGACAAAAAAGTACCCGGGAGATAGTACCTTGTCTGCGCAGGCCTTTATAATTACCAAAATTACTACCACCTTTAACAATAACATAAGGGTCAATTTATACTAGCGCAGAGTCGAAGCGCATCGAAGCGTCAAATTCTTCACAACTAAAGCGAGCCGCACGAATGCGCGCGGATTCGCGAGAATACGCACACACTCATTTACGTGTAGTAATGGGCATGAACAGACAGTTTAGTGCTATTGTATCACTTGCCAGTTGACTCTCGTAGCTGAAACGTGTGTAAAATGGTTGACATTCGTCTTGCTATGATATTACCTATATCGGAAGTTCAAAAAGAAGAAAACGAAGAAAGAAATCGAAGAAAAAGAAAGCGGAATTGGGTATTTGACAAAATATCAAATGAGTTACTTTTAAAACGGAATTTTGTATGAAAATACTGGCTGTCATAATATCACATTTCAGAGCACTCTTTCTATGTTTAATCTATTTAAAAATTGTAATTACTAGCTAGTAATTGATTAAAAGAGATACATTTTCCGAGATATTTTGTAATTTTTGTTTTAATCGAGCATATGAAATAATTTATTGTTGATCGTGTCAAATACCGAACTATAATTCCCAACTTGTGGAAGAAAAGACGTGTTTGTGGTGAATTTACTACATTTTGTGTTGATTTATATCGATACACGAGTTTTTTTTAAATGGACTACGATCAATTTATAAACTTAGTCAATATTTTAATTTTTCGTCCGAATCCATCGTGATCAACGACGCGACGCAGGCCAACTTCATGACGCGTAGGTTCGCTAGTGGGCGGGTGGATTCGCTAGAATGCGCGCGCACCAATCCGCATTGGTCACACGCAGATGCGCGAAATCCGAAAAACGCGCGCGTCTTTTTAAAATCTCAGAAGTAGTGTGTGCGTTACGCTGTGTAGTTAAGGTTGAATTTGTTATTTTCAGTTTTGGATAGACGCTTCGATGCGCTTCGACTCTGCGCTAGTAGTAGTACTTATAAATTGACTCAAAAACTATGTTTTCCTCCAAAAGCCCGTGGCGTCATGTAGCGGTCGCAATACTATGGCCGCAAAAAGACGGCCGTAAACACGTGGAATGTTCGAAACTTCGACGGCCGTCTTTTTTCGGAGAAGAAACCACAAAGTACGTTTAAGCTGTTGAAAATGGACGCGACGTTGATTTAGCGTTACCCGTATA
This sequence comes from Yponomeuta cagnagella, assembly GCA_947310995.1. NCBI lineage: Eukaryota > Metazoa > Arthropoda > Insecta > Lepidoptera > Yponomeutidae > Yponomeuta > Yponomeuta cagnagella. The sequence goes on along the minus strand of OX371271.1, from coordinate 14,267,500 downwards.
TTTGGAAGATCAGCAATCATCAGAAAACGAAAATAATCGTATGGACTATGTAGGTATGTGAGGTATACAAAACTCATGCTACAGGTGCTTTTAAAATTTTACTCCGTCGTCTTTACTGCAATAACGAAATGTTATTTAATGTTTAGTGAACCCGCACACAATTAATTAAGATTTCGTCTTCTTCGCTCCTCCTTTATATTCATATTGCAATAAATAGTTCACCGCTACGAAAAAAGACTTCAACACCGTACAGTATGGCCGTCATGCAAATAGCGGCCCCGTTACTAAAAAGTTTTACGGTGACAAACAACGCTTTACGGTGACAAACAACCACGCCATCTTGGTTTCATGGCCAACGTTTCAGTGACGTCATTTGCTGCTAAATGGCGACCGCTACTAGACGCCGCCGTTTTTGGAGGAAACCATGGCTTTACCGTAATTTTCCTTGACGATTTAAAATTTTGATTTTCTTTATACGCATAAGATGGCGCTCTTTGTATTCTACAGTCTTTTAGAAGGTGCTCTTAGGGACTGTACTTGACAATGCCTAAAAAAAACATTAAAGCAGATTTTGTGAAAAAGTAGGTAGGTAGGAAGTTATTGTGGTAAAATAAACTTCTTAGTAAAACAGACTTTGTGTTCTCAAAGGGTTCTTGTGTACCTAATAATTCTAGCAGCTAGTAAATAATAACTGCATGGTGGTTGTAAAAGTATATTAATATATTTCATTAGGTACCTAGGTACGTAATTGATAAAAATAATAATTGTCTAATTATGAAAAGTTAAATAGTTCTGTGAAGATCAAGGGACGACATTTCCTTCGTTAGATGAGCCCTATTGGTTAAAACATTAGATGAAAGGTTACACCATAGAGTACCTTACGAAAAGGTATGACGTTACCAGTCGAATAAACTACTATATGGCAATTTGCTGGCGATAGAGAAAAATCAACCCTGAAGTAAGTAGTCATAAATTATTTCATGCAGGTATTGTATTGGCAGGCATACCTACTCGGGTTTTCCTTTTTTTGCTTTTCTTTTCTCAATTCTGCTCATGGCTGCGTCGCCAGGAGCTCTTTTGGTTGTCAGGCTAGCTTTTATATTTTCGAATCTGCAATGTCCAAAATTAGCAAGTCATATGTATTGCGTTCTGTGACTAGAAGACGTTCACACACTGACAAAAATGTTTCCATCTGAATGGATGGACTATGTCACAGTGAAGCAGCGTTGCCAGAAGGTTACTTTTAGGTGATTTTTAGGGAAGTCAGGCTCGACCACGAAGTCGACTCAAAAGGTTATTTTTTAGGTGATTTTTTGCAATTTGTAAGATTTCCTTTTATTTTTTTACTCGAAACAAATGTAAAACGAAACGCAACGCTCTTTTAGTTCGCAATGCATCAACTCAGCACCGCTGGTTTCGTTCATCCAGTGCATCCAGCACAACTCCCAACATGTCTACCTCTCTCGCACTAATTCATAACTACCTAAAGTAAAATTTTATGTCCTGATTTTCATATATACCTATAGAAAAAAAAAATTCTTCTATAAAGAGTTTAATTACAGAACTTCGCATTTTTCTGTAATTTATTTCAAGCAGTACTTACCTTTTTATTGAAAAGGTTAGGTAGGTACTTTTTTTCTCTGTCAGGTAACTTTTGACAAGACCCGGCTTCAGTCAAATATGTGTGTAAGTAACAGGGTTCAGTCAAATATGTGTGTAAGTAAAATGCTCTAATGCTAAACTTATTGAAGGTGATTTCCAATAAAAAGGAAAAACTTACTTTTTCATCCTAAATGGATTCTTCTTTTCCGGCTTTGGTGGCTGATGGTTGTTTTTAAACGTTTGGACGTAACGTTTTACGATATCTACGTTGACTGTGTTTTCTGGGAACATACGCTTGTTCCAGGCCTCTCTTTCGGCGAGCCACATCCTTCCATATTCGTATGACATTATATAATACATGTCAACGTCGCCTTCCTAAATAGAATGAAATCATGTCTATACGAGTTTCCTTTCTCAAGAGAGAAATGGGTATATCAGAATGCAGCTTACCATATACTTCCATTGCTGTGGGACATATCTCGAAAAATCTGATGAAATAATATTATGTATAGGCCGGTACTGGGTTGATTTCTCCCACTTTATTCCTTTCAAACGGCCCATTTTTTCTAATAAAGTATTCTAAAAAATGGTAGCTCGATACACTCATGTGCTCCAAAATAGGTAAGTACCTATTTTCAATTTCAAAACAACGACAGATGATTTCTAGAATTTTGATGCAAACTAACCTGTCAATGCGAAAAAGACATTCAGTCATCCATAGCACACATGTCAATGTTTCATTCTCAGAACAAAGAGTTCTAATAAGAAACGTAAAACCTCAATCGTTTGTTCAGTATCATATCACGAGTCGCTCATGATCTAGGTAGGTAATATAGGTAGATAATAAAGGTTTAAGAAAAACCGGCCAAGTGCGAGTCGGACTCGTGCACGAATTATCACACATTTGTTGTATGGGAGCCGCCCTTAAATATTTATTTTTGAAGCGAATATAGCACTAACTAGATATTCTGTGAATTTTTCAAGCGTCTACCTGTTACCGTTATTAATAGCGAGCAAAAAACGGCTATAAAAATTACGTTTCTTGTATGGGAGCCCCCCTTAAATATTTATTTTATTGTTTTTAGTATTTTTTGTTACAGCGGCAACAGAAATGCCTACATCATCTGTGAAAATTTCAACTGCCTAGCTATCACGATTCTTGAGATATAGATTGGTGACAGACAGACAGACGGACGGACAGTGATGTCTTTGTAATAGATTCTCGGGCTGGTAGTAGTCATAAACGCTGCAATATTACTTATAGTAAAACTACCTGACCTGTCAAACGTTGTTTTGCCATATTTAATCAGCTTACACAAAATATTTAAAAAAATCGGTGATTTAAAAACAAATGGGCGCTAGTTTTAAAAAGTGGAGGAACAAAGAATTTTTTTTTAGTTAGGTACCCAAAAAAGGTTTGGCCTTTGCATCTACGTAATGAGATGATTTATACAGCGTCCAGTGGCACCTTCGTTCACATTAGATGGGTGAAGGGGCCACTCGGACGCTGCAGAGCCTGGTACATTGTTTTTACATGGAGTGACTTGACCAGCACCTATACCATATTGACAGCCTCAGGAAAGAAAAGTAAATACGTGCGGAGCCAACCAACTGCGGGTTTCCTCACGATGTTTTCCTTCACAGTTATTTACCCAAAATGACAAAGAATATAAGGAGCAAAAGGTACAAAAGTCGAACAAAAACGACGGGTCGAGCGTCTTATGGTCGGCGCCGATCAACTCAATGGGGAACTTGCGTCAAACTTAGATTGAAGTTAGGTATACACAGCCCCGGCTGCCTGAGTGATCTTAAACGATCACGAAGGTTAAGCAACACAGGACGCGTTCAGTGCATGGATGGGTCGCCGTCTATGCCTAACGCTAGTGGCATTTTTCCGAGCAGTTCCGTGCTTCGCAAGGCACGTTAAGCTGTTGGTGCCGGCTGCCGTCGATAGATGGCAGTCGTTAAGCCAAGTCAGAGGCCTTAGGGCGGCTTGACAACTTCTGACAGTAGACGAGCCACTAGTCTACAAGCCTCCACCAATCCGGACTTGGCCCCCGTGGTGGAGTATGGCCTATACCTTCCTCAGGGAAGAGACCCGTGCCCCTCGGTGGGGACATAATGGGTTGATGATGATGATACACTCATAATAAAAACCTTACATTTCGTTTTTCCATTAAATTATTAAACGTGTGCCTGCGAGTAATATTGATATTTTGCGCCTCGCGGTGCTAGGAAGCGAATGTCATCCTCTTCTAGAAGTGACGAAAAAAATTGACGGATAGAATCATAGAAGAGATTTTAAGTACCCTAACGTCACAAGTGGTAAACATATTTTTTTTTATTGCAAAGATACCCGGCTCAAAACATGAAAACAATAACGAACCCGATAACGAAATAGCTACATACATTATAAACATTTACATACAGGCACATACATTGCATAAAAAAGTGTATAATTTGGATGCCCATAAAAATTTTGATGTTCTTATAATGTATGCAGCTATTTAAAATGGATTTTATATTTCATAATCCTTGCGCGGATTACGTAATTAAAATATTATTTAATAAATTTATAAACTAACTGAAATAATATGTTTAATTTAATCCTCCGAGTTACAGAAACGAAAAAATAAAATCAAGTTTTTTTTTGTACAATTTGTACCCATTTTTTCGATCTTAGTGTTTTAAAAGAGTCAAAATATAGAGTGGTCATGCTGGAAAGATACTACCTAACACGACCACAAGCTCTGTACTAGAACGTCAAAACCATAACATTATTTCCCTAAACGTCAGTGATGATTTGTACATGCAGCTTCCAGACTCCTCTCGGCTCACGGCGCGGCCACCAACAGGATTTTCTCTGTCCGTCAATAGGTACAGTTCTAAAAGAACCCGCTATTCCTAAATCGGATCCCGAAAAAACTTGAAATAATTAAATGTGATAAATTGTGCAACTCCGAGTTTGACTTTTCGTCCAAAAAATGTTCTCTAGTGGCTACAAAAGATCCGCAGGCTAATTACGTATCTTGAAATTACAACAGGCAAAAATTGCGCAATATCTGCTGTCAAAATCATATTTTGTATAGGTACCTATTAGCAACAAGCTCAAATAATCGATCGCAACGCCATCTGCAAAGCGACAGCGATCGAGGAACTAAAAATGCATTTTTTGTTACGTTTGGCTGTTTGCTATCGTCTGCTTACTTTATTAAAAAACTTGGTTAGTGATTTAAAAAGACTTAACTACAGGCGTGATATTATCTTGTGTGACTCTTATTGAACGTACCTACCCCTATTCGATTCTAAGTGGCAGTGTTGTCTAAAAAGAAATTTCACACCACATTTCTCAAATTTTGGTAGAATAATCGTCAGAAATCCTAAGACCAAAGACTATTTGGTCACAAACTTGCTACTATAGAAAATAGCAAGTACGCAAGTACCAAAAGGTACAGCCTGGGGGCCAATAACCGTTTTCGTACCAAAAGGTACGATCTAGCAACCCTGCATTCCAGGGATCCCTGCCGGTTCCATTTGTAGGGAGAAACAGCTTCTGCATGCCAGTGCTGTATGACCTTCAAGTAGCGTCAGAAAAGTAAACAAATTATTGGAATTTTATGTTTTATTTGATACACAAGCTACAATCCGAAACAGAGTTCCTTCACTTTCGCCAATGTACCTGTAACAAAATACCGTCAATTAAATTCTTGAAAATACAAATTATAACAAACAAAACTTGTGAATGCTACCAAATTGATTGATGTACCTTGAATTGGTGGGCTAAGATATTTTAAATTAAAATGTTAGTACCAGTCAACATATCAAACTATACATATACAGGGTGTCCCAAAAATCAACGTCAAGCCGAAAATGGTTGATAGGCCAGGTGGTGAGAGTTATCAGAAAAATAATAAAAAAAATCTAAGTTAAGTACTTTTCAAATTATTGACATAAATGTTTTTTTTGAGAAAATTGACAACTTGTGATGATCTTTTAAGTACTGTGACTACAAATCTTTACTTTTCATAAAAAAACAATATGTGGTGTAATCCTCAATAACCCTTCTGTTAACTACAGTCTAAAATTAAAACACAACTGCCTCAGTTTTAAAGAAAATATCACTTTTTTGCCCCACCATGTAGTAAAAATTATTACATTGCCCAACTTTAACTGACTGTACTGAAAAAAAAAAAATGTACTAGGCTATTTCGGCAAGTGACTTTAAAAGTTGGCGTATTTAGTCAGGATTCCAAAAAGGTATAATACTAGCTAGATTATTTATCAAATAAGAAAAAAAAAAAACATTTTTCGAAGGAAACCCGTTATTAAGCTAATTCTTTTTACTCAGAAAAAATGCTTTTATTGCACGTTAGGCTTTCTCTAAGTCCCTAATTTTCAGGTAAAAGTTTGAGTGAGATGGATAATGACCTTTTTAGTCAAGTGTGAGCGAGACAGATAGATACGCCACTACCAGGCTAAAATAATATGACAAAATTGTTTGTTAAATATGGTTAAATAAAGTTTTAAATAAAATGCAATAATTAATATTCAAAGTTTATTCAACTTATAGCAAATGCTCAAATTGTTTGCCTTCAGCTTCAATGCAGGCCCTACATCTTCTTAAAAAAGATCGTTTTACTAAACGAGCGTATCCTCTATTATTTATGATTTCAACCGCATCCGCAATTTTTTGGCGCAGCTCGACTATGTCTTCAATGGGTTTAGAGTAAACTTTTTCTTTCACGGCTCCCCAGAAAAAGAAATCCAACGGATTTAAATCAGGTGAACGGGCTGGCCATGAAATTGATCCAGACCGCCCTATCCATCTATCCGGGTATTCTTGGTTTAAAAATTCTCTGACTGGGCGAGCAAAATGTGCTGGGCAGCCATCTTGTTGGAACCACATGCTTCCGTAAATGCTTAGCGGCACATCTTCTAATAATTGTGGTAGGTTGTTTTGTAAGAAGTCCAAATAGACCTCGCCGGTTAAGTTCTCCGGCAGCTCAAATGGTCCAATAATTTTCCCATTTACAATGCCGGTCCACATGTTCACTTTAAAGCGATACTGCGATCTGTCTTCTCGCATCAAATGTGGATTTTCCACATGCCACTCATGTAAATTGTGGAGGTTCATGTAACCATCCTTTTTGAACGTTGATTCATCGGACCATATTATTTTGTCCAAGAATCGCGGATCTTACCTGTGCTTTTGCAACATCGTTTGACAAAATGTAACTCTTTCAGGGTAATCACGAGGTAAAAGACATTGTACTCGTTGTACGTGGTACGGGTGGAGCTCGTTTTTCTTTAAAATTCGGTGAACGGTACTTTTAGACACTCCTGTCCTCAATTGAATTTCACGTACTGAGGTACTTCGATCTTGTGCGACTTCTTGTAGAACTGTGTCCTCGTAGGGTATGAGGGGTCTTCCCTCACTAGCCATTTGATTTGGAAATCGACCCTCTAAGAGTGACCGGTGAACATTCACAAACACTCGATGATCCGGATAACGCTCAGCGTTTGGATATCTCTCTCGATAAAGTCTAGCTGCAGCACTTGCATTGCATCTGCATTCCCCATAAATGAGGTGCATGTTTGCATACTCTTCAACAGTGTACCGAGATGGCATGGTGGTAGTCACACTTTACAATCACGCGATCAGTATAGTCCAGAAGAAAGCCAGAGTCGTCAGAAACGGTCAGATAACAAATCCAATTCACAAGGCAATCGAGTCCAATACACAAAGCCGTAAGTTGTAAGCACGAAATCAACACGAATACAGAAAGATGCGCAGTAAACGAAGGAGCGTAACGTACTGCTGCAGTAATGCATATTGTGCCTGTGGGTCACTATTTGGCCAAGATGGCGTCACTATCTGTCTCGCTCACACTGGCCTAAGTGGCGTATCTATCCGTCTCACTCATCTTGGTAAAAGTGGCGTATCTATCTGTCTCGCTCACACTTGACTAAAAAGGTCACTATCCATCTCACTCAAACTTTTACCTGAAAATTAGGGACTTAGAGAAAGCCTAACGTGCAATAAAAGCATTTTTTCTGAGTAAAAAGAATTAGCTTAATAACGGGTTTCTTTCGAAAAATGTTTTTTTTTTCTTATTTAATAAATAATCTAGCTAGTATTATACCTTTTTGGAATCCTGACTAAATACGCCAACTTTTAAAGTCACTTGCCGAAATAGCCTAGTACATTTTTTTTTCAGTACAGTCAGTTAAAGTTGGGCGATGTAATAGTTTTTACTACATGGTGGGGCAAAAAAGTGATATTTTCTTTAAAACTGAGGCAGATGTGTTTTAATTTTAGACTGTAGTTAACAGAAGGGTTATTGAGGATTACACCACAATTTTTTTTTTTATGAAAAGTAAAGATTTGTAGTCACAGTACTTAAAAGATCATCACAAGTTGTCAATTTTCTCAAAAAAAACATTTATGTCAATAATTTGAAAAGTACTTAACTTAGATTTTTTTTATTATTTTTCTGATAACTCTCACCACCTGGCCTATCAACCATTTTCGGCTTGACGTTGATTTTTGGGACACCCTGTATAATATGTGTTAAAAAATGGGCTACTTCTATAAAAAGTAATAAACATCGAAAAAAAAAAAACTGATTCGAGCGTCTTATGGTCGGTTTAGGCATATCGGACGACCGAATCTTAACCAATTAGGTAATATAATTTTTTTAACTTTATAGGCAAGTTCAAATCACGAATATTTACAAATATGTTATTATTCATTATTTATTAGTAATTATGGTATAATATTTTTCAAATGAAAAGAACATTCCCTCAAAATATTGCTAACGATTTCAAAAAAACGCAGTCGATGTTTAAATCCAAGCCACCAAAGATATGCCTAATGTTGTTAGCTACATTTTAGTCCTCAGTGTATTATACAAATGACACGAGGGTGGAGTAAGCTTTTAATATACCCTCCGATTCTTAGTGCTATACTCACAGGAGTAAAACGACTGCCTCAGAGGGGGTAAAGGTGATTTGATTAAGAAATATGTACACAACACAATGCATTCTTACAGCCCTAACGGGTTGCCAAACCTAGAACAATATTCTAATAATGCATTGCAGTCATTAACAGACTTCAAAAAAGGAAGAGGTTATCAATTCGACGCACTTTTTTTTTTTTTAACGGATTTCGAAATTTTTTTTTTGTTCGAAGATATAACGTCCCATTGGTCCCATTTTAATTTGATGAAGATCTTATGAAGACTTTCAGAGATGAGAACGGAACTCTTCAGTGGACAGCAGTAAATAAGGACTAATGGTGCCCATCCTTTAGTACCTAATATCCGTATGTTTCATAAAATAGCGTAAAAGTAGTCCCAAGGTAATTTGGTGATGTTCTGGTGACGACTTTCGGAGATGGAAATTGAAAACGTCAAATTTTAATGCAACGAATTAAGTAGGGTAAATTATGGTTACAAGGGTCTTCTTGCCCAGTTTCATGACCAGCACGTATATTTTGGGCACCGACTCCAAATTAAACTTCTACAAAACTTTTTAGTACTGTAGTGTTTCGAAGTCGGTTTTTATTTTTATATTTTATTTTTTTTAGTACACAATGAACACAAAATTCTCATTTCCACTTTAGGTCCACCCACATGCGCACATTGTATCAAACCTAGGCATCAATAGTATGAAAAAAACACATTGCATAACCCAAATATTTGCCATTGAACCATAACACATAACAGAATTGAGGACCTTGAGTCCCTCAGTTATCTGTAATTACGTCTTTCCCTCTACCACATACTATTTTATGGAATCTTATTTTTTATAGATAAGTCTAATAGCATGGAGGGATTGCATTAAGTCACAATACGAAAATATACGATATGCTATTATATGCCCATTATATTCATAATTTTTGCCGGCCTACTTTAACTCTTCTCTTCTTCACATATTTTCAGCAGCGCTAAGTAAAATTACAACTGGAATTAAATGGTTAATCTCCTCCTCTCCCCCACAGGCGCGTTATTATCGCTCGATAATAACGGATGCGATATTGCGTCCCGATTCCTTGCACACTACGTTTTTATCGTCCGATAATTCTATTTAGTATTCTTGTTTGTGGGAGGTTTTTCACTAATGTCGGGCAGATTCGCCATTTTAACAAAGTAGTCTCTGTACCCCTTAATTTGATTTATATTAAATTATTTACCTTCGGCGTCTTTGTCAGTCATCTTCCATATCTATTATGGAATCAATATCCATATTATATTTGACTGCCTCGTTGGTCTAGCCGTTAAGGCGCGTAATTACCAATACAGAAGTTGTGGGTTCGATTCCCACTGGGGGGCCGCGGTACATTTGTACAAATGCAGAGTTTTTTTTAACTCAAAAAATTACATTCTTTTTTAATTCCATAATTCTACTAAAAATAAAGAAATTAATTCGTACAAAAAAATATCTATAAATCAGTACTAAATTTAACGTAGTTATATGAAGCAATTTTAAGTGCATATTATATGTACAGTTTTTATTTAATAATTTACGAGTGCGGAAAGCCTGCCATTGCAAAGAGTTCCGACAAATGTCTACCCAAGCCGAGGCGCAGCCGAAGGTGAGGGTTGACAGTCGGAACAAGTTGCAATTACGGTTCCGCACGTGTACTGAACAACTATTTTTAATACAGTTGCGAAAAATGAGGCAATTTAATATAATAATTTGTGCAACAAACAACTAAACTCGCAAAGAAAATTTTTTGAAAATGGCGCCAACCGTAAAAAGAAAGAATATAAGCAGATTTTTTTTTCTTCACCCATTCTGGGTAGGCAAATGAAACTATGCCCATACAGCCAAGTCTTCAGTAGAATTTTTTTATTAATATGAAATGAAAGTGAAATTTAATGAGATGAAATGAAATTAAACCTAACCTAACTCATTGAATCAAACCATAAAATCTGATATTGAAACCAAATAGTAGCTTCTTTTTAGAAATATTTGCATGAATCATAAAAACTTATATAATTTTTTTTTAGTAAAAACTTCGTTGTTAGTTTTTTATCGTATTATTATTATTTTGACAGTTGGGAAAGAGAACGCACGAGTTCGGAAAAGGTAAAGAAAAAGCTCGAGTATGTAATAGCCCACATCCCGAACGCATTTTTTAAGCAATTTAATAAAGACTTCCTAAATAGACCAAATAGTTAATGATATTCTCTGTAGTGAGTATAAAACAAGCAGATTTGTCAAATTAAAACGAGATATCACGTTAGAAAGGTCAAAATTGTTGACAGCCCTATCACACACATTTTAAAATCGTTATCTCGAAACCTAGGCCGAAGTGGAACGTATTATTTTTACGGGTGATAAACCTCAGTACGAGGAATCTATTAGTCCTAGATAGTTTCTGCTTTTGCCTAGAAAAGGTAAAAAAAGATTCGGTTATTATGATTTTAGATTAAATAAAAACGTGCTTATCACAAACAATAAAAATAATATGCGCTTAGAATTGCTTCATATACCTACATTAAATTTAATACTGATTTATAGATATTTTTTTTTATACGAATTAATTTCTTTATTTTTACCATCAAGGTCAAGAAAACTTTGATATTTTAAAAATAAGTATTCTAAATTGTCATCTGGGTGTCGTCGTGAATTCGTAATAAAAACCTTAGCAGAATTATGCAATTAAAAAAGAATGTAATTTTTTGTGGTAAAAAACACTGCAATGGCCTCAGTCTGGTCGTATTTCCATGTTTGTATGTCCTTGCCTGGTTATTTTAACACGCTAAAGTGCACAATGTCAGAGCAGCAGCAACATAACTTCCATGTCTACTTCAATCAAATGCGCGAACGTAAATGCGAAAGGTTGCGAATGCAGAGGCCTATATTTTTCGCGCCGTGTTCATGCGCGAATCACGGCCGCAGCTCGCGTTCGCGTCTACAGAAGCCAGCTTAAGAACTTATATCGGAATATCGCAGCAGCAGGGTTCGAATATATTTATAACATTGATTATTCAAAGTATCGGATATTTATGATATATATCGCATATATCAAAAATTTTATATATTATCCATATTATTACTTTATTTATGTTTGAGACCCGTAACACCATAGTGGATTAATTTCAGAAAGTGTTTAATGCTCGACACAATCAAACGCTTACGAGAGGTCACAGAAAACACCAATGGCGTCCTCTGATCCCGCCCATGCACTACAAATATGTTTTTCACTTGTCATGCTCTGAAAGTGCTTATTTGTGCAGGATATAGGCTGCACAAAATCGAATTTTGTGCACAAGTGCATTAACATATCCACTCATGACTGTATCTGTATTAAGGCAAAGAAAATGAACCATACAGCCAAACACATTAAGAAGTTCATAGATAGAATTTGTTATGTTATAATATTTACTTTAATTTCTTTGCCTTATGTGTTTTTAAGACAAAAGATATTAAAATTGAAGTTTCTTTAATTAATTTAAGAAAATTATTATTACAAAATTAATTTAATAGTAGGCTGTATAGTGTGTATAGGTCTGCAACCCAAGCCTAATATCAATATAAGATTTTAACAAAATAAAGCGACGGGATACAGCTCGTTTTTTCGTGCGTTTATTAATTTCTTCAATTTGCAAAGAGCCACGAAGATTAGTGGCATAGTCTCAGTGGCGCCCTCTATATTTTTTTCAATGTCGTGGAGCACGATGAAACCTAGCTAGATCGATAGAGGACAAAAAAGTAAACAAGAAATTATTAAAGTCACCATGTCCTAAAGTGGCACGTTTAGGAGTTATTGAGCTTTGAAGTTTGTATGGAATTTCCACTAACTGAGTTTCATCACTGAATTTGTCTCTTGATATGAGTTTTCTCGGGGATTCAAACCTACTTTGATGTTTTTTAAAGTCTGGGTAGCTATGTCTAGGAGGTACCTACCTACTTATATACATATATACATGAAATTATAGTATTATTCATGCATCCAATTCGTTCAATTCGATTAAAAAGACTGTGAAGACTGCGGCTTTATGTACCTTGTTTGTGGGATGTGATGGACTATGGATGAACCAAAAAGATCAAAACCTTTCCCTTACCTGGTGTAATAGACTGTACTTGGACTTGGGGAATGAGGATATATGTATAAAAATGACTTCCGTCAGCCAATAATTACCTACATTGAAGTGACATATGTTTACTATGAAACCATATTAAACATAGAAACAGGGATTAATCATATTTTCAGGTCTAACTACCTAATTATTGTTTAACTGCTAATATTTAATCAGATAATGCTTATAACTAAACACAGCCACCATAAAACTTATTTTAAGTACAAATGTTTCTTCCGGTACCTACTTCTCCGATCAATAACTCGCTCACTGTTCGGTAGAATGATTTAATGATAAGTAATGCCTAATTGTATATTGTAATTAGTCTAGCAGCTAAGTGTAATTTGTAATTAAAATAAAGAAATATCTTGTGAATTTTCCTTTAAATAGTGTTATTTTATTTATTTACCTGATAGGATTGATGAAAAGCAGATTTATAACTCTGGTAAAAGCTCCCGTAATACCTTCGCATTGTAAGCATCCTCGCTACGCTCGGGTGCCTTAATATACGGTATCTATAATAAACTGGGTGTTTTTTCTACGACTTATTTAGCAATTTAGTCAAGAATCGGCAACGAGTCACAGGTGCCAAGCATATAGTCCAGTATTTAGTGAAAAATGATTCAAAAGTTAAGTTTTATAAAAATCTCATACAAACTTCAAAGCTCAATAACTCCTAAACGTGCCACTTTAGGACATGGTGACCTTAATAATTTCTTGTTTACTTTTTTGTCCTCTATCGATCTAGCTAGGTTTCATCATGCTCCACGATATTGAAAAAATATAGAGGGCGCCACTATGAACTATGCCAGGCCCCATACAAAAATCTTCGTAGCTCTTATACTACTGTTTTATTTTCTCGCAATAGAAATGAAAAGCAGTTTATAACTCGTCCACAAAATCATTTTATCCTCGACCTTAGCTATAAGCCCTAGCCTTCGGCTCGGGCCGCTGAAGTCTCGGATAAAAATGGTTCATTTTGTGCACTTGCAAAATCTACTATTATTAACATGACACCCGCATCAGTGGTGCACCTTCCTTTTCTGAGACCGTATTGATGCAGTAGGCTGTTAATGTTAAAATAAGCTAACATTTTATTAAGAGATATAATCAGGTTATTTAGCAGACTTCAAAGAAAGGAGGAGTTTGTTTGTTCCCAGATTACTCGATTTTGAAAATTCTGGAAAGGTCATATTCGTTTAAATTATTCCTGTTTTAGAGCTGTAGTGTTATAAAGACACCCAGATTGCTTAAAAAAAAAAAGAACTTTCTAAATTTAGTAAAAAATAAAAAGTAAAAAAGATCTGAACAAATTGCTAACCTTTTTTTGAAGTCTGTTAATGAATGTTGAATAGTTCACTGACGTGACTGACGCCATTAATGCATTAAGGAGTAAAACTTACTATTAGGGAGTACATTTGGGAAGTAGAAATACAGTAGCAAACTGCAAAAATTTACTTAATAATATCAAATTTTTAAGCCATTTTTGTATTGATATATATCACAAAAACATTTGATATATATTGGATATATATCATGATAATATACATGTATCCTCTAACCCAGTGCAGCAGTGTGTAACTTCATAGCCTAGTACCTACATAACACACTAAAACAGATATCACAATAACGCATCTGGTATTATCGCCAGATAATAATGCACCTGTGGGGGAGAGGCTAAGGCTTCATTACTTCCATGTGTACTTCAAACTTGTGTTACACGATTTCTAGTGGAATAATAAAATAATGCTGATACAAAAAAGCAAAACAATTATGCAGGATCATGCGCCTTAACAACATATAAGAGAAATACTACAGTAGTAAAGCTATCATCATCATTCCACCACAACCAATGTGTGTTGCCAGGGATGACTTATGGATGTGAGACCTGGTCGCTAACTATGGGCCTCATAAGGCTCAAGGTCGCCCTACGAGCAATAGAGAGAGCTATGTTAGGAGTTTCACTGCGTGATGGAATTAGGAATGAGGAGATCCGCAGAAGAGCCCAAGTTACTGATAAAGCTCGAAGAATTGGTCAGTTGAAGTGGCAGTGGGCGGGGCACATAGCTCGAAGAACTGATGGCCGTTGGGGTGGAAAACTTCTGACCTGGCGACCGCGGACCGGAGGACGCAGTGTGAAAAGGTCCCCCACCAGATGGTCTGACGAGGTTACGGTGGCGAGGAGTCGGGCGATACAAGACCGGGAAGCTTGGAAAACCATGAGGGAGGCCAGGACATATCCTGCAGTGGGTGTTATATGGCCGATGATGAGGACATGTGATAAACGTTTTGAGGTTAACAAAACATGAGTTACAACAACATACAATAAAATATTATTGGGCTTGATTAGAACACAATTAATGCATATTTACATGAAAGGTAATTGATATTTAATTTTTTCAGTCAATAATTGTACTAAGTATGCAATAGTTTCCATAAAATGCAAATACATAGCATTGAATGTAGGGCCTCCACTTCGTACTTAGAGGCATATCACTGGAAAAATTGGTGTAGTTCATGCTTTGGAACTATTTTACAGAGAGACAATCCTTCTGACATGGTATGTATTGTTATTAGGGACTATGGAAGAGCTCCGTAGAAATTTGTTTTCCCACACGAGACCAACATCAGCCGAGTTGTGTGCAAGACAACACGGGCTGTAGAAGTCTGTTTTACCTCACGAGACCAACAGAGCTTACTTTTGAACTTTTAAAACCGGAATACAATCGACAGCAGGTAAACCTTAACATTTTGGTTGCAAAGTCACCCGTAACGAGTAGAGTGAACGCATGTAAGGTTGATGTGCTGTAGACTATACGAAGACAACACATGGACTTAACCTTGAAAACTGCCCAGGTGGGATTGGATTTGGACAAGGATTGTTATAAAAGCTATTAGGTTCAATAACTTACCACTTATTTAGACCTCGCACGCATCTTCCTCCTTTTACGCTTTAGCCTCCGCATGCGCTTCTTACGCCACTGGAAAAAAATAACACAAATCTAAATACTGCAACTAACACAGTGAACCTAAGACGATTTTTTATCAATTAGTAGTGAACAAAATATAGTGTGCGAAAACAATAAATACCTTCGCTCTCATATTGGTTTAGAGAGTCTCAAGACGAACTCCCGAGAAGTGAATGTGTTCACAACGTGATTACAGTTTTATTCCACGATGTAATTTCGTGCTGGACTGCGCGAGATTTTCCAAATGAAAGAAAGTTTTTTCTTAAATTCCGCCGATCCGCCGTTTTGTTGCCATACTAAACTTGTTAAATCGAAACAGATATCGAACAATCGAATCGATTCAGAATATTTCAATGCATTTTACCGAGGTGACCGTGTGGGGGATGTGGTGATGTTCTCCTCAACGGACAGGAGGGATTTGTAGGATGGAAATTTGAATGCGAGAAAGTTCGTGACAGCAAGAACGAGAGACTTGAAATGACTGATACTTGCCAGATGAGCTGCACGGCGGCGACAACAGTCCACCGACCAGCACGCGTGAGGCGTGCGGACGCTTTATGTGGGATGCACTACATCACCCCCTTTGGAGGGGATTAATCCGGGGAAAAATCCTGACCGCGTCGTATAGTCGCGGCGCGCGATGGTGGCAGTAGGTGCATTCTGTGCATTCGCCGGTGCTGCAGGAGATTTCTCTGCTCGCGTAGGTGGGATTAAAAAGCGTTGAGATGGGTGTTCGTCAGCAAAAATGTAGGCCGACTTGACACGCTTCATGGAAACGGTCACTGGTCCTCGCGATGAGTCGAATGTGACTGTTTTGCTAGAGCCTTGAGCGGTCCTGAGTACGTCGCTTCCAGAGCGGCGCGTAATGCGTCTTTGTGTAGGAAAACGTGAGTGCAACTCTCGAAGTCTTTATGAATAAACAGAGATTCGATGCCATGTAGATTGGTAACAAAATCTGAAGACTGTGGAGTGGCTAGAGGTGTAGTCGATTGCAGGAACTCTCCAGGAACTTTCAGTGGCTCTCCATAGAAAAGTTCCGCAGCAGAGCGGGTCCTTTTTCCATGCTCTCCGAACGCCGAGTAGAATAATGGGGAAAACTTTCGTCCATCGCGTGTTGTTGTGAGCCATGATCGCCGCCTTCAGGATTCTATGTAAGCGCTCTACCATGCCGTTGGCTTGAGGGTGGTCTGCAGTAATGTGTTGCAGTTTAATACCAAACAACTTTGCCAGTGCCTTGAACAGATGCGATTCGAACTGTCTGCCATGCTCGGCAATCACTATCTGCGGACATCTGAATCTTGCTATCCAGGTCTCGCAGAAGGCTTCGGAAGTCATGTCGTAAAGTGGTGTAACCTCAGACAATGTGGTAAACCTGACATTGCTTGTATAACAGTATCTGTAGTTCTCTGACGTTGGTAATGTTCCTACTAAGTCGATATGAATGTGCGCAAATCGTGCTCCAGGTGACTCAAAAACTCCAAGTGGTATTGCTGTGTGTCGCTCCACCTTGGCGCGTTGGCATGCGAGACAGTTTTGGACCCAAGTACGACAGTCCTTGCGTAACGAAATAATTTACAATAATAAAAAGTTACTTACGGTTACTCTTCTCTAACCTCAATTAATATGCCTAGGTACCTTTATTAATTGATTATACTATAATGCACATATTTAACATAAAACCAGACATTACAAAGGAAATAACGAGCCTTGTCTTATCAGTGACTAGTATTTTCCAAGAGATATTAAACATTAGCTCTGCTCTACTACCTACTTGTCTCATCCGGTTTCTGTTGCTTCCAAGTAGGTAATTCTTTGGTGGTAATGTTGTAATGTTGTAACTAATAACATCAATCATCATGATGATTGATGTTATAAGTTACAACATTACCACCAAAAATTTTTTGGTGGTAATGTTGTAACTTATAACATCATAGTTTCATTTCAATTCTAGGTACAATAGAATTTCTATGTAAATTCTTTGGTAGCAATAAGCTGGCTTGGAAGGAATCGCTCAGGATTTGGTGCGCGTAATTAGGCTGATGTACGCTATTAAAGAATAACTTACAGGGCAACCTTTTGTAAGATACCTACTATCTATAGGATCAGGGAATCAAATAAAATCGAATATCGAGCGAAGAAAAAAAAAATTTGCTTGTGGCAATATTTTTCAGTAGAGCCAACGTAGGAAATTAACAAGTCGAACGCAATGAAAATTGATCGAAATCAGAGTTGCCAGATGAGGCCATTTGTTGCCAGATGAGGCGATTTATCGCCATTTGGGCTATCTCGCAAAGTGAATTGGCGACCAAAAATTGCAATAGGCGACCAGGCGACACTTGGGGTATCTCATTTTTTTTGGAAACTTTTGGACTACTTGGGAAATCAGAACCAATTACTTACATGTATTTTTTGCGCAATTGTGTCTTTGTTTATCGATGTTTTGCGTGCTTTTAATTTGACATGGCGTTGTCAGGGTTCAAGCGGAGATGGACCTTCAATGAGGATTATTCAAACATCAAAATATTAGACTTCCAAGTAACAGGGCAAATGTAGTACAACCATTTAAGCATCCTACTTTTTCAATTACCCAAATCCATCAAGAAATGACGAAGTTAGAGAAGTTTAAACCTAGGCTATTTTAAAAAACGACATTGATTCCGCGGGTCTTGATTTCCATTGTGACGTAATAGGGTCTGACCGGCCGGCCAGTTTGCCAGCGCCACAGCATTTTCTGAGGTCGATTTTTGTGCGTGCCTAATTTTCTTGCATAAACCGAAACTTGTGCCGAAAGACAATCTTATCAAATAGTAGACGATAACACCCGAGTATCTTTAGTTATTTATGAGTGCTTTTAAGCAAATAACAAATAAATTTTCCAACTAACATGTTACATTTGTACGAAGAATGTTTTTTCTGTTTTACGGGAATCTGTCTTTTTTGTTCTCATAAAACGGAAAAAAATTCTTCGTACAAATATAGCATGTTATTTGGAAAATTGATTTGTGTTCTTAAAATACACGGAAACCTCAAGTTTAGGTGCGTATAGAAACTTCATACGATCTCCGAAATTTCAGTAATATAGGTTTTTAGTATTTTTATTTTTTTTACTTTTAGTCGGATGCTATTCAAATACTTACCAAAAAATATTGTCCATTTTTAGGGTTCCGTGCCTGAAGGATGCCAGACGGTACCCTATTGCTAACTGATACTCATACATTGGGACGGACCTATTTCTGTGTATAAAAACTACTTCTTATAAACTACAACACAAAAAAAACATTCTTTGAAACGGTCATACGTAAGGTCCTACTGTTTTTTTACCATACACTATGACTTGTTTTTGCCGTCGCATTTGTCAACTACAAACGATTGGTACCATTTTTGCATGCAATGAAGATCGATAATTGTAATACATACTTGTCACGTAGGGGATGGCGAATGTTACTCTGTCGCAACACAGTTCTAACTAGCGTGGAGGGTAGTCCAAGCCATCTTTCTGTTGTCACTAAAAATTTTTTATTTTTACCAAACTACCGACACACTCGATTGTTATTTAACAGTTTGTACAAATAAATACGTATATGCAAATAAAAAGTTATGAGTTACTTCACTGTCCCTCTGTCTCTCACCAGGCTGTATTTCATGAACCGTGACAGCTAGGCAGTTGACATTTTTACAGATGATGTATTTCTGTTGCCGCTATAACGAAAAATACTAAAAACAGTATTAAATAAATATTTAAGGGGGGCTCCCATACAACTAACGTTGTCTAAAGACAGCGCTCGCCATCTAGCGGCCATCTATGTAACCTTCACCGATGTCACGTCGTTAAATATCAATGTTAAACGCTTCTTGTTGGCTTCTGTAGACGGCGCTGTTCTCAAATTAGATCTTTGTCTAATGTTGTATAGATAATGGTACGGAACCCTTCGTGTGAGTCCGACTCGCACTTGGCACCTTTTTCTGCTATTATTTTACTTTCCAAATCAAAGCAATTTCGTATTTTTGTAGGTTTGGTCCACATTAGAATTTAGGCCACAATATCTAGACCACAATCCAGTGTTTTAATACAAAAATGGTTATTAATGGTACCAATTTTTATCATCATAAAGATATACCCCGAGAACGTCCCGATCGAACACCAAATTTGGGTGCGTGTCAAATTTGCCAGACTTCGAGTCTGCGCTTGCATTTACGAAGCAGTTTTCCTTTCTCTGGTCTCCTTTCTTGTGAAGCCCCTTAACTAAATATATTTGGCACTCGGGTGTACTCGTCTAATATTTGAAATGATAAGTATTTCGGTTTAGGCAGTAAAATCGAATCTCCGAACACAAAACGTTAAACATTTCTTTTCAACTTTTTCGCCGTGTGTAACCCGAAAAAACAATGTTTTTCGGGCGCAGTTACAGTTGTATTCTATCGTTTTCGCACATTACCATATTTGTATCGCGACATTATCACCTACATAACGTTAAAAATGACACGCGCACATATCAATTCACTGGGACAGACCGAGGCAACCAATCGCGCGGTTCGTGACTTATGGCGTCAGCTAGCCCCCTTTTTTTCGAACCTGTGCATTAAAATAGCTGTAACGTCGTCATTTCTTATCTGATTTCGATATTATTTTCCCAAAATTTATTGTTTTTGATGTCTTTATAAAATTGCATACTTGATTCATTTTCACATTTTTAAGATTAATTAAGAGAATTTTAGGAAACAGCTGCGTACAAAACTATAGGTAAAAAAAAGTAATCTTATTGAGGCAATTTTGTGTTACAACGCTGAAAATTTAGGCGATTTGAGCTACAAGAAATTAGGCGAGTTTTGGGCAACTGTTTTTCTGCTTATCTTTTGTTTTTCGACGGCGAAATTTTGACGATATTGGTCGGCCAACATCTGGCTGGCAGCTGGCAACACTGATCAAAATTGCATTGTAAATGGTGGACTGTTTTCGTTGTGATGAGTTCGCGCCAAAAGCACATAATATTTTACAAATACTGTTGTGATTTGTGCTTTGAGAGTAATTATCGACAATAACCTAAGGTGAGTGAATTAATACTTAATTTAAATTTAATGACGTTGTGTACTTCCAGTTATATTAATAATTCTGAATTTGGAAAGTAACATCAGTTTCAGGGTTACCACCTTAGTAAAGAAACGAAAGATGTCTGTGTAACATATTTTCATTTGTCTAATTTCGCTAGAATTATTTTGCGTTTACTTGCGCCGTATAGTCTGCTATCGATTGTGTATGTGTCAGATATACTCATTAGAAACTGTTTTCACTTATATTTGATTTGGTTTATTTCGCAAGGGAAGACACTAAAGAAGTGGAGTGTGCCGTCTCATTTTTGCGGCGCTTGACATGCTGTTGTAAATAAAAATGGTTACTTCCAACAAAATGCCCGATAAAAAGGTCGTAAAAATGGCAGAACAAAACAACACCATTGTTGTTCCCCAAAAGACGCTGCTAGGGGAAGTGAATGAGCACATTACTTGTCCACTATGTCATGGCTACTACATTGACGCTACTACAATCGTTGAATGTTTACATTCATTTTGCCGCAGTTGCATAATAAAACATCTACAAGTGAAAAGTTACTGCCCTGAATGTGAAATGATGATTAACTCCGCCAAACCTAATATAAAGCCTGATAAAGCTCTTCAGGACATAGTGTACAAGCTGGTTCCCGGTCTTTTTCAACAAGAGATGAAAAGACGGCAACAGTTCTACTCATCTCGCCCAGGTCCTGCTGCCTCTGCTACACCTGAACAGAGAGGCGAAGATACTGAAAGAGTAATCTTTAGCCCCGATGATGTTATCTCATTTTCTTTGGAATATGTGGATGCAACTGATGCTGATAGCATTTCCAGTAAATCCTCTGATAGCAATGAGCCTCAGCCAACTTCTGCTACTACAAGGAGGTTCTTGCAGTGTCCTGCAGTAGTGAACATCAGCCATTTGAAAAAATTCATTAGCATGAAGTTTGATATTGATAGTACTCAGTTTGCTATTGAAGTTTTATATAAAAGAGTACCTATGCCTGACTATTATACATTGATGGATATAGCATACATTTTCAATTGGAAAAGAAATGAACCTATGAAATTTTTCTATCAAATCATCGATTACATTGCTATTCGGACTAGATTTGGTCTATTTGACATAAATAGAAAAGATTCACAATTCCATGAAAGAAAGTCTAGCCCTACTCCAACAGAAGATACTAATGCTAGCAGCCCTGCACCAAACCTAAAGGAGCAGGGCTCGGAGATGTCATCTGGTACAGACAGTCCCATGCCTGACGAACAGAAAATTAAAAAAGCAAGTGAACCCTTGTCAAAACAAGATCTTGGAACTAATGATGTAACTGCACCTGATGTCTCTAGTGGTAGTAAGAATCAGGGCACATCTCAATGTAAGAAAAGTGAAGAAGATGTAGAGAAGTCGCAATTCCTGAATTCGTTTGAGCTGACTGCTAAAAGTAATTGTTCAGCCATAAAACCTGTGTCTGTTCAATTAAATCGGGATAGTGTGAAAGTACCACTTGAAACCATCGGAAAAGAAGTAGTCACCACAGAACCATTAGTTAACACGACAAAAGTTGATGACACACTTAAACGCAAACAACAAACACCTCCCGTGTCACCTGAAGTGAAAAAAATTAAAACAGAATCTGATAAGAATAAACCTCCCACTTCACAGGGCAATAACATTACCAATGCAGCATTAACACCTATTGTACAGTCAGGAAAGAAACCTGAGTATACAGGAAAGATAAAAGTAGAGAATCGGGCTCAACTGCCTCAATCTTCACTGGGATCAACAAGTATTCCAACATCTAAACCAACTTCACAAGCAAGCCAAAAAGAAGGAAAACTACCACAAAATACTATAAAACAGCAAGTGACAGAAAGTCTTCCAATTAAGAGACCAGTGCCTGGTTCACATGGGGTCATATCTCCAAAACGCAAAATTATGGATACCCAACCAGCCACCAGCAAAACTGTGTCGCCACTCAAACTTCAAATCCCTAAGGCAGAAGTATCAACAGGTTCTAAACCTACTGACACACCAAAACATTCCCTTAAGAAGATTCCAGATTTAAAACCAAGCGTACCACCTTCCTTGCTAAACAAAGGTCATGCTATGGGTAAAGTCAGAATGGACCTATTAGCAAACAATAGTGATCCCACGATAGACAGAAGTAAAATATTGTCTCAAGTTAAAACATCCCTTGGGCAACCTCCAAATCTGAGCCCCAGTCAAATGTCAGGAGATCCCTTGAGGTCATTGTTCGATTCCTGTAAAATAAACATTCCATCATCATTATCAATTACTTTGACAGATCAGAAATCAGAACAAAATAATCAGATTGATACTGCTCCTGTTGAACTGAAGAAAAATATGGTAAATAAAAGCCAACCTACGAGCAGTGGAAATAATCTGGGGGCTCACAAAGTTCCAAGACCTCCAGTACACAATTCAATACAAATTTTAAAATTAACTGACACTGATCCTAAAAAGCAACTACAAAGCAAAGGAGAAAATATTCCGCAAAGTAAACTTCCCACTCCAGCTCTTCCACCAAGTAAACCAGAGAGCACTACTGGTCCTTCTAAGCCTCCAAAGTCTGAATCATCAGCTAAAGGTCCTATGCCCAGTTTAAAACCCATCGCAGATACCAAGTTAGGCAAGCAAAGTGGAAATTTTGGAACCCCTGTAACTTTCCAACAAACATTTGAACGCCAAATACATACAATATCAGATAAACCAAAACTACCTAAGAATAAAATGGAAGTTCCAAAGTTAATGCCTGCAACTCCAAAAGCACTGAGTGCTGTGAATAAACTAAACAACAAACCTAGTACTTCTACAAATTCTGGTGGAGACAAGATCCCTATAAGGAATGATAATGCACTTGACTTGTCTACGCCCCATAATATGCAAAGTCAGTTAAGCCTACAACAAACTAAAGCATTTGAAACAATGCAGTCCATTGCAAATTTAGCAAAGAAACAGAACATGCCACCCAAAGCTTTGCCGCTCAGCATGACACAGAGTAGCAGTTTCTCTGGGATTACAAATAGGCCTGTATCTACTTTGTCTCCTTCAACTACTAAGCAAACCAATAACGGTAGCCCTACCGCGTCTTCACCGAGTTATCAAATGAGCTCCTGTACCTCCCAAAACGCATTGCAGGCATCACCTAGATCCCAAACTCGATCACCAAGTTCTTCGCCTAAGTTAGTAATTGCAGAAGAAAAGCAAACCAGTGCGTCATCAGAACAGAGTCAAAATATGAATCAGTCTAACCAAATTACCAGCACACAGATAAGTAGTGCCATTACTTCAAAAATTGAACCCAAGGCTTTGCCTGGACCCTCAAAACAGGTACCAAAACCAGTGAAACCTCTACTGCCTGCTGGTAAACTTGCTGCAATTAGACAGCCTATCAGCATGAATGATCCAGCTAACTACCAATTCATAGCTAGACACGCCTTATTGAGACATCAAATGGAAATGCAGAATGCATGGTTTGCTGCTCAAAGGTTTATGTCAAATCAATCTCAAAACGATTTTAATAATAAGAACAAGAAACAATAATTTCCTGTCAATTCACAATTAAGGCGATTTTGTTTAAAATCACTTGAATTTTTTGCTGTAATCACAATGTACAATTGTACATGTTATTTCATTCAGCTTTCCTCTGGGTTTAAACAACTTTTTGAAATACTACATACTTCTAGTATTAGTATAAGAGTGAATGATCTAGGACAAACCCAACAACTTGATAAGACATAACTTTTCATGTTTGAACGATTTCTATCAATTATATGCTTTACATCTAGAGAAAACTAAATGAAATTAAATACAATGGTTTTGTGTCACTAACTTTCTTCATATATTAATAATAAGCTTTTTCTTGTTCTGAGTTGATTATAATATTTTTAAATTATGACATGATAATATAATATTATAGATCAATATTAGCAACCTTTGCTATTGAATTAATTTAACTATCACGTATTATTTAAATGGGGTACTTTGTGTAAGTTTTAGGATAGAGTATGAATAAAATGAAATGGATTTAATATACTTTATCCTACAAAAGATTTAAGTATGTAAGTAATATAAATCTTGTGTATTTACTTTAATGTATACTACCACATTACAAATATTGTGAGGAAAAGTGTTGTTTGATATTAAAAATCTAATGTATTGAAAATCCTGAGCTCTTTTGTACTTTTAATGACACACCTCTTTCCTTACTACTCGTACTTATTCCTGTAGATGGCTGCCATTCAAGCTACTATACCATTCAAGTCCCGCAAGAAGACTCTCATTACCACAAAAACATCAAAGAAAGCAAAGGATAATTTTGATGAAAATAAAGATCTCACAAACCTAATTGAAACAAGATGTAGCAGCAAATCTCTGAAGCGACGAGTCGGGAAGAGTGAGAGTGATGACGAGGAATATAACGGTATGTGAATTTTATTATCTCGCTGACTGGGGCTGTCAAGTCGTCTGGCTGTGGAATGATGTGTGGGTTCCAGTAAGGTGATCCTTCCTAGCGACCTTTCCAGGCAACCTTTCACAAGGTTACCGGGGGTTGAATCTCTTAAATGTATAGTTGTTTAATAGTGAAGTAATGGTGGTTTCATTTACACGCTAACTATGTAGGAAAACATCGTGAGGAAACCCGCACTTGATTGGCTCCGCACGTATTGACTTTTCTTTCCTGTGGGCTAGGCTGACTAAGCTGTCGGGATGGTTTAGTCTTTATATCAGCCTATATACGTTCCACTGTAGGGCACAGTCCTTCTGTCAGAGAGAGAGTATGGGCTTAATCACCACGCGTGCCCACCGCGGATTGGCGAGTTCAAGCGCTGAGGTATGTGAATAGGTTTCCTCACGATGTTTTCCTTCACCGTTAGCGAGTGGTATTGCTACTATAACTTCACAAATGTAGGTACATAACTTAGAAAACAAAGTCATAGGTACATGCCCGCACTGGGAATCGAACCTGGGTCTCTCGCTTCTGAGTCCAATGTTCTAGCCACTAAGCTACCACCGCTTGGGATGGCATAGGTGCTGGGCAAACCTGCTCCATCTAAAACAATGTCCCAGGCACTGCAGCGTCCGAGTATTCCCTTTACCCATCTAGTGTGAGTGAAGGTGTACGCTGTATAAATCATCTCATTTCGTAGATGCAAAGGGCAAAGTTTGGCGTTTTCTTTTACATTATTGGTTTACTAACCAATCGCATTCCATCGCAACCCGTGCAGTTTAACTTGGCGCCGCGCGAAATTCGATCTTCGCGAAAGATGCTTATTTAATGCGCGGGTTCTGATTACCATTGGAATGGCATTGTAATGATATTGCTTAGAGAGGAAATACCGTCAAATAACAGCCATTGTTGTGCTAATGTTATAACTCTCATCATCATCAACCCATTATGTCCCCACCGAGGGGCACGGGTCTCTTCCCTGAGGAAGGTATAGGCCATACCCACCACGGAGGCCAAGTCCGGATTGGTGGAGGCTTGTAGACTAGTGGCTCGTCTACTGTCAGAAGTTATCAAGCCGCCCTAAGGCCTCTGACTTGGCTTAACGACTGCCATCTATCGACGGCAGCCGGCACCAACAGCTTAACGTGCCTTGCGAAGCACGGTACCGCTCGGAAAAAAGCCACTAGCGTTAGGCATAGACGGCGACCCATCCATGCACTGAACGCGCCCTGTGTTGCTTAACCTTCGTGATCGTTTAAGATCACTCAGGCAGCCGAGGCTGTTATAACTATTGTACCTGAATTGTTATCTGCTATACAAAATAGCATATTCGTATCTTATGTACATACTTGACGAATTTTCTATTTATTTGTGCTCAGAAATAGGGGCTTCGCTAAGCAAAAATAGCCACAATTTCACCGTCGATACGCAAGGGTTCCGTTGGCATCCTAATCCTATCTTTAATTTCATTCGGCTTTGGTCTACAAGTAAGCAAACCGATGATAGTAGTCGTTAAAATACGGGAGGCGTTGTCAATGAAGTTGTCTGCTAGTACTAGGTCGTCAATTGATCTCATTAATATAACTAACACCTAATATAACTTTCTTGATTTTGATAATATAAAACAAACATGTTTGCCGCCTCATTAACAGTGTAATGTTTACTTAAGTGCATTAAACGTATCAATAACTAGCTGACCCTGCAAACGTTGTTTTGCCATATTAATTAGCCTATACAAACTAAGTAATATATAAACAAATAAATCATAAAAATCTGTGAAGACGAGTTTGAAACCAAACACTGATTTATATATTATATTAAATAGTTTCTATGTATTTATGTTGATGTATTTGGTATATTGAGAATTATAGATTTTTTTAAAATATTATTATGGTCTACGGCTACAATAGGCTACAATCTTCGCATGACGCATCAGAATATCGGCGGCTTAATGGACAGATCTCTGGATTGTTGAAGAGAGACTTGCGCCGCTTCAATACGGACTGTATTGAAGATGGTAGCATCGTCTCGTCAGGTCCAGAAATTTTGAGGGAGGTCGAAAGATTCTATAGACAGTTATATACGTCCTCACAAAAACGTGATACAGGTCTAGCCCAAGACCCTCGAGCTAACAACCCGGCACTACACTGAGGACATTGCGGACATCAGCATGTACGAGATTAGAATTTCGGCATTATCTTAGAATGGCTCCCAAACAGCTTATGAACAACGAGGCACCGGGTGATGACGGAATTACAGCTGAGCTATTGAAAACTGGAGGAAATCCGGTTCTTAGAGTTATCCTAAAGCTATTTAATTCCGTCATTCTCGAAGGCACAACGCCAGAGGCATGGAACAGAAGTGTGGTGATATTTTTCTTTAAAAAAAGGTGATAAAACCCTAGTAAAGAAATATAGACCCATCTCACTTCTGAACCATATCTATAAATAAGCTGTTCTCAAGAGTCATTACGAATCGTCTCGCACCCAAGCTCGATGACTTCCAGCCCCCGAACAAGCCGGTTTCCGAAAAAGCTTCAATACATTGGACCACATATATACGCTGCGGCAGATTCCACAGAAGACCAAAAACTATGCTTAGCGTTTGTGGACTACGGAAAAGCCTTCGATTCGATCGAGATATGGGGCGGTACTTGAATCTCTCGCAGCGGTGCCAAATCGACTCTCGATCGCTACATCGAAGTGCCGAAGTGTTAGTACAAAAACCGCAAAAACGCCACAATGTCAGTCCGACTACAGGATCAGAACACGAATCCTATTCAGTTGCAGTGCGGAGTGAAACAGGGATATCTAATATCTCCGAATCTGTTTTAAGCTGCACTTAAAGACGTAGTCAAACTTCTGGACTGGGAAGGATTTGGCATCAACATAAATGGCGAGTACATCACTCACCTTCGATTCGCCGATGACATAGTGATTATGGTTGAGACACTGGAAGATTTGAGTTCAATGCTCAATGACCTGAACAGAGCCTCTAACATAGTGCGTCTTAAAATGTACATGGACAAAACTAAGATAATGTCGAACTTCCATGTAGCACCCACTCCTATCCATGTTGGCGGCTCTGACCTCGAAGTTGTCGAACACTATGTGTACCTGGGACAAACAGTCCAGTTAGGTAAATCCAACTTCGAAAAGAGGTCACTCGTCGAATCCAACTCGAATGGGCAGCGTTCGGGAAACTAAAGCACATTTTCGCGTCCAAAATAATAGGGGTTAAAGTATGAAATTGCCGTTTTATTGCAATAGGTTCTTTGAATTGACATAGAATCTTCATGGTTTGAGGTTTTC
Source organism: Yponomeuta cagnagella (assembly GCA_947310995.1). NCBI lineage: Eukaryota > Metazoa > Arthropoda > Insecta > Lepidoptera > Yponomeutidae > Yponomeuta > Yponomeuta cagnagella. The sequence continues at coordinate 14,239,010 of OX371271.1, read as the reverse complement.
GAATGAAACTTTTTTCAAATTGTTTCTATGATGTTCTTTTTTTAAAAAATGTGAAACATTTGAATATCGACTTTCAATTGTTTTTGTTATTCAATTTAGACAAGAAAGATGGATACTGCGAAAATTCAGTCAAATCATGAGGCATCCATTTTTCGTATTTTTTTATTTTATTGATTTGACGCAAGTGAGTCAATATTGTGGGTAAGGTAACGTTAAACCATGCCGCTAATTCCTGGGTAGTTTGACTAGGGTCGGCTTCCACTATCTCTCTTAATTCATTGTTATTCACCTGTGTGGGCGGTCTTCCTCGTGGCTCGTTCTTTAAGTCGAAATTTTCATCACGAAAGCGTTTAAACCAAAATCGCACGGTGCGTTCATTAGTAGACCCCTCTCCAAACGCAGCATTGATATTGCGGGCTGTTTCTGCCGCGTTAGTTCCGCGTTGGAACTCGTATTAAAAAATCACTCGAATTTTCGCAGTATCCATCTTTCTTGTCTAAATTGAATAACAAAAACAATTGAAAGTCGATATTCAAATGTTTCACATTTTTTAAAAAAAGAACATCATAGAAACCATTTAAAAAAAGTTTCATTCGAAAACCTCAAACCATGAAGATTCTATGTCAATTCAAAGAACCTATTGCAATAAAACGGCAATTTCATACTTTAACCCCTATTACCTCAGTGTCTCAAGACAATACACAACTAGCTGTTGCCCGCGACTTCGTTCGCGTGGTAATTTTGATGTGTATTTTCCGGGATAAAAAATAGCCTATGCGCTAATCCAGACTACTCTATCTCTCTGCAAAATTTCATCCGCATCCATTCAGCCGTGTTTGCGTGAAAGAGTAACAAACATCCATCCATACATACCAACTTTCGCGTTTATAATATTAGTAAGGATGTGTGTTACCAGTGATGACTTATGGATGTGAGACCTGGTCGATGAATATGGGCCTCATAAGAAGGCCGCCCAACGAGCAATGGAGAGAGCTATGTTAAAGAGTTTCACGGCGTGATCGAATCAGGAATGAGAAGATCCGCAGAAAAACCCGAGTTACTGATATAGCTCTAAGAATTCTCAGTTGAAGTGGCAGTGGGCGGGGCACATAGCTCGGAGAACTGATGGCCGTTGGGGCGAGAAAGTTCTGACCTGGCGACCGCGGACCGGACGACGCAGCGTGGAAGGCCCCCCACCAGATGGTCTGAGGGCCTGGTTACGGTGGCGGGGAGTCGCTGGGTGCGGGAGGCACAAGACTGGGAAGCTTGGAAAACCACGAGGGAGGCCTATGTCTTGCAGTGGGCGTCAAGTGGCGGTTGGTGGGTAAAGTTTATGATGATTATGTTCTATGTAGTCGTTCGCAGTAACTCTTTATACAGTTAAGATGGTTTTATGTTTTTATGACAAAAACGATGATTCGATACAAATCGTTCTGAAGTTCTGATCGCTAGCCATCTTACACACGCAGTTGTTTGTTTCCCGTAAAGGGTAAGCAAAGGTCTTTAAATGTAGAGTCCGCACCACCACTGAAGTCCATTTAGCTAAGACATTTTCGTTCTTATGTCAATACGATACAGACATCATGAGTGATGGCGCGTGCTCTACCACCTCATTCGACCTGAACTTTTTTTAAATGTCAGAAATAAAAAGTAAACATAGCCAACATACTAATAAAATAAAAAAAGTTCCGGTCACTTTTTGACCCCCTTCTGTCCGGTGCTAAAAAAACCGACATTAAAAAAACAATGTTTTCTAATAAATGTAAACAATATTGAAACATTTTTACATAAACTCACTCCTGTATTCCAGAGGGGTAGGTAGAGACCAGGGACTGCCACTTGCCACGATTTTTTATTTAATAGTTCATTCAGTTCTTTTATCACCTTGAAACATGTGAAATACTAATTTTACACTAGTAGTTTATTTATAATTCTTGTTAGTAAAACAATTAAGACTTACAAAGAGAGAATGTGTAATTCGGAGTTATTTAGGCACATCGCAATATGCCGATTCCCAGGGTGATAGACAAAGATATTTCCGACGGATAGTGCATACATTGACTGGTTCTTCATAACCTGATTATATTATTTTTGTTGTACTAACCCGTGCTGAGGACAATTTTAAAAACCTATTTAGAGGCTAAACATTCAACCCATGCCGGGACTTGAACCCGCGAGCTCTGGCTAACCGTGCCAGCACCTCACCGTGCGAGGCATTCGCCGCCTTTATGGCCGACTCCAAGAGTCGAGACGTCTTCCTGCCCTTCGCCCTGGGGGTGACGCGCGCGGCCTCTAAGGCAAATGGGGGCCGGATTTAAACATATTTCTATTTTATTTTTACTTTTACATTTATTTTATTGTCATTTTAACACACCTTTGCTTTTGGACAGGCCGGGCGAGAGGAGGGCGATTTGACTATTTGAAAAGTTTTTGAAATTTTAATATTTCTACATTTTAATTTACTTTTTGTTTACATTTTATCATTTTAACTTTTGACATTTGTACCATTTATGTTCTAATATTTTTACATTTTATTTTTCATTTTACATTGACTTTTTTGTTACATTTTACCATTTTAAACTTTTGACTTCTGTACTTTTATGTTTTTAAACTTTTACTTTTAACCCCGGCGCCTTGCTTGTCACTACTCTTAGGAGTAGACAGAGATAAGGCGTCGGGGTACACAGAGAATTATATTCTCATTTTTATCTTTTATTTTTAGTTATATTTCGACATAACTTTTATTTTAATTTTGACTAATTTTAAGATTTTATTTTTTGACAGTTTTAACATTAGGACATTTTTATTATATTATTTTATCTTTATTTTAGACTTTAGAATAAGATTTTTTTTATTATATAACTTAAACCATTTTCTCTAAAGACTAAAGGTCGCCACAAAATAAATAGTGGCGGTACCTGTTAAATAAAAAAACCGTGCCAGCACTCTCCCAACTGAGCTAATGGGCAAGTGCGGGTTGTTGCACTAAACCGTGCTGAGGACAATTTTAAAACCTATTTAGAGGCGTAATACAGAGAAGTTTGTTAAGAGACTCGAAATTTCACTGATACCTGCACTTGCCCATTAGCTCAGTTGGGAGAGCGCTGGCACGGTTAGCCAGAGGTCGCAGGTTCAAGTCCCGGCATGGGTGGAATTTTTAGCCTCTAAATAGGTCTTCACGACCGGTGAAATGTATCCGATATTGCGGTAAAACCACTGTTTAAGGACCTCACAGCTTATGGTTTTGGTTTTTGCGTGATGCGCGCACAAAGAAACAGAGTGAGACAGACATATATCAGACACAGACATTTACAGATTTGTTATATGTATAGATATAGATGGATAATTATGTTTGTGTACACCCAGATAAAAGCAGAATTAAATGGAAGTATTTTATGTATTACTAGGACGGATTGAAAAAAAAGCAATAAGGGGGTTCCTATAAGATAAAATGTATTTTTTACGTTTTGTTTTTTGAAAAGTACGTACAAGTGTCAAACATGGTGTGATTATAGTGCAGACCTCACTGCAGTGGAGTAGGAATCCTGCTGTCTCGAACGTCTGTCCCGAGTCTGACCGGCTCGTGTTTTTCTTGTGTTTCCACTTGGCTTGTCATCACAATCCAAGTGGTCCCAACTCTCAAGACAAGCTATTGCGTTCCTTCTTGCGTTTCAGAAGTTAGGGCTTAAGAGATTTACTGTGCTAAGCAACGATTTATGAAAAAATTATGAGCTCCAGATATAAGTACTTAAATAAAAATCCTATTGAGAATCTCGTTTCTTGCACAGCCACGACACAGTAGGTAAAGCAGCGACTTTCAGTATTTTTTTTTATGCAGGGTCACTAAATAACGAAGTACATAACCATACCTACTAATAACTTTAATTGGCCGAAGCTGTATACTGATCTAATAGGAAAGTTTTAGTGATCATGCATATCCAACGATTTGCTTGGCCTAGGCATTAGCTACATACATACTACGCAATGTTAATAACTGGTAACTAAATGTCGACAATAATTTGCATTACAGATGCGGGCTCACCGACGAAAATTTCTAGACTTATGAAAAATATTTCTACCAAAGAAAAGGTCCAAGATACAACTAATGTGTAAGTTAGCATAAGACACACGCATCTACATTATTTTTCTTTTTCTTGCGATATTGTAAAAAAATCTGCTGTTTATACATTCGCAGCAAGTAACTATCCTTTTTTTTGCAAATAAAATGTAATGTTTTGTTTTTAAATCTTGATATTTTTTTCGCAATTTCATCGCTGGTCTTGATGATTGATGATTAGAATAATGCCCTTCTTTTCGATGCTGACCTTTCTACGACACTGAACATATTTTTATATAATTACCCGTGCATCCATTCTAACCACGCACCGACCTGAATGTTTCTGCAGATATATGGCGCAGGAGAGGCTAAAACCGCTGCCTAGTAGAGAGACGGAGATCGAAACATTAGAGAAGTTCCTTGTGGAACACCTGGAGAGCCAGGAGTCAGGCTCGCTGTATGTTTCGGGGCAGCCGGGGACGGGCAAGACTGCAAGCCTGTCCTACATTCTGCAATTACCAAAGGTAAATAATGCATCTTCGTTATTTTATTTTATTTTAATTGGTGTACAAAACAGATCGCAACCATTACACGATATAAAAGTAATAATATGACATGATATGATATGACGTTACCCATGTGTATTTATTTGCATAGGTGGTGGAGATTTTACAAGGAAAAGTCGTAACTACATAGTATATAATCTGCCTCTTAGGAGTGCTTTAGAGGAATCGTGTTTCTTATAAATAAGGCCATAACGGCTTATATTTTATTGCGCACGAAACATTTAACAGGACATTACATAAGAAATAACGTGTAAAAAAACGAGCTTACAAAAACTATTGCTATGGCTAGGTGCTATTTAAAAACACGATTCCTCTAAAACACTTCAAATGCAGTTATAATAATCTGTGGTAAGTCTTTTCCTTTACCACAGCCTATACTGTATCTGAGAAGTGTTTTGACGAATCGTGGGTTTTTTTATAAATAAGATTGTAAGTCTTCCTATTAACCTACTATACCTACTTATAGGGATTTATTCGGAAATAAATAACCTAACCTAACCTAACCGTGAAGGAAAACATCGTCAGGAAAGCTGAGTGTCTATGGTGTTCACATACCGCAACGCTTGAAATTGCCAATCTGCGGTGGGCACGCGTGGTGATTAAGCCCATACTCTCTCTCTGAGAGAAGGCCTGTGCCCTGCAGTGGGACGAATATAAGCTACATAAAAAACCGGACAAGTGCGAGTCAGACTCGTCCACTGAGGGTTCCGATCTGTACGTACTTTATTATAAACAGTTCAGGAATCGAGTCTCGCAGTTTTTTCCGAGCTTTTCCCGAACTTCAAAGACAATATTTTCATGTTTTAATTATAATTATATCGGCAAGCACAGCGTAGGGCGGCCCAGCCACAAGAAGCACAGATGACCTCGTCCAAGTGGCAGGAAGACGCTGGATGCAAGCCGCTTCCAACCGGTCTTTTTGGAAATCCATGGAGGAGGCCTATATCCAGCAGTGGACTTCTTGTGGCTGAATGATGATGATTAATAAATGTGCAGTTTTCAGATTTTTCCCTGTACTTGGAGTATAAGAATAGTTTAATGGAAAATACCCTATAAATTTTGATTCCCTTGAGTGTCGAAATATACGTTTTTTGCGGCATAAACAGTTTGTATTTTTCACAGCTTCAAGGTACTGTGGTATATATATCGTTATAATTTCGATACCGCCACGCGTTCCCGAGATAAACGTTCTTTATAGACAGACGGACGGACAACAAAGTGATCCTATAGGGTTCCGTTTTTTCCTTTTGAGGTACGGAACCCTAAAAACACATGCATTTTTAAGGGTATGAGCACAGTGACTATAAAAATTGTTAGGTAAGAGAAACAAATATACAATGCACTTGGCTGCCTCGTTGGTCAAACGGTTAACACGCTTGACTACCAAAACAGAGTTCATGGGTTCGGTTCCCACCTATGCAGGATACGTGATTGTGTTGTGTAGAAATTATCTATTTTATTTTTACTTGTTTACTAGCCACTGCGCCTTTTTACCCGACTCGACTGCAAAAGCTAAGGGGGATATTGTTTTTAATTTCGGCTTTTCATGTTGACCTCATTTCAGATAAAAGAAGAGTACAAACAAGTGTACGTGAACTGCACCATGATGAAATCAGCCGCCAGCATCTTCAACAGAATCTGCAAGGAGCTTCAATTGCCGACCTCTGGGTCTACGGAAAAAGCTTGCCTGCGAGCGATAGAGAAATATCTGTCTGGGAAACATAAAATGATGTGAGTAGACGTTCATTGAGTTGGAAGCTTCTATTTTATTTTGTGTTTTAGGCATGTAAAACAGGTAACAATCTTAAAATAACAATATTGTGGTATATTCTAGTTTTAAAGGTAGTGCAGCAGGACACATGCCTCCAACATGGTTTTCAATCATAAGGGGCTTTTGCCATAATCGCCACGCTTGGCAGGCGGGTTGGCGATCGCACTATGGGGTTGGAATCTCAGGAAGACGCTGGCCCGTCTCCTGGTAATTTATTTCCTTAGTCGCCTTCTACGACATACACGGAAAGTATACATGCACATTATAATACATAGAAAAACGAATTAAGGTGGACCACCTATTTAGGAGTAATGAGACGAGCATTATATAAAACCAAAAGTAATCTATGTATAAAACTTAAGAGGACCTTTCCGCCCCCCACCCTCCCAACCTTAAACTACAAAACAGCCTTTTAAATACTTATTATATTTTCGAAGTAAAACTTACGTAAGCACTACATATACATCATTAGCCCATTTCCCGACTCACTCACTTGAAAAATCAAGTAAGTGAATCCGGAACAAAGCCAATAACTATTATGTTTATGGTAAATACTATTTAGTTTTAGAGATCAATAATTGCATTTCAATTGACATTTTGACTTATAAAGTCGAAGACTAAGATTGTATAGTCAGAAACCGGCCAATAGTATTTTAAATACGAAAGTTTTGATGGACGGATTTTTGTAGCTCCATCAAGCCAGAACAGCCAAACGGATCTGGGTGAATTAACTACAGAGATAGATTCAGTCCGGAATAGCACTTAGGCGACAGTTCACATCAAAATTACATTACACATTTACTCTTCTTCTGGTTGTGCAATAAAATGTCCTCTATCTTACTATACACTCAAAGCGTCTTCGGAAGAAATCACCCAAATAGTAAATAGTCCTTCCTACCAACTACCAACCATGTATTGCTCGTATCATACCTAAGCTGCAGTGTAGCGGATGCAACTCGTGTGACCTTATTTTTTTTCTCAGTTTATTAGTTCTGGACGAAATTGATCAACTGGACAGCAAGCGGCAATCGGTTCTCTACACAATTTTCGAGTGGCCAGCGAAGCCGGGGTCCCGCCTCGTACTGATCGGGGTTGCAAACGCGCTTGATCTCACCGAGAGAGCGCTACCGAGACTCCAGGCGCGGTGTTCGCTGCGCCCGCGCGTCCTACACTTCGCGCCCTACACTAAACAGCAGATTATCAATATCTTCACCACGATATTAGCCGATGAAGACAAGAGCAGTGTGTTTTCGCCGGTGGCGCTTCAAATGCTTGCAGGTAAGTCGCTGTGTGACTGTTGGTTTCTCTTAGCCTAGGCTGCCTATAGTATCAGTCCTACCTACTGCAGGACACAGGACTGCTTATAGAGAGACCGTATGGGCTTAAAGCCGTGTTTCCCGCAATGAAGCATTACACGAAACAATCGGTTTTAAGTGCTTCAACCATTATTTTTATTTTGCTTACACTTGCAACGAAAATGTATGCACTGGAGATTAGATTAGATTATAGAATAGAATAGAATAGTTTATTAAAATCAAGTTGCATAAAATAAAGTTTACAAAAATACTGTTTACATAACAAAAGAGGAACTTATATGGTTGCAAAATATTGGCTGTTAACAATTTTGTAGTAACTGTGGTCCCCACACTAGGCCGAGCCTGTATCGTGGGGGCCGAGAAACGATTACTAGTTTTGTGATTATTTGCCGTTGAATTTCAACCAACTTACAACGCTGAATAAGAAGGTAATTCATTATATATGTAGAGTATCTATAGTATTAAATAAAACGTAATAACTTTTTGAGTACAAATAATAAACACTTTTATAACACTTTATTGTACACACCAGAAAACAAAATACATAAAATACACAAAGCAATCCGTTCTTAATGCCGCTTTTATTTATGGCATTCCTCTATAGCGGCACTATATTTTGGAGAAAATGTGTTTATTTTAGAATAATGATTTAAATTTTTTCATAATTTTTCTTCAAAATTTTGTTATAAAAACCAAAGTCTGACTAGCACCACTTGCGTAATGTAGCTTAAGTATAATTTTTTTTCAATAATTAAAAACAGTGGTAGTCCAAAACATAGATGTACACTAATTAGATTAAAAATGAGTGCCAGAAGCAAATGTGCCCACGATTTAGTCAGTCACTCTTACTCGTGTGGTCGAAGATATTTTGCTATGCGGTTTTAAATTGCGAGCGCTATTAACTAACTTATCTTATGATGATAACGATGATGATAATGACGCTAACTTGCCTTTCTCATTTTCAAGCAAAAATCGCCGCCATTTCCGGGGACATGCGTCGCGCCCTCGATATCGGACGACGAGTCATCGAGTTGGCCAAGCGGAACAAGTTTTCCGAGAGCAAATCCGTTGACTCGATGCTCAAAGACTCCTCAGTGACCGTAGAGCTGAAGCAAGTCTTGGAAGTTTTGAATAATGTCTACGGAGGATCAGGGAAGATTGATACCGATGTCGACGAAGGGATACCGATGCAGCAGAAGCTGATACTGTGCAGTCTCATGTTGATGCTGACGAGAGGAAAGAATCGGGACGTCGTCGTCGGGAAACTCCATGACGTGTACAAGAGGTAAGTGACGCAGATGCTTTATTATTCTTGATGCTTTAGCCTTCGTGCTATAATGGGGAACTTTCCTCAAACTTAGATTGGAGTGACATTATTTTTGTACCAAAGAAGAAGTAGACAAACCCGGAAGAATATAAAATGTTTACAGGTTTTAAAAAGCCAATAATCAAATTACTCTAGTAATACAAAAGTCTAATTAGAAACTAATTAAATTTTTCATTGAATTTTAAATGTTATCTAGTAAGGGTGTAGACTAATAAAAACGTTATTTTACGAGATAACTTGATAAATTCTTAGAATAGAATAGATAGAAGAATACAGTTATTTTTTTTATACACGTAAATTACTAGGCGTTGCGAATACCTAATTATTTATTCATGAATAAATTTTTTCTTGTTCTATTCTATGTTCTGACGTCACGACGACACTCTGAGCCAAATCGGGTATAGCCCGTTTTTGTACTATGTGGCTACAATTACTTTTCGACAGGTTATAGGTTATATATAACCTACAAAAATTAATATGAAAAGTATTAGCCATAGAGAACAAAATTAATTGAAAGAAATATCTTTGTAGATTCCTATTCATGTACAATGAAAGTGTTCTCTATCCGTCTATCCATCTAACCACGATTATCCATTTGACATGGCCTCTCCAATGAAACAAGAAGTTTCTCTGCAAGTTTTCCATTGCTGTAGTGTATGGGCGCTTCCCCCTGAGTATAGCATCACCTTTCAGAGTGGCGTCGGCGCGCAACATAGCGCCCCTAGACATGAGCGAGCTGCTGAGCGCGTGCGCACTGCTGGAGGCGCGCGGGGCGCTGCGCGTGGCGGCGGGCGGCGCGGGGGGGGCGCGAGCGCGCCGCCTGCGACTGCAGTGGGACGAGGCCGAGCTGGCCGCCACGCTAAGGGACAAGCCGCTGCTCGCCGCCATCATGCAGGATACGCAGTGCCTGTCGCGCTAGAGCTGAGTAGCATGACACATTAAGACAGTTCTTTCTCGCTCGCACATTTTTAATTATTGTTATAAGATGAGCAAACTTTGATTAATTACGGACATTTTAAAGATAGTTTTGTTTTCCGATACGTTGTTTTTAATAAAGAAAAGTTGTTTCCAAAATTATTAAGTAATTTTGGAATCAAATTTACTTAATGAAACACTTAGTACAGGATAAAAAAATAGGCCTTGAATATCGGCAATTTAATTATCCATCACACCCTCAGACCACATTTATCAAAAGTTTACTCATATTATTACAATATTAAACAATGCGAGACAGCATGCTCTACGTAAGAGCAGCCTTAAGGCGCCCCCTCAAGGAGCAATTTCAATACAAACGTGGTTTGGTTTTTGTTTACAAACGACATGCCGTATCTTAATGACACTTTATCAATATGTTTAGAGGTCACAAATCGAGGTGTGCTCGTGCTCATAACTGAGAATCATAGAATAAAATAGAAATTAGAGCGTCACAAGGCTTTTCATAGAAACTAATCACAAGCCTATAATTTCTTTATAATAGGTTTGTTTCCAATTGTGAGGAATTGTCGTGCGTGGCTTTCAAAGGCCCGTGTATGGAAATTGCTTCTTGAGGGCCCCTTTTAAGACATCTTCAGACCGTTCACTTTTCGTTAATTTCTGTCTTTCACTCCACATCTTTCAGGAGGCGGAGAACATAGGCAGGGGCCAGAGTTTACCACGTGCCACGATCAAAGCATGTTATTACCAAATTGTTAAATTAACGTCCTTAATTGAATCAATACTGTCTGTCTCGTTGGTGTAGCCGTTAAGGCGCTTACTACCAAGATAGCTCGTGGGTTCGATTCCCACTGGGGGCCGCCGTATGTTTGTAGAAATTGCCTCAGGCTGGGTATATTTACATGTTCACGATTCCAATATTCACTCATTGCTTTCACTTCTCTATCACACTTGATCGAAATGACATAAATGTACGTTCATTCGTTTTTTTTGCTCGATTCGGAGTAAAGCATGGAGTCGATTAAAGCAGAATCGAGCCAGAACGCGTCGAATCGCATCGATTTGTTCCGTGGGGGATTCGGCTAACGTTACTAACGAAGATAATTCAATGTATATAGCAGGCGAATTTCTGCAAATTGCCTTGACGAGGCTAGTGGAATTAAAACATGCGGAGTAAAAGACAGAAATTCATTCAAACATACTCCTCTCGCGGTATGGCTCCTGTATCGAACGAGCGCCATCTTGCAATATGGCGCAAAGCAAGATGGCGCTTGCTCTACACAGCTCAGAGAAAATAATCACCTACATAGTATCATCGATACTGTTTTTACACACGAAGAACTCGCAAAAGATCTCCGTTTTGACGAGTAAAACAAAGTTCCACACCTTCCACTGCCGCATTATGTAAGGAAGTGTGTACCTACATATATTAACCCTCTGCACTGGACATGTCACTAACCGCACGGATTCGTGACAAACACATTCGCGGTTAGACATGGGACATAAGTTGCTCCACATAAGTTGCAGCTTTGTTTGACGTTTACTTGAGATTCTTGAGAATAGTCAAAAAGTATATTAATTTGTGGTCTTTCAGTTAGAAGTTAATTTATTTGTTTCATGAAATAAGGTTTTAAAAGACTGATAATGTTGCATTTAACTTTGGTTATAATGTTGACAATACCGCTTATAAGTTGATGTTTATTGTTAAGTTTTAGTCAGTAAGTAAAAATGTTTACTGGCACCGGTTTAACTTTAGAAATAATTAAGCAATTATGTAACGATTCATTAATTTTATTCGCAATACAGCCAACTTAATTTAATTCAATGGACTCTACCGTTCCAGATAATTATGTCTAATGCGGATATTTGTGAACGGCGAGCAGGTTAATGCATTAATTGTGATGAATGTCTTATTTTTTACGTTTTACGGTATTTTAACTTCACAACGATTACGTTTTGTGTTTGACTTCGTTTGATATAAAAATAAAACGGAAAACATTTTTAAATGGCCTATTAAATTTTACCTCATCTTTTAAACTAAGGGCTATAAAATGAAATTCATAATTTTTTTATATAATTTATTCTATAAAAATCTAAAACTTACATATATTAACTCTAATTTGTGCATAAATCGGAAGACTTTTTACAGATTATTTAACTAAACGATAGGTACACAAATAGATGGTTGACTGACCTTCAAGTTGCAACAGTGAACGGGTTACCCAAATTTTTGATTTACAAAACGATCCGTTTTCACTGTCTTAAGTTAAATCATACATCCGTGAATGTTAGCTTACTTAATCATACCCACAAAGTTTTGTTGTTAGAGCAATAAATAACTTAAATAGTTAGTCACTTGGGTTTGTACAATGTCGACCTCGGTACCTAACTGAAGCTTTCCCAAAATGTTGAGAGGAGACGATGGTCGGTGCACTAGCAGGGTTAGGCCGTCAAAGGGCGGATTGGGAGCGGGAAGGGCGTGGGGCGATCGGACTTATAGGCGCAGTTGCGGGTTGCGCGAGCGCACGAAGTTGAGCAGCTCGTCACTGTCTTCACAGACGAAGGGCTTCACGTGATGGCAGGCCACGTCGTGCCACTTGATGCCGTCGTTGTAGAAGTTGTTCAGGATCGACAGACACGACTCGTCGTTGCCCTGCGCGAAAACACCACATTATCATTCGTAACGGTAATCGCCGCGAACTTGGTGATTCCAAGAAACTTTCAAGTTCGTTGAACCCTCGACTTGACGAAACGAGACGCTGAGCGATAAAATTCTGCATGCTATCGCCACGAATTCTTTACGCACTTTCTTTCTGGCGGCTCGGGTGACTGGGCAAATGCGCTGAAGATTTCTAAATCTGTGGGAAGGTTTACCTGGGCGGCTTCGCGGTTGTCGGGCTGCGCTTGGCCGAAGCCGCCGGTGAAGGACCAGTCGCCGGTGTTGCGCTGGGTGGTGGGCCCGATCTTGGCGCCGGAGCCCGACCAGAACCAGCCGTTTACGTTGGGCGGCTGCAGGTCGGGCCGGTCGCAGCCCGCGAAGTTACACTTGCGCCCGGACGTCCAGATGAAGCGCACGTTGCCGCGCGCGATTCTTTGCTTCACGAACTCGTTCTCCTGTAATTGGGTCGTTTCGAGAGATTTCGTCGAAGAAACTAATATCCAGGGCCGCGTTCCGATGTACATTGCGAAGCAGAGTCTTCCTACATGTTAATCTGTGCGACAATTTTACAATGTACTTATAAATGTCATAGTAGGTAAACCATTAATTGTAGTTCTATAAAATAGGACCCTGGTAGTGTTGCGTAGATAGGGAGGAGACGCATACACGCTTTGGGAAATTTGTGATAGGCCATCGCTTTTTAGGTAGGCCATCGCTTTTTAGGAGCCAGCCCTCCTGATAAATAATTTAGCTATGTCAATGCTGACAGTTGGTTGTCAATATACGTGTGAGACTATTACGTACACAGAGCAAAAAATATTTTTGTTCTGTGATTACGTATGTCAGGAGAAATAGGTAACCAACACAGTTTAAACTCATAATTCATAATTTTACATTCCCAAGAAAGCATAGATTACTATATAGAAAGGCTGGCAAAGGTTAATATGTACATCTTTTATGGGCCGTTGTATTCGCTTCTACGTACAATAAGATCCCTGAAAATATAATAAGACAGAAACGCGGCTCAAAAGAAGTATGTAGTTTTAGAACAAAAACAAAGAATTTTTTGCCTAATTTAAAAAAGGCACCCATGATGTTTTTTCGTTGACTTCATCGTCAGCAGTGTTTTTATTTCTCGCGAACAAAGATATATCATACGCACTCTGCGTTATCGTAACGGTGATCGCGGTTTCTCGCAATCACAGCTTAACTACCTACAACCAGCAGACACGCAGCTTCTGGAAACTAATGTCAATGTCGCGGTCGTCGACTCCCAGCCTCCTACGGATAGGTAATTCACAAAACGTAATTCGGATCTAATAACATAACGACGCTCTAACTCCTCCGAAAAATGATGATGATTGCATATGATTGCACCAAGCGTCTAGGTTGCCTCGAAATTTTCAATTTAAAGCGCCGAGTAATGAGCCTGCGAATGTTTCAAAATATCAGTTTAACGTGACTACCCAGATGCCGGTCGTTGTGTGGCAATGACGCCTCGCTCCAATAGGATGCGGGCATCCTGTTAACTCGGTTTACTTAGAAAACCGCTGCCTTATACGTCGTTGTGAGCATACGTGCCACGGACAGGAAACACTGTTGTCGCATCAGCGTGGCTTGAGAAGTAGTGGGCGACTCGGCCCAGGGAGGAATGTGTGCCGTGTGCCACTTGGCCGATCCGATCGCGATCGCGGTAACGCACTCGGCCGTTGCACCCCTTTCACGCAACAACTTCAACGCTCTACAAACCACATCAATCTTCCCAATGAATATTGATACCGCTGTAACTCCTTATATTTCCCGCGATGATCACGCTATTCCGGCTCGTAATAAAAGCGCAAAGTCGACGTTGCGGTTGAAAAATAAACAATAAGAAGCGAAACCAACATTGACTTCCTACAGCAAGCAAGCGGTAGGAAGTCCTTAGTGAAAACTATGTTGACTTGCATTGAATAGATACATCTAGTCGTAGGCAACAATGGTTAATAACTAAGTGACGTTCTAGTTATAACCAGTTCACAAGGAACTTAGGTACTTTATTGAGAACAAAAACGCATGAACATTGTGCATAATACCAGTGGAATAAATTAATGACACTAATGGACACTTGAACCTAATTCGCTCTTTACGAAGTTCACCTCAAATTGCCGAATGTAGGATCTGGTAATTTTATTCCCATTGCGATTTAAAGTTGGCCAATATAGAATGTTTATATCATTACGAAACATTAATTGCGACCTACATCCTCTCTATAGGTATAGGTTTACACTTAGATAAAATATAAGAGAACGCATCATGATATTCACGATTGACGCTAATGCGTGATTCGAACATCTGTGCAAGAAGATTACCTCCCTATCTAAGTAGTTGATGTTTTATCTGAACTATTTGACATACATTCACTTGCCAGTCCATTCATCTCAAGGCTTCATAAGCGTTTATACTTATCATTCTGTCCCGCTAATTATCGTCTATTTATTGGTACAGCATAATTAGGGAGCACTTACATAATCACGATTTCGAATTTAAATTGATACTTCGTCACGAGTTTTAGCGTCAAAGGTCAACGAATTATATCGTTCACATAATTTACATATTACTAAGAAGCAAGAGTCTGGGCTTCAAGTGATTTTAATTAACTTTCGCAAAATTACCTAATATGAAGAGCCAGATTTGTAGAGTAGACAGGATGTGACCTCTGATACGAGGCCAAGTAATGAGCGATGTTCTAACCTGCGGCGTCTCCAAGGAGACGGCGTCCATGCAGTGGCGACGGCAGATGTTCCTGGCATCAAGCCAGTCCACCTCCAGGTTGCGGGTCGGGCCGTGCTCCCAGCTAAAGAAGTACGAGTGAAGCACGCCTCGGGCATCCCGGTACGTTGAGTGCCGAACTCCTATAGCAAAAATATTCATCGTTAGCAATAAAAAGCATCAATTGTAAATAATGATTGAGCTTCACACGATTATAGGCTACAGCGTGTTTGTTAACGTATCGTAAGCGTGCAATATGGCTTCGGAAATTTGCGGTTTCGCGTTCAGGATTACCATTTGTATAGGCTGTAATATAGATATGTATTCCGCTAGTGACGGGATTGCACCATCCTCCCAGTTACAGACCACTAAATAGTGTTCGTACAAAACCATTCTAACGTCGTTTGTGACGACAGAGCGAAGTATCCATACGTTTCGACATAGCGTTTATCTAAACGACTCGTTGTTCACGCTTTGCACAAAGGTTTTCGATCTGTACCGATTCTCACGCTTAAGCTTAACTTTGGAGTTCACATTATCTCAAACAATTTTTAACTGTTGTCTATGCTTGCCAAGAAAGGAATAATTTGCAGAGATTTTGATCTTCTCAAATTCCACTGAAGCTATTTGGAAAGATTGTTATCTGGCTCTTAGAAGGCCTAACTAAAGCATAAAAGGTGGCCCTGCTTTTCTAATGAGCTAGATTGATTGCAGACCATTAAGCACTTAAAGAGCGTAATTTGTCATGGCATTACTGCTCTGGATCAGTGATCATTGACACTAGCTATGCTGAAGCCGGAGCAGGTAATAAAGCTCTCGCCTCTAATGCGAGGCATTAACGCCTGTGAACGGTGTGCAATCAAAACAAACCCATCGTCAGGTGATTCAATGTAGCGTTTATTTCGTAACTGTAGAAAGTACTTTGTTTTTAGCCTCTCTCTGTACGTCCTCACCACCTTCAAGAATATTTACTCACTTTACAAAAAATAAATTCTAGTAGGTTGGCTTATGTAACTGTCGGTGAGCGGAAATTATCCATTGTTATTATAATATTCGATAATGTACCACAGAGAGACATCGATTGGGAAATTGCATGAAAAGGTGATTTAAATATTGGGGATTACTTGACGAAGACGTAATTACCCATCGTAAGTACAATTACATAATGCGATGCGCCATTCTCTACAACCATCGCGAGATCCAACTGCGGTCTAAGGTGAAAGTATTGTAAGCAAATATTAAATTCCCATGAACTCTCATCACGATTTTTTGTTCTAGCATTAGGTGCATCTAGATTCTGTATCTATCTGATGTTAATTTCATGTTTACCGTTCATCTTTCCACCCATCTTTCTAATGCCTCTAATTATAATTTTGCTTATGTGTTTGAATAAGCATTTGGTGTGAAAGCCTACAGTTATCTCAATAGTTTATGATTATAAAATCTAAGAATCTACAATTATGACTATGCGAGGACATGAGGAATTGGTGTCCAAAAAATTTACCAAATTCAAACTTCCCTCTTTTAACCCATTGCCTATCACGTCGATGGTCTTTTGAATAACAATATGCATGAGTACAAAATACAGGATAAAGAGCGGTATGTAAGTCCTGAATAATAGTCAGTAGATTGTGTGAATGCCTTTTGTGATGCAATGTTTGGTTTGGTAGCGAAACGCTCCCACACAGGTGGAGTAGGTACCTAATAACACGCCGCGCCTCATACGGGCTTACTATACGACCAGAGTTATGGAAGCAATACCACTGATTTCAGGCCTCATCGATGTTTTGCACAGTTGGCATGATTTGCAATATGGTGTTACACTTCTCTTGAGTACAGAGATACGATTCTGACATAATGTCTGGGAAAATATATCTAGTTTAACGCTTCGTTGATTATTCGTGTCCGCGTAGTTTTTACACCGATTAGCTGCGGCCGCTGATTGTTCATCTTGTTATTTTTGTAGACACGGATGTGTGTATCCTTAATCTATGTTTTATGTTTATCCTAAAACGGATGAAGTATGTAGGTACCTACTTAATTAATCATCATCACCTCTCATACAAGGCCATACTTTTCGTAAGTATGATTTAAGTTTAGCGCGTGACTGCACAGAGATGATGCGATGAGTGAGCCACATTTCTATAGTGACATGTATGTATGTATGTACTACGTTCCGGGTGCCAAAGTAGGAATCATATGGTCCAAACTGAAAATCTGGTGTTATACTGACTATAGCACACACCGGTAAAGTATGCTGAGTTGGAGCCCCTTTTTTGTTGTCACGGAGGCACCTGAGGGGTTTGAGGTCGAGGTGGCTGGGTGCCATACATTACTGTATGGTACCCGGCTGCCTTTGACTCTATATGCCTCACATGTTCTCTTCACGATTGTTTTATTTTGTTGACGTTCGTGTCTTTTGTTTGTGTACCCTTATTATGTTTACTTTGTGTTTCTGTGACATTTTAAATAAATTTCCTCTTTCTTTCTTTCTATATTTACGACATCAACCTTTAAATAAGTCAGCCCCTATCTCAGAACACCCCTATATTACGCGCACCAGATCCTGAACGATTTCACGTGTAACCGACAAATTACTCGTACATTAGCTAGTTTTTTATGTCATATAACTGTATGGACGTTATGTTTTTCACGCAGCTTTGCTTATGATATCTATAGCACCGACATTTAAATGTGGACTGATAATTAAAAAACCGGCCAAGTGCGAGCCGGACTCGCGCACGAAGGGTTCCGTACCATTTATCTATACAACATTAGACACAAAGATCGAGAAAAAACGGCAAAAAATCACGTTTGTTGTATGAGAGCCCTCCTGAAATATTTATTTTATTCTGTTTTTAGTATTTGTTGTTATTGCGGCAACAGAAATACAATTTCAATGAAAATTTCAAATGTCTAGCTATCACGATTCATGTGATACAGCCTGGTGACAGACAGACATACAGACGGACAGTGAAGTCTTAGTAATATTGTCCCGTTTGGCACCCTTCGGGTACGGAAACCTAAAAAGTAGCTTTGCCTGTAATTGGTTTATACATATTACGTGATTCGTATAATCTTAGTAGGTAATCGTTAGATCGAAAAAATTTAACCACGAGGACCGCTTCCGAATTGCGATAAAAATATCATATTCTGTTCAATCAATATTATGTTGTCGTAGGTCGTATGGGGCAGCCGTATGGGGCGGCTCTCCTATTTGGAAAGATATAAGGACATTGATCCTATGAGGTCAGCAGGATAGAAGATCAGAATACGTACTGCTGGCGCAGCTCCGAGGGTCGGGGAGGGCGAGCCGACGCTGCGCTTGCGTCAGGCTCAAGGCGGCTAACAGCGCCACGGTCACCAAGCTCATGTGCCGACTCATCTGTTGGGGCACACACGGAATAACATCTAGTAAATAAAGAAATAAAATTTGCGATCACCAAAACCTCGTTATTGGCAGAATCCGTAAGGAAAACCCACAGGTACCAGGTTGATTTGTTGACTCGTCAAACTGAGCGTTATACACAAAAACGTGGCGAATATACCTAGGTGTTTAACTTAGAAGAAGAAGAATGTTCCTTATTGTAGACCAGGCAAAAACAAACCTAAAATATCATAAATAATACTTAGCTTAACTTAACATGAACCTATTTCCATGTTTAAGTAGTACATTACTGTGAAACATGCACGCATTTTGTAATATCTGTAAGCTTACGAGCTTAGGTTTAAGTGTTTCAGAAACTTGGGAAATTATGTATTTACTAGCTGACTCGGCAATCGTTTTGCCACATTAATTAGCCTACGACCTATTCTCAGACCTACCAAATATACACAAAAAAATTCATAAAAATGGGTGAAGCCGTTTCGGAGAAGTTCGATAACAAACACTGTGTGTGACACGAGATTTTTGTATATTAGATCAGTGTTTTTCAATCTTTTTGAAGACGCGATCCCCTTTACGAGTAAAAAATTCTAGCGACCCCCTAGGCCCCCAAGAAGACCGTATTAAAAGTAACAGTAATTTCAATTCAAAGATGATACGTCCCACTGTAGGACACAGGCCTTCTCTCAGAGAGAGAGTAGTTGCCATATCCTTTTTGTCAAATATCGGGACATAAATGAAAAAAAATACCAGTCCCACTTTCAACATAAAAGGCACAAGTCTTTCTGCAACATAAAATGCCTCGATGTTTAAAGCAGTTTGCACGTCAGTGCGACCGAAAATTTACTAAATTATCAACGGCATTTTGATTTAGAAAAATAAAAGATCTGTCTTGTAGATGCGCGTGAGCACGAAGAAAAATTTACTGTAGTAGCTTTTTTATTTAGTTCCATAAAAACTCGGCGCCCTTGACTATAATAATAATAACTTACATACAATCACTTTACCTGGTCCCAAACTAGGATACGCTGTGCTATGGTAACCAGGCCTATAAGACACATGTTTAATCGAGGAGCTGAGTTTTTATGAAACTAAATAAAACAGCTACTGCAGTAAATTTTTGGTCGCGCGTACGGAACTTAATGAAATTAGCACCGTCACGTTAGTAAATTTCTTCGAGAGCGCCAACGCGCGCCTATAAGCCAAATCCTTTTAATTTTTCCCACTGGGG
Source organism: Yponomeuta cagnagella (assembly GCA_947310995.1). NCBI lineage: Eukaryota > Metazoa > Arthropoda > Insecta > Lepidoptera > Yponomeutidae > Yponomeuta > Yponomeuta cagnagella. Next base: position 14,219,014 of record OX371271.1, on the reverse strand, counting down.
GGCGCCGTACATTTGTACAAATGGCCTCAGTCTGGGTGTATTTTCATCTTTGTGACAGATTAGGGATAGGTACCTACTTGCAACATTTCACCAAGGACCAACCTTTAATACGTATACTTGTATCATAGAAGTCAGATCATAGCAAAATGACGATTGTGATGTTCTCTTACAATTTGTACAGTTTTCGTTGATACATTACCAAAAGTCCACAGGTATTTGTAAACAGTTTAAAGAGTACTGTACTCAATTTTTAAAATGTGCAGTTGTGCAGTGCGACATTTATAGGACGATTTTTTCCAATCACAGAACTGTCGAGGCAGCTTGATTGTAATGCTCTGTCTTTTGACTTTTGAATGTTTTGGTGCAGAAGCTTAACTTGCGCAAGTGTTATAATGAAGATTATTTTGGTTGTGGCCGTTAAAGGGTCAATAAAACATGCTCTTCCGCGAGTAAGAGTGCTGGGCTGAAGGGCGCAGCCGGTCTACACAATATCAATTCGGCCAGTCACCACGCCTCGTCGGACCGATCGACGAAAGTAGTCACTCGACAAGTCCGTATTACGAGTTTGCTTTCTTTTATTTATGCAGACCGTGACCGCCCGAGGACAATCGATACGTGAGATGAATTTATTTTGTTGTATTTGTGAAAGCAAAACTCGCCACTCTGACCTCCTTGCCTGCGAGTTTAAACGTTTGCGTGAAAAGGTGTCGAGCGCGAGAAATCCGTCGATTTGGGACGCGTTTTATGGCACGGAAAATCTTTGCTCCGTTCGCGGCAACAGCAACACGTCATGCGATGCGCAGGCATTGTGCTGACTCTGCACTGTACGAACTTACAAAGCTCTCTCTTTTATGACCTTACTAGTAATTAATTATACAGGCTATTACACGTTTAATTTTACATGCGTGTACGTGTTTTAATTTACCATTCCGAAAGTTGACTCAGCAAAAGAGCGTTCCAAAGAATCAATTGAATATAAATTGAAACTATTATTTGATATATTATGATATGAACTTATTGTTATCACTAGCCTAGCTTTGTTGTCACCTCTAAAATCCAAGAAAAAAAATATAATATTTTTGCTAGGCCGTAAAATTTTATGCGACATTAATATTATGAATATTTTCTTTTACGCACGAATATTTTTAACTCATAAACTTTCCACACGTAAGTCTCCACCTTCTGGGTTGAAGGTGGTGTTGACGGCAGCGCTTGCGAGGGCGGTGCTTGCGGCCTACCTCGGTGCGGCGCGGTGCGGGTCGGGCTAGCGGTGCGGAGGTTGCGCGGTCGAGTTCTCGGGAGCGGGAGGCGCGAGTGCGGTGCGCGAAGGCAGCGGAGGGACTGGCGCAAGCGCAGCTCTCCTCTCTAATTAAGCCTCTGGCATTCATTCACTTTCACTTCCAATATGAGAGACGACCCGCCCGCACCGCGTCTCTTCATTACACACAAGTGCCCAGGGACCTTCTGGAGGTCGCAGCCGGATATCGGGCTAGTCTTCAATAGGTGACGCGACAATGCATAACGCGGTTACACTTGTTTGCTGTCAAAAGTGTTGCGTGCTCCTGCCCACTTAGCGTCCGCGCCTGTTTGCCGGGCGTGGATCTTTCAGTATATCCGGCCTTTGTGTCATGTGTTTTGATGTAACACCAAACAATAGATTGTTCTTCTATCTATCTAATTTACTGCCACCTGTTTCAATGCATACTAACTTTGCAATAAACGATACCTAATATCTGTAGGTACCATCTTGTACAAGAACGTAGAGGCAATGGCTATAAAAATGAGCTTCTTCCTTTTAAAACATGGGTTTATATTTCTTCCTGTAGGTAAGTACGGTCGGCGCGGCCGTACCTTTCGACACCGTATAATTTGATTGAGGCCTTATATCCGATTCACAGCGAAGTTGTATGTTGTATGTGACGGTATGCGCCTGATGCGCCGGCGCGCGCGTTGCATTGTGCGTGGTGGCTGCAGGCGCGTCCGCGTGAATGCTTCATGCGACAAAGACGACTGCGTAATAGGTTAAAATATGAGTGAAAGTCAAAGTGTGTTGTTAAAGCTATATTTTTACTAACAACCTGTTTAGGTACCGCAACTGCGAAGCCGTCTGTTTGCATTCTACAAGTCGGATGGATGGAGCATTATGTATTACCCGCCATACATACCTGCCAGTTCCGCAGGTGTCGATGCGATATTACGATCCATCTCAAGCTGCCCACAGAGACATGTTATTACGAAATCTTATTGACACGTAATAATTCATTCAACAGGTAGTTAGGTAGGTAGTACTTCGTTTGTACGCAAAGTGCTTGCGAATGTCGCAGAAACTTTCTAACAATAATTATAGGTTCGTTATGCCTTAACAGATAGTAACGAATGCAAATTAACGAAAACTATATTAAAGAGCTGTTTAGTAATCCCTGAAACATTTTTTTGATAGGAAAATAGCGTGCTCCGTAACCGCGTTGAAGTCTTTTGTTTTGAGCTCTTCGGAAAGTATTTCACCCTTCCGAAGTACCTACCTTACTTTTACTTAATGCGTCCGTACTCCGTACAACAATATTTAAATGTAGAAAGCCGATCGGCAGGTAGAGAATTATCAGCATTTCGTACTTTTAAATACTTACCCAATTATTATAGCCCCATCCATAACAATAAAACTATGAAGTTTGAGAACATTAAACAAAGAAAGAATTAACTTTTTACCTGCAGAATAGAGTAACGACCCACAAAAATCCCATAAAATAGACAATTATGCATATGCCTACACCAGTGGTGAGGTACTTATGTCGCAGTACAGTGGTTAAATTAGCCAGTTACTTGAATGACTAGACGTTTCATTAAACATTAAACATCAATGACCCGTCATTTTCCAAGTATCAATAATTACAGCGTGTAAAATATGAAAAACCGGCCAGGTGCGAGAAGGACTCGCGCACCGAGCGTTCCGTACTCGCGCTTGGCCTTTTTTATTATTTGTCGTTAGAATAATAATAAGTCCGACAATCACGCCAAGTTTGAAGCCTGTATGTATTACCGTATTTACGACGGAGCATAAAAAAAACTGGCCAAGTGCGAGTCGGACTCGCCCACGAAGGGTTCCGTACCATTATCTATACAACGTGTGGCCCCGGATTAAGAATAGCGTCGCTCCATTTCCTTCCGTGGACGTCGTAGAAGGCGACTAAGGAAATACATTACCAGGAGACGGGCAGCAGCGTCTTCCTGAGATTCCAACCGCATACTGCGATCGCCAACCCGCCTGCCAAGCGTGGCGATTATGGCAAAACCCCTCATGGTTAGGAAAACCATAAGGGAGGCCTATGTCCTGCAGTGGGCGTCAAATGGCTGATAATAATCTATACAAAATTTGAAGATTTCAACCATCTACCTGTTGCCGTTATTAATATCGAGCAAAGAACGGCAAAAAAATAACGTTTGTTGTATGGTATTAAATATTTATTTTATTCTGTTTTATTCGTACCCTTTGGGTACGGAACCCTAAAAACGTCTTAAAAACATGTTTGTGGTATGGATACCCCCCTTATTTTTTATTATCTTTTAAATTTTATTATTTGTTAGGTAATCCGTCGTAATAACACATATTCTGTGAAAATTTCAACTGGCTACCTGTTACGGTTCTAAAGATAGACAGACAGGCAGCGGAGGCATAGTAATAGGGTCCCGTTTGATACCCTTCGGGTACGGAACGCTAAAAATGAAGATAATAGTCATTTGGTCGATGTTCCAACCTAACAAAAAAATGTTCGTAACTTTTTCGGCAATTTCAAAGTTAGTATTCTTTTTGTTGCAGTAACCCGTGCTGAGGACAATTTTAAAAACTTATTTAGAGGCTAAAAATGGGACTTGAACCCGCGCCCTCTGGCTAACCGTGCCAGCGCTCTCCCAACTGATCTAATGGGCAAGTGCAGGCATCAGTGAAATTTCGAGCCTCTTTACAAACTGTACGTAATACAGAGAAAGTTAGCTCAGTTGGGAGAGCGCTGGCACGGTTAACCAGAGGTCGTGGGTTCAAGTCCCGGGATGGGTGCAATTTTTAGCCTCTAAAAAGGTTTTTAAAATTTCAAAGTTGTCCCCATAGCGAGTGGTTTGTTGTGATGAGTAGAACAATCCTTTTTCGGTATATCCTACGTACGGAAAGCGATTTGGTTGAATGAATACAAAATCGCTTTTTAAGAAACCGACTAATTTAACTATTTGGCCACAACATTTGCCTGTAGTAAAACAGTCAATGTTCCGTAATTGTTACCTCCGGTACATTTACGCAAATTGATACCGTCATAAATCTGCAAGTTAATTAAACTATCAATATGAAAGATCGTCTTAATAAATATCACTAACAATAGGTTAACGTTAAATTATACCTAAGCTCTCCTCTTACTATTCCATGAAAATGGCAGATGTGACCAGCCTACTGCCTCTTCAACTTGCTAATTTTATTACAGGTAGGCTATGTCACATTATGACACTTCGTAGTTGATAAAATAAAAAAAATCGACCTAGTTTAATGTCCCAGAATTAACCCGTTGGACAAGAGATTATATATTCAGCTATGTTATTAAATGGGGTGTGGACTGTATAAGGTGGTGATGCAAACTTCCAGTAGTTCTCGATAGCTGTTTATTTCTTCCAGGTTCAGGGTGGTGTAGTAGCTAACTGAAAGCTCATGCTAATGCAGTGAATGTTCCGGCTTATATACTATTTGGGCCAGCCGTTCGACCAATCACAGATGTCGGTGGAATTTTCCACTGGTCTTGCACCATATTTACAAATGTTACATAATATTTAAAGGCCCTCGTTCAACATACAACTATCTGCGAACCTAACTTAGACTAACACATTTTAGGGATTCTCTACATTTACATAATATAAAATGGCCTCGTTCAGCCTACAGCTAAGTGCGAACCTAATTCTACCTAACCCGTCTCGGCGTCCACAACATTCCTCCCCCCGGCGCAGCACGCGTAGCCTCCTTCTCTTGGACGACGAGTCGGCTCGCAGGACGTTTGAAGACTCCTGTCTTTGTTCGCACGTCCACCACTCGTACTCCGCCGTCTGGGTCCGGATAGGTGCCTGTTCGCCACTTTCGATGTGCTGGTGCTCTATCCGAGTCGGCTCTGCGCCGGCATATGTTAGTAAATGCCGGCACACGGGCGGTAGTTCGCACCTTAGACAAACGACCAGGTTCAGGCAGCCAGTCGTCTCTAGTTGCATTGTCTTCTCTTTTGGTGGGTGCGCGTGAGTGTGAGCGCACCTCAGCCGAGACTCGGTTCGTGGACTTGTTAAAGCCCAGTTCGTCTCGTTCGTTGTTCCAGAAGAGCCCCAGTATCTTGTTGCTCAGCTCTTCTCCCCCCAGTTGTACAGGAGTTGTCGCATGTAGATCGGCTGGAACGTCGAGCAGCACTTCTCTACAGTTTGCGCTCCATCCTCGCAGTGTGAATCCAGCAGCGGCGTGCACCGCTCGGATCTCCTCGATGCTGCATCTCGCTTCCTCTTCGCCGTCATAGCTCGCCACCAGATCATCCATGTAATGGTTCTGCGTGATGGCCTCCAGCGCGCGCGGATGTGTTTGCGCATGCTGGTGTGCGTTGTGGTTGCGCACGTAGTGAGCTATGAACGGGGAGCTCGCTGCACCGAAGATCAGGCTCTTCATTTTGTAGAGGCGAGGTGGGTCGTTTCTGTTATCCCCTCTCCATAGGAATTGCTGCGCGGGTTGATCTTCAGCCCGGATCTTAATGCGCAAGAACATCTCCTGTACGTCGGCGGTGATAGCAATCCGTTTTTCTCGGAACCGGAACAGGATCCCCTGCAGTGACTGAAGCAGGTCCGGTCCCTCTAGCAGATGACCGTTAAGGCTCACACCGTGACTTTTGGCTGCCGCATCGAACACCAGCCGTGTTTTTCCCGGTTTGTTGGGATTTTGCACGGCGAAGTGAGGCAGGAACCAGCGGACGGCACTTGTTTGCTCGGAGCCGTCGCATGGTGCCGCATAACCTTTCTCCAGCAGGTTCTCCATCTGCTTGGTGTACTCTTGAGCGAAGTCAGGGTCGGCGTCCATCTTTTGTTCGATCTTCTGCAGTCGACGGAAGGCTTGGTTGTAGTTCGGTGGCATGTTCGTGTCGTCGTTTCGCCATGGCAATCCGACTTCATAGCCACTGTCGATCTTCCTTATCGTCTGTTCGACAATCAAGGTTGCTCGTTGATCAGCGCTGTTCACCCTTGGTTTGAGGGCAACGCCGAGAGCATCTATACGAAAGTGTGCCTCGAGTAGTTCATGAAGGCTGCGATCGTTTTGCTCGTTCTGCTCGTCTAGATCGGGTTCGGTGCGCCGTTCGGGCGCGTAGACGTGCAGTACGTTCTCGTTCTTGTAGATCACGCTGCTTGGCAAGGTCCCATGAATCACCCAACCGAGTCCTGTCTTTGAGGCAGCCGGTTCATTTGGCCTGCCGACACGTAACTCGCGTGAGACAATGTGCTCCCAGTGGTCTGTCCCCACCAAGATGCCTGGACGTGCTCGTTCGTAGCACACCTCGCTTTGTAGCAGATCTTGAAGATGCTCATGCTTCAGCAGTGTCTCCGGAATGGATTGTTGATGAAGCCTTAAGTTCTTGATCGTGCGCGCTCGTAGCTCGTGTAGCGCGCTGTTGTGCTTACCTCTCATTTGCACGGTAACCATCTTGCTTTCTCCTTCTTGCTGGGACATGTTGACGCCTTGTAGGTTCAGTGGGCGTGGTGGCCCATCTGCTCCGATGCTATGCGCCAAGTCCTCGTCGACGAGCGTTATGGTAGCGCCTTCGTCCAGCAGTGCGTATGTGCTCATCTCCCCCCGTGGTCCGACGATGACAACTGGGCACATCTTCAGCAGCACAGATCGTGAGTCGGTAGCGTTAGTGGTTGCTACCGACAGTACTGCTTCAGACGGCATCGGTGCTGCAGGTGGATCTTGATGCAGCATCGGATGATGTGGGCGAGAACAGTTGTTCACACCGCAGGGCTTAGCCTTGCAGGACCTTCGCTGATGCTTGCTTTTGATGCATCTGAAGCATATACATTTCTCTCGTACGAAGTCCCAGCGTTGGCCGATGGTGAGTTTCTTGAAGCTCGAACACAGAGGTAGCGTGTGAGCTTGTTCGCATTTCGGGCATCGGTCGATCTCTTCGCTTGTTTCCACGACGGTGTAGATGGCGCTTGACTTCTTCTTCGGGGCTACGACGGGTCGTTGCTCTTTCTTGGCAGGCGGTGCGGCGCTAGAAGTCGCCGTGTATGCGTGCTTCAATGCCCGGTCCGCCTCGCGCATGAGAAAGCGAGACAGAACGACGATCTCGGGGTCTGAGGTGACGTCGACATCTTCGGCGTAGTCGCACCATCGAGACCTGGTGTGCGGACTGACTTTGTCAAGCACCTCTCGCGCCAGCATCGGGTTGTAGAGATAACCGCGTCTGTCTATGTTTTTCAAGACGCAGGTTATGTTCTGAACTTTGACCGCGAAGGTGTTCATTTCGCTGGCCAATGTCCCGAATCGAGGCAGTTTCTTGATGTCTGCGAGGGCTTGTTCGACCATGACCTCCGGTCGTCCGTAGCACTGCTCCAGTGTTTTCATGATGGTCTCGGGATCAGACGCTGTGTAAAGAAGCGTCGCTACTGCATCCCGTGCACCTCCCTTCAAGGCTGTTCTTAGTCGAAGTAGATTTTCAATCGACGAGATCTCGTAGAGTTTCGTGGAGTCTCGCATAGCCGCTTGGAAGGGTAGCCATTCGTTCGGTGACCCCGAGAACGACGGTAGTTCCGTATGGCGAACTCGTGGTCTGGCCATCCTTTCAAGCACCGTTGCCAGTCGCTCCATCCCACCCCTTGTTCTGGTGGGTGTGGGAGATCTGCTGCGTCTCGGTGTTTCTTCGAAACGCAGAGTTCGAGATTCTTGGCGCTCGTGTGGTTGAGCGCCGCTCTCAGTTCGTGGAGCGTTCAGAGGGTTTGCTCGCAGCCATTCATCCACCTTCTGGCGTTGTTCTGCCGGTGAAGGTGCAGGATGTACAGGGGGTTGGTCCGTTTCATCCTCGATGACTGACATCTCGACTGCGAGCCTCTTCTGTATTAAGTCCGTTTGGATTTGGAGCTGTTGCTGTTGCTGGAGCTGTTGTTGCTGTTGTTGTTGTTGGAGCTGCTGCTCTTTTAAGGCCGCGAGTTGTTCGGCGGCCTCTAGCTCTGCGCGGCGCTTTCGTGTGACCACGCTTGCCGTAGATCTCACTGACGCTGCCGGTGATATAGCGCACGTTCGTTCACGTTCCCTGGCGAGTAGTGACGTAGCACCAACGTTAGTCGAGGTGTTAGTCACGCCGGTAGTGGTTGCGCGGTCTTCAGTCGGGGGCATTGTCAGAGACGGCGATGCCGGCGGTTCAGCTTGCAGCCTCCTCCGGCGCTCTATCTCGACGCGGAGTGCTTCTTGACGCGCTTGTTCAGCCTCCATTTGTTCCCGTTCGATGTCCTCCGCAGGGTCTCCCATGCTCCGAGTGACAACCATTTTGTAAGAATGGTCGTGGGAGTTGCGACGGTACCTAGTTCGAAGCGGGTTCTTCCTTTTTCTTTGAGCCCGGACTTCACGGACTCGATCTTCGTTCTTCTTTGCTCTAATTTACGGATATTAAAAGACAAAAGGGCAGTATCGTTTAATTCAGAATGACAGACAGTATTAAAATGATATACAAAGGTTAAAGGTCACAAATTTAGCTCTAAGTTTTCCAGGTCGAAGTCCAAGTTTTCCAGGTTAAAGTCCAGGTCTTCCAGGTCCAAGTCCAGGTCTTCCAGGTCCAAGTCCAGGTCTTCCAGGTCCAAGTCCAGGTCTTCCAGGTCCAAGTCCAGGTCTTCCAGGTCCAAGTCCAGGTCGTCCAGGTCCAAGTCCAGGTCGTCCAGGTCAAGTTCAGGTGGTCCAGGTCCTGGTTCAGTGGTCAGATGCGGCTCCAAGCCCAGGTTCGAGGGCCGATCAGGGGCCGATCAGGTCCACGTTCAGATCTTCCAGGTGCAGCTCCAGGCCCAGGTTCGAGGGCTGGTCGCGAGCTGCTCCAGGTCCAATCTGCTCCAGGTGCAGTCCAAACCCAGGTTCGAGGGTCGGTTGATGACTGCTCCAGGTGCAGGTTCAGATTTAGATTTAGGTTCACTTACAGTTTTTCCAGGTGCAGCTCCAGGCCCAGGTTCGGTGGCCGATCGCAAGCTGCTCCAGGTCCAATCTGCTCCAGGTGCAGTCCAAGCCCAGGTTCGAGGGCCGGTTGATGACTGCTCCAGGTGCAGGTTCAGGTCCGCTCCGCTTCAAGTGCAGCGCCAAGCCCAGGTTCGAGGGCCGTTTGATGCCTGCTCCAGGTGCGGGTTCAGGGACCGCTCCGCTTCAGGTGCAGCGCCAAGCCCAGGTTCGAGGGCCGTTTGATGCCTGCTCCAGAAGCGGGTCCAGTGCCGAAGGTTCTCGTTCAGATCCGTCGCTCGGAAGACCACTACGTGGGTGCAGCTCCAGGCCCAGGTTCGAGGGCCGCTTGGGGGCTGCTCCAGGTCCGCGTTCAGGTGCAGAGGGTGGTTCTCTCGTTCGGATCCGGCGCTCGAATGACCAGACTAAATGGGGTGCAGCTCCAGGCCCAGGTTCGAGGGCCGCTTGGGGGCTGCTCCAGGTCTGCGTTCAGGTGCAGAAGCTGGTTCTCTCGTTCGGATCCGGCGCTCGAAGGACCAGACTAAATGGGGTGTGGACTGTATAAGGTGGTGATGCAAACTTCCAGTAGTTCTCGATAGCTGTTTATTTCTTCCAGGTTCAGGGTGGTGTAGTAGCTAACTGAAAGCTCATGCTAATGCAGTGAATGTTCCGGCTTATATACTATTTGGGCCAGCCGTTCGACCAATCACAGATGTCGGTGGAATTTTCCACTGGTCTTGCACCATATTTACAAATGTTACATAATATTTAAAGGCCCTCGTTCAACATACAACTATCTGCGAACCTAACTTAGACTAACACATTTTAGGGATTCTCTACATTTACATAATATAAAATGGCCTCGTTCAGCCTACAGCTAAGTGCGAACCTAATTCTACCTAACCCGTCTCGGCGTCCACAACAGTTATGAGGCAAACAGTCAAGTGGCCCTTTGGTTGACGTAAAGGATACTACGTAGGTAGGACCTGTGTTTTCTTAACAAAATCAAGGTAGTCTAGGAAAATAGAGGCTTAACTCAGTTACACGGGGTCAGTGAGGTCCATCCAATCTATATGGCGGCGGAATGACTTGCTTGCTTGTTCATTTATTACTTGCTTGCCACTGACGCAAGAGGTCGTGACTTCGATTCTAGGAGAAAACAAAACCTTGTCTAACCTAATTTCATTTAAACATGTCGCTTAAACATATAAATGAGTTCCAATGCCAAACCCCGTGCCATACCTAATTATTACCATGATTCTTAGATTGTTTTTTTAGGTTCCGTACCTCAAAAGGAAAAAACAAAACCCTTATAGGATCACTTTGCTGTCCGTCCGTGCGTCCGTCTGTCAAACGCGTGGAGGTATCGAGTTGAAATTAAAACCATATATTCACTTCTAAGTTAACGTAAAAAAACCGGGTGCGTGTCGGGCAACGCGCAATCCCTTCGGAATCTTACTTCCGTAGAAAGAGGGTTTTTTTTTAATCTGCTTTACAGAACTAACCACTTCATCGAAGTCATTTTCAATGGATTTTGTACGAAATTTTACTTCTAGAAGTTGGTTGCCTATTACTCGTTAACTAGTAAGGCTTTACTAAGCCGTGATACTTTTCCTTTTAAGTTAATTATATGTGCTACTACCCTGTTTTTGTTCACGTTTCTACAATCAACCGTTTAGCCAGGAGAGGGGGGGGCAGACGGACACGGCGAAACTATAAGGGGTCCTTCCTTTGCTCGCTGTAGACCTATAACACAGTGGGCCTAAGTCGCGTTATACCTAGACCAAACGAGATGTGGGCGTATTGTGACTTAGGTCAATTGCTTTTTAGTTCAATAGCGATAAAGGCTTAGTGAGACTTAGGTTCATTGAGTATTGGTTCAAGAGCGAGATAGACATTATTCCTCCTTGCTCGCTGTATACTATAGCGCAGTGTGCCTAAGTCACGTTATGCCTTATACCAAGGGTGCTTATTAAATAAAACTATTGTACAAAAGATTTAACTTTAATACACTTAAAAATATAAACAATTAAAATTATAATTCTCATGCTTCTTAAACAAAATTAGCCTATATTCACCTCTCCAGCATTAAAAGAACTTCGGCACGAGTCGCGCGTTTTGCGGCGCGTAATGTCAAAACATTTGACAATAACATCTTTTTCACTTCTCATGCTCTAAAAGTTCGTCTTTATGTCGTGCGTAGGCGACATAAAGTCGCTTTTTATGCTCTAGAGCATAAAGTAAAATCTTCGTCGAAGACCAAGGCAATCGCTGCAACAGCCACACGAACATCTTTAACTTCATACAACAACCTCTTTATTTTATTTCGTTTCGTTCGTATTCTAAGACCAAGGCAAAGATACCAACAGCTTTAAATATTTCTCATTGCTCTAATGTAACTTTCAATTTTAATTAAATTAGCATTTACTATATTTACATGTTGCTGTTTCATTTCCTCGCAATCGAAGTGAAAAGTAGAGTGTACAACTCGTCCATAAAACCCATTTTACACTCGACTTTATATCTATCCTCGCTCGCAAGCTCGCTCGGATGGATAAACGTCTCGAGTAAAATGGTGCGTTTTATGCACTTGTTGTACAATCTACTATTTCAGATTTCAATTTTTTGAAACATCATCGCTTTTAAGCATCGCCTATCTATCAACCACTAAAGCCGGTACAAAAAAAGCTCCAAAAAATCATTCAAAAATCGTAGAACAAAAGTGTAGATGACAAATTTTAATTGATGTGTTTAACGAACTGCGCATTTTTTATATTTTTCACTTCTCATGCTCTAAAAGTTCGTCTTTATGTCGTGCGTAGGCGACATAAAGTCGCTTTTTATGCTCTAGAGCATAAAGTAAAATCTTCGTCGAAGACCAAGGCAATCGCTGCAACAGCCATACGAACATCTTTAACTTCATACAACAACCTCTTTATTTTATTTCGTTTCGTTCGTATTCTAAGACCAAGGCAAAGATACCAACAGCCAAAGTACACAATAAAACTTCATGAAATAAACTTATAATTTGTATTTCGTCTCATTTATTATTTTACATGTTGCTGTTTCATTTCCTCGCAATCGAAGTGAAAAGTAGAGTGTACAACTCGTCCATAAAACCCATTTTACACTCGACTTTATATCTATCCTCGCTCGCAAGCTCGCTCGGATGGATAAACGTCTCGAGTAAAATGGTGCGTTTTATGCACTTGTTGTACAATCTACTATTCGATACCTACCTACAGTTTTTTTTTTTCAAACATTAATGATCTTAGAAATGGCGAGCGAGACTGATGCCAGACGTAACGGCAGCCTTAAGTGGAGTCACAGTCTTGCAACACATGTGCCATTTTATTTTAAGGATAATTACCCACAGCAGCAGCCATTATCTCTCTACGTCTTCGTATAGTTCAGAAGACGAATTGGCTATACCTTCGTAGATAACTACCACTCGTGATTTGTTGAGCAACCGCCGCCGCCTCGAGGTTACCGAGTGGCAACCGGCAGCAGACCTATTGCAAACTACGACGACCGTCCACACGATAGCACATCAATCTTTACATTGACTATCTGAAATCAACTCTATGCCTTTGCGATAAGGCCGTATATCCTTTTTCGGATTCCGTGCATCCGAAGAAATAACGGAATAGGTCTCACGTGTCTGCCTGTTACAGCCGCAGCCTATTTTTTCTAATGATCGAAAAAGGTTAAAATAACTCGGGTGAACTAATCATGGACGTGTAGCGTTAATAAACGAGTTTTCACTAAAGATTCTCCTCTAAAAAAACATCGTTTCGCTGATATTATAGATACTTTGGTTGGTACTAATAGATTCGAGTTTGTGTCGAGATATTTTTGAAAAGTGCGTTTTTAAAAAAATCGGCCAAGTGCGAGTTGGACTCGCGCACTAACGAAGGGTTCCGTACCATTATCTATACAACATTTGAATAATTCAAGCGTCTACCTTCTGCTGTTTATTAATATCGAGCAAAAAACGTCAAAAAATTACGATTGTAATTTCTCAAATATTTATTTTATTCTATTTTGGTTGTTATAGCGGCAACAGAAATACATCATCTGTGAAAATTTCAAAAATTGCCTAGCTATCACGGTTCATGAGATACAGCCAGGTGACAGACAGACAGACGGACAGTGAAGTCTTAGTAATAGGGTCCCGTTTGGCACGCACCCTAAAAACGGCAAAAAAGTTACATTTGTTCTATGGGAGCCCCACTTAAATATTTATTTTATTCTATTTTTAGTATTTTTTGTTATAGCGGCAACAGAAATACATCATCTGTTAAAATGTTAACTTCTTAGCTATCACGGTTCATGAGATAACCCGGTGACAGACAAACAGACGGAAAGTGGAGTCTTAGTAATAGGGTCCCTTAACCTTTGGGTACGGAACCCTAAAAAACAAACTAGCGTATTCGATAGCTATTGTCAGGCACGATCATTTTGCTGTCTTTGAAACCACCCAAAATTAATGCAGTATGTTGTATAAACATCGCAGTAGGTGGCAATGAACAGCTTCAAGTATCTAGGGTCGGAGCTCAACGCCCAGAACAGAACATAGGAAGTGATAAAGGCCAGGATTATGGCGGGAAACAGATGCTATTACGCTTGCAGTAAGCTCTTAAATTCGAAGTGGCTCAGTATCACTTCTAAGCTTACCATATGAGCATGAGAAACCTGGTGCCTAACTCAAAGAGACGAGCAGAGGCTTACGGTGTTCGAGAGAAAAGTGCTCAGTAAATTTTTCGGACCAGTCAAAGAAGGCGAAGGGGTGTACCGCCAGCTTATGAACCATGAACTGGAAGATTGTGAGATTTTGCAAGTCACAGAGACTAAGATGGGCGGGTCACTTGGAGCTGATGTCGGACTCTAGGGCAGCAAAAATAATGACAGAAAAGACCTAGAGGCAGACCAAGGAAGCGGTGGAGTGACTGTGTAGAAGAGGTTCTGCGTGCGATGGGGAAGTTTACCAACTGGAAGAAGGTCGCCAAGTTTGCGACAGCTGGAAGGAAACTGTGGGGGAGGCCAAGACCTACAAAGGGCTGTAGCGCCACCGGAAGTAAGTAAGTGTATAGTATAATGTAGTGTGGCTCTAAAACTTTCTCGTTTTAGTATGGAACTCATTTAAAGGCCCCTTAAAATAGAACTACAAAAATAATAGCTCTAACATAAATAATGCTAATTTACAGTGTGAAAAACTTGTTACACTGCGATAAAACAAACCCCCTGGAATAAATATACTTTCTGTTCTGGCACAGAATAATTTCTATCACTGTTAACAGCTCTCTATTACTGGGTGTTTCCACTATGAAGTAAAGCTTCAATGTATAATCGTGGACGAAAAATGAGATGCTTAATTTAACCGAAGTCCATGTCTTGGTAGCTCACATTAAATAATAAAGTAAACAGATTTTTTTAAAGTTAAATAAAAGTACTAAATCTAAAGACGACTTATTCAAAAAAATCTAAATGTTTTAATTCAAAGTAAAACAGAAAGTACGACTTCATGAACGTTTGGAGAAAAAATGGACGAATAATATTTCTTTTTAATACCAAATTTAAAAAAAAATTGATAAAATTACAGTTAAATAGTTATAGTTACTGTCCGTAAAATTATAGAGTACCTAACTACTTATCTAGTAGTAGCGATTCTCATACATACTTATATATTAAACGGATATTTAATTATAGAATAAACCATTTATTTGAAGGATCAAAAGTTAAAGTTGGAAACCTTTATTTTAGAGTACATTTAAATATACCTGGTCTACTGCGTTTCGTATAGTCCTCGTAAAGTAAAGCGTGCAGTAGGCCCATACCTCGTTTCAAGATGTGCAGCGACTGGCGAGGCCTGTTAGTACTTTTATGCGACATACGCATTGACATCCCATTTTAGCTTCAATGCACTTTTGCATAAATTAATATCTATTTGATTAGATCTATACATAGAGAAAACGAAGGTATTCTCGAAGTTAAAACGTTTGCATAGGAACCAAGTAGGTACTTAAGTACTTATTTAGGTAGATAGTTGGATAATTCTTTATTGCATCAAGTAATCACATTTACCGAGATAAAGTACTTAATATCTACTTCTTAATAGTTATACATCTAGCTATTTATGTCAATGGAGACGACAACATTGAATCGAGATCGTGTATGGTCACATGTCTTAAGGAGGGGGCGACATGACATAAGAGAAAGCACTGATAAAGAGTCTCATTTATAAAACCACAATTCCTTATTTTATCTATCTATTCCTTAAAATACTCGTCAGAGGCAGTATAAATATTCTGAGGTAGGTACCTAAAGGGAAATACGTAATATGTGTTTATTAGTCTGGGAAGTACCCCTGGTGTACGAAAATTTCCTAATTACTTATATGTACCGAATGAACATATTACAGATTTTAATAAATTGAAATAAAAAATAACCAACAAACCGACTGCTGAGCATTAACACTATACTAAGCAGGCGGGACCAACCAAAGTTATCTATATTGTTGAATGTGGGTCCTGTCTGCCTATTAGTAGTTAATGCTCAGCAGTCGGGTTGTTCCTTTTTTTTTCACTTTTTTTATTTTGACTTTTCAGTGTTTTTTATTTTTATTATCGGATTTCCGCTGATTTCGCATAGCCTATCACTCGACACTCGCACAGACATAACCAATTGATTGAGATCTTATTTATCAAAATCTGACCGTTGGTTAATGAGATATGAGGGAACATAGAATCGGACATACTTACATAGTTACGGTCTTAGGTACTTATAAAAAAACACGATTTTTTAAAGGAAAAATCGTTACCACCGATTAAATAAACAGACTCTAACGAGTGCTTTGTGGCTTTAGAGGAATGTTTTCATAAATAAGGCCGTTAGAGCATGAAGACTTACACATTACTGTAACGATTCCTCTTTGTAGAAGCTGGCTAGCAGAGTCTTCTATTCTTATTTTGAATATTTTGAAGGGAATCGTTACGTTTTGTTTTAGAAGTCAGTCGATCCCCAGCTAGGCTAGGCAATCGATGAAAAAAATATATAATAAAAGTAATATTTGCCCCTTAAATTTAGGTATTAAATTTAGGTATTAAGTAGGTATTAAATTTTGGTGGAGGCGCCTAACGTCCCCAGCGAAAAATTTAGTTCGCGCCCAAAGTGTGCACGAGTTGGTGCCTCGCTTTCGTTAGCGAAGAAGATGTCGGAGTTTTTAATCGACTTCAAAAAAGGAGGAGGTTATCAATTCGACGCGTATATATATTTACATCCTGGAAGAAATACTGCGTCCACCCCCAAAAAATCCCACAGTAATACTGCGTCCACCGACTTACTGCGTCCGATATACGGACGCAAGATTGTTTTCCTTCAAAATTTGCCAGAACATAGCTATTATTTCTAGCTATCTATAGGCAAAAAGTTGGCCGGACGCAGTTTTTTTTGGAAGGTGTCTGGAAGAGTATATTGAGGTTCACCGATTTGCCGCTAGAGGCGCTGATCTGCCGTATATTTTTTTGGCGAATATTTTTGTACATTTTACCGCCTCTCCCACGTCCGTGCCTAATTTGTGCGCAACGTTGCCACTTCGCGCGGCAGTGGAATCGCGACGTTGCCGCTCGTGTGCGGTTAGTACTGCGAGTACTGCGACGCGACACCGTTTGTTTATTTATGTTTCTTTTCACTTTGCGCGTGGACTTTGCGGACGCATAATTACCGCTGTGATTATCGAAAAGAAACTACTTGTTAGTTTAAAACTTTACTTTGATAAACCAAACAACATTGATGTCTTATATCTTACTATCATATATGGAAAAATCCGGCCTTGTGAAAGTGACTACAATGTTGTTTATTCTATCAATGATAATTTTTCTATATGTGACGGGGGTTCAAATTACTTTGATTTGGTAATTTGGGGGTTACTTATAAAACAGAATCTATGGATTAGGTTAAGCCACATTGCTGTCTCTTACTGTCATATGAAACATCACTGTCACGCGATAGTGACAACAGTGTGGTTTAACTTAGTTCATGGATTAACTTTTTTATTAGCAAGGGGGTTGGTGTATCCAGGTTGACTTAGGCTGACATTCAGAGACGAAAATTAAGCAAAGACTGGTCTTAGAAATGTCAACATCACGTACATTTTGACATTTCTGAGACCGGTCTTAGCTTAGGTTTTTTTAGAGTACCTATACAGGTTGTTCGGTAGAGACAGCTTGTAACTTTTTTGTTTGTGGTTGTAATTGTACAAAATAAGTTTTGACCAGATTCAGTTGTCGAAAATAAAGAGTGACTTCATTCAATTTGTGCCAATTAAATTATTTTAGACAACTGTATGCATCAGGGATCTGGTCAAAACTTATTTTGTACAATTACAACCACAAACAAAAAAGTTACAATGCACTTTAATGCAATGGATTTTATTTAAAAAACAGTTTTTGTTTGTTACCTCAGTAATTAAGGCATTAAGAAAAAAAAACATGTACCCCAATCCCCCAATTTGTTTTGTCGCTTCCTCTACCGAACAACCTGTATACATAAAACATCATAAAACTGATTAGTGTACACATATAAAAAATCATAAAACTTCACGAAGAATTGAGAACCTCCTTAAGTCGGTTAAAAATAAAAACAAACTATATTAAGAGGCTAGGGGATCACGTGACCGTCAACGTTTTCTCCATACAAATGTTTTGTCCCTCTAGAGCTATCGTTTTCTTTTCATAAAATCTAGGACTGCAATTGTGCATGTCCTGTCAGTAATCCTAGATTTCATGAAAAAGAATAATGATAGCTTTTAGCCAGAGGTATTATCCAGAAAGAAAACAGGACTTCGTTTGTATGGAGTGAGCGTTTACCGTTTTTACCCTCTTAAGGTGCCTATAGCTTGAACAACAGCGCCACTTGTGAAGAAAATTTGCTTCTCCTAAAGACATAAATTCTTCTTCTTCTTATCGAGTCGATGAAACAAGCCAAAGCAATAATGTGCTGCAAGCGGTGACCAAAATTAGCCACAGAAATACTTTTGATTACGCCTCAACACACTTATTGATTTTGCTTGTTCAAAGTTTACTTATTAATAAATGCACCTATTTGTCCCTACCTATTTGCGTCGGGTTTATTTTTTAATGCATGTGTTTAAAATACATATTTCTATAATGAAGCATGTGTATACAGGCCCCCTACCAGCGATTACAGTTCATTTGAATCAATATTAGAGGATGTTTTGAAGGTAGCCTCTAGCAGTAATAAGAAAGTCATAGTCTGTGGTGACTTCAATATCGACTTATTGGTAGACTCGGCTTAGATAATGTTTACTGCGATTGCGACTTTTCAGATAATTCTACAGTAAATTGTTTGAAATCAGACCACAGTGGTCAAATTGTTCATTTTGAAATAGATAGAAAAAACGCAGAACAGGTTATCAGGCCCGTAACAAGTAAAAAATTAGAGTCATCTAAAGTAGACCTTGAAAGTAGCATAAAAACTCAAGAAAATTACCAAAATGCTAATGCTCATTAAAGTCGTGTCGGGTAGTTTTGAAAAAGTTTTTAAATTGCGGCAGCTAACAAATAATGCGAATTGTCGGGTAGTTTTGAAAAAGTTTTTAAATTGCGGCAGCTAACAAATAATGAGAATAAAGTAGGATTTAGTGAATGGGCAATCAATGGGTATCCGGAAAAGTAGAGACACACTTTATGAACTGTATGACAAAAAGACTTATACATATGACACCAAATTCATACAGCACGTCAAAAAATATTACAAATTTTTTAAGGCCGTCTGCCATAAGACTAAATGCGATCATATAAAGAATAAAATCTTACAGTCACCGAATAAAATTAAAACAATTTGGACAATAATAAATAGAGAAACGGGTAAAACAAAATTAGGAGACCGAGATATTTCGCTTAAGATTGATGACAAAATAATAACGACAAATGAAGGTATCGCTGCAGCATTTGAACAGTTCTTCACTAATGTTCCAATCGTGACTACAGCTCCGTTAGACTCGTCACCTGATCGTGCAACAACCTTACTAAAAGACCATGTCTCCTCGTGCGAACACGATTTCTCATTTAGTTACATTGAGCCCAATAACGTTCTTAAAAAATTTAAATTATTGAATCTTAAAAAAACCGAGGACTTGTGGGGTATGTCAGTAAAAATTGTTAGTTCAGTGTTCGATGTCCTAGCTTTACCGTTAGCAAAAATTTTCAATAGATGTGTAGATGAGGGAGTATTTCCGGACCTCATGAAATATAGTAGACTAGTACCCTTATTTAAAAGCGGTGATAAACACGATCCAACCAATTTTAGGCCCGTCTCAGTACTACCAGTATTAAGTAAAATATTTTGAGAAGATCATCTTAGATCAATTACTTACGTATTTCAATAATTACCAACTCTTTCATAGCCAGCAATTTGGTTTTACTAAAGGGCGGAATACAACAGACGCCGGAGTTATGTTACTTAAACATATTTTCAGCGCGTGGGAGGATCGCAAGGATTTTGTGATTTATCAACAGCATTTGATTGTGTAGACCACGAAACGCTACTCCTAAAGATAAAACACTACGGAATAAAGGGTGCAGGTTTAGATCTTTTAAGATCGTATTTAGAAGGAAGGGTCCAAAAAGCAGACGTAAATCGTATTAAATCCTCGGGTTCACTTGTAAAAATAGGAGTCCCGCAGCGATCTATCTTAGGGCCGCTCCTTTTCCTAGTCTATATAAATGATTTACCGTTTATGGTACAAAAAATGTCTGAGATAGTGTTATTTGCTGATGACACGTCACTTATTTTTAAAATAAGGAGACAAAAAAATAATCTTGACGATGCAAATAATGCTCTCTCGCAAGTACTAGATTGGTTCACAGCAAATAATCTGCTGCTAAATTCTAAAAAGACAAAATGTATAAAGTTTTCCTACGTACGAGTAGTTGAGAACAACATAGTAATTGGACATGAAAAATTAGAATTTGTAGATGATACTGTATTTCTGTGCATCACAATCGATGCAAAACTACAATGGGGTCCACATATTGTAAAATTAGCACACAGACTTAGCTCTGCAGCATATGCAGTGAAAAGAATTAGGGACCTCACTGACGTTGCAACTGCTAGGCTTGTTTATTTTAGTTACTTCCATAGTATTATGTCCTACGGTATACTACTATGGGGCCGGGCAGCAGATATTGAGACTATCTTCATCTTGCAGAAGAGAGCCATCCGATTTATTTACAAGTTAGGTAGTAGGGTTTCGCTAAGAGATTTCTTCAAAGAAACCAACATCTTAACAGTTGCATGTCAATACATTTATGAAAATATTATGTACGTTAGAAAAAATATCAAAGACTTCGAAAATGTTGGTGGCCACCATAATGTTAATACTAGAAATAAACATAAATTGTCATTTCCACTATTTAGACTTGCAAAAGTTAACACATCCTTTATGGGGTACTGTATAAGGTTCTACAACAAAATTCCTCAAGATATATTAGAGTTACCTCCAACGCGATTTAAAAAATGTGTTAAGCACATCTTGTGCAAAAAGGCTTACTATAACATCAAGGATTATTTAGAAGACAAAGATGTTTGGCATTAAACAGTAGGTTAATATTATTTAAAGGACGATTGTGACTAGTGTTCAACACATTCATGACTAATATTTTAAGTTGAAAACTCTGTTAATGAAGTTAAAACGTGTTTTGAAAACAATAAATGTGGAGTTTCTTTGTTATTCTTCTCCACATAATCCATTAATTGTGAAACTAACAACTTTGACGTTCATTAAGTAAACATTCTGTTTTTACAATGAATAAAAATATTTTAATTGAATTGAATTGGCACCAAATTCAAAATGGACGCATGAAGTATACCAGATTAAATTGTATTAAACAGTTGTATATTAGAGGACGCGCACTTAATCGTTATTTCTATAGACGTAATAAGATTATCATTATGGTTCATAATATACAAAAAATATACACCCGGACGCAGAAATGTAAATGACGCAATAAGTATAGCGTTATGACTGGATTTTGAATATCCACAGTTGTACTCTTATCGAAAAAATAAGTTGACCACGATCATTAGATGAGATAGATAAGCCAATATACATCGAGATATTGCTCCTAAACCCACGGGAAGTGGTGGACGCCATAAGTCGGTTTTTCGAACGGACGCAGTATCAGTGTAAGGATGTATATATATATATATATATATATACCTACACGGTCCGTAGTCAATAAAGACCCCTTATAGTTTCGCCATGTCCGTCCATCTGTCTGTCCGTTTGTCTGTCTGTCTGTGGCTTAGCACAGCCACAACAAGCACTAGAAAGCTGAAATTTGGTATATATATATACGCTATGTTCCTCCATAACTCCGTCAAATCTTAACCGATTTCGACAATTCTTTTTTTGTTCGAACAAATATAACGTCCCATTGGTCCCATTTTAATTTGGTGAACATATGATGGAGACTTTCAGAGATGGAGAACGGAACTTTTCAATGGACAGCAGTAAATAAGCCCTAATGGGGCCCATCCTTTAGTAATATCCGTATGTTTCATAAAATAGCGTAAAAGTAGTCCTAAGTTAATTTGGTGATGTTCTGGTGAAGACTTTCGGAGATGGAAATTTAGAACATCAAATTTTAAAGCAACGAATTAAGTAGGGTAAATTATGGTTATAAGGGACTTATTAATTTTTCTCCCGCTCCCCCACTAAAAATTGAAAAATAAATTTTTTTATATAAAAAATAAAAACCGACTTCGATACACTACAGCACTAAAAAGTTAGAAATTATTTAAATAATTAGAAGTATTTATACATGTAGGTACTATTGTAGAAGTATAATTTGTAGTCGGTGCCCAGTTTCAAGACCAGCACATATATTTTGGGCACCGGCTCCAAATTATACTTCTACAATACCTACGTGTATTATAATTATTTAAATGATTTCTAACTTTTTAGTGCTGTAGTGTTTCAAAGTCGGTTTTTATTTTTTATTTAAAAAATTTCTTGCAGCCAGGCGAGTCGCCCGAAGAGGAGCTACCGAAAACAGTATTGAAGTGCGTGGAGCACCATCAGTATGGCGCTCACCCAGTGCTTGGAGCATAAGGCGTAATTTTGTACGCGCATAAGGCGCAAGTTTACGTTGACCACGCCACCCCGGGCTACCAGGCCACCAGGAAAAAGCTATGTGGTCTATTGATATGTTTACTGTGAAATCGAGTATAGAAGAAAATATTGTGAATGTGTCATGGCCACAACGTTCGATGGCTTGACAACTGATGTCTATGAATTTGTCCGTCAGTTTGAGGCCATCGCAGCCCTCCATGAATGGACGGATAAGGAGCACAGTAAGGAGTAACAGATTTTTTATGTAGTGGAAGAGTTACATAGCGATATAATTTTGGGGCGCGACTTTTTAAAACGTAATGAGGCCATGATCGACTTTGTAGATAAACGGGTGACAGTCATGAAAAATGTCATGTCAGATTTGAAGAATCTGTGACGTTGACAAGTGAAAAGTCATTGTGTCATAGTAAAATGAAGGCGGAGGAATGGTCAACTTTTACGACCTTTGTGGAACAAGAGGAGAATAAGTTTCACCCCATAGAGGTTGAGCAAGAAAAAGGTGGAGTTAGAGACTGTAGTACATGTAACCAGTATGAAAAAAATCTTTAATAGGATATTAGTGTAGTTGTGACTATAAAAATTGTAAATTGTTATGATCTAATACTGTGTTTGTTTTTCATGTTGTACGAGAGAACGGACTTAAAGCTGTGAGGAGCTATACCTAGAGATGGCAAAGCAGCTGCAGAGAGAGGCAGCGAGGCCGGACCATTTGTATAAACGTTCCAGAACCCAATGGTTGCAAGGCCGTAAAAAAAACGAGAAACTAAAGAATAGGTTGTTGGTCAGCGTTGTTGATTCCAGGGTGCAAGTCTATAAGTTGAATCTCCCTTCACATAACAAGCATAGCTTGGTGAGTAAGCTTTGTTGGCTTTTGGCTCCTTTTGGGCTTCGCCGCAGTCAGGTAAAAAGTTGTATAACAAAACAGGTTGTACCTAAATGACAAACTCTAACCGACATATGTTTTAGCTGCCCTCATAACTGTCCTCCGAACGAGGATGGTAGATAGGTAAGTACGATCAAGAACGGATAGGTACGGTTAGCAAGGTGAATGACGACAGACAAAACCTAGATGTAAGTGGGCCTGTTATCCTGGCACTTCCTGCTGGGCCAGGCGCAGTGCAGCCGGTGTGCTAACGATAGAAAAACATCTCCGCTTATGGGACGAACTTTCACAGAGCGGATCATGTCATAAATATTCACTTTACGTCGAACGCTAATGTGGCGTGCGACAAAACAAATGTTTGAATACCACAACGCGGTCCGCACGTTGTGAGTGTAGAAATTTGCAGTGAGCCGGAGTATGAGTATGTGTCAAAGTTGCGTAATGTGCCGTTATGTAGGTAGCCTGCCCTAAAGACAAAATAAATAATAAGTACATTGAAAATAAGTTTAGAGTACCTAGGTAATCGACTATTGAGTAGAGTCCACGCATGGAAATAATGTGTGTCCTTTAATTTAACGACTTAGGTATGTGATATGTACATCAATCCGTGTGGCGCCGGATTAAGAATAGCGTCACTCCATTTGCTTCCGTGGATGTCGTAGAAGGCGACTAAGGGCAATTGCCAGGAGACGGGGAGCAGCGTCTTCCTGAGATTCCAACCGCATACTGCGATCGCCAACCCGCCTGCCAAGCGTAGCGATTATGGCAAAACCCCTCATGGTTATGAAAACCACGAAGGAGGCCTATGTCCTCCAGTGGGCGTCGAATGGCTGATGATGATGTACATCAATCAGACTGCCTCGTTGGTTTAGCCGTTAAGGCGCTTAGCTACCAAAACAGAGGTCGTGGGTTCGATTCCCAGTGGTTGCCGCCGTACATTTGTACCTATGTGACATAGAACAGGGTACCTATCCTAGTTTGGGACCAGGTCAAGTTATTATATAATGTGAAAGTTATTATTATTATTTATTTATTTATTCACCTTGACGGGAGTGTTTCAGTAGTGTGGGCCTATCTGCCAACACACTACCCTTCTATGGCTGGTTTAGGTGACGCCTGACGATTGCTGTTGTGCAAACAGCTTTCTGAATTTTACTACGCAGAGTCGCTGGAAAATCCAGTTGACTAGACCCTCCGAAAGGCTCGTCGGAATAACTCCTGTGCTGGAGAGAATGAGTGCCACGACGATCACCTCCCACTGCTGCCAGACTTGCCGGATCTCCTCGGCAAGCTGCTCGTATTTCTTCCGCTTCTCCTTAGTGTACCTCTTGATGTTATGAGTGTTGGGTACACCAATGTCCAGCAGCCACGTCGTGCCCCTCGCACTGTCCACCAGTACTAAATTCGGTCTGTTGTGTGCTATAGGCCTATCAGTCAGCACGGATCTGTCCCAATACAGCTGGTGGGTGCCATTGTTATTATTATTACGCTGGGACATAAAAGATAATAGTCTCGTCTGACCAAAGTGGAGAAAGAAAGAAACTGCATGATAGCCGGAAGCATGCCCACACGGAGTTCCAACCGCCTCAGATGGTCAGCGAGACTGGTCGGAATTAACCCATTCGCGGACAGGACTATAGCAACGATTTCGGTCGACACCATCCCCCCACATGTCGGTAACCTCGCGCCAGGTCCAGATACCTACTTGGTTTTCTTATCTGTTTCGGCTTTCACGAGGTTCTCATCATATGGGACAGTGATGTCGTCCAAAAACGCTTTATTGTGCGCCCGGTCCATCACCACAATATCAGGCTTATTCGAGAGAATTGTCCTGTCCGTGATAATGGGCCGGTCCCAGTAGAGCTTGGCGCGGTCGTTTTCGAGCACGGCTTCGGGCGTGTATAGGTACTTGTAATTCGGTAGGTACAAGTGTCTGTGCGACGAGGCCATATTTCAGAGCGAGCGCCTGATATGACCTGTGCAGATACTCAGTGTTAGCAAGCGCCGAACAACCGGAAATAACATGCCCGAGTGACTCACCGGGATGGCGATACGCTCGGCAAATATCGGCAGTGCCATGCCGGCTGGTCTTGTATTGCACAGAAAGAACCCTCTATGTCCCCGAACAGGTCACCGAAACTTAGCCACTGTAGGGAATATCCACGTATATTGTGTAGAGCCTTGAAGAACCTCCCAAGCAGCTCCTTCTCCTTCCGTATGTCCTCGCGCCCAGAGACACTCAGTACCACCCGGTCTTGCCATTGCTCGTTTGCTAAGGCCAGAGGGGTGAGTCCTTTGTCACGTCCTATGACATCTCTATGCATCGGATTGTCCGTCATCGTCAGGAAGTAGTTCCGGAGGTTGCATTACCTCGCGATTGTGCATGGTCTGGGCATTCAATAGCCCACGACCACCATGCTATCGCGGCAAGTAGGTACAACCTCATCACTGACGATTTCGGGTGATGCATTCTATGGAGAGTCATAGTTGTGCGGACTGTCCTGTCCAGGGCTTGTAGTTCAGTCTGATTCCACCTGAGTAAGCCGAACGTGTACAAGATAGTGGGCATGACCCAGCCGTTATAAGCGCGTGTTCACGCCTAATAAATAGATCGTAAGCACTTTTGTCAGACGAGAGAACTACGCTGCAAACTGACTGTTTCATGTCCTCCTCCATGACGTTGATACTCTGTGACATACCCAGGTACCGGTATGTTTCAGCTCTGGGTTCTTAAGTTGACGGGCATAGAGGGTTGACGCCCTCAGACTGTGTTATCCTCCCCCTTTCCACATGCATAACCGCACACTTCTCGAACCATAGCTCCATCCTAATGGATCCACTAGTCACATGTGATTTTTGGTAGATCCATCAAGCGAGCCCGTGTTGGGTTGGGGCAAGAAGTTTGAGGTCATCCATGTAGAAGAGTAAGGAACTTTCGTACCTCATCTCCCAAACTGAAAGCCCGTCCCCGATTTCTCAAGCAAAGTGCTTAAAGGATTCAGGGACAGGCAGAACCATACTGGACTCGGGCAATCGCCCTGGAATATACCCCTCTGTATCCTTATTCGGTCTTCAGCAGTCGTCAGCCGCTCACCTGGAAGACACAGAACCCTTTGTCCGAATCGTACTCCATTGTCCCATATAGGCCTCGAGGACTGCAGCACCTAATAACTGAAAGTGTAAGTGTCGAGTCATCTACTTTCTGTATTGAAGCACAACCTACATTCGTCCTTAATGTAGCTAACACGTACCTATGCAGGTATGTAACGGTTGACGTAGGTACTTTCGACAGTAATGGCTAACTAGCGCCGCCAATGAACAAAAAATCATATCTTCTTTCACAATCCGTTTTTGCAAAAAAGTGAACGACAAAAAAGTCTGTGTTGGTAACAGCAAATTTTAGAAGGAACCTACAGCTTAGAAATTAGGTTCAAGAATCTAGGCTAAAATTTCGTTTTTGGCGAAAACGGCCGTTTTTGGCGTAAATGAAATTGTAGCCTAGATTCTTGAACTTAATTTCAAAGCTGTAGGTTCTAAAAATTGTTGTCCAACACAGACATTTTTGTCGTTCACTTTTTTGCAAAAACGGATTGTGAATTTTTTGTTCATTGGCGGCGCTAGTTAGCCCCTTATCCAACTACGAGCTTCGAATTGGCAATGCTCGCGACGAGTTTCCTTCTGCCTGCTATAATCAATGCTACAGTAAACAATCAATCACCTTACTTTTGTAGATTTGGCCCGGCACGTCCATAGTCTGGCTGATTATTTCCCATGCGTCTAGTTTTATTTTAAAGTAGTTTCGATCTCTGTCCCATAGCATGGAATAATGTTGATAAGGTTCAATTAAATATAAAACATTCATCCGATCACTCCATGTTACCCCAGTACCTACCCTATGAGCAGTGATTGCAAGCTCCCTTGCGCTCGCGAAAAAAACCTGTAAAAAACTGACGTCTCACGGGTCACAGCAAGCACGCTGCGATCTTTATAAGGCTGTTCTTACTTGGAGCATGCTGTCTTGGTCGTACAGTTAATCATTTTTAGGGTTCCGTACACAGTAAAAAAACGGAACACTTATAGGATCACTCGTGCGTCCGTTCGTCTGTCACAGCCAATTTGCTCCGAATTTGGACCAAATCTGGTGAAATTTGGTAGGATGGTATAATCCTATGAGTGTAACCCAAACACAGATGTGCAAAGTAAATAAACATTTTCGGGGGACAGATTAGGAAATCAAAAAAAAAAGTTTTGCAAACCTTACTCTGTCGTATATCGTTACGAGGATCTCAAATATATTATTTTATTATTGTAAATAGTTTTGATTTTATTCATGAAATAAGACGAAGATTGACCATTCCCCTCTGATCTCCGAAACTACTGAGCCCAAAAAATCTCGCATGGTATGCAGGTGTACTACCGCTGCGCCACTAGGTCGTCTAGTCGAGGTCGAAGTAACGTTCTGTCACGCTCTTTTCTGAGAAATTCGAAGAGACAGCACTACAGTTAACTATTTACTTAGCGAAATTCTTAATTCCGAAACTGGCCCTCATTACTTGTACAGGAAAACCTATAAGAATTCAATCAATTGAAAATAAAGTGGTAAACTAAATATAATACGTTAACTTACGGAAAATTCACTTAAACATCACTAGATAGCGCTAGTAGTAGTTAACTCGCGTGTTACTGAGAGGATTTCAAATGTGATACCTACCGCAGTTGAATAAAAAAAATTGACTGGCATTATACGGAACTCTCTCAACGCGAGTTCAACTCGCACTTGGCCGGTTTTTAATATTGTTATAATATGAGTAAACTTTTCAAACATGTTTTCTCGGAAACGGAAAGTGCTACATAAAATTATGTAGGTATGAGAAAGTTGTAGATCATATATGTATTACAGCTATCCTATGAAGTGGATTTTAGGATTTCGAGCCGAGCTTCGCTCAGGCCGAGGCCGAAGACAAAGACCAAGTACCTATGTTCCAGCGTAAAAGTAACGCAAAAGCCAGATGGGACAAAATTGCAAGGCCGAAGGCCGAGCTCCGCGAAGCGGGCACGAGCAACCCCGCCGCGGTGAGGGCGAAGGCTGAGCTCCATCCAGGCTGAGGCCGAAGGCCGAGACCATACATGGTTCCAGCGACAAGTCCCAACCATAAGTGTCTAGCGAGGCCCTAGACCGAGCGCCGCGGAGAGCGAAGCTCGAAGTGGCTAGGTGTTGGCGCGCGAAACGCGCAGGGGGTTCACCCTCTAGTTAAAAATATATACTTTTTAAATATAATTCTTGTTTTCCTATACATAGTTTTTCATAAAGAAAAGTTGTTTTCAAAATTATTAATATTGGAATCCAACTCCATCAAAAACTTAGTATAGGATAAGAAATGCCTCAGGGGTGCGACCACGTAGGTAAGTCCTCCACCTGTAGATTTACGATTTAGCCTACGCCGAACTGTCAAAGAGGTACATCATATTTTGACACTTTCTAAAAGATTTAGCGTTAACATCAAGTTAGAGCGCGAGAAAGCTCGGCAGTGTAAATAGAGCTAAATAATACTGGCCAATAAGAACAAATGAACGAATCAGTTATTTCGGAACGTTTCCATATTTTTCGTAGTCTGTGATCGTTCAGTTTTGGTTCGGTCATTCATTCTGTACCTAGTTCAATCATAGAGGTAGAATTCCACAGAATTCAATCAATTCCACTCACAGAACACATATTCCACTCGGGGAAGATGGCTGATAGTAAGCTTTATGAGATTTTAGGTGTTTCTCGAAATTCAAGCGATGCTGAAATAAAAAGGGTAGATATATCATGTTCTCTAAGCTCTATTTTATCTATGATGTACTTAATTAATTTGTTCGAAATAAGTTAACGATTTTTGTTCATTGTTCATGACTTCATGTTCCGTCCTTGTTCCGTCATGCATCTACGTATTACAATGTGCTTCATTTTACTTTTAGAGTTATCACAAATTGGCAAAAGAGTATCACCCCGACAAGAATCCCGAAGCTGGTGATAGATTTAAGGAAATAAGTTACGCCTATGAAGTATTGTCGGACCCTAAGAAACGGCAAACCTATGACAAGTATGGGTTGAAGGGATTACAGGAAGGAGGTGGCGGCGCTGGCTGGTTTCCTTCCGATGACCTGTTCGGAAGCGTGTTGGGTGATATTTTCGGAATGGGCGGCGGAAGCAGAGGCAGGGGCCGTGCCCGTGGTGAAGATACCATACATCCACTCAAAGTGTCCCTGGACGATATGTACAATGGAAAAACTGCAAAGTTGCAACTTAGTAAAAATGTGATTTGTGGGCCATGCAAAGGCATTGGTGGTAAACCAGGTGCTGTCGCATCCTGCAAGGATTGTCATGGTCAAGGCATTAAAATTTCTTACCAGCAGATTGGACCAAACATGACTCGTCAATTTCAAACACGCTGTACAGCTTGTCAGGGTTCCGGGGAAACAATTAATGACAAGGACAAGTGCCCGAAGTGCAAAGGGAAGAAAGTCTTGAATGAGACCAAGATTCTTGAAGTGCATGTAGAGAAAGGAATGCGAGAAAATCAGAAAATATTCTTTAGAGGTGAGGGAGACCAGCAACCGGACACCCAGCCCGGTGATGTTATTATTGTGTTGCAGCAAAAGGCACATGATGTGTTTCAGAGGACTGGTGATAACCTTGTTATGAAGCATGAGATCACTCTGACTGAAGCCCTGTGTGGCTTCCAGTTTGTTGTGAAACATTTGGATGGACGTGATCTCCTTGTGAGACATGTGCCAGGTGAGGTAATCAAACCTGGAGACCTGAAGGGCATTCAAGGAGAGGGAATGCCACAGTACAAGAACCCGTTTGAAAAGGGTAACCTGTATATAAAGTTTGATGTAACTTTCCCTGAAAACCACTTTGCTACAGAAGAAAAACTCAAGCAGATAGAAAGCATCCTGCCACCACGCTCAGCGTTTGTAATGCCAACTGGTGAAGATGTAGAAGAGGTGAACATGATGGAGTACACAGCCAGCGAGCGAGGCCGGGGAGGGCGTGAGGAGGCTTACGCCAGTGATGATGAAGAGCACATGCATGCAGGTCCAGGAGTGCAGTGCGCACACCAGTAGCTCAATTACCCACTGAAAGGGATTTTTACTCTGACCTCATTATACATATACCTAGTTCAAAAATCACTGTATCACAAATTTTGTTAAACAATAGTAGATTTTTTGTCATTGTACACAATCTAAAATTACAAATGAAGAATTGTCTAGATTACACATGTGCCTATGTAATTTTAAAGCAATGTATAATTTTTTGGCAAGGGCTAGGTAATAATAATAGTAATAATTTCATGAAGTAGTTTAATTATGACTTTGGTTCTTCTAGTTTCCTAACATTATAATATTATTTGATACAGCCTTTAAGGTCTAGTCAGACTGCATTCCAGTTGCACCAACGGCATTCAAACTGCATATTAACTGCAATTAAGTTTTGCAGTTTGTCTGTCTAGACCCTTAGGCGTGATAACCGCTAAATGACTAGTAAGTACTCCTTTATGTATCATTCCATGGACATTTTTGTATGGATGAGGTAAATAATCCTAAATTAATAACATTTTCTTTTATTTTTTACAATGATCCTTAAAATGATTCACACAAATTTGCTGATTAGGGTTTAAACTTTGAAGAGGATTCGATGATATCACAATACTTTTTGAAATCTTTTCGGCTCCTACACAACATATTTAAGTTAATGTAGTCAACACCAAGTTTCCGTAGTTTTTCTATTCTTTGCTTGACTGTTCTTTGTGAGGCTGTTAGTACTCGAGGCTTATCAGCTATCTCCTCTACTTGAAAGCCCTCCTCCAGAAGAAAATCCAAGAAACTCTTTAGCTAAAAAAATATGGGAATGTTTCAAATTTTTAAAAACCTATTTAGAAGTTAAAAATTCCACCCATGCTGGGACTTGAACCCGCGACCTCTGGCTAACCGTGCCGGTGTGATTCCGGCATGGTGAAATTTTTAGCCTCTAAATAGGTTTTTAAAAATTGTACTCGGCATGGGTTAGTGCAACAAAAAAGAATATAATGTTTTACATTACGTATTGTTTCACATATAATTTTGGCATCTGTCTTGCTCGCACATTTAATAAATGTGATCTAAGGCGTTATTGCAGTGGTTGCAAAGCAAAACCAGGGACATTTTAAATATATTTTTTGGTCATATACATAGTTTTTGATAGGCTAATTCCTTTGTTAATGTATCAAAAACTAACAGCCTTATTTATAAAAACACGATTCCTTTAAAGAACTCCTAAGAGGCAGTTTATTTAATCTGTAGTTATGACTATTCCTTGTAAAATCTCCACCATACTAGTGTTATTTATAAAGACACAATCCGTCTAAGGCACTCCTCAAATGCAGTTTGAATAGGTAGTCTTAGGTAAAGACGCTTTTCAGAATTGAGGGATGTTTTAAGGAATCGTGGGGAGGAAAAGGAATTTTAAATGACCCCATCGGGCCACCATAACATTGGTTTTTAATTATTCTTTTCAAGGTCATAATCTAACAGGTTAAATTAAAACATCATCACCATCAGCCCACCCCTCTGCCCGCAACCCAAATTAAAACACGTAAAAACCTATTTAGAGGCTAAAAATTCCACCCCTGCCGGGACTTGAACACGCAACCTCTGGCTAGCCGTGCCAGAGGTCGCGGGTTCAAGTCCCGGCATGGGTGGAATTTTTAGCCTCTAAATAGGTTTTTAAAATTGTCCTCAGCACGGGTTAGTGCAACAAAAAGAATATAATTAAAACATGTAAATTATTATAGTAGGACTAGCTGACCCCGGAAACGTTGTTTCGCCATATTAATTAGCCTATGACTTATCCTCAGACCTACCAACACACAAAAAATTTCATAAAAATTTGTGAAGCCATTGGAGGAGTTCGATAACAAACACTGTGACACAAGTTTTTATATATTTGATGCTTGTGACTACATGTCAAAAGTCTCCTAGTATGAAGTTTATTTAGTGTTGAGCTTGCTTTTGTTTGTTTTAGTAATAAAGAATATTTCAATTCAATAAGTACTGATTAAATTATTTATGATCATTAAATATGTTACAAAGTGCGAGCAAGATAAATGCCAGAAGTAATAGCAGACTTAAGCTCATCATCATCAGCCATTTGACGCCCACTGCAGGACATAGGCCTCCCTCATGATTTCCCTAACCACGAGGGGTTTTGCCATAATCGCGACGCTTGGCAGGCGGGTTGGCGATCGCAGTGTGCGGTTGGAATCTCAGAAGACGCTGCTGCCCGTCTCCTGGTAATTGATTTCCTTAGTCGCCTTCTACAACATCCACGGAAGGAAATGGAGTGACACTATTCTTAATCCGGCGCCACGCAGACTTAAGCTGTAATACATAAAATCTATTAATTTAGCTTATTAACTAATTACCTTAGTTACTCTTATTGTTTGCAAAGCTGGTATCTTAAAACACATTTCTGCAACCACTTCTTGTGATGTATTCAAGCGATTTGCTAAATATATCAGAGTTGATGTGTTATCACCTAGAATATTTTTCGTGTCTTGAGAGATTTGTATAAATCTAAAAATAATTATGATAATGAGTATAGTTTGACCAGGTTTTCTTCCATATAAAAAAGTATAGATTTTCATACCTGTTTAATACTTCTTCAGAGCATCGAACCATCCATGGATGTAAATTTTCTATGCCCATATTTTTAACTCTCTGTAGTCTTTCTCTTATAGTCTCATGATGGTATTTAAATACCCATAGGTCTCTTAATATTCTGTCGCCAGGTATTCCCATTTCTGTTAAGTTACAAAAATATGGTCATTATTCATTATAGCAAACTTGTGCAAGCCTACAAGCCCCCTCACTAGTAGTCAATGTTGTTTATTTTCTAATTAAGGATCAGACAAATACTTTAAAGTTTTTTACCCATGAGAACATTGAGTGTCTTTTCAAGCCATTCTGATGATAAGGTGAATATGAACTTTCGTTTGGCTACTTGAGAACTAAGTTGTGCAGGTGGAATCTGAAAATTATGTTTGAGTTTAGTATTAAGCTACAAAACGTACTTGTAAAGTAACATTTTCGTCACCTTGATTCTATCGGCAATATAGTATAATCTGTTGGCACAAAACCCTGAGTGTTCATCATGTTTTATATTTTTATAAATCTTGATCAAACATGTTGTTGATATACTGAAGAAAGGCTCAGCGTCCTCCGGTGTTCGAAAATTCATTTTTGATATCAAATTGGCTTTAGATTGGTTCCAGTCTGGAATGGTTAAGTAGTGTAAAAGACGAATCGTCGGTTTGTGAGTAACGTTCGGCGTCTTGCATCATGCGGTCTATGTATCAACACTGACCTTCTTCACTAGTAGTTTCTTTAATTTTACTTCGGTAGCAGGCAAATAATATAGGATTGCTTTTCCACGATCCATTACTATACTGGATAGGCAGCCTAACTAACCGTGGTACGACTGTGGGACGTACGAAGCAAGAGTAAGATCTATTGATAACTTGGATGATTTTGTTCATTTTGGTCAAATATTTGCCGATTTATAGAAGTCTCTTTTGAGAATTTAAAAAATAATCAATCAACTTGTCTTTTTCTTTCTAATCTGTGAATTCTGTGATCAGTCAATCATTAGACGGAGTGTACACGTTCAGTCTGGCGTCAGTCAATTCCATCAGTCTGGTTAGACTGACCTTTTGATTACTCTACTCTTTGAGACAGACGGCAGACTGATTGTCTATTCAGTGGATTAATGGACTGATGGACCAGACTGACGGATATTCGAATATTTTGATAATTTTCGTCAGTCACGGTCAGACTGACGGCAGACTGATCGTCTGAATGTGTTATCAGTCTCGTATCAGCATCAGTCAACGCCAGTCAACGCTAGATCAATACTCAGGCAGGGATGCCAGATGAGGCGATTTATCGCCATTAGGGCTATCTCCGAGAGTGAATTGGCGACCAAAAATTGCAATTAGCGACCGAGTGACAATTGGGCTATATCGATTTTATTTACGGCGACTTTTGGGCTACTTGGGAAATCAAAACAAATTATGTGTTTATTGGGTAATTGTAGCTTTGTTTATTGATCTTTGCGTTTTTTTGGATTTGTCGTAGTGGTATAAGGGTGCAATGAATATTAATTGCTAAGATAGCTGATGTGGGTGTCCAGACTGCAAGGTTGAAGTGGAGCTGGGCAAGGCATATCAGTAGATTGCATCCGGATAGGTGGGCGAGACTTGCCACCGAGTGGGTGCCACAAGGCGGTCGTCGCAGGAGAGGTAGGCCAAGAAGACGTTGGCGAGATGACCTAGACCGACACATGCCGGAGTGGTCTGAGGTGGTACAAGACAGAAACATCTGATCTGAGTTGGGGGAGGCCTTTGCCCAGCAGTGGGACACAAACGAGGCTACGTAAAAAAAAACGATGGACCAGTAATTATACTTTAAAAAGTATTTTTACATTCTTAAGATTAATTGAGAGAATTTAGAAAACATCTGCGTACAAAATTAACTTTGAGCGCCACAATTAAAAAAAAACATTTTATCTAGGCGATTTTGGGCTATAAATCTGAAAATTTAGGCGATTTGGGCTACGAGAACTTAGACGATTTTAGGGCGACTGTTCTTCAAAATTTTGGCCACATTGGAAGTCCAGCATCTGGCAACACTGCACTCAGGCACTTTAGGCAGCATATAACCTTGAGGCAGCATGGAGAAGGATTCTCTTTTTAACAACCATTATGTTTACACCACATCCTCTTTTGGCGTTTTTTCATTCCCGTAGCTATTAATGCAACGCAGGTTTTTTTTTAAATCCATAATCACAGATAAAGGTCTGTGCTTGGTGCTATCGTATTGGTGTTTTCATTCGACTGATACAAAATCCATCAGTTCTTGTCTTGAGTGACCGTGTAATACCTCGCCTAGCTACATCAGTCTGGCGTTAATCCGAGCTTGATCAAGATCACGAACTGAACTGACGCCAGACTGAACGTGTAAACTCCGTCTTATATCCTTTGATGATTTATCTTTATTTATTCTGTGAAAGTGTCAATGTTTTTTAATATTGACGCCAGTTACAGATTACAATTTGATCTATGTTCATACACACACAGCATTTTGCGCGGAGGCTCTCCCGTTCCCGTTGAATCTATTATGGTGTTATGGTCTATGGTGGTTTAGGATTCGTGCGCGTGCACTTTTATCGTGCGTCATAGCTGGGCATCGCTAATTAACGAAGTTAACATTTTGACTAACGGATTAACTATACTAACGGGCCACCATAACATTGGTTCTTAATTGTTCTTTTCAAGGTCATAATCTAAGGTTAAATTAAAACATCATCACCAACATGCCTAAATTAAAACATGTAAATTATTGTGGGACTAGCTGACCCCGCAAACGTTGTTTCGCCATATTAATTATTAAAGGATTAACTTTTAAAATAATTGACGGACTAGTAACTTCTGTTAAGTTAGTCCGTAATTAACTTTTAAAATAATTGACGGGACTAGTTATATCTCAACTTCATATCTCGTATTCAAGTCTCGTATTCAAGTTTCTCATCCACAACACTTAAAAACTTTGTCGAAGTTCACATTTACCATGGTCTAACCAATTGCAACCACTTATATAGATTCTACCCTCATATAGCTGAATAAACATCTAATGAATCAACTTAACCAATTTGTCAAAATACTGGAAGGAACTAGCGTTTAAGATACAGGCTAGGCCTAGTTTAAGCGCTAGTGCTCATAGAATTATATTATGTATATTGAATTCAATGGTCATACTTTACAATGGGTTCCATAGGCTATTTTTGAAGTTTTGTCAAATACATATTTTTTAAAGTAAAAAGAATGTTAAAAAATAAATTATGATTATTATTAAAATTGTTCATTGCACCATTATAAAACAAATTAAAAAGTACAAAGGCGAACTTAATGCTAACCTAACAGTAATATCTTCCAGTTAACCTTGGTGTTGCTGAACTAGAAATATATAGGGTAGTGCTTGGAAAAATATAATAAACATAAACAGATTACCTACAGAATTTAATATAATAAATTGGAACTTAAATTTAAGGGGGTGGGGGAGAGCTTATATAGGTACAGATTACAGACAAATCTACATGATATAAGAATTAAGGATGAAAAATCAATAATTCTTTATGTATTAAATTTGTTTTTATCACATCTATTCGAAAAGACCTACTTCGATCCCCGGGAACAGGGACTAAAACGCGTTTTTATTCCCTGAGGGAATAAAAGTGATTTGAATTTGGAACGCGCATGTTGCTATTGTTGCTAAGTACACAGCGCAACATTGTTCACGAACACGAACAATGTTGCACAAATTGCTGACTGTTTAAAAGAAAACCGCGCGCGAGCAAAAAAAAAACTGAAAAAAGGCGCCTAATTCATTCCGTCTTTTCGTTTCTCTAATTGTCATGAGTGCGTCTTCAAGCAGTGATAACGAAATATTAACTCCGGAGTGTATCGTATCAGACGCTAACAATGTGATACAAAATATGGTTGCGTTCACTTATTTTCTCATAGAGGGTGATAAAAAGTAGTGCCCACCTCTGGAGTAAAACTATTTTTAAGCTCGAGTGGTGTACTTTTCATCCTCATTTCAAATAAAGAAACACTCTCGCCTTAAAAATAGTATTTTACTCCCTCTGTAAACCTATTATTTTAACCCTGGTCTTTACCTCATCATAAGCAGGCCACAATTGGTACGTCCCAATGTAGGTAACAGGCCTTCTCTCAGGGAGAAATTATGGGCTTAATCACCACGCGTGCCCACTGTGGATTGGTGATTTCAAACGCTGAGGTATGTGAATAGCTCAGACACTCAGGTTTCCTCACGGTTATTACCTGCCCCCAGATAATCCGGATTTCCGGTGTACACATGCATACATTTTCATTTTTGTAGATATGGGCAGAAATTAAAAAAAAAACCGGCCAAGTGCGAGTCGGACTCGCGCATGAAGGGTTCCGTACCATTATCCATACAACATTAGACACAAATATCGAGAAAAAACTTTAAAATATCAAGTTTGTTGTATGGGAGCCCCCCTTAAATATTTATTTTATTTTAATTTAATTATTTATTTGTGAAACGAATATACAACTAAATATTCTGTGAATATTTCAAGCGTCTAACAGTTTTTATTAATATCGAGCAAAAACAGCAAAAAAAATCATGTTTGTTGTATGGGAGCCCCCCTTAAATAATTATTTTATTTTGTTTTTAGTATTTGTTGTTATAGCGGCCTTTGGGTACGGAACCCTAAAAATAGACACTCAAACAAATAAGACATGACAGCATCTGAGCCCAGCTTGTGGTCCAGCTATCACCAGTTTCAAGGTTGGCCATAATTTACAGGACACTCATACCCCTCAGTTACGTCACAGGCGATTTTGCAACTAAAATGTAAATCTCTACTGCGTGTGAGCAACATTGCGATATCAAAATTGAAATGTCTGCTAACTCAATCCAAATCTTGTTTGGAAGGACATCATAGAACTGCTGGCTTTCTGGAAAGAGGCTGGCTGGACTGATCTCACAACCCGGCAACAGCCAATGGCCCAAATATAAGGCTATGTGCGGATATCACAGATCTTACAAACTATCCTGTTTAGAATATTTTCTCAGCGAACGGTGACTCCTGCTGCTGCTATGCCTATCGTCTCTTTCTGACCTATGTCTATGTCTTCTGCTTTTATGCGATCTAGTACTTTCTGACCGAGAAATAGATCTAGATCCCCTTGTGTTAGTTATTTCAACTTCTGGCGACTCAGACCACCTCCATGATCTTCGTGGTGGCGTCCGTTTCCTAGAAAAAGATTGACTTGATAAGCAATAAAGATTATATAGGTACCTACTTACATGTTTGCAGTCTTATTTATAAAAAAGTCGAGCCCACCGAAACACTCTTAAGTCGGAGTTAAGTAAAGCCATTTTTTGGGAGGAATTCCTGATATAAATAAAGCAGCTTTAACACCGTCCCAAGAGTGTTTTAGTTGTTTCGACTTTTAATGAATAATACTAAGTCTATGAAAGTACCATTTTCTGAATAAAGGAGAATTATCCTGTGACCTGTGAACTAACCTGTGAGAATTATCATTCCGAGTATAATAAGAATTAAACATGTTGTCTGGATTCCTGAACACATGCAAAAAATTGCATGAGCGACCTTTTGGACAGCGCCTGCTAGATTGTAGTCCTGAAACAGAAATCATTAAAAACTCTGTAAATACCCACTTTAGGTACCCAGTATTTACTTACTTATTTTTGTGTAAATTTAA
This sequence comes from Yponomeuta cagnagella, assembly GCA_947310995.1. Lineage (NCBI taxonomy): Eukaryota > Metazoa > Arthropoda > Insecta > Lepidoptera > Yponomeutidae > Yponomeuta > Yponomeuta cagnagella. The sequence continues at coordinate 14,180,429 of OX371271.1, read as the reverse complement.
CACAAAAATAAGTAAGTAAATACACACTTTTCGTTTTGTAATGTACAGATTTAGTTTTCTAATTTGTGGATATTCACCTATAAAAATTAATTGATAAATGGGTTTACTGACAGATACAATTTGTTTGTAAATACAACTTAACCCTTAAATACCCAGAGTTTCATTTTCGAAACCAGACTTTTCAAAGTGTTTGTACCGCATGAATTTTATTTTTTTTTCGGTTTGGCTGTTTAGATAGTTCCATTGCCTAATATCAAACAACTTGCGATTAAAAAAAAAGAAACGTCATGTGAAAACTTTACGAAATTTGACACTTCGTTTTAGGCGCGGAAATCAAAGAGTCCGAACCACCGAGTGAAAAGTTATTCGATGAAAATAAATATAATTTTGACGAATTTCTTGTGATAAAAATAAGTTTGCAGTAGGTAAGTATCTCATTTACTCTTTTCTAAGTCTATTTACACCAAAAATACGCGTTGTCTAAAGAAAATGTTGCAATATTTGTGGGTAACTTTTTTGATACTTCAGGCATTCCCGGTTTCGTAAAGTATGTGTTATGCTCAAATTGCAGGATGCATATTTAATTACTATTTTACTTGTTTTTCGCTTGTTTTGCTTGTTTAGGTGTGGGGTTGAACGCTTTTTATATTTGTTTTACAGATATAATATCAAAATGAAGCCTGCAGAAGTCGAATCGCTCTTGCAACAACTTGAAAATGGTGAAATTTCGGAAGACGATTACAGTGAAGAGGAAGATGAAATAGATTATTATCAAAGTCGAAGAGAACTCGAGGTAGATCTGGATGATGAAGAGGAGGTACTGGAAGAGCCTTGTGTCAATGCTGGTGATGACACAGACCCTCCTTTGATAATTGAAACGGAACTCTCTCAGGGTTTGGAGGTTGAACAGCCAACATCGGTTCCATTAGTGAACTATACATGTAACCCTCGCAATTTAGTGTGGAAGGTAAAAAAGTTTGACCTCGTTTCAGAGGCTTATAATTTCAAAGGTAACTACGTGTACCGACAATCTATAATGGAGTTAGAAACCCCATTTGAATACTTTTCGTACTTCTTTGATGCAGAATTACTGCAACTACTCGTTGATGAGTCCAATAAATACGCTTTCCAACAGAACCCCAATTTTTCAGACCTGATAACACTTGTAGACTTGCGGAAGTTTCTTGGGATCCTGATATATACAAGCGTTTATCACTACCCAAACATTAGATCATACTGGGCAAATAATGTAAAATTTGAACCAATAGCTCAAACTATGGCTAGAAACAGATTTGACAAGATTAGGCAGCTATTTCATATGAATGACAACACAAAACATTTGCCAACGGATCATCCTAACCATGACAGACTCCACAAAGTGAGGACTGTAATAGATCATCTGAACAAAAAATTCAGCGGCGTTCCTTACGATCACCGACTATCCTTGGATGAACAAATGTGTTCCACTAAAATAAGGCATTTCATGAAGCAATACTTACCAAACAAACCTCATAAATGGGGTTTGAAACTATATGTCCTGTGTTGTTTGATGGGATACGCCTACAACTTTGAAGTGTATTCAGGTGCCAAGAACATGGAGAGACTGCCAAATGAACCTGATTTAGGCGTTGTATCAAACACAGTGATTAGATTGCTGAGAACAGTCCCAAGACAAGTAAATCATATAATTTACTTCGATAATTTTTACACAAACATTCCCTTGTTTCACTATCTGACCAAGGAAGGCATTTATTGTCTTGGAACTGTCCAGAGGAACAGATTAGGCAAAACTTGCAAATTGCCTGAAAAGAAAGAAATCCTAAAATCTAGTGTACCTAGAGGGACATTTCATGAAAATGTAGCTACATTCGAAGGCATGGATTTCTCCACAACTAGTTGGAAGGATAATAAACAAGTGTTGTTATTGTCTACCTATGTTGGTTGCGAACCAGCAGATACTATCACACGTTTTGACAAGAAATTGAAGAAAAATGTCCAAGTTCCATGCCCCAAAAACATCAAAGATTATAATGCTCACATGGGCGGTGTTGATTTGATGGACAGTTATATAGGACGATATCGCATACGTATCAAGTCTAGAAAGTGGACCATGAGGCTGTTTTACCACCTGCTGGACATGACAGTTATAAATTCTTGGATTTTGTACAAAAAAGTGAGCATTTCGAAAGGAAAAGCACAGAAAGATTTGATGAAGTTAGCGGAGTTTAGGACTGAGCTTGCAGACACCCTTTGTCGATACCAAAGCAGATTAGAAGGTAAAAGAGGACGGCCTAGTACAAGTCGAAATGAAGATACAACAGAGGCAAACCCAAAAAGACCGCGAGCTGGTGTACAAGTGGTGCCCTCCACAAATGTAAGGAGTGATGGTGTAGGACATGAAAAAGTTTCCACAAACTCGCGAAACAAGTGTAAATATCAAAACTGTAGAAAGCTGACATCGTGGATTTGTATAAAATGTAAAGTTTCATTATGTGACAATAGAAAAAACCAATGTTTTGCCCTTTTTCACAAATAATGTAGATTTAGATTTAGGTTTGTAATTAATAAAGGATAAAAAAAAATCGTGTCTTAATGCCTGAAGTATCTAAATTGATACCACTAGTTTTTTTGCAAATAATGGCGTAAAAAAACATTTGCGATTTTTTTTATTATTTTTCCTGTAATGCACATATTTAGCAGTATACAAAAACATTTTTTTTGATTTAAAACAAAAAATCAGGTTTTTAAGGGTTAAGTGATATATTAACTGTTTGTAGCCATATCTATTGATAGACTGATTATAGGAAACCATTAACATGCTTTTATGTGTACTAAGGTGTTACCTACCACATATAGCATTTCTCCAAGAGTCGATTTGGCAAAACTGTAAGGACACCTGTCGCCCACCGTACCATCGACTGTGGAGAGCTTTGTAGGCTGCTACGGCTGACCGAAGATCCGCAAACTCCACATATGTGTTTCCACGCAAATGTCTTTCGTAATTATTACACACCTATAAAATTACAATGATTAAATTATAGCCAACCTTTTTGTATTGTATTGCTTATCAATAACGATCACCGATAATTACAGATGCCGGGAAACACCTTGAACAATAAGCATTAAATGTTCTTTGGAAGGTGACGTTTTGCCAATTGCCAAAAGTTTTTTAACAATTTTTTTGATAAGTGTGTTCCTGCACCCTGCGCTTCTAATTATTTCCCCCTTCGCGCAGCTATTATATCAAGATGTTTGACGGCATCTGTACTGTGGTGCACAGTCAACATCACATAAATTTTCAAATGCTTACTATTTGTTAATATATATAGATAGATTGAATTTTCTTTATTGTACACAGAAATTTAATAAATCGAAGTACCTACAATTGCAGGCCTTATTACTTAAAAGCATTTTTTCCCGGCAGCCATAGACAGAGACAACAAAGAAAATACAGACATAAAGAAATTATATAATGTTTTATGTTATGTTTTGGCCCGCTCCCCACTGTACCACATTCAAGTTCAGTACAGCAACAAATAATTTCGCTTGCAAACAATAACATGTTTTCTTTATAACTCAGGTTAGCTGGTAGATAATGCTAAGTAGCATTAAGCTCGCCTATGTGCAAAACTGTTTGTTTAAATGCAATAAATAATAACATGAAGCCCAAGTCCTTTCTGTAATCATCTGAGCATAAACTCACTGAGTAAATTAATATGGATGGAAACTGTGAAGGTGATATAGAAAGAAGAGTAAAAGCGGGAAATTGTGTAAACATTGCATTGCACTCCTTTGTGTGTGGCCAAAACACCTCCAAAAGAGCTAGATTGGCTATCCATAATGGAGTGCTGGTCCCAACACTTATGTATGCTAGTGAGACTTGAGTATATGGCAAAAGAAGCAGGAAAGTAGGATTAATGCAGTAGAAATGAGGTCCTTGAGAAGTATGTCTGGTGTTACTTTGAATGACAGGATATGCAATAGTTTGATTAGAGAATGTTGTGGACTGAAAGAGGATGTACTGATTAAAATTGAGAAAGGAATGTTGCATTGGTTTGGACATGTGGAGAGGATGAAGGAAGAAAGATTGACGAAACAAATACATCGAGCGAATGTGGGTGGAAGAGCCGGTAAGGGACGACCCAGACGGACATACTTCGACCAAATAGAGGATGTATTAGCAAAGGGCAAGATAGAAAGTACCCGAAACCGGCGTGCATGTATACAACGACTAATGTTGAGGAAGCGAAAGTGATCTGTCAGGATAGTAGCAAGTGGCAGTCCCTGGTCTCTGCCTACCCCTCTGGGATACAGGCGTGAGTTTATGTATGTATGTAAATTAATGTGTAGATGTAAATACGAACCTTACACACATGGTCCTAGTCCTTCAGTAATCTGTGATGTACTGCTAAGCAAAATCATTCAATAGTATGTAAGTAGTTAATCTAACTTATTACACTTTAACAGCTTTATATGCAATGTCCCCCACATTTGCTACAAACCCCAACAGCTGATAGGTATAACATAATTTGTGTAAATTTTTGAAAGGATACAGCCTCTTTGTCTTATTGCAGCCCAGACTCTTACCTTAAACTGCACAACTGTGCCAAATTTCTCAAATTCTGGTAACACATCATAAAAGAACTCTTTATATTCTTTGTAACGGTCACTGTCTTCAAATTCCAGCATAACATCAGTGTCATATTCGTTTGAATATGAATTATCTAGTCCAAAATGGGAATAAAAGTTTGCTGCAACTACTGTCTGAAATTATAGATAAAATTGGTATTACTAATCAATGCAATAGCTACATAAAGTGTTGGTAATAGTGTAGTTATCAAGTATCTTACTCTGCTAACACCAGGATATCTATGATTTCTAGAGCACTGATCACCAAACCTACAGCAACCAGTCTTGCTGAAGAATGGGCAAATGTCTGAGTTTGGTTTGGTCTCACGGGAGATTAACAACTCTTCTGGAGGTTGAGCAGCATCTCCTGATAAAAACTGTTTGAGTTTCTCTAAGAATGCCTCATGCTGTTTCAATTTCTCCTCTTCAATTTGTTTTAGTCTCTCCTTAGCTTCTCTTACAAGCTTTTCCTCTTCCTCTCTCTCCTGTAAAAATTTAGATTGATGTACAAACTTAATCATCCTTGTCTCAAGTCTCTTGCTAGTTGTTTTCATGAAGCATTAGGTAACACTTGGCCATATGTTTTCAATATGTATGCAAAACTTGTATTTATTTAGTTTCCCCTAGCAACAAAAATGTTTTGCACTTGAAGACAGTTTTTTTTATGTAATGTTTATATATGTAGTTGTCAGGATGGTATAGGTGCTTGACAAGCCTACTCCACCTAAAAACCATGTCCCAGGCACTGCAGCATCCGCGTGTTCCCTTCACCGATCTAGTGTGAGTGAAGGTACCACTGGTCACTGTATAAATCATCTTATTACATAGATGCAAACGCCAATTTTTATTTTCTTACGTAAATATTAAGCTTTTTTTTACCTCTCTGAGCCTTGCCTCTTTTTCGAGTCTCTCCTGGTGATCTCTTTTGATTTTTTCTTGTAATTTATTCCAACGTGTCATAGCTAACTCTTCAGCCTTCATCCATTTGGCATTTTCTTCATAATTACTCTTTTCTATTTGTTCGTATTCAAATAAGTCTAAGGCCTCCTGCTCCTTGATCCATGACTCACCCAAAATTGAAGATGGGTTTAATGATTCCTCTGTAAACAAGTCAGACTTTACAGTTGGTACAAGTAGAAGGAAAGAAAGAAATAATAATGTAAATGTTTCTAACCTCTTGCTTTGGCTTGATGTATCCTAAGTTTGCGCCTTCTCTCCCGCTTAGCAATTCTTCTCCAAATTTTATGTCTGTAAAGTAGCAGTATACGAATCACATGAAAATACTAACTGTAGTCACCAACTAATTCAAAAAGTCAAAAAGGTGGCAGAGAAAAAGTGAGAATCTACTTGCCTTCCCATACTTCTACTAGCGTAATTACTCTTTGAGTGTAATGAAACAACTTTACTAACATGGAATTTGTGTGAAATGTCCTCACATTTCCATACATACAGATCTCCTTGGTAAAATCATACACAATCACCGCAGGTTTAATTTTTACGTAGGTATATCGGTATATTGTTTACTTTTGATTAGTCTGTTTATTCATCTCAGACTATATACTAAATTGACAACTGCAAATCTCAAATTGCCGAATAATGATATGTACGTACCAGCTTTTATTGTTTAGTGGTGTACGGGTCACTATATTGTACGACCCGATAACGTACAGCCAATAATGCACACCCCGATAATGCGTGCCCAAGGGACACCAATTATTGGGGTGTGGATTATTTCCCGTACGTTATCGGGTCGCGCAATATCGGTACGGACCGATAACGCACGCACGATTTTGTACGACCAATAATTTAGCGCATTTTACTTGACATGAAATCCGCTGTTGCGCTCAGGATTCGTTTAGAAATTTATTCCATAATCTAGCTTGTTTTTGACATTCATTCATTCAATTAAAAAAAAAGAATGTGATTTCTGAACTTAGAAAAGGGTGACGCACAAAGTAATAAATCCCTATTAATGGGTACCTATTCTTCTTCAAGGTGATTGACGGCTTTAGCTCAGCTAGGACTCGAAACGAAAGACGCGTTTTTCAGTATAAGAAACAGATTACTTGTGGGTGCCGGCGAGTCAGCCATTACAACTGATCGCAATCATCATCATCATTATCATCAGCCATTTGACTACCACTGCAGGACATAGGCCTCCATTGTGGTTTTCAAAACCATGAGGGGTTTTGCCATAATCGCCATGCTTGGCAGGCTGGTTGGCGATCGCAGTATATGGCTGGAATCTCAGGAAGACGCTGCTGCCCGTCTCTTGGCAATTTATTTCCTTAGTCGCCTTCTACGACATCCACGCAAGGAAATGGAGTGACGCTATTCTTAATCCGACGCCACACTAATCGCAATGCCTAAATTAAAATGCCTGAAATCAAGTTTCGTTGCCTACTCCTTCATCCCGGCGCCGCCATCCTTCCTGTAGCCGGTTGCCGTGCCAAATCTATCAATGGAGAGATGAGCCAGGTTCATGAACCTACATGTAGCAGCTGCTGAGTTGTCTGTGAAGTTTCGAACGTGAACAATATAAGGATAGTTTATCGTGCCGCAATTATCTTCACCAGTCTATCACGAGCGCTCTGGTTTATGCCTGTCATACTTTCTTTTCATTAACTCTGCTAATGAACTCGTCCATATCCTTACATACGAGCCAGATAACAATAATTCGCTTGAGTAGCTATTGTATTACTTTGCTCACAAGCTACTCTTCTGATGTTGACGGAAATCAGAAACTTATCTGAATATAAAAATTTAGATTCTCTTTGTTAAATGTCCAGGTACAATGACAGCCACTGCCCTATGGTCGAGTCGTGGAGAATAAGGCAGAAAAAAAACGCCAATCTTTTCTCAAATCATACCTATTACATCTAAAACATAAATTGGCATGAGTACAAGATCCCATCATGAGTGCAATCAACAACTTGCAATGCCAAAACATTAGTTACTTACTATTACTACTACATTTGTAAAGAAACCATGGTAATAGTATTTTATACCCTGAGAAAGAAACTAGACTATTTAATAAAGTACAGTGTAATTTAACTACCCTAGAATAACGGACTATCCTTACTTATAATTTCACAGAGTTTTTCTTTCAACCATTTAGGTACTGATCCATGGAGGTGAGAGCTTACTGGTCAGACATGAAGCTGAGTATAAGTTTATAAGATATTTTAACCTAACCGTACACGGTCAGAACAACTTCATCGTCATCGCCTTTTAACTTGTAAAGCCTACTTAGCCGTGATAGTTTTCCTTTTAAGTTTATTATTGTGTGCTACTATTTTACATTTTTTCGCGTTTCTAACCCTGTATCCGGGAGATGAGGCACCCAACTCGAACCAAAATATGAGCTTCAAAGCTAAATATTTAATTTTCGAAAACGAATCCCTAAATCGAAAAATTGTTTTCCCACATTTCCATTGTATGTGAGTGTGTGTAGGCGAGAAATTGCATACCTAATTTAGGTGCCAAGAAGTACGCAAAAAAGAAAATTAAGATTAATTACATCGGGCCAACTTCGTGAAAGAGGTCAATCGTCGAATCCAACTCGGCTGGGCAGCATTCGGGAAACTTAGAAAAGTCTTTTCGTCTAATATACCTCAATCGCTCAAGACAAAATTATACAACCAGTGTGTGTTACCAGTGATGACTTATGGCACTGAAACGTGGTCTCTCACTATGGGCCTCATAAGAAGGCTCAAGGTCACGCAACGAGCTATGGAAAGGGCTATGCTCGGAATTTCTCTACGAGATCGAATCAGAAATGATGAGATCCGTAGACGAAGAAAAGTCGTTAACATAATCCAGCGGATTAGTAAGTTGAAGTGGCAGTGGGCGGGGCACATAGCACGCAGAACTGATGGCCGATGGGGCCAAAAAGTTCTCGAATGGAGACCACATATCGGCAAGCGCAGCGTAGGACGACCAGCCACAAGATGGACAGATGACCTCATCCAAGTGGCAGGAAGGCGCTGGATGCAGGCCGCTTCCAACCGGTCTTTTTGGAAATCCATGGAGGAGGCCTATGTCCAGCAGTAAACTTCTTGTGGCTGAATGACCATGACATCGGGCATTTTTTACGATAGCTTTTATGCGTGTAAATGTATATAAAGTTTTTTTGAGTCGGTACCGCCAGCTCGTCACCGGCACCGCATTTTAATCACAGATTGTTATATGGATAATCCTTTACGGAACGCTCTCGTTCAAGATGGACCACCACGAGCCTAAGCATTCACATGAAGGTTAGTCTGAGAACTTGTCTCAAATCATAATCCGGTTGATATTGTTTGTGTTACGCTTACTTATCTCTCAGCTTACGTATAAAAATACTAACTTTAAAACACCTAGTTTATCTGATGCGTAAACAGAAACATGTCTGACAATTATTTTATATTTATTTTGAAAACAGCTTTGAAAATAAGTAAATCAAATAGCTTCTGTAAACGAGGCACCACTCTATCAAGTGATTTTCTTGTCTATGGTTGGACACGGATTATTGCCCCGTACCGATTTTGTACAGCCCGATAATGCACACCCCGATAGTGTACAGCCAATAATCCGTGTACATGTGCACGGATTATTCGCTGTACATTATCGGGGTGTGCGTTATTGGGACGTGCGTTATTGCCTCCCATTCAAAAAAGTTGATGGTAGGCTACAAAAAAACAGTAATTTTTATTTTAAGTAACAGTATTTCCGTTAGCAATATTCCCGTTTCATAGTAACTGGGATAGCCGGACAATACCTTTTGCCAGTCCATAAAATGGACAACGCAAATAAAAACCTTACAAATTGCCTCATTGTAAATGACGAAGACAAAATCCTAGAACTTCTAAACGCGGGCTTTGACCCAAATTTTGAAGGTGGTTGGCCTATTAGATTGGCCGCGAGATACGGATCCCTTGATGTCGTTAGGACACTCATTCAGTTCGGTGCTAATCCTCACAATGTATCGAAAGCTGGTAAGGTCGGAACTTAAAAAGTTTTGGAACCATCATAACTTTGGTACTAGTGTGTATTTTCTTGCAGGAGCATCGACATTACAACTGGCCGTTTACTCCGGAAAACACTGGGATGGTGATGAATGGAATTTTTTGCTATCATACTGCGACTCTTCACAGCTTGCGGATGGAGCAGCAGTTGCTATTGTGTTCAAAAATATTTCTGCATTGAAGAAAATTATGGGAACTGGCAGATGCAATGCGCATTTACCCACAACACTCACTGGTACGTAATTATATTTTCACTTCTCATGCTCTAAAAGTTCGTCTTTATGTCGTGCGTAGGCGACATAAAGTCGCTTTTTATGCTCTAGAGCATAAAGTAAAATCTTCGTCGAAGACCAAGGCAATCGCTGCAACAGCCACACGAACATCTTTAACTTCATACAACAACCTCTTTATTTTATTTCGTTTCGTTCGTATTCTAAGACCAAGACAAGATACCAACAGCCAAAGTACACAATAAAACTTCATGAAATAAACTTATAATTTGTATTTCGTCTCATTTATTATTTTTTATATTTGTTTATTTTTCAATTTAGTAGATCAGTATAGTATTTAAGCCATAACAACAACTTATCATAGTTATAAAAAGAAAATGTTTTTATAACTGAGCAGTATGTAACGACCTTAAGTCAGGTGTCACGTCCCTACAGAAAAAAAAGAGAAAAAAAAGTTAATTGGCGGGAACCATAATTATTTTTACATGTTGCTGTTTCATTTCCTCGCAATCGAAGTGAAAAGTAGAGTGTACAACTCGTCCATAAAACCCATTTTACACTCGACTTTATATCTATCCTCGCTCGCAAGCTCGCTCGGATGGATAAACGTCTCGAGTAAAATGGTGCGTTTTATGCACTTGTTGTACAATCTACTATTTTAAGTTTCGGTACCCGAACCCGGACCCTATTAATACGCCTAACAATATTGTACGAAAGTCAGGCGAGTAAAAAAACTAATAAATTAAGAATAAAAACCATCACTGGATATAGTCAAACATCACTAGAACCTACGAATAAAAAAATAGAACAATTTCCTTTGAAAAATCCATCCTGAGCATTGTATAATGTGTTCTTTTTTTAAAAAATGTGAAACATTTGAATATCGAATTTCAATTGTTTTTGTTATTCAATTTAGACAAGAAAGATGGATACTGCGAAAATTCGAGTGATTTTTGAATACGAGTTCCGACGCGGAACTAACGCGGCAGAAACAGCCCGCAATATTAATGCTGCGTTTGGAGAGGGGTCTACTAATAAACGCACCGTGCGATTTTGGTTTAAACGCTTTCGTGATGGAAATTATCCATCTTTCTTGTCTAAATTGAATAACAAAAACAATTGAAAGTCGATATTCAAATGTTTCACATTTTTAAAAAAAAGAACATCATAGAAACCATTTGAAAAAAGTTTCATTCGAAAACCTCAAACCATGAAGATTCTATGTCAATTCAAAGAACCTATTGCAATAAAACGGCAATTTCATACTTTAACCCCTAATACAAACATGAACGTTTGTGGTGTTAAAAAGAATGAACATTTTTCTATTATAGAGGACAATACAGTAGGATCCCGATTATCCGGATACCGATTATCCGGATACCGATTATCCGGATACCGATTATCCGGACACCGATTATCCGGACGGACTCATGTCACAACTCTAACAGCCAAATTAAAAATATCTTAAACACGCAAAAATAAGATAGTACGAGTTAATTCCCGCCTCCGACCCGCGCAAACCCGCTCTTAGGTATCTACTTTATGCACGCAAGTGTATCAAGGAGTGGCTGAATTGCGATAGTAAGGACCCTGGCTTCCAAATATTGATTGATGAAGAAATCTTTACGGTGTTGAATGGTACCGAGAGGAGGAGGAGGAAGATGTACACGACGTACGTCAAGTATCATCTGACACAAGCTTTTGAAGCCCTACACGGAAAAAAGAAGCTTTAGCAAAGTACCAATTTGCCTCGGTTAAAAAAAACTCGACTCGACAACCAAGACATACATATGTCAGCGACGCTTTAGGACTTAAATACCTAGGTACCTGTTAATAGTGGAACTTTATTGTATTCATAACAACTTAAGAGTATTTAATTTGACTAATTTGCTAGTACGGAAAGTTGCTTGGCCATCTAGATAAACATGAAGGTATGAAACCTTCATGTGATGACGTCACTGTAAAAAAAGTAAGGGAGGCGCCACCTTGGTTTATCGTTTTTATGGCGGGAAGGACGTAATTGTAATTTTGTAAAGAAAATTACTCGAGTACCTAATAATCTTGTTATCTTCTGCAGATTATTCATTGTAATAAAGCTAACTAATTGACGATGTGACAAGTATAAATATAAATGTGAGTATGTCTTTAAGTATTTTATTTCAAATAGGGACCTCTGTCACTATTTCCATAGTCAACCATAGGAAAATACAGGTGTGTCCCTTTACACATATAAAACGTACAAAAAACCTTTGTTAATTTTAAACAAGCAAGTAGGTATTGCTAAATGTTATTGGTTGTTATTTCGAAAGGTACTTGTTTATTTCCAAACAAATGTCTCGATAAAATATAGTCTACCGAATTTGGTTAGAAATAGACAATGATAGACAAGCTTAGTTAGATACTAACAAGTACGTAAGTATGTTATTTAATTTTAGACAAATAAATGCTACGCTAAATTAAGATAAGTCGCTTTGATGTAAATAACCGTGTAACTTAATTAAAAACAAAGTTCCTTGTCTATCTGTAAACGGTTTAAAAAAATCAAGTGAGCCGTTACTATTTATTAACCGAGCGACTTATTTGAAATTTGACAAGAAATTGGCCACAGAAATTGGCTGCGTTCAGCAGCGAGCCGAGGCTGAGATCGGCCATTGTTTTTTATACTTCAAAGCGTGCCAGGGTTGCCAGACGCCGACGGCTTGCCCTCGTACAGACAGTCGAAAATCTCGTACTTTGGCAACACAACCTCGTACACACCAACCATTACACATCAAAGTTTTATGCATCATTATGGAACATTGGATCTTTCAGCCAAGCTTCCCTGAAAGACTGTGCACGATGAAAGTTTTTGGTATCACATTAATTTTTCGCTGTCCGTCCACCCACTTTAACCACTATTTATTGTCACTACTGTCTCTCATTTGTTTCCATTTTGTTCACAACTTTTGATCGTAAATAAACCAAACCAACCAACGGCAAAGCAATTACAAAGTAGCTTGCTTTGAATGAGTAATAATTGTGCATACACACATACTCATTGCTACCAACTTAAATATTTAAATTTGTGAAGTTTATCATCGGGGGAATCACCACGTGGCAGCGAACGATTGCTGGAAAACGAAGTACAATGCTGCTTATTGTATCAGTGAAAGCACCAGTGTATCTCGTTTCCGATTAAGGTGCGTTCCAAAATATGATCTGCATCCGGGCATTAAAATTAAAATTTGTATCAATGAATCTCGTACAATATCGTACGAGGATCGATGTGAGCTCGTACCTCGTACCGGCACCTCTAAATCTCGTATTTGTACGAGAAACCTCGTACGGATGGCAACCCTGAAGCGTGCTGTGTGTGACATGAAATAAGTACAAGTGAAGTGTAAAAGGTGGCAACAGTAAAATCTTTTTGATCCCATGTTTATGTTTATGTGCATAATAGTGACCGGGTAGAAATGTGTTGCAGGCAATAGCTTTTAACGAACGTTACTTTGCATATCATTGTGAAGTCTTCGAATGAATATTGTACTGTATTTTTTTCGTCACCAATTGAAAATCTTTCAAAAATTCAATGGCGAACAATATGTAGTTTTTCTATTAAGAGTGTAAAACAGCCAATCTGAAAAAATACAATATTTTGCTTAAATAGAAATTTAATAATAACTACACAACTAATAATTAAAACTAATACAAATAAAAATAATTTACATATTTACAGGTAAAAAACTTGCCCCAGGTCGGTGTCCCGCGGCAGGGAACCCAGGATGCTGGCAACATTCCCCCTTTGGATGGCCTTTTGATGACTTATTCTCTGGCCGAGGTATGCGCCAGCCCTCCGGTCTCCCGTGGCGTCGATGAGGCGCGTCGACAGCTCCTTAAAGAGCGAACGCGCCTCTGAGCCCCACGGTCCCAGTGTCTCGACCCCAAACGGCGAGAATATGTATTGGTTACCTAATGTTGCATATTTCCGCCGTTTGAGGCTCTCCGCTGCGCCGGCCGCCGAGCCAGCCGCCCTTCTACTCTGAGAAACATGGGAAGGCGCTAGCGTGTCGACGCAGGTTGAGTCCCATACCAGCGGTTTCCCATGTTTCCAGGGTATTGACGTCATTCCATCGGGCCTCTTTCCATCATCGCGAAATATTCCCGAAGGTTCTAGCATTGCTGGAACTCCGGATGTGGCTAGGGCCCTTCGGATGACGTAATTTAGGGCTGCGTGCCTCGGTAAACGTCCAGCACTCCGTTGACAGGATAGCCCGTAGTGACTCATATGGTCGACGTCAGCGCCGCAGGGGCACCGATGGGGCAAAGTGACAGCGCAACCCAGACGCAGTCCCACAGCAGTGCTGAAAGAGATGGTGTCCATGAGTGTGCCAATTGCTACCGATGGATTAGCCTGTAACTGTCACTGACGCTAGATTCTACTAGCTGTTTTTGCGTCAGCTCACATAGCGGCCCGTCCCACTGTCTCTGGACTGACGGGTCCTTCGGTGGGTTAGTGGACGGGCAAGCCAGTCTCCATGCCTGCTTGGCTTCCCCCCAGCATGAGACCTCAATCGTGCCCAGCGATGAGCAGATAATTTGGACGGTGGACGGAAGACAAAAAGGCAGGCAGTGCCACGCTTGTCACTTTTCTGACTCCGAGGCCTCCTAACCTAATTGGGAGGGAGGTCTGGAGCCAGGCGCGTTCGGAAAGGGGACAATTTAAAATTTCAATTAGGGCCAGATGAATCATGGAGTCTATAGGCCCTAAGAGCGCCGCCTGGCTAAACAGTGGACTAGGTACACCTTAGGTAATATGTGAATTTTGGTACAAACAGACAGAAGCGGATAATTTGGAAGGCCATGTGGGTGTTAATTTGGCTAAGGTGCGGAATGGTCTCGAAAAATTTGTTTTGAAAAATTGAGGGAAAGCTTCCTCGAGGACTGGCGCCCCTAGGAGATGGAGGTTCTTATTATTTAATATTTTTAAATTTGGTGCCAATCTGTTAAATTCCTGAATAGGGTTTTCTGAATTTATGTGGTCAAAAGGGTATAATTCGCGTTTGCTGTAATTTAGTTCGAAGCCTATTAATTAAAATTTTTCCGAGTGTTATTAGATCCTTTTGTACTTCTTTTGAATCCCCTCCCAGGGTGCCGTCATCGAGGTACCAGATGTTTAATTTTTATTTTAAGGAGGTCGTTATTTTGTAGATGTAGGGCCCGAGTGGGTCGCCCTGCTGGCAGCCTACAGCAGACTCGAGGGCGTGATCCTTGTATACTAAGTTAGATGGGCAGCTGTAGGATTGCCATATGTAAGGATAAATTTCAGGGATTATTTCTTTTATCTCTGCCAGCATTGCGCCTCTGTCCACCGAGTTGAAGGCGTTTTTAACGTCCACCTTTAACAACACCTCACCTCCTCTCTCCTTGACGTAAGTCCGCACAGCGTGCACCGCTGCCTCGCACCCTTCTTTTGACCCAAAACCAAGTTGGGTTGGCTGTAGTATTTTTGAAGTTTTGCCTCCCAAAACAGCAGCTGCGGCAGCAGAGCTTTAACGCTATGCTGCGTATTGTCGCCCCCACTGCTACTGGGCGAATGCCTCCCTCTTTTTTTGGGGACAAAGGTTCGCCCCGTATAGCAGCGGGATCACCACTGGGTTAACCCTTCCAGCCAGCATCTGATTGATAAGGACCGTGAGGGGGGTCAGCAGTGTCTCGCCTGCCTGGCCGGTCACGCCACAGAGGAGGTCTTTGAGGTGCTGAGGGCACTAAGACCGTCCAGAACGCTTGCTGAGCCGTTCTTAAACGACATCACGGCCCCTAGGACGTCTTTCCCGATGACTTCGAGATGTTCGTAATCGAGCTGTGGTGCTGGTGGAAGGCAGAGAGAATCAAGGGGAGAGGGGTGTTTATTTGTAAGGGCCGACAGAACTTCGGGTGAGTCGGGTGCGATGGTGTGCTGTCGCATGAGAAGAGGAGTTGCGCAGCTCCCTTCAGGTCTCCGTCGTTTACTTTTGATTCGACTTTTTTGTATTTATTACTCTTATGGAAGTTGTTGGTGGGATGAAGTTTTTGTACGGGGTGATGAATATTTGTGCAGTTCTCTTTAATTAAGGCTGTGAGTGATGTTTTTTTCCTATTATTGTTATTTATGTGTAAAGTTTCGTACGGAAACCTGAATAGGGCCTCCCAGGCGCCCTGGGTGTTATATTTTGTGACAGATTCTATCGTTTGGGAGAGTTTTTCCGCGACGCTCGTACGGGCCGGTGTAGGCTGAGAATCACGTTTCAAAGACATAGGAACTTGAGTTTTCAAGTGTCACTTTTTTCTCTCGAAATAGGTTTTATTACTCATTACTACACTAAACAATGTGATGAGAGACAATTTAGAGAGCAAACGGACGTGCAAGAATTTTTCGAAGAAAAATTGGTATGGAGCTGACATGAAAAGTGGCTATAACTCTGGAATCGCAAGTTTGGCCGTAATATCCTTGCAGATGTAAGTAGTGCTATTTATTTGTAATTTTTCAGCATACTTTTTATAGCGGTACCTTTTGCGATTTAAAAAAAAAATATAATAATGTGTACTTTGTACTAAAATGAGTAGTTCTAATGCTTTTGTGTCCTGATTATGCGTAGTTAGATCCGTTAATAGTTAGAATAAAATTATTGTATCATATGTATGTAGGTAATAATACTAAAGTAATAATTTTAGAGGAATTAAATATCAATAAGTCGGTGAATATGTAATGTTAGTATTCATATTGTTACGTTCTAGGGGTGGGTTCGTGATCGGAATAGTACTTTATACACCGATGAATAAGAGTAGGATTTATTTACGCACTATTTCTTAACGTCACAACACTTTTCTCTAAACAAACACTTAATCACACTGCACTGATCCGATAATACTCGTATTAGGTACTTCACTCTTCGCTTGTACTTCGTTTCACTTCCGCTTCCAAAATAAAACTGACTCGCGACACGCGTCCCCGCTTATATACCGTTTGAGGTGTGATTAAGTGTTTGTTTAGAGAAAAGTGTGGTGCTGCGTAAATAAATCCTACTCTTATTCATCGGTGTATAAAGTGCTATTCCGATCACGAACCCACCCCTAGAACGTAACAATATTATAAGAATTTAGTGTGATTTTCATGATGTTCAATATAGTTATATCTTTTAAACTTTAAATTATGTTCTTTTAATCCTAAAATTCCACGAATCCTAATACTACGTAAATTAGTAATTAATAACTTGTTTCTATTAATTTTTAGCATGGGTGAAATTTTTAGCCTCTAAATAAGTTTTTAATAAACACATCTATATACTATATATATATATATATAACACGCCTAATTTTAATTCCATAGGCTGGGGCATATGGTATATCTAAAGTTGGTCTAACTAACTAGTCATTTAAGTATAAAATACACATTATTAATTTAAAAAAAAAATCACAAATAAATAGCACTACTTACATCTGCAAGGATATTACGGCCAAACTTGCCATTCCAGAGTTATAGCCACTTTTCATGTCAGCTCCATACAAATTTTTCGTCGAAAAATTCTTACACATCCATCACATTGTTTAGTATAGTAATGAGTTTATAACCTATTTCGAGAGAAAAAAGTGACACTTGAAAACTCAAGTTCCTATGTCTTTGAAACGTGATTCTCAGCCTACATTTTAGGTTGCCCAGGGTTTTCCATAGTTGGTCACCCCTCAGAACACAAAAAGAAGGGTCACCCTAAGCATCTTGCGACTGGCTGTCGAGTGCCCGGTCGTCAGGCGGGGTGGTCTATTTTGCTATATTACTAAAGGTACTTGGCAGGTGGTACCTTGGTAGGTAGTATTTTGAGTGTATACCAAACACGTGTATTTAGAAACAAAGATACCTATTTTTTAAGATTTTAGGCGAACTTTGACTGTTAACAACAAATAAAAATATTTTTTTTCTGTGTACCTACATAAACTTTCTTTTCATGTCTTTCAAATTAAGTAGGTATGTCGGCAAATGTATCATAAGTTCGTTCGGTCCGTATATAATTGCCAATCAAATAACTGTGAGTGGTTGACCAAAACGGTACCTCAAGGGAAAATAATTGATTTCGAGAAAATCGCGTTTGAAGTTTCGTGTATAAACAGGTTTCGATCACAAAACCTAGTGTACGCTGTGTGTAAAGTGTAATTTCTCCAAAACTGCCTCGGCTCACAAAAAAAAATAACTACGGCACCCTAAAAATATTCTGGTTAGACCAAAACAAAGCTAAAATACCACAGATTAAAAAATTCAAATAAAAAAAATAACGGTTTCCAATCCCGCCAGGTCCCTTTTTGGTCAACCACTCACAACTGTTCGCTTGCATATGAACGACTTTTTAATTCCCGACATGCCAATTTTTACCCCAAAGGGTAACCACAGCCGTCCGCAGCCATGTTAACACAACATTATTAAGCGTGAGTTGACCTCGCTCTGTTTTGTATCTTCGGCCTATTCAAATCGGTATACTAAAATACCACTGCTAAAATACACTTCTTTGCAAGTACCTATTCCGGACGACACCTTCGTGCCACACATTTTCCTCAAAATCGTCACGCGGTACACGAAACAATTGCATGCTCAAAAAGTTACTGTGTGGTGCGCGTTGTGGTCAGGTGTTGTGATAGAATAAGAATAAACTTTATTTGACAACACTACAAAGAATTACATACACTAGGCACATAAGCCAATATCCTTACAAGGAATTACAAACAATAGGTGCATAATTAAGTTAGCAAACCATAGGACACATTTGGCGAAATACCTGTACCTAAGTACCTACATGAAACATAGACACACAAAGTTGCCAAAAATGGGCCAGTCTCAGCATGATGCCAAAGCAGGGCTTTGGCGCTGGTTTTCAGACAGAACCATGAATGAAAAAGATGACTTGTTTTACAAATATGTTTATTTTGCAATTACTGGTGTGCAATAGATAATTCTGAAGTTTCTATTATAGGGCCTTAATTTTTTTTTAACACAATGAGGGTCAGACGAAAACAGTAAACGGTGGTGATAACCGATTATTTTTGGCACCAAATTGAGGATATCCATGTGGAAGATAAATGGTTTCAGTAAGACAGGCGCAACATGCCACACATCAAGAGAAACGTTGGATGTTTTGCGTGACAAATTCAGAGGTCGCATTATTTCTCGTCATGGTGACATTAACTCGCCGCCAAGATCATGCGATTTAACGCCATTGGATTTTATTTCTATGGGGTTTTCTTAAGAGTCGGGCATATAAATTATCGTTGGAGCGCCTAAAAACTAACATCCAATGAGTTTTAGCTGAAACATCTGAAACTTGCGAAAATTTCATAGAGAACTACCTAAAACGAATCAATTCCTGTAGAATGTCCAGGGGCCGCCATTTGACGTATGTAATTTTTCATATTTAATGAAAAACACTAAATATTTCATTAGTAAATAAATAACTAATCAAATTTTGCATAGTACTTACGTGTTTTTTTACGTGTTTAAAGTTAGGAAACTTAAATTGGATCACCCTTTATTTCCGTATAGCAGAGATTTGAATTAACACAATGAGTTCATCTGATTCAGAATTTATTAATGTTTTTATTTTAAATTTTTTACGAATACGTACCTAATGAAAAGCACAGTGTTTACCTCGGCTTAAAGATTTCTTTAGTCTCTCGAAACCCCGTCTCGGGACTAAATAAGTCACTTTCACTCCTAGGGTAACAATGTACTATTATAGCCGAGTTACCGGTTTCTGGGAAGTCTGACCCTTTTTTTTAGCTAAGACTTGTGTTTTTGGTCGAAACTAATAACCTGGGTAACTGCATGAACATTTAAAATAATTTTATGAAGTCCATAACATTAGGAAATACGGTAAAGCGATAAAATCCGAAATGCAATTTATCGACATTTCAACCTATTTCAAATGTAAATACCAATAAGTCTTTTTTGTTTGATACTATCCATGACTATTTTACAATTTTGAAAACTGTATTTAATGGACAATTTTTTAAAGCAATGGCCACCACCACTGTAGTACATTTTTAGTATAGGCACTTTAATTTGTATTACTTTCTCAATATTTTTTTTTTTCTTAAAACATGCATTAAAATGGTGGCATGCATACAATAGCACATGTCATTGTATTAAAGACTAGAAAACAAAAAAGAAAAATGTCTATCATTTGTGCAAAATATACAGCTACAACAAAATTTCAAATTTGGGTTTTGGTAATTACCCTTAAGGTCGGACCACTCTGTACGCCACACCCTGTATGTGATGGAACGGAATCCTCGGTGCATGAATTGGACTCGCACTTGGCCGGTTTTTTTTGTTTTCGCTTTTGCTCTGTTTAAAAATGGGGTTAATCAAATTTGGTGTAATTTTAGTATAGCTAGACCACAAAGTCTAACAAATTAATAATAAAAACCGCCCAGGTGAGAGTCGGTCTCCCACTAAGGGTCCCTATATTTGCGATGTAATATTTTTATGGTACTAAGGGCCAATTTTTCAATTGTCAGATAAGACGTAACTGGAGAATAAATTGCATGGTATCCCTGTCTAATTCATACGACAAAACAGTGACAACACCCGATTTATTCTCCAGTTAAGTTTTATCTGACTATTGAAAAATCCGGTCTAAGTATGAAATACCTCAGTGCAGTCCGACTCGTACTTTACTGTTTTTTTATTCAGGTAGGTACTTGTTTCAGGAAAAACGGTTGAGCAGTTGGCAAAGGGTTATAAACTAGATACCTTACTGGGCGTGTCTACTTTGGACGTTCCTCAAAGACCCTCGCATAGCATAACGCCGTGTCAATCACCAAGAGAACGACAACGTAGAAGGGTAAGTTTAGCTAACTATCCTGTATCCTGTAATCTTGTGCAATAAGGCCGCCAATTGGATTTTTTCTTTTGTAACTGCTGTTTCTGTAATCTTATCTTGTGTAACACGATACGACCAGAGAAATTAAACTAAAGCTAACTTCTCGGATACGTATACGACCTCAGAACACAAAAAGAAGTATACGACCGACAGCAATTTTTTTTTTTTCAGGAAACACGTAGTCTGACGCCGTACCTCCACCGTTCTCACGAAAACCTCTCCCCTTCAGTGGCTAGATTTTTTCATCAGACTGCAACCTTGTCACCGCCTCCACCTGCAGTAACTGGGCCGTAACATGACTCATCCATGATGATAGAATATGTACAGTCAGTAGTTGAAAAATCTTTTCGACTTCCGACCAGTTGTTGCTTAGTTACTGACGCGCGACTAAGCACATGTCGCAAAATTACTATATGACGGACATTTACTCGTATACATGGGCGTAGCCAGAATTTTGTTTTGTCAGTGAGAATTTCTCTATTCATATGATTTACAATAACTGAGTTTTATTTGTGGATCACAGTGTATAACTGAGCAGAATTACGAAGACATATTTGTTAATAAGCTCTCGTAGATGTTCCCCGGCCGCCCGGCCCACCTAAACTATGGAATTCCTCCCAGGCGCCGGGTTAATACTTTCCTTTTTTAAGGTACATCAATCCTGCACCACTGCTCATGTTGATAATGCTTGCAACACGAAACAAAGTCCTACAAAACAAAGCCCGTCGAAGATAAAGGCGCGCTTTGGCTTTAGGCGCATAGCATCCCCCATCCTCCCTACTTGACCACGCCCACGGACACATTGGTATTTTCGAGTATGTAGACCTAACTAACGGCATAATCATTTTAGTCCGTGGTTCCGCAGCCCTGCTTTACTATAAGTATTTTGCCAAAGCCAAACAGGGTTGTAAAGAAAAATCTAAGTACCTAATAATTCGATAATAATAAAAATAATTTTAGCCAAGCAATCCCTGCCCGAATCAAATTCTTTTTTACTACCTTAACATTATTGTGACTTATCAATGTAAAATAATGAACATAATTTATTTAATTCTATTGAAAAATTATAATTACAAGACGCAAAAGTTTCTGATATAAGTAGGTATTATATCTATTATTGTGAACCACCTATATTTCATTTAATTCAGGTTTTCATCATCATCATCATTCAGGTTTTATCTGGGTGTAAACAAAGCTTTTTTTTAAATACTTAATACCTAAATGATAATTATAGGGAAAAGCTGAATTAAATAAA
Organism: Yponomeuta cagnagella; assembly: GCA_947310995.1. Lineage (NCBI taxonomy): Eukaryota > Metazoa > Arthropoda > Insecta > Lepidoptera > Yponomeutidae > Yponomeuta > Yponomeuta cagnagella. Next base: position 14,158,426 of record OX371271.1, on the reverse strand, counting down.
ATATACTTAACAAATCTATTAGATGTAATAAATCAGAATCTTGAAGCTTGTGTTGGAGTACATAAACTTATTGCTTGAGTGTCACTTAGTCTTTCATTTACCTGTAAAAAAAAATATCACACATTATCCGCCATCGGCGTATTTCGGGTTATTTGCCCAAAAACATGAATTGTTTGTCCTAAAAACTACAATTCACACGTTATTATGACTATTCGATGAACATTGCCGAGCAGAGTACCCGAGACTTCTACTCGTTAATCTGTGGTTTATTTCATCGACTTTCCAATGTACATCGAATTTTCATATTAAACCATAGTAGTTGTACGAAATAGGCTGCATGCATGTAGGTATATGCTGTTTGTAATCCGACATCCTGGGGTGGGCTTAGGCCATCTTCACGGAGCTCCAAGTACTAACAGTTATGCTAAGCCGTTAAGTTAAAGATTCTTACATTATGATGAATTGTATTGGCATTGTCCAACGGTAGTCGTTGTTGAATATTGAATGGTGTTCCCAGTACGCAGGGCATCTTATGCTTGATGAATTGTACAAATCTTGAAATTACAACAACCTGTTTCAATAAAATTTACTTTAATAACTAACATTTAAATAAAATCATTGTTATGTACATTTGTGAAGTTGTAATGATACTAGCTAGCAAAACATAGCTATTTAGATACCTCAGCGCTTGAAATCGTCAATCCGCGGTGAGCACGCGTGGTGATTAAGCCCATATTCTCTCCCTCAGAGAAGGTCGGTGCCCTCAGTGGGACGTATATAAGCTGCTTATCCAAATATTAGTTCCTTACATATGAAATTGGCGGTTTGTCGTACTGGCCACTTTGATTTGAAATATCTCCTCTAAGAATTCCAAATTCAAATTTATAAATATTTATAAATATAAATATAAAAGCCGGTATATTTGAGTTTCGAGTTTTTTTTTTTGGCGTCGCTCATCTCGTACAATGGAGAACATGAAATATCGCGTTTTACTAGTACGAGTTCCACCGTGGCACCAGTACTGCAGAAACGGCTCGAAGGCTCAATGATGTGTATGGCGGGCATGGCGGCGGTGTCGCAAAAGAAAACACAGTGCGTTTTTGGTTCCAACATTTTCGTTCTGGAAACGACCTGTAGAACAAGCCCCGTGGACGGGCGGAGACCAAAGTTGATAATGAAGAATTGAAGGCTATTGTGAAAGCGGATCCATCTCAAAACACGTCCGGGTTAACTGCAGGCTTCGGTGTTAGTGACAAAACTGTTTTAATCCACTTGAAGCAAATTGGGAAGGTGAAAAAGCTTGAAAGGTGAGTTCTCACGAATTGAGTGAAGCGCGCGTCGCTGCGTTACTTTACTTAGGGCCTGGCCACAGCTTTCAGCGGTGCGGGATGAGGTGCGGCGTGAGGGGCGGCGGGCGGTGCGGATTGCGGTGGTATGCCACAGCTCGACCAGTTGCGACCGGCAGTGAACGTATTCAGAATAGCAACATAAAATAAAATGTCCCTATCAAAAGTGGCACGCTATTGCCTAGAATCAAGTGCGTTTTTAGCACAACATATTATTCAATCTAGAATAGGAGCGCACCCAGTTAACCAAAAAAGGAGAGAACTTGGCGAATTTCACACTCATTATTACGAATACAGGAACTATCCGGATTTTTTTTTTAATATACGAGGACAAGCGTAGAAACTTTGAAATTGTTGTTTTATTTCGTCCCACATTTTCTTTATAATATTCCTATATTTATGGTGTGGATGTTTTGACATCCATATTGCTGGTCTACTCAGAACTTCGCTGATGAATTGTTCAGTATCCATTATGTAATGTAAACGGTCAACGCGCGTTAAAAACAAAATTATTTGTTTTGGTCGCGCGTTGGCTAGTCCGTCCACTTGATGCCGCCGCGCGCGCCGCTTTGAGCTGTGGCCGCCTCGATACTCTCTAGTACATTTGTTTCGCTCGCACACCGCGCCGCCCGCCGCCGCCGCGCACCGCGCCAGTCAACCCGCGCCGCAAGCCGCGCCGCATTTCGCGCCGCGGCTAGCTGTGGCATACTTCGTACGTTGTCTAGCGTTTGTTTTCGGCGCTCACCGCTAGCCGCGCCGCTCGCCGCGCCGCAATACTGGCTGTGGCCAGGGGGTTAAGCGGCACAATAATGAAGGGATTTTAAATAGAATCATTAGGTACCTGTGATGAAACGTGGATCCTGTACGATAATCGGAAGCGCTCATCGCAATGCCTGAACCGCTGAACCCTGGTGAACAAGCCAAATCATGCCCCAAGCAAAAATTGACTAAAAAACTTGTGAGCGTTTGGTGGACCAGTGATGACGTTCACTACAGCTTTCTTAAATCTGGCCAGACGATCACGACAGAAGTTTATTGTCAGCAACTGCAAACCATGATGGATAAGCTAGCTGCTAAACTATTCGTTGAGTCTCGCGACATAGATTTATAGGTATTATAATTGCGTAGAATGAATCGAAATTACAAGCATTCGAGCGTATGAGGCAGGAGGCAGCGAAAATGTTTTTCGAAACAGCGTCTTTCGCGACTACATCATTCAAGTCCCTAAGCTTTCGAACCTATGAGGCAGTGGAAAAAAAAATCGCAACAACGTTTGTCGCAACAACAGCTATCGATTATCGAAACTACGTAGTGGACCCAATTAGAGGAGCTTCAATTGAAATGTCTACGGTACTCTCCGGACCTTGCTACAACAGATTACCATTTTTTTTTTAAATTTGGATAATTTCTTGCAAGGGAAAAAATTCAACTCCGATGGGGCAGTCCAAACCGCCTTCAAAAATTTTATTGATTCCCGTCCGAATGGTTTTTTAGTAAAGATCACTGAACCTATAAAATTGCAAAAGTGCATAGATAGCAATGGTATATTATATACTTTGATTAATTAAAAATATTATATTTATTTCATATATAAGGACCTAATAATTTCATTTAAATCGTCAATGATTGAAATAAAGAAAAATATCTGTAGGTATGTAAGTACACTCACTTCGATGTGTTTAGGCACAGGGGTTATAACCGGATACTCCCTTAGCACACAGATTTTGGGGTAAGTGTAAGGCTCACCTCGCCAAAAGCGGATCAAATAATAGGGGCACTCTTCTTCTGTTAACCGATAGCCGTGCTATTAAAATAAAAAGTATGTAAGTAGTATTCATATAATCGATTTAAAAATCAGTCCACAGCAGGTCAACATTAAATTTTTGTTGCAAAGTCGCCCTTAACGTAACTGATTACAGTGCAAGGTGTGCACGTATGTAAATGCTCGTATTACTTAATTAAGAAAAATACGAAATAATACATACTGTGAACGTAATTGTAAAAAAGGATTCTTACCACGATATGACACGTATTATTTCCAGTAAAAAGTAAGTAAGTAGGTACGTCTGTGTAAAAAGTATTACTTACAATGTTTTTCCAGTGGCGACGTAAATCCTTGTAAGATCCGAATCTCGCTGATTTTGGCAGAAGCTCGCAATAATCTTCGATTAAGGCTTTATTTAAACTAGAAAATAAGAAAATCCCTGAAATAACTCCCAGGTGATAACGGAAAACCAACAAAACAACTCGGTTTTGCGAATTTATCGATGTGCGTGGACCAACACGTTGCTATACTAAAAAAAATGTACTAAATATCGAAAAAAGTATAAGGTCAACCGGGGCAAAGCCGTCACGTTTTCAGGCGACAAGTCGGTTAAACCGACTTCAAAAAATTATCAAAAGGAATTCGACGCGTATAAGTATATATTTTTGACTATGTTTTCGCATAACTCCGTCAAATCTTAACCGATTTCGGCAATTCTTTTTTTGTTCGAATAGATATAGCGTCCCATTTTAATTTGGTGAAGATCTGATGAAGACTTTCAGAGATGAAGAACGGAACTCTTTAATGGACAGCAGTAAATAAGGCCTAATAGGGCCCATCCTTTAGTAATATCCGTATGTTTCATAAAATAGCGTAAAATTATTCCCAAGTGAATTTGGTAATGTTCTGGTGAAGACTTTTTAAGATGGAAATTGAGCACATCAAATTTTAAAGCAATTAATTAAGTAGGGTAAATTATGGTTATAATTAAGAGACTTGTTTATTTTTGTCCAGCTCAAAAATTGAAAATTAAAAATTTTTAAATAAAAGATAAAAACCGACTTCGAAACACTACAGCAATAAAAAGTTGAAATAATTTAAAGTATGTATACATGTAGGTATTGTAGAAGTATAATTAGTTGTCGACGTGTCCTTTCATGACCAGCACATATATTTTGGGCACCGACTCCAAATTATACCTACTTCTACAATACCTATGTACATGTATACATAAACCTCCTTCTCATTATTTAAATTATTTGTAACTTTTTGGTGCTGTAGTGTTTCGGAGTCGGTTTTTATTTATCAACATATCAGAAGGAAATGTATCGTCCGAAACTATTTAAGGTCCTTCTGTCTCAAGTTATTTCGTAATTAGCTAACCTAACAACATCTTATAGTGACCATATTATTATCAGTATCAAAAATCTTTTATGTTTTAAATAAGTAGATTGCCTTGGCAATCCTATACTTAATATCACCTCCTACTATACACAAAAGTTTGATATTTGCTCCAATGAATGCATGAAACTGCTGTTTTTCAGGGTTCCGTACCCTATTACTAAGACTTCACTGTCCGTCCGTCCGCCTGCCCGACAGCCTGGTGACAGACAGACAGACAGACGGACGGACAGACAGCGGATGGACGGACGGACGGAAAGCGGACGGACGGCCGTCTGTCTGTCTGTCACCAGGCTGTATTTCAGGAACCGTGATAGCTAGGCAGTTGAAATTTTCACAGATGATGTATTTCTGTTGCCGCTATAACAACAGATATGTACTAAAAACAGAATAAAATAAATATTTCAGGGGGGCTCCCATACAACACACGTTTTTTTCAAAAGTTCAAATTTTTTTGCCGTTTTTTGCTCGATATTAATAGGTAACGACCTCAGGTAGATGCTTGAAATATTCACAGAATATTTAGTTCTATATTCGCTTCAAAAACAAATAATTAACTTAAAATAAAATAAACATACAACAAACATGAAACGTGGTACGGAACCCTTCGCGCGCCAGTCAGACTCGCACTTGGCCGGTTATTTTTTTCGATATTTCGAAGTTGCTCTCATAATAACGAATAACCCTCTTAAGTTTCACCAGACCTTTCTGAAACACCGTAGATAATAGGGACTAATTACCTTGGAAGTACTCTAATCCATTCACCAGGCAAATACGTATCCTTTGAACGGATAATGTTTATTTTAACCGCATTCAACTTCAGTGTGGTTTCATAATCTGAAAGGAATCGTTAAGTCGGTAACACAATAATAGAAGTACTAACGCAATTCAAAGGTAGCCTTACCATTGCAACCTATATGGAATTGAACACCATCCTGAGGCCCGGTCGCGGTTAGAAAATCACGATTATTTATGAGGTACTTTGCCCCTAGAGTATTCCATACTGGAGCTACCTTCGCAGTCATCGTGTATTTAAGGCACCACTGAAATACTTCCGGCGTGACCGCTCTGATTTCGCCTTCCTATACATAAGGCGTAGGTAAGTAATATAAAAATGTATCTGATTATTCCATATTGCTTTTCCGAGTATTTTACATAATCTGCGAAGTACCTACCTACTTTTGGTAAGTATTATTACCTACCTGCATCAACGAAAACTTCAAAAACAAAGAGTTCAGTTTGTCGTAGTCATCTCCAATTTTATTGAAAACTATGTGAATGCGTTTCAATTCATCTTTGTCTGGACTAGCCATAATAGATGAATTGGAAAATATTATCATTCTGAAAATTTTATACCAATTATACCGAGATTTATCTTTGAATTAGTCAATTATAATATTACGTAAATACACACCTGCATTTGAGAATTTTCCAATGATAATCTGACGGTGCAGAACGATCATGTTTGTCGTTTAAATTTGCGACAACTATGACATAGCCCAATGTCCCGAAACTAGGATTACTGAAGACAAATTGATAATCACCAGGCATAATACTTATTGCTTCAGCAAAATTAATTCTATGAATTTAAATCGTAAATGCGTTTCGCGCGCTTTAGTTTTTTTTCTCAGATTGTCTTTGCGAGCAAGCAAAATTGGCGCGAAAGATTAGGTACTTTCATTCATAATTTATACTATTCACTTCTCATGCTCGTAAAGTTCGACTTTAAGTCGTGCGTAGACGACATAAAATCGCTTTCTAAGCTCTAGTGCACATAGTATTTTTTTCTTCTAAAATAATGAGGCTAAACAGCCAAACAGAGTCATAATATATTGGGTATTTGACAAAATATCAAATGACATTTGAAATGAGTTACTTTTAAAACGGAATTTTGTTCGAAAATACTTGCTTATGACGTCACATTTCACAGCACTATTTTTATGTTTAATCTATTTAAAAATTGTAATAACTAGTAATTGACTAAAAGAGATACATTTTCCGAGATATTTTGTAATTTTTGTTTTAATCGAGCATATGAAATAATTTATTGTTGATCGTGTCAAATACCGTATTTAATATAGCAGTATCGTACAATACTGAAACATGTTTTTTATTTTATTCTTGCTATAATTATTTGACTTCCGTACGTTTTCTATAATTAAACTAATGAAATCAGATAAAATAGGCGTTTATTATTGTTTAAAAATGCGCCGAAATGTTTTTACGAATTGGCAAAAAAACAAGTATCTAAGTCTAAATTCACATGGTAAAAAAAATATTGGCGGGAATCGGTTATTTTTTATAATAATATTCTTTCACTGTACGACGATTTTGTTGTTCGAAACCTCGCAATCGAAGTGAAAAGCAGAGTGTATAACTCGGGCCTAAATGTCCATTTTTATCCTCGACTAAATTGGTTCGGATAAAAGTGGATCGCTTTAATCCCTTGTTGTATCTACAATCTACTATTTTGTCAACAGGGACCAAAATAGCTCTAGGGATGAGTGATTTGAGTTTGGAATGTGAATATTTGTAGTAAAAGTTCCAATCACCAAAGAGATCAAATACGAACGCTGTATGGATAAACAAGCCAAATTTTAAAAAACTTGCCAAGTGCGCGTCGGGCCACGCGCAGTGTAGGGTTCCATAGAAAGAAGGGGGTTTATCTGCTTTACAGGTTTACAGAACTAACAACATCAATAGTATATTATGCGATTAGTGAATAAAGGACGGATTTAAAGCGAGGGCCACCACGAGGGCGAGGGTGAAGGATTCCAACGACTGAGTCACGACCGTAGGGAGTGATTCAAGTGTCGGAATCCTGAGCGACGCGAGTGATTCATATCCCTCAATGTAATTCCGTAGGGATACCGCCGTTTAGCCAAAGTATTTTTCGCCAAATTTTACTTCCCAATAAACTTATGGCATCAGTTTCATTTATCATGAAACTTTAGCAAGTTTTCATTTCGCATTTTATTCATTTGGTCAAATTATCATTTCGCATAATTTTACTGCGTCAAGTTTTATTAAGACAAACGTTTATTATGCTAAAAATATAGGTGCGACGAAGCGCGTAGCGTAGCGGAGCGCGTAGGAGCGTGTTAGGTTGAACATGTAAGACCGAAAACTAACCGAAATTATTAGTGTAGGTTAATTTCCAAGCCAAGCAAATATTGACCAAGTATTTATTTGGTAAACAATAACTTGCCATAATAACTTTTGCTAACTGTTTATTTGCTTTAAGTTGTTTTGAGAAATGTTTTTTTGCCAAGTGATAATTTGCGGAAAATAGTTTGGGAAGTAATACTTTGGGAAACGATTTTTGGCAATACATTAGTAAACCAATTCCGTACTTTATTCAAGAATTGCTTTATATATACTTTATACCATGACTACGAGAAAAAGAAATAATTTAAACGAAAATAGACATTTAATGAAGAAAAAAGAAAGGTTAAATTAATTATAATGCACATTAAAATTCAGAGTAATTTTCTTATAAATATACTCTTATTATTATTATTATTATTATTGTATTATTATTATTATTATTGTATTATATTCGAGTATTATTAGGACGGTCAATTTTTTTCTGTAGTGGCAGTAAAGAATACAAAGCAGTTTTTATTCTAATGCTAATCTCCTTGTCGCAAATATCGACCAATCAAATCTCGAGTTCTTTGCAGAAAGAGTTTGTATGTCGAGTATTCTTTGCGCAACGAGGTTATATAAGCATTGAGATGAAGGTCGAATATATTAGTGTGTTCTAAATTCAAACACCAAAATACTGTTTCAGTGAATAATATATTCACTGTTTTCAGTGAATAAAATAAGCTTTTTAGAGTGGGAACGGTATAATAGTACATAATGGTACCTACAACTGTCTAATGTTGGTGAATACCGCTGAGGCGCCATTGAGCGCCACATTGGCGGTCTTAGGATATTTTCGATTAAATTATTTCTTTTTGTCGTATGGTTAAAGTATAGTATGCAATTCTTGAATAAAGTACGGATTTACATTGAGGGCCATAAATCAATCGCGTCGCTCAGGATTCTAACACTTAAATCACTCGCTACGCTCGTGCAATCGTCATGATTCACTCCCTACGGTCGTGATTCAGTCGTTAGAATCCTTCACTTGCTCGTGATTCATTTATGGCCCTCGCTTTAAATCCATCCTTTATTCACTAATTTAGTTCTGTAATGCAGATAAAACCCTCTTTCTACGGAACCCTACACTGCGCGTGGCCCGACACGCACTTGGCCGGTTTTTTAAAATTTGTCTAGTTTATACAGCAAGCTACTTGGTCATACAATGTTCGTAATTGATCTCTGTGGTGATAGGAACTTTTACTAGAAATATTCACATTCCAAATTCAAATCACTTTCACATTATTAATTTATTGCCCTCCGGACGACTGGCACGACAGTCTACAGGTGACACTTTGCCCACATTATTTTTCGTTTAAAATGGCGGTATCAAACGATTAACTCAGATATCTAAATGTTCATTCGAATTAACTTTTCTTTCATTTCTTGCATGGTCAAAATGACGTAAACTCTTCATTCAAACACATTTATTCCAATGACGCGGTACGCCCAGTCCGAACGAACGTTAGGTAGGTAATTCTGTTTGGCCTCTTTTTTAATCTCGGAAAATTAAGTTTTTCGTTAATTACCTACTATCGTTAATAATTCTGGGCCTTTCACTCTGAATAACTCATCTAAACGTAGAATGAATGTAGAGTGTAGAGAGAATTCATTAATTAACTATTGAACTGATCCAAGCATTGGATTTCATTTGGCATCTTTAATTTTCCAAAGTGAAAGCTAAGTACTTCTCGCTCACACGATATGGATGGCAATGCGTGAGTGATAATGTGATAATAGCCTCCTTGCGTCTTTATAAGAAGACTTGTAGTCCTTATTGTCTATGGTGTTTGACATTGTCTGTCGCTATGTCATTCTATCATCAGCAACACGTTTCTTTACCATGTCCTATTTTATTATTGAATAAAGCCAATATTCTATTTGGTCTTGTCTAAACATATATCAGATAGGCAAATAGCTGATCAAACTACAATTACAATACCATTATAGGTACTTAATCGTAATCGACTGTTATATGTAATGATAACAGTCGATTACAAATGATAAAATCGGTTTAACCATATTGTGAGATCGTCGAATGAAATAGAAAATGAACGATCACTCGAGGAAACATTCATCAGTGTATCATCCGTTTTGCCTGAAAATAAAAAAATTAAATCAAAACCCCGACTGTTTATAAACAAGACCAGCAGGCATTCGAAGTTTCTTTTTTCCTTTAGTGGTCAACTCTGACCTGACATTGAAAGAAAGTTTCCGCCGGCATGAAAGGCGAATAAATTTTATTTATATCGAATCCATGAATTTAGGTCTCATTTACCAAATTAAAATAAACAAAATGCTGTAAGTATAAGGTATTATTAATCAAAAAATGCCCATAATTATTAATATAAATCATTATCCTCGTGACATAGTTCTACTAACTTAAGCTGTTATTCTATAGGATGCATTATAAGAGCATGCGCAATAGCAGTGTGCGTGATAATGGCGGGACCACAGCTGGGATTTTAAAAATGTCTATCTCATTATTTTATACCTTATTCCTACTTATTCCTACCTACAATAAAAAAAATCTACCTCTTGTACCTTACCTAGAATTTAACAAAATGTGTGGTCCCGCCATTATCACATGGAAAATGGCGCATGGCGGGACCATGTGAAACTACTGAAGTTTATGAAAAATATGAAAATCAAAGCTTGGTAGGTTTTAATACCTTTTTTTTACTTCCCTAATATCACCGTCTTTTAGTTTTACAATCAATAATAACGCATATATTGGCCATAAACTGTGGTCCCGCCATTTTCACGGTTAAGATTTTTTTCGTACCAGAGTAATGGTGGTCTTTTCTTAAAGTTTTATTGATTCAATATTTAATACTCATTTCATACCTTTAAATAAGTGCTACACACTGTACAGTTAAAACTAACAACAACATATAAACCTTACAACTTTAGTTACAGAGTTGGCGTTAACCTAACTGTATAGAGAGTATGTAATGAATGATTGGCGAGTGCTCGTGAATCGTTAGTGATTTTAGGTGCCCACGCCATCTCCAAGTCGGCGTGAACTCGGTGTGGCTATTTAAGTGTAACAAAATCCCCATATTCGTCCAAATATGGGTGGTTTTACTTGTCAATAGGGTCAAATTTTCCAACTACAAACAAATTAAAGACACATAAAATAAATACAACTTTTACTTTGCAGTAACTTCTCGCAAGAATCATATCAGCTGTTCCATTCTAAAGTCACCACTTGCGGCATTTTCTGATATTTTTCTTGTGATTTACAATTTTTATCCATAGTAAACGTTGTTCGTATTGACGAGTGGAACCTCCTATTTTCGGATATATAGGGGAGACTTTGTTGCACGCTGTATTATAGAAATACTAAGGAGCAAAGCGTCCTACGCGCTTACGCACGCCAACTTCAGGCCGCACTGAAAGAGCACTTCCTTTCTTCACTATTACAATAGATATATTTTGTTTATTTATGTATTCATTTATTTATGTATTGTAGTTATCTATTATCTTGTAAGTAGGTCTTTGTAATATAAAACTTTACAGCCAATAAATATGTAAGTAGATATGTACCTATATATATGTGTATATATACATACATAATATATATGTTATAGGCAATGTGTATAATCCGGCATTGTATAGAATGCCTAGGCATTGTAAACATTGCCTAAAACGTTAAGGCAATGTGTATAATACGATTCATTTCATACATTGCCTAGGTAATGTATAAAATGCCCGAAGCGCATCAGGCAATGTGTATAATAAACGACCACGGGAAGGAGGCGAGTGCGCGGCGTGCGGCACTACCACGTAAACAAGTTGCAACACTTGCAACTCGTACTCGTTCGTTGTGTTAGTACGCAGCACTCCTTTGTTTTATGCAGACGTATTTTTTTAGTTTATGCATTGGTTCTAAACTGAGAGTGTGATCATTCATTGTTTGTGTGATTATTGAATGGAAAATGGCTACTGATCAGCGGTACTTACTAATGAAAGAAAGGTTTTACTTAGAATTGCGTACTAACAGAGAATCGGCTTCTACAAAGAATCGAGTGATTATTGATGAATTTGAATTTTTTGTATCATGATCAAATTTCCATAATCAAGTGGTAAGAAATGAACAGGACGACTTTCTGCGGCAATTTTTTGGTACGGTCAAGTGCACTTAGACCTTTACACTTGCCATTCGATTCTGTCCTAATATCGCAGAAGATAAGAGAGGTGGAAATGTCAAAATGTAAAGCTCTACGTGCACTTGACTGTACGTTGTAAATGTTTATCCGAAGGGAACTGCTATGTGAGAAACGCTGTCTACGCAAAAAAACACGTTACATACATTACCTATGCGTCAACCGGCATTCTATACAATGCCTAGGCATTCCATATATTTCCTAGGTAAAGTGTAAAATAGTTTGAACAGTCAATATCATTTCACACATTGCCTGGACGACCCCGGCATTCTATACAATACCTAGGAAATGCATAGGATGCCTGCATTATACACATTGCCTATAACATATATATTATATATAACTGTATTGGGTTAATATATAATACTTTCTCATTATTGTACACTTCCCCCGCCTCGTTTATAATGTTCGTACCACCACGTCAAGGGTTGGCTGAAAGATATTTCTGCTAAAATAAGCTCGCCATGTACACTTTTAATTTTTTTGTAAATGTTGTGTTTTACGTATGTCTTTTATGTGTGCAATGTCTGTTTATTTTGTTTTTGTGATGTGTCTTGTTTGGTATAATAAGTTTCTTTCTTTTAATAAAGTAAAATACTTACTTCCGGTTCCGCTATTTTGGTCACCTGGGGTTGAGGTCGCTCATGAGTGTCTCACCAGGAGTCTGTAGATTTCCGTGAAAGTACCTACTAGTAACGAGATGAATTAACGATTATAATGGGATTTATGGCTCCTTACGGCAAGTCCTTATTTCTCTTAGCCTTATCCTAATAATCTTATCTTATCCTTATTACCATTACAGTTTTTTTTTTAAATAAACAAGTTATTAAATCATATAAATATAATTAAAAACTCCTCTAGCATTAGTATTTATCACAGAACACATCTCTGTTCTGTGGTATTTATCATCCATATTGTCTAGAATTTTACTTTTTATACATGTTTCAACTAATTTATTATCACACTTTGTAATAATAAAAAATACTTCAATGTTGCTTTTTTGGGGTTAGATATGAGGATATTACGTACCAATTGAGGCATATTTTAGAAAAAATTATTCAACCGTATCGTATTTGGAGGAGCTGAAACTTGGTATACTTATTTTGATTTTTTTTATTTCAATTTATAACAAATCCCTGACATGTAATGATGTAATATATTTTTAGAATCGGTCAGTGAGCCCTTTCATTAAATACCACACACGATAGGTTTTTTAACACATTTTTTTCCATACAAAATTTCCCATGCTCCTCTCCCTTTTTATTAATTTTTGGTGCTACGGGTCAAACTCATTTGTGTGGACTAAATATTTGTCAAGGTCAAGCGAACCAGTAGCTGCCTCCCCGTACCTCACCTCCTGGTTTTAGAAATTAGAGGAAATTCAGTGGACGGGTTACCGCTGCTAGAGTGGTGACGATTGTTGTGGGAATGTCACGTTGTGCGGCAAAAGACCCACTGCGCGACTACTCACGTAGGTACTTATTGTGTTTTTAGTTTTTACATTAGTTGGAATATAATATTGTTTTTATGTAGATATCGAAACAATATTGATATTTCGTTTATTTTGATTTATTTGTTGGGCATTTTTTAGGGTTCCGTACCTGAAGGGTGCCAAACAGGACCCTATTACTCAGCCTCCGCTGTATGTCTGTCGGTCTGTCCATCTGTCTGTCCATCCTTGCAAGTCCTTGTTATTTTCTTTCAAATGTATCCATAAAATGGTGGAATGAAACCCTTGGTGCGCGGGTGACGGGCACTTGTATGTCCGTCAAAGAAAAATAGAAGGACCAAAGAAGGGTGCATTATATAGGCAAACTTACTGTGCAATGAACTGTGTCCGGACTGTTTCGCTGAAGTACATATCGTAGATGATGAAAACGTTTAATTGTTGTTACTAAGTTTAATAGTATTTTTTATGTAGGTTAACGCTCGGTTTCTAGGAGAGCCATCAAATGTTGATCTCATGTTAATCTCACGTCAAGCTAATTTCAGCCAATCACGTGCCGGTATTTTGAATTAATCTTAGATTAATCTCCTGTTACATTTGAACCCTGAGATTACAACCGCATACTGCGATCGCCAACCCGCCTGCCAAGCGTGGCGATTATGGCAAAACCCCTCATGGTTATGAAAACCACGAAGGAGGCCTATGTCCTGCAGTGGGTGTCAAATGGCTGATGATGATGATGATGATGACGATGATGATGATAATAATGATGATGATGATGATGACGATGATGATGATGGTGGTACGGCGGAGCCCTTGGTACACATAAACATGGCCCGTTTTTTTAGGACTCCTCAAATGAGTCATTTTCATTTGTCAGTATGACCGGAAAATCATCTTCCTCGTTGAAAATCTCATCTACATCCAACGAATCTTCACCGACCATTTGTATTTCGCTTTCTTTAGGAGGCTGCAGAAGATTTTGCACAGCTGCTGGCAAAGGCAGACGTTTTGAAAATTTTCTGCGTCTGCGAAGGCCCATCATTGAAGTTAAAGGATCTGATCGGGGCCCGGATCCAACCCAGCAGGTTGGGTAAGCCCCTGCTGAGGCAAAAAGGCCCCTTCATGGGAATTGCATTTTTTTTTAAACTGATCATATTCTGCAGATGCCTTAGCATACCTTAGCTAGAGCGATAGGTATGTATTAAAAAGAGCAAATAGTTATTTCTATCTGTCTGTAAAAAATGTGATACAGCTGAAATATTTTAGGAATAAGTCAAAAAGTGTGATTAACCTGGTAGATGGCATGTGTTACGGAAACCAATGTATTTGAATAAAGGATGTATTGGCTCTTAAAATACGTTTATATGGCTAGCTAATCCATTTTAGTGTTAAAAAAAAGTCGGATATATTATTTTTTTCGGGTACGTAAGAACAAACAATTATAAAATCGAAGGTTCATTTGAGTGACAACCCTGATCAAAATATTTAAAAACAAATATCTCCAAATAACCGCGTTGTTAGAACGTGCAAATTTTGTCGTAGGTGCTACTCATAATAAAGAATGAGTCTGTTGTAGGCAGAGGCTCTACTTCAAAGTCTAAAAATAAATAAAAAATAAAAACCAAAAACTATAAAATTAATTATTGCTTCGTTATTAGGCAAAGTTTCAACAAATTAATAGCTCTTAAATATGTGCCTCTAATAGTTCTAAACACTCAGGATACAACGATCATTCAAGCCTTCATAGTTTTTTTACAGGATGTTTTTTCTTATTTTATTACTACGAAGGTCACGAAAACTTTTTGATTTAAAAAAAAAAACTATGATCATTGGACTCCTGGGAGTTCTACTCGTGTCATTTAAACACGTAGCTGAATCAATTAGAGCAATAAACTGAGGATGTAAATTTTTTGGGGCAATAAAAACACTGTGGGGAGGTGGCTACGAACAGGGAGGAGTGGAGTTAATGAGAATAAGAACAAGTTAAGCTTATTCTTAGTTCAACTTATAATATACACTGATTATCATATCTTCTTATATTGAGTAATAATAAAAAACAACACAATTATTACATTGCTGTGAATTCACTAATCTTAAATATAGTGGGATCAAAGATTACTGCATTTCACCCTCTGTGGAGATTGGTGGCGGTGGCGTAGGTAGTGGCGGAGCGGCGCACAGATCTACCTTTAGTAGTACGTTCAAGAGGACGTCAATCATTACATACAGGCACTCTGTATAGGTTACCGGCAATTTTGCAACTTAAGTTATAAGGTTTATATGTTGTTAACTGTACAGTAGCACTTATTTAAGGGTATGAAATGAGTAGTAAATATTGAATCGATAAAACTTTAAGAAAAGGCCACCATTACTTCGGTATGAAAAAAAAAAACTTAGCCGTGAAAATGGCGGGACCATGTTTTATGGCCAATATATGCCTAACTATTGACTGTAAAATTCAAAGAAGTTGATATTAGGGAAGTAAAAAAAAGGTATTAAAACCTACAAAGCTTTGATTTTCATATTTTTCATAAACTTCAGTAGTTTCACATGGTCCTGCCATTTTCCATGTGATAATGGCAGGACCAAACATTTTGTTAAATTCTAGGTAAGGTACAAGAGGTAGAATTTTTTTATTGTAGGTAGGAATAAGTAGGAATAAGGTATAAAATAATGAGATAGACAGTTTTAAAATATTACGGTTTAAAAATTATGGTCCCGCCATTATCACGCTCACCAATAGCACGCAAAACCATAATCCTTCATCATCATCAGCCCACCTCTTGGTACCCACTGCTGGGTATAGGCCTTTTCCCCATCACGCCATATTTCGCCTTTTCCCCAACAAGCTATATTTCGCCATTTGCATCTACGTTCCGTCTGCGGACTACATGACTACCTGACTACATTGGTCCGATTCAATGAAGCCTTCTTCAATGAGTGTATTTCCCTATACCGGAGAGTATTAATTGACAATTTACAAAAGTTAACAAATGGGTCACTTACAAATCGATTTACGATCAAGTTACGATTCATAAAAACCAAATTTACAATATTTTATTAGTCGAACATTTCTAAGGCGAGAATTCTTTGTTCTGATTTTCAAACTCTTCACGGGCCTTCCGCAGTACACCATGCGTCTTGTGGATCTCCCTACAAATTGCGCGCTGCACGTTCCTTTTTCTCATGTTGGCGGCATTTAGTTGGGCTAACGTGTCAGCAAGAGTGATTTTCGTCCTTGCTAATTTTTGTTTCAGCGTTACGTTTTCTTCATACAGGGAACCTGTAAATATGAAGTAGATCTTTAGTATATGAAGTAGTCTTTTGAAATAGCAAGTTCAAAAGTTTCTACTGGGTTTGCACATACTTGACAAAAGTAGTAAATAAACAAACATGATATTCCATGAGAACCACTTTGTTCAGGCTACCACACAAGTCCTAGACATTAGCTTATACACAAACGCATATTTCACTGAAAACTAGTCTAATTTATGCTTACAAATAAGATCTTTTGCCAAAATTGTAATTCTCCCGAAAATTAACAGTTTATTCACAGCTTAACAAAACTACTCAGATTAATTTGATATTTGTTTGTAGACATGGGATGATCTGAATAAAGGGATCAATGTTTTCTTGAAATTAATTAATGTAATTGAATATGACAATACTTAATGATTAACGATCTTATTCATAAAAAACACGATTCCTCTAAAGCACACCTCAGAGAAGGTTTATTTAATCTGTAGTTACGTCTTTTCCTTCTCCGCCACAGAATATTTTAATAGGCGTTTATCGACGGTTTTAAGTGGTTTATCGTATTTTCATAAATATTTATTTGCTAAAAACCAAGTGAATTCGATGTTTTTGCGTAAAAACACCGTAAAAACAATGAAACATAATCAATAACTCCGAATGGAAAGAAGTTTTTGATTATAATTAAGTAACTTATAATCTGTACTTATCTATCCGTGTACTCTGTTTTGCGTAAAAAAACCTAGTGTAAGAAATTATTCCATGACATCTTACTTGCTAAAATTTGGTTGGTTAGGCGTATCAATATAACGAAATAACGTTATTAATATAATTACTATTCAAACAGCTGGTGAAATTGTATTATTCTAAAACTCACCCACCAATTTCATTCATCCCTCAATGAATTCCATCAAACTTGTGCAGTTCACTCAGTGATACCCAATGCTATGAAATGTCACATTTTATTAATACGCCATGTTGGTTTACTACTTTTGCCAAGTAAGGAAAAATACAATACAGATTCATAAGTCACCTAAATAAAGTGAAGTTGAAAAGTCTGTTAATAAGTTACAAAACTTTTTGAAAATAATAAATGTGGAGTTTATTTGTTGGCTTATTCTACACATAATCTATTAATTTTAGAACTAACAACTTTGACGTTCATTAAGTAAACATTTTGTTTAACTTGCATCTGTATCCCGACTTCACTAAGTGAAGCCAAAATATCGTGGGAGTATGTACATATGCTATGTATATGTATATTATGCTTTAGTGAATATTAGTGGCAGATTCTACTTACGTGGAGACAGAGCCAGAACATCATTTTGTTCGAGACTCGACAATCTGTCGCTATCGATGCCTTGATCTGGAGACGTGGGTCTCTCCTCCTCCGAATGTCCCGCGGCTTCATTGATGTCAGGTATTTTGTTTCTGGTTTCGAGAGCAATCTTTTGTGTCGCTTCTATCTGTAGCTGTGTGTTCGTTTGTAAGGCACCTGCTAGTTTCTCGCGCGTCTCCTCCAGTTCTCGTTCGATGCGGAGGCACTCGTGCTGCGCTCGGGCGCGCTCTAAAGCAGCTTGAGAAGCCTGGACGGCTGCCTCGTCCGCCGCACGGCGCAACATCTGTTCAGACTCAACAAACGTCGCTTCCAACTCTAGTTTTTCAGCGCGCAGTAACTCGGCCGACTTTACCGCAGTCGAGAGCTGCTGCTCCACTTCCTTGACTTTGCTTTCCAGCGCCAGCAGCGACTGCCTCACCATGGTCGCAGACTTGTTCGCTTCAACCGTATTCTCTCTTTCAATGGTCAATGATTCTTTCAGATTATTTCTCTCCGTGATGAGACCATCAATTTGTTCCTTGGCATACTGAAGCTTACTGTTTAAGTCATTCTTATCGTGTTCCAATAGATCAATTTGCTTCATGAGTTGGCTAACTTCTTCGTAGACGGCTTCGCTTGTGATTTTATTTTCTTCAGAACGCGATCCGTAAGATACGCGTGAGCGGCGCGCCCTGTGCCGGTTCGCCTCGGATGTGGCCTCCTTGGCGCCGGCAGTCACCTCACCCAGGCCTATCCTCGCCAACGACACATTTCTATCAGGCTCAGACCAACATTCTGACTCAGACATAACATCAGCTTTTGGAAGATGTTTCATTGGCTTCCTTGATGAATGCCTATTATTTTCATCACTGAAGTGCATGTGGTGGCCAAACATCATGGTCAAGTCTTCAATTCTGAGTGACTGTGAAACATCCATATTGCTCTCATCCATAGTGAAATCTTCGGGCGCCATCGTTTCGTCTAGTTTCAAGCCCACTGGGAAAGCCAGACTCTGTTCTAAAATACTCTCGGCGAGTTTCTTCTTGTCTTCGTCGAGCACGCATTTATGTGACAGTAGCTTATCAAGGAAAAACGCTAATCCTTGTAGCCTCCGCATTAATAGTTCTTGGAGGTTGCTGCGAATACAAAGGAATAAAGATTGTTGATTGAACTAATCATAGTAGTATACGTCCTGAATAGTAAACAAAAAGACATACCCAGAATTATCATTAGTAGCGTTGTCGGCACTTGTTTGAAGTTCTTTGATCTTATTTTCTAAGTTCTTAATGTGATTATCCTTACACTTTACTATATCTTCATACTTTTCAAGTTGTGAATCACTGATATGGGCATAAACCAACTCCTTATCCTGTAATAAAAAATGCAGAATGAAACAGTGAAATTGGCAACGAGCGCTATAAAAACTTACGTACAATATTGGACAATTCGTACCAATTTCAGTTTCTTTATTTCCTTATCTTGTTGTTGTATCTTTTTCATGCATCCTTTGATCATTTGTAGAGCTTTGCGATTTTCACGACGCAGCCTCATCAGCTCATCCTAAAACAGCCATAGACACTGTCAGTACCTATAATATTACACGGTTACCTCTTAACCGTTTCCCATAACCGCTACCGACCGTTAATATTTCATATAACGTCCCTGCGCTTTCAAGACTGACATTTGCAATTCATTAACTTTTCAGAAGACAAAAAACTTGTTTTCTCAAATTCTGTACCTACTTATACCTTACAAAATATCTATAAATAGAGAAAGGTGTAAAAATATAATGAATGGTGCTTAAGAAAAAAAAACCGGACAAGTGCGAGTCGGACTCGCTCACCGAGGGTTCCGTACAAATTTGTAGGTTACTTACATAATATTATAAATAGTTCAGGAATCGAGTCTCGCAGTTTTTTCTGAGTTTTTTTATGATTTAATGACTTATTCCCATCTTCCAACCTAAACTTCCACCCTGGGTTGGAGGTTGGGAATTGTTTGTCCCATCTTCCAACCTATGGCAGGTTGGAAGATGGGAATATATTATCTGAATTATTTTTGTTCCCATCTTCCGAACTGACCTTTATGTACAGTGGCCCAATCATGAGTTTGGTCTATTATCGAATCGAGAATAGTATCGAGTAAAAATGTATGAAAAAAAAGTAGCGCCGCTATTTACCGCTAGGATCGCTGCTTTTTTTTCATACATTTTTACTCGATACTATTCTCGATTCGATAGTAGACAAAACTCATGATTGGGCCACTGTTGTGTGCATAGGCATTTGGGTTTAGATTGAAGTTTCTTTTATGAATGTGAGAATTATTATAGACCATAATAATTGCATATCTGTTATCAATTCACTAATACGAAATAAATAGGTACGGTAATAAAACAAGATGTATTATGTTTAGTACTTAATCATTTTTTAATTATATTTTTCAATAACATTTACCACCTCAACCCAAAATTGGCCAAAATCTTGTGAAATTATACCAGTCAACATTTTACGTAATGCTGATGGCTGCCTTGAACATGAGCAATCATAATCTTTCGAAGTTTGATTATCTGGAACATGTAGGTACAGTTATTACCCGATTACGGCTAAGCAAAAAGGAGGGTTATGTTTTTGACCGGTATGTATGTATGTATGTATGTAATTTGACAAATTAGGTATCGTTAGAAGCGTTTCTATCGTCCGCTGGTCATAGGCTATGTGACGTCACATAAAAGTGAATGTGGCGCCCTCTAGACGACTTGGAAACATGAACTAAAAAAAATATTTTTTGATGATATCGTGTGGGGTATCAAATGAAAGGTCTTGATTAGCACGTTTCAAAAATATATACATTGTTGGTCTTTTATAACCACAAAATAAATTAAATAAAAAAAGTAAGTTCAAAAACTAAAACCCGACTACTAAAAAGTGTGAAACAAGAACGCCTATTATTTGAAGTAAACACTTTACGATATTTGTTTGATACACATTTCATAGTAAGTTTAAAGGCGAGCCGGGGTCGTATGCCAACTCACCTCCGATGTAGACGCGTTTTGTCTTAAGTGACATACGACCCCGGCTCTCCTCTAAACTTCCTATGAAATGTGTATCAAACAAATATCGTAAAGTGTTTACTTCAAATAATAGGTGTTCTTGTTTCACACTTTTTAGTAGTCGGGTTTTAGTTTTTGAACTTACTTTTTTTATTTTTGTAGAAATTACTAACTAACATTACTATCATCTACTTTTTTACCTTTTAGTCGATATTTGCGAAATTTTTCCATTACTTCCTCCCAACAATCGTCAAAAATTAAAAAAATTATTGATTTTAGGAGGAATCTTAAACATCTCTCTCTAAAATTCATTAGGCAAAGGCAGAAATTAGGAACAGGTTGCTGAATAGCGTTACCCCGCCGAAGCTTAATAATTTCCATCTTCGCATTCAGTTCCAATTGAAACTGTCGATATTCTTCAGCGTCAATCAAAAAGGTCATATTTTATCCAGGTATTTATTATTTTGGTACGTCTCAAAAACAAATTATTTGATACAAGTGACACTTGACAGAAACAACTTAAAAATATTCTAATTACACAAAGAGGTGGCATGATCTAAAAACAGCCAGCAATACCTTAAACATGTTAACGCAATTTTTCTAGGAACAAGCTTACA
This sequence comes from Yponomeuta cagnagella, assembly GCA_947310995.1. Classification (NCBI taxonomy): domain Eukaryota; kingdom Metazoa; phylum Arthropoda; class Insecta; order Lepidoptera; family Yponomeutidae; genus Yponomeuta; species Yponomeuta cagnagella. The sequence goes on along the minus strand of OX371271.1, from coordinate 14,136,912 downwards.
GTAATTTCTCCTTCAGCTAATTGCCTTTGACTTTGTTGTATGAAATTATCTGTGGAAATTGATATCTTCTGACGTTCCTTTACTGCCTTGTGGTTATTTTTAACTAATAGAAATTCATTTTTGAATAATATGCTGTTTTTATATAGACAGTGTAATAACTTAGCAATGTTAGGTTTTTTCTCTTTGATTTGTCTATTAATCGTGGAATGCCACGCTTCAAGACAATTTGTCGTTCTATGGCGTTCTGAAAATGCATTCCATAAATTAACATATTCTTCATTTTTGAACCAAATTTTATTCATATAGCTTATAAATGCCTTCTCATTCTTGCCTTCCGTATATTGAGATTGCACATACGACCAACCTTCGTATACATTTTCTTTTGGTAACAAAGGCAATACTGATGCAAGTTCAATTAGGCGTCGTGTCAATTTTAATTTCATGAGTCCTAATTTTTTACCCCTTTTCCTAACACATTTCACAAAATGAAAATAACACCCCTTGAGTTCTACATTGGGAAAAACAGCTCTTAAACCTCCCATGGCTGCTTTTTCAAAGTCCATCGTGTATTTCCCAGGTTTAAAATGTGGTATTTGTTTCTTTATGAGATGATACATTAATGAATAAGTATTTTTTGTCTTGTCAGTTAATAGGGCAAATATCAGTGGTATAACGTTCGTTGTCTGATTTGTACTCCCTAAATCACCACTAATTGTATATAATTGACAAAACGGGTATGGGCAAGATGTAAATGTCCCATCACCGAAGAAATGTTTAACTTTCTTGATTTGTTCTTTTGCAAACATTGTACAAAAAATTAAAATTCTAACTGAATCATGGAGGTAATCAGCAACTAGAAATGAGTTGTACTTGGGTGGGATTTTAACCTCGGAAACTGATTTAAAATTTATTTTCTCCACACCCATTGACTCGTTTCTTTTTCTATAAAAGGTACTTTTTACGCTCTTAAATTCTGGTACTTTGGACAGTAAATCTAATCCAGTATATTCAACAGATGTTATTAAATCCTGAAATATTGATGGTACCGGTGCCAGTGTATTTTCTATTTTGGTTTTACATTCATTTAAATGAATATCCATCTCATTTTTAGGAGAATCTGGTATACATGACTGTATGTGTAATTTACTGTTCATGATATTATTATCCTGTGTAACAATAAAGCAAGTGTTATTAACCAACGAAAGTAAATAACCCTTTACTTATTTTATATTTAAAAAACAACTTACTTTTGTTGTAATGCTTCCTACACATTTATTTTTTTTATAGTTTGTACATTTCCAGTAAATGGAACTGTTTTTATATTTTTTCTGATGATGGTATTGGTAGCCATTGTGTAAGAGGACTTCGCCTCCACCTCTTTTTAAATACGTTAATTTACCAGTTGTACTGGTACTGGTACTGCAACTGGGGTCAAATGAGGACATTTTTTCCACTTTTTTTAATGCAATATAGAAAAAATATTTGAGCGACGTTTATTTATTGATTACTGAACACTGACATAGACGTCATTGTAGTGAATTATGCAGGAAGTGCCAGTTACTTCATACTATTCTCATTTAAAGAGGTTAGATAATAACACTCTTGAAACAAGAGGTGCTCAACATGATTAATTGATAGAACCCTATAGGTCTGTCTGCGTGATAAAACCATATCGGAAAACGAAATCATTATTTAGGTATGTACTTGGATTTAAAGATTGTATACACATTACTTTGTACAAAATTACATACTAACCCATTAATTTATTGACTGTACCTCATTTATGTCAGTTCGGAAGATGGGAACAAAAATAATTCAGATAATATATTCCCATCTTCCAACCTGCCATAGGTTGGAAGATGGGACAAACAATTCCCAACCTCCAACCCAGGGTGGAAGTTTAGGTTGGAAGATGGGAATAAGTCGATTTAATTACAAATATATAGTTTTCTTTTAAAATAAATAAATAAGTAACATAATATGCACAACAACAAAAGGAAAACTAAAGTAGTATAAGAAGAAGAAGAAGAAGAACAAAGAAGTAGTACTTGTAGTATAAGAAGATATTATACTTGCCAAATTTCATAGTTCTAGGTCAACGGCCAAATATCCTCAATTTTGATTCCCTTGAGTATCGAAACATACGTATACTTTTTTGCGGAATAAACGGCCGGAACTTTTTTTTACGTTAACTTAGAAGTTAATTTTTTTCACAGCTTCAAGGGACTATAGACTCGAGTATATGGTTTTAATTTCAATTCGATACCTCCACGCCTTCCCGAGATAAAGGGTCTTGACAGACAGACAGACAGACAGACAGACAGACAGACAGACAGACAGACGGACGGACGGACGGACGGACGCACGGCCGGACGCACGGACGGACGGACGGACGGACGGAAAACAAAGTGATCCTATAAGGGTTCCGCTTTTTCCTTTTGAGGTACGGAAACCCTTAAAAATTAGATTTTTGGATAGTTTTGACAAAAAAAAATTGAGTTCGTCCATTAAGTACAACTTATTATGTTGTATGGAGGAACTGTAAAATTTAAACTGACTTAACAGGAGAATTATATTCTATCGGAAGTATTAACTTACTGAACGTTCAGTCTCTTCATGTGGCACCGTATCTCTGAAAACCAAAATGACGCATAGTTTTAGCACATTCAAAGGAGACAACGCTTTCGTATTGGGTTGTAGTGCGCCGTGTGGCTTTGGCCTAGAATGAGCCACCCCATTACTTCCCGTCGGTGTCGTAAGAGGCGACTAAAAAACGGAAACCAGGGAACGGGCAGCAGCGTTGACCTGTGATACCAGACCACCAAACACTGCGATCTCCAATCCGCCTGCCAAGTGTGGAGATTACGGCAAAACCTCCCATACACGGAGAGACCCATGTCCTGCAGTGGACTGCTATGGGTTGATGATGACGCTCTCTAAATTAAGTATTATTATAACAGTTATTACAATCCTCACGTCAGATTAGATTCCCGACAAACAACTTGAACAAGTGATTTTCACTTTCCATAGACATCTTATTGGCGGGGTATGCAGAATGTGATTTAGAATTGGGGATCCAAAAAAAATGTTTACTGCCATCGTGAACCATTTCGAGGCTAGCATCCAAATGACAATATTTATAATGTTAGAGATATTTATCTCTAAAAATTGGGGTGAGGTACCTAGTTAAGTGGATGACTGTTGGTCATCCACACAATTAAAAAACAGAACAATTAAAAAAACAAAAGTAACAACAATAAAAAAACATAGATTATAGAGAAAACTTTATAGAGATAAACGCCAAGAAAAACCGGCTAAGTATGCGCAAAACTCCCGCTGAGCATCCGAATTGAATCAAAATTTGGCCGGTTTTTAACATAATACGAAGAAAGAAACACTTACAATGCGGATTCCGATTCCAGACATGTCTCTTCACAGGTTTGCTCGGTTTTCTGGAAATAAGGGTGAGATATTTTTGAAACGCTTCCTGAAAACTGCAACGTTGATTGATGTGTCACGACAGAACTACAAACTAACAGACTTATTGAATTTTCTCTGCAATAGTTTGTTTGTTCTTTTTGATTGTTACACTTTATTGCACACTAAAAACATTAACACAAATAAAACTTAAATAACAAGCTTGCAATAAAAATTGTGGTTACTTTCTTCTGAAACTAATAAGATTGTGAAGACCATCGCAAGCAAAAGTACTTAATACCAGGGTAAGTATACTAAAACATAGAACCAAAACAATGCTTACCATATCTGTTTCGGTAAGGCAGTTCCCTCTTTGAGCAATGGAGTTATTCATGCTCGCTTCTACACTGTCCGTAGATATGGACCCCTGAAAAATCTATACTGTTAAATGTATTAAATTTATAGCACGTCTGATACAAATTTTATATGCTATTAAATAGATAAAATGGCCCGAGTATTTTAATGTCTCTAATTAATTTAAAGCTGTATGTAGTGGAATGAATGGAATGGAAGGATGAGTGGATCCGCGGGACAATCAGATGCCACTGTTCGCCCTGGATAGGATTGTGTTTTCGTACAACCCACCAAAGTTAACTAGAGATGTAGCTCGAATAATGAAAGCCCGCCGATCAAAAAATAAACCGATCAAGTGCGCGTTGGACTCGCTCACCGAGGGTTCCGTTCCACAACATAATTCAGGGTTACCAAAAAATGCGCAATTCCTGAAACACGTCAATAAGAGTCATTTCCAACCACTCTTGTACCAGGTACCTATATGAGTTTTGAAATATTTTTGTGACAATTTCAATTAATGAAATTTTTTTTTCTACTTAGTAGCGCTGTTTGATAGATCACATTTAAAACCACGTGTGTTAAATAGACATTGGTAAAGACGTTGGCGAATGTAATAAAATTATAATATTGTGAAAAATATAAATCGGAAACAAAAATGAAAACTCTTCAGCAATGAGCATTGTCCTAAATATTGACAATATTTACAAGGATACTTCATTTTAAGGTCAAAAAATATAATTCTACAATTATCTAACATACAAATCCCGTGTCACAGTGATTGTTATGGAACTCCTCCGAAACGGCTTCACCGTATTGATTAAACCAGCCAAGTGCGAGTCGGACAAGCGTATGATGGGTTCCGTACCATTATCTATACAACATTAGACAAAGATCGAATTTGAGAACAGCGCTATCTATAGAAACCAACAAGAAGCGTTTAACATTGATATTTAACGAGCTGACATCGGCGCTGTGAAGTTTACATAGATGGCCGCTAGATGGCGAGCGCTGTCTTTAGACAACGTATGTTTTATGGTAGCCCCCGTTAAATATTTGTTAAATATGTGTATTTGTTGTTATAGCGACAACATCAATCCTTCATCTGTGAGAATTCCATTGCCTAGCTATCACGGTTCATGAGATACAGCCTGGTGACAGACAGAGACAGACAGACAGACAGACGGACAATGAAGTCTTAGTAATAGAGTTCCTTTGGCACCCTTGGGGTACGGAACCCTAAAAAGAAGCAAAATGTATTGAAAACGGGGCGTGGGGAGAAGGAGACATTTGGCTCCGTTCTCGAGTTAACTTCGGCGCGTTAGTTAGTTCAATGACTAAAATAAAATCGATATCAAACCTGCTGTTCCAACACATCGATTGCCTCGGCCGCGGCGGCCAGGAGTTCTTGTTTGTCAGTGATTTGCCTTCTCAGTTCCTCTACTTCTACTTGAAGACGCACATTATGCTCCAGCAGACCCTGAAAGTGCAATAAAAGTTCCAAATAAGTAATAATCATACGTACCTAGTGTTTGATTATTGAATTACGGCTAAACCAAAAATTTTATTTTAAACTTCACTGCACAGCCAAGTTGTATGAAAACTTTAAATCTTCCGCTTATTGGAAATGGTGCAGTTATGGATAATTACTAAAGTACGGGCCTGCCATTTTATGCGTTTATTCAGGGTATTTTCACATGGGTGTTATCTCCATAACACATTGTATAACCCTGCTCTAGAAAATATTTAACAAGGTCATAGTGGGTTCTTTGCCGAACGGGTAAATACTTGCATGATTTTTGCGTGCAAGTATTTGGTCGTTCGGATTGGTAGGAATATCCGTATCTTCGTCACAGGTAAATATATAGTTGCCATAACTTCTAGGACCCAATACGGGACGTTTTCTCTTCAGAGCCCAAAACTCACGAAAAAAACAGAGTTTTTATTCCATATGTCACATGTCTGTTTACAATTTCAGACTTGGCGATTTTAGTTATTTGTTGTCATACTATTAGGGACTGCAAAATAATAACTTGCATGTATTACATACAAACATACATAAACACACGCCTGTATCCCAGAGGGGTAGGCAGATACCAGGGACTGCCACTTGCCACGATCCTGACAGATCTCTTTCGCTTCCTCAACATGGACATGCAATCGTTGCATGCACGCACGCCGGTTTCGGGTACTTTTTATCTTGCTCTTTGCTTATACCTCCCCTATTTGGTCGAAGTATGTCCGCCTGGGTCGTCCCTTACTGGCGTATACTGACTGGGTTAGCATCCACAAGAATGTGTCGCACCCCCGTGGTTGTTCAACTTATTCATGGACAGTTGCCTGATTGATTTGAAAGAGAATAACTTTGGGATAAGGATGGGTGAGATACTGGCTAAATGCTTGTTATTAACAAGCCGATGATCAGGTTTTGTTCGCATCGTCGGTTGAAGACCTGCAGACACAAGTAACAGAAATGGATGAGGCATTTAAAAGGAAAGGAATGAACATCAATGTAAGTGAGACGAAAGTAATGATGTTCGAAAAAGATGATGAAATGACTGAGTGCAAGACAAGGATTAGAGGTGAAAGGGTGGAACAAGTGAAAGAATTTGTCTCTTTGGGGAGCCTCTTTACCGGGATGGAAGGTGTGAAGGTGATATAGAAAGAAGAGTAAAAGCGAGAAATTGTGTAAACGGTGCCTTGCACTCCTTTGTGAGAGGCCAAAACATCTCCAAAAGAGCTAGATTGGCTATCCATAATGGAGTGCTGGTCCCAACACTTATGTATGGTAGCGAGACTTGGGTATAGCAAAAGAAGCAATAAAGTAGGATTAATGCAGTAGAAATGAGGTCCTTTAGAGTATGTCTGGTGTTACTTTGAATGACACGATACGCAATAGTTTGATTAGAGAACGTTGTGGACTGAAAGAGGATGTAGCGACTAGAGTTGAGAAAGGAATGTTGTGTTGGTTTGGACATGTGGAGAAGATGATGGAAGAAAGATTGACGAAACAAATATATCGAGCATGTTATAGGGAAGAGCGGGTGATCGTGCTCTTCCACTAAAAAGGGAAATTTCCCGCCAGGCAGATCGTATGCCTAGGGACGGCCGGTCCGACTAATGTTCGTCGGACGTTATATTTATTGTATTTCATGTGAAACATTTTGCTTGCGCGATGCAGGAATGTTGGAGTTTATAGTGCGCGCGCAGAGTTGACATGTGTTCGCTACATCACTCCCCTTCAAGACCGTAGCTAGGTCTGATAGGAATCAAAGTCTGTGATCTAAAGCCTGCGAGTGCCAGGAGGCGCTGGGTCAGTGAGTCGACTAGCGGTTGAGGGTGTTCGGCGGCTAACAGTCACCTCACCGGCGACAGTACCATGGGGACCGCGCATGTGGTAGGAACCGGTGAAGGTGTACCGCTGGCAACGTGCGCTGTTGCTGTGTGGCTGCCGTGCCGAGGGGTTGGTGGAGATCATCATCAGTACCAGTAGTCGGTGCGTTGACTGTAGTGGAACTAATGAGGTGAGAGGGAAGAGGATGTTTTATGTAAAAGTATGTACAAATTTACAATGCTGGTCTTGCTTTGAGACTGATTGTATGTGGGGTGCTGCGAGAGCGAAGGAAGTTTGACAATATTCTGTCAGGGGTCACCACTATAGGGAAGAGCGGGTGATCGTGCTCTTCCACTATAAAGGGAAATTTCCCGCCAGGCAGATCGTATGCCTGGAGACGGCCGGTCCGACTAATGTTCGTCGGACGTTATATTTATGGTATGTCATGTGAAACATTTTGCTTGCGCGATGCAGGAATGTTGGAGTTTATAGTGCGCGCGCAGAGTTGACATGTGCTCGCCACAATGTATTACAGTTTTACGATAAAGCAAATAACGTTAAAAAGTCACGTTGTTATGGGGACTCTCATTGTTTGACTAAGTGTTCTTTATTTGTTGGCCAATCCGCCCTAATAACACATAGCGATCCTGTAAAAATTTTGTCAGGTTACGGTTATTACCACCTTTTCAAGAGAAAAAGTCATCTAAATGTAAGATTATCTATAGTACTAGAGTCCCTTTCGGGTACTGAAGCCTGAAAATTAAAGAAGTAAACTTCTACTAAACTTCTACTAAGTAAACTACCCACATTTGCTTGGCTATGGGCCACGACTAAAATGTATTCCTACCTGCACGGCGGGCGGCGAACCATTTCCCAACTTCTCTTCGAGGAAATAAATTCGCAATTTCAAATGGAAATTCTCTTTTCGGAGTCCATTCAACTGGTCCTCATACTGTTTTATGCTGATGCCGCTGGCTGCTGTTATATCTGTTGCAAAAAATGCAGTCGATTAGGCACCAATACTTTATGCAATGATGATTACATGGCACGCACATAATAAGGATAGATAGATTAGTTACCATGGCCATCTGGTGAAGGCATTGACATCTCCTGCAGTTTCCTTGGACTTGTGCTGAAATCGAAATGAACATCTGCTTAAAAATCTATTTCTAGAGCGACTTGAATATGTTTTTTTTTAAATTGTGGTGCACATCCGTTGCGCATTAAGTGGGGTGGGAGATAAATAAGGCTGCATGTTATTATTTAAAAGAGCCACGAAGATTAGTGGCATAGTCTCAGTGGCGCCCTCTATATTTTTTTTAATGTCGTGGAGCGCGATGAAACCTAGCTAGATCGATAGAGGACAGAAAAGTAAACAAGAAATTATTAAAGTCACCGTGTCCTAAAGTGGCACGTTTAGGAGTTATTGAGCTTTGAAGTTTGTATGGAATTTCCACTAACTGAGTTTCATCACTGAATTTGTCACTTGATATAAGTTTTCTCGGGGATTCAAACCTACTTTGATGTTTTTTAAAGTCTGGGTAGCTATGTCTAGTAGGTACCTACCTACTTATATACATATATACATGAAATTATAGTATTATTCATGCATCCAGTTCGTTCAATTCGATTAAAATTCAAAACATGTCAATATAAAACCTACAGTTTAATTAATATAGATAGGTTTAGGTGGTAGGTAGGTACCTATAAATAATGTAGATAGGTACATATCGCTAGAAACATAAACCGCTGCTGTGTAAAACCATGTTCAACCATGTTTTTAACATAAATACCATTTCCTGACGTAGCGTAGTAGGTAGGCAATATCCAATAATTAGGTAGGTACCTTCATCTTCAGTTGGGCAAAGAAAGAACCTACGGACCTACCCACTGAGGTACCTACCTATTACAAACTTCTTTGAGATTAATCTTTTTGGTGAGTGGGTAAACTACTGAAGTGACGTTGTCAACATTGATTTATATTTGGAAAGTAAGTACCTCATTTGTTTCGTTTTCTTTTCATTTTCCAAAATTCAATCAAAGCATTTTGTTGACTTAGTAATTGGTTTATTGTTTGAAAAATGGCAGATTTATAACTCTGGTAAAAGCTCCCGTAATACCCTCGCATTGTAAGCATCCTCGCTACGCTCGGGTGCCTTAATATACGGTATCTATAATAAACTGGGTGTTTTTTTCTACGACTTCTTTAGCAATTTAGTCAAGAATCAGCAACGAGTCACAGGTGCCAAGCATATAGTCCAGTATTTAGTGAAAAATGATTCAAAAGTTAAGTTTTATAAAAATCTCATACAAACTTCAAAGCTCAATAACTCCTAAACGTGCCACTTTAGGACATGGTGACCTTAATAATTTCTTGTTTACTTTTTTGTCCTCTATCGATCTAGCTAGGTTTCATCATGCTCCACGATATTGAAAAAAATATAGAGGGCGCCACTATGAACTATGCCAGGCCCCATACAAAAATCTTCGTAGCTCTTTGTTAACGGTCTGGTAATGAAACATTAGTTTGCAACCTCTGGCAAAATCAAAATAAAAAATACACATTTACATAGTCCTAACAATAATGTAATAAAGACTGTAGTCGAATGAAGCACAACTGAAGCATCTTCTGTTGTTTACAAATTATGGAGGAAAAAAACAACAAAACGCAAGTTCTCACCTAAAAGGGAATGGCAGGGAAGTATTGGCTCCATGTTTAGAGACATGCATCCTCGGTAACGTAGCCATTGTAAATTAAATACATACGTCTCAGGAACGTAGGTGTAGTCACATAATAAAAATCACAACACTGAATCAATTAAGGAATCATAGGGAGGTCGGGTTCTGCACTTCGACAATTGACGACTTATCGATAAGAAAGACTAATAAGTTGCAAAATAAACACTAATGTGATATGTTAATGTTCTCTACTAAACGAAGTCCGTCGCACGCACAAAGGTTAAGCACGTTTGTTATATTCGGGAGCACTCGCTACTGTGTGATGTCATCCCGCCCGTAGCGAGCAAACGAACGTATACTAGGGAGAGGAGAGCCGATCCATTCGGGGAACACTTCTGCGGGACGAGGGGCGGAGACGGATGCTGCCCGCTGCACGCTCGACCAACTTATACGCCCGCATCGCTTAGGCTAAAATAAACTCTACTGCACCGTGATAAGGTACAATTTCATCTTATTTAAAAATTGTGCGACTGCTGCACTATACCGAAATAGATGCGACGCGGCGCCATACCTAGGTGTTTTGCTCTGCTCCAAATTTTGAATTTATGCGTTACTTCCTGAAAATATATCCATTAATATTTAGATACTGCCTCCCCTACTTAAAACTATAGCTTGATTGTATCAATAGATGTCTATATTAAGTGATTCTTTGAAGTCTCTTTTGTTTGTGTACGTTCCTGTACATTTATTCAACCCGCTATTGGTTAAATAAACAGGATTTTACATGTGAAGGTGTAGAAAAACTTTCAAAGTTATTCTTGTAGTAAGTTAGTAGGTGAATTAATATGAAATCTGCATAGCTGCATAGCTCAGAATCAGGACCAAACAAACAGGTCAAGAAAGCTGATAAAAGGGTCAGTCCGTACACTTAGCGATAATAAAACAGCAAGTAAAACATGGTAAAACTAATGTACCTCCTACGTCAGAAAGTTCTCCGGTTTTGTTTTGGAAAAAAGTCCTATGTTACTCCTATTTGCACCTACCGGTTTCTTTATTCCTTTTAAGTGCAAAATTTAGAATGAATTTTAAAATACAAAAAAGAAACATCGTACGTCGTAATAGTTACGTAAGGCGGCAGAGGGCAATTTTCGAGATTCGCAGGGGAAGAGGCGATAGTGGGCGTCTTTCATAGGCTGTACAGATAGATACTATATTAGTACCTATTCTTTATAACGAGCCAGTGGATTTAATGTCATATGATGATGCACATGACAACGTTTCTTATTTTTTATCCCAAAGGCAATGCCCAAAAATCACAATTCGTTTATTTACGCTTACAAGTTCATCATTGGGTCAGCTACCTGGGCCTAGATTCTGAGTACAATGACAACTGCATGCACGTCGATTTAATTTCAATGCTGTGAATGCTAAGTCTCCGCACCAACACGTATCGAACCCCTCGTAAGCCTAAGCGTCAATGGTTTGAAAACCATGACACCTGACCCGACAGTGTATCTGTCATTGTACTACAATGCAAAGATCGAGGCGCTGATGTATATGTCGCTGCCAACTGGTTAAATTAGCCATCGAATTATCTGCCGACGACGTTCATTAGGTGGCGGCATCCAATGATATGGATAAAGATTATTAAAAAAAAAAACGTTTCGTTTAATCAAACTAAATGTTCAATCAGTTGACTGAATGTGGCCATATCAGTGGTTAATAATACTAGACTGACGTGTGCTTCGGTAGGATGACGAATATTTGATTGAAAATGAATTGTTAGCGGACAAACGGGTAGTCATTTTCTTCTTTAAGTTTGGTCTGAAGCTAACACAGACAAACATAGCAATATTTGTTGCTACCTGTTGAAATAATCCGGATACGTAATCCTAAATTGTATTCATTAGCATTTAAACCCGTACAAATAATAACTCTTTGTTAAAAAGTTATCAGATCTCGTGAAGAACGAAGCCTCTAACCTTCCAAGGTCAGGGTTGGTCTAAGATGTTGCCCTGTTACTGTTACAGATTCTCATTCATCATTTTTTTTGTTGTTTGTATACAAATCCTAGGTAGCATACTAACTTTCAGCTTTCTGGGGCTTCAGGAATTAACCCAGAGGTTTTGATATCATTAATGAGTGAGGAAGTCAGTGGCGTATACGACGCATTTTAGGAATTAACAATATCTCAATTATACAAATATCTTTATCTATTCTTTAAATGCAATTTGCCACAATGAATTTTTACGCCCTTGCTCTCCAACTAGGAAAACCAGCAAACATGATTGTGATTTCCCTTAACTAAGTATTACAATTGAATGCAAATTAGTGCTAAACAGTGTATCAGACAAAAAGTTAAATAATGATAAGTATTAAAGAAAGAAAAAACAGAAAAGCTTAAGTTAAGCATTTTAAAACAAAAATAAAACATTAAATATGTTTAAAGAATAACAGTATTAGTTTAATTTTGTGCTGTATGCAATTGGGTGTCTGTAGAATGTGAGTGTGGGTATGTGCATGTGCAAGTGTGTGGACTTGTGTAAATGTGTGTGGATTATTGTACGTGCGTGTGTTGGTAAAGACCTTTTTACATTATATTATTTTAATTTAAGACTTAATGATTATTTGGCGAACTATTGTTGTTATTAGTAATAAGTATTTATTAATTATTTTTGCATACGAGGTAATGCAGGGTTGGGATTTTAATTTTAGAGTGAGTTAAAGTGCTTCTGTAGCCTCATAATTAAGTGGATACAGCCAGCCCTTGATTATTTTCTTAATTTTAAAATTAGTATGTTTCTTTATTTGGGCCTAAAGCATAAAGTGAGTTGTAAAATCGGGGTGCCAAAAAATTATGCAGTCGTTGTGCGAATGAGGTTTTGGTAGAAGGAACCGGGCAACCCTTTTGTATATTTTTGCGAGGAATGGAACAACAGTCTTATGATACCTTCTGACGGATTGATAAATAAAAAGTTTTCGCACGTTTAGAACTCTAGCCTTCTCATAACATCCGTGGTAGGATGTCGAAACGACATGGACATAAGAGTTTTCAAAACGGCCCGTTGTGCCCTTTTTGCTGCAATAAGATAACATTTCGAAGCTCCTCCCCCAAGCGCATATTATTGTATCTTATAAAACATTCGCAAAGTACCTTGTTGATCTGCATCAAAAGTTTGAGGTTTCCAACTTGTCGTAAGTCTTTAAAAAATGTAAAGTGACTGCAGAAATGTGAGAACTCCAACTACGTTTGTCATCTATAGTAATCCCATGATACTTAACGCTCGACGCCCTGGTCACAGTGACATTTGTATGACTGTGGGTTACGTAAGCTATTGCGGTTGCATGGATATGTGTGTATACGCAATTCAAAATTATCTGGGCTAGTTATAACTAAAACACAAGCATTTTGTTTTTAAGACATTCAATGACAAGACTGTTCTCGAGTCAGGCCGAAACAGTATTCATACCACTTTCGGCCTGCTGGCGCACACTATACCAGGTTTTAGCATGGGAACAGAATGCAGCGTAGCACAGTTTAGTATTGCATAGTTCATGTACTTAGTTTAAGAATAATGTCGGGCCGCGGGACGCCACCGGTATGAAAGTTAGACAAATCAAATTTGGTGCGTTTAATAATTAAACGCACAAACGCACCAAGTTTGATTTATTTTATTAGTCTGCGAACTGCAATTTAACCTCAGAATCTCGGGCTCTCTGTTGTTTTTGTTCAAAATACAAAGGAGTTGTTTCATGATTGTATGGAGCTCCGGCCAAGACAGTGAGCCACTAATTTAGATACACTCCGTGAATTGTAAAACAACTTCCACGCACCAATTTCTCTGTATCTTCAATAATTGATTAGCAATTCAACGTTTTCAGTTAGCACTGATAAAATGGCGAATCCACCACAGCTGTCAAACAAAGTACATAGATAACAAATGTCAAAACAAAAAAGCTAGCTAGTCATCAGTGCTAAATAATTGTAAATAAATAATTATACCGCCGCCATTGATGTGATATGAATGATACTATTCTCGGACAGCTTCACTTGCATTGCAAGGGATGCGATGATGATACGATCAAGTTTACTGCAGACGTCACCTAGCGATCTCGACTCAAAATCTTCGGTGGAGTTATCTACGGAGCCTTTACCCACCAACCAAGCCATTCTCTGCCTTAATCTTACGAGCCAGCTTATTGGATACCAAATGTTTTTTCCCTGTGTAGTAGGTTTGTGGCTAATGGGCTAGGACTCCAAAGGAGTCACACATGTACAGTCAACAGCATCAACCTATAAATTTTTGCTGCAAAATCACCTCTAACGTAACGGAGTAGAATTCATGGGTGTAAAGGTCAACATGCTGTTGACTCTGTTAATTATGTATTATCAAGAAAACACCTTACCTAATACCTACCCAGAAGTTACATGAAGTAATTCTAGTTACCTATATCACTGTGCAAATGAGCAAAAATAGGTAAGAATGCCAGGATTAAGATAATTAAGAAAGATTTATGTCCATGACAGCCCCTATATGGAAGGGGTAAGAAATAAAAACTAGGCTCTCGATATTCATACTTTGTTTTATTATTCACCAAGTGTGACATACCTACACAAAAATCCGTGTCCAAAGCCGAGGTAAAACAGATGAAGAGCCAGGAAAGTCCAATATAAAGTAAGCCAGGGTCAAAAACAGGATCGAAAAGAAAAGCGCAACAAACGAAAAACACCACACGAAACAAAAGACACCAACCAACGACACAGAAATCGTATTTGTTACCTCCTAAACGGACGAAAGCACATTCAAAAACCACGCATAACGACAAGTTGAAAAATAAATAAATGTGTAAAAACAGGTTTCTGAACGATTTCATATGGCTGTCACATTAGAATGTTGCCACTCCTTACATTGTTTAGGTTTACAAAAAATATTGTTTTGCCAAAAAATTACAGGGAAATAGGTAAGTCTATTTAGTAGTCACACAGTGTTATGTGTATTTTTCTCTTTTTTTAGCAGGCGCATGGTCTTGGCCGAAAATGAAACAACTCCTTTGAACTATTTAGGACTTCAGAAAATATTGATATTGATGATCATGAGTGAGTGAGTCAGCAACGAAATCGACGTATTTAAGATATTACTAAAATCTAAAGTCTAAAAGCTAGATAAACGAAACTAAATGCGTTGCGTAAATCTGCTAAGTAATTACATCTAAACCCGAGGATTTGAGCGCTCTAGTATCATCCTGACCGAAGCTATTAGGTGATATTATACTATCATCGGAAGGTCTATGATAATTGATAACTAAACTAATCTACGATAATTAAAAATAGAAAGAAAACATTTTTTTAATGAAATTAAATAATTAACATAATAACTTCTACACAATACAACCACTTGTTGTCCCAAAGGACATCAGAAACTTGGAAAGGCACTCAGACTGAGGCTATTTGTACAAATCAAGTACGGCAGCCTCCAGTGGGAATCGAACCCGCGACCTCTGTTTTGCTAGCCGTGTTAACCCCTAGAGCAACGCGGCAACATACAATCAAAGATAATTTCTGTAGCTGAGCAGTATAAAAGAGAACACATTTTAACATCTAGTTTGTTTCAATTTCAGTCAAATATCTTGGTCACCCTACCGAAGCGGACGTGTTAAACTAAAGTAAAAGCGGTGGCGTTGACGCTTTCTTGAACTATTAAATTCGAACTAGGCGCTGTTCTTTTAATGCAATGCCAAGAATAGTTGCCAAGTAAATTTTAAAAGAATATCTAGGAGAATAGGTTAGCAAATGTGACAAAAACAAAAATGCAAATGACAACTATGTATACACAAATAAAAGTTTTAGAAGCGAAGCCGCTGAAACAGATAGAATATTATTATATAATTGCATAGTAAATGTAAATTTCTGGTGTGTTTCGATGTTTGTCATGGAAGGCTAGTAAAAATTTTTAAATAAAAATAAAAACCGACGTCAAAGCACTACAGCACTAAAAAGTTAGAAATAATTAAATAATTAGGAGTATGTATACATGTAGGTATTGTGGAATTATAATTTGGAGTCTGTGCCCAAAGTATAATATGTGCTGGTCATGAAACTGGGCACCGACTACAAATAACACTCCTACAATACCTACACGTATACATACTTCTAATTATTTAAATGATTTCTAACTTTTTAGTGCTGTAGTGTTTCGAGGTCGGATGTTATTTTTTATTTTTCAATTTTTAGTGGGGGAGCGGGAGAAAAATAAACAAGTCCCTTATAACAATAATTTACCCTACTTAATTCGTTGCTTTAAAATTCGATGTTCTCAATTTCCATCTACGAAAGACTTCACCAGAAAATCACCAAATTAACTTGGGACTACTTTTACGATATTTTATGAAACATACGGATATTACTAAAGGATGGGCCCCATTAGGCCTTATTTACTGCTGTCCATTGAAGAGTTCGGTTCTACGTCTCTGAACATCTTCATCAGTCCTTCACCAAATTAAAATGGGACCAATGGGACGTTATATCTATACGAACAAAAAAAGAATTGTCGAAATCGGTTAAAATTTGATGGAGTTTTGCAAAAACATAGCCAAAAAAATAAATATACACGTCGAATTGATAACCTCCTTTTTTGAAGTCGGTTAAAAACTCAGAGCAAATGGATTGCATGAACCAATGAAAGTGAACACACCAAATAATAAAACCATCGCAAGTACGAGCCAGTAAGATCGCAAGCTGCGAAGCAATAGTAATTATAAAGCAAATATATACATAAGTGCCGTGTGGCGCCGGATTAAGAATAGCGTCACTCCATTTCCTTCCGTGGATGTCGTAGAAGGCGACTAAGGAAATAAATTACCAGGAAACGGACAGCAGCGTCTTCCTGAGATTCCAACCGCATACTGCGATCGCCAACCCGCCTATCAAGCGTGGCGATTATGGCAAAACCCTTCATGGTTAGAAAATCGTGGGGGAGGCTTATGTCCTGCAGTGGGCGTCGAATGGCTGATGATGATGAATGATATACACAACATACATACATACATAAACTTACGCCTGTATCCTAGAGGGGTAGACAGAGACCAGGGACTGCCACTTGCCACGATCCTGACAGATCACTTTCGCTTCCTCAACATTCATTAGTCGTTGCATGCATGCACGCCGGTTTCGGGTACTTTTTACCTTGCCCTTTGCTAGTAATACATCATATACATCCCCTATTTGCTCGAAGTATGTCCGCCATAACATAAGCAGCCTATATACGTCCCACTGTAGGGCACAGGTTTTCTTTCAGAGAGAGAGTAACTCTCAGGTTTCCTCATGATGTTTTTCTTCACCATTCGCGAGTGGTCTTGGTACACTCAAATCAAATCTGGTACTTCACAAATGTCTGTGAAAGCAATAAGTTTAAAAAAATACCAATCACTGATCCCAAAAAAAAGACGGTGAAGTTTTTGGTCTATCTATATAACCATTTCCAAAGTGTCGCGATAATTATGTACGTACTTGACAGCTGGAGTGGCTCAAGAATCGTAAAAAATTACATAATCCAACCCCCATTGGGGGTCCTACCACCTACTCGATGGTGGACCAGTGGTGATATTACTGGGTGTAAGAGTGAGAAAGGAGACTGAGTACCTACCTAAATATTTATAGTAATTTTATAAAAAAAACAATAGTAAAACCAGCTAAATTTTGCTGTCTGTAGCATGAGCACTTTCAATATAAGCGAAGCTAATGCTTAAAATATTTTTTATTAGTGAAACCAACCACGCAAGCCATTCACAGCATCGCTAGGCTAGGTTATGAAAGTGTTAAAAGGCAAAGGAAAAATTATGAATTGATAACGCCAGTAGTGAAAGGAACAGACAGATACATCTGAATTGAGAATTTCGCTAAGTAAATAGTTAACTGTAGTGCTATCTCTTCGAATTTCTCAGAAAAGAGTGTGATAGAATGTTACCTAAGTATTTATTTAGTGAAATTCTCAATTCCGAAACTAGCCCACAGGAACAGTGAAGCAAATCAATTAATCAATGTCCATAGATGATCATGGTCATAATTATAATAGGGGTTAAAGTATGAAATTGCCGTTTTATTGCAATAGGTTCTTTGAATTGACATAGAATCTTCATGGTTTGAGGTTTTCGAATGAAACTTTTTTCAAATGGTTTCTATGATGTTCTTTTTTTAAAAAATGTGAAACATTTGAATATCGACTTTCAATTGTTTTTGTTATTCAATTTAGACAAGAAAGATGGATACTGCGAAAATACGAGTGATTTTTGAATACGAGTTCCGACGCGGATCTAACGCGGCAGAAACAGCCCGCAATATCAATGCTGCGTTTGGAGAGGGGTCTACTAATGAACGCACCGTGCGATTTTGGTTTAAACGCTTTCGTGATGGAAATTTCGACTTAAAGAACGAGCCACGAGGAAGACCGCTCACACAGGTGAATAACGATGAATTAAGAGAGATAGTGGAAGACCCTAGTCAAACTACCCAGGAATTAGCGGCATGGTTTAACGTTACCTTACCCACAATATTGACTCACTTGCGTCAAATCAATAAAATAAAAAAATACAAAAAATGGGTGCCTCATAATCACTCGAATTTTCGCAGTATCCATCTTTCTTGTCTAAATTGAATAACAAAAACAATTGAAAGTCGATATTCAAATGTTTCACATTTTTTAAAAAAAGAACATCATAGAAACCATTTGAAAAAAGTTTCATTCAAAAACCTCATACCATGAAGACTCTATGTCAATTCAAAGAACCTATTGCAATAAAACGGCAATTTCATACTTTAACCCCTAATATTACTGTGAAGAAAACTCATACAAAAATCGAAATATCTTTTTAAACCATGCACATAAACTTTGCATGACTGCACTGTTCATGAATTTTTAATTAACAAAATAAATAACATCCACACAACACAAACACTTGTCCTGCCTCTAAACTGGAGTATGCTGTGATATGGTAACTACAGGGTGACTTTGAATTCGTTCACCGCATTTTAAAGAGACATTCTAACCATGATTTAGAAACATATGGTGCTAGTTTTGATAAACGTCAATTTTCTTTTTTTTACCCAAAATTACTTAAATTGCTTAAGCACAAGCAAACTATAGTTATCAAGGCTAAAAGTAAAAAAAAACTATGTTTTGAGGGTCTTATGGTCGGCGCCAGCTAACTAAATAGTTTTTTAATTGTTTACACATTTCGGACATCAGACTCTTAATCATATAACATAGAAAACATTTTTCAACACTACAGTACTTCTTACCTCTTCAAATTTGGATTCACAACATTACTGATAGATCATTAATAATACTGTTTTTCACAATGAGCCGTTTTCAGCACAAATTCACAAAGCACTTCATAGATGGCGCTTATAGGCGTGCACATACAAGAACAGGGACACGTCTGTAAAATTTTGCTTAGCACAGATTAATTTTGACAGCCGTATTCCGGTTCTTCTATGGCCACGCCTGTAAGCGCCATCTATGAATTGAATTGCTTTGTGAATTTGTACTGAAAACGGCTCATTAAAAGAACATTACCCTAAAATATGGTCAACGAATTCAAAGCCACCCTGTGGAGTCTACAGTGTAGACAAAGGCGCACGATTTTTTTTTTAAAAACGGCGGACCTCAGCAGGAATCAAACCCGCAACATCTTGGTGATCTTGCATGTTACTGCTAGACCAGCGAGGCAGATGATGTTTGAACTATATACTTATTTGTTACCAAATTTTGATGACGTTTGATTTGAACTATGTATATACTTACTTATTTGTTAGTTAACTTTATTTCTATTACACAAAGCACAATTGAGATCTGGTGTGAAAGCATGCATCATTAAATTAAAATTAACACCAAAAAAACCATAGAAAATGCACAATAAAATCGCAACACAAAGGCCTAGCAGAATTGCAAGTAGTTGGAAATAGTGTCAGAGTTAAGCAAAGAACAGCAAAAAGGACAAAGTAGGTGGAGTTTCAAACCATATTCAATTCACGCCCATTTTAATCAATTAGATGTAAATATGTAAACAAGTTGTTGCTAACTTATAATTTAACGGAAGACTCAAATAATTTCTTTTATTTTATGGAACCCTGGATAAAAAAAAAACACCTAAGAACAAAAACCCAGTTCATTAGATTTACTGTGATGACAATGATGCGGGCATAGATCGGAAAAGTGACCGCTACTAGTCTCCACAAACTGGAGCATCGCACCTCGCCATACATTTGAGGCCAAATCCTCGTAAACTACCTACAAAAGTAGGTTCTTCTAATCACATTTTTTGCGCTTCTAAAATAATATTGTGGAAATAATTTAACACAAAAAATATATTAGGTATTTAACGTTTGAATGAGACATACCAATTATCGCAGTTTTAAAGTTACTGATATTTTTCTTGACGTAGTACATAATATTTTCATAGATATACTGACATATAGTCTAAGATACCACTGACTAGCATTCCATGACAAACACCGAAACATAAATACCAAAAATATGAATTATTTCAAAGATCCTCCTATGTTCGAACTGAAACTCGTAAACACTACACAGTTTCGTTCAATGTACTTACGCAGTCAAGCCTGATACTGTATCGCCACTTGATTCAGCCATTTCGCCAGCCAGGATAAAGTTTTCACAAGTATACCAAATCAAATCGTTAGCTCAAAGATCTTTTTTTCACTTCAAAATTTTCAACGGCCGGCCAGTCGACCCGTTTTGTAGAATCTCTACTTAGTCTGTGGGTCGTAGTGTCACCGCGTGTGGAATGGAAATATTATGAAAACGGTACATACATAGGTATAGTATCTTTATTCTAAAATCCGAGAACCGTCGTAGGTAGGTATCACTCACAATTCAAAGCAAAACACCGTGTGGAAGTGGAAGCTAACAATTTGATGATTATTTATCTTATCTAAGTTTCGTCAATTTATTTTTTTATTGTAAAAAATATATAGAAACCATAAATTGAACCGCTATCGCTTTACCGCTTCAAATAATCGGTACTTTCGCACTCTGCTGCTAATGAAAATTATTAAGTCATAAGTTTTTGAGTGCACGAGACTGTGCTATGATCAAGTTAAAAGGTAGGGAAACAGGGTTGTCAAAATAAAATATATAATAGCAACGGAATTTGGAAGGAGTTCAAAACAGTTTGAATTTGAACAGGAACAAACAAATATAAATATACGTAAATATGAACAGGAAATCATAATACTTAAATTTAAATTTTAATATCATATTTATTAAAAAAAATAGCAATATACTTATAAATATTTATATTGAAGTGGCAACAATTATATTTTTCATGTTGGCTAAACTGTCATTGTGGTGGTGTTATTGTTAAGTTGGTTACATTGATCTCTCTTGTACTGACGCCATTTGTAAGATCGACTCGTTCGTCAAAATAAAAATTAAAATATATATCTCAAACCTGCATTTTCTTCTTCAGAACTTCAAAAGGTTATGGGCCCAGACCCGCAACCGAAGTGCAGGGTTTGAGATATAGGTAATCTGTTGGTAAAAAACAGTGTCTGCGGTAAAAGCAGTGGTGCGGTGTGCACAAATAAAAATGGACGTCGAGTGGCTTTCGTCAAGCTCAGCGAGCAATCCAGGTGTTAAGCTGGAAGGGCTAGCGAACTGGAGCAGCTGGAAGTTCCAGGTTAAAATAATCCTCAAGGCTGCGGAGGTCTTTGAAGTTGTAGATGGCACAATCCCTATGCCGCCAAAGCCGACGGGTGAAGACAAAGATGGCGCGAAATTAAAAGCATGGCAAAGATGGCAAAAAGCGGACACAAAGGCGCAAGGAATCATTGTAACACGGTTGTCAAATACCGTAATCATGCAAGTGCAAAATGCAAACACTGCAAAGGAAATATGGGATAAAATGTGTACTGTGTACGAACAAAAATCAGACGTCTCATTACATATTTTACAACAAAGATTTTTTGAGATTAAAATGAATAATGAAGACATGGCATCGTTCTTGGCAAAAATCGATGATATCGTCGCGCAGATTCGTCAAGCAAAAGGCGACATTCCAGAGAATATGATCATAACAAAGATTATCAGCTCCGTGGGAGAAAAGTTCCGCCATTTCGTCTCTGCGTGGGACTCAGTACCTGCAGAGAAACGTAATCTGTCAGAATTGACTGCAAGGTTATTAATTGAAGAACAAAGAAACAAGATGTACGAAGAAAACAGTGATGAACAATCAGCGTTTAAAGTAAATGTTACGGACAGAAAGTGCTTTAAGTGCGGTAAGCCCGGACATTAAAAACAAAACTGCAAAGTAAACATGAACAATGTAAACAAACCGTTTTGTAAACAGTGCAAAAAACGCGGACATACACAAAAACAATGTTGGTTTAACAAAAACAGTGCTAAAAATCAAGTGAACAACCAAAGCTTTAGTAAACAAAACGCATTCATAACTTCGTCAATAACAATCAGTGCTCTAACCTCAAAATGTGCTGAAAATAATGACTGGTTCTTGGATAGTGGGGCATCTGAACATATGTGCATGTCAAAAGACTGTATCACAAATTATAAACGATTATTGGTGCCAAAAGACGTTATAATCGGTGACGGAACAGTGATAAAAGCTATAGGTTATGGAGACATTGAGTTGAAAGCATTTGATGAAGAAAATTGGATCCCAACTAAGATCCATGATGTGCTGTATGTACCAGGGCTGCAGGTAAATCTGTTTTCAATGAGTGCAGCATTAGACAGAGGTTATAAAGCAGAATCGACTGCAGATAAATGTCTTTTAATGAAGAACAACAGCGTTCATGCCGTGGCTGAAAGACGCGGTAAAATGTTTATTATGAAATTCAAAACCAACAAAGAAGTGGCCTTAGTTGGCAAATGTACATCCGGTCTAAAGGAATGGCATGCTAAGATGGCTCACCAAAATATACAGCAAGTAATTTCCATACTTAAGAGGGAGGATATAACCTATGAGAAAAATAATGAAGAAGAAACCTGCGTATCTTGCTTGAAGGGAAAGCAACATAAATTTCCTTTTCCGCCAGAAGGGCACAGGGCTACAAAACCCGGAGAAGTTATTCATATTGACATAGGAGGCCCGGTTGAAGAAATATCTTTAGGAGGTGCAAAGTTCTTCTTGCTAATCAAAGATGACTACACTAAATACAGACAAGTGTATTTCTTGAAAAACAAATCACAAAGTGTAGAATACTTGAAACAATATATAAAGGAAACACAGAGAGTTCAAGAACACGAAATAAAGATTATCAGAAGTGACAATGCAAAAGAATTCGTCGGTCAAGACATGAAAAAGCTATTAAATAACTATGGCATCATACATCAAACAAGTGTTACCTACACTCCGGAGCAGAATGGCTGTGTGGAGCGAGAGATGCGAACAATAGTAGAATCAGCAAGAACAATGCTCTTAGAGAGTGGTTTAGAGAAAAATCTATGGGCAGAAGCCATAAATACTGCTATCTATGTTATAAACAGAACTGGTCCTAGCCGTATCAAAGACAAGACACCATATGAACTTTGGTTCGGAGAAACATATGATATCAAGAACCTACAGATCTTCGGAAGGAAAGTGGCTGTACACGTACCTACACAAAGAAGGCTCAAGTTCGATAGCAAGGCAGAGATAGGATACTTTATAGGATATGGAGAGAACACAAAAGGGTATCGAGTGTACTTACCTGAAAAGAAGAATGTGGAAATTAAAAGAGATGTGGTGTTCATTAGTGAAGAAAAGTCTACAATAGAAGATGAAAGAACAGGAAATGAAGATATGATTTCTGAAATGTTTACAAGTTTTGATTTACAGAAGGAATCTACAAATGAAAGAATTGAAAAGACAGACTGTGAGGATAATGAAGTCTTTGAAAGCGCAAGTCAGCAAGGATCAATCAATTCCTTTCATGAAGAGACCATGATACAGGAAGAAATACAGGAAGTGCCAGAAAATATTCTACAAGAAGATATTTTGTCAGATGAAATACCAGAAGAAATAATACTAGAAGAAAACTCAAGACCTAAAAGAAAAATGAAGAAACCTAAGTACCTAGAAGACTACATAGTAGAAGATGAAGGAAAATCAAGTAACTTACTTACCTTTTCATGTGATGAACCCAGTACCTACCAGGAGGCGATGAAGAGGCCTGACCGGTGTATGTGGGAAGAAGCTGTAAGAAAAGAACTGAAAACATTAGAGGAAAATAACACATGGGAAGAAGTATCAGACATACCGGAAGGAGAAAATATAGTAAGCAGCAAGTGGGTGTTCAAAATAAAAGAAATGGATGGAAAACCTATCTACAAAGCAAGACTGGTAGCGAGAGGCTTTGAGCAGAAGAATTGTGATGACCTTACCTATGCACCAGTTGCTAAGCTGACCACTTTCAAACTGCTGATGGCTGTAGCTAATCAGAGGAAATTACCAGTATATCAGATGGATGTGACAGGAGCGTTCCTTTATGGAGATATCAATGAGGACGTTTATATGAAACTACCAGAAGGACAGGATAAGACATGTAAGTTAAAGAAATCGATTTATGGTTTGAAAAAGTCACCTCGATATTGGAATGAGAAATTTAATAATTTCATGTTACAGCAAAAATTTCAAAAATCCAAAAATGATCCATGTTTGTATGTAAAGCAAAGTAACAATGATTTTATGTATGTTTTGATTTTTGTTGATGATTTGTTGTATTTTGGAAACAACACAGAACAGGTTAAATTGTTTAAAAATGCTTTATGTAATAATTTCCAAATGAAAGACTTGGGACTTGCTAAAAATTACTTGGGAATAAATATTAGACAGGATCTTGAACAAAATGTAACTGTAATAAATCAAAAAGATATTTGGAAAAATTGCTAGATAAATATAAAATGTCAAATTGTAAAACTGTTTCTACCCCTATAGAACAAAATTATAATTTTGATTTATTACAGAGAGAAAAACCTGAAAGTAAGGAAATAGAAAAGGGCTGTAGGAGTTTGATAGGCAGTTTGCTTTACGCTCTGTGTACTAGACCCGACTTGTCAGTTGCAGTAGGATTTTTCAGTAGATATGTTCACTGTGCAAGTATGGCTCTATATAAATGTTTAAAAAGAATACTAAGATATGTCAAGGGTTCAATTGATTTGTCTTTAATTTATAAAGCTAATAATGATGTAAAATTGCAAGGTTACAGTGACGCAGATTGGGCAGGGGATATCAAAGACAGAAAATCCACCACTGGTTTAATATTTTATATTTTTAACTGCCCTATTTCTTGGGGAACAAAAAAGCAATCTTGTGTGTCACTGTCATCTTGTGAAGCTGAATATATGGCCCTTAGTAATACAATAATGGAAGGATGTTTCTTAAAAAAACTACTTGTTGATTTTGGTTATGAAAACATTTTATTTGAAATATCAGAAGACAATCAGAGTGTAATAAACATAGCTTATAACAATGATAGTAACAAAAGGCTCAAACATGTAGATGTTAAATATCAGTTTATTTTGGAAAAGGTGACGAGTGGTTTTGTTAGTCTAAAATATGTATCATCCAATAATAATGTTGCAGACTTGTTCACTAAGCCCCTAGGTAAACAATTGTTCTTGAAATTTAGAGATGTAATTTTGTTCTAAATTTATAGTCTGAGATATAGAGTCAGTTTTGGTCACATAAATTTTTGGTTAAAGTCTAGGAGTTAGTGTGAGTTTTGGTTATATAATTTTTATATGTAGTGTGAATGTTTTATATTAAGGGGGTGATGGTTTTAAGGTAAAAATATAACTGTTGAGGGGGTGTATTGAAGTGGCAACAATTATATTTTTCATGTTGGCTAAACTGTCATTGTGGTGGTGTTATTGTTAAGTTGGTTACATTGATCTCTCTTGTACTGACGCCATTTGTAAGATCGACTCGTTCGTCAAAATAAAAATTAAAATATATATCTCAAACCTGCATTTTCTTCTTCAGAACTTCAAAAATTTACATTAAAATTAAAAAAAAGGCAGGAAATGGAAGAAGGTAGAGGAACTTTGATGGAAACGAGGTCCAAAATAAAGGAAGAGGAGTCATAGTTAGGACAGGAAAAAAGAATATGATTGACATCGCAAATCTCCGCGCCGCAGGTGCAGGCAGGGCTCTGCAAGATGCCAAGTCTGGCAAGGTGCGCTGGTGTGCATGTATGACCCAATCGTAACCGAATTAAAATAGAAGTGGGAGTCTTGCCAAACTTGGCATCCGCAAACCATGGTTTCGCTAATACATAAGGCTGAATATTTCGATAGAATTTGCCTTAAGAGGCATCCTCCTCCTAGATCCCATTCCAGGAATCCCGTAGATAGGATCTAGGAAGAGAAGGCAGATCATGGCAATAATTCTTGTAGGGAAACAGATCACACATTCGACCGCATCATTAGCCAGTTGATCAGCTTTCTCGTTACCTGCTATACCACAATGAGATGGGATCCAAGCGAAAAGCACGGACAAATTTCTCACTGCGCAATTAACAAGCAAACTGCGAATGTCAAAAATAATTGGTTAAAAATAAAAGGGAAATTTAGATAAAGCCTGGAGGGAGCTCAGTGAGTCTGACAAGATTAAGGTTATCTTAAGTCCTAATAAAAGAATGTATTCAACTGCTTTAAAAAGTCCGAAGTATTCTCCTGTAAAGACGGAAGATTCAGAAGGAAGCTTAATTTTTTGTACAATTTTGCATTGAGAGTGGTAGACACCTACCCCACACAACTGTCTGGATGTTTTGATGCATCTGTGAAAATAGTGTGACACCTCTGGAATTCATCGCTCAAGAGGTTATTCAATTCATTCTGACAGCTAACGTTTTGTTTAGTAAGACCTAGGTGAATTATGTTGGGCGAAAGAATTATAGAGCTATATGAAGAGTGAAATATAGGCAATAATTTGTATTGATGAACAGGAGCGCTAATGGAATCAAATTTGAAGAAACTTTTAACAGGACATGGAGCCCTTTTGTGAAACCAATATTTGGATGTAGAGACTAAATGAGACAGACTACGAAGTTTATTGTGTAAAGGATGACTTGAAAGTTGCAGGCATCGACTTATGAATCTGTCAGATAAATATTGGCGTCTTAATGAAAGAGGAGGCTCAGCACATTCTACCTGTAAACAGCTTATTGGTGAAGATTTCATGGCCCCAGAAATAATTCTGAGAGCCTTGGATTGTACACCATCCAGTTTCTTAAAACCAGCAGCACTACCAAACTCTAACAAGAAGGCGCCATAATCCAAAACACTCCGTATTAGTGCATTATATATCAGTCTTAGAGAAAAAGGATGTGCACCCCACCAGACTCCTGGACACTTAGCTGCTATGTAATCGCAATGTGGGAGTCCTGAAAGTTGAGCATCTAAAATAACTCCTAAGAATTTAACTTGTTTTTTAACAGGAATGGATGTTCGGTCATACTCTACTAGGACCTCAGGAGGTTTCCGCATTCTTGAGAACAAGACAGCAGTACTTTTATTCACTTTTGGTCAAGACCATTTTTGGCCAGCCATTGCTGAAGCATATACAAGGATTAAGTCAAAGTAGAGCACATTGTGTCACTGGAGTGGCCAGGTGTATAAAGGAGAAGATCATCGGCATATTGTAAAACCTCTACTGATCCACAAAGAGAAGATTCTAAATCATATGTATAAATGCTATATAAAATAGGTGAGACAACAGACCCTTGTGGGAGGCCTCTCCAAACTAGTCTTGATATTTTATTACTGTCAGTGTACACATTAATATATCTTTCTAAAAGAATATTTATAATGAAATTGGCTAAAATATGAGGCACTTTCAACAAAGTTAACTTACGTTTCAGAACTGAGACAAGAACATTATCATAAGCTGAATGAATGTCAAGGAACGCTGCCAGAACTGATTGATTACAGGAAAAAGCTAAACGGATATCTGTAGTAAATATACTTAAACTATCTAAAGTGCCTCTTCCCTTTCTAAACCCATATTGAAAGGGTGATATAATAGATTATTACTTTCAATGTACCACTCAAGCCGAATTTTGACAAGGTGCTCAGCTATTTTAGCTAAAACAGATGAAAGGACAATAGGACGATAAGAAGTTGGAGCATTTGAGGGCTTGTTTGATTTTAAAATAGGAATAATAGTTTGAGATCTCCAGGATAGTGGTATATCTCCTGATATCGTAATAGAGTTAATCAACTCAAGATAGATTAAAAGAGAAGAATCACTAAGATTAGCAATTAATTAATAAAGGATACCATCTTCACCAGGTGAAGAATCCTTGACATGGGAGAGAATACCTTTTAACTCCATTAGGGAAAAAGGGGAATTTAATTCTGAGTGATCCAACTCCAAACAAGAAGATGGAGAAATAGAACTTATTTCTGGAACAAAAGAGGGAGCTAATTGATCCATAAAGTCATCAACAAGGTCAGAGGATATATTATTAGATGAAGACTCACTAAAAGCAGATCTAAATCGCCTAATGTTTTTCCATACAACAGATGGAGAGACACTTGGGCACAAAGGAGAACAAAATTTTTGCCAACCTTCATACTTTTTCTTTTTGAGGAGCTTTTTAGTTACACCAGCCTCTATATAGTTATCAAAGTTCTCAGAAGTCATAGTATTACAGTAGGTTTTCTCAGCCTCCTTTCTCTTTTTTACAGCATCTGAACATTCAGCATCCCACCAAGGAGGGGAGGGAATTTTACCTGACACACCATTTTTAATGGGAAAAGTCTGATCTGCAGACTCTATCAGAATTCTTGAAAAGCGATCAGCATCTTTCACACTCTGAGTTTCTCTGATTTTATTATCTACACACTGTCTAAAGGCACTCCAGTCAGCATTGCCTAATCTATGCTTCACACGAGGTTTATTTAAATGAAGAGGAGGATGTTTACAGGGAAGAGATATGAGTAAAGGGAAATGATCGCTACCATATGGAGAAGAGAGCGGGGACCAAGAGAGAGTAAGAGCCAAGTCGGGAGTACAGATGGATAGGTCAGGAGCGCTGGTTCCCTCATCAGGCTTGGTAAGGCGAGTAGGCATACAAGTATTTAGAATACATAAATTCTGAGCATGAACTATATCAAGAAGTTGGTCCCCATAGCAGGCAGATGAGAAACTTCCCCAGGACTGGTGTTGGCAATTAAAGTCACCCATCACTAAAAAGGGTTTAGGTAGTATAGAGAAAATGTTACTGATTTCAAGGAGAATATTTACAGAAGGACGAGCAAAATATAAAGAAACTATACAGATATTATTTACAATAGCAACAACAATAGATATAATATCGTCACTATGAGAAGGAAGAGGGAAAGAAGAAAATAAAAGAGATTTTTTAATGAGTATGGCTACTCCACCATATCCATCATTTCTGTCTTCTCGGAGACATGAATAACCCGGGATCTAGAAAGAATACCCTGGTTTAAGCCATGTCTCAGAGAGAGCAATGGAAATTGGGTCAAATTTATTGAGGAGATGTATTAAGTCAGATTTTTTTATTGATGATGCTGCGACAATTCCACTGGACAATCTTGCCTAGATTGGCCATTGGAGAAGATAGATTTTACTAGATTAATGATTAGGGCAGCGTTGGACGGTAATTCATTGTTTGGAGAAACTATATCAGAGAGAGCTTTAACTAAAGCTGAGATTAAATTTTCTGTTTCAGT
Source organism: Yponomeuta cagnagella (assembly GCA_947310995.1). NCBI lineage: Eukaryota > Metazoa > Arthropoda > Insecta > Lepidoptera > Yponomeutidae > Yponomeuta > Yponomeuta cagnagella. The sequence goes on along the minus strand of OX371271.1, from coordinate 14,107,413 downwards.
ATTTTTCCCCGAAGAGCACAGCCATTAGACGGTGAAGGAGGATCGTAATGAGCAGTAAGGTCTTGGTGAGCGACACGGTCATATCCCTTATCTAATTTTGAAGGGGAGCGAGGCTTTAGAAGTACTGTCTTTCGGTGGTGTTTGGGAGATGATTCAGGAGCTGAAGATGAGGGATGAGAATGGGAAAACTGGATACTAGGAGGAGGAGCAGCGGACGATAAAACATCCGAAAAGGACCTAGAGACGGGTGGGTGAAGTTTGATTGCTTACACAATTCTGTGCCATGTACAACTTGACTCTATTTTGTCTCTCAAACTCAGAACATGTTTTATTAGTGGCAAAGTGATGACCACCGCAAGAACGACAGGAAGCACAATCAGGCTCAACATCACAGGAGTCGCCAGAGTGGCTTTGACCGCACCTGTCACAACGAGGTTTCGACCGGCACTAGAGTTTCGTATGACCAAAGTGGCAACAATTAAAGCACTGGATTGTTGGGTACTTATACAGTTCCACAGGGAGAGCATTATAACACATGAAAACTCGTTTAGGGAGAACTTGTCCGTCAAAGGTTAAAACAATAGTTTGACTGGGTTTCCACTCACGATTTGGTCCATGGACTTTATAATTCATCCTTCTAGCCTTAAGAATTTTGCCACAGCCAATGGGAACAGTGATATTCTCAATAGTCTCTTCCGGCGACCACTCTGTCGGGACACCCCGAACAAGGCCCATCCTGGTAACATTGAACGATGGTAAAAATGCCTTGAAATTATGCCTAGAGAGAGTTGCATCATTTAAAAAAAGATTAGCTTCAGAATAATCTGAAAAAGAAACTGTTAATTAGCTCCGAGTTAAGCGCTTTACTGAGCTATTTATGATGTGCTTTATGCCCCGTTTCTTAAGGTATTGGCCAAAAGAAACAGGGTGAAGAGTGGGAACAGTCGAAGTGTCTGTGCTCTGCTTCTGTACCTACATGAACAACATACGGTGCAACATCAGTGGGTTCATACAGAACCCTACCGACCTGAGGCTGCGGTTGATAAGACTTTTCTATTGGTTTTTCAATGTCTACATTATTTTGCAATTTTTGAGAAGAACATACAGTTTCAACACGTGAATGCTTTTTATTTGAGTCATCAGAATCACATTGGCATGGACATGGTGCAGATGAATCACTTTTCTGATGTTTCCTTTTCTTATTGCAATGTTTGCAAACTTTGATGGTCCTAGACCTTTTCCTTTTTTTGGATCTTACTGATCCATCTGTGTCCATACTAGAATCTCCTACCGGAGGACCTGTGCCGGTTGAAATTGTAATGTTTAGACCGACCGGGGGGACAGTGTCCTCCGGGTCGGACACAATAAAAATAGCTTAAAAACTTTCCAAATCAGCAAAAAGTTATATAAACACAATATTTACAGACATAATAATAAAATTATAGTACAAATATTTACAAACTGTACTAACATCCAACAAAAAAAATTAAATTAATTAGCACAGAAAGAAAAAGACACCCGCCTATTCCAAAGTTTCCCGCGCTTTTCCAACTTATATTACATAATATATATCTATCGTGTAATTTAAAAGTGGAACGATCTTTTACTCCTAAACATGGCAACCAAGGAGGTAACTTATCAAAGGTTTTATTTAAATTTCGAACTGGCTTGCAAATAGAAAGCTGGATGGAAGTAGTGTACTAGGTACTTCCATGGAACACTTTAACGTGGGAAAAATTATTGTTGTTCGTTGTACAAACAGTCTTACTATAATCAAGACAAGATGGCTGATGACGCAACGGATCGAGTACTAAGCAAAACAAAATTTAGACTACTAGTGACCCCCCAACCCCTCGTCTCTCCAACAAATTTCAAAAGAAAATTGCTATTTAATTTTTTTCCGGGTCAAATCCTAATTCGACTGGGCTACCTGTCAATATGTTAGATTACAAAATCTTATTCTCATTTTATTCTACTATAATTATTTATTACATTATTATATATGTAAATGACCGTGTGGCGCCGGATTAAGAATAGCGTCGCTCCGTTTCCTTCCGTGGATGTCGTAAAAGGCGACTAAGTACCAGATGGGCAGCAGCGTCTTCCTGAGATTCCAACCGCATACTGCGATGATTGTAGTGCGATCCCCAACCCGCCTGCCAAGCGTGGCGATTACGGCAAAACCCTTCATAGTTTGTAAAACCATGAGGGAGGCCTATATCCTGCAGTGGGCATCAAATGGCTGATGATGATGATGATAAATGTAATCTTTCGTTTCGTTTCAAAAAAATCTTTATCGAAAGCCCTGTTTCACAGCAAAAAATCCAAATAAAATATGATAATTCGATATAAATTGAGAACCCAATAAGATTAATTAGGAAGATTAATGAGGTAGGTATCCATCGCAATGTCATCAAAGTTGCTTTTCCACGCCTTCACAGTGAATGATCAACGTAGCAAATATGTAGTCACTACCGCAATCATTTTGTCACTACCGCTTTACATTTCCTTAAACTATTACTATTCTAAACTATTAGTATCACATAAGTTTACATATAACTAAAGTTGTTTGTTATGACCGTAGGAATCCATTTTAGGCAAGAGTAAACAAATACATACCCATTGAGTTAAAGTACTTTAACTACAACATCTTTGTTTTAATTTTTTTTGTGACAATAATCGATTTTTGCAAAAATCGATTATTTTGCTACGAAAAATCAAGTTTTTTTTAATCGATTTCTATAACAGCAGAATAAATCGATTATTAAAAAATAACAAAATTATACATAAAATAGACTGACATGTTGTCTGTGGCACTGAATCACGACAGAACTCAGATTAATGAATGTCAGAATGTAGGTGGAATTTTCTGTGAATTTGTTGTTCTGTGCAATTAAGTCACAGATTAAAAAGACAAAAAAAAAGTAAGTAACCTCTTCTTGTGAGTATAATTGTTTAAAAAAGAAATAAAAGTTACTTTCCTCTTTAATTTTTATTTAACTATGTCTTTGGCTGTGAATTGGCGTTCATTATTATTCTCTAGATTAGTGCGTGGAGATTTGCGCTCTGGGATAAGATTGTTCAGTGACCAGGCCCATGAAGGCGAGGCGACCGGTGGTGCTGAAAACCTGACTCCTTTAGACCCTGCCAAGGACCGAACCAAGATTATACCGCTGGAAACAAGCACGAGATATATGCAGAGTAAGGCTTATGCAACAACGTACGGAGGAAAGCCGGTCTGGACTTTATATCGTCGTAACCACAAAGGCGTGTTTGCACCCAGAAAGACCAGACGATCATGCGTTAGAAACGGAATGATATCGACCGGCAATCCATGTCCTATTTGTCGAGATGAATACTTGGTACTGCACTATCAAAACACTGCATTACTAGAGCAGTTCATTTCAGACCACACAGGCCAGGTACTTCATATTTTATTTCTTCATAATTTTAGTTATACTGACAATTTTAGTTGTGAACATATTCTGTTGTATTTTAGGTTACATGATTTTTATTAAGTGCAACTTTACATAAAAACAAATAAAACATGTTTTGGTCAGTGAACTTATGAAAGGTTATTTGATCTTCTTTAAAAAAAACACTAGAACATTTAGTAAGTAACTATTTGTTTTGTTTTTATAGGTTCTGGATGCATTTAAGACTGGTCTTTGTCAGAAGAAACACAAGGAGCTGCTGGTAGCGATAACAAGAGCTTGGGATCAAGGCTACCTAACATTTGATGTGCCATTCAGAAAGTATGATTATTCATTGTATACTAGTACCATTAAGAGCGAGAGAAAAATATGACTTCATTATAATAATTAGAAATAAAATTAAAAACATTAGTTAGTCACATATATAATTTTATTTCTCTTATAAAAAAAATATTTTATGAATAAAGATAACAATGGCACCTGATTTCAATTTCACATTGATATTGAAAATTGATTGGAAGATTAAAATAATATTCTATGAATAAATTAAGGTTTACATCTATGTCCCATGGCTGCTGCAAAGTGGAAAACTGCTCAGAAATTTTTATTTTGTCACCAAAAATTTCATTAGCTGTTACATTTTTTAATGGTGCTCTGAATCACTTGTAATTTTATCAGATTAGTCTGTTTCTGTTTTAGGGTTCTGTCCCACAATAATGAAAACGGAACCCTTATTACGAGGCATGCCTTTTAAGTTCTGTCGTTTCCATATTTCCTGGCAATTTTGAATTTGGAACTTCTATATTCAAATGTGTTTAAATTTTGAACCTCAAAACAGTTGAAAGTATTAGGATTAATGCTATTGTTTAGTCACAGCGTCGATTGGAATCTGTCAGGTTACGTACGAAAATGAATCTTTCTAAGGAAAATGTTCATGCAATAATTTTCTACAACTTTACAAGAGGCCTGACACGGTATCAGTGTTTTGAAGAGCTAACATCTGTGTTCAGTGATGAAGCCCCATTTTGCGGACTGTCGAACGCTGGTATTTAGAATTCCAGCGTGGACATACTAGTGTTAGTGACAAATCTCGCGAAGGACGCACAAAATCCGCCTTCACTGAAGATAACATCATTACTGTGAGAAAACTAATTCTCAAAGATCGTCATGTGACGTATCGAAAGATAGAGGCTCTATTAGGCATCTCAGGGACAACCAATCAGAAGATCTTGCATGAAGCGCTTGGTATGAGAAAGCTAGTTTGCCGTTGGATACCACATCTGCTTTCCGACGATCACAAGGCGGCCCGCGTCAGATGGTGTAAGAAAACTCTGCAAAGGTTCAACCGAGGAGAGTCAAATCACGTCTACGACATCATCAGTGGTGACGAATCTTGGATCTATGCCTACGATCCTGATTCCAAACAACAATCTACATTCTGGGTCTTTCAAAACGAGCCAAAGCCGACTAGTTGTTCGTTCTCGAAGCACTTCAAAGAAGATGGTGGCCACTTTCGTTGGAAAAACCGGCCATGTTGCGAGTATTGCACTTGAAGATCGTAGAACGGTTAACGCAGTGTGGTATACCACAGTTTGTTTACCACAAGTCATCGCCGAACTTCGAAAATCTAACTCAAAGCGACGCATCATCCTGCACTACGACAACGCAAGCTCAACAGCGTTCGTCAAACGATGGAGTATTTGAAGCAGGAAAAAGTAGAAATTGTTGACCATCCTCCATACAGTCCTGACCTAAGCCGTAACGATTTCTTTACATTTCCTAAAATTAAGAAAAGTCTTCGTGGTCAAAGGTTCCAGTCCGGTAAAGAAGCAGTCGACACTTTTAAGTCAGCCATTTTGAACACCCCCACTTTAGAGTGGAATAAATGTTATAATAACTGGTTTGAGCGAATGAAAAAGTGTATTAAGCTACGTGGTGAATACTTTGAAAAACAATAAAAAGTAGGTACTATAAGGTTCTAATTGTGTTTTTTTCTTCAAACGACAAAACTTAAAAGGCGTGCCTCGTACAATTTACTTTGTTTTCTGTCCGTCTGCCTCAAGACCCTTTTCTTTGACCCATTTAAGAGTATGTAATCAAACCACAAGATGACACACCACAATTTCATTTAAGCATCTCACTATCCAAATATAGGCTTTTCCCATTGACCTAGAATGCTTGTCCATTTTAGTATACGTCTACTTCTGTGTCCCATTGCTGGGCAAATAAAATCCATTCCTCCCCGTCCCTAGGGACAGGGATGATACAATGGATTGTAAGGAGGGGCTTCCTTGCTACCTAGAAAGTTGTGTGGGACCCAGTCGCTGCCATTAAGCTCACTTTCAAAATCGGCGAGGTTGGGTTTGGCGTGTAGAGTTGTGTACTGTCTCTCCATTGTGAACTAAAAACATAAGTAACAATGTGTAATGATCAGTCTCATCTGATAAAATAACCAGAAAGTGAATCTGAAATACCATTAACGATTAATTCTAATTAAAATTGTCAATTGCTTTGGCTCGATTCCTTTGTAGCAGTAATTCCCTGATTAAAGATGACTTCTCTCTTTCTAAAACAGATATCCGCTCATTCTTTTTATTGACTTCCTGTAAAAGAAAAAAAAGAATTTTTAGAAAAAATCGTAATATTCATTTGGTATTATTTACCATAGCAGTAACTGACACTGCAAGATTCATCATCATCATCAACCCATTATGTCCCCACCGAGGGGCACGGGTCTCTTCCCTGAGGAAGGTATAGGCCATACTCCACCACGGGGGCCAAGTCCGGATTGGTGGAGGCTTGTAGACTAGTGGCTCGTCTACTGTCAGAAGTTGTCAAGCCGCCCTAAGGCCTCTGACTTGGCTTAACGACTGCCATCTATCGACGGCAGCCGGCACCAACAGCTTAACGTGCCTTGCGAAGCACGGAACCGCTCGGAAAAATGCCACTAGCGTTAGGCATAGACGGCGACCCATCCATGCACTGAACGCGCCCAGTGTTGCTTAACCCTCGTGACCGTTTAAGATCCCTCAGGCAGCCGGGGCTACGAGCGATTAGATTAGATTAATTCTCTTTATTGCACACAATACATTATAATAATAAGCAGCCTATATACGTCCCACTGTAGGGCACAGGCCTTCTCTCAGAGAGAGTATGAGCTTAATCACCACGCGTGCCCACCGCGGATTGGCGATTTCAAGCGCTGAGGTAGGTATGTAAATAGCTCAGATACTCCCACCCACACGATGTTTTCCTTCACCGTTAGCGAGTGGTATTCTATAACTTCACAAATGTACCTACATAACTTAGAAAACAAAGTCATAGGTACATGCCCGCACTGGGAATCGAACCTGGGTCTACCAATACCAAGTCCAATGTTCTACCCACTAGGCTACCACCGCGTTATAAAGATTCATGAAAAATCTTAAATATCTAAGTTACATAGTATACAACTGGCGGTCAGACAACCTGATCTATCCAGCTAGCAACTTTCGCGTGTGGAATTGATACTCGTGCTAAGTTAGTACAGAAATCTATGGTACTCGCTGTTATATACTATCAATATAGATGGTATTACTAGGTGTTAGTTGTGGTTAGGGGTTATACCTCGACCAGCATCCGGTTCTGCGTCCGTAGCACGGCGGCGCGGCTCGGTTCCGCGCTGGCGGCGGCCACAGGCGACGCGGGGAGCGCCAGGTTCATGTGCAGGGACAGCGGCCCGCGGCGCCAGCCCGCCGCCAGCGCGCTCAGCTGACGGTTTAACTCCAGTACCCGCGCTCGCAGCAGCTCTAGCCGCTCCTGCTGCGCCTCGCTCCAAGGCTCCTGAAATGTTTTAATGGTGACGAGTCTTTATACTCGCGTTGCCCAAATGTGGCAAGTGACCCGGCAAAAGTTCGCCTGTCATAGTTCCAATAAAAACTTGAAGGGAAGTATCGCCTTACCACGTAAGCGCCCATTCTCCCAGCATAGCGCATTTTCTCTTGTACCTCAGCTAGCTGTTTCAAATACCACTCCCGGGCCTCCTCAATGGAAGCTAGGCCCTGCAGGAGTAGGTCTTTCTCTTGCTCGATTTGTTTCATACGTTTCAGCAGATTGTAGTCTACGCCATTATGTAATGTGTGACGGCGGGGCTCGCGGCGACGAGCTCTGCGCACTGCCATTTGTGAAGACTCCGTGTTTGGGCGCCCGTCACCGAGCCCCCTGCTGTGGTTTTCGACCACTCGTATTACCTCGTGTTTCCCATCTTCAATATGCTCGCTTTCAAAAGTGTCCTCGTCAGATTTGCTATTGGATCGCGAGAGTTCCTTTCGTTCTGGAAGAGGCTTCTCCAATCTTGGAGGTTTCGGGGGACCCTGACTGTATATTCCGTTTAATGTGTCTGGTTTAGATGGCGGCGAAGAACCCATGTTTCGATGTACATCTTGGACTTGTGCCTCCTTATGTGAAATCAATAGGGGCATACTGATAGTTCTGTGTTGCGCCATGTTCGCCGAAACAGTCATATTGGCCCAGTTCCTGTCACGGCTGTGGGTGTCGTCGACATCCAAAATTGGAGCTGAAGGTGGCCGATGTGACTGTACTGACATAGTTGTGTGGTTCTTAACAATATCATCGCTCAGTGCGTCGATTTTGCTATCAACTTGATTTCTCAACAGACATATTTTTAGTCCAGTGCAAAATCTGTCAAACGTGAGCAATCCGTCGTGAGACGCCACCTTCTGCAGGCTCTCGACGACGCCCCGCGGCAGCCCTCGGGTCCGGTCATCGCGCCAACGGTTTTCGATATCGGTCAGTCTCACGTACCCCGTGCGCTTATCGTCCATGATATCGAAGAGTGTCCGCATCGCTGAAACAAACTGTTTCGGAAGGGACTCCATGTCTGGAGGTACTGCAGTAACGTTAACATACACAAACTAGCAATGTTTTCACTAATTTCGTTACATTGATACGCACTATTCCAACACTATTTTTGTCATTAACCGTAGGTATGGCCGGACCATAACAAGACAACATTCGGTCCCCGACCGACCGTTGGTGCGCGCATGTGTGTGTCGAGTGAGTGGCTGGCTGGTTTGAACAAAACCGGCTGGGTTGTGGGAGTGAATTTGCAATCGTAATCATCACACAAGTGCGAGTGAGAGGACCGGTCCAACGACTCAGCGAAGGTCGCAGCAGCTCACTAGCAGGTAGCGTTGGCGCACGCGCGTACGCGGCGCGGATAGAGAGAACTTCGTAAAAAAGTAACCATGTAGCAAGGACTGCCTCGTTGATCTAGCGGTAACACGTTTGATTACCAAGACAAAGGTCATGTGTTCGATTCCTGCTGGGGGCTGACGTGCTTTGAATTGTAATTGACCTCAGTGTATGTATTACGTGTATTAGTTACCTACCGTATCACAGTGTCCTAGATTGGTACCGGAACAACTAATATTGTGTTGTGTCATAACAATAGCTATTGCCTCTACAGCTATAAGCCAAAGTGTTTGGCTTTGTGAATTCTAGAGTTGCTAGAGGTCCTGGCAGACAGCTACCTAAATACACAAAAATAATAATTTTTTTTTTAGTTCTTAGTGGGGGCGCGGGAGAAAAAATCAAGCCCCTTATTACCATAATTTACCCTACTTAATTTATTGCTTTAAAATTGGAAGTTCTCAATTTCCATCTCCTAAAGACTTTACCAGAACATGACCAAATTACCCTGGGATTACTTTTACGCTATATTTTATGATACATATGCATATTACTAAAGGCCCCAGTAAAGTCAAAGTAAAAAAAAAATATTCAAAGTATCTATGTAACACAGAAACTGTGACTTATTGAACGTTACAAGAAACAACTAGGTGTCCGTTTCAAAATCTAGATCATTTGGAGAAAAAACAGACAAAAAAACTCCAAACTTAGTCTTTTCAAACGTATTCCTTAATTACCAGAGTTTACATGTCATATCTTCTAAAAAGCTAGTAGGTTGAAGTGGCTTTAATTCCACATCATCTTTGTCATCTAAATAATCCTTAATGCTATAGTAGTCCTTTTGGCATAAAGTGCGCTTTACACATTTTTTGAACCGCACTTCAGGCAAGCTTATTATATCTTCAGGGATCTTATTGTAAAAACGTATACAATGCCCCATAAAGGATGTATTAACCTTTGCCAGCCTAAATCTTGGGAAAGAAAGTTTATGTTTACTTCTAGTATTTACATCGTGTTGGCTACCTACGGTTTTAAAATTACTTATAATAGGGGTTAAAGTATGAAATTGCCGTTTTATTGCAATAGGTTCTTTGACTTGACATAGAATCTTCATGGTTTGAGGTTTTCGAATGAAACTTTTTTCAAATGGTTTCTATGATGTTCTTTTTTTAAAAAATGTGAAACATTTGAATATCGACCTTCCATTGTTTTTGTTATTCAATTTAGACAAGAAAGATGGATACTGCGAAAATTCGAGTGATTTTTGAATACGAGTTCCGACGCGGAACTAACGCGGCAGAAACAGCCCGCAATATCAATGCTGCCTTTGGAGAGGGGTTTACTAATGAACGCACCGTGCGATTTTGGTTTAAACGCTTTCGTGATGGAAATTTCGACTTAAAGAACGAGCCACGAGGAAGACCGCCCACACAGGTGAATAACGATGAATTAAGAGAGATAGTGGAAGCCGACCCTAGTCAAACTACCCAGGAATAAGCGGCATGGTTTAACGTTACCTTACCCACAATATTGACTCACTGCGTCAAATCAATAAAATAAAAAAATACGAAAAATGGGTGCCTCATGATTTGACTGATCTGCAGAAAGAAACGCGTGTTGAAACTTGTGTTGCCTTGTTGATATTCAATATTCGATATTCAAATGTTTCACATTTTTTAAAAAAGAACATCATGGAAACCATTTGAAAAAAGTTTCATTCGAAAACCTCAAACCATGAAGATTCTATGTCAATTCAAAGAACCTATTGCAATAAAACGGCAATTTCATACTTTAACCCCTAATATTTTTCCTGACGTACATAATATTCTCATAGATATAATGACTAGCAACTGTTAGGATGTTAGTTTCTTTAAAGAAATCTCTTAACGAATCTCTACTGCCTAGCTTATAAATGAATCTGATCGCTCTCTTCTGTAAGACAAAGATGGTCTCAATGTCTGCTGCCCGACCCCACAGTAGTATGCCGTAGGACATAATACTTTGGAAGTAACTAAAATAAACAAGCCTAGCAGTTGCGACGTCAGTTAATTCCCGGATTCTTTTGACTGCATATGTTGCAGAACTATTAAGCCTATTGGCCAATTTGTCTATATGAGGTCACCATTGAAGCTTTGCATCAATTCCAATACCTAGAAATACAGTTTCTTCTACAATTTCTAGTTTGTCATTCCCGAATACAACGCTGCTGTCAAATATTTTGACATTTGGCAGAGTAAACCAAAGAGTAGAGTAATCAAAAGGGAGTTAACTTTATACATTTTGTCTTTTTTGAATTTAACAATAAGTTATTAGAAGTGAACCAGTTTAGTACCTGAAATAGAGCATCATTTGTGTCGTCGAGGTCATTTTCTAGTCTCTTAATTTTAAAAATAAGTGACGTATTAGGTCTCATTTACTGCTGTCCATTGAAGAGTTCCGTTCTCCATCTCTTAAAGACTTCATAAGATCTTCACCAAATTAAAATGGGACCAATAGGACGTTCGTTATATATATTTGAACAAAAAAAGAATTGTCGAAATCAGTTAACATTTGACAGAGTTATGAAAAAACAAAACAAAAATAATTTTTATACGCGTCGAATTGAGAACCTCCTCCTTTTTTGAAGCTAAAGCTTAAAAACTATGTCAACCACTAACAAACTCTTGCGCATGCGAGTCGAGTCAGCAGTTGTCTACTTAATGAACCGATTAATATTTCATAATATCTATTTGAGATGAAAAACAGGCGGGGAGGCCTTTGCACAGCACTGGGGCACAAAAGAGGCTATGTAAAAAAAATCTATTCTCTTAAGGGGATCCATGCAGTAACACTAGCGCCACCAATGGAAAAGATAATATCAAATTTCTCAATTTTTTGGCGTAAACGCTATCTATTCCCAGGTCCGTGATTTTAGGTTTTCGGCTGTGGGTCCTAAAAATCACTATTAATATGATTGAGAGATATGTAATACCTACATGTAATAGATTAAGAAATAATCTTACGATGCACTGTTTGTATGCCTTAATAAATACATAAATAGACTGTACTTTGCAAAAACGATCTATAAAAAAAGATACCTTATAATTTTTTTCCATCGCTGGCGCTAGTGTTACTGCATGGAGCCCCTTGAGAAAATAGATCTTATGAAATAAACAATGTGATAAGAGTAGAGTGGGCGTACTTGTTGGTTGGAAAATGTCCGCAGGCAGATAGAACAACAACTTCTCACCATAATTTAGCTACCAAAACAAAGGTCGTGGGTTCGATTCCCACTGGGGGCCGCTGTACATTCTGGGTGTATTTTCATGTTTGTGACGTCCTTACCTGGTTACCATAGCACAGGGTATCCTAGTTTGGGCCCAGGCACGCTAGGTACCTAATCCCCGTAGAAAGGCGCGAGCGCAGCCGCACACAAACAGCCTCATCCCGTTCCGTGTTTGTGCACGCTGGCAAACGCACACACATGCGAATATCAACCGGTACAGGGGTATTTAGACGGGTTGTTCAATGTGGGACCTCAAGTTATTGTATTGTGAGGAAGTTATTATTATTATTTCCTGAAGAAGGCTATACATAATCGCCCATTTCAGGGGCGCTACTACGTAATCGTAATTTCTCCACTGTATGAAGCTGTCTTTTTTTAATTTTTTTTATTTGGACTTTGCCCCGTGCTTGTAGGGTGCACAGGGATTTTGCCAGTGTCACGTTGTGAAAGGTACATAACCTACTATGAACTGTCAAATACATACATATTTTGTACCCGACTGCGGCAGAGCCCAAAAGGAGGGTAATGTGTTTGGCTCGTAAGTATGTCCGATGCTGTTTCCTCACAACTCCTTAATCAATGGTCCGATTTTGACAAATAAGTGATGAATACAACATAATACCAAAAAATATATAAAAAGAATGCTAAACAGAAAGAAAAAATAAACTGAAATAAAAAATTGAGCATTAAATACTAACCAGGCAAACCCAAATTAAAAAAATCACGGATTATGAGGTGCCTATGTTGGTACCGCCTGCTTAGTAGTCAAATGCTCACCAGTCGGGTCGTTGGTTATTTTTTATTTCATTTTTTGACACTGAAATCTTCAAAATCGTTTAGAGTGGACAGTTACGTAATAGGAGTGCTGATTTCGTTCATGTCAAACCCTCAAAACCTTACTATACTGCGTACCAGATAAACCGTGTGCGCATGGGCTTCATGGAAAGGTCTTATCCGTTTATCACTTTTACAGCAAAACTTAGATAATATGTAAGCTTTTAATGTATTTTTTGGTGTGCACAATAGAGTTCTAAATCTAATCACGTATGCCTACCACTTAATTTCTGGCACCACCTGTGACCTGTGGTTGTGGTGAAGGCGCAACAGCGCGCCCGAATATCAGGCAGCTGCCCCCCCTGCCCGTACCTAGCTGCGCCCATGCGTGTGCCTATTAAAATTTTATAGACAGACATTAGTGAATTTACTTCTTTAAGTGCACATTATATTTATGGCACTGCTTATGCACTTCGATTTGATACCTATATTTTTTTACATTTACAAGTGAGAAAAGATAAAAAGTTTTAGCAAAATCTTACATTAAGGCCGACGTGCACCAACCACTTCTTACACGTATGTCACTCAAGTCGCCATTTAAATCGACTTTTGTATGAACAATGTTAGTTAAGTGCTGTTTAAGGCACATTTAAGAAAGTGGTGCAAGTAGGCCTTACTCTTTCTTGAATAGTATCTTGCTAGTCTTGCGTGAATCGGAATGTTTTGTCCTATGACTTTTTTGACGTTTTAAATTAAACGTCAGAAAAATTTAACAAGTTGTCTCCGCGCACAGTATTCGGGTAGAAAAAAACAACATTTATACTAAGGAAGCTCTGCTTTCGTTTTAGTTTATTTTACAATGGGGGACAAAGAAATAGAAAATGTGCCTCAGAAAGTTAATGATGCAAATGTTGCCTCCGATCAAGATACTACTCGAAAAGGTTGGGTAAAGTTTGAAGATGAATCACTTCAGGATAACGTGCCCTTGCCAGAGGTTTCATCGTCACCTGGGACATCTAGCACGTCCACGTCTGATGCCGCAAGTTCGTCGCAGCCAACTTTACCCGCCGTGCTCAAAACAGAGACTGTTCAAATCAATTTGGAGCGGAGTGACAAACACACTGAGCCTACTGCACCCAGGCTTACCAAAAACGTCGAATTCGTCAACGTACGACAAGGCTTCTGTAAGTTTTAAGTACATAGAAGAAAACAGAAACTACTTTGGCAGGTACAGTTTTAATTATTGTTATAATAATTATACTTTACACTGTCTGCAGCAAATGGTGACATTATAGTTACACTTCTGCCTGTAAACACCAAGTGGCCTTGGATCACGTCGGCGCGGTTTCGTCCTGAGTTGGTACCTGAAGAATTAATGGCTCAGGGATTGACGGTGAGATCTCATTGCTGCTATATACCTACTGGAAAGTATCTGGGCTTTCAAAGTAGCTTGCATTATTTACTTTTTTAAACTCTACATTTGATAAACCTGCAGTCACATCAGACCACTGCTCTGCCCTCGTAACGAAGAACACAGTAATCGTAAAAAGGCGGTTACGAGTAAATAGCAAAAAACATATTTTTGAAAATCTATGATACTTGCCGCAGATAAAAATTTCAACTTTTGTACTAGAAAAATAAAAAATAAATCAAGGTACAAATACATACATTCAGTTCATGTAAAAATCAAATATAAATGTAAGGAAAGTCGGTTGGGGTGTAGGAAAGGGTGGCCGTACCTGGGACTTAGAAAAATTTTGACCAAAATTTTTTTTATTTATTTTCCATTGTAATCATATTTTATATGTCGAAAAAACCATAAGATACATTTATTTGTAGCAACCAGTACACATAAGCAAAAATAGGTTCGAAGTTCCAGGATGGAGCGGAGCGCAGCGACGCTCCATCCTGAAACTTCGGGTGTTAGTTCTTTTTTTTTATATAAAAGCGAAAAAAAATATTTCACTAAAAAACTTAGTTTTGAGTCAAACAAAAAAATTTTTTTCTAAGTCCTATATATGGGCCACCCTTTGCTACACTCTGACCGGAAAGTCGATTACTTTGTTTTTCCTTACCAATTATTGAATTATTTTTGAATGAAATCTTAAGGAAAAATGCAGTACTTGTGTGGATTATTGTGTTCTTTCTTAGAATGTTAGAAGAACTAATTAGGAATTGATGTATTTTTTCTCCGTGGTTACATAAAAGATTCGAAGTAACGATGTTGCAAATTTTCTTAGAAAATATAGTGAATAATATCTCCCTTATTTTTTCACTTGTGAGTCTAGCAGAATAGTCAGAAATAAAGCGTAGATTCATATTAAAAAAAACAGTTATTATAATCAAAATGGCACTAATCAAAAT
This sequence comes from Yponomeuta cagnagella, assembly GCA_947310995.1. Taxonomy (NCBI): domain Eukaryota; kingdom Metazoa; phylum Arthropoda; class Insecta; order Lepidoptera; family Yponomeutidae; genus Yponomeuta; species Yponomeuta cagnagella. Next base: position 14,092,386 of record OX371271.1, on the reverse strand, counting down.
TAACCGAATCACAGTCTTTCAATCTACATACATAGTAAAAATTAATAGAAAATCTAACAGATTTTACCCTGTTTCATCAATTTAAACAAAATTTTAATCCTGCCAAGCAAAGTTTTAACTATACATACCTACCCATGTAAAGTATACCTAATAGGAACTTAATCATCACAATTAGCAGGTTCCAGGTTAACTTACCATTGAAAACCTAAACTACTACTTAAAACAGTATTTTAGTTTTAAAATTGAGGTAATTTGCTACTATGGAAAAAGAAACATAAAGAAGCAAAACGACCGAACTGGTTTTTTACTCATTAATAAAAATTTGAAATAGGTACTTTTAACTGTACTTACTAATTTTATTCTCCATATATTTGAAAACTATTAGAACGAGTGTAGATTTTATAGAATAGTTGAATTAATAATAATAGTAATATTTTTAATGCCACAATTTTAAGTTTCAAATACAAATGCTTATCGAACACAAGCACGGTACTGTAAAAAATCTATAAAATACCATATCAAAGGTTTAAAAGAAAAACATAATTAATAGCAATTGATTAATACCAAACACACCCAATATTTTAATTTGGATCTTGCCTTGGTATTTATTGAATTTATTTTAAGATTCTGGCTCCCAGTTCTCTAGCAGATCAAGAGAGTTTTCGGATGTTGGGAGAGTTTGCCAAAATCCTATCCTGGTTTCAGGAAAAGGCTTATTTAGAATTCCTGCTTTTCTATCTTCGGTTATACCGCGTGGCTTTGTATTTTGGATAGGATCAGGTAAAGAAGATTACTTGATGAATTTCGTTTTCAAAAAATCATTTTCCTTTGTGTCTCCGTCATGAGTAGTTATGACGTAGCTCCTAAGAGCTAACAGTCTTAACATATCTTAACAAGTATGTTAAAACTATTTCTCTGCACATCAACGCAAGTGACTTCTTTCAAATAAGTTATCTCAGCATGCTTTTTAAGTTTATATTGCGAAGCATGGTCAACATACGGAGTAAAGGGGAAAGGTTTAGAACTGATGAAATCTTATCTAAAAGTAAGGGTTCAAAAAGCGGACATAAATCGTATAAAATCCACAGGTTCACAAATAAAAATGGGAGTACCACAGCGATCAATTCTGGGGCCGTTCCTTTTCCTTGTGTACGTAAATGATTTGCCGTTTATGGTACAAAACATGTCCGAGATAGTATTACTTGCAGATGACACGTCACTTATTTTTAAAATTAAGAGACAAGAAAATAATCTTGACGTTGCAAATGATGCTCTCTCGCGTGTGTTGGATTGGTTCACAATAATCTGCTTCTAAATTCCAAAAAGACAAAATGTATAAAGTTTACCTTACCAAACGTAAGATTAGTTAAAAACAACATTGTACTCAGAAAAGAAAAACTAGAATTTGTAGAAGATACCGTTTTTCTAGGCATCACAATCGATTCAAAATTGCAATGGGATCCTCATATTGTAAAACTAGCACACAGGCTTAGTTCTGCAGCATATGCAGTCAAAAGAATTAGAGAGCTCACTGACGTTGCAACTGCTAGGCTTGTTTATTTTAGTTACTTCCATAGTATTATGTCCTACTACGGCATACTACTGTGGGGTCGGGCAGCAGACATTGAGACGATCTTCATCTTACAGAAGAGAGCCATCCGATTTATTTACAAGTTAGGTAGTAGGGATTCGCTAAGAGATTTCTTCAAAGAAACTAACATCTTAACAGTTGCATATCAATACATTTATGAAAATATTATGTACGTCAAAGACTTCGAAAATGTTGGTGGCCACCATAATGTTAATACTAGAAATAAACATAAATTGTCATTTCCACTATTTAGACTTGCAAAAGTTAACACATCCTTACGGGGCACTGTATAAGGTTCTACAACAAAATTCCTCAAGATATATTAGAGTTACCTCCAACGCGATTTAAAAAATGTGTTAAGCACATTCTGTGCAAAAAGGCTTACTATAACATCAAGGATTATTTAGAAGACAAAGATGTTTGGCATTAAACAGTAGATTAATATTATTTAAAGGACGATTGTGACTAGTGTTCAACACATTCATGACTAATATTTTAAGTTGAAAACTCTGTTAATTAAGTTAAAACGTGTTTTGAAAAGAATAAATGTGGAGTTTCTTTGTTAGCTTCTTCTCCACATTAATTCATTAATTGTGAAACTAACAATTTTGACGTTCATTAAGTAAACATTCTGTTTTTACAATGAATAAAAATATTTGAATTGAATTGAATTGAACATATTTGTAGAAATTGGAAACCTCCCTAGCCTTAACTTTGACATTACCGGAATTTGCCAACTCCACACAGTGGATGAAGTCGGCAAAGTCGTACACTTTGTTAGCTTTTTTTCAATTGATTTTCAACCTGGTGGTAAAAATTATCCGCTGACATAAAGGTATGACTTGGTTCAAGATACTTAATGATGATTTTGCTTCCAAAAATATCAGAGCTGTTAACTATATGAGCCAGAAATGAAAAAAGGCCCAGTTTTTGTTTTGGCTGGGACAGTTGTCAACCCAAACAGTTATTTCGGAACAGTCTCGTTTGCTCAAAAAGAAAGCTCGAAAGGCTGTACTGTTTTTTACTGCTTTCTTACTAAGGATTTTAGGAAAAGACATATTGTTGTTTGTTAGATTAAATGCAGTAATAACCAATACTGTGTTTCAAGTTGGCAAAATGACAAATATTACTGCGTTTTAAACTAGCAAATGCTTATTACTGTGATATTTCTTAGGATTAGAAGGATTTTCATAACATTACTGCATATTTTCTTACTGAAATTTCAGGTTTCCAGTAGATCTACAGTCACGATAATTTTTTTTACTTATAGAACTATACCCGAGTAGCTCATTTTTGCATCCAAAGTAAAAACACAGTAATAGCTATTACTGTGTTTCTCGTTACGAGGGCAGTGCTGGCATTTCCTAAAAATATATTTCCTTACTTGTTTTTTTAAAAACTTGCAGCTTACCTTAAAAATAAATATTTTTTGTCTGCTTTTCAGCTCACTGTGGAAGAGTATGTGCAGGCAATGGAGCTGTTGGTCAATGATGCACGCTTCACCCTCTTCAACATATGCTACAAGAGAGTGCTAGTTTGCTGGATAACACTTGCATTTCTAGGACTCGTTGCACTGTTGGTCTCTGGCCTCACTGGCCTAACTCTGTTCTCACTCGGAGTTCTCTGGCTGGTTCTTAACGCCGCTGCTATATTCCTCTGCATGTGGATAAAGATGAGACTAGCCAAGGGAATGGAACAGTGCCTCGCAAGTGTCAATAAGTTGCTCAATAAACACAAGTTGATTTTAGCATTGGATGACAGAGGCAGAATCTCCTGTCACAAAGTCAACTTGTGCTTTATATATTTTGACTCAGGGCCATGTGTTGCTCACATTCAGCAATTCATTGATAGTGTAGAAGGGAGGGAGGTCATGGCAGGATGGGAACAAAAATTAGATGTCTCTGCAGATGACATCATCATACAGGGGACTCAAACAACAAGATTATCTCGGAGGCAGGTAAGCGTATCAATTTATTCACTTAGTTATAATATATAATACTTTTTATTGCTCTCTAAATTATGTAAGTATCTGAAGTTAGTTTCTTAAACTGGACAAATTGTAAAATGTGCCTAAAGTAATGTTACTGTGAAAGTATGGGCTGCAGAAATGTGCAACCCACTAATTTCTAATATAAAAAAAATGTTTATTATGTATCAAATGTGTCCATGTAGATTTGAAATTAATCTGGGGTGACCACATAGGTAAAACACTGCTCCAAATACAAAATAGCATAATTTTTAGTTCAATTGCACTAAAGTATTATTTTATTAAACATCCATGGAATGATGTTTAATGAAATATTATTGATCTGGACTCAAATAAACTTGAATGAAATTATTTTTTTACTATAGCTTCTTATAGTAAAAAAATAATTTCATGCAGTTTACATACATCGTTGTAAAGTACAAAAGTTTGGCTCTTATTAACTCCTGAGTTGCTGCTATTGGTGGTACACAAGACATGATTTGTGTGTGTTTGTATTTTGGTAAAATAATATGCCATATCCTTAACATTCTCATGCACTAGGAAATATAATCCTTATTTCTAATTGAATGTGAATAGTTTATGTTTGGAAAGTCTTAGCTTATCTATGTTTTAATAAAGCCATATTGTAGCTAACAGTGCATTATAGAACAAAAACAAACCATTATTAACTGCAATTAATTTTTCCAATGAGGGAGTTTCAATCAGTAGAATTAATAAAAGTACTTATTTTGTAGTCTTATATGTCCAGTCTACATAGTATATGCAACTGCAGCCTATGCAGATACTACAACTATCAGATGGAAACTCCCCTCAGCACTTTATATAAGTAATAACATTGTCTTTATGTAACACATAGTTTAACAATTGAATTTGATCCAAGTGACACTTTTTAGAATTTATTATATAGAAATTTGTGTATCAGTAAGACAACTGTTTGTCTGTTTATTGAGCAATACCTCAAAAATGAATTTTATGAATTTTTAAAAAGTGACACTCCAGAATTAATAGCCATTTTTTATTCATAATTATTACTTAGTAACATCATACACACTTTACTACTATCTTTAACATACTATCTTTAATAATATTTTCATCCAACCTTAGCTGACTATTGTAGCATTATAATGTTCTTTGATTGCATCCATTGTAAATTGTAATAATAATAGATAACTAATTTTGGGTCCGATTTTAACACACATGGTCATAAGTAACTAATTATGCTAAAACTGCACTAATGCAACTTCTAAACGGAATGTGCGTACAGTCGACAGCACATCAACTTTTTATTCGTGCACTCCACTCAGTTACGTTACGGGCGACTTTTCAATTAAAATTTAAAGGTTGACGTTCTGTCTGCTGATTAACGTGATTAAGCTGCGTAAACACTTTTCAATTGAAATCAACTGCTGCAAAGTACTAGGATATTTATCCTAATGCAGAATATAGGCTATCGCTACTAACACAATTATGTAGTATCGTGGCTAAAGAATAACTTAGTAAGTTCAGAAAGGCCTCTTATACAAGAAGTCTCCACTTCTGACCTGACCTGCGCGGACTCCTGCTAGTGGCCTGCCTGGAGCTCACGCATATCCTTGGCCACTTAATCCTTCCCGCGATATCTGGGGCGGTCAACCGGCCTTTGGTCTCTTGGTAGCCCCAGGTACGCCCCTTTCTGTCCGATCCTCTCCCAAACTCTCTAAATGACCGAGCCAACTGAGACTTGAAGACCTGATTTCCGAACCCAACAAGAATGTAACAGTCATAAAATTAAATACTTAAAACAATATTACTACTACGCAACACAATGATATTCTGAAGAGGTCTGTTGCGAGTAAAGAAAGACATTTATTGGGACAAAATTAACACGAGTACGAGACATTCAATTCTGTTATTCTTTGGCCGTGATCTGGTAGAAGTAGTTGTGTTGTTAAAGTACCTAGCGGCGGTGGGTAAGCGTGGCATATGAATGTGCAGGGTATGGCAGAGCAAGTGTACCGCCGGTACCTGCAGCGCTGGGGCAAAGACTTCCTGCGCCGGCGTCTGGACTGGACGCTGGACGAGGAGGGGGGCAACCCGTCGGCGCCGCGGCACTTTGCCAACGCGATCTGCCCTTGTCAATACATTGAGGAGATATTGCGCAACAAAGAGCCCAGGGACCTCCGCGCCTGTTGTCCGCCCTGCAACGACTGGCTAAGACGCCGCGGCATCGACTGATCCTACCGCCTACCGCCTCGCCGTCTTTGGCAAGTTTATCATTTACTTTCTATTTCTTTGAACGTTGTTACGGTTATCCGTCCTGTCCCTCTCGGCCCGACAGCCGACCGAATCACGGTTAGCTTAAGTTGTTGACAAGCAGGACCTCGGTCATTTGAAAAAAATATTAATGTGTTCTTTTTGTTGCTTTTTCAGGAAATGGGTGCGCTCCTGTTCTTAAGGTATGCCGGGCGTTGGGGCGCAAATGTTGTTAAGAACCGACTGAACCTTAGCAGCCACACGCCCGGCCTCCACGGCCATAAGTACGTATGTCCCTGCCAGTTCATAGAGGAGCACCTCAAAACTAAACCCCCATCTGGTATTATGCAGTACTGTATGTTACCTGATGCCCATCAAAGCGTCCAATTGTAGTTTTATGTAGGTACTTAGGTATTAGTTATTAACGAAAAGTATTTATATTCCGTCCATCACATGTACTTGCTTGTTTTTCATATCAATATACAAATGTAGTGTATAATTTAATTTTAAGCCTTAAGGCCATTAAGATAAGTGCTATCAAATATAAGCATATTTAGAAATGACTCACGACCTCGTGAGTTTTGTTTGAAAACAAAATGTACTTATTTATAAAAAAAGATTACGAGATTTTGGGTCATTCCACTCTACTTATTAAAATTTAACGGCCTTATTAATAAAAACACGATTCCTCTAAAGCACTCCTAAGAGGCAGTTTATTTAATCTGTGGTGGCGACTTGTAAAATCTCCACTACAGACTATTTGAAGCGTTTTAAGGTATCGTGTTTTTTATAAATACGACCGGGTGTTCATAAAGTGGCCATATAGTTCAGTCACTATAAAATGAAAGCAGCATTATTAACCTTATCTAAAGATATAACAATTTTGTATGTCTAGCTATTTTAAATTGGCTCAATGTTTACCATTATTCATTAAATAGGATTTTTACAACATTTAAAAGACTAGCAAACGCAGTCTGTTTTATAGATTTTTTTATCAGAATCTTTTTATTTTACGATGAATTTATAATAATTATCAGCTAAGTATTTTTATTTCCGTCCGTTTCATGGCACAATTAATTTAAAAATCTGGTGTGGGTTGTTAACGAAGGCAAAGCCTACTTACTAATTTTACGAATCTTTTAAATACATATGAGCGTATTTTTTGTGCCATTCAATTGTGTTTTAAAAAGTACTTAAGTCTTCTCTTTTCTATTGCCGTTGTTTCCTAATTTACTCGTACAAAGTTACAATCCTATTTATAAAAACAGTGTTCCGCAAAGTGTGTGCCGCGGCACCCGGCTTGGTGTGCTTTAGAAAAATTACAAGATTTTACAAAAAAGGTGTTTTCGGCCATTTTTGGCGACTAGGTTCTAAAAATTTCTGGGTGAAACTTTGCAAAACATAAAATAAGTATGTTTTGGTGGTGCAAGTCAGCGCCTTAATAAATACCTTTTGTTTTTGTACTTTATACCAAAATTATTGATTAATAAAAAAATATACAATATTTACTTAAAAATTTATTTCACCTGTGGTGTACCTCGAACATTTTGAACACAAAACGATTTGCGGAACACTGCCTTAAAACACTCTTCAAAAGTAGTTTATTTTAACGACAGCCTAATTAAACTGAATTTGAGGAGTTCTTTAGAGGAATTGTGTTTTTATAAATAACAACGTTAGTTTTTAAAGTTGCCCTTGTACTTTGTTAGATAAACCACTGTGTCGATAAGTATTTACATTGAATTTTAAGCAGGTATTTATTTATTTTATGACATGAATATAATCTATTTTAAAAATGTTGATAATTTAAGAAGACTCATTGAAGCATATTTTACTAGGAATTTTAAAAGTTTTATTGTATTAAAAAAAAATGTTAGGTTTTCAGAATACTTTATGCCAAAGCTCATTTTTTCTTTAGACAACTACCTACCAATTTCCGAACCAAACGCAGGTTTTGGAATGCTATTTCACATTGTTTCAAATCTGTCTTGTCTTTGTGATGTTTAAATGTAGTCAGTACATACCTAATGCTACGAAGAACAACACAACAATCACTAACTAATACTGAAAAGTATTATTGAGAGAGAGAGAGTATGTAGATAATTAAGCAATATTTTATACACTATTAATTTTGAGTGGTTTGAAAGAGATAGCAAAATGAACGTGCCTCGAATATGCTTGTTTTTTCTGAAAAACGCACTAAAAATATCTCGACACAAACTCGAATCTATTAGAACCATTAGTAGCCATCCAGAGCGGTGCGTGTGTGCGGTGGGTCACGGGTCATTGTTCTGTTAAGCCTCCTCTACACATCAACAAATGCATCTGCAGACGTCATCTTTAGACAGAGGCGGTTTTCTCAAGATTTCTCAACTCGAAACAAGATTTGTCTACAATTTTTTTTAATTTACGTCTATACGTAAGTACTTGAAAGTAATAGTCTAAATAGATGCCATTTTTAATTATTATTGAAATAACCGCCGCTTTCAAACCACTCAGAAATCAGCGTGTTTGTATAAAAAGTAAACATTCCGTCCTGAACCAGTGGCGAAGGGTCCCTATAAGATATTCCTACCGGCTTTCCTTTTAGAAATTGAAGGGGTTTCACTCAAACTGCCTGATATTATGAGTGTAGCAAATTTTGGTCTGGTGGTGTTTGGTTTGGCACTTACATGTTTCATCGAAACAACCCGGAATGCTTACGGCTTATCTCGGCCATAGTAGCCGCTTTATACAGGAATAATCTGTCTCGCTTGCACTCCCAGAAATTATATTTTCTCGCTCGCCTTCATTGCGCCCGAATGTGGCCGCGATAGGCTGCGCCCGTCCCGGCTTACTTTTCTTATTTTATTGCCGTATGAGTAAGCGAGGCTGGCGCGACCGACACGTTATAAGGTTGCAAAATCAAATTTCAGCATTGCGATAAGAAAATAATGTAATTACGATCTTTTGGAATGGAGCGGCATATGACGTCAGCTGACTGACTGTCAGTGCCGTAGCAACGCTGCCAGGAAAGTGACTGCAGATTGGTAGGTACGTCTACACTTGCTTGCCGAGTCTTAGAAAAAGTGCGCGAAAAGCGTCCTCGAAGTAATGTCCTTCGCCACGATAACGCATCCTCACATTCCGTTAAGGTAACGGAAGCTTATTTGAAGGCTTCAAATGTGAACTAATGACGAATCCGCCTTACAGCCCAGTCATCGCACCCTGCGACGTCTTTTGTTTCCAAAAATTAGAGACCAACTTAGAGCACACGTTTTACGAGCTCTGAAATGGCGGTGAATCCATGCTTCCAGGCTTCTTCCTTGAAGGCATTGAGGAAGTCCCTACGGAAGACTGGTCTAACTGATTTGTACAATAGTTTCAGCGAAAATACGAACGCGGACATAGATCCCAAAACGGCGTATCATCGCATTTTTACCGCGATTATAGAGAAAATAAAAGTTCAGATCGCGCAAAGGTACAGATCTTTTTCTCAGATTGCTTTTATTGATTCACATAAATATGAGCAATTTTCCCGCTTATTTTCTCGGGAAATTTTAGATTTTAACGCGTCAAAAAACGGTACTCAAAGTTCTCTTTACATCCACGTCATTAAATAAATTAGACTCCTATGAGCTATATTTGCAGCTTCATTCGTCTTTGAGTGACGCGTTTCCTCAAGTGTTGACCCTTTGCAGTCCGATTTTTACCCTCCCGATGCCAGTTGCTTCAGCTGAAGTTATTCTCTGCTCTAAAACGGATCCACACTTACGTGCGAAACAGCCAAAAAGAGCAAATTTAGCATTAAAATCTATTGAAAAGCATTTGCTTAGTAAAATGAGCAATGAGGATAAGGTTACACTGAGCTTATCGGTCCTTTTGTGCAAGTTTCCTTTATTTTGGCTTACTTATTCGAATGTTTATTTTGATTGTGGATGTGCCGGCGTGGTTCAAAACGACGTTTAACTTCAATTTGCTTTTGTGTTAACACTTTTTTACTTCCCTAACCTAGCCTAGTATCTACTAATGAGCATGCATGTGAAGATTCTGCGCACATCATGGCTTTTTTTAAAGCCACTTTTATAATTCTTATCATCAAATCATCTGTGCTATTTTGTGAAGGTGGAATCTTTTCTTCTGACGATGTGAAGAATTCGTAGAATTGGCGCTTGCATACACTCGGTGAGATTTTTTTTTGATCGGCTTCCCTCCATCATACATAATTCAACCCTTCGACACTGGTACCTTTTATAATTACCTTAATTACCTGCGTACTATTTTTGTAGTTATAGGTATAAACACCTTATTTTTACCTAATATACAGGTGGAAATGTTTTTATCTTGTACAACTTGTTGAAAAATAAATGATTCTGATTATTAAGTAAATATATCTTCATATTTTACGCTTACTACCGACATCGCTGATCTAGCTGCGAATGTACTGTATCTACTGTCATCTCCTTGGTCGGTACGCTCTTGACAGAGTGGTCGTTGTCCTCATGAAGAGGCTTTATTGTGGGCTGGTGTTGCGCGCGTCACGATGTCTCGCCATTCCTTTCGGTTAGATGCTCTTCTGGTACATTCGTGCAGCGGCATTCCCACAGTAGTCTTAATTTGGTCGGTCCATCGCAGTGGTGCTCTACCGTGCCGTGGGCCCCGGGGCCTAATTATGCGGACCAAATCCAGAACGATTCCAATCGCCTAACTGTGAAATTCCATTCTAATTTGACAGACAAATGGAATCGCTCAGGATTTTGTGCGCGCAATATAGGGGCTGGTGCCCTCTACCTTTTCCTGTACCACGATCTTCCTATAGACTAGCGTCATCTCGCTTTATTTCACTATGTAATTCAAGATGGCGTTACGCAATAGTAAGGTAAAATCGCATATGCCCCGTCAAGTTATACTTAGAAGATATAAATGCCATTAAAAACATAACTTGTAAAAAAACCAAGTCTCGCAAGCTGGCAACTCAGTCCTTCTACCGTAAAAAGTTGTGAGATCCACGTAATACCAGGTCGGTTAATTTATTCGATAAATGGATTGACTTCTAGTTTTATCCACAACGAAGTTATAGGGGGTCGAAAATGGCCTGAACTGCTTCGAGAAAAAGGATGGTACGGCCGTGCCGCTTTTTTGCTCGACTCGGTAATTCTGTGAAATGGGGCCCAGAAATCTGGAATTGATGGTTTACTATGACAATTCTATCTACAGTTCACAGCGTATCAACATTTAAAACGTGCATTCTAATCAGTTACGTTAAGGGCGACTTTGCAACAAAAACGTAAAGGTTGATTGTTGTCGACTGTACATAGCATGTAACGGCACAATAGTCACAAAGAGGAAGACTAATTGTACTATTCTGCTACGCATTGTACATCGAATTGTCCTGTCAAATTATGAATCGTAGTTTTATGAAACGCGGCCCTGACTGTAATATCTATCACAAAATTGTGCTAAATAGCGTGTAGGTAAATCGAAAGGACTAGATAGATGCATTACTAGCTGATGTCTTTATAGAGCAGCACCAAGACAAGAAGACTGCGTACCTATACTGATAGTAATAATGGCTAATGGCAGTCTGATATAAGTACAACGTGTTACTGAAACAACACAAAACCTGAAAACCATTTCTTCAATATCGATACCCTCAGCGATACCTAAATTAAACCACCTTCAATAAGAAACAGCTCAAAAATCTCACTTATATCTCAGTTGGATCCAACTTTAAATTTAACCTTATCACCTTGAAAGAAAGTCAAAAACCAATGAAAAATTATTACTGCCCATGCCTGGTTAGGGTTAAAAAATCATAAAATATTGAAACCAGTGATGGTTTTATTCGTAGATTGAAACAAGCCGCCGCGTTAATTTGTATGAAAAATTAAAAAAAACAAGTAAATTGGTAAGATTTTTCTTTCTTATTAGAAAAAGTTTGATTCATTAATACTACAGTACCTACCGAAACGGTTTTGAGGTTTTACGTTATTTTAAAAACACCTTGTCAGCTCAGGCATAAGCGAACTGTGTATTACTTATTTCTATGAAAACTAATGAAAAAAAATTACGAATCTACCTTTGAATCCTTAGTTGTGTTCGATGCAGCTACATCCTTGGGCGAGACATGAATAAAAATATGTAAGGTCAGTCAAAATAGTGAATCACAGATTTTTCCCACCACGCAATGGTCGCGATGGTTTACAACAACACAGGAGGATAAAGAATTTTTCGAGGATCTGAATTTCGAACTCTCTATAATGGTATAAGAGAGTTCGAAATGCGCATGGGCGCGAGATTTACGAGCTAGTTCATGTTTTAGAGGGTGATTTGATGCTTTGGTTCCGACTGAACTCGAAGCTCTAAACAAACAGTCACGCGTCTTGTGGTCGTTAGTTGTAGCTGTAATTTTCGCACTGATTACCAGTTTTTGAATTGAGTATTTCGCTAAGAAATAGTTAAATGTAGTGCTGTCTCTTAAAATTTTAAAGAAAAGAGCGTGCCAGAGCGTGCTTAAGTACATATTTACTTAGTGAAATTCTCAATCCAGAAACTGGCCCTTAGCATCAGCGCACTTAGAACCATTGTCACGCGTCTTGTGGTCGTTAGTTGTAGCTGTAATTTCCGCACTGATTACCAGTTTTTGAATTGAGTATTTCGCTAAGAAATAGTTAAATGTAGTGCTGTCTCTTCAAATTTTAAAGAAAAGAGCGTGCCAGAGCGTACTTAAGTACATATTTACTTAGTGAAATTCTCAATCCAGAAACTGGCCCTTAGCATCAGCGCACTTAGAACCATTGTACTGTACGTGTACATATTTACGTTGCTAACGCTGAGGTTTGTTACCACCTCAGTCAGGCATCCACACCATGTTTTCCTTCACCGTTGAGAGGTTGCTACCACAAATTTAAGTAACATATTTATCTATTTTTTTTAATTAGTTGCCTATATTCGTCCCCCCAGGGCACAGGCCTTCTCTCAGAGAGAGAGAGTATGGGCTTAATAACCACGCGTGCCCACCGCGGATTGGCAATTTTAAGCGTTGTAGTAGGTATGTGAACACCTCAGACACTCAGGTTTCCTCACGACGTTTTCCTTCACAGTTAGCAAGTGGTATTGCTACTATACGTATAACTTCACAAATGTACGTAATTTAGAAAACAAAGTCATTTGTACATGCCCGGATTCGAACCCACGACCTCCCGAATGAGAAGCGTTCTACCGCTCCGCTACCACCGCTCACCATATTTCTATGTAGCTAGTATGTAGTAAATATTTATTATGTATTTTGTAGTAAGTTTAAGTATTTTTATTAATGTAAGTACCTACTTAAGTCATTTTGTCTATGTAAGTTAAATATTATACAACTGGCGGTCTTATCGCTAAAAGCGATCTCTTCCAGACAACCTTAGGATGGATAGGACTAAAAGATGAAGAGAGTAGGTAGGTAGGTATGTATAAGGATACAGTATATCCTTATACTAGTTGTATGCATGTAACTTAGATAGGTATTTAAGATTTTTCATGTACTTTTATAATGTGTGCAAGAGTAGGTTAGATTAATTATTAGATTACATTAATTAATGTAATCTTAGTAGCTTGTGAGACACGGGTTTACCAATGCGCTACCACCGCTGGCCCGATAACCGTAACTGAATGACATCGTTTTTAGGGTTCCGTACCTCAAAAGGAAAAAAACGGAACCCTTATTATAGGATCGTTTTGTTGTCCGTTCGTCCGTCTGTCTGTCAAGACTCTTTATCTCGGGAACGCGTGGAGGTATCGGGTTGAAATTAAAACCATACATATAACAACAGTCCCTTGAAGCTGTGACAAAATCAAACTAGGTGCGTCTCCGGCGCACCGCATTCGCACTGAAACAGACATAAAAAGGGTTTTTGGTTCCCTGCCTGTTGGCTCTGCTTAATTGCTTAGTAATAAATGTATCTGTCGCTCCCTTAAATATAATTGTGCTTACCTTGCTTTTTTCCTCTGTGGTGTGTCCTTGTTATTGTATTTGTTTCAGTCTGTTTCTGTTTCACTCAAATTATGTCCATTATGTGAGTCGGCGTGGGTGTGTGGCAACTGTGGATGGGCTAAATAATATTACTATCAACTACCGTACCCATAGAAGAGAAGGAAAGAAAACTGCTAAGAGGAATTGTGATAATCCTATATTTATTCTATTTTTATTACCTCATAATTATTTAAATTACACCAAGGACATACTATTATTATTTATACTGCATTATGGTGACATGACTGAATTTATACTGAATATTGATCTATATTTTATCTCTTTAATGTGGCCATACTATTTTATGTACTTATTTTTAAGCTATGGTTAAGTGCAAACAGATCAAATTAGGTCTTTTTAATGCTGGCTCTCTGGGCACTAAGCATGATGAGTTTGAAGTTGCAATTGAACGTGAATTACCCGACATTTTAGCAATTAATGAAACTTGGCTAAGGGCCAACGAGGAGGCGCGTGCGCCGTCCGTGGCCGGCTACCGACTGCGTCACGTGCCGCGCCCTCGGGAGGTCCGCTCGCGGGGCGGCGGCGTAGGCTTTTATATAAAGATAGGTATTGCTGCACGTACCTGCAATCACCCGCCTGCGCCGGCGGCCGTCGAGCAAATGTGGATCCGCGTAAATATCGGTAGCCGCAGACTGATTATAGGTACAGCATATCGGGCTCCTTGGGTGAATGTTGATGCCTTTTTTGACGCTTTAACTGAATCCATATCGTCTTTTACACATTACGACCATATCGTACTTATGGGCGATCTGAATATTAATCTCCTGGAGTGTGATTTAAACTCAAGCAAACTAAATGATTTCTTGGCGTCACTAGGTATAATAAATCATGTCACTGAGCCTACTCATTTCACGTCGCATAGTCGCACACTGATTGACATAATCTGTACGGACGCCCCTGTGAGTAGTATAACAACTAAGAACATTCCTGAGCTCGGGGGACATGCATTGATTATAGTGACATTAAAACTGAAAAAGCTTGTTGCCCCTCCCAAAAAAGTTACATTTAGGCCTCTCTGTTCTATGAACAGGGAACTCTTCGAGCTTGGAAAAGCGCAGATGGACTGGGTTAGTATAACAGAGGAGTCGAACGTAAACACAGCCGTTAATTTTTTAAATGAGTCACTGATTTACCTTTTTGACTTTCATGCCCCGGAAAAGTCTGTTGTGATTAAGGAGCACAGTAGGCCCTGGCTTACCCATAATATTCGTCGTATGATGCACCTTAGAGACAGAGCACACTGCAAGTACTTAAGTACAAAAACTGATTTGCACAGATCTGAGTACAAAGATCTAAAGCACCTTGTCAACATGAGTTTGTACTATGAGAAGAAAGCTTACTATGAAAATAATATTAATAACAATTTACATAACGGTAAAATTCTATGGCGTAATTTGAAGCGTTCAGTACTGCCCGACACGAAATATTCAATTCTACCTGAATATTTACAGTGCCCCGATAAAATCAATAAACACTTTTTGAACCTTCCAACTAATTGTAATGTAAGTATCTCTCATATGACATATTTTGAATTTCACAGACATAATAAAAATAATTTTAATTTCCACACAATAGATAGTAATACAATTTTAAAAATTATTATTGAAGTGACATCCAATGCAAAAAGTATTGACAGTATAAATAGGGATATGATCCTCCTCACAATTCCGGATACCTTGAATGCAATTACGCACATCATCAACCAATCTATTATTTCATGTACCTTCCCTGAGCAATGGAAGATAGCTGCTGTAACTCCGCTAGCCAAGAACAGCAATCCAACTGGTTTTAATGATTTGAGGCCTATCAGTATCCTGCCTTATCTCTCCAAAATATTAGAAAAGGTCATATTTAATCAGGTTGTCAAATACTGTGAGGATAACAGCATTTTACCTGCTCGCCAATCGGGTTTTCGAAAGCACCACAGTACTTCTACTGCTCTTCTTGACGTGGTTGATAACATCTTGGGTGCTCAGGATGGGGGAAAGGGGTCATTTCTTGTATTGTTGGATTTTTCAAAGGCCTTCGACTCTATAAACTTTGACCTGCTGTTGTCCAAGCTCGCCTACTATGGTTTTCAGACTGAAGCTATAAAATGGTTTGAGAGCTACTTGTATGGCAGATTTCAGCGGGTTGTCGTGCGGAGAGTTGATGGGTCAACTTTGACGTCTGGGCTGTGTAGAGTGGGCCGAGGAGTTCCCCAAGGGTCTATACTTGGCCCTCTTCTCTACACCATTTTTTCGGCAGATATTATCAAGTGCATAGAGCATTGTAACTACCATTTGTATGCTGATGATCTACAGCTTCAAATCCCCTGTGATATGAATGACGTCACTGCATCTGTTACTAGACTGAATAAAGACCTTGAACGTATTTACAAATGGTGTGTGAACAACTGCCTCCTACTAAACCATTCTAAATCCAAAGTAATGGTCATGGGTTCAAAAAAGCAGAAGGAGGCTATTATGGCGTTTGATCCCGTGATCTGCATAAATGGCGCGCGTCTAGATTTTGTTGATGAGGCGAGGAACCTGGGTGTAGTTATGGATAGTCACCTACGCTTCGAGAAGCATGTTCTGGAGATTGTACGGGGCTGCTTTTATCGTCTAAAAGTTCTTTACCAGGTGAGAAGATTTCTGAGCGTTAACGTTAGAGTTCTCCTTTGCGATTCTCTAGTACTGTCTAAGATAACCTATGCCCTTACGGTTTACGGCCCTTGCATTTACGGTAAGACCCAGAAGTTGCTACAGCGTGTTCAAAATGCATGCGCTCGTTTTTGTTTTCACATCCCAGCTCGAACTCACGTAACACCCTACATAAATAATGCCAACCTCTTAAAAATGGACAACCGATTAAAATTTTTCATGTCAATTCTATTGTTTGGTATAGTCAACACGCAGAAACCAGCCTATTTATTCCAAAAGCTCATTTGGAGGAGAGCAATGGGGGGTTGCATCAGGAGCACCTCGATCCCACTTTGTGTGCCGCATCACCGTACTGCCGCCTTTCGCGGTAGTTTCAGGTTTCAGGCCACAAAGTGCTGGAACGATATACCGCCACCTCTCCGCCAACTCCAGTCTAGGGCTACTTTCAGGGCACACATGAGAAAGCTTCTGCTGGATCAGCAGAAATTGTTGCCCTAGTAAGTGAAAGGAATAATAAGTTATTGGTACATATTTATCTGTCTAGTATTTTCCTCCGGACTTTAATTTTATTGAATATAATATAATTTTTTATTACAAATGACTATTTTTTGGACATATATAATATTATTACCAATTTAATTACTTTATTTTATTTAGTTTAATATTATAATACAATTTAATTTCATCCCCTTTTGACATTTTTTGTTTGGATCTTGTACTTCTGGACTATTCTTGCCTCAGCACAAATTAATAAAATAATAACATGTTGACATTTAAAATTTATTTGTTCAATCATTAATATTTATAAAATTTGTTTATATCTATGACTCTTCACGGTTTCACACTTTATACGGACATTTCACACGAATATATACAAACAATTTCTAATAATATACTTTTATAAAAATACAATTTATTCCAATATTTGCAACGTGACATTACATTATTTGATCTGGTCTGATAACAATTCGACCACCTCACCTCAGCTCTCCTGGCGCTGCATGCCGCTCCCATCGGGTACCGGCAGAATATCAGCGCTGAAGTTCTTTCTGGACTTTTAGCACATGCTGAGTCGGAGCCCATTCACATTTGCCACACCTACGTTGGTCACTTTTGTACCCCTGTCGTACCGTGTCTGGCTGATTTCCAGTGTGTTTCTTGCTTTTTTTCTGTATGTTATTGTTTTGTTGTATTCTTTCTTCGTATTGTGACTTTTGAATTGATTTGTATTACTTTGCTTTGTATACGTGTGTGTGTCTTATGTGAATAAATTGTTTATCTATCTATCTATAAACTTCTTTGTTAACGTAAAAAAAAGATAGGTAGGTACGGCCGTTTGTGCCGACAAAAAGGTATATTTCTCCACTCAAGGGAATCAAATTTTATAGGGTACTTTCCGTAAACATAAACGAACTATGAAATTTGGCAAGTAATATCATCTTATACTACAAATACAGGGAAAAATTTTAAATCTATACATTTGTAATTAAATCATAAAAAAAATTGTCTTTGAAGTTCGGGAAAAGCTCGAAAAAAACTGCGGGACTCCATTCCTAAACACAAATTTATACGGAACCCTTGGTGACTCGGCCGACTCGCACTTGTCTGGTTTTTTATTTATACAACGTGGACACGGCGGGCGTTCGCACAACGGAAGTAATAAATTTATGAAACTGCTGGTACGATAATGTTGTGTCGTTACTTAATCTATCTGTGTCGTAGCCATATCGTAGATTGTGCCATATCGTGATGTGGTTAGCCATATCACGAAATGTGTCCTTTCCATGAAAAGGCCAAGTCAAACTGGCCGTATCATGAAATGGCTTAGCCAGATCAATGAGCGACCGACGTTTGACGATTTGAATAGCGAAATGCATGACTATTTCATGATGCGGCCAAATCGTAAAGTACTTCCATTATCTACCGTTAGAGGCGCTGATGTTAGATTGTTGTGTATTTCTACCATGGAGGCGACAGAAAATATTTCTAGTGACGGCAATATTCCCGTAAATACTGTGCAAAATGAGGAAAGTAGTTGAGCAATCTCATTTTGTTATAATCATTGTACCGCATTGTATTTTACGAGTGATAAAATATAAACTGCTGCTTCTTTTATTGGTATTTTATTCAACCTATAAGGTTTAAATGCACCAAAACACTAAATACGTTAGGCATCTTCAATCTATTTTTCAGCTCAATGCAGTAAATATGTCAAACTTAAGTCAGGTTGGTGCATGGAAAAGTCATGGGTAGGTACCCTACATTATGATATGGCAAAACGTAGATTGCCATATCGTCAAACGTTGATGCTTAAACGATACGGCCAGTTTGACTTAGCCTTTTTATGAAAAGGACACATTTCGTGATATGGCTAACCACATCATGATATGGCACAATCTACGATATGGCTACGACATATCTAAAGTGAAAGCATCCAATGTCGATTTACGATTCGGTAAGGTCCGGCTCGAAAGGCCTATATGTATAATGCGCATCAAACCTGAAGGATTCCTAACAAACATACTAATTTCTATCGCAAACGTCAAGTCAGTCAACTGGTTTTTAGCTCGATCATGCGTGGTATTGGTATAGGAAGGCGTAAGAAAAACAAATGTGGATGTAAGTATACAATTTATTACACTGTTTTCAGAATGGAACGATAGCACAGTACGATAGCCTACAATTTTTAGCCGACTGCGGCGAAACCCAAAAGGTGGTTTAATATGTTTGGCTCGTATGTAAGTTAGTCCGATACTATGTCTCCTTTGAACCAATCATGAGATTTTCATAAATAGATCTCAATCTATAATTATTTATTGTTCTCATCAAGTCACAGGTGTCACAGGGTTATATGAAATCAACACAAATCCGACCAAAGAACTACCTACTCTATAAAACTCCCGATCTATTTGGAAGTAATTTTCTACGTATCACAAAATGGCGCTACTTTTTGTACTCATCACTAGGTGGCGCTGTTATTCTGAAATTAAAAAGTCAACAAAGAAACAAATAAAAAATAACAAACAACACGATAGCTGAACACTAACCAAGCAGACGGGCGGGACCCATATATAGGTACAGCTTTATCTAATCTAATATATAAAAATGTCCTCTGGAACGGCTTCACCGATTTTTATTATTTTTTTTGTGTATATTTGTTAGGTCTGAGAATAAGGTTGTAGGCTAATTGATATGGCAAAACAACGTTTGCCGAGTCATCTACAAAGTATATAAAAATCTCGTGTCGTGTTTGTTTGTTCCGAAACGGCTTCACCAATTTTTAGGGTTCCGTACCTCAAGAGAAAAAAAGGGACCCGTATAGGATCACTTTGTTGTCCGTCCGTCCTTCTGTCTGTCAAGATCCTTTATCTCGAGAACGTGTGGAGGTATAGAGTAGAAATTAAAACCATATATTCAACTCTACAGTCCCCTAAAGCTGTACAAAAAAAAATCAAACTTCTAAGTTAAAGTGAAAAAAGATACGGCCGTTCGTGCCGCAAAAAACGTACCTATATTTCGACACTCAAAGGAATCAAATTTTATAGGGTATTTTCCGTTGACCTAGAACTATAAATTTCGGCAAGTAAGATCGTCTTATATTACAAGTACAGGAAAAAATCTGAAAATTATACATTTGTAATTAAATAATAAAAAAACTACTTTGAAGTTCGGTAAAAGCTCGGAAGAACTGTGAGACTCGATTCCTGAACTATTTTTAATACCTACCTACAAATTTGTACGGAACCCTCGGTGGGCGAGTCTAACTCGCACTTGGCCAGTTTTATGATTTTTTTTTGTGTATATTTGGTAGGTCTGAGAATAGGCCGTAGGCTAATTAATATAGCAAAACAACGTTTGCCGAGTCAGCTAGTAAGTATATAATATACTATAAAATAATATTGTGACTCACTGTAGATAGACAAGTTATGGTGGGAGCCAAGGAGCTTTTTAAAAAGACAAATTCTAAAATAAAACTAGAGAATACGTCCACTCAATTCGAAGAGCGCTACCAGCTACCACGAATATCTTAGGGCTTACGTGGCTATGCCGAGTCAGCTCTAACTGTAAGTACTCTACTGCTAGAGGGTTGACGGCGTTGAATAACTCCTCCCTCCTTAAGAGCGAAATCATCCGATGGATTTTGACATTGGTGATTTCGCCAGCACGTTTGAACTCTAAGGCTAATTATAACTAGGCATACAATCGATAACCCTAAGTACTTAGCAAGACTAATGCTTTGCAGTATCACTTCGCTATGGGTTTCACTTTCGTTATTACTGAAGATGTCCTGCTTTATCGCGTATGCGAGGATGTTCAGCTAGTTCAAGTTGATGTCTTCCATATTTACTGGGAGCATGCTAGGCACGGTAGGTACTGGGCTTCAGTTCTGGTAAAGGTGATGATAGGAATTCTTGTACAACCCATATTCTCTACATAGGATCGTTCACGATGCAGGTGGAGGTCATCAATGTATACGTCACAAGGTTTATCTATAGATAGAATGTATGTCCCGAGTTCTCGTATTATGTCGATGTCAGTGCCGCATTTCTTTGTTAGCATGGTCTAATTTTTAGCATTTAGTATCCAGCTATCCAGTCCGTGTGGCGCCGGATTAAGAGTAGCGTCACTCCATTTCCTTCCGTGGATGTCGTAGAAGGCGACTAAGGAAATAATTTACCAGGAGACGGGCAGCAGCGTCCTCCTGAGATTCCAACCGCATACTGCGATCGCCAACCCGCCTGGCAAGCGTGGCGATTATTGTCTACTTAAAATTCAATGATTATGGCAAACCTCTTCATGGTTAGAAAAACATAAGGGAGGCCTATGTCCTGCAGTGATAATATAGATAAAGTTTTCAATTAACAAGGTTGCAGTTTCTATTTCACTTATTTTAATGTAGATAGTACGGAAGTTACTTATATATAGGTTATAGGCTGAACGCATTATGTAGAGTAGGTACATAGAGTTATTTTCTTTGCTTGTAAGCTGAGCAACAATTTTCTCGACCCATCATAGGTACAACAGTTTTGAATTGTTATTAAAAGCTGTTTTGCTATTTATGAAGTTGTCCAACACCTTGGTGACCAGCGTCAGTTTTCCTGCCATGGAAGTGTTGTGTTCATTTTCACACGGGATATCAGGTTGTTATATCGGGTAGCGACGGCGTGCTCTAAGTTGCCTATGACGAGTTTTACAAGAGAACTGAGAGGGTTCCTCGCGTAAATCGCTTGAAGCGACGCGTGTGTATAAGCTGTGGGAACTTATCAATTGTAATATTACTTAGGTAATCTACCTGTGTTTTTAACCCTAGAAACTTATATAATTGAGGCTTCGTTAGATAGCGTTAATACTATCTTACTAAACTCGCTATACTTTAAAAAATTAAAAGCTAAATCATACTGTAAGCCACTTCACTCTAATACCTTAATAATATTAACCACTTATCTCGCTGAATGACAGCTTGAGCTTCCTTAACAGGTAAGATCCCTGGGTTTTGTCAATCCTTTGCAGTTGATGTGCTTGGCTGAGGCTCGTTATGCTCATCACGAGCCAACAGCACCTGTGAAGGACGTTTGATGTTTTTAATCGGCACTTTAGCTTGCCTTTCCTTTATTTTTAACAGGGACGACGTTGTGTTGTAGTACGTTTCCTGGAACGGTGGCTTTTTGGTAGCACGGTTTATCTTAACTTTTTCTTTAATGGACTAACTTTTCAAATATAATATGTTCGCCTTCAGGGAAATTTTCTTCTACTTCTCCACCTCTCTTTTGTCTAACCTTCTCTTTCTGCTGTAGTAATTTTTGTGACAAATGGTCGTATGAGAACTTGGTTCTTTTGGCGGGATCTTTTAATATCTGCTGTAGATAATTTCGTTCGAATTCTGTGTCAAAGACTATACCTGAGTCCATGTGACCAAAAACTACTAAAAATGGGATGAGATTAGTCGCGCTATGGATAGTAGGTATGGTTAAATGCCATGGCGGAGTAGGTCATTATAGACGCTGCGTCGTGCATTTTTGTTCACATTTGGCTAGGAGGCGGTAGATTTCAATAATTGTGGAGTGAAATCTCTACAATTCCCATACAGTTGGGGTTATTGAGTGTACCTATATGGAGCTGGATCTTATACGAGTACCTACATGGTCATTAGCTCTTTGAGCTCGTTGTTAAACTCCGCGCCTGGGTCTTTGCTTGGTTTTTTAGGAATACCGTAAAATAAAAGTATTTTATAAGGGCACGGGTGACCTCAGGGGTTGATCGGATTGCTAACTCAAAAGCTTATCCTGGTTACTAAAAGCGTCTACAAGATTAAGAAAAGAGATCTATAAAGACTTCTTGGAAAGGGGCGTTTTGTGTGCGAGTTAGTTGTAAAATTGGCTTCATGGGGTGCCTCATATTTCATCATCTTGCTTGCGTCACATCCATTCATTCATCATCAACCCATTATGTCCCCACCGAGGGGCACGGGTCTCTTCCCTGAGGAAGTTATAGGCCATACTCCACCACGGGGGCCAAGTCCGGATTGGTGGAGGCTTGTAGACTAGTGGCTCGTCTACTGTCAGAAGTTGTCAAGCCGCCCTAAGGCCTCTGACTTGGCTTAACGACTGCCATCTATCGACGGCAGCCGGCACCAACAGCTTAACGTGCCTTGCGAAGCACGGAACCGCTCGGAAAAATGCCACTAGCGTTAGGCATAGACGGCGACCCATCCATGCACTGAACGCGCCCAGTGTTGCTTAACCTTCGTGATCGTTTAAGATCACTCAGGCAGCCGGGGCTACGAGCGATTCAGTCCTTCCATTCAGTACTGTTGAAACAGTGTCTTGCATATTGTGAAAAAATAGTTACGACGGATTCCCACCATGGTTTCTTTTACTCCTCTGTGACACGTTTTTCCTGCACGATGTTTCAGTATGATCGCTTTTTGCTCTTTTTCGTCTTCCACAAATACCACTCTCTCTGTAAGAAATCCACTGGATCCTTTTTGAAAGTTTTACATATGATAATTTTTGAAAAAAAAATAGTTTTCTCAGTTCATTACATTCAAACCAAATAAAGTATTTGGTTTCACTTTTTACATATTCCTTCAAAAACTGTCACTATTATTTAACGGCACAAAAATTTGTAAGACCGTTTATTTTTCTCGAGAGAGGTCTTGCAACTGTAGTTCATTTTTAGAGTTCCGTACCCAAAGGGGTATAAGACTCCACTTCGACTGTCTGTCTGTCTGTCACCAGGCTGTATCTCATGAACCGGTAGCTACACAGCTGAAATTTTCACAGATGATATATTTCTGTTGCCGCTATAACTAATACTAAAAACAGAATAAAATAAATACGTACTTAAGGGGGGCTCCCATACAACAAACGTTGTCTAAAGACAGCGCTCGCCATATAGCGGCCAACTATATAACCTTCACAGCGCCGATGCCATGTCGTTAAATGTCAATGATACACGCTTTTTGTTGGTTTCTATAGATGGCGCTGTTCTCAATGTATCTACCTAATCTATCTTGTCTCGATCTTTGAGTAATGTTGTATAGGTACCTAATGGTACGGAATCCTTCGTACGCGAGTCCGACTCGCACTTGGCCGGTTTTTATACCAAACGTGGGAAAGTATTCAAATATTAGGCTTTGTGTCTATTGTTCAATATCGGGATTCCTTACGACTTAAGATTTCTTACACAGTGGATAGTTGCAGAGGCACTACTTGAAAGTGACGGGACAGGATACACCACAATCATTGGCATCGTCTTTCTCAGATGGTGGAGAGAGAGTCCGTTATAGTTATAGGGCTAGCTGTCACGGTACGACATTCGTCTGACATCGTTGTCGTCATCGTCTGGTCGATGAAGAGTGTCTATTGCCAGCTGGTTTACTGCTTATTGATTTTATTTCATCTGTGACCTCGCCGAGATATGCCCGATGGGCTTATTCTTTCTTTTCCAAAGTAACTTTCATAGAAAGTGCTTCATCGTCTGATTCTATGGCGTTTACTTTAATTCTTGATAAAGCATCCGCCTTCGTGCTTTGTTTGCCCTTTTTGTAGACAATGTCGAAGTCAAAATCCTGGAAACGTAACCGCCAAAGGGTAAGCTTGGTATTCGGGTCTGTAATGTAACGAGATGGCAGTCGTTAAGCCAAGTCAGAGGCCTTAGGGCGGCTTGACAACTTCTGACAGTAGACGAGCCACTAGTCTACAAGCCTCCACCAATCCGGACTTGGCCCCCGTGGTGGAGTATGGCCTATACCTTCCTCAGGGAAGAGACCCGTGCCCCTCGGTGGGGACATAATGGGTTGATGATGAATGTAACGAGTAATGTAGGTAACCACGCGAGAGGGCGATGGTCTGTGTAAATAATGAATTTACGCCCATATAGATATGGTCGAAAGTGCTTTGTATTGCTTTGCTTTGTAGGTATACGTGTGTGTCTTATGTGAATAAATGATTTATCTACCTATCTTTGTAACCCAAACAATGCCTGCCCAGTTGGGGACGATAGCCCATTGGTGATACATTGCTGGGGCCAGGATGTGGCTTAAAGTCAAACTGATGCTGTGGTTTTGGGTTAGAAGACTCGTGGGTTATTTAAGCTCTGCCTGTTACCATAAAGCCTGTTTCTAGCATTGTATTGCTTTAGGAAATTTACTTCTTCGAACACCACACTTAAGGAAGAAGCACACCACACTTCCACCGATCTACCAGACTGTATCCCTTTGCAAAAGTTGGTGTAACTTTCGCCGTTTTATTCTAAGCGTTTCAAGCTCTATGGCGATGCACTCTTCACTGCGCGGGTCTCCAAAGTGTGATACAATAGGTCATATAGGTAGGTATTTTAGGCTGGTTCACCGTTATAATTTACTTATTATATAGGTACCTACCGACTCGGTTTTGCTTAAAAATACGTTTTAGTGCCTTTTAACACCGCTGAAGACAAGAATCCATTTGACCATCTCACTTGGCACTGCGGTTAGTTACTCCATAGTGGGGTTTTTAAATTAACTTTTTTTAATTAACTATCGTTAAAATGGGAGAAGTCCTATCTCAAGATAACAAAATGATGTGGGAGATGGGATCCTATGGGAGAGGAGAGGATGGCAGAAAGTTACTCACCAACCAATCGCCACGCCCATGCTCGTCGCCTGGCTGCACGGTGCTGCTGCTAATACTGCGCTGCTGCTGCTGCTGCGCAGCTGCTCTCGTCTCATTTATTTGGTTCGAAGGATCGCGGTTTATGCGTATAGCGGGCCGGCTAGTAGATACTTTCAAGTTTGGATGAATGTATTTTTGCGAGGGTTTCGCTGCTATTCCGATGCGATCCTACCGGATGCGCCAGACAATTGGGACTAATTCTAAAATAAAACTCAATTCGGAGAGCGCTACTGTATTAATTGAAAATAGTCACACGAATAACTATCTTATGGCTAACCTTATCTCTAAAGAAAGCTTACCTACGTGGCTATGCAGTCAGCTCTAGCTGTAAGTAGGTACTCTACTGGTAGAGGGTTGAGGGGTTGTGTAACTAGCTTGGTCCCGTCTGCTTACTTAAGGGGATCTATGAGGTACCTACACTAGCGCCACCATCAACAATCATAATAATATCATCTTTTACAGATCGTCTTTGCCAAAAAGTGTCATGTCATTGGACCCATGAACGTTTACTCAGCAGTCGGGTGGTTCGTAAAAAGTCTTTTTTTAAACTTATGAATGAAACTAATAGGCAGTATTAGCAGCAAAATATGTTCTCGCTTTGGGGGGGACCAGCCGGGGCAGTCAGCCTATTATCCTTCTCGAGTCACTAGTGTAGGGGTAGTTTGTGTACCCCTACGAATAAACTATCACTGGTGTACTGTACTAGTGGCTAAAAAGATTGATGCGTTGAAGAATTTTGAATTACAGGTAAAATGCTCGGCCGAGCATCTAAATTCATTCATTTAGATTCAAAATCCATTCATTTAGATTCAAAATTCATTTTACATCTACCTAAATTCAACGGCAAGCAATACAAGTTGTACCCAAAAGTACAGGTGAAGGGCCAGAGGCAGCCCTGGGCTGTCCAAATTGTTCCGCCATTATGTGTACTGGCCAACTGGCTATCTAACTAGATAGCTGCATGAATTTTGATACAATTCCTGATAAGACAAGGAAGTTTTTAAAAGTAGATACGAAGAAAAATGAAGGTACGTACGTTTTTTAACACGCTACACGCCTCTAAAAAAATTAAGTAAATAATTCTTTATATTACAAGTTCTTCTCTGATTTAGGAAAAAACTGGACTACCTATCTACCTATTGATGATATAACAAGTCTTGAAAGTCACCAAATTCGCAAAAAATACGAAAACGCCGTAAGTCGTAACTACGAAAAATATCGGGGGTATGGGGTTGATTGGGATAGACATGGGTTCTCTACCTCTGGCCTTTTATTTGATTGTACTTTTTGTGTGGAAGATGGGATCGACCAAGTTTACCTAAAAAAGTGCCTATCAAATTTGAAAGAAAAATGCTACATAGGTGATATGTTGAAAGACCAGTTTAATTTCTTCTAAATAAATACTTTTAAACATACTAACCTCTATTCGATATATCACAGAACAAATGTGGGTGGTTGAAACAGACAATTTTCTTTATAACCAAAACCAAACTCATTGAATACTGTTTTGCAAGTATGTAGGTACACTGGTACACTAATACCATCTTATTGAGTTTAGCTCTTTATAAAGCTAGTGAAGAACGGAATACACTAGTTGACAAAAATATTTAAAGGTTTTTTTTATATTTTACGTGACTTTACGATAGAAATGCAATTTCATCCCAATCTAACTTCAAGTCAACTACTGTATTCTTAATTCATCTTGAATCAGTTATATGGTTTGGTAGCTTACAGTATGTTAACGTTGCGTACAAATTAGATTATTGTTGCATTTGAAAATAATTATCATGGAAAAATTAACCCGTACATCGATTATAACACGAATATTACGAATAAAATACCTTATGTCCATGCTAGCCCTGATTTAAGATTAAACTTGAATACAATTTATTACGAAACTTAAGAAATACTGCAATAAAAATACTAAAGGTAATGTAACAAAGGCAAGAAAATTAGCTACTAAAACTACTTGCATTAGAATAAAAATTAAATATATAAAATCGTCATTTAACACTCAAGTAAAAATTCGAATGAAGTACAAAACAAAGTATGAATAAATTGAGCAAACGAGCAGAAAAAAAGAGAGGCTAATACAGTTTTCGATCATCCGCGGAAGGCGTGTCGGAATCCGGGAAGCAGCGGCGTTTCGGCATCGGCTTCGGCGGCGGCATGGAGACGTCGCCGCACGGGAACACGCCCAGGAAGCTGGTCTTGAGCTGCGACTCCTTGTGGGCGGCCGAGATGATGTTCCGGTTGCGCTTCAGGTTCCTGTCGGAGGGCTCTTCCTTCAGCTCGACGGAGGAGGCGAGTGACTCGAGGGAAGTGACGGTGGAGAGACCCTGTTTGTTGCGCAGCAGGGTCAGGTCGTGGTAGGGCCGGCTGGGCTCGTCGCTCGCCACGGAGCTGCCGCTCGCGCCGCCGGCCGGCTCCTCCAGCGCCGCCAGCTGCATCATCTCGCGCTGCGACCCCCGTGCCTCCATCAGGAATATGCTCTCCTAGTAGCGCGTCGGTCGGACAACGAAAAATTAATGTTAAGCGGAGCGGTCGGGAACGTGATAGGCTGCCACTGTGTTGTGAAGGCAAGTTTAATGTGTGTTTAAACGGTTTTGCAAACGCTAGATAAAACTAGAAATTCTTTTTGGTTGCTTTTGGTTCAACGGTTACGTCGGTAGCTGGCCCGGGCCACCGTCAGATGTTTATATCTAGGTAGAGGCTCTCTAAGATAGATAGGGCTGAACTAAAAGAATAGAAAAATAATTAAGTAAAAAATAAATAAGCTCATCGAAGCCGATCTTTTATTAATAAAAAGGCCGCTGATCAAACTGTAATCTGTCGACTTCAGACCTTTAATTAAATTCAAATTGATGCACCACATACGATGTTATGTCACACTCCACTTGTTATTTAATTATTTTTTTTAGTATTTAGTACACACGTATCTGGAATTCCTGTAGCACCAAATTAGGGACAGTAAAATACGCGATTTTAAATTCAATAGCATCTAGCAAAAATGCATCATAATCATCTAAGTATTAAACATGTTAAATACAAAAAGTTTGCATGTGTACGTGTATTTGTATTTGTAAAGCATTGGCCAGTTTTCATCTAGTTTCCAGGCGGGTCTGGCCTTTCAAAGCGATAGCCAGCCACACTGAATCCCAAAGCATGTATGCAGTAACCTAATATCCTGGGGTGGGCACGGCCTAGCCAGCTCTTCCCCTATCTACACAAATTGTAAACTTTACAATGTAAAGCAATCACAAAATCATGCATATAGTGTACAACGGCTAGACCATGACCTGGATTAAGAATTATATTAAGGTCTATCCACGTTGTGCCGGAGACGTACCTACGGGCTGCACGATTTCCGTCTAAGGGCGCTTATACACGGGCGGTAAGATTCGAACGACACAGTGCCAACTGCAGCCGTCGACGCGACACGCCGCGAGCCGACGCGGATATTCGACACTGACGTGTCGGCGACTGCCGTCAAATAATCCTCCTTAAGAAGTTAGAGACTACAATACTACATGGTGACTTGGAATTAGTTCACCGTATTTTAAGGGACATTCTAACCATGACTTAGAAACACATGGTGCTTGTTTTGAAAAAAAAAATTGGCGAAATAAAAATTTTTTTTTGTTACCCAACATTACTTAAGCATAAAAAAACAGTATCAGGACAAAAAGTTACAAAAATAAAAATAAAAACTGTTTTAAGCGTCTTATGGTCGGCGCCGGCCAACTCAATTGTTTTTTAAATGTTTAGGCGTATCAGACGTCAGACTCTTAAGCATTTAATATATTGGAAAACATTTATCAACGTTACGGTATCACATCCTACCACTTACCGCGTCTGGCCGCGCAATGTAGGGTACCGTAGAAGGAGAACGAACAACTTAATCAAAGTGATTTGCAATGGTATTTGTACGAAGTTTTTCTTTTATAAGTTGGTCGCCTATTACCTGTTTAACTTGTAAAGCCTACTTAGCCGTGATAGCTTTCCTTTTAAGATTATAGCTACTGTCCTGAATTTTTTCACGTTTCTACAATCAACCGGCTACTCTAATAAAAAATT
Organism: Yponomeuta cagnagella; assembly: GCA_947310995.1. Lineage (NCBI taxonomy): Eukaryota > Metazoa > Arthropoda > Insecta > Lepidoptera > Yponomeutidae > Yponomeuta > Yponomeuta cagnagella. Next base: position 14,062,682 of record OX371271.1, on the reverse strand, counting down.
CTTAATATTTTGCAAGCGGATCCCTAAATCAAACAATGGTTTTCGTACACTCACAATATTTTTAAACAAACAATAAAACGATACCACACTATGGTGTAGGCGAGAAAAAAAATTGCATTCCTAATTTAGGTGCACCTACCCTAAAAAAATGATTTTTGAGATGTTATCCTACCGTTTTGTCGGTGATTCATCATCATCATCATCAGCCATTTGACGCCCACTGCAAGACATAGGCCTCCCTTATGGTTTTCCTAGCCCTCAGGGATTTTGCCATAATCGCAACGCTTGGCAGGCGGGTTGGCGATCGCAGTATGCAGTTGGAATCTTAGGAAGACGCTGCTGCCCGTCTCCTGGTAATGTATTTCCTTAGTCGCCTTCTACGCCGTCCACGGAAGGAAATGGAGTGACGCTATTCTTAATCCGACGCCACACGGATGTTAAAGTAATATACGCAGTACTTTAACTCAATGGGGAACAATGTCGGTGATTAATATGTATTATCTCCGCCAAATTTCATCTTTCTAATACTTGTCGTGTCTGTGCTAAGCCGCGGATAGACAGACGGACGGACAAGACAAAACTATAAGGGTTCCTTGTTGGCTACGGAACCATAAAAACACTAAAAAATCCCGTTCCCGAGACGTTCCCATCGGCCGGGCTTTCTTTTGCGCTATTGTAGTCCCTAACCTTAATATTAAGTGTTTTTATATAACACCTGCTCGTCAATGGCATATTATGTGTCATGCAAACTCAACTTAGAGCAAGTCATTTGTGTCCTATGGTCTAACCGGGTCATTATAAATGTACTGAATTTCATAATCCCCTAGGGAATTATGACATTTTAATTTGGAATGCAATCAACATTGAATATACGAGCTCCTTGCAATCCATGACCAAACGTCAAAATTAGAATATAAACTTTTCATAGAGCCCTACACCAAGAAGAATTTATTCAAAATTAGAATGAAAACTTTTCATAGAGCCCTAAATCAAGGAGAATTATTTTTAATTGTATTATGTTAATTTATGTTTTATTGCCTCGCAGTGTTTATATAAAGTAGAGTATGCGTTTTGGGGATAAAGCAGTGTATTTGTCTCGGGCGTTTTTGAACCCCTCGGCCTCGGGATTCTAGCTTTAACTCCCTCGCTTCGCTCGTGAGTTAAGCCTAGGATCCCTCGTCCTTGGGGTTCAAAATATCGCCCGAGACATAATACACTGCTTTATCCCCTTAATGCATAATCTACTATTTATTTGTACCGTAAGCCTGCACGTCACCGGCTCGTTATAAAGTGGATGATACCTTAAACAAGTTTTCTCAATAAGGAAGGATACATGTTCGTCATGCGAATGCCACGCGAAGGAAGTCGCAGGCACAGCTATCGGTTAATAATAATTGGTAATTCTATGTAGGTTAAGGTGCGTTATTTCCACTCGCAGTTATTTTATGCCTTATGCCGTTAGCATAGGGCGCCACCAATGAATGTATGTTTAATTTGTTACTTTCAATTAAGTTACAATTTCTGCGCTACATTGAATAAAAAATAATATACGTTGACATTGAAATTATACGCACAGTACTAACACAAGACATGCTTATGTAAAATTACCTACGACAAAAAGAGCTACAATTTTATTCTTTTAGCAAAATCAAATAAAAAAATTACATCTTTGGATTCTGAAGACTTTCTATAATGTATAGAACTAAATATCCTGATCCTAATTGTTAGGAACTTCGCCTACTAGATAGACGCATTAGTTTTACGTGAATTGCAGTTTCTAGGTGAACATTGTTAGATAACTAGGAACTCCTCTTTGAACGTCATTTACTCAGACTCTCGTATTTTATGACATTCAGGTATTTTATGACCTTTTTGTGTTTTAGGAATTCCTAGTGTTGACGTTACGCTAGAGTCAGAGCATGGTCAACTTTAAAGTATTTTTCGAAAATTTCTCTTTAAGACAGACATTTTTAACAGAGGATGAACGAATATTGCCGAATGAATTCATTTGTAAACGGATCCGATTGTAGATACTAGAATCGGATCGTCAGACCTATTTGATTTTTACCATCATGAACACCACCCAACTAGCTCATAATGCTTTCGCTAAAACTATCAGATTCCATTAAGAGCCTAGCCCTTAAGTCTACAAGGCTTAAATCTACAGGCCCCCTATAAACACTACATCTTTTAAGAACCTATTTTAAACCTATTTCACAACATCTTGGTAAAAATTATGGCTTGGTCGTTTCGTGGGTAAGAAATTAAGTCACAGAGATCCTATGTTGGGTCGTGCAATAGTTTTATAATATGGCCAATCCACTAATTGCAGTTCGTTCCCTGCTCGTCTTGACGGAGGAACTAGCCGTGCCCTCAGATGAAAGAAGGGATCGTACCTAAAATAGTAAAGAAACATTCATTCGGGTCCTCTCATTCTCTTGCCTTCCGCTGCGCATCCCTTATTCGCGAAAAAGACGATACGCAGTAAAGATGGAATAAGAATTCCACCATTACTGCGCATTGTCTGTAAGGGGCGGGTGCAAGCAATGGCGCCGACAGTAGATATTCACCTTGACTTCCTTGGTAGAGTATTCGTCCAGCTTGTCGTAGATAACCGCGTGCAAGCCCATCTCCTTCAGCTTTATAATGGTGTTTTTATCGTTGTTGTCGTCGCCCCAACAGAATATCACCAATCCGACATTGGTGACCAGCTTCACCTGTCGATTAAAAACACAAACGTGTTTCTTATGTATTGTGTTTCCGTCTTTGTTTATTTGCCCCGGTAGCATAAGCGTCTATGTCGCGCGCGAGAAATAGATAGTGACTTATCCCGCGCTCGCGTAGCAGATAAAAGCGGGATGGCGAGAGTCTTGACTATTTCCCGAGTGCGAGATAGGACTAAGGGTCCGACGCTGGCATGTCGGCAACTGCCGTCGACGCGGCTGCAGCTGGCACACATGCCGCCCGTGTATCAACCCCCTAATAGAGCCCGGGGCTGCTTTCGTGTAAGGAAAAACAAAAAAAAAATTTTTTTTAATATTGGGACAACAGGAACATTTTTTTACTTTTATGTTGAATTCGGGGAGGGCACACGTGAAGCCCATGCTTATATTTAATACAAGTTTATTTTTCAAGGTCGTGACAGACGGCGGCTATTAATATATATTAACATATCGCGCGATGTCTGATTCTATACAAATCCGACCGCAGTCGTGTGTGGACGCGGGTTGCATGTTGGATATTCTGTGGAAAGAATACGCCGTCGTCTGTGACAGTGACAGCCATAAATCTAAGTTTCCAACGAAATCTATGTCAATCACAGAGAAAATAATCACTACAATAAATAAAATAAAAGCTGTGTTATCAAAACAAAAGTAAAAACATGTTTTATTTATGCAACAGAAATCTCTTTCACATGTTGCATTACTCACGTGGACTCGAAAAACTAGCCAATATTGTCAAAATCACAAGAAAACAGGGGAAACAACATTCGCGTAACTAAGAAGAAAACGGAATGTTTGAAAATAAATTACGTCTTCAGTCTTCATCTACGTTATCTACATCCAAGTGGTGCCAATATGTAAAAAACAAATAATTTTATTTTACTTCCAAATAAAATTTGTGTGAGCTACGTCAGTGTTTTTTAAATACTTTTCTTTTATGGGTTACTAAATATAATATCTTTGGTGCAATTAGGTTTTTGGTCACATGAGTCTATTTTTGGTCACATGAGCCTACTACTACAGTAAAACAAAAATGTACCGAATATAACGAAACGTATATTTTATAATGGTAACACTGCTTCATTTTTTTTTTGCATCGACTCAAAAAACAGTTAAATATTGTCATAATTATAGTTTATAGGGAAGAGCGGGTGATCGTGTTCCTCCACTATAAAGGGAAATTTCCCGCCAGGCAGATCGTATGCCTGGGGACGGCCGGTCCAACTGATGTTCGTCGGACGTTATATTTATGGTATGTCATGTGAAGCATTTTGCTTGCGCGATGCAGGAATGTCGGAGTTTATAGTGCGCGCGCAGAGTTGACATGTGCTCGCCACATCACTCCCCTTCAAGACCGTAGCTAGGTCTGATAGGAATCGAAGTCTGTGCTCTAAAGCCTGCAAGTGCCAGGAGTCGCTGAGTCAGTGAGTCGACTGGCGGTTGAGGGTGTTCGACGGCTAACAGTCACTTCACCGGCGACAGTACCATGGGGACCGCGCATGTGGTAGGAACCGGTGAAGGCTGCTGTACCACTGGCAACGTGCGCTGTTGCTGTGTGGCTGCCGTGCCGAGGGGTTGGGGGAGATCACCATCAGTACCAGTAGTCGGTGCGTTGACTGTAGTGGAACTGATGAGGTGAGAGGGAAGAGGATGAATATGTACAAATTTACAATGCTGGCCTTGCTTTGAGACTGATTGTATGTGCGGTGCTGCGAGAGCGAAGGTAGGTTGACAATGTTCTGTCGGGGGTCACCACTATAGGGAAGAGCGGGTGATTGTGCTCTTCCACTATAAAGGGAAATTTCCCGCCAGGCAGATCAGATGCCTGGGGACGGCCGGTCCAACTGATGTTCGTCGTGTTGAAATGTAAACTGAACGCTCTCTAATTTGGTGTAGACAGTTTTTTCCTTGTATGCATCAAAAAGTCTGTCACTCTCTGTCGGTCGTAGAATAAACGTGTTGTTTTCAAGTTGGCAAATAAATCTGTAAATACTAAAGTAATCCTGGTTTATTTACTCATCATAATCCATCAGGTTATGGGCCCAGGGCAGTTTTCACTTCTCAGGAAATAATAATATTTATTATTTTGAGAAAAACACGAAATTTTTTTAAACACGGGTTAGCAACGGAAAAGAATGGCTGTTTCTGCAAGCAATGGAATTATCATTGAATCTAGGTTATTTGCCTTGGGTTCACGGCTATGCGTCCTAAAAATCACTATTAACATGACTGAGAGATTGTACAGACACTTTTTGCAAAGTCGAGCTGTACAAAAGATATGATGTTTTTTCGTCGGTGGCGCTAGTGTTACTCCCTGGAGCCTCTTATTTTCTAATTGTAATTAACATTGTGTGTTATTCAATAACATTAACAGTTACTGTTATTTTTTTTATAAAATACGACAATTTAAAAACACTTGTCCCAGATTTCTTCGTTATTGTCACACACACACACACAGACACGCACACGCACACGGACGCACCGCACACGCACGCGCACGCACACACACACCGCTACCAACCCACCCCTTTACCGCTTCAAATTAAAAAGCAGCCCGAGCTCTATCTGCGGCACTGATGCCGAAGATGATGTAATGCACCTTCTAACCGGGTGTCCGGTGTACAACGGTGGGAGGCAGAGATGAGGATAAGTTAAACGTCACGAACTTAACTTAACCATAACATAACCACGGAATGATTTAAACATCTTGCGCTCATTTGATTGATAAAGAAAGACTAATCGACAGGACTGCAGCGGTAGATCGATGATACTAGCCGCGCGTTTTAAATGTCAAAAGTCGAGACTTTCCAGATAATTAACTGTCAAATTCTGACATTTTAGCGCCACAAAACGCGTGACTCGTACCATCGTACTATCCATGCAGGGGCCGTATTTGAGTGTGAATTTTGTTGGAAGAAATGCTTCTATGAATTTTTTATTCGTAGATTCAAGACAATGAAACGCATGCGAGGCACAATGCGGGAAATAGACACACCAAATGAAGATCGACCTCATTCACGTTTTGGACTTCGGACCTTGCAGTATTTTTTTATCGCTAAGACAGAATTGAGTTGAACAGAAATTAAATGTGGTATCGTGTTTTGATACAAACAAATTATACACGAAACATAATCCCCAATAATATAAGAAATTTGAAAGTGTGTTCGCAAATGGATAGACGCACAGTGGTTCCGTTTTGAAAAACCATGGACATGACTGCAGTGGATTAGGTATATTGTTTCTGGGTTAGCAATGACTTGAAGTATTAGGATTATAAAGTCGAAAGCGAAACAAAGTTGAACAAAAAAAGAAAAAAATATATAATGTAAAATCCTCCATACAAAAAAAAATTCAATATTTTATTTCTCCTAAAGTAGCTATTTCTCAGAAAAGTTCCGGAACAAACATTGTTAGATAAACACTTGTTCAGCAGATAAAAAAATATGAGATCGAAAGTCTCAAGTTTGGTCCTACGTCCATGGTTTTTCAAAACGGAACCACTGTGCGACGTGATGTAGATATTGCATTCCTAGGTACAGTCAACACCTATCGACCTTCAGATACCTGGTCATTTACGTTACGGGCGACTTTGTAACAAAAATGTAAAGGTCGAAATGCTGTCGATTGTACCTTAAGATACAGCTTAGCAGCGGTGGTAGCCTAGTGGGTAGAACATTGGACTCGGAAGCGGGAGAACCACGTTCGATTCTCAGCGCGAGCATGTACCTATGACTTTGTTTTCTAAGTTATGTACATTTGTGAAGTTATTAGCAATAACTGAGGACACCTGAGTGTCTGAGCTATTCACATACCTCAGCGCTTGAAATCGCGGTGGGCACGCATGGTGATTAAGCCCATACTCTCTCCCTGAGAGAAGGCCTGTGCCCTACAGTGGCACGTATATGGCAAGCACGCGTTGTGGTAGGTACCAATTACCAAGTTGCAGTACAACTTAAGATAGCATGAAGAGAATGTATGTATGCCAAATGCCTCTGATATTCAAATAGTCAACCTTTCGCTCAGCAAACTATATGATAGAAATACAACTATTGTATTATTAATGGGGAACAGCACAGGGATTCAAGAAAGTGACTTAATAAATTATTATGAGTCCATAGTAGCTCTGCAAGTAAGAAAAATTATCATCTGTGCTTTTCCGTATTGAAAAACTCTTTCAGAGGCACAAAATGACCAGTAGATAAATTAAACCGGCTATTATATACGGCCTTTACAATTTTTCGATACGAATAAATTTATTCGAAATTTTATATTAACTGCATTGCATGTGCCCCTCTCTTCTAAGCGACATATTGCCAAATTATTGGCATTCAATGTATATGACCCCCTTATTGTTAAGGCAATAGCACAGGGACCTCTAGCCTCTAGGCTATACAAATTGATACTTCCCAACCGCTGTACTCTGAGGTTGTGATAAAACCTATTTTATCTTGACCGCTGATTTAACCTGTCAGCGCAGACAAAAGATTAAGCCCCCCTTAAAGAAATTAATTTTAGCTAATCAGAACACACAGGGTGGCTTTTCTGGAAAGTTATTAGATTTAGAGTTGTTCTTAGAACAATATAGAGTGGATATACTTTGCGTCACAGAGCACTGGCCACCAGAAACTCAAATGATTTTTTCTGTAAATAACTATCAAATAGCCAATTGCTTCAATAGCATTAAGCACACTCTGTGCAAAAAAAGCTTTCTATAAAATCAAGGATTATTTAGAAGACAAAGATGTTTGGCATTAAACAGTAGATTAATATTCATTACAGGACTATTGTGACTAGTTATATTCTTTTTGTTGCATTAATCCGTGCTGGGGACATTTTTAAAACCTATTTAGAGGTTAAAAATTCTACCCATGCCTCGAATTGAAACCGCGACCTCTGGCTAAACGTGCCAGCGCTGTCCCAACTGAGCTAATGGGCAAGTGCACGCATCGGGGAAATTTCCAGCCTCTTTACAAACTTCTCTGTATTACGTACAGGCAGCTACATCTGGCCGAAGCAATTTACATCACTTGCAGCGCCGAGGCCCACTTTGCAGTTAGGTTTTTACATCGGAATGATATCGCTGTACCTACATGATTATATTCTTTTTGGTGCACTAACCCGTGCTGAGGTCAATTTTTAAAACCTAGAGGCTAGGTACATGAGATAAAGAGCACTGCAGCATCACCCAAGGAGCCGCTATGACCCTTTATCCGTTGTAAGATGACTCGGTTGTCTGTGACAGTTTTTCCAACTCATGGTCACACTCTAGTATCAGGCTGTTGTTTGTGAGATTGATGATAAGTGCCTGTAGGACGGAGGCGCTGTCCGAGATTATGCGTATTGCATAATCTTGCACATTTCTTGTATTGAACAGCGCGATTGCTCTTGTTATACCGATGCATTCTGCCTGAATAATTGTATTCAGGGTACCATGGGTTGTAGACATTTTTAGGTTTAGTTCATTGGAGAAAGCTCCTGCGCCCGTTCCTGTTTCGGTTTTGGAGCCGTCCGTATACACTCTGACTCTGACTTCGTGTATACCTGAGAAGTCGGCTGGCTCCTCTTGTAGTTGTACCTTGTATTTCTTGTCGAAAGTATAGGTGTGAGGTATCCTGTCGCACACCGCTTCCATCATAGGCTGGTCCGAAACAGCAGCTGACAAGATTTGTGTGTGTGCAAGATAGCTGTTTTGTTTCCATAGTCCGGTGATCGTGTAAGTGTAGAGATCTGAGGTTCACCACTCGTTGTTGTCTTCATATACCCAGTTATTGTGAGGCATTCTAGTCGTTGTAACCTCTGTAGTTGGAGTACTACTGTTTTTTGGATTGTTCTGGTCCACCATACAACGGCACCATATTTTATTATGTTATAGGGGGTCTTATCACCGATGTGTATAGCCACATCATAAGTGATGGGTGTAGTCCCCACTGTTTTCCTATGAGGCCCCGGCATTGCCAGAAGGTGATTTGGGCCTTGTTAATGATGTGCTGTAGGTGTAAGCTCCAGTTTAGTTTGCTGTCCAGAATCTCCCCTAGATATTCAACTGTCGGTGACAGGGTTAGCGATTTCCTGAAGAAGTCCGTATGTTATAAGCATAAATAATTTAAAAAAAACCTGCCAAGTGCGAGTCGAACTCGCGCACGAAGGGTTCCGTACCACTATCTATACAACATTAGACACAAAAATCGAGAAAAAAAGGCAAAAAAAATCACGTTTGTTGTATGGGAACCCCCCTTAAATATTTTATTTTTATTTAGTTATTTATTTTTTAAACTAATATACGTCGGGCCATACGTTCTGTCACCTAGGTTTAATTTCGAATTTAGAATACTGGCCACAAAAAAGTTATGGGCATTCGACATTTGAATTTTTCAAGAAAATAAAAACAGCTTTTCTGGAATTTTCTTCATTTTCCAATATGAAGGGGACGCGCAAAGAAGACAAGAGTCGCAGTAATTGCATTGCATCGTTGCGGCCAGGCACCAACTGAGATTTTCAAACTGCTGAAAAATTTGAAAATTCCACTGAGACTTATTTATCGTACTATCAAACGATTCAGGGAAGATTCAAGTTTAGATGATAAACAAAGAAGCGGTCGACCTTGTACTGTTCGGACTCCAGCGGTCATCAAAGCAGTGAAGGCGCGCATCCAACGAAATCCTGTCCGCAAGCAAAAAATTTTGGCTCATCTGCGGACTAAGCAGAACCACTGTTAAAAGGGTGTTGAATGAAGACCTAGGACTGCGTGCCTACAGAAAAAGAACAGCACATCTTCTTAACAAACGGCTGAAGAAAATCAGACTCGAAAGATGCCAGATTTTGTTAAGGCAGTACGCAGGTAAAAAATACCGCGAAATACTTTTTTCGGACGAAAAAATTTTTAATGTTGAAGAGAGTTACAACAAACAAAATGATAAAGTGTATGCACAGTCTAGTGAAGAAGCGAGCAGACGTGTGCCACGTGTTCAGCGTGGCCATCATCCTTCGGCATTCATGGTTTGGCTTGGGGTATCCTATTTGGGCCCAACAGAGGTGTTTTTTTGTGAAAAAGGAGTAAAAACCAGTGCCCTCGTATATCAAAACACAGTCCTAACAAACATTGTGGAACCCCTTTCACAATGTTCGAAAATAGGCACTGGGTTTTCCAGCAGGATTCTGCGCCGGCCCATAAGGCGAAAAGTACCCAAAACTGGCTCACGACCCGTGGAATCGACTTTATCAGGCATGAGGATTGGCCCTCCTCCAGTCCAGACTTGAATCCTTTGGATTACAAAATATGGCAGCACTTAGAGGAGAAGGTCTGCGCTAAACCACATCGCCACTTTGAGTCGCTTAAAGCATCTCTGATTAAAGCAGTCGCCAATATTGACATGAAAGTCGAACTCGCGCACGAAGGGTTCCGTACCATTATCTATACAACATTAGAGAAAGATCGAATTTGAGAACAGCGCCATAGCCATAGCAAACCAACAAGAAGCGTTTAACATTGACACTTAACGACATGACATCGGCACTGTGAAGGTTACATAGATGGCCGTTACATGGCGAGCGCTGTCTTTAGACATTGTTGTATGGGAGCCCCCCTTCAATATTTATTTTATTCTGTTTTTAGTATTTGTTGTTATAGCGGCAACAGAAATGCATCATCTGTGAAAATTGCAACTGCATAGCTATCACGGTTCATGAGATACAGCCTTGTGACAGACAGATAGATAGACAGACAGACAGACGGACAGACAGACGGACAGACAGACGGATAAACAGACGGCAGACAGACAGACGGACAGTGAAGTCTTAGTAATAGGGTCCCGTTTGGCACCCTTCGGGTACGGAACCCTAATAAGCAACCGAGTATCTGTGCCGACATACGTTAATTTTATTATGATAATGGGTATTATCTTATTTTAAGTAGTAGATTAAATTTATCGACCAATTCAACACTATTTATTTAAATGCAACTTTGAAACTTTGATCTCACTGTCAACCCCCCATGGCACCACATATCAGACGTTAAATAAGGACGATTTATCGAACAAGGTTGATGCGACTGGTGAGGTCCATTGAACCTACCAACTGCCAACGCGTGAACAGATGTTGTTTTTCAAGACAATGTCACATTCAATAGGTACCGTTTGTATTCTCTGTGTACTTTAGCTCTCTAGGCGTAAAGTTCAAAACGGCCCGTCCATACATTTAATGACGCAAAAAAGCAATATTCTATTATTACGTTCACGTGAATCACGTGAGCCAAAGCCCCAAGCTATTTGCTGCAAAAAGATCGTAACACGAGGCAGGAGATTATAGTTGTCTGAGTGCACTCGTGTAAGTATTTATTGATGCGTATACTTGTGACCGACAAGGCAATTTACTATTACAGTGACAACGGAACTCACTAATCATGTAATTGAATAAAATATACTGTTAGGATGGAGGGCTAAAGTACACACTATGATAAGAATTATAATAAACAAGTTTGGACTTTGCACCATACAATACACATAATTTTCAATAAGATAAGATAAGAGAAGAATATTCTTTATTGTAGGTACCAGGAAAAACACAAACATGAAATATTTACAAAAATACAGTACAATTGGCGGCCTTATTGCATTTAGCAATTTCTTCCAGGCAACCGACGATGGAGAGTTGCTGAAGGAAAAGTGAGACGGGTCAGTCAATAAAATAGTTTTTACCTGACTAGGGTCTCTCAGCAAATCCTCCGTGTGGACTACAATGCCCAAAATATCGGAGCTGATGGCGTGTTGGATGGCAGCTGGAATGGACTGGCATCGCGGGTCGCGATAGGGCTGGTACTTTTTGGTGATGCCCTGTAGTTAAGAAATTAAGGGTTTTACTCGGTTCTCCCTGACTGAGAGAAGAGCTGTGAAGTTTAGATATCCGCAAAGTCGGAAACAGAGGCACGGATCGATGACACATATTAGGGGAAAAATATGTGTCATGTTTTTGTTTTGGACATAACTATTTCGTCAAGGTGATACCTAAGTTTACAATTACATGGTTCAATTTCGGTGCAATATTGCTTTCCATGTCATTGCTTCAATCGTATTGACACGTCAAGCGACATGACACGATTCAATTTTGGTTCAATTTCGTCGTCTAAATCCCTTGCAATGCCATTGCGCAATTTCATTGAAAGCTAAATCTAGGCGAACGCTTTCAATGCGATTGACGAAGAAATTCATTCAATGCGATTGAAAAGTGTAAACACGGATTCGGCGGACACGATCGGGCGCATTGTTCAATGTTCAATGCTTTTCAATGGCATTGCTTCTATGTCATTCAATGTTCAATGCCTTTCAATAGCATGGCATTGAACCGTGTAATATTGCCTTCATGAAAAGAAATGTTACATGAAACTTACCACAGTCAGGAACATAACCGGATACTTGTTCTGTTTAAGTCTGACTAACAAGCAGATGTCTGGATTGAAGCACGACAGTACAACGCGACGTGTGCCTGCATGCTTGAGAACTACTTCCAGCACCTGGATTAAACAATTAAATTGTTTAAATCCCCATTTATTAAACGACACAGACATACCTATACAAGGCGTACAACAGAAAGAAAAAAGAAAGTTAAGGTTTCCTGAATACATAACAAATAACCTTAAAGGTTATGTACCTTAAAGGCATATCTGCTTGTAAGTAGATGACTGACAGCTGAATAGTGACTCACTTTGTCAACATAGGTGTTGATATCAAACGGGTTATTCAACTCAAAAGTCCCATCATTCATTTCCATTGTCCATTTCAGCTCAACATTGAATCCAACATGTGGGTCTATGGTCTCCAAAACCTCTTGTAATGTAGGGAATGGTTGATGCTCTTCCAACTCTTCATCATTGAATAAAACCTCATGGCTGCGACCTTCCACCAAGTGGTATACCTGTCAGTCAAATAAAAGCATAATTTGATCATTGATTGATTATTCACTTACTTAGTTTTAAAGAAGACTAATAACACGATATACCAGAGTAACAGCTAACAGTAACTGCAAACATAGGAAACAGAAGACCTAGTTAGTAATTATGCAGAAACTATCTAACATTTTACTATATTTTTTTTAGACATCTGAAAGTGAAAGAGAAAAACATTTATTTCCATTGTAACACAAATGAGCATAACACAAAAAAATTAAAACAAATTTATGGAGAGAAACGGGAAAACAACAATAACAGTACCTAATACATGTTTAATGTTAAAGTGATTACAAATATAAAATGTCTGAACAGAAACATGAAAAAAAAATGTTATTCATAAAAGGGTTTTTCTCTAAAGTTACTTAGTGTGGGTTGGAATGTTTCTGCATAACACAGTACAATGACAAGTCTTCACTTATAAACACGAAATAGTGAGAAAGAGAGATAAACAATAGACCACAAAGAATACATACAGCGGACATAGAAATATAGCTAAATAGACTTGTTCACTTACCTTCAATTTCTGCAGATGTTCTAATGTCAAATCTTTTACAGGCAACTCCAGCATTTCAGCAAATTCCATTTCTCTCTTTCGTTTCATTGATATACAAACATGAAAGTCATGATAAATTACTGGTATCATATCTTTGCTTAGTTGCACATCAAACTCAAGCAAATCGGCACCACTTGCAGCCGCTTTTTTTAAGGAAGCAATTGTGTTCTCGCGAATTGCATTTCCTCTGGAAAGGAAATTGTTTATTCATACCCGGGTAACACAAGTCCTGCAGTAAATAAAACAAATCATAAGTCAGTTACTGGCAATACATCTACAGAAACACTATCAAGCATTACATACTGGGTTAATAAACTAACACTCATCACAATTTACCTACCTCTCTGCACCACTAGAACATACATGGAAAATTAACTGTTTTGAAGGTTGTGGACATTCAAAGTCGCACTTTCTACAGTGAGATTTGGAAAATGCCAACAAATATATAAAGCAGGTACTTTGTTTTCGTGGTCAGTATATAAGCATAGGTTCCGGGAAGTGTGTTAGTTCATTGATACCCAGCACATGGAAGGTACTCACTCTTTCTTTTTGAAACTCGCTCCCAGACCTCTATGACCTACTTCCAAACCCGTCCAAGATGGGTCCCAATGTTTTGCATATGACACTGAAAAATCACATATCTTTTCCGCCATAGGTTTAATTATCAAATACTGCATGTTAATGGTGCCTAGAGGTCTGTGTTTGACATTGCAAGTGACAGGCAGCTCCATGGCACCCTCAGACTGCTTAAGCATGTTTGGCAGCACATATGTGTAGCCCATGTGACAGGGTGGCGCATCTGGGGACTTGGCACGAGTACTGTATGAGTAGAGGTCTACTAGATATGCAAACTCCTTTGGCTTAGGAGCATATACATTAATTAGCAGGACATCATTCGGTTTGTATTCTCTGCCAAATTGTTCTTGCGGGTGAAACTGGCAGATTGAGTAATCATTATCAAGTATAGACACCTCTATAGCCACTCCCACTGGTAATTCTGTATCCATGTTGTCCAGACTCATTGATGACTCCTCTACTTGCATTTCATTCTCTGCACTGAAGGAGAGCTTTACAGGGGTCACTTTGATGTTCATCAATCTGTCAGTCAAGCGTGCCTTCAGATTCAGGGGATTATGCATGAACTTGAACTGGATCACAGTCTGTCCATTGAGCCAGCCTTTGCCAACATTTTTCTGACCATCATAGTCTCCATATAGGTCAGTAAGAGGATGGGTGGCTGTCTCCTTGATGAGACGTGGATGTATATTTGTCTCCCAGTTGTTAACTATGATATCTCCATCAGCGTTATATGTGCAAATAACATAGCGGTAATGTATAGGTACATGTTCAGGCACAACAATAGATTTAGACCAAATATCGCTACTTTCTGTTTCAGCAGTTTCAGTGTCTTTCTCCAGCTCGACGACCTTATTGATGTTCCACTCACCGAGTGCTTCAATGTCCCCAGTGACCACTACCTTCTCGCCCGGACCGACCTCTGGTGCCGACACGATAAACTTCCAGGGCCGACTTCCCATAGTGACTGGTTCCAATATATCTTCAACGAAAACTGATATTTCTTCACGAGACTCTATCTTGGTCTTGGTTTTTTTGGGTTTACGAATTTTTTTCTGATCTAAAAAAAACCACCGTTGCATGCCGGAAAGGCTTAATTCACTATTTACAAAATCCTAATTAATTTTTATTTCTCTCCAATTAAACCAACGTTAACTAAAAGTGTATATAAAACCCATCTTTGCATCAACTAACAAAGACCAGGCACAAGCATTGAAAAAATTAGAAAAATATATCTACCAATTGTTGACAGTTCAGAAGCAAAACGAGGGTGACCACAATATTTATTACAAAAAATCTATCAAAATCTACTACCGGCCAAAAACCGGGTTTTCACTCGCCTTAGTGCACTCGCACAGATTGAGCTAAAATAGCTGGTGTGCTTGGATGCTACTCGTGTAGTTACATCGGTGATCTTAGTGCTCTCTGATGAAAACGGCCATTTTCATTGGACCTACTCGAACCTTGTTCGACTCGTCCGGGCCCAATTGCTTAAGCTGATTAGATGTAATCGCAAAAATAGCGCCAATAGAAGGAGCTCCTACCTCGTAAGAAAAAATTAAGTGGCAGTAAAATGTTGAAATTAAAAGCGGTGAAACTTTACAATACTGCAACTTTGGAAATCCTGGTCCGATTTCGATGAAAGATAAGATAAGAATATTCTTTATTGCATACAAGAAACAAGAGACATAAAATATGAAAGTGACAATGAAAAAGTACAATGGGCGGCCTTATTGCTAACAGCGATTTCGTCCAGACAACATTGTGACGGAAAGGTTATTTATTATTTGCACAACTACGCGCATTTAAATGCAGTAACTTTTATAGTAATATTTTGATGTATTAGTATGACTCATTGTATGGGTCCATTACCTACCTTTTTTTAAGTTCTGCTGTTGAATTTCCACTATAAACATAGTATATTTGATACCCCGTCTATCCCTTAACCTCTGAACTGCCCTCGCGGAATGGAACGTATAGGTGGCCCATACTAAGTTGGACACAGATCTGTGTCGCGGCAGACGAGTGGTTAAAGCAGTATGGGGTCATTTAGGCAGGAGCAGTGACACTGTTTACAACAACATGCCTATAAACTGAAGCAAAAATACGAATTCATTAATATGTGCGTACACTACAATTCGAGTGAACTACAGTTTTTGTTACCAAGGTGACCCACTCTGTCAGGGCATACTAAGATCATAAAATGTGACTCTATGCTACTTCGATGTTTGTTTCAAGAAGCGGGTGTTCCTTATAATTTTTTTATCACATCAAAGTCAGCTCGTAGAGCACTGTCCAAGTCTCAGGTCCAAGTACACTTGGAAGTTTTCATCAGATTGTACCTACTAGGGTCACCGGTTAACACAGTATGAGTAGCGCTGTAACATAGTATCATAGTAACCATTTTACCTCATTTAGGGCGAGAGCATTAAAATCATGAAAGCCAAATGTTTTTTATTTTTGCTACACTGTATTTTGTCATTTTAGGTATTATCATCATCATTCAGTCCCAAGAAGTCCACTGCTGGACATAGGCCTCCTTTATGGATTTTCAAAAAGACCGGTTGGAAGCGGCTTGCATCCAGCGTCTTCCTGCCACTTGGATGAGGTCATCTGTCCATCTTGTGGCTGGTCGTCCTACGCTGCGCTTTCCGATATGTGGTCTCCATTCGAGAACTTTTCGGCCCCATCGGCCATCAGTTCTGCGTGCTATGTACCCCGCCTACTGCTATTTCAACTTACTAATCCACTGGCCTATGTTGACGACTTTCGTTCGTCTACGGATCTCGTAGAGAAATTCCGAGCATACCCCTTTTCATAGCTCGTTGCGTGACCTTGAGCTTTCTTATGAGGCCCATAGTGAGAGACTCCCCGAGTTCCCTATTGTTATTGGGGTGGGCACAACACGAGCAATCGACATGACCTTCATTTCGTCCATGTTCATTTTAAGGCCCACACATTGGAAAACTCGACTGAGGTCTACGAGAATTATGCCGAAGTCTTCCATTATTTCTGCCATGACCACTATATCGTTGGCAAATCGAAGGTGAGTGATGTACTCGCCATTGATATTGACGAGACCTCTCAAGTTTGACACTGATATTCAGTGTGCCTCTTACTATTTGGTGATCGCTTCCGGTTTTCACCATGTTGATCATAGAGACCATCGGGACTCAACCAGGTCCATTTCCTGTGAGGTGGATTCTGAAGGAAAGAGTTCATCTTTCCCTTTCTTTCATCAGTCCCTCTTTCTCCAGGAAGTCTGTCAACCTCTGTCCTCTAGGGTTCCGCTGCCCATGACCTAATTGCCCCACTCTCATCTCACCTTCGCTTCTTGTACCCAGCTTCGCGTTGAAGTCCCCCATAACTACATTAAAATAGGTCTCCGAGGTATGGCCTTACTAAAGTAAGTAATTACTTTTTTGAGTAAGTAAGTTCGAGTAATCAGGACTTATAATAATAATTTATTTGCCTCGAACAACAACATTCATATTTGGTTAGTATCTACATTTCAAAACTTATATTTATGTTAGTAGCATTTTAGGACAATGAACATATCGCACCTTCGGTAGTACAAGGGCACAACTTACAAAAAATGGTAAAATGAGTTAAGTACGCAGAAATGCCTTAAAAACACTCCTCTATCTGGTGGGATAAAGACTCCCATTAGATTTAGTTAAAAAGCTACTTTTTTACCATTTTTTGTAAGTTGTGCCCTGGTACTACCGAAGGTGCGATATGTTCATTGTCCTAAAATGCTACCGTGGCCGCTACTGTAGCCAGGAATAGCGGAGCTGCCGGGGACTGGGGGCCTGGTTTTTTTGTTTTTCTGCCATGAGGGTGAGAGTATTTGCCATACCTACTCGCCACGCTTGGCATGCGGGTTGGCAAGCGCAGTAAGGGGTGGTAATGTGTCCCTTAGCCGGTTTTTACGGCACCCACGGGAAGAGATGGGGGGGGGGGGGTACTATTCTAAAGCCGGCACCCCACGGCAAATTTTTTTTATTTATGATTTTAAGTATAGATAAATAAAAATAAAATTACCAAAGTAATGATTTTTTCTATAATGGTGTGTTTTTAAATGTACGTGATAGTTTTACTAATTTTCACATACATTTTTGTACATGATATATTTGTGTCAGGTCACTTTCACGAACTTTTGTTGCGATTGGGGCTTGTAATATTCTCCTTTTTTTACTATTCGCTTATTTCGATTAGTACACCACCCTAAGTATTGCCACCTAACTCGAATAATTATTGCTGTGCTATGGAGAAAAGTCAATTTATTTCAATCTTAGATCATAATTTTTGTAGTTAAACAAAACAGTAGATTTTTACTTCATTGAAAAGAAGTTAAAACTCTTCAACTGTATTTTTAAAACGAAGAGATACCTTGAAGGTCATAAAAATATACCTATGAGCCAAAGCGGTGTACCTACCTACTTGCGAGCTCATTTCACTATTTCAATGTGTCGATTCGTAGTTCGTACCACGGCTTGAACACGGCTGTGGAAACAGAAATTGTACAGAACACGCACATGCTAGTTACTTGCTGGGGCTCCAGGTACTTAATGAACTTGTTCTTTGAAAACTACTCCAAAAGAGTAGGGAAAAGAACGCAATCGGCTTCATCGTGTCTGACAAACCGCTCATATTTATAGATGTGTCCATGGTTATTAGATTGAACAGTAGCACTGACCACCGCCTTTTCTGGGGCTCTTAATTTTGATATCGACGACGTTTGATGACCCCGAAAATTTATTTTACACTGCTGTGTGTGAGTCATCGAAGGCAGCTAAGAGTTTCAATTTGAACTTTAAAACCGATTTGTACTACTGGGCACTGCAAAATTTTACGTGGCCACAAATCGCATAGTGGACGCTCTCTGTATAGTGTGATAAAGGCATTTTGGAATTCAGCGTAAACTTAAATGGTCGAGTGAACGTGGTTTCCTCCATAAAGCTCCCGCCCAGGTCGATTGTACGCACAGAACAAAAAAAGAAGTGTTCTGAGATTGTATGCCTCAGGACATCCATTCGTCGAACATTATTTTTATGGTACTAATATCATGTGAAACACTTTGCATGCGCGATGCAGCAATATCAGAGTATGTAAAGCGCGCGCAGATTTGACATGTGCTCGGTACATCACTCCCCTTCAAGGCCAGCTATGCATTGCTAGGTCTAGTAGGAATCGAAGTCAACTCTCTAAGGCCTGGAAGTGCCAGGGGATGCTAAGTCGCAAGTGAGTCGAGCTGTTGAGGTTATTCGGTGGCTAAAAATCACTTCACCGGCGACAGTATCATGGGGAACCATCGTGCATGTGCTAGGAATCGGTGAAGGCTGTTTTACCACTGGCAATGTGTGCTGATGCTCTGTGGCTGCCATGCCGAGAGGCCAGAGGAGATTACCATCAGAACCAGTAGTCGGTGCGTTGACTGCAGTGGAACTGTTAAGGTGAGAGGGAAAAGGATATCTATGTACAAGTATGTACGTTACGTAGTGATTATATTCTCTGTGTACGTTACGTTACAATGCTGGTCTTGCTTTGAGACTGATTCTGTGTGGGGTGCTGCGGGAGCGAAAAAAAATTGACATTATTGTGTTTATATTTTGTATATTCTGTTTTTATTATTTTTATCTTTCTTGGCACTACCTACCCCTTGCACTATCCACATAACCCAAAAAGAAAATACTTACTAGTATTAAGCTCGCCGCAAACACCCTTTTGTGCAAACAAGTATTTTTGAATTGAATCGAGAGTGACCACTGTAGGAAAGAGCACCCGTTTTTCTACTGTGCTCTTTAACTATAAAGGGAAATTTCTCGCCAGGCAGATCGCATGCTTGGTGACGGTCGGCCCAAGTGCTTTCAGAAGCTCACATAAGATACAATTTTCTCTTTATTTTATTTATTTATTTAAGATACACCAACAGGTAACATACAATAGCTATTAGGTACAATAGGTATTACACAATAGCTTTCTAATACTGTTTCTAATACATTGGGAGGTCTGGACACTATGCTAAAGTATTGGGTACATTATTAACTACAATTATAACTATAACTACATACTACTATCTATTTCTCGTTGAAACTAACTACTAATTTTTAATGAAATGCAGTGACACCATATCGAATACTTGACGTGACTTTGATGAAAAAATGCCAGAAATTTAAACAGTGAGAAGATTTTTGGCAGTAGGTACTCTTATATTTTTTCTATTCCACCAGCGGTAGCAGCGAAAATAGTTCATAAACGTGCCTTTTTTCAGTATTCAGAATATTTGAAAACTAACTTCCAAATTATTCGACTATCTAGTAAATCATGCAAATATACAGATAAAACTTATATGGAGGGACTATAGAATAGAGAAGCTGAATTAAAGCCTCAAATTAATACGGCAAATACAGCTAACGAAACTATAACGAAATAGCGTGAAAATTCCTGGAGGCCATTACTAGTAACTAGTAATAGATAAAATAAATAAAAAAAATTCACAATCTCGTACTTACCTACATTTTTTTATTACAGAACACAATTTTTTCTACAGTCCGCAAAAATCTTTTTGGCGGTAACGTGAACATAGTCGCCGATCGTTTGCACATCGCTTACTGTCTTTATAGTGCATGTGTGAGTAATTGACTACCTTCATAAGCAGCCTGTATACGTCCCACTGTAGGGCACAGGCCTTCTCTCAGGGAGAGAGTACGGGCTTAATCACCACGCGTGTCTACCGCGGATTGGCGATTTCAAGCGCTGAGGTATATAGATAGATAGATAAAACATTTATTCACATTTGCACACACACATGAACAGGAACAGTACAAAAAGAAGCACCGTATACATACAGCAAACAAAGAAAAAATAAGATAAAACGAATACAGTAAAACAATCCACAGAAAGAAAAGACAGTATACACATGAAACACGTAATGTACACGACAACAACAACAGAGAATTATTGTAGGTGTGGCAAATTTGAAAAGGTTCTGACTCAGCATGTGCTGGAGTGGGCGACCACCTCAGCGCTGTTATTATGTCAGTACCCGATGGTAAGACAGCGTGTAGGGCCCGGAGAAATGTAGGTGGCATCCTTTCAAAAAATGCAGATATAGAAAAAGAAGTACCCACCTAATATTAAATTTGTGTTAATTATAAATGCATAAAATGTCACAATTCGAGCTAACGAAGTAATGAATAAATAATTTTAGTAATTTGCATTAGAGTAAGAAATATTTCATTATGTCATAAAATAAAATAAAATAAATAAATAAAATTAATAGTAAATAAGAGAAATTATAATAATGATAACAATTAAATTTTATTGTAAAGTAATAGGAAAATGTCTGAGAAATTATCAGAATTAGAATTAAAAATTTTAAGTAAATGTCGGCAAATGGTCACTGGGAAAGCGATTTCTGGGATTCCAGCAGGAACTCCTTGTATTTAGCTTTGAAGCCAGCTTTGGAGTTGAGTTGCCTAAGTGGTGGAGGTATGTCATTCCAGCACTTGGTAGCCTGGAATCGAAAACTACCACGGAAGGCGGCAGTTCGGTGTCCAGGCACACCGAGTGTGTTTGAGCATGCCCTTATTCTATTGCGGTCTCCACATGCAGACCAACGCCATGTCAGTTTGTCAAACAAATATGCTGGCTTCTGAAATTTGACGACTCCGAACATTAGTGTTGCCATAAATAGCTTCAGTCTGTTACCCATTTTCAGGAGAGACGCGTTGTTTAAATATGGTGTAATATGGACTCGAGCAGGTATATTAAAACAAAAACGGGCACAAGCATTTTGCACTCGCTGCAGTAGTTTGTGGGTTTTCGCAAATAGGCATGGGCCATAAGCGGTAAAGGCATAGTTGAGCTTGGACATTATCAATGTGTCGCAAAGAAGAGCACGAGTGTTGACACTCAGGAATCTGCGTAGCGAGTAAAGGATTCTGAGCCTAAAGAAGCAGTTTCGTACGATTTCTACTACGTGCTTCTCGAACCTAAGGTTACTGTCCATAATTAAACCTAGATTCCGTGCTTCATCGACAAAGTCGAGTTGCTCTCCCTCTATAACAACCACGGGATTTAACGCCATTATTCGTTCTTTTTGAATTTTAGAGCCAAGGATCATGACCTTAGACTTTTTTTTGTTGAGATGTAGGCAGTTGCTGCTACACCAGTTGGAAATACGCTCTAAGTCGTTGTTTAAGGCTTTTACAGAATCAGAAACACAGTTAAGATCGGTGGAAATATAAATTTGCAGGTCATCTGCGTAAAGATGATACCTACAGGACACAATGCACCTCACAATGTCCGCTGAATATATGGTGTAGAGGAGCGGACCCAGAATTGAGCCTGTGGGACACCACGGGTCACGTGACGCAGCTCCGACTTAAGGATCGAGCCATCTGGCTTCTGCAGAGACACTTGTTGGTAGCGGTCGACAAGATAACTACGAAACCAAGCTACTGTCTTGGTTTGGAAGCCGTAATACTCTAGTTTAGCCAGTAGTAAATCCAGGTTCAAAGAATCGAAGGCCTTAGAGAAATCTAAGAGTCCCAGTATGGTACCTTTGCTTTTATCTTGTTCGCCTAGGATGTTATCTATGACGTCAAGTAGGGCAGTGGAGGTGCTGTGGTTCCTCCGAAAACCAGACTGATGAACTGGTAAGATGTCGTTGGCCTCACAATAACTTATCATCTGGTTATAAACCACTTTCTCCAATATTTTTGAAAGATAGGGTAAGATGCTAATAGGCCTCAGATCGTTCAAATTAGTTGGGTTGTTTATTTTTGGCAAAGGAGTGACAGTAGCTATTTTCCATTGATCAGGAAATGTACTAGAGGAAATAGATTTATTTATTATGTTGGTGATAGTGGTGAGAGTGTGAGGAAGAGTTAAGATCACCATATCTCTATTAATATTGTCCATACCTTTAGCATTAGATTTCATTTGTAAGATTATTTTTAAGATTTCTGTTTCATCAGTTGTATTAAGATTAAAAATTGTATTATTGCGATGTCGATTGGATAGGTATATGAATAGCTCAGATACTCAGGTTTCCTCCACGTTAGCGAGTGGTATTGCTACTATAACTT
This sequence comes from Yponomeuta cagnagella, assembly GCA_947310995.1. Lineage (NCBI taxonomy): Eukaryota > Metazoa > Arthropoda > Insecta > Lepidoptera > Yponomeutidae > Yponomeuta > Yponomeuta cagnagella. The sequence continues at coordinate 14,039,795 of OX371271.1, read as the reverse complement.
CACAAATGTACATAACTTAGAAAACAAAGTCATAGGTACATGCCCGCACTGGGAATCGATCCTGGGTCTCCCGCTTCCGAGTCCAATGTTCTACCCACTAGGCTACCACCGCTGTTGACTACCTTAGTAATTGACTAATAATAATTTACTACGCATCACACTACTTCAGTTACTCACACATACACTGTAAAGGCAGTACCTAAGCGATGTGCAAGCGATCTGTGACTATGTTCACGTCACCGCCAAAAAAATCTGTGCGGACTAAAACAAAGCAACGGAGCACAGACTAAAAATTTTTTGGTTGTGCTAGGCCATTTATCAAGTTAAGTACATTTTCCCTCTGTGGTTACAAAATACTGCTGTTTTATCCATGGTTTGATGAAACCTATGTTTAATTAAGATTAGTTCTTCTGTGATTAATTCTTTATTGCACAAAGACAGTGTACAAAAGGTGGATATCACCTAAGAATTAAGATGTAAGTTCAGTGATAGTGTAAAATGGCCTAAAGGGTACCACCATTCAACCCAGTCAACATTTACACGTGTGCAATTAATTCGTCACGGGTGACTTTGCGATTCCTATTTGCGTGCTTAGCATTTTTGGCAAACAATGGCAACAAATATTATTTGACAGTCATCCGCCTACGGTCTCAGTCTGCCTTTGGTGAGGTCTGCCGTGCCTGTTGTCGATTTTAACACACATCAAAGGCATCAAATGGGTGAAAATAGACTGACTACACTACTCTACAGTTTATTCACAAACAGGCGCACCTTGAATTTGTAGGGAGACAGATTGCATGCATGTAAGGTTGATGTGTGTGCTGTCAACTATCATAAGGCTCTACCATTCGAAAATTATTCGGTTGTTGCCGGCATCAATAAAATATTGTTCCAAAACTTCTCTTCATTATAAACCTGTAGGTATAATGGATACTAGTTCTGGCTGCACAATATAAGCTGGAACAGGGTCCTAATTATTTGGAAAACAATTTCACCTGAGTTTCTTTCACGGAGTAAATTGTTTCTATCGATATAATTTGAAAGAAGTTAAGGCTGCTGTTACTTGGAGTATGCTGTCTATACTCGCACAATTGAACATTTTTAGTGGGTTTGATAGATAATTAAATTCCGGATATTCAAGGCATATGTTAATTATTCTGTACTAAGTTTTTGTTTATGATTTCATTCCAAAATTAATAATTTTGGGAAAAACTTTTCTTTGTTAAACACTACGTATAGGAAAACAAAAATGTAATTAAAATGTCCGTAATTTAATTGTCAAGCCTTAAGACCTAATCGAATTTGTTACAATGGTTGTTAGCTACGAGTGCAAGACAGCGAATTTGATGTGTGTTAATTAAAAATAACAAAAATTTGTTCACATTAAATTTTTATTAATATTAAGTAACAGAAAACTCCTTATTACATTAATCCTGTCGTCTACTTTAAAAAAATATTCTTTGCTCTATCTACTAAAAAGTAGAAATCTTTTAAAATTGGTCACACTGGAGTGTTGCAGCAAGCAATTACATCCATGGTTGTAGCATTCTATGTGTAGCATGGACGTACAGTACAACCCACCTTGGCCTTGGATAAAAGCTCAGAACACAAAAAGATCTTTTTGTGTTCTGAGGATAAAAGTCATGCTGCTCAGTGCTCACCACTGCGCACATAATGCGGCTCCACGCCTGCGTCTTTAGTCTTTACGCGTGTCAGTTAGACATTTGGCGGCCTTATTTATAAAAAAAAAAACACTATTCATTAAAACACTCCTCAGAGACAGTTTATATTATCTGTGGTATGTAAAGGGAACGATTATTTGAATTGCCTCTCCTCGTTTAAAGGTATATACGTTACCGGCAAAGTGCGGCAAGATTTCAATTTAAAATAATCTCAAATACTTTCTAAGTTAGAGAGACTACAATAAAAGTGCAAAAAAATCGCGTTTCCGTGACGTGCCCGTCCTTGGCCAGCCAGACTTTGTGTCGTTGCGCCGCAGACGTTTTTTTATGCGTCAGCACCTTAGATTAAAACAAAAAGGGTCAGCACGGTGTCAGTGCGTTTGCGCACAAGTTTAAGTTGCGCACGGATAACTAACTACTCAGGTGGTGCCGCAGACGCAACGAATAGGCACGCAACTTGACAAGAGTCCTGCCTTTGTATCAGTTAACTTTCCACTGTTTCGGGTTAAACATTTAGACGACTCCAAAGTGTCAAAATATGTTTGTATTTGACAGTTCGGAGTAGCCATACAGCAGAGGACTGACGTGGTCGCACGGGGGCGGGCATTGATCTATCAACTTTTTTTATAAGTGGGAATGTATGTATGTATTATGTACTGTACCTAATTAGGTACCTACCTAAACTTTTTATTTTTACAATAACATCATATTTTTCCGTATTTAAGGCCCCGTTATGACATTCATTCACATATGACATGACATTCATTGCGGGTTTTACTACTCAGTACAAAGCAAAATACCTACGAGAAACCAGCAATGATATCACATTACGATCCTAGTCTTTCGCTTGTAGTCTCTACCACAGGCTATTTATACATCGTTTACGGAGTGTTTAAAGGATCGTGTTTTTATAAACAATACCGTTAGTAAACAATTTTTATAAGGTAAGTATATAAGATGCACAAATTTTAAAATAGATGGTAAGTTAAAAATAATTGAAGCCTAGATTTTTTTTAATTCCGCGCTTACCGTTGGGTTACTGATTCGGTATGGCAGGCTATTACTTATCTATCAGGGCCAGACAGCCCCCTGGAAAAATAACCCCAAATACGTGATACCGGGCTGCTGCGCGTAGAAATGTCTAAACGTGCGTGTCCAAGGTCATTGACCCACAAAAATACAAGAAATCAAAGATAATGTTTATTCAGCATGTAGGTTAGCTGATGCCGATATAATGTACAAAATATTTACAATATCAACTTACAGAAGTACTTATTTATATTTACATTATAATTATGTAATGCAGTCTTCGCTGAGTATCAAACTCCAGTAATAAACTATTCTTAGCAGAAACAACCCAACTATAACAAATTATTGTATTGCGAATCTCTTACAGTAAATTAAATAGTCAGTACATTTAATATGGACAGTTTACACCAGGATGTAAAAACGTGCAATTGTCACCCTGCCGACAGGAGCCTTTCCTTTGGAAGTATATACAGATAGCTTTTCTACCGCCGCGGGATTGGCCCCCTCTCCCTCGCGAAGGCCCGTCCCAGGTGCCGGCGCCCTTACCTCGCCAGTGTCCGCCGGAGCCTCCGCGGCCGCGCATGGCGCCGCGGAATCCCCCATTCCCAGGAAACCCGTCGGGAGGCGCCTGTGTTCCGACCATATTGAAATCAGGTGAAAACATATTTGGTGCCATCATATTCTCCATCATGTTGAAACCCTCTGGAGGTCCTGGTCCAAACATAGGGTTTCCAGCTGCAAACATTTCTGGGCCCATCATCATAGCTTCAGGAGGAACCATCATACCCGGGGGCATTGCCCCTGCAGGCATGCCTGCCATAGCACCTGGAGGCATGCCGTTCGCCAACATAGGCGGTACACCCGCGGGCCAGTCACCTGGTACCATAGCAGGTCCCTGGAATCCAGGCACACCGGGAAACTGATTTGGAAAACTATTTGAAAATTGAGGAATATTGGACGGAAACATTGATGGTACATTAATATTGCTGCTGCTGGAAGGTGGTGCATTGCCCTTAGGTTCAGGCCATGGCATATTTCTAAAATCACTTATATTGTCTTGGTTTCCAGTAACATCTTCAAGTGGTATTATATTAGGTTCAGAATATAGATGTGTTTCAGGATCTGGTTCTAAGGGAGAATCTGGAATCATTGACTTTGCGAAATAAAGCGGCTGCAGGGTGCTCTTTTGTCGAGCAGCTTGGATATCTTTCTCTTTACTATTTTTACCATATTCTACTGCAATCTGACCTTCGGGTTCAAAAGGTATAAGTGGTCTCCACCCAGTCTTTTCCTCCATGTCATCAATACCAGAAATATTACGGCTTTTCTGGAAAGCTTCTCTTTCGTGCACCCTTTCCAAATGTGACATGTCAGTAAAAGTTTTAGTAACATTCACTCTCTCAGTCTCATCTAATTCAAAGTATTGAATTTCTTCTAGTTCAGGTTCTGGTTTCCACTTTATGCTCTTTTTGGGGCCTTTTCTTTTATGATAACATAACACTCCTTTCAAGCCATTTACGGTCAAGGTGTGAGGTTCAACGCTTTCCGCGGGTTCTGTTTTCTCTTTCACAGTTTTACTGAGAGTCTTGCTACTTTCCGAATTATCGTTGGTGTCGGATTCCTTGTCTGAAGATTTGTCCTTGTCATCTTCGGGTTCAAGGGTGTCTTGGTAGAACCTTGGTGGCACTGATTTAGATTCGCTGCTGGGTGAGCCAGAAGTGGGCGTGTGTGGCGGCGAAGCGTCATTCGGGTTTCCGTCTTTAGAGCCACTGGTGCGCCTCTTTCTCTTCTTGGGTTCTTTTTTATTGGTAGCGGACGCGTTCAACGCGTCCATAAACATGTCGCTTTCGAGTAGCAGCATAGCTGTAACAAAATAAATATTCAAATTAAAAAATTACGTACCTACATTGAACATACCAATTCAGAACTTTACAATGGAAAATCTTGGTATAGTCCGAAATGCAACTTAATACCCATGGGTTCTGAATTTGATTTGCCTAATCAATACCTAAGAAAATACAATTGTAAGGAAAATAACATGCGGTTGAGAAAACATTTCGTAGTAGTTTAACAATTCTTGGAAGATGTCTTACAATAACTTTAGTTCGGCAGATTTTTTTTGTTAAATATTCCTTTTTTGTGTTGTTCTATGATTTTTCTGCTTTTTAATGGCGTGTTGGATAGATAAAATCATAAGTGTTACGATTGGACCTCTACGTAGTCAACAGGACATCAACCTTTACATACGCGTGCACTCTAATCAGTTACTTTACCGACGGTTTTGCAAAAAAAATCGTGAAGCCGTCGACTGTACGACAATCATCTAGGTACCAGAGGGGGCAATATCGGAATATCGCCGAAATCCCGAATTTTATAAAATTATGCAACTGCAATATTTCGAAAAATTTTAAAATGAAAGGATAAATTCCCCAATAAATCTGGGGATAAACTCAGAACAAAAGTTGTTGTAAAACAAACTCTAATTGAGGTGTTTCAAGAATTGCACATTCTTTATATAAGCCTGTGTACAGGGTTATTTCTAAAATGCTCAATTTTGCTGAAACACGTCGGTTCGATTTATCATATCGAAATTTATCATTTACAACTTTTGTTCTTCGACTTGAATTTCTTTGCCCTACAAAAAGGTACTTTTTTTTTGAAAAAAAAAACAATTGTTAGGTACGTTTTTTTTTTGTAGAAGGGCTGTTTGTTAGACAATGGTTAAATATTGTTCTACTAGCTTTTGCCCGCGACTTCGTCCGCATGGAATAAGTAATGTCCGGGAAGAAATGGATGTTCTTCCCCGGGACTCAAACTATCTCCATACCAAATTTAATTTAAATCCGTTCAGGCGTTATTGTTATAATGTTAAGCAGGATGTATGACAATGATTTGCTGAATGCTATGACATTTGAACAGCAGGTAAAGCGCGAATTTAATCTAATATATAAAAATCTATTTGCTATCGAACTCGTCCGAAACGGCTTCACCGATTCTTATGAAATTTTTTGTGTATATTTAGAAGGTCTGAAAATGGGTCGTAGGCTAAATTAATATGGCAAAACAACGTTTGCTGAGTCAGCTAGTACAATCCCCGGCCAGATTTTTATCTGAAAAAAAAACTCAAAATTGTCGCCAAATATTCTTATTGGGGTGTTTGAAATCGCCCGGTTTGCAATGCTAAACATAACTTTGAAACTGCCCTATATTGGTCCAGCAATTTAAAAGTCCACAAACCGACACAATTGTTTTAAGAGTCACCGATGATTCTGCAGTGTGAAAATGCATAGTTGGTGCTACGATAAATAAAACAAAATTTCGTGTCTGCTCGTAATTAATACGTATTCGTAAAGCTATAAAGGAGCTTTGTCTAGCCTAAATAAATCATAGGTCTTCACTTCTCCTAAAAAATACAAACCGGGAATCGAATCCACGCGCACCTACCCGTCCGGCCGCCCGATAGTTGTTATGTACCTGACAGATTGCTCTACCATTCGATTTGTGCACGATAATAGCCCTTGTGTTATCGTTCACATGTATAGGTACATACATTTTTATTACGCTATTGCAGTGGGTCCACGAAAAAAATTAATTTATAAACTATCTACGTATTGGATCATATTAGGTATAAGTCTTAAAATCTGGTTTGTATAATCCCCAGATATTAAAAATTCATGTAGGGGAGAAAACCGATAATATAGTGTCTTGTAGACAGTAAGTTGAATAAGCCATGCGTTCGAATACGAAATAGGGAGGAAATTGTGTTTTTGGTACTGGTATTTTCAATTTTTGTATAGAAGTGTCAATACTACTAGCTATTAGCAACGCTTTAGCCAGTTCTGCGTCACCCTAGTCAAGCAAAAGACTGCTATGTAGGTTTCACACGAAAATAGTAGGTACGAGGCCATACGTCCCCAGAGCGATATATGGTAATCGCTCCAGTTGTCGATAATTGCTAATATTATATAGGGCGTTCTCCAGCAGTGAAAGTAAACATAGAGGCTTCACTTTCGTTAAAGCGAAATCGTGGTGTCGGGAGCCTCAGCGTTGTACCTCGGGCGGCGGCACCTCACCCATTCTTGTTAGGCCTTGACCTACTTTGTGACTTACCGCCGGTTTCCAAATGAGAATTTCAATAAACACAGCGTCATTCTTTTCAATTTAAAAACGAACGATACCTGGATTAGTAAGAACTTAGTGAAATTCTCAATTCAGAGGCAGTTAGTCCTAGTCGAAAGCCAGGCTATTTAGAAGTTGTCCAACAGTCTGATCGATCGCTCGTCATTATAGACAATTTACTATGTACCTAGCATTTTTTATTTCAGTAAGACCACATTAGGCAGCTTTCATGAAGCATACCTAATACAATAGATAGATAGTTGAACAGTATGATTTCGATTTATGTAAGACTGCGATCAATCTGATATTTGCTATGGTCAAGTTCCAGTAAGACTTTACATAGGTACTGTCAGCTACATCAAAAAGTACACCACCTATATCCCACACCTAGATGCAAACTATATTTTCAAAAAACCGCCCAATGAGAAATGTTTTCAGGTTAACACACCATAACTGATTCAAAATGCTTGAACCTACACTGGTAGGTACACCCGTAGTAGTTTTACCCGTGGCAGTAGTTTTTTTTGCTTTTGAAATACGATCAGTCAAAGAAACAGAAGACAGGGACGGGCGCTTCTCGAATCATGAGTGACTAGAATAGCAAAAAAACGGGACTTTACTTATTTCCAATATTTTTATGTGTGTGCACATCCAGGAAAATCCAATCTGGAACAGAGTATGGCTCTCGTATACAGGTAAAATACACAATAGCACATAAGTATACTTTCTGTGTAGGCAGACTGTACGGTCGCTATTATATAAATTGTTTCAGCCCCACCCTATACATTTGTTTAATAAGCTTATTCCTACAAAGCCTAGTATGGTTCTACTTCAGAATATTTCAATACTAGCTGACTCGGCAAACGTTGTTTTGCCATATTAATTAGCCTACGACCTATTCTTAGACCTACCAAATATACACAAAAAAAATCATAAAAATCGGTAAAGCCGTTTCGGAGGAGTTCGATAACAAACACTGACACGAGATTTTTATAATTATATTGGCTGTATTTAAAACTTTTGTATTAAGGCAGTTTTATTATTGTTGCTCGATAGAACCCAACTCTAATAAATATATCACCTGCCTTATGAACAGGACAACCTATTTTATTTTCAGGACAACCTAGGTATTTAAAAACCCCTCATTTAGAAGAGTTTTTTGACAACCTCCGCCCGACCCTTTAGAGTCAGTAGCGAAAAGGTTCCAAAAAAATTACTTTTTTAAATTTTTGCTATTACTTTTAACTTTGTAATATTAACTACAAAACCTCTACCCTACACCCTTCAGGGTGGCGGAAGGTTCTCAATTTTTGTTTGGTTCTAATAGGATCTAGAACACGAGCTTAGTGAAATTGTTTTTTGTGTAGGTACCTACTACAGAGTTCCTGCGACTTGGAACTCAATTTAATTTTTGAGACATCTCAGGACGCAAAATTTTAGCGACATCTGTTCAGCTGTTTAGACGGGAAAAGTTAAGACAAATTAAAATTTAGTTAGAAAGTTTCTGGTCCAGAATAAATTACTAGCAGAAAGGTTGTCCCATTTAGAATGTTACTAGTCGGGGAAAAAGCATTTGATATGTTTGGAAGGGAAACTAGGCGGGATGGTAGATCTCTAAATAGACAAAGTACTAGTCTAAAAGGCAAAATCTCTACTGCTCCTTTGTGAAAATTTGTATTTTTTATATACTTGTTAGATTGCAAAAGAAGCCGAAGTTATTTTGAAGGCCTCTGATATAAGATACTATCTAAGAATCATGGTTGGATTCTGTGGCGCGAATATTTAAAATGCACTCTAGGGCGGAGGTGAATTTTTTAAAACGGGGTTTCGGTATTATAACAATAATAAAATTGAATTAATTGACGAGATTAACTTGCGAAAGGGATTCCCACTTTCTGCAAACTCTCAGAGCGACACAGTATCTCAACAAACCTCGCCCAGTGGTTAAAATTTCTATTTTTCTAAGTTTTTTTTCCATCAGCAGCCTCAAGCCTACAAAGTGAAGTGAGGTAGCGCGCAGTTCGCTTTACCCTATGACCATGATTTCGATCATGAGTTAGCTAGTTGCTCAACTACCTATTTACGAGTATCAATGACATTAATCACAGGAAGTCTTATTACCTATTTATCGAGCTACTTGCTATCTTAATATTTACTACTCCTGCCCCATAGAATATTGTAGTACAGAGAGCGATACTTCTTCTCAATCACAATTTATTGAGGTCTAGTATGGCATAATAATATTACTTCTTTCCTCAGCAGAGCTTGTTGTCGATCCCACCAGGAGCACCACGTTCACAAAGACCCGGGCGTGGAGCTGGTCCGATCGTTGCGGCGGTGAAGACGTAGAGAAACTAGGTTCGTACCTCACGCATCGAGCTTTAACAGAGCCAGGTCAATATTGAACGAAAAAATTAAATTTAATTTCAAGTTTTATTTGAGTAAAAAAAATGTATTTAACAGAATCACTTCAGAACCCATTAAACTACACATTTCAGACTTACCAACGATGAAAAAAATCTAAGATAATGTCTACACTCAATTCTCTGGTCACGAACTTGGGTGCAGAATGAATGACCTGTAAAGATTAAAAATATTAGTGTTGAATAAAATTTATAAAAATAACTACACTTACGCTTTGGCTTGGCGGGTATTAATTTAATTGCACCAGGCTTCTCAACTGGTTCAATTATTTTAATTTTCTTCTCTGGGGGTGTCTCATTATGAACAGGTGAAGGCCTTTTTGGTACTGGTATTGACACAGTAGGTGGTAAGACAGGAAGGACTTTTTTATTTAGCAGTGATGCTCGAGATGGAGGTGGTTTTATTTCTTCTTCTAATCCATGTTTCCTAAATTTAGCATGGAAAGTTTTAACGGTTTTAGGCTTCGGTTCATCAGGCTTACGGACTTCAATAGATATGGAAGGTTTTTCTCTCTTAACATCGCTTAATTTAGGAATTTTGCCGAGTTTCATTATTGAAGGCGGTTCTTCCATTTTGTTTGTGTTAGCATCTTTCTTCTCTTCCTTATCTTTACTTTTATTGTCTTTTCCTTCAGCGCTAAGTTTGTTATCTTTTTCATCTTTGCTGGAGGATTTACTACTGCTAGAAGAATTAGATTTTTTACTGCCGTCGCTATGCCTACTGGATTTAGAAGAACCGCTGTGAGAGGAATGTTTTTCTCTGTCCTTCTCTTTAGACTTTTCTTTATTACTGCGTCTACTAGGACTGCCGCCGTTACTACTTTTGTGGCTACTGCTGCTGCTCTTATGTTTGTCACTGGATGAATGTTTACTTGAATGTCTTGAGCTAGATTTTGAAGAAGTACTGGTCTTCTCAGATGAACTAGTACTGCTCTTTTCGGAAGACCTCTCTTTAGATCGGTGTTTAGACTTTTCAGTTTTCCCAGACTGCTTATTATCAGTCTCTTCAACTTGGGAGATGATTTGCTTACCATCTTTCATTGTTATCTTTAAGACAGGCAATGCCTCCTCTTTTTCTTCTTTAATTTTAGGGTCACTATCAACACTCTCTTCCTTGGTTACATCCCTATGTGGGGATGTTATTTCGTTCTTTACTATTTCCATTGAAGTCTCTTCTTTTGTAACTGGTTTGTATTCCATGTCATTCAGAATTTTTTCTTCAGTTTCGAAACATGTTTTGTTATCTATTGGGTTAGTGGTCTGAAGGCTAATATCTGCTATTATTTGTGGGATATCAGATATCACTATGGGTTCCACATTTTCTCCTTTGACAGTCCTCAGCCATTGCTCCACCAGTTTTGACGCCAGTGCTCTGATAGCTATAAGAATTTTTTTTTATTAAACATTGAACAACAAATCCTTAGCAAAATCAATATATTTTCCTGAATTATAATCTTACCAAGCTGATTTCCATCCTTAGATAATTCTTTAACAAGTTTTGGACAGTTGTTAGTTTTTAACCTTTCAATGTCAACTGGGCAAAGCAACAGAAGTTCCAAGAGCTCTCTTACTAAAGGCCAGTTTTTTGTGACTATGCTTTCTGTCAGCCAGACGTGAACGAGCCGCCACCCTCCCGACGCCATGAAAACGCCCAGTAGATCAGTTTCAGTGCATTTTAATATTTGGATATAAATGCATTTTGACACCAACTTTTTTGAAAACTTTGTCATCAACCTGAAAAGAAAGAACTATATAAATCTAGATCTTATTTAATAAAATCTCTTCTAGAGGGAACTATCAGCATTTACGTCCACCCTGAAAAGACAACTTTCTTTTGTCTGTGCTGTTTGACAACGATCAAACGGCATAGACACAGGTAGGAGGTTGTTGAAATGTTCCCAAAGGTCAGGAAAGATGTTTTAAAAAAATATTTTCATGTGATGGTCATGATTTGACTGCCAACTTAACAAAAAGTATGCTTCTAATAACTTCACTTAAATTTAAATCAATGCAACAGTCTAGATATAGTTAAAATACACATCAATGTGAATAATAAAAAAAATATTTAGGTTCCTAATCATACAATGTATATGAATTGGACCTTATGTGGAAAGATTGTTAGAAGTTGTCAGTTTATTTTTATGCCAAAGTGCAACCATAAAGATATAATACTGGATCTCCTTGCTAATTGCAAAAAAATTTAGAAGTGCTACATAAAGCTAATTAAGCAGAAATAGACCTGTAAAAAGTAGAAAAGAATTAGTAAATAAAATCACTTACCTAGCAAGCCTTTTTAACTCGTCTTTACTTTTGATGCCACCTGTAGGAGACAGGAGTACGCTTAAGCATTTAAGCAACTGTATTGGATCAATGCGCGGCTGAAACAAGTGAAAGCGAAATATTAAAATTATGTATTTACATTGAAATCAAAATGACATCACAGCTTTTCTTAGCAGGATTTTAAAATGGAAAGGTGTGGCTAGACTAAATATGGTTCAACAATAAACTAAAGACCTCCGAATTCAGTTCTATTACCACATTTATTCGCAATTGTCAAGTTAGGCTTTACACCAGGCAAATATTAGGTACATTCATTTTCATGAATCGGAAAACTTTGTAATGTGCAACGTCATTGATTTGGTATAATGTTTTCAGAGCACCAGTAATACCTGGTAATGTCAAAGTAAATCAAAGTATTTTGTCAGTCAGTAATGACTGACAAAATACTTTGATAACCAGGTGAGGCAACATAAGCTGGTTGGTCGCATTTTCTAGCATATTGGACGGTTGCAGGAGGCCTGGCTAGGCATCGTCATTGCATTCAAGAGTTAAGACTTTTCAGGTCGAGATAGAAAACTCCATACGCTACAGTCGCAGACTAGTTCCTTCAAAGCCTGATACACCTTGTTCTTAATTTGGTCAAAATGGCGTAGGCCAGCTAAACATGTCCTTAGCAGTAAGACTCAGGGCGAGATAAATAGTCGATTCTAAGAACGAGTCTTAGCGAAAGCACTTGCTTAAGAATTGATTTGTCTATCATAGACAGTACTTTGGCACTGCCTAAGTCGCGAAACTCGGACTTATTCTTAGCCGAGACTGAGTACGCTATATTCGATACTTGGCACGTTCTTAGAACACAATAGTAATCTGTGACAACTGTTAAGTTGTTAACTTCTTGCAGATGTGTTCTGTGATTGTCACGAAAACTTTGGAAAACTAAAGTTTGTGTGTTAGGTATTTATTTATTGTTTTCGTTGATACAATAAATAAATAATTATTCAATGGATAATGAGTTGAAAATTTACTGGGATTCTTTAGAGAAGTTGATAATCTTCCTCAGGAATCTAATGTTGATTTACCCCGTTTCCCAAAATGTTACCTGAGAGATGTAATTAAGCCGTTGGATTTTGTTCTGGCTTTACTTTGTATGGGAAAGTTTCTATTACATTTCTTAAACTGCTAAATTCTTTATTCACGGCAGTGTGTGGGTCAAGAAATTTCAGGTCTCGAAAAAAATATGTTCGAAAGGCAAACGTGATTTCAATTATGTGCTCACCTCAATTAAAAAAAAAATTAATGACATATAGACTAAATCCGGGAAATCCCCTCAAAATTAATGTTCGTGGAGACGATCGATACGGTGCTGCCATAACCTTTATCCAAAATATACTACGATATTCGAAAAAGACAATAAAATATACCGAAAAAGTATTAAAATACTGAATCTGGTCACACTGGTCAACCATCACAGACAATTTTTGACCTAAATTGACCGAACGAAAAGAAATTCACAGATACAATTGAAAAAAGTTTATTCACACGTTCTTAGCATTGGCCTAAGAACATGCATAGCCAAGCAAACGTCTAAGATATGTCTATTTTAGAAACACATTGATACTTAGCTAAGTTAGCATGAAGTAATGCTTAGCGAAGAATGAGTACGGACTCATGCTAAGCAACGACTATTTATCTCGCCCTTAGTTTTAATTACAAAATTCGATTCCTCTAAAACACTCCTGTTTTAGAGGGATCGAATTTTGTAATTAAAACAATCTTTACAACAAGATCTCACTAAAACGTAATTCGTAAAATGAAATCTCCATGAAATACTCCTTCGTTCAGTTAAGACAGATTCTATCAAATAACAGTCCCTTTCTTTAATTAAGAGTGCTATACACATCTGGAATGCCTGTATCTTTAATGAAACAAAAATTTATCAACATTCGCTTTTATGCGGCGTATAAGTCACCATAGCGGTCAGAGTGTAGCAAAGGGTGGCCCATGGTATAGCAAAGGGGGCGCACTAATAATTTCGGTTAGTTTTCGGTCTTACATGTTCAACCTAACACGCTCCTACGCGCTCCGCTACGCTACGCGCTTCGTCGCACCTATATTTTTTAAATAAAAAAAATTTTGGTCTAAATTTTTCTAAGTCCCAGGTACGGCCACCCTTTCCTACACCCCAACCCACCATAGCTCCTACTGCGTTAAGCGTTAGCTCCATCGGCGCCAGCAATGAAAAAACATTATCTTTTACAGATCGTATTTGCAAAAAAACATCTTTAGGACCCACGACAAAGAACCTAGGACCGCGAATCTGGGACGAGATATCATTTATGCAAAAAACTGTCGTTTTGGCGTTAATGCTATCTATCTAGTCCTAGGTTTTCAGCATAGGTTCACAGACAGGGGTCCTAAAAATCACTATCAACATGATTGAGAGATTGTACAGACACTTTTTGCAAATTCGATCTGTAAAAGAAGATATTTCCTCGGTGGCGCTAGTGTTACTCCCTGGGGCCCCTTAAATCAATAAATTCGAGCTTTAGTCCGTGTGTTTGTGTTGGGACAGTCGAAGTACAGATGTCACTAGCATATATGTTTTTCTATCAGCGCCATCTAGTTGTAGGTTAGTAAGTCCTAAAACAAAAGAATTAAAAAATGTCCAATCATGAGAGCACAGCATCTATAAAATGGAATACAGAATGCTTTAGTTTGTAGGTTTTCGCGTACAGGGCATATTATGAACAAATTATATACCTTGATACAGAGGGTACCTACCTAATGGCTGAATAAAGGAAGGGTACAAAGTCCATCATTAGAACTTCAAAATGGCCGACTAATCAACATGCCCCTGAAACTATTTTATTTTTGTATACCTAATCATATCTCTGGCTATAATCAGGCCAGTTCTCAAAGAGTTAACTAGGCTGAGAATAATAAAATAGGAAGATATTGAGTAGGTACCTATGAACATACATTTTACACTTGGTTAATTAATACGTGTAGGAAATAAACTACGTAGGTACCTATAAAGAAACAGGTACCAAAACTCCTCGACTGAACGGAAATTCCTTTGTCCATCGTACGTAGTAACACGGCCATTGCTAAACATTTCATCGAGGTCAACGTGGCAGTCTATGGAATTTAGACTAGACACCTAGGCATAGAGAATACAATTAAAAAGCCTATAGCATACTTATACAATATTTAACTCACCATTGTTGACTATATAGTGCAATTTTCTCGTTTATACAGCATGTGATGTGATGACTCGCCTTTCACCTACTGCCACGCCTTGGACAACATGGCGGCGGTGCTCAACATAAAGTTCGTCCCACGGATTATAACCACTTTATAGCGATACTATATTTATTCTAAGCCTACAAACTTACTACTTTACACTAATTACGATAATTCAATTTATTTTATTCCACAACGAATAACGTCCTTCCAACTACAATGGCGCAGGAGTTACGCAATAGCATTGAATCATGTGTTTTTCTAAACTTATTAAATTCTGGTTACGCTAATATCAATTTAACATAGTTTATCTTGTTAAATACACGATATTGTTGCTGATTTTGCAGGAATATCCAGAAGTCCACAAAGACGGGGCCCACGACGTACCGGGCGCGCAGTCCACGCCCCAATCGATCAGAATCAAATGAACTGATTGAACGAATGACACTCATTTTTATTGATTGAACGAACGAAATAAAACAGTGATGCCATACGTAAGCCATATTTTGAACATAAGGAAAAGGCGTTGAATTTGTTTGCCGGAGTTTGTGTATGGAGTGTATTGATTGTGGAGTGGAATCCAGAGACAACACTGGAGTTAATCATGTTGATACGTGAAGGACCTGTGATTTGGGACGCATCTTCAAATGAAAATAAAAAAAAAGATAAAAGCAGATGGCGGAGATTATTATGTGTAAAGTTTTGTTAAAAAACTTGGTTTACTAAACATTGCTAAAGTCACAGTGGAAGGGAAATGTTTAGAACAATTTGCAGTTCTTGATATATGTTGAAAGTGCGTTGCTGTAAGTAAGATCTGACACGAAATCTATATCTTTTTCTTCTTCCGAGAACTAAATCGACTATAGCCAAAACAATGTTCACGTCTTCCTCGTCGCTGCTAATTTTTTCAAATGTATAGTTTTGATAAAAACTTTGATTACTGAACATTGCTAAAGTCGCGGCGGACAGGAAATGTTTTGAACAAACAATATTCAAGAACAATGTTTGTTTGAAACATTGCGCAGCAGACACACTGCTATGTATGTAAGTATATTATTTTTCACTGAAGGACATTTTAAATTTTACCATAAACAAAATTTTCCCGTATTATGGCACCGGATTATGTATTATTGCTTTAAGGCCGACTTGCACTACTTCTTAAATGTCACTTAAGTCACCATTTAAATCGACTTTGGTATGAAAAATTTAAGTTAAATGCTGTTTACATATTGAAGAAAGTTGTGCAGGTGGGCCTTATTATCTTAAAAAATAATAAAGTGTTATCCCCCATTATTAAATGAGACTTCTTTAACACCAGTGTAATAAAATATAGCTGTAATGAGGATCATTCACGTCTTGAACTAAGTATGCAGTTTTATAGAAACAGAAAACAATATATCGAACTTTAAAACAAAGGTTTCGATTGTATCACTCTGGATATGTTGCTTCTGACAATGCCACGTACACTTGGTATAATCACTTCTCTTATTAATCGATCTATTCAATCCGGAATATTTCCCGAAGCATGGAAAGTCGCAAAAGTGAGACCTCTTCCTAAAATAAATAATCCAGTAGATTTAAAAGATCTTCGACAAATAATACGTAAGACTGTAATAATTTTAATTTATTCTATTGTATTTTTATGTGCCAAATAAAGATTATTCTATTCTATTCTATTCTATTGTGTCAAAAAATATCGAAATCGGATGAGAAATGACGAAGTTACGGTGATGTCAGTGCACAGGTTCCAAAAAAGGGCTCAAACTGGTGCCTTACGCTTGCTTGATGCGTCACAGATACCGACGACCCGCGTGCTTCGTTGCCACGCACACAGCATCGAGATCGGGTGATCTCAATCTGTCTCAGTGAATTAATGTGTGCGCGTGTCATTTTAACGTTATGAAGGTGATAATAATATTATAGCCATACAAATATTAAAACTGTTTTTCGGATTCAACACAGTGAAAAAGTTTCAAAGAAATGGCCTTTTCTTTTTTTCAAAAACCAGTTTTGACCACAAGATTTAGTTAACACTAGTTCTGATTGAAAAACATCAGTCATAAGTACTATTGAATAATAATTTTCAGTCAAAAGTTATTTTAACCAGTCTCTGCAGTCAAAACTAGTTTTCTTGACTAGACTTCTGACTGTAACAATACACCAAAATAAATAAATCGCATGCTACTATCATAGAATTTTCGACAAAAAAAAACCAAATTAGGTACGGGAATTCTGGCAATGGTTCGAAGTTGTTATTTGCAGTTGATGCACAGAATGAGGTTAAGTATGTTTTTTAGGAACACAAATAAATTTGACAACCAACGTGCCAAATTTTGGGCAAGGAATAATTTTTCTGTTATACGGGCAGAAAAAAGTCCGATTTTTAAGTATTCATAACGAAACATATTTAGCACTCAAGTGTCCCGTCTACTATTTGAAATGATAAAGTTTTTCAGCTTATGCAATAAAAATGGTGCTTCCAAAAAATCGGGCATCAAAACACACTGGCACCGGCCAACTGGCTGGCTGGTCGGATCCTCTGACGTCACAATAGCATTCAAGCCTCGCCGGGCGCGTTTTAAAACAGCCAAAGTTTAAACTTGTCTAACTTTGTCATTTCTTGATAGATTTGAATAATTCAAAAAGTAATATTTTTAAATTTTGTAGTCCCGGTTGAACTACAAAATTCAAACATTTTACATTGTACTTAGGAATCCAATATTTTGATGTCTGAATGATCCTCAGCCATTTAAAATTTACTAGCCCAAATATCGAAATATACTAAGTTTAATAATTCTAGTGTCAATAAAATATACTAAGTTTAATAATGCAAATGCAGCTATGTAGAAACGTAACTTAGAATATAAAGTTACCGTTTCATTAATGACTACAATAACAATAGCGTTAACAAACCGTACACGTGGATTAGTAAAAAAGTTTTACAAGGTTTACTGCCGCAAAACAATACTTTGCGAGGTATAAATGTTAGCGAGAGAAAGGTTTGGTTTGGAGGCATGCCACCCTTGATTGATACGAGTTTTGATTGTGTTCCGTTTTGACATATCATAATCCAACACTACTAAAATAACATCTTTGGAACGCGGAGCTTCATATTCTTTCAAACTGATCGATGAGTTTTTTCTCAGAGAAATATTATTTTAATTTACAAGCTATAAGACTCTGCTTAGTTTTAGGTGACTGTATTTTGTTCCGCACATTTTTTCTTGTCCTAAAAACTTTAAACGACAACAGTCAGAAGGGACAGAAGATATTCTAGTAACAATTTACTGAATATTACACACGAAATATATTACTTAACAAAATGATTGTGTTGTGGGTGTCGAAGTTAATAAATAGTATCATATAATCATATCGTCCCCGTAGAGCGGAAACTCACTAACTCAAAAAACACCGTTTCGAGATATCGACGTTCAAAGTTTTAAAAACGAAAAAAAATTTTAGCGTCTGTTACACAGAATTTGTTACCATAATTTGGTGAAATTGGTTTTAAATGGTCACATTCGATTGTTGATTGATTGAATGAATGAATGAATGAATGAATGAATGAATGATATAACCAGTTTTTTTTTGTAAACAAAAAATAGTTTTAGATTCAGACTACCTGCAAAGAGAAAGCTGCAACATGCAACTTTTGGCTGCAGTGTGGCGAACGCAGCACTGCGTATAATCAGTTGTGTCTGAACGTACCTTTATATTCTGTGCACAGTCCAAGCTTCATGGTCCTTAATAAAAAAAATCAACAACACAGATGTCATTCTCAGCGAAAATAATCAGGGATGCCACATGAGGCGATATATCGCCATTTGGGCTATCTCCGAGGGTTGAATTGGAATTGGAAAGACCGGGCGACAATTCGCAGACTATTTTTTTTCTTGAGGGCTGAATCAAAAACCATTTCGAGATTAACATCTAAGTAACCATATTTTCTATATTTAAGATAAATATTAAGGAAGATGAGCGTTATTTTTGCCAAAAAACAATAACCTTCATTTGACCTTCTGATGGCGTCACATTTTAAAATAAACATAACATATGGCAACACTACGTTACTTAAAAAAAAGACTTGCTGTCATAACTGTCATATGCATCATAATTCCTTGTCTGTGAAAAAAACGTCTGTGACAGCAAATCACAGAAACAAAGTGTGACAGTTTGCGCGACGTTTCGGCGTGTGCACTCAAAAAATATGACGTCACGCTTTCAAATATTTTAAATAAATAATTTATAACAATAAACTTGACAAATCGCTGAAAAAATGAAATTAGTCTCTAGAAATTACTTCTGCTTTAAGAAAAAAATATAAAATAAGATCAAAATAAAAAATATACTGCCCGAATTGGGCTATCTCAATTTTATTTTCGGCGATTTTTGGGCTACTTGGGAAATGAAAAGAAATTATATGCTTGTATTTATTGGGTAATTGTATCTTTGTTTATTGATCTTTGCGTTTTTTTGGATTTGTCTTAGCAGTATAAGGGTGCAATGAATATTAATTGCTAAGATGGACCAGTAATTATACTTAAAAAATTATTTTTACATTCTTAATATTAATTGAGATAACCTTGCGTACAAAATTAACTATGAGCGCCACAATTGCCCAAAGTTTTTTTTTACCTGCTGAATCGAAAACCATTTCGAGGCTAACATCCAAATAACAGTATTTTCTATGTTAGAGATGTTTATCTCAAAAGATGAGCTTTATTTTAGCTTTAATACCTATGACCTTCATTTGACCTACTTAACATGTGACGTCACGTTTTAGGAGTAAATAAATTTAAAGTCTAGCAAAAGCTAAGGTTGTCAAAATTTGCTAGGGAGGTCTATTCACACGGCAAACGCAATCGCGCGGCTAACACAGTAAGGGTAGCATATGACGTCACGCAGTTTAATATTTTTAAAAATTATTTTGTAGTGTTTAATTTGACGAATCACAAAAAAGAACGAAATCAGTTTCTTAAAATGACATACTATCGGGAAAAAAAAAAATAAAAACAACTGTTTCAAAACTTTGCATTGCGAATTTAGAAATTCATTTTATTGAGGCAATTTTGGGCTACAAAGCTGAAAATTTAGGCAATTTCGGCTACGAGAACTTAGGCAGGGCGACTGTTTTTCAAAATTTCGGCGACATTGGCCAATGTGACATCGACATGCCCAGCATCTGGCAACACTGAAAATAATCTTTGTCTCTTGAAGACATTTACTTTTCAGAAGTATCTCTATATTAGTCTGTGTTTCAGAAAAGTGAAAACGTAGTGGTTATATTCTCTTTGGTGACACAGTATAATAAGTTACTCTATGTTGGTGACTTTGGCAGAATTTGTCGACATCGGCTGGTTGCCATTTCAACAAGAAATAAAAATAAAAGTTAATCTCTACCCTAACAATCTGTTCCTGTCCTAAGACCGCATCTAAAAATAGGTACCTATTATTTTGATCAAGAAAAAAAATGTGGAGTGATCCTTTATTAATAGTTTTTATTTCCATTTGTACTGCATTCTTAGGAGAAGGTAAGTTTTGTGTTCATGTTATAACCTATTTAGTATCGTCAATTTAGCGGAGATGTTCAAATATAGCTAATATGTTCTGGGCAAGTCTTATCTAGAAATATGTGACGGACCCAACCGTGTACTCTTTACCTACCAAGTGTATATAGATCCTGTACAACTTATTTCAGTCCATCAATACCTAGTTGCTGTGTGTTTGCTCATTGGTTTTGGGTACTTTTTATCTTACCAGCCCTTTTAAGTCTTTTTTCGTCACTCTTTCTTCTTTATCCTCTCTTTCGGCCTTATTTATAAAAACACGATTGCTCTAAAACCAATCTAAAACTCTGTTTATTTCATCCTTTCCCTGCAGACTATTTTAATCGGCACGTTTTTGAACTTGTTTTACATGTCTAATAACTCGATTGTTTTTGTTTTGTTTTGTTTTTGTACAAAACAAAAACGATCGAGTTTTTATGAATAAGACTGCTTATGTTTAAACCAACACAATAATATTATATTTTGTGTTTGTTGTTTTTTCCAGTGTAGGTACAATAAAGGATATTCTTATTTTATTCTATACCTTCCTCAATTCTGGTTATTTAACACTAAAGTGGATAAAAAGTTCATGTAGTCATCATCTCACTAAACTATTACTCTTATAGTACGTTAGCTATGTTAACTTGTACAAGTGTCAATGCTAAGATGAAATTGCTTTGGCAGAATTCATTTAAAGTTTTACATTTTCAGGTCTAACATGGATTCTTGTCTATAGAACTGAAAAATATCAGAAACTTAAGGTCGAAGTAGAGCGTCAAAGTAAAAAATGTAAGTATTATTAATTTTCTAATAAATAAATTAATAAGCTCATGCCTGTATCTCGTGTATCTGGGAGGGGTAGGCAGAGACCAGGGTTTGCTACTTGCTGTAATCTTGACCTTAACTGTAGGAAAATCCTTGTATCTTAAAATGACTGATACAATACAGTCAATCAGGGTAAGTCTGACAGGTTAAAGCATTATTTTAGTTATTATTTCTGAAGTTTATTTCTGCAGACAAAAGTATTATATTTTGTTAGTGCTCTCAGACTTGCTCTTATACGTGACATATTTTTTCTAGTATTTTCTAAGTTTAACACGAGCACTAGACATAATAAAAACCGAATTTGCACAGATATTTTCTCGTTTATTTTCGATGTTTTGGTACTTTTGCAAATTCTGTGGTCTCAGTCTCAGTAGACTGAGGTGACAGGCCTTTTTTTTTCTTTTCTTATTTTCCTTTACTTCTCTACTAATATTAATAAGTTATCAATTATTCTGAAAATATACATGTAGTTTTATTTACTGTTCAGGGTGATTTTGAATTCCTTCACCCTATTTTGAGGAAATGTTCTTTTCATTGCAAAACAATAGTATTATTAATGATAAATATTCGTGATTTCCGACCTTTGTGTCCAAACTGTGAATCCAAATTAGAAATGGTAATAAGTATTGTAATGATGACAAATGTTTTCTAATATTTGTTTTCAAACACCATATGTTTCCAAATCATGGTTAGAATGTCTCCTTGAAATACCATGAACGAATTCACACATTCACCCATAGAGCATTCGGGTAACATTGACTTATGTTTTTAAAAAGCAGCAGTGTCAATAAATTCATAGAGTTGAAATATAGAGCGCGAGGAAAAGAGGTTTTTTTACTTTGAATTGAACACCTCAGTAGCAAAATATTTCATGTGTCTCTTCTATCTACTCTAAATAGAAAGATTGTTTTACGTTGCATCTATGAAGCACAAAAGTATGTATCTATGGCCAGATATTAAAATATGGCCCATGGAAAAAATCTAAATTTGTATTGGTTGCTTCTATCGAAGTTACTCAAGTAAATCAAAGTTACCCAGATTGACTGCAGAATCTCTAAAAAATATTATGGTACCTAACTTGTTTTCAGTGGAAAAGCGCAAAGAAACTCATGGAGACTCTTTGGATAAACAGATTAAGAAAAAAATCGAAAGGGAAGAAGAAAGGCTTAAAAATAACAACAGAGATCTGTCTCTGGTTAAAATGAAGTCTATGTTTGCTATTGGGTTTGCGTTTACAGCACTGCTCAGTATGTTTAACAACATGTAAGTGACTAAAGGATTTCCAACTTAATAAGCCTAATGTTGGGCACCTGATGTAATTTTTGTGTCTCCAACGTGAATACATTTCTTTATTGTGCAGAACTGCAGAAGATATCACATGACCTAGTTCTTTGTGCCTGCTTTCAGATTTGATGGAAGGGTTGTAGCTAAGCTGCCATTTTACCCCATATCTTGGATACAAGGCTTGAGCCACAGAAATCTAACTGGTGACGATTACACCGATTGCTCTTTTATATTTCTGTACATACTGTGTACAATGAGCATAAGGTAGGTTTATTTTTCGGAACATCTTTTACATTTTATATAGTGCAAATATTAATCTTAATATTTTTATTTCAGACAAAACATTCAAAAGCTCTTGGGCTTTGCTCCATCGCGAGTGGCTTCTAAACAAGGGGGTGCATTATTTGGGGCACCAACACCAGCTCAGTTTAAGTAAATGTACCAACTATTTGGCTGTGTAGCAAAAAAATTGTTAAAATAATAATAATTAATAATAGGTAATTATGTGGAGTGAATAAAGTGTGAGTAAAACAAAATTTGTAACGATATTACTTTAATAAATGTTAAACTCAATCAAGGGGTGATCAGTGATCAGTCTATCGAAACAAAATCTGGTCAAGTCTATTGACATAAATTTACCATCAATAATAAGTTCTGTTATAGCTCTCCCGATTCCTGGTGCATGTAGATAACCTTTAACAAAAAAAGAAAAAGACAGAGTGAATCAGGCAGGCAGGCACCTCATGAATATTTTCATGTATAGGTTATACCAATCTAATTAACTCTACAATCCATTAAAATCAGCTGATGCTAATGTTTACAGTTTATAAAAAAACTTATAAACTGTAAATTGTTTTTTTGTTGTATATTTATTGTACCTATACCTTTTGAAATCGATAAAAATACCAGCTGTTTCCAACAGTATTAAAATGATAATATAGTTGTTCCATTTTCCATACTAAAGGTAGCATTTAACTACATATTCAATTAGAGATAGGTACCCTTTTTGAATATTTAGAATCTGGATAGAATGGAGAAGACCTTAAAAATGTTGGATGACTAGATCTACTATCAAAGGAAAAACTACAGTTCAGATTTACAGGACCTATACATAGATTCAACTACTGACAGATGTACACGGGTAATTTTAAATCAACTAGGCTTACCCATATTTCCAAAACCAGCTGCAATGTACAAGTTATTGTGATATGGATGTGGACCAATTATTCCGGAGTCATCATAAGTATTGTAATCATACCATTCAGTTTCAACATTTTTTATCTGCAAAAAGAGTCAGCTGTAGACGAAAAAATCTTCCATATGATGTATTTTAGTACTGTTACACAAGAACAAATAATGAAAACTCAGGAACTTTATTATTTACCTGTGCATTTTTTAAAGATGGAACCCTATTTTGTAATGCCGGCTGAATCATTGTTTTAAAAAAATCGCTGCTGGTAACATTCCCATCATCAGTGAAGAGAGGGACTTGGCCACACATTATATGATTCTGCAGACCAAGATTCTTCAGCCATAAGCCACTTGAATCCATTAAAAACGGTGAGTTTATTCCCATTTTGCAACTATCATCTTTGTGTTGTAGAGAATATACATTAAATGTTCTGAAAATTAAAGACAATAATATAATGTAACAACAAAAAGTATAGAACATTGTAAATGTTCATGCTCTTTTAACTGGAATAATGTGTCTATATCAAACAGCTGATACATAGATTATTTTTACTATACTGTAATGAATGATAAATAATTTCCTCACAATACAATCACTTGTCCTGGTCCCAAACTGAGGTACTCAGTGTGTAATCTATGAATTTATCATACCTTTTTTCAATAGGCAATGGTATCGCCAGCAAGCCTGAACCAGTGCCTATATTTGCTTGCTTGGCTATTTCGCCAGACTGGTCTCCTGCAGATAAAATGCATGCAGCAAATTTCAGCTCATGCTCTTCTTTATCTGGAGTCCTATACTTCACAGAGTTAATTTTGTGGTAGGAGCCTGGTGCAATACCTTCCATCATCACATCTCTTTGACGCTCCAGTGTAAACCCTATAGCTTCAGCATCAATGTATGACACATCCATTTCCTTATTCTTTTTAATTAAACCCTTGAGTAAAGACCAAGTATTAAAGTATCCTTCAGATTCTGTGCCTATACATCCTGAAATGACAGTGGAAAATAATTATGTTCGACATAATATGAGTTACGAAGAGGCATTATGTTTAGGGTCTGTTCTTGAGACAGTTTATACTAAGCTTTGCTATGCTAACAACAGAATTTAAACTATGTACAGTTTGTCTTACCCAATTTAACATCCTCTGTATTAATCCATGGATATAACCTTTTTATGGCATCAGGTGTGAGGAGCTCATTAGTTATCCCTTGTTCTCTTTGCATGATAACATTTTGCTCCAACTTCTCAGCATATTTGTCACTAGCCAGTACTAAGTATCCATTTGGGCTATATTGAACATCAACATCACCATTCACATTATTTTTGATGTTGCGGTAAAACTCTGCACTATATTGTGACAGCAAAACATTTTCTTGTATGGAGAAATGCTGATGTAAGCATCCTAAAGATAGATTCTTCTTAGAGTTCTTGTACTGAAAGTAATAAAGTGAGTGAATTTTCTGATGTTTTGATATAAAAAGTGTGGCATGGGCACATTTTGTTAAGATTGCTCAAGGCTAAGTAGAAACTTTGTGTAATTATATCTTAAAGCAGCAATGTGACTGCAATATTGTAAGCCTGCATATTATGATTGAGTGCCTCGTTTCGCACTAGAACGAATGATTTTGTTGTTTAGAAGTTATTATTGTAACTACATGACTAAAATTTAAGGAATAATACCTTAGGATCTTTTTCAATAACAGCAACGGAAATGCCTTTCCCTGCTCTGGTTTTCAGCCAGTATGCTACTGACGAACCAATAATTCCACCACCAATGATTACAACGTCTGCATGCTCAATGGTGAATTCCTTTTGCTTGGCGAAAGACTGTATGTCTAGTTTCATTACATCCCATGTCTTATTAAAAGGGGTTTTATCGCGTGCGTAGTGCCGAACACAATGCGTTAGAAGATTCTTTGTAGCTCTTAAATGTACAATTTGCATTAAATTCAACATTTTATTGATGATTGTTTTGGTCCTGACCACAGACTATTAAGATCTGACAGTTTTTTTTTTACTCGTTTCTGACCACAGAATATTTATGATTTTCTGTTACCAAATAGAAACTCAGGGCGCCTTATATTAGACGCGCGCGGGAGAACACTTGTATTGTACGCTAACCGCATCGCCATGCGCCATAACGACCGACGACGCGACGCGGAAATGGCTAGAAGGCTGCGGCGCTACTTCTTGTCACAATCACAGATTAGGCGTATCGTTTTTGATTGCATAGCATTAGTGTTGCCGTAAAATCGATAGTTTTGCAATCGATTGTAAAACGCTAAAATAATCTACACGATCGATAGGACAATCGATAGTATCGATAGTATCGATGTCTCTTCTACTGCAATACTATCGGTAAACAGCAATACTATTGATAGTATCGATAGTTTCGTCACTGCCAACTAATGAACTATCAATACTATCGATAGTATTGCTCTTTAATATCGAATAGACTATCGATAGTATTGATAGTATCGATACTATCGATAGTTTTGTACTATCGATAGAGATCTCTAATTCAATAGTATTGGATGAAGTATGCATGCAGGTAAGGTAGGAGTAAGGCGGAGAACAGAATTTAGTGCGCTTAAAAAAAGTCAATACACTAGTTGATTTGGTTTGGTTGAATATACCACATTAGTTTTTCTACCACTCATTATGCTTGCATATTGAATGCAATACTATTGAAATAAATATCACTATCGATAGCACAAAAGTATCGATAGTATCGATACTATCGATAGTCTATTCGATATTAAAGAGCAATACTATCGATAGTATCGATACTATCCATAGTTCATTGGTTTGCAGCGACGAAACTATCGATATTATCGATAGTATTGCAGTTTACCGATAGTATTGCAGTAGAAGAGAAATCGATGCTATCGATACTATCGATTGACTATCGATATTATCGTGTTTTCTTTAACTATCGATAGGCTATCGATAGACAATCGATATTGGCCTATCGAGCGGCAACACTACATAGCATGGGGTTTATTTTGTTTTGACGGAAACCAACCTAAAATTATGAGTGGAACATTCATATTTTTATTATATTTGAAAGTCAGGGTCTTTTTACTTATTGCTTTTGTTAACTACCACGGTAATTTAAATTCTGTAATTGGGCCTGGTGTGATGGAAGTTGACTGATGAAGATTTCAGCTGTTCAAGAACAAACAACTATCACGCTGTGAAAATGGATTCTAAATATGCTTCAATTGCTGAAGCCAGTGGTAAGAAAGGTATGAACAATAATAAGAGAAAAGGCAATGGACTGAACAATGTCGATGTCAAACGAATTAAATTAACTAACAATGTAAGCCACATACATATTCCTGCTCCTAAAATTAAAGAGTCACCAAGTCCAAATAAGCTTGAGATTGAGAATAAACACCCATCTCAGGAGGATATGCAGGAGGCACGAAAAAGATTACCAGTGTATGCTGTTCGTGGGAGGCTAATAGAGGAGATAAGAAAAAACCACACGATGATATTAATTGGTGAAACTGGCAGTGGGAAAACCACTCAGATCCCTCAGTTGATACATGGAGCTAGGTTAGAAGGAGCTGGTACTATTGCCATCACACAGCCACGAAGGGTAGCTGCCATCACCATAGCTATCAGGGTTGCAGCTGAGATGAAAACAGAAGTTGGATCTATTGTTGGGTCAGTACAATCCCAATGTTTAAAACAATCCCCGTATCTACATCAAAATGACAGGGTTCTATTTTCCCCTTATTAAGTTTTTCATATTAGCAACTTCCCTGTCCCTATTCAATCTATTTTGAAAATGTGTCCATAATAGAAAAGTTGCATTCAAAATCAGTCACATGTGATTCCAATATGCTCTTCTGGGTCATATTGGAAGATGGGATAGGGAAGCTGTTAATGATAATATTATGAAAAACTCAACATGTACAACATTTTTCATCTGCCCTATGCATTTTCATGATGTTAGTATAACTTTTGTTCAGAACAGCTTATGTTTTTGCTATTTTTCATCATAGCATTTCCACAACTCAACTTCTGAGGAGCCTATTTTGGGTATGTAGGAAGCCTCACTCCAATTCCTCTAGGAAGACCAGCTGTTTTGGAATGTTGCTGCAGGCTTCCCTAAGTGTAATCTTTCTGTTTCTGAGGAGAATTGCCGGTAGCTTGGCCACCAAACAACATGCATGTCAGCGGCTATAGCCATGCATGCTCTGCATAATCAGTAATACCAACAGTACAAAAGATAGTTATTATATGAACTACTAGGGCATATGAAATTACTATAGTGTATGGGCATAATCATGTTGTTTTCTGGTGTATACAATACAGAATATTCTTATCTTATAGTAAAAGGTGTATTGATGATTAGAAACACCCCTTTTCATTTAGATATGGCCATTTTGTTTTATTGTGCATAAAGTTAAATGTTGCCTTTGCTAACAGATGTTCCAACATTCTAGGTACACCGTGAGGTTTGAGGATGTCACAAGTGCCAGGACAAAAGTGAAATACTTGACAGACGGTATGTTACTTAGAGAAGCTATGACTGACCCTCTGCTCAAGGCTTATTCTGTGGTCATCTTAGACGAGGCTCATGAACGTACAGTGAGCACTGATGTGATGTTTGGTATCATTAAATTAGCACAGAAAGAAAGAATTGAGAAGAAATTGACCCAACTTAAGGTTAGTAGACGTTGCAGATTTATTTATCCATGTTCATGGTTTCAATCATTTGAGATTTAAATAAAGAAATATTTGTAGTTTAAAATGTATGAGTTAACAGAATGAAAAGCATTCTGTGTCAAGTAATCCAGGAAATAAGTAATCTATTCAAACAAGTTCATATTCTTTTTGTTGCACTGACCTGTGCTGAGGACAATTTTAAAAACCTATTTAGAGGTTAAAATTTCACCCATGCTGGGACTTGAACCCGCGACCTCTGGCTAACCGTGCCAGTGCTCTCCCAACTGAGGCTCGAAATTTTGGTGATGCCTGCACTTGCCCATTAGCTTGTATGATGTGTATGAGAATTTCTGATTTTCTTTGTGCTCATAGCCTAGGAATTGGTTAATTGTCTAACAATAAAAGAACTGTGACTTAATAAAGAATCTTATGTCTTCACCAATTTTCATGATTTTTTTTGTGTATATTTGGTAGGTATGAGAATAGGTTGTACTCTAATTAATAGGGCAAAATAATGTTTGCTGAGTCAGCTAGTATTCTTATCTTATCTATCTGTCATCTATGCAGTCCGTGAATTAGTCTCTTGCATATCATGCCAACCCTCTCGGGTTGACTTAATGAAAGTCACAAAATAATCTAGGTGTTATAAAGAAGAAGAAGCTAGCCGAATGCGTCGAATGCGTCGTTTGGCTTAAACTGTACAAATTTTAGAATACTTTGTATAAAATTATAAATTATTGGTATTTTGTGAAAAAAAGAGACCTTACTGCTTGCTAAACTGAGACTAATCAGGCATCTGATGACCTTAGGGAATGTACTACGTGACCTTCTAGTTTTTACGTGGTAAGATAAGATAAGTAATTCAGAAATATGGTTTTAAATATTTTGTTGCTAACAAGAAGTAAAAAAATTGGCTCACTACAATTACAAAAACAAGTATAAAAATTATCAGTTTTAAATCAGCTGGCGCTGGCGTCCCCGCTTATGTGCTGTGTGTGCCACGTGTGACTCGTGTGAGTAAAAAGCGCTGAACGTAATTTAATATAGCTCGAAAAACCGCGAGACTTCCTTAGAGGATATTGACTATGGATAATAAAAACTAGAGGATATTAAAATAAGTGATAGAATAAATAGGGGATTTCTTTTTTGAGTAATTTTTTTTTCTCATAATTGAGCTTTATTTGCGTTCTCCCGCTCTCTGTTCTATCATTCAGAACCTCTCTTAGGCTGGCTGGAAGAAATTTCTTTTGAAATAAGTCCGCCTTTGTACATTTACACTTACCTGTTATTTAAGTTTCTTTTTTTAAATTTTGTGCAATAAAGCGTAACAAACCAACCAAACTACGCCACGACCCAAGACCTAAGACCCTCCCGTCCCAGTGACCAAGAGTGGTATTTTGAAGACCCCCCCCCCCCCCTTCCACCCCGAAACGGGTAACGTAGTATGGGTACATTCCCTTATGTAATAATATTGTATATTGATGTTTAAAAACAATTCGTCTTTTTACAGATAATCATAATGTCTGCTACAATGGACGTGGACACATTCAGCAAATACTTTAACAGCTGCCCTGTCATTTACTTGGAGGGGCGGACATACCCAGTGACAATATACCATTCCAAGTCCACTCATGAGGATTATCAGTTCGCTGCTGTCTGCACTATATTTCAGTTACATGCTAATGCTCCACCAAAGTAAGGGTTTACTATATGATAGAGTAGGCCGGTTCGTTTGCATGGACTTCATATTTGTATGATTTGGCCCAGGGCGCAGTCATATCAGTAGATATGGCACATCACATGAAAACTCATTTGCCCTTATACTTAGCATGATTGAATGACTCTGAGTATCTGAAAATGCAAAATTTCCCAATACACTAAGTATGAAATGTAATTAAATTTGATTAAAATCCATGCATAACTAGATACCTATGTGTAAGCAATGCAGATAACTTTATGTAACTTTAACACGCTATTTATGTTCATTTACAGCCATGATTTCCTAGTTTTCTTAACTGGCCAAGAAGAAATTGAAACTGTCATGTACAACATAAAACAAATAGCGAAAGTAAGTAATAGCCTTTTAGCTTTAAAATTTAACACAAAATAAAACTACTGCTGTAGCTATGCTGCTGATGTTTATTTGATATTAACATTAACTTGTGGGTTATTTTCATTTATAGGAAGCCAAAGGGCCTCCAATAAGAGTGTGCCCATTGTATGCAGGCCTCCCAGCTGCTAAGCAGCTTCAGGTTTGGAAGGATGCACCGGCAGGAACAAGGAAAATTGTTTTAGCCACCAACATTGCTGAGGCATCTGTCACTATACCGCGGATTAAGTATGTGATCGACTCGGGAATGGTCAAAGAGAGGTCAGTAACCAACATGATATTTAGATTTGTCGAATCTTTAGACAGATAACGTAGTAGGTACATGTATAGTTGGTTGTGCAATAAAGTGTTCTCTATCTATCTCTATCTATCTATAGTTCAAATGCTTCTAAGGCTATACATTAATTACGTAAGGCTATTTCGGGGGAAAACGAGAGGGAAACTTTTTTTCCACATGTTATGGGGTTCAATTAAGGCCTCATCTTCATCATCAGCCATTTGACATCTACTGCAGGACATGCCTCCCTCATGGTTTTTGAAGCTTCCCGGTCTTGTGCAGCCCGCATCCAGCGACTCCCTGCCCCGTAACCATGTCGTCAGACCATCTGGTGGAGGGCCTTCCTACGGTGCGTCGTCCGGTCCGCGGTCGCCAAGTCAGGACGGCCATCAGTTCTCCAAGCTCCGCCCAACGCCTATTTTGTCTTAATTAGGAGGAGCGGGATTTAGAAAGTGATTAAAATTGTCCTAAATAATAAATGAACTACATACACAAACGTATTGACATTCTAACATGCTTAAAAGTTTACAAGTAACTATACCAAACTAAACTCCGTGTAACTCTATACCACGAGCACTGTGCCTAGATTTTGTCAATGCATTGTAGTACAATGAGAAATGCATGACTATGTCGATTAATTTTTTTTGACCCGTATCCTAGGCGCCAACGGAATGAAAAAAGTCGTACTGTAATTAACTAACAGAATCGAGGCCCTGGTGTCACTCTGTGTACGTAAAAGCTAGAGCTGCCAAAAAAGTCGGGGAAAAGTACTTTTTGTATTAACCTTTACCGCACAGTCCCTTTATTAAATTGTGAGCTGCAGCGTGAACATTTTAACAGAGTGGTGGATGTGTGCGTGTCAGGACGTGGTGCACGGCGACGGGCGCGGAGCGGCTGCGCGTGTGTGCGTGCGCGCAGGCGAGCGCGTGGCAGCGCGCGGGCCGCGCCGGCCGCGACGCGCCGGGCCGCGCTTACCGGCTCTACACCGCGGGGGACTTCAAGCGGCGCTCGCTTCACAACGCGCCGGAGATTATCCGGTGAGAAAGAAAAGCAAAGAAATAAAGATAGACATTCGTTATAACACCGAGACACATCAAAGAAAAAAACAAACAGATAAGTGACATAATAATATGGAAATAATATACCTAATGTGTGAATAATATGTGAGCACTGCGGAGACCACACAGGAATCCTACTTCCTTCTAATATTATAGATGTGAAAGTTTGTGAAGATGTTTGGATGTTTGTTACTCAATTACGCAATAACGGCTGAACGGATTTACATGAAACTTGAATTGAGACATAGCATACTTGATATACCGGTGTGTTTGCTTTGCCTAGCTAGATTCATGTCTGGTGGAGACCAATAGCTTCTTCTTCTTCTTCTTCTTCTATCTACTTAAAGGTTATTTGTTATATTATATCCAAGAAACCTAAACATTTCTTTCTTTTCCAGCATAAGCTGCTATTCCTTCTATGTCTATCCTTCTCTTTCACTACTTGAGGTCGCTCTATGTATTGTAGTGTACTGTATTGTATTGCATGGCATTGCATTGCATTGCATTGTATTGTATTTACTGATAATATACTTTGTGTGCGTCGATGCGATGTTCCGTAAGTCACTAGACCAGGCCCTTGCTAAAATCAGTGCTGTGGGCAACAGCCTTGCAGGAATTACTGAGCCTGAGGCCGTTTTACCGCCGCATGGACATATGTCGTGTTCCCTAATGGTTGTTCTGTCTTGTTTTTTATTTTTTTCTTTCTCTTTTACGTCTTGTATGTGTGTATGTGGGGTTAAATATATGCATTTCTTCTTCTTCGTCTCTTCTTCTTATCGTTTACATCTATCTCGTTTGCCATCAATATGATAAGAAGATTCTTAAAATTGATTCCCACTCTTCTGCGTGAAGAGTTGTTTATTACACAGAGAGAAACAGATGGCGACAGAGAAAAAGGTATTTCAATTCTTTGAGTTCGATTTGGTGTAAAAGATGCTTTATTTCTCCTCGTCCTCGCGATTGCTTTCTCGTGCGGTTGGGGTGAAAAGAATGCTAGGTGTTACAAAGATCATGCTCTATGCCAATTTCGATGGTTCTGCAAGAAACATAATTATCTTAATGCAATATTTCTTCTTCCAACTTTGATGAAAATTCAAAAGTTGATAAGCGAAAGTCGTGACACCATTTGGTGAATTATTATTTCCTTGCTATTTCGCAAGTACTAGAAGCTAAAAATTTGTAAAAATTCAAGCATTATGTAAATATATGCATGTCACAGGTGTCCGTTGGCGCCGACCATGCTTTCATTGATTGCAATGGGCGCGGAACCAAGCACGTTTCCTTTGATCGATGCACCGCCTCAAGACTCCGTGAAAGCCTCCCTGAACCAACTGCGGGAACTTGGTGAGCCCGAGAATCTTGTACATACTTCTCGTCCACTAACAATTTTTAATGTTAACCGCTGTGAGTTGTGCATATAAAAAAACCGGCCAAGTGCGATTCGGACTCGCGCACGAAGGGTTCCGTACCATTATCTATACAACATTAGACAAAGATACATTCATACAAAGATCGTACATTGAGAAAAGCGCCATCTATAGAAACTAACTAAAAGCGTTTAACTTTGACATTTAACGACATGACATCGGCGCTGTCAAGGTTACCTAGATGACCGCTAGATGGCCAGCGCTGTGTTTAGACAACGTTTGTTGTATCGGATATTTATTTTATTCTGTTTTTAGTATTTCCCCCTTAAATATTTATTTTATTCTGTTTTTAGTATTTGTAATACATAGTGTTTGAAATACACTGTGATCAACTGTCTAGCTATCACGGTTCATGAGATACAGCCCGGTGACAGACAGTCAGACGGACAGTGGAGTCTTAGTACCCTTTGGGTACGGTACCCTAAAAACAACTGATAACAGTAGATTCACGGGTGATTCACGGATTGTCAATATAAATAGTCTGTGGTTAAATCTTTCCCTTGTAAAGTCTCCCTAGACTATTTACATAACCTTTATGGAGTGTTTTAAGGAATTGTTTTATTTTAAATAAAATCGTAAAAGTCACATTCTTTTGCAGGGGCTGTGGAAAATGACACCAATCCAAAGCTAACGGTACTCGGGAAGAAAATGGCAGCTTTTCCAATAGATCCCAAATATGCGAAGGTTTTGCTCACCGCCACGGAATACAATTGCTTGGATGAGGTGAGCTTTATGTTGAGATTAATTAATTTGGTTGTTTTTTGAGATCAGAAATTTTATTTTGTTGACGCCTGTATCCCCGAGGGGTAGGCAGATACCATTAATGACCCTTAGACCAGCCCGCCTACGTAACTGTATACTATTGGGATATCCATTTTAACATTATCGAAGTGTCAAAATATGTATGTATTTGACAGTTCGGTGTAGGTTAACCCGGATAGTGGAGAAGTTACGAAGTAACTCCCCAGATCAGAGATCATTATTGTACTTTAAGATGATTTTAAGAAGCGTTGGTAGCGCAGTGAGGTAACGCCGGCCGCTCATTCGGTTGGTCGTGGGTTTGAATCCTGGCATGTACTAATGACTATGTTTTCTAAGTTACGTACATTTGTGAAGTGGTAGTAGCAATACCACTCGCTAACTGTGAAGGAAAACATCGTGAGGAAACCTGAGTGTCTGAAGTGTCTACATACCTTTTGAAATTGCCAATCCGTGGTGGGAATGCGTGGTAATTACTCTAATAAAATATTCTCTCTACGAGAGAAAGTCTGCAGTGGGACGTATAAAGGCTGCATAAAAATGATTGTTTTATAGTACCTTACTGCAGCGGCCAGCAAAAGAGGCATTGATGGACGAACGTGGAAATATGGGCCGAGGCGAAGCCGAGGCACACATACGTGAGTCCATCAATGCCTAGTTGTGGCCAAGGCTTGTATATATTTTTCTCAAATAATGCGCGGAAATTAAAACTAGGTAAGTAGTACTAAGGCAGAACTTTTTATTTGAAATAGTATATTTCATTACAAGTGTGGAAAGGCTGTCAGTGCAAAGAGTTCCGACAAATGTCTACCCGAGCCGAGGCGCAGCCGAAGGCGAGGGTTGACAGTCGGAACAAGTTGCAATGACGGTTCCGCACGTGTACTGAACGACTATTTTTAATACAGTTGCGAAAAAATGAAAAACTATTTGCTTTTTTCTCTTCTCTCCACGCAATAAATTCGTCGTATGTAGATATGTAGCGAGTTTTTGACTTTTCCGGTAAAATGTTCTCCGAAGCATTTTGTGCAATTATACTGAGTTCCGGTGGTGTTAATTCAAAAAAACTAGGGTCGAAATTACTCATTTTGTGCAACAAACAACTAAACTCGCAAAGAAAATTTCTGAAAAATGGCGCCAACCGTAGAACATAAGCAGTTTTTTTTTCTTCTTCACCCATTCTGGTAGGCAAAGGAAACTATGCCCATACAGCCAAGTCTTCAGTAGAAGTTTTTTATTGATATGAAATGAAAATGAAATTTAATGAGATGAAATGAAATGAAACCTAACCAAACTCATTCAATCAAATAATTAAATCTGATATTGAAACAAATTAGTAGCTTCTTTTTACAAATATACGTATTTGCATGAATCATAAAAACTTCTATGATTTTTTTTAGTAAAAACTTCATGGTTAGTTATTCTTTTTAATAGACATTATTTTGACAGTTGGGAAAGAGAACGCACGAGTGCGGGAAAGGTAAAAAAAAGCACGAGTGTGTAATAGCCCACATCCCGAACGCTATACGTCCCTGCAATACGCCACTTTTTGAGCAACTGTCATCATCATCAACCCATTATGTCCCCACCGAGGGGCACGGGTCTCTTCCCTGAGGAAGGTATAGGCCATACTCCACCACGGGGGCCAAGTCCGGATTGGTGGAGGCTTGTAGACTAGTGGCTCGTCTACTGTCAGAAGTTGTCAAGCCGCCCTAAGGCCTCTGACTTGGCTTAACGACTGTATTAAAAAATATTTTGCTTTCGATTTTGGCGGTAACAAGTATTCTATTACGGCTCTTGCCGCCTCTTGAATTTCAGGTGGCGTTAAAATAAGTTCATCGCTGTCATTTTCATCACTTGAACTCATTCTGTTAAATTCAATAACTTTCAAAATCAGACGAACCACGAACGAACAACAATATGTTTTGCCGCGTTAAAGTGTTCTTTTTCTTCAATAGGTATATCCAGCTTTCTATCGCAAGCCAGTTCGAAATTTAAATAAAACCTTTGATAAGTTACCTCCTTGGTTGTCACTGTTCGGAGTAAAATATCGTTCCATTTTTAAATAATACGACAGATATGAGTTTATTATTATTATTATTAAATCCTTTATTGCATAAAACAGAAAGTTTTGCACATAGGCGAGCTTAATGCTACTTAGCATTAAGAGTTTAGTACCTATGAAATTTATTTGGCTGCAAAAAAAGACCGTTATGAATTTTCATAGAACTTTTTCCGGCCGCTGCTCGCGTGTAATTGGCCAGTACAGCAATTTCGATTTATCTCGAAGAAGGTTGTCGAAATAATGCTCAAATTTCCAAGCATGTTTGAGAAAATTGTATTTTATTAATGACCCCGGAATGCGGCACCGCGACTAACGTGTTTATTTATTGCGCAATCGTATCCTTATTTATAAATGGTAACTCGTCCATTCGAATAACATTTTCTGCAGGAAAAATAGTTATTTGTTATGCAAGGCTGCAAAGTTAATTTTTGGCGCGAGTACCTTGTATTGAAACCTGAGCAAGCGAAGGATTCTAGGATTGAGCCACGAGCGAAGCGAGTGCTTCAAATATAGAATCCTGAGCGTAGCGAGGGTTTCAAAGGTACGAGACGCTAAATAACTTTGCTGCCGAGCGCAACACACAACTTTTCACCTCACTAAAGCGAGGAAAATGTTAGGTGCAAGAAAAACTGTTTTAATAAATATTAAATTACTGTTTATTTATTTCAAAAATTAAAAGTAAAATTACTACAATTGGTAATATTGAAAGTTAAATTTTTTTTTTAAATCAAATTTTCTTGCCGGCCAGTGCGATTCTTTAAATGAGGCTGGCGCATGACATGAAATAAGTATTTGCATTTCAATCATCAATGGACTGGCTGCAGAGAATATAAACTATTACGAAACCAATGAGGTTCTATATATATGTAATTTATTGTACGAAACCTTTATTGAATAAAAATATTCGAATTTTAAAAACACTTTCCACGCTAGCGGATAAAGTGCGATTTTCCACGCAGATTTCGAATGATAAACAGAGCTTTTACGAGCTAGTGAGGTGAAATAGTACATTACTTCAGAGGGAAGAAAGTGACAGTTCCATACCGAGATTATGGCATTTGCGCCACGAGCTTGCGAGGGGCGCAAACCATTTGAGGTATGGAACTGTACTTTATCCTGAGGTATGTATAGTGCTTTTTATTACACCTACGAGGAAAATTATAGACATAAATGCATAGAAAGATTTTTCCGGCAACAGATTATCAACAACTTCTTGGGCCGTCAATGCAATATTGAACCGAAATTGAACCGTGTAATAAAGCTTGACGTCTTAATGCGGTTGAAGCAATGAAATTGAAAGCAGTATTGCACCGAAATCAAACCGTGTAAAATCGCTTTTAGTAACAACGGTGACTAAATGTTTAAACTTTAGCCTTTGCATCTGCGTAATGAGACGATTTATCCAGCGTCCAGTGGCACCGTCACTCACACCAAATGAGTGTAATGACCACTCGGACGTTGCAATCCGTGGGACATTGTTATTTAGATGGAGTAGGCTTGCCCAGCACCTACGTTTTCCTTCACGGTTAGCGTGTGGTGAATATTTACTAACAATAATAATAATATTAGGATTAACAATAATAGTATATGGGGATTTTATTACACCCTGTACAGAGAGAGACATTGATATGCCGGTAAAAGCTCTTGTCGCGGTGTCGTGCCGCGGGCGATCGCGAGTGTTTGCACCTACTGAATAAAAAAAAGTGTGAGATTTTAATACTTTACATTCGTTTCGATTTCAGGCGTTAAGTTTGGTCGCCATACTGTCAAGTGAGAATGTGTTTCACAGTCCTATGCACAAGAGAGAGGAAGCCTTGAAAGTGAAGCAGAAGTTTATCTCTCAGTTGGGAGATCATATTACATTGCTAAATGTCTTCAAAGCGTTCTGCAAGGCGCCTTTGAAAAAGGTAACTTATATGTAATTTCATTCACCTTTTGTCTACATGTAAATAAACCTTTCATGGAAATCGTTTAAATACGGGAATATCACTATCAAGTGGTTTGCTCGTCCTAGGTCATCCACGCATCTCATTAATTCAAGATATTGTTATCATTTCTATTATCATTTCTAGACGTTGATAATATGAAAAAAAAATGTTTACACCCAGACCCGAAGCGGAATGAAACGAAACAGGTTTATTCTAGATATGTAAACAAGCAAACTTAAACCAATAACGTCCTAGGCTGTTTTTAGGATAGGAGTGTTTTTGCACCATTGCTTGTGCTAGTTAATGGTTAATAGTTAATAAACATAAACATAAAGATTTAGAAAGATTTAGAAGAAGAACAGGCACATACATTGCTTCTGGCCCCACACTAGGATACCCTGTGTCGTGGGAACCAGAAACGACATCATCACAAACATGTAAACATCCAAGACCTGGGGGTTTTTTGTTCCCAGCAGGGATTCGAACCCGGGACCTCTCGCATGGTAGGCAGATGCGCTACCGCTGCGCTTCAGAGGTCGTCAATGAAAACGAGGGATTAATTTTTAGATTTTTTTGAATAATTTAAGAAGTATATGGTAGTAAAGTAAAAAATGGAAATGTATTTATTAGGTTCGGGATTACAGAAACCATAAGTTTATTAAACTAATTAATTATTACACGCAATAGGCTATTTTTAAATTAAGAAAATGCGTATTGCCCTGGATGCATCACAAAAAGAAAAATACGATATGTATCTATATTTATTTCATATTTTTCATGCATATGGGAAAGAAAATTTTTATTTCGCGATTTCACGTTCACCCCATAGTAGATGTTGTTCATGACAAAGAACCCTACCTTTTCGGGTAGATGCAGCGATTTTGATAAACCCAGTATGAAAATAAACTAAAATGTAAAATAAACGCAATTTGATGCGAACGGAGTCGTGGCCAAAGTAGCCCCGCCCCAATTAACAAGTAAGTAAGTAGTTCATGCACTTGCACGGTCTACGATTGAAATGTGTATCAAACCAGGGCTTGGTTGAATTGGTGAAATTCATTCAATCTTCACGTTCTAAATTGGACGAAAAGGCGGCGAAAAGCGTATTGTTCTCTAGACACAAACGCAGGCTGTGGCCAATTGGCCATGGTACGCTAATGCCTATTTGTCTACTTATTGCAGCAATGGTGTAAAGAAAATTACTTGCATCACAAGAACCTGTCGTATGCTTGTGAGGTGCGTCAACAACTCTTCAATATCTGCCAGCGATTCAACATGACTGTTACTAGCTGCGGACAGAATTATGATCAGGTATAATTCACGAATCCTATTCAACATTTAGAAGCTTTATTTACATATGTGAGCAAGTCAGTTCCATCCTAATCTATTAACAAAATTCTAAATTGTAACGCACGGTTACACAAAGTTGTTACAGCTATTAAAGTTCTTATAATTATTGAGGGAAAGCCCTCAAAGAAGAACTTTTAGACACGAGCAGGGTGACTGAGAGTACTTCCTAATGAATTAATTCGGCATCGGTTTATTCTGCGTCAGAAGATTAATTTCGAGTGAAATATGCGGAACGAAAGACAGAAGTGAATAGTCAGATTTCACCTTTAGAACACCTTTTTTAGGTCTTATGTTATAATTATAATTGATAATGATGCAAAAATAAAGCTCTATGATTTTTATTGCTTTTTTAAGAAGAAAACAGAAAATAGGGGACACGTATTTTTCATGTCTTGTATTTATTTGGAAATAATAGTTATTTTTAAGTTTTAAAGTTGATTTTTTAGGGCCGGAAGTGACGTAGGCTAGAAGGCAACAAAAACAT
The DNA here is from genome assembly GCA_947310995.1 of Yponomeuta cagnagella. Lineage (NCBI taxonomy): Eukaryota > Metazoa > Arthropoda > Insecta > Lepidoptera > Yponomeutidae > Yponomeuta > Yponomeuta cagnagella. The sequence continues at coordinate 14,000,036 of OX371271.1, read as the reverse complement.
AATCTTTGCATCTACCTTTGCCGATACTTTAAAAAAAAAGTGTCACTTGTCATTGTCACGTCGTGCAATATAATTCAACAGATTCGAATAGATTTTTTTCTTTCACCTTTCGTTCACAAATGAAATTTCGTTCACGTATGACTTTTTTTTTGGCTAACAAAGGCAAATAGGTACCACGCTGTAGAGCGTTGTACCGTTTTTTTTTTTAATTTTGAAATTATCTCTGAAACAAAAGTACAGAAAAATCTTTGAGTATTTTTCTTGTATTTTGTGAAGCTTAATCTCCAAACGGTTTTTTTATTTCAGCTTAATACTGTTTTAAATTATTGTCCATTGTTTTATGGGCTTAGATAACTACAAAACTTCAATTCAAAATTCAACTTTTCGCTGCTTTTCAAATACGCTGTCAGCGACGATGTTCTAAAATTACCTCTGCCATAACGTCACATTGTTTGCAAACAACTAAACGAGGCTGGAGCGTATGGTTGGTAATATCACGTCACGACTATGGTTTCAAATCAGAGATTGAAAATAAGATTTTAAAAAATGATGTGAATTTCTACAGCTGTCTTCTACTTTTATGTATATCAATCGGTTTATTTTTCCCAAAGAAAAAAAAAACACTTAGGACTCAATTTCGATGTGAATCAGCTAGCGCATTAACGACCGATGAGCGGGCGATATTAACCGACTAGAGACCGAAGGGAGCAGTTCACGACACGAGTCCTCTCCGGCAGCTCTTCAAGTGTCTCCTGACCGGCCTGTCAGCGAACTGCGCGTGGCTGCGGGAGAACAACGGCACCGCGACCGGCGGCGGCGCGCGGTATGTCACGGTGACCGGCGCGGCGGCCGCGCTGCATCCGGCCGGCGTGCTGCACGCGACGCGCCCGCTGCCGCCGGCCGTGCTGTTCGGCGAGCTGCTGCAGACAAGGCGGCCGTACTTAGTCACAGTCTCGGCAGTCCAGCCGCAGTGGCTCCACCAACGGCCTCCCGGGCGCCCGGCCGGTCGCCGGTGACGCTTCTGCGTCGATCCACCCTCCGGTCGTTCGCAAGCGCGAATGAATAATTATTTCTATAAAGAAAAAGGCAAAGTATAAATATTATTGTTATTGACAAAAGGAAAAATGTGTGACGTGTGAAGTGACGTACTGTGTGACGTCCAATGTTACTAGAAAAATAAGGGATTTTTGAGGAATTTTGGAAGTCCACGTGCACTCGTGTAAGCTGGTGGCCCAGACGGCGTTAAAGAAACTAGTTAAGGAATAAGGAAGGAATTATTTGAGAAATTATGCAAAAATGGAAATCCATGTACAGTTGCACACGCGTGTAAGCTGATGAGCCAGGGGAGTTAAATAAAAAGATCAAATAGGAGCGCCGCCATATTTGATCCTTTTCGCTGACACAATACAGCGTGCTTCAAAAAAGTCCTGTAGAACTTATGTGGGTATTTTTCTCGTCCATACAAACATAAAATAACTTTTACGGGACCAATTATAAAACAGTCAACAAAATGCCGCCTATTTCATACATTCGCTTATTCAAGTTTATTACTACTATTTCGTGGTAGGCATGTCACATATTGAAAGTGGTGTGTGTAGACGAGTAGGTAAGCTCCCTTAAGTTCTACAGGACTTCTTTGAAACACGCTGTATTGTGTGAGCGAAAGATATGCGTGTTCCATCCCTATTGACATAGCCATGTTGATCGCTTATTGACTTAGCAATGTTGATCGCTTATTGACTTGGCCATGTTGATCGCTTATTGGCTTAGCAATGTTGATCGCTTATTGACTTGGCCATGTTGATCGCTTATTGGCTTAGCCATGTTGAGCCACGTCGAAGTTGGCGCCCCACGAAGCTATTACCGTTCAAACATTTTAGTTTACAAACGACCCTACCGTATGTTTAGAGGTTTATGTTCCGTATATTTTTAGAAGACATAAATCGAAGGATTGATCGTGCTTAAAGAATATATGAATAAATTCTCATGGAAACTTCTCACAAAGCTCTGATAGATAGATAGATAGAGAACACTTTATTGTACTTAAAAAAGGAAATTGCACAGATATTTCTTAACCTAAGAGTGCAGATGGCGGCCTTACCACTAAAAGTGATTTCTATTTAATTAAATTATTCGCAATTATAAACATCATCAAACCTCTGTTTGTGTGACCTCTCAGAATATTGACAAAGTTTAATTGCAATCGATATCGTTTGAAATTAACATCAAGCTTCTATTTAATATGGTCATCGCTTCGTGAGGCGCTGCCTTAATGACCGTTTTTTTTTGTAATCGTTAAGTCTACAGATTGTCAGGTAATATTCGACATAAGTTGTATGGGTAAATTGTCAAATAACTAACTGTATCGCGGATTACGTATAGAAAATGATCATTGTAAAGTTTATATTTAAAACGCAAAAAGTACAACGTTAATTGCGTCTGGACTGACCAGGTCATGTTATTAATTATTATAGTTGTTAAAAACTGATAAAAAGTACCCGAAACCGGCGTGCGTGCATGCAACGACTAAAATGTTGAGAAAGCGAAAGTGATCTGTCAGGATCGTGGCAAGTGACAGTCCCTGGTCTCTGCTTACCCCTCTGGGATACAGGCGTGAGTTTATGTATGTATGTATGTACGTTATAGTTGTTATTAGTGAACTTGTTGACTTGTCTCGCGATATTATATTATGTTTTACGTTTAAAATATACCTACATTAGTAGTATTTTAGGTAGTTCTTTTGTGATTGTGGCATAATAGCAATGAACTTAATTATTGGGTATTTTTATATGGTTTATGAAGACGGATCGTGTGTGTTCGTCATACTTTTTAAGGTCTTACCACTTTATATAGTGTTTTACTTGTGATTGATTCAAATATAAGTTTATGTTTTTATCTTTCAATTTGATTTGAGAGCCTATATAAACAGCTTTTAAACGTATTCAATAAGTTTGAAACGGCTTAATATTTTAAGCAGTCTTCCAAATCCGTGGCATTTATGAGATGTACTAATATAATGAACGAACTTATATATAACTCACTGGTATTTTGGCATTATTAGAGCTGCTGTCTATTTTGGGTGCCCAGTGTTGTTAATTTTAATGATGCACTGTTCCCAGGAATATTCCAATGTTCTCAAATTTCCCTCAGCGGTACTTAGGACTACAGTCAGTAGTATCGGGAAAATTAAACGTTGGTAAAAACATGTGGTACAATGGGCTATCAATAACTTTAATGTATTCACGACAGTAAAACATTCTTTTATTTATTTAAGACTGTTCTTGCGTGGAGCATGCTGGCTCGCTTTAATATTTTTAGTGATTGTAATAAAATGAGTTTTGGATGAATGTGATCTGAAGGTTTGATGGATAATTAAATTGCGTTTATTCAAGGCATATTTTTCTTATCCTATACTAGGTTTTTTATTGAGAACATTTCATTGCAAAATTAATAATTTTGAAAACGACTTTTCTTTATTAAAATATAGAAAAACAAAAATATACTTAAAATGTCCGTAATTTAATTATACATCAAACCCTCAGGCCACATATATCAAAAGTTTACTCATGTTATTACAATAGCGAGACAGCATGCCCTATGTAAGAGAAGCCTTAAACAATCAAATGAAAATGATTCAGCTCATTTTGGTATACTCAAAGAACAAGTTACTAGGCTTCTATATCATTACGGTCTTATTTATAAAAATCTCGTGTCACAGAGTTTGTTATCGAACTCATCCGAAACGGCTTCACGGATTTTTATGATTTTTTCGTGTATATTTTGTAGGTCTGAGAATAGGTCGTAGGCTAATTAATATGGCAAAACAACGTTTGCCGATTCAACTAGTAAGACTATAACGGTCTTATTAAAAAAAAGCACGATTTCTTAAAACACTCGATAAACGCCGATTACAAAGGAAAAAGACGTAACCACATATTGTATAAACCGCGTCTGAGATGTGCTATAAAACAGAGGTTCCCAATTTTATTTGTACATGGAACCCTCATTAACCAAACTTTTTTTAGCGGAACCCTAGCTGGCTATTTTGATAACTAAAGTGTTTATTTACCTTGTAGTTTGAATATATTTATCCTAGACTCGAGGAAAGAACAAATTATAAATGAAAAATAATAATTATAAGTATGTCCAAAATATTTATTGTAGCAAAGAAATACAATTTAGGTAATTATTTAATGTGAAGAATGAAAATTTTTCACATATTTTCTTATAATAGCACAAAAATTTAGGCTTTATATCTGATAATTAAACGCGAAGATCTATTCCACGAACGTCTTATTTAACTTTCGGACAGACCGCGAAACCCCTGTGACCCTTCCACGGAACCCCAGGGTTCTGGTGTTTTTTATAAATAAGGCCGTTACTTTTTAGAACACACCATTACCTGAATTAATCTTGTTTAATTGTTTACAAAAAATAAAAATACAGGTTTTAATCGTGAATATTGAAATACAACAGCTTAACTACAAAATAAAAATAAAATTAAGGTAGGTATATTATTTTTCCGCTACATTTTTAATAATTCTTCTTAACTCTATTTAAACTTTTTTTATAAATAAAAAAATTATGGCAGCACTCGAGAACGGCTGCACTGATGAAGGTTTTTAGGGGTATAAATGTTAGAAAAAGTCGGAATATTGAAAACTTCCTGACTTTTTGAATTTCGAATTTGTCAATATGATCATATTTATTGAAATTTAGACTGGGCATCGTCTGCCGGGTCCGATATCTAAATGACATCCGCTATTCGGGTTTTGAGTACTTACAACTAGTATCATGATAATTTTAACCAGAAATCTCAAAAAGTTATTGATCCTTAGGAATATTCCCGAGCACATCGGCAGTTGTAATTTGTTATACCGCAGTTGTTTGACAATGATATTGTTTTTATTTTTATAGCAAACCCACCATCGAATTCTACCTACTTGTTACAAGTCTGCACACCACATGTACAGAAATAGTGCGGACTTAAATAAAAATAATTTTACACAACAAAATTATTTCTTTCTATAAATCCTACGAACAAATCGCTCATCCGGAACAACGACGGAATTACCTACACTTTTGCAAAACAGTAAGTAGGTAGGTAGGTACTCATTGTCTTGTGTCTTGAGTAAAACTCGGTAATACTCTAAGTATTGATGTTATGACTAATAGATGTTATAATGCGCAAAAAGTTACAAAAAAAATTACAACGGCTCGGGCGCAGGCCCGGTATTTTTGACAGAGAGGGAAAAATTACATGATAGTGATGCGACATATTATAGTGATGTGACACATAACCGTAGAACAAACCGTAGAACGTCGGCCTGAACATTTAAAAAAGGGTAAAAAACACACGGGGAAAATTTCTATTAAGTTCAGTGAAAAGGCGAAGTAGTTGTATTCATTGTAGTTTTTGTAAAAATTTACAAAAGGTTCGCCTGTAAAATTTGCAAAAACGTAATGTACGTATGTCATTTCGGATGAGCGAGATCTAAGTATAGTTTTTTTATGTAGCCTGTACGTCCCACTGCAGGGTACAGCCCTCTCTCAGAGAAAGAGGACGGACTTAATTACCAGGCGTCCCATCGCGGATTGGCAATTTCAAGCCTCAGGCACTCAGGTTTCCTTACGATGTTTTCCTTCGCAGTTAGCGAGTAGTACTGCTACTACAACTTCACAAATGTACTATAGCTCAGAAAACAAAGCCATCAGTACATGTCGGGATTCGAACCTACGGCCTCCCGAACGTAATAAAATAATTACTTTATTACTTCTGGAGAGATATACGCTATATCCAGATCTATACTACAGTCCAGTCAACGGTCAGCAAAGAAGCCTCCGAGCCATGCGGCGACGCTGCGCCAAAAGTGGACTGCGCTTAATGGGAGTTTGAAATGAATGGCGTCGTCGATAACATTCTCCACGCGTCTGCTTTTTGTGTTTTCGCTGCTAATTGCCCAACTTTCTCGCATTTATACATGCCCAGCTTAATGCTTTTGATACATCATCAATTTTGCGGCGGCCATCCGCCGATCCTTATCGCCTGTTTTGTTTTTGTTGCTTTGTACTCGAGTGATTTATAGAACTTAAACCGAGGACGGAACTTTTATCTTAGGGATGGTGAATTTTTTGTGGGCACTAAGTTTTTCGGATATTTCAATAATACTTGTCTACTTCCTTATGATATCCGATATTAGTGCAGATATTGTAATGTGAGGTACGCAGCCGTATTTTTCTGTTTCACTATGGAAATAGCAAAGGTCCCTATTGAAAATAAAATACTTATGGACATACTCACATTAATATTCAAACTTGTCACATTGTTAGAAGCAATGTATGTGCCTGTATGTAAATGTTTATGTTTATGTTAATTAGCATTTATACAGTGAATAATTCGGAGAAGATACCAAAATGATTAGTTAAGTAATTTACTTTAAAAAATTACAACAACACCCAAAAAACGACAAGCCAAGATAGCGGTCTCTCTTTCTTTTTTTTGTGACGTCAACATAATGAATATTTTATACCTTCATGTTTATCTTGATGGTCATTGGCCAAGTAAATTTCAGCTAGAAAGTTAGTCAAATTGTTAAGTTATACAATACCCACTAGGCTACCACCGCTCTTCGTAGAGCAACATAAGCACATGGGGTAGAACATTGGACTCAGAAGCGAGATACCCAGGTTCGATTTCCAATGCGGGCATGTACCTATGACTTTGTTTTCTAAGTTATGTACATTTGTGAAGTTGTAGTAGTAATGCTACGCGCTAACGGTGAAGGACAACATCGTGAAACCTGAGTGTCTGAACTAGCCCATACTCTCTCCCTGAGAGAAGGCCTGTGCCCTACAGTGGGACGTATATAGGCTGCTTATGTAATAGGTAGGTATTTAAGTTATAAAGCGTCGCTGAGAGTACCATAGACTTTTTTTATTGACGATAATACAGATGTTAAAGCAAAAGAAACAAAAACGAATCCAATACAAAATATACCCGCAGGTTTCGTCAATGTCATGGAAGAAATTGTTATGAGCCTCCATTCAGGAATGTTGTACCTACCTATCGATCTCTCTTTAACCTATACCCACTTTAGGACTGAACTGATACAATACGCATTTTTCTTCGACATAACTCAGAGATATAATGCCCGGCAGACAACTTGAACCAAAATCCGCGTTGAATGAGTTTGCGATGGACATGCAAGAGCATTATTTTTAAATTATTTGTTAATTTGACTGACGTCCGAAGGATTGTGTCACATAATTACGTGCGTAATCCCGAAATTGGTCCATTTGCTCAAGTTATTTGACAGGCATTATACCCAGTCATAATAAAAATTGAATTTGCCAAATATTTTCGGAACGCAACTTAACAATTTTTTGCCGAGGGTAGTAAACTAACAGTTAATGCTTTCAAAAAGACGCCTGTCACCTCAGTCTACCGAGACCACGGCACTTGCAAAAGTACCGAAACGTCGGAAAATTGTAAAATGAAAAAAATAAACGAGTAAATATCCATGCAAATTCAGTTTTTATTAGGCTTTATACCTAGGTACGTGAAAATTTAATGTCAGCAAAATTTTTTTCAACATTTTATTGGCTATGGCTTTAGTTAAAATGAGATGATACTTCTGATATTGTTTTTGAGTAATGTAATAGTTTAGGTACATCGAGCTTTCTACAGAGGGGCCTTCTTTTGATCAAAGTTTACCACTTTATAGTTTGGGGAAAGAGAACCCTAAAATTATAAAAGGTTTTCGGTGAAAGTAAATGGGGTATAGATATTTCCGCGGCAGCTCGATGACGGGCTCTTGGAAGGGTCTTGGTGTCCCCGGGGACCATCTCACGAGTATTCGATCCACTACAGGTTCTATCCGATGAAAAATTATATCACGTTTTAAGTTACATTACCACATAGGTATAGCAGAATTATACAGTGCTAAGTCAAAAATGAGCTATTCCTGAAACATCCCAATGGGAGGTTTTCTTTTTGACTATTAATAAAAAAGTAGTTCGCAAGAACTCTGTCGATGGCGCTGAACTGACTACGTTACTTGTACGTTCCGATTTGCGACCGTGAGCGATCATGGGCAAATCGGAACGCACTACAGTTTGCTCACATTATTTGCTTCGTCCGAAATGGACGATTTTTTAAATTTCAAGTATTTAAATTCGGCGATAACGTGAATTGATCAATTCGGAACGATATTTATTTGTGATGTGACAATGATAATTATGTAATTTTCGTTTTATGATCTAAAAATTACATCCAAGAGAAATAATCAAAAAAATATGTGACGTTCCGTTCCACAGTAACTTACCAAGTTCAGCGCCATCTATGCAGCGAATAGGGAATAATAAAAAAAAAGAATTAAATTCCTCATTATAGATCGATAGATAACACTATTATAGAGCACACCAGTAATTTACAGAGATGTAAAGTACTAATATCAAGTTCTTAATAGTATACAATTGGCGGTCTTATCGCTAGAAACGATCTCTTTCAGACAGCCTTAGGATGGACAAGACTGAAAGAAGATGAGAGTGGGTAGGTAGTACATAAGACAGATCAATTAATTTTCTTATAGTAAATAAATATAATATGTAGTGATAATAATTATAATAAAAATACACATTTAGGCAAATAAATATACGCTAAATAAATACATAATATTTACATACCTAAATTATGATGTTATATCATAGTACATGAATATAATTAATAGAATACATACATAAATATATACTAAGGCCAATAAGTACACAAATGGACAATTTAAATAGCAACAGATTTACCAAGGTAATGATCCTTTAGCAATCCTTTAAATACAGAAGATATTTTGCCTGCCGGACCTCCACAGGTTAGTCATTCTACAGCCGAACGGAGAGTGAAAGAGGAATAGTGAATTTAGTGCGGTGGGAGAGGATTTTAAGGGAGAGGGTTTGGGATGAGCGAAGGGATAAGCTATGTGAGGAATGGTGAAATTCAAAACGCTCTTTCAAGTAGGAGGGGATAGCTGGATTGAACAAAAGGCAGTAGAGGAGAGAAAGTATGTGCGGAGCCGAATGGGGAGCCACTTGAGTGGTGTGCGGAATTTTGAGACATGGTCATACTTGAATATGAACCTTATACCAAAATTTTGAAGGCGTTCAAGTTTGTTAGGTTTCTCCTCAGAGAGGTCAAGATAGAAGGTCAGGTGTCAACGTAGTCGAGGATTGACTGAGCATAGCAAGAGTGACTGACCTAACGCAAGTTTAGTAGCAGTAGCAGCAAGGAAGTTTCGGAGTCGCCTTATGACGGAACCCCAACAAACGAAAACCTGTTTCGGCTAATCATCTCCAGCTGTGGAAAACATGATAACGTAGTGTGATACCCAGATTTTCTACAGTAGAACGAAATAGTGTAACTACGTCATCAAATGTAACCTGAGGCAGTGACTGCAAGTCAAGTCTTTGGACCAGTCTTATTACCGATAATTATCACTTGGGTTTTAGTTGGGTTGACTTTTAACCCATATGATCTGCTCCAGTCTGAGATACGCACAAGATCCAAATTTATCGTGTCAATAGCAGTGTGTACCTATGTTATCACGCGGCCGTCAGTAAATTAATGTCATACATAGAAAAATTGCCAAACTTATAACACATGTCATATAGTTTTAAGAATGATATATCAACCAGCGCCAATACAAAGCAGGAACAGTCTACTAAAATAAAAAAAAGTTTTTGTAAAAAACTGGGAAAATGAATAAACTATAAATCCTAATTCGTAAAATTATTCTAACAATTTGTTTTTTTATGATAAGCTAACCGATAAAACTTTTTGACAACCTCTAACGGACAAACATGTCAGTTAGAGTTCGTAAAAAAACTGCGCATTTTAGGAATAGGTAACCCTGTATAAGTACCGAAGCTTTTTACAACTACAACTGTACAAATACTTAGGGTGATGACCCCAATTATCGACACTTTAAGGGAGTTGGTAATTTTGAACTAAAATTATATTTTTTTTGTGTTTTGTGTTTAGAATCGAATATTGTTCTAAGTATAGTCAAGAGTTATTGGAGCTACATATAGTTTAAAAATAATTCATAAAATTGCGAAAATAATATAAAAACTAAAAATTACCGAAATCCCCAGTAATAGACACCTAGTTTCCAGACATCGACAACCAGTAATCGACATGCACCAGCTATCAACATCCAGTAATCAACATTCCCCAGAAGCCCCGTGATGTACATACAACCTAGAAATATTTTCTGATTTCAAGGAAATATAAAAATTAAAACCAATTAAATTTCGAGGAATGTGCTTTAATTATATTTCTGGACTATAGGCCACATGAAAATATAACACAAAAATTAAATTCTTACTAACAAAATAAGTGTCAAAGTAACTATAATCACATGATAACTACCAACAATTACAAGTCTTACACCGTTTTTTTCTTTGAACTAAATAAAATCAGTCTCATTGTTATTATTTTCATAAAAGTTAATTCAACTTTATTAGGCACAATAGGTAATTATCTAATTAATTAATTAATTTATCTAAGGTAATTAACCTTATAAAGGAGTGTAACACGCGGTACTCCATATTATTTTGGCTGCAGTTGCCACCTTTTCGCCTTTTTTACTGCTTCGATCCTCATCTGTTCTGGGGTAGAATCTTTTTTCGGTGCCATCTAAAACAATCAAGGAACCAATAATCGACAATAGTAATTTTCCAGTCATGGACACCAATGCACCAATTATGAACACCTATAATACCCAATCTTGGACACTGTTCATTACTGGTACCTACCAGTTCATTAAACGGCCCCGTTCAAATATGAGTGAAATCACCATTCGAAAATGAGCCATAATTGTGCAAGAAGGACAAAAGTAAAGAAAATAATTAGTTTCGACACCTGTCCACAATGACCTTCTGTATTAGAAGGTCATTGCCTGTCCATTACTGGAGATTTTTAATTTGTCATACCCAGTGCTGAACATCGGGTCCAAAAGAAATATTACCTATTGCACGTAATTCATTCACACTAAAATATCTTATCAACCTACATACATAACTAAAAAATCAAACCAGATTAAATAAAAAGTGTTAATAAGGAAGTTATTATGAAAATTACAAACTCACCTCCTTGACGATTTAGCTAAGAAAACTATATTTCCAGAAGGAGCACGCAGGATGCACAACTTCCATGTCGCCATTTTGAAATGAAATGGACGATTTTCGGCATGTTAATCAAATTGACAGCAGGAAGTATGAAGTCTATGGACATGTGTTTCCATAATTAAAAATCAATTCACAGACCTTATTATTTTTATTTGAAGAAAAAAGTGTCGATCATTGGGTGCTTGTTGAATACTGGGGTCATCACCCTACTTTAAATATGTGCACGAGCACTGCACGGTCATATTATTTAATTTGATGCTCCTAAATAGGTAGGTATCTTAAGGGGTCAGTTGCCTCGTGGCAAACCATACCGTTTGGTTTCGGTGTCGATTTTTACAAGAATACAAACACGGCATTGCGATCGGATTTGTAGTGAGTAGTACCTACGTCGACGTGAACTTCGAACGAACAAACGTGCAGTGGGCGGAAGAAAACCTTTTCATCATCAACCCCTTGACGCCCACTGGAGGACATAGGCCTCCCTCATGGTTTTCATAACCATGGTTTTGCCATAATCGCCACGCTTGGCAGGCGGGTTGGCGATCGCAGTATGCGGTTGGAATGTCAGGAAGACGCTGCTGCCCGTCTCCTGGTAATTTATTTCCTTAGTCGCCTTCTACGACATCCACCTTTTATTAGTATCTAAATTAACCTTATCAAAATTATTGTATGTTTTGTTAAAGAACAAAACTATTTTAAAATAAATAAAGATGGGAAAAAATCGGCCAGGCTATGGGTATGACCGGCAAAATCCATTGTACAAAACCGGCCAAGTGCGTGTCGGGCCACGCGCAATGTAGGGTTCCGTAGAAAGATGGTTTTATTCTGCTTTATAGAAGTAACAACTTCATCGAAGTCATTTTCAATGGATTTTGTACGGAATTTTACTTTTATAAGTTGGTTGCCTATTAATCGTTAACTAGTAAAGCCTGCTTAGCCGTGATTTTTTTTTCAAGTTCATTATATGTGCTACTACCCTGAATTTTTTCACGTTTCTACAATCAATCGTGTACCCAGAACAGGGGGGTGACACCCTACTCTGACAAATAATTGCGGTGTAAAGCTTAATATTGCGCAAACAGAACCCTAAATAAAAAAATGGTCTTCCTAAGCCTACAATATTTTTCAACGACCAATCCGACGATATCCCACACTATGGTGTAAGCGAGAAAAACAATTTGCATCCCTAATTTAGGTGTAGGGGAGGTACCTAAAAAAATATTATTTCGAGGTTTTATTCTACCGTTTTGTTGGATAAATATGTACATCTAAGCCAAATTTCAGCTCTCTAGTACTTACCGTCTCTGTGCTAAGCCGCGGACAGACAGACAGACGGACGGACATGGCGAAACTTTAAGGTTTCCTTGTCCACTACGGAACCCTAAAAATTAGTTCAATCTATCATACAAAAATGAGATGATTTATTGATTATACTTTATTAGCTTGCTACAAAGGGTAAAAGCGAGAGCCAGCACTGCGGATTCAACGCGCGCTTGTAGACGAGACGTAGGTAGGTACTCACTTGTAGGTTGATACAGTATCAGATACATTACGTGATACAATTCTAAGTGAGTAACCCGGTGCCGCTCTTTAATCTACTGATTAGTAAGTTTTAATGAAATCGTAAAACTGGCTCAAATGAAAACCCATGCAGAATAAAGTATAAAAGTAAAGCCAAAATGTACGGGTTTCATAGGTAATTATTTTCATGCTCATATGTCAAGATGACCACAAGCTGTCTGCCCGCGCGACCGCTGAGCCCGCAAAGGGTTAAAATGCCTTTGTTTGCACTATAAAAATAAAATAGCATAAATCAGGGAAATAAAATGAATCTAGGATCCCGTAGTCCTTCGATTCTGGCTTATTTAGAGCTTTAAATCAAAGTCCTTTACTTCGACTTCAATCCCTAATGGGATTAGGTACGATCTCTTTTGCTTTGACAAATAATATTAGGGGTTAAAGTATGAAATTGCCGATTTGTACTGAAAATCTAAATTGTTTATTTTTTAAATTTTTAACAAATTTATTTAATCAAAATAGTTGCCATTATTATCTATACATTGCTGCCATCTAATGGGAAGGTCATTAATGCCTTTGCGATAGAACTCCGACGATCTAGACTGCACAAACTGTGTCACGTAGATAATTGTCCAAATCACGAAAAAAATTGTAGTCCGTTGGAGCAAGGTCTGGTGAATACGGAGGATGACGAATGGTTTCTAACTGCAGTTCCTGAAGGGTCAAAATGGTTTCTCGTGCTGTGTGAGGTCTCGCGCTGTCGTGGAGCAATAATGGTGAAGATAGATTCATGAGTCGGGGCTGTTTTACTGCTAGTTTTGGCAACATGGTTCGGAGTTCGGCACAATAGACATCTGCCGTTATTGCTTGACCAGATCGGAGAAAACTATAGTGAATAACACCATGCTGAGACCACCAAACAGTTACCATTACCTTTTTATTGGTAAGTTTTGCTTTAGGACACTGTTGTGGCATTTGACCTGGGGTCAGCCATTGCATTTTTCTTTTCCGGTTATCATAAAGAATCTACTTTTCATCACATGTTACAATTCGATCCAATATTCCTTCATTTCTGTACCGGTTCAACAAGGCAACACAAGTTTCAAGACGCGTTTCTTTCTGCAGATCAGTCAAATCATGAGGCACCCATTTTTCGTATTTTTTTATTTTATTGATTTGACGCAAGTGAGTCAATATTGTGGGTAAGGTAACGTTAAACCATGCCGCTAATTCCTGGGTAGTTTGACTAGGGTCGGCTTCCACTATCTCTCTTAATTCATCGTTATTCACCTGTGTGGGCGGTCTTCCTCGTGGCTCGTTCTTTAAGTCGAAATTTCCATCACGAAAGCGTTAAAACCAAAATCGCACGGTGCGTTCATTAGTAGACCCCTCTCCAAACGCAGCATTGATATTGCGGGCTGTTTCTGCCGCGTTAGTTCCGCGTCGGAACTCGTATTCAAAAATCACTCGAATTTTCGCAGTATCCATCTTTCTTGTCTAAATTGAATAACAAAAACAATTGAAAGTCGATATTCAAATGCTTCACATTTTTTTAAAAAAGGACATCATAGAAACCATTTGAAAAAAGTTTCATTCGAAAACCTCAAACCATGAAGATTCTATGTAAATTCAAAGAACCTATTGCAATAAAACGGCAATTTCATACTTTAACCCCTATTACCTACCTAATTGAAGTAATTCTACGTGACTGATGTGGTCGGTACCGTATCTATCAGGCTGTAGGACTATGACCGCTGTTGTAGAACCTATCGTATAATTAAATGTTGTAGGAAGTTCCTCCTTTATGTTCCAAATAAGGACGAATTAAATAAACGTTTGCAAACAAAACGCAATAGGTAGGCGGTCGTCGGCAGGCGCGCGGCGTCGCTTCGGCGGTGGCTTCCGTCGACAACGGTTTTAATTCGGTTTTAATTAAAATTCACTGCCGCAATAAATCAAGTTCTTCCGGGCGAGGCACATACTACCGCACCGAGAGAGTTTGCGGCGTCATGTGCACTACAAATCATTTCATAACTATACGTGCAAATCAGCGCGTAATAATGTATCGCGATTATTAGGAATGGCTTTATAAGTAGTAGGTACGTGGTAGTACCGACCAAAAGGATTCATCATCATCATCATCAACCCATTATGTCCCCACCGAGGGGCACGGGTCTCTTCCCTGAGGAAGGTATAGGCCATACTCCACCACGGGGGCCAAGTCCGGATTGGTGGAGGCTTGTAGACTAGTGGCTCGTCTACTGTCAGAAGTTGTCAAGCCGCCCTAAGGCCTCTGACTTGGCTTGACGACTGCCATCTATCGACGGCAGCCGGCACCAGCAGCTTAACGTGCCTTGCGAAGCACGGATTAAGAACTTAAAATTATGTTCTTGATATTTAGGTACGTTCTACAGTCCAGCGGATAGAACGAGTGATAATGCATTATGTATTGATTCCGTGAGTTTATGATGGCATTCAGATCTTACAACTTTTTCGTCCATGAGATCATGCTCTACCTACATATTTGGAACGTGTTTGGAACATTTTGATAACCTTACCGCCGATTTCTGGAACGCTAACAATCTGTTAACAGACTGTTGAGGCATGTCAGTTATTTTTTGTGCACTTGGCCAACTGAGAACTGTCGACAGTCAATCAAATTGTTATCGTACGAGAAATTAGGGATTAGTCTTATAGAAGGAGATAATTCGAAAACGAGGGCTCTTATTGGTTCACATGGCACCATGCATGTTGTGTTTCGCTTTTGCCATATAGGGCACGTTTCATAAAACTAAAACTCATAGTAAAGTTTATTATGACAATTCGGTGCACATTGCGTAAGTAGCAGAGTCTTTCTACTGGTTAATCTGCGGATAAATCGACTTAGCAAATAACATCGAATTGTCATAGCAAACCATGAATTGTAGCTCTATGAAACAGGCCCATGGTCTGTCACATTCTGTGCGCTTAGAAACTCTATGGTATCGGCAGCAACGCAAAGTGGATGAGGCATGAGCTTAAAGTGCCACATTTATTTGTAGAAACAAATTAGGGTCGACGAGCGGGATGATACACTTTCCAGTCGCCTTTTCCACATGAGATGTGTTCAACTCGAAGGCCTCGCTTCACTGTGTAGGTATAGAAATTCGTTTACGACCTAAAAGCTTTCCATTTGCTTTGGACGGGTAAAACGAACGACGATGTAAGTTGTAGGTATGTCGGTGGCAGACGTGGTCACAGCCTGAAATTTTGGAGGGGATCAATAATATAATGTAGCGAGTAAATCAGAATTTATTTCACATTACACTTTTATATAAAAGAAACCGTCTTTAGTGCACAAAATTGCTTTTTATTAATAAAACTTAGTTATTACTACCAACAAACCAAAAAATGAACAAAATAAAATATTTAGGTACTTAAATTACTAATCTGAGTCATCTGTTATTAATTCTTAATTTTTATAAATCATCATCATCATCATCAGCCATTTGACGCCCACTGCAGGACATAGGCATCTCTCATGGTTTTCCAAGCCGGTCTTGTGCCGCCCGCATCCAGCGACACCCCGCTACCGTAACCAGGTCATCAGACCAGAGGGTGGGAGGCCTGCCCACGCTGCGTCGTCCGATTCGCGGTCGCCAGGTCAGAATTATTATTTTTGTAAATTTCGTTATTAAATTTACTGAGTATTTCTTCGTGGGATTTAATCTGCAGAATTCTAAATGACCCGATCAGACCACCATAATCACGGTTTTTAATTCACGATAGCATAAAACGCTAAAATTTAAAATTCCTCATGCCCCATACAATGGTGATGTGTTCCATTCACAGAGCAAACTATATTGTGTGCGTTTCGACTGCTCGGCTACGGCGCATTTTCAAAAAACGTTCAAGTCATGCCAAGATTTTGTAAAAATTTTTCAAAGTCGATTCTCAAAACAGTGAATTTGTCAAATCAATGGTTTAAAAGTTATGAGTGTTTGAAAGTGGCCGCGCCATCGAAACGCGAGAGTTATGAGACAAAAATCCCGTGGCCGCGCAGTTGAAACGAGAAAAACACGCAATCACCAACATCTCGCATCGCAGAGGGCTGAAATGACGTGTAAAAGTTAGATTTAAATTGGTCAAATACTTTACATTACACAAAAATACTCCTAGGTTTATATTTTGAGCGCTATGAGACTTAAACCGCATGGCCGCGCAGACGAAACGGTGAGAAACACGCAAACGCCGATATTTTGTAAAAGCTAGATTTTTTTTAATTGAGTTATAAAGAGTTACCTAATACATGTTTCTCAAAAAGAAATCATTCGCCAAACTGCGTGGCAGTTTATTGGCGAATTATAGCGCACTTCGTATTTTATGTCTGATTTTAAGGCTGACATGCGCCACTCTCCCAAACGTGGACATACAAGTTGTCGAGTTTTGTTCAATTTATATGATATCCGATTAATATAATATCTGAATTTCTCAGAGAGTTAAAACCTGGATCTGACTTTGTGAAAGAGATTACATTATACCACACGAGTCCAAGGTTTATATTTTAGGTGCTATGAGACTAAAACCCCATGGCCCCATAGACAAAAACACGCAATTGCCGATATCTCGCAGAAAAAGTGTTTTAGAGGTCTGAAATGTTCCACGTTCCAACTCTCTATCTTTTAAACCATTGCCTAGACACATTCACGGTTTTGGAATCGACTTTGACAAATTTTTACAAAATCTGGGCATATAACTTTTTTTGAAAACACGCCGTAGCCGAATAATCGAAACGCACCCCATAAAAGCACCGTTAGATGTCAGCAAAACATAAAATACTTACATCGCAACTAAGGGCAGATTTTTATATAGTTTATTTTATAAATTTTAAGATTTTTCAATTTGACGTGTATGATTTGGGGCGGGGGGGGGGGGTAGGGGTCATGTACCCTGTGACCCTCCCTTTAGGACCGCGCCTGGTGGTGGCTGCGAGGCTGGTAGAGACTGATGCTAGATTAGATCGGTATTCGACAGGGTGTAGGAAAGTCATCGCTCTTCTTTGATTGGCATCCTCTTTAGGTAGGTGCTTACTCTTCCAAAAAAATGTTTAATTACGACGGTGTTATGACATACTATATCTATAATACTAGTTGATAGTGGATTCCCTATAGGTACTAGTAGGTACTAGTAGGCCTTGATGTTTGACCTAAATCCTTGATGGTACTATGTACCTACTTTTTTAAATAGTGTAGCAAGAGGCCGAACAATATCGGCCTTATTTATAAAAACACGATTCCTCTAAAGCACTCCTCAGAGGCAGTTTATTTAATCTGTGGCTTTTCCTTGTAAAATCTCCACCACGGATTATTCTAATCGGTGTTTATAGAGTATTTTAAGGAATCGAGTTTTTATATATAAGACCGTAACTATATCTGTATAAAGCGTCGAGCTTTGATTAGGCAAATAAACGAAAGGTCTATTGGGTAAGTTAAATTATACAAACCTATGTTACATTTCCTCCTTTTGGTTGCAACTAATATTTCATTACAAATGACGTCCACACAGAACAATCACTGCCCTAAATTATACGGTAAGAGTAACGTACAAAGTAAAGTTTGGCGCACCCCAGCGGGAATCGAACCTGCGAACCTCGTCTGGGCTAACACTACCACTAGACAAAATAACACCACGTTTTCCGTTGTCAAAATATTCTTAGATACCTAAGTACGATATGAAAGCCGGCTGCTGCAGAAGCTGTCAGGTGCAATAAAGGGTTTTGAGCGATATCGCACAGATTACGCCCTCGGCAGTCGAATCCAAGCGCACCAAATCCGCTATCGAATTCCACCCATGTCATTGTTATATCACTTTACATACCGCTACCTATCTACGATCGCTTTCATTGGCTGCTATGGAGCTAGCTAAAGGAATTAAACCGTTCTCTCCTCAGATTTTCTTAATCTGAGGTCTCTCTCCTAATCGTAACGATAGATAACGAAATGGCGCAGGCCGCTAGAATAACATTTGCAGAGGCGTTTGTACCATAAATTATTAAAGTAAAATTTGTATTCATGTCGTAGCCCAACTCTTGGCTTAACGCATCGGAATAATTGCATTTTGAACGAAACTTGTGCTTTGCTTCGAGCGAACAACTTTCCTGCGTCGCGAATTATAAACTAGCAACACTCGTGGAGGCACAAATAGCAACTACACTCGAGAGCAATGGATAAAAGTCACTGACATAATCCTTAATATCTCAGCAATGAACAATGCTAACTTAATAAAAGAAAGAGTATCTATAATATTATACACCATTTATAATGTATTTATTGATACTTTTATTGCAATTACATGAAAAATATATTGTACGGTGAACTTAACGCCATAAGCATTTTCTACCAGTCAACCAGTAGAGGAAAGAGTAAGAGTTATTATATTATAGGGTTATTTCTAAAATACGCTATTTACATAACACCTTAAATAGAGTTTGAGTTTGGCAACAACAACAGACGGACGGACGGACGGACAACAAAGTGATCCTAAAAGGTTCCGTAGTCAACAAGAAACCCTTATAGTTTCGCCTTGTCCCACCGTCTGTCTGTGTCCGTATGTCTGTCCGCTGCTTAGCACAAAGACGAAAAAAATTTTTAGGGTACCTCCCCTATACCTAAACTAGGGATGCAAATTGTTTCTGGTCTACACCATAGTGTGGGATATTGTTAGATTGGTCGTTGATGGACGAACGTGGAAATGTGGGCCTATGCCTAAAGTGCCTAGTTGTGGCCAAGGCTTGTATATGATTTTTCTCAAATAATGCGCGGAAATTAAGACTAAGTAGTAGGTACTAAGGCAGAACTTTTTATTTGAAAAATATTTTTCTTTCGATTTTGGCGGTAACAAGTTTTCTATTACGGCTCTTGCCGCCTCTTGAATTTCAGGTGGCGTTAAAATAAGTTCAACGCAGTCATTTTCATCACTTGAACTAGTTCTGTTAAATTCAATAAACTTTAAAAATCAGACGAATCACGAACGAACAACAATAATTTTTGCCGCGTTAAAGTGTTCTTTTTTTGTCAATAGGTGTATCCAGCTTACTACTATCGCAAGCCGGTTCGAAATTTAAATAAAACCTCTGATAAGTTACCTCTTTGGTTGTCATTGTTCGGAGTAAAAGATCGTTCCATTTATGAGTTTAGTATGTACCTACCTAATTTATTTGGCCGCAAAACACGACAGTTATGAATTTTCATAGAACTTTTTCCGGCCGCTGCTCGCGTGTAATTGGCCAGTACAGCAATTTCGATTTATCTCGAAGAAGGTTGTCGAAATAATGCTCAAATTTCCTAGCATGTTTGAGAAAAAATAATGTGGTTGTAGGAACCGTTTTTAGATTTAGGGTTTTGCGAAATATTAAGCGCCAATTTTTGTCCGAAGAGGGCGTCCCTCCCCCTCTCCCGGCTAAACGGTTGATCGTAAAAATGTGAAAAAATTCAGAGCAGTGGCACATATAATGAATTTAAAAGGAAAACTATCACGGCTAAGTAGGCTTTACAAATTAACGAGTAAATAGGTGACCAAATTATTATCTAAAGTAAAACTTCGCACAAAATCCATTGAAAATTACCTTGACGTAGTTGTTAGTTCTGTAAAGCAGATAAAACCCTCTCTTTCTACGGAACACTACAGCGTGGCCCGACATGACACGTTCTTTCCGTGTGAGGTAAGCAACTCAAAAAGGCCAAAGTACCGAAGGATGACACTCACCGGATGTACGTTTCCTGCAAAGAAACTGCTCAAATGCCTGCCGAAAAGCGAGATGTTACAAGCAAAGCTGTGCTCCTTAATATTTATTATTCGCTGGCACGAAGGTGCAATTCGCACGCGCCGCTCCGTAGCGCGCCCCGCGCCGGCGCCGCGCCGCCGCCGCGCTGCGCGCCCGTTACCGGCAACCGGTAGCCCGGACACTGCTTTCAATTCATTCACTTATGCAACATTTATCAGTTCTCTGACTCACAGTTTTCCACGATAAGCCGCTTAGAATTCGGTATTAACCGATCAAATTATGACGATGTGAATAAATGGGAAAGTTGTGGAAAACTGTTCAGATTGATTATCATAATAGTGTGTACACAAGCTTTAGCAGTCGATCGACTTCGTTTCAATTTTTCTATTGAATTTTTTTTGAATTGACGTTGGTCAAATAATTCGAATACGTTGCGATCAAATAATAGTGTATCCCATACTTGAGTAAATCCGTAGTTAACATAGTTGCATAATTTATGAATAAATGCGAACAGTACAATCGCTTCTATATGTCTAAACGTGTTGGAGGGTTTGAGGTGTGGGTGTAGCGCCGGATACTTAGAATTTCCTGGGTTAAAAAGGTCCGCAATTCTACCGTCCTGCATAGAATGTAGAAGAAGTTCTGCATAGTATGCAGAAGAAGAAGATAAAGGTCCTTAGCACCGTTAAAAATCGGAAGCTAGAGAATTTCGGACATGTACTTACGCGTAACACCACAGTCTAATATATACAGTCCTTCGACTTATCATGCAAGGCAAGGTTCCAGGAAGGAGGAGACCTGGAAGACCAAAGCTACCCAATTTCCTACGCAAACCCCAATAGGAGACGGCACATAAAGAGGGAGAGGGTATATTTTTATTGACATCAACATCTTTTCATATTTAGATATTTTATTACCTTTACCGATTGGGTGTTACTTTATCTTGTTTGTATTGAGATTTTGCCGATGCACTTTAACATTTTCATAGATAAGTCGATCGTGTTGGCTTATTGAGAACAACGCGGAATTACGCCGCTGCGTGCGACGGCGGCGGCGGGGCGGCGGCAGCAGGCAGTCTGCGACGGCTCATTCACTGCTGCAACGAGCCGAATAGAGAATTGAATTGGAAGCAAATGTTCCGTATGCACAACGCCCAGAGGCGGACTAGCAGTATTGGCCGCCCTAGGCCTCCCTGGAGCGGCCATAGCGGCTCCCGCCCTTTATTTACCGGGCTAAGATTATTTATTTGCCGTATTTTCTGTGTATTATCCGGCCGCCGTGGTGGAGTATGGCCTATACCTTCCTCAGGGAAGAGACCCGTGCCCCTTGGTGGGGACATAATGGGTTGATGATGATGATCCGCGTCATCATCCTATTCTTATAGATTGTGAATAATTGTGCTTTCTGCGATTGCCCGCCACTAATATCTATACAAGGCCGCAGAAGCCCTAGCCGTAGAAGAACTCACCGGCACATGGCTGAATGGTTTCTGATAGGGACCTTCGATTTGTTCTGAGTCGAAAAATCACGGGTCACAATGATGGCCGACCTCCGATAGGAGAAGGCGCCACAAGAAAAAGAAGAACAGTATCTGGCCGCCCTGGGCGCGGGCCTGACATGTCCGCCTCTGACAACGCCGCTCAATGTTAACGGCATCTAAGGCCTCCTTCCAATCAATTTGGAACGGTAAAAGAGCTCTCGAAATATCAAATCAGTACATTTATGAAAATATAATGTATGTTAAAAAATATCAGTTATTTCGAAAATATTGGTTCCTAGCCATCATAATATTGATACTAGGAATAAATATAAACTATCATTTCCACGTTTTAGACTTGCAAAAGTTAATATATCTTTTATGGGGCACTGTATACCTACGGTTCTACAATAAAACTCCTCAAGATATATTTGTTACCACCGACGCGGTTTAACAAATGTGTTAAGCATACTTTGTGCAAAAAAGCCTATTATAACATTAAGAATTATTTGGAAGACAAAGATGTCTGGTATTTATATAATGTTTACGGGGACGATTGTATCTAGTGTAGTATAACTTTAAGTCGAAAACTCATTATTACACATAATTAAGCAAACCTGCTTTGAAAAGAATAAATGTGGGCTTTCTTTGTTAGCTTCTTCTCCACAAAGTCTATTAATTGTGAAACTAACACCTAAGTAAACATGTTGTTTTTATAGTGAATAATTTTTTTGACTTTGACTTTGAAATATTATAGTACCTGAACTCCAACATGAAGTAGGTCACTGTGCCAGAATAAGAAAGGCAGTTTATTAAAATTTGTGGGTTGCGTAAGACCATTTTTTTCGGAGAAGACGTGCGAGTAATGAGAAAAGCATGACTCAGCTTTGTCACGTCAGGTGCCACTTTCTTTTAGTGTGGTCCCGTCCCGAAGTGTGCCTACCTACCTACCTCAAGTGTGACTCCTAAAACTACATTGTTGTAGTAGAGAGAAAATGGTACTTACATAAAGCAGTAACAGTAAATACATTACAGGTGTCCTAGTAGGTAGGTTAAAAAGACAGTAGGCTCACAATATTCCGCACGGCGAAATCCCTTTTACGTAGCCGGCTTTCAGTAGAATTAGGCACTCGCCTTTAATAAAATACCGTAGTCGTAAACAATTGGTAAACACGTTTCAGACAATTTCCTATTTCTAAGTGCATATGGTAGGATTAGGTATGTTTTTGGTAGGATTAGGGGGGCGAGTTTCTTAAATGTTGTTGTTCAATAGAGTGATATTATCACGGTAATAGTTGTTTCATTGACACTAACAGAAGTCTACTAAACAATCGCATGCCAATGGTGAAACCCGTGCAAATTAACTCGGCGCCTCGTGCGATTCGATCTTCTTCGCGAGAGATGCCTATTTATATGCGCGGGTACATATCATTGCAAGAAATTGGGTGCAATAATAGCCATTGTCGTTCTAGCATCACTCTATTGAACAACGATGCGTTTATTAGACTCCAGGCCCTGTAGAGATTTGCCAACCGCTGTGGCCGTAGTCGCAGATAAATAGGCGGGTGCGTGGCGGGCGCGGGAAACTGCGGGGCGGTTCATTTCCGTGCGTGTGCCCGCGGCCGAGCTGCTATTTCCTCCCGTTCTGTTTACGACTATGGCTTCTTTGTGAGCCATGCTATACTAAAGAAAAGCATTACGAGTACTACTTGGCACTGCGGCTAGATGTTACAGGCGGTAAGAGTGTTATAAAAACTTAAAACGTTATTTAGGTATTTATTTTAAGTTATGTAATTATTTTTGATAAAAGTAGATCATTGCCAAGGATTACTGTAGTTTATTTTGACCACGTATATAGATTTGTTTATTTGGAAATCCAACAGCACAAAATAGCAAAAAATTCTTTAATCAATTATCGTTTCAATAAAGCCAACAATAGATTTCACTTTGAGCGCTTTCACATATAGGCGCTTTTGTCGCGCGACTGTAGCGCTTTTAATTCGCGCTGTAGTAGCGCGACTCGTAATCCATACATATGTGCTGCACGGTGGTCGCGCGTCAGAAGCACGACTGCAGCGCTCCAAGATTGCGGTGGCATGTATCTACGACGCGTACTCGCGTGCGATCAGTCGGCGTTAGATTAGTGTTGCGAGCGCATGTGTATTGTATAGTAGCAAGTTGCAAATTTTGGACATTCTGAGAAAGTTAAAGATTTTTCGTTTATTGTTTTTTATCACTTTGAACACTGTTGTATAATCACCATTTACACATCGAGTTTAAAGTAATGGATCTATCCAGTACTGCCTTTTTCGTCTTTGTATTCGACGACGATGGCGTCGGAGAAGTAAAAAAAGAGCAGCAGTAACAATGTGTCTCCGTTGGAATCCATATTGGAAATGAGCTATTCAATTCACCCCAAGTTCAACGCGCGTCTGCAGCGCGGCTGTGAAGCGCGGCTGTCGCTAGCGACGGCGTCGCGACTTAGCCGCGCTACAGCCGCTGTAATATGAAGGGATTCGCTGTGCAGCGCTTCAGTCGCACGACAAAAACGCTTATATATGAAAGCGCTCTTATAACGACGTATAGAGGTCAAAACGCACTAGAGCGACATGGCAGCGGAGAGGCGCGTCGCGGCATCGGAGCGGTGCGTTAGAAAAATATTGTTTCCACTGTTTATTATGAAATAAAATGCACTACATAAAATGCTAATCTATTACCAGGAGACGGCAGCAGCGTCTTCCTGAGATTCCAACTGCATACTGCGATCGCCAACCCGCCTGCCAAGCGTGGCGATTATGGCAAAACCCCTCATGGTTATGAAAACCACGAAGGAGGCCTATGTCCTGCAGTGGGCGTCGAATGGCTGATGATGATGATATAATTATATATATATCATCATCATCATCATCATCATTCGACGCCCATTCGGGCCATACTGCTAAATATAGATATGCATTCGTCATCTCAGCCATGGCTGTAATGCTATCGGAACGTTGGGAATTGAGGTAGTTAGATATTACCTCTTAGTCACACTTAGAATGTAATAGAAATCAGAAGGTTAGACCCTCTGAATGTATTTAACTGTGTGAGCTTTGCGAACGATTAAAAGTTACTTCATAGATTAATGATTGTAATGAATGAGATTATATTGTAGTAAATAAATACTGAGTACCGATGATATAACAGAGGAATGTTACATTTTAGTGGATCTCAGACAGTAAGGAAGGATCTTTGTGAGGAATCTATAGATTTTCTTTTACACGCCGAAAATACGTACCAAGGGCTTAAAATACCCTGGGTGTCTTCATAAAGTATATACTGATAAGGTTAGGCTCCGGAGTGGCTGTGGGTCGCAAAGGGTCGCCTCTGACAGACGCCGACATATCGCGCGCGTTAACAGCTTCGGCTTCGCGGTAGGTTAACCGTACCTACTTATATGATTCATAAAAAGCTCTATCTCGGACAAAGATATAGAACGGCTTCGGCTTAACACGCATGTACTCTACTCAGTGTCGTCACGGGCGACTTTCCAATAAACATGTATGTTGTTCTGCTGTTGACTGTAATAAATAGATATTAATTTAGTGTTATAAAGAAATGTTAGTGATTTTGAATTCGTGTATTACCAGCCTATATAAGTTCCACTGGCTACAGGCTTTCTCTCAGAGAGAGAGTATGGGCTTAATCACCACGCGTGCCCACCGCGGATTGGCGATTGCAAGGTACGTGAATAGCTCCGACACTGAGGTTTCCTCACCATGTTTTCCTTCACAGTTAGCGAGTGGAATTGCTACTAAAACTTCACAAATGTACATAACTTAGAAAACAAAGTTATAGGTGCATACGCACTGGGAAGCGAACCTGGGTCTCTCGCTTCCTAGTCCAATGTCGAATTACATGAATTACATGAATTGTCACCGCATTGTTCCCTGCGAATATAATCAAACCTTATTCGCATAAAAAGGTAAATCCGACGAAAGACTTTTATACATATAAAAGTATCTATCCGAGTTGTAAGGAAATCTGTCCTTTACGCATGAATAGTTTTTCTTCCATTTTTTTTCTCAGAGTGACTGATCTGAAGGTATAATATTCGGAATGTCATCTCGTGTTATTGAAATTCAAATGGAAGGATGGTACCTATTGAAGTTATCGTCTCGGTTCAGTGAGAAGTGTCATTGAGAGAGGGGTTGTGCTGAATCACAATGACAAAGATCGTTAAGATATTATGTAAATATTTAGTTACTATATGTAAAAAAATAAGAATTAATCATAATGATGATGACTCTCGACACCTTTGTTTTTACAGTTTTATAGAGGGGTTTTTTTAAGGTGCGATTAATTTGAAGCACTAAATTAGTTTGTGTTTTACAACAGACAAAAAATAAACGAACTGCCAAATGCAAAAGAAAACAATAAAACGCGCAGTGGATTTTGTACAAAGTTTTCTTTTTATAAGTTGGTCGCCTATTACTCGTTAACTTCAAAAGCCTACTTAGCCGTGATAGTTTTCCTTTTATGTTCATTATATGGATAGACGGACAGATAGACGGACAGACGGACATGGCGAAACTATAAGGGTTCCTTGTCGACTATCAAAACCTTAAAAGCAAAATGTAAAAAACCTGACGGTTTTTATCTAGTATCAGAATAATAAAACTGAATTTTAACGGATATTTACTCGTTTACTTTTCCATTTTACAATTTTGTATCAGAATGTTCGCGTCCGTGTAAAATCAGTCGTACTCGTACAAGTGGCATTTTAAAATATTGTAAGGAAAAAATATTTTATTTATGAGAAATATCTATGTATACTTATACATAGATAGATAACACTGCACTTGCCAATTAGATCAGTTGGGAGAGCGCTGGCACGGTTAGCCAGAGGTCGCGGGTTCAAGTCCCGGCATTGGTGGAATTTTTAGCCTTAGTGCAACATTCATTAATTCATTCATTCATTCAAAAAATGAGTATAATTTTGTTTAGTTGGTGAGTTTTATTTCGGCTCATTAAAACATCTACTCCAGAAGATCTACGTCACATTGGTGCATCACATTGGTAGAAGGTTCTTTTATGCGTTGCCATAATTCACGTGAAAGCAATTCTAAAACTGAGTGCGGGATTTCCCGAAGGATGTTGTCGATGGGATGGACGTAAAAAACAATGCCCAATGCTCACATACCTATAACGAAAACTTCATATTTTATCGAGGCCGAACCAAAATTAAAAAAAAACTTCGGCTTGAATTATATCGTCGATGAAAACAATGGGTGAAAATAAATATTTTGTTTGGTTGTAGAATGTACGGTATTGGGGCTTCCGTAAATATTATGCTCTCGTGTTAGTATCTGTATGTAAAGCTATGGTCAAAAATACGAAGTTTTAATTCTTAAAAAAATATTTTTTTGCGTATCTCATGAGTTCACGACGTATCATCAATTATAAATGTAGCCTTAGATCACGGCCCGTCATTTTAATCGCATTAATTTTCTCCTTTCTATTTTATTAAACAACAGTTTCGTCGGCATCATAAAAACTAAAAGAAGTGTAATACCTATATCCGCTATTGAAAGTAACGCTGATCCAGTGAAATATGAAACATGTAGGAGCGCTGGCGGCAAGCCAGCTGCTTGCACCACAATGTTACAAAGGGATTCATATCAGGAAATTGTTCATAGAACAATAGGAGAAAACATAAGCTTCCTCGTATTGCGCTCGAAAATCACGCTCTCGTGAGATATCTACGAGTTCTTCGCAGTTTTTTTGTCACGACAGCATATTATAATTTCCTTTTTGGCTTACATTGGTCAAAATTCTTAAACATGCAGTGCGTGTAGTTAATAGATTCGCGCTTTCAATAACTTTAAAACCCTAGCGAGTTGTGTTTGAAATGATTTGTGGGTATATTTCCGATAACGCAGTGAGGTTTAAAAAATCTCTCCCGTCTCTTTTGGGAGCAAGCAACTTCCTTAATGAAGTTTCTTTGAAAAGAGAAATCAACTATTTTTGCTATAACTATCCATTAAATTAGGTAAGGTAAACTATTGATTAATAGATTAAAGAGCTCTTGTTAACGAAAACAATGAATGCTCGCACGTACAAGTACATACCTAGTCTTCGTATTTCAGTTTTTTCGTATTATATGGATAGACGGACAGATAGACGGACAGACGGACATGGCGAAACTATAAGGGTTCCTTGTCGACTACCAAAACCTTAAAAGCAAAATGTAAAAAACCTGACGGTTTTTATCTAGTATCAGAATAATAAAACTGAATTTTAACGGATATTTACTCGTTTACTTTTCCATTTTACAATTTTGTATCAGAATGTTCGCGTCCGTGTAAAATCAGTCGTACTCGTACAAGTGGCATTTTAAAATATTGTAAGGAAAAAATATTTTATTCATGAGAAATATCTATGTATACTTATACATAGATAGATAACACTGCACTTGCCAATTAGATCAGTTGGGAGAGCGCTGGCACGGTTAGCCAGAGGTCGCGGGTTCAAGTCCCGGCATTGGTGGAATTTTTAGCCTTAGTGCAACATTCATTAATTCATTCATTCATTCAAAAAATGAGTATAATTTTGTTTAGTTGGTGAGTTTTATTTCGGCTCATTAAAACATCTACTCCAGAAGATCTACGTCACATTGGTGCATCACATTGGTAGAAGGTTCTTTTATGCGTTGCCATAATTCACGTGAAAGCAATTCTAAAACTGAGTGCGGGATTTCCCGAAGGATGTTGTCGATGGGATGGACGTAAAAAACAATGCCCAATGCTCACATACCTATAACGAAAACTTCATATTTTATCGAGGCCGAACCAAAATTAAAAAAAAACTTCGGCTTGAATTATATCGTCGATGAAAACAATGGGTGAAAATAAATATTTTGTTTGGTTGTAGAATGTACGGTATTGGGGCTTCCGTAAATATTATGCTCTCGTGTTAGTATCTGTATGTAAAGCTATGGTCAAAAATACGAAGTTTTAATTCTTAAAAAAATATTTTTTTGCGTATCTCATGAGTTCACGACGTATCATCAATTATAAATGTAGCCTTAGATCACGGCCCGTCATTTTAATCGCATTAATTTTCTCCTTTCTATTTTATTAAACAACAGTTTCGTCGGCATCATAAAAACTAAAAGAAGTGTAATACCTATATCCGCTATTGAAAGTAACGCTGATCCAGTGAAATATGAAACATGTAGGAGCGCTGGCGGCAAGCCAGCTGCTTGCACCACAATGTTACAAAGGGATTCATATCAGGAAATTGTTCATAGAACAATAGGAGAAAACATAAGCTTCCTCGTATTGCGCTCGAAAATCACGCTCTCGTGAGATATCTACGAGTTCTTCGCAGTTTTTTTGTCACGACAGCATATTATAATTTCCTTTTTGGCTTACATTGGTCAAAATTCTTAAACATGCAGTGCGTGTAGTTAATAGATTCGCGCTTTCAATAACTTTAAAACCCTAGCGAGTTGTGTTTGAAATGATTTGTGGGTATATTTCCGATAACGCAGTGAGGTTTAAAAAATCTCTCCCGTCTCTTTTGGGAGCAAGCAACTTCCTTAATGAAGTTTCTTTGAAAAGAGAAATCAACTATTTTTGCTATAACTATCCATTAAATTAGGTAAGGTAAACTATTGATTAATAGATTAAAGAGCTCTTGTTAACGAAAACAATGAATGCTCGCACGTACAAGTACATACCTAGTCTTCGTATTTCAGTTTTATGATAATATAAGAGTAGGTTTAGCTAGTTTTCAGTATATGAATCTTGCAATGGTAAGATAAGATAAGATTCTTTATTGTATACCGGAAAAAAATGTCACAGAAACGGCAATGACAAAAGAAAAAAAATACCATTGGCGGCCTTACTGCTAATAGCAATTTCTTCCAGGCAACCTCATATCGGAGAATTTGCCGAAGGAGAAATAGACACGGGTAGTATTATTTAGTAGTATTTAATTCCTAAATGGTTACTATAATTTGTAGGTACAGTTTATTATACATTAACAGTGTCTGCGACTTCGTTTGATTAGAATATGAAGTGCCCGTACCCCTTAATCAAAGTCATGGTTTAGCTCCGTTCTAAATTGAGACCTTTTCGCAGTTGTATTAAATTCAGTATTCTATTATTCTACCTCATCACGCTGTCTCCCGTCGGCGTAACTTGTCGCTCACTCAAACTTATTCCATAATATGATCCATATTAGGTGGAATAGCATCCTCAATGTAATACAGTGATTTGTCATTTGAATCTGTTCGCGGAATAAGGCGAAACGCAGCAGAGGACGTCCATGAGCTTCGGTAAAAATCTTTGTGATCGCTCGCCATCTTGCACACACAGCTTTGTTTGTTTCCCGTAAAAGGTAGGCCACTTCAACCTCATTCGACGTACACTTTTTTTTAAGTTACAGAATTTAAAAGAAACAACAGTAGCGAACACAAAAATACTAATATAAAAACCGGCCAAGTGCGAGTCGGACTCGCGCACGGAGGGTTCCGTACTATTATCTATACAACATTAGACACAAAGATCGGGAAAAACCGCAAAAAATCACGTTTGTTGTATGGAATTGTATGGAGTTGTATGTTGTATGGCCCCCTTATATATTTATTTTATTTTAATTGATTTTTTTATTTTCGAAGCAAATATAGAACTAGATATTCTGTGAATATTTCAAGCGTCTACCTGTTGCCGTTATTAATATCGAGCAAAAAACGACAAAAAATTTACGTTTGTTGTATGGCAGCCCCCCTTAAATACCTATTTTATTCTGTTTTTAGTATTTTTATACTATAGCCTATGACACTCGCGCAAACACGATGAATCTTTTGAGATCTTATTAGTCAAAATCTGTCCATTGGTTAAGTAGTTATAAGGGAACTTAGAGACGGACATACATACGAGCCACACATATTAACCTCCTTTTGGGCTTCGCCACGGTCGCGTAAAAAACTTACTTCAATTAAAACAATTCGATGATTTTCTCATAATCTCATTAACGAACGACAAATTTATACGGGACCATCCTTAAATTATTATCCCCTTTCTAACAAAAATGATTCAAATCGGACAACGCGGTAAAGAAAATTGTCGCTGGACACATAAAAAATATATAAGGACGAATTGAGAACTCCTTTCTATAAAGTAGGTTAAAAACGAGCGACTCACATCATTGCCCTACTTGTGCTGACTTCCTCACGATGTATTCCTTTACCTGCTAGAGGGTGGTATTTCATCTACAAATTTACAATAGTAAGCAACTTAAGGGGGTCCAGGGAGTAACACTAGCGCCAACAAGGAAAAAAAAAAACATATTTTTTTTATAGATCAAATGTGTAAAAAGTATCAGTATTATCTCAATTACGTTAACAGTGATTTTTAGGACCCATGGCAGAGAACCTAGGACCACGAACCTGAGACTAGATAGCATTTATGCCAAAAACGGCCGTTTCTGACGTTAATGCTATCTAGTCCTAGGTTTTTTTGCCTTAGGTTCAGGGCCGTGGGTCCTAAAAATCACTATTCACATGATTAAGAGTTTTTACTGACACTTTTTGCAGATCTGTAAAAAAAGATATGAGTTTTTTGCTTGGTGGCGCTAGGGTTACTCCCTGGACCCCCTTAATAAAATAATGAATAAGAGCTGTAATCTACTTTATTCAATCAGCCCGTGCTCGTCCACTGCTGGACATAGACCTCTCCTAAGGCGCGCCACTTCTTTTGTCCTCGGCCATCCTCATCCAGCCACCGCCAGCAATCTGTTTAAATGTACGTAACTAATCGAACTTTAGATCTGAGAATGAACATTCAAAGTCTATGTATGACGCACGAAGCAACGTAATCCACCAAGTGTTAGTATCCTGTGGCCAAGCAATTCCATTTTACTGCTCCACGCGAATTTCCTGTCGAGGAATTTCCTGTATTTTTCTGTTGCGCCGACAAAACTCAAGAGTGTTAAAAGATGTCTCAAGAAGAATTAAAGTATCTACGTACCTACTCGTATATAAGTATGTATTTGCTGTTGGTTATGGAATTAATCTAAATATGAGTGCGAGTAAAATTTTCAATATCTTTACAGTATATTGCACGCGGATTTACATTCTGAGTGGATTTGAACTTTGAGGAACACCGAGAAGGGTAATTTTCCTCCACGTGATACGGTAATCTTGCTGCTTTACAGAACTGTTTTATGTGAGTAGGCAGTTATTTACACGCTCGCCTGTAAGCTGCTACGCAAATAGAAACTTTTGTTGAGATACGTACACGCGTTTAAACCGCTAATACTTAATTTTACACAAAATGCTTTGAGGCCTTCTCTTTGACAAATAAATAAAATGAATGAGTTTCCCTTTGTTGAGCCGGATCCAGACGCGTGTAACGTGTAATGTAATCTAACGAGTAACGCAACGCGAATCCTGCGTCCTGAATCGACGCACTGCGTGTAACGCTCGTAGTGCCGCTGTCCACGCATAGGATTTGTGTAAGCTCAAAGAACTCGCACTAACACACACACCTTTGTAGATAAGAACAATACGTAGGGTCGTACACAAGAGTACCGAAGACTAAGAATGAAATTAAACGGAATAAATTGTCGAGTTTGGGCGTTTGACGTATCGCGCGCATTCCTTGCATCGCAGGCGCGTCGCTGTTAATGCGGTGAGGAGGTTTTAATTAAACGAAGACATCCTCTGCCGGCGGCTGATTTACCGCCCCGCGGTCCTGGCCACAACCGCGCCACGCACGGCGGGCGCAATTAAAAAAAAACCGTTGAAGTGCGTGTCGGGCTCCGCGCAGTGTAGGGTTGCGTAGAAGGAGGTTTAATTTTATCTGATTTACAGAACTAACAACTTCACCAAAGTAATTTTCAATGGATTTTGTACGAAGTTTTTCTTTCATAAGTTGGTCGGCTACTACTCGTTAACTTGTAAAGCCTACTTAGCCGTGATAGTTTTTCTTGAATACAGTGTCGAGAAAAATAAATTGCGTCCTTAATTTAGGTGTAGGGGAGGTAACTTAAAAAAAAAAAATTTTTTTTTCGACATTTTATTCTTAATAATAAGTTTTTGTTGGCGTAATAAATGCAAAATTTCCACTCTCTCGTACTTATCGTCTCCGTGCTAAGCCGCGGACAGACCGACTGACAGACGGACAGACGGACAGACAGACAGACGGACTACGGAACTCTAAAAACCGGCCGATTTCGGACGGTCGGACCACACTTGGCCCGATTATATTTTCGAGTTAGTACGTGTTATATTACGTTACGTGTTAAAAAATGTGGTTTGTTTCATTTCGGGACCCTTAGCGGGAGTCCGACTCATACACCGCAACCTCTGGAAGGACTATAATCTCATATTTAAAATTCATCTTCCAGAGCTAGATTAATAATGTATTTCTTTTTTTTGAAACAAACAGTTTAAAGGAGTTGTTTAATTTTCGGCCAAGACCATGCGCCTGCTATAGAAAAAAGAGAAAAATACACATAACACTGTGTGACTACTAAATAGACTTACCTATTTCCCTGTAATTTTTTGGCAAAACAATATTTTTTGTAAACCTAAACAATGTAAGGAGTGGCAACATTCTAATGTGACAGCTATATAAAATCGTTCAGAAACCTGTTTTTACACATTTATTTATTTTTAACTTGTCGTTATGCGTGGTTTTTGAATGTGCTTTCGTCCGTTTAGGAGGTAAAAAATACGAGTTCTGTGTCGTTGGTTGGTGTCGTTTGTTTATTTTTTTTAATGGCAACTCTAATCGGTCCTGTTTTGGACGACTACTTCTGCCAATGACGAGTCATTTGTTTGTTTTGTTTGTTTTTGACATTTGTTATCTATGTACTTTATTTGACAGCTGTGGTGGATTCGCCATTTTATCAGTGTTGCAATAAAGCTAACTGAAAACGTTGAATTGCTAATCAATTATTGAAGATACAGAGAAATTGGTGCGTGGAAGTTGTTTTACAATTCACGGAGTGTATCTAAATTAGTGGCTCACTGTCTTGACCGGAGCTCCATACAATCATGAAACAACTCCTTTGTTTTTTGTTACATGATTGTTTTTTTTTTATTATTTGTCGTTATACTATTAAGACTGTATTATAGTCACACTATGTTGAACACTTGTATGCGTAGCTTGTTGGTATAACAATTTTTACGATAGAGCAAAAAAACATTAAGTTTTTTTAATGGGGAAAATCATCTTAGTCCCCATCATCGTATTTATTTACTTTTTTTATTATCGTGGTTTATCCCTCTGGAATTCAGGCGTGAGTTTATTCTATGATTTTATTTTATTATTTGTTAGTTATATAATAAAGTAAAAGTAAATTTTATTTATTACCAAATACCTGTTACATGCATGTGAATTAATAATGATTAATGTCTGTTTCAATTGAAAACTATATTAACAATAACATTTAAATAACATGAGGAAAGATAGAATCGGACATACGTACACACAAATAGACATATATACAGACATGCATAAATGCATACTAGCCAAACACATTACCCGTCTTTTGGGCTTCGTCGGGTTAAAACAGAATAAAAATAAAGATACTGGCTCCCAAACTGGGATTTTCAGTGCTAAAAATGATTGAATATTCTATACCTTGAGTAGCTATTGAAACATACTCTCATTATTTTCTTCGGCATATGAGGATAATTCTAGATGAATTTTCCAAGAAGACAGAAAAGCTTTGTGGGAATGAAAATGGATTGGAAACTGGTTTTTATTAACATAATGAATGAATGTATTCAGACCGTATTCAGTCGTCCGACTATAACCGCGTGCTTGTTTTGGCGCCATCTTAATTTAATTAACGAATGAGGACAACCATTAATAAACTGTTTACTACGTATAATAAACGAGCAGTGTCATTATCGATGATATAGTTTTCTTCATGTTCATAGCGTCGTCGTAGAATGACATTGTCTATATTCATATTGTCCGGACTACACTGGATTGCTTACACAGGGAAATTTCAATATTGTTGCTGTGTGTAGACTTTCCCTGCCTTTCTCGTCATGAGCTGGATTTAAGCACTGAGATTCTCGTTGGCTTATATTCCAAAGTTTTGCTTCCAAGACCGTGCGCTACGCCGTAGCACGTAGCACCGTATAGCGTAGCGAGCGTAGCTACCAAGCATCGGCGAGTGTACAGTCGACAACAGGTCAATCTTTACAATTTTGTTGCAAAGTCGTCTTTAAAGTAAATGATTAGAGTGCACGTATGTAAAGGTTAATGTGCTGTCGACTGTACAGTGCAAGGCTGTTTGCAGGCGTTATAGCTCCCTTGACTGGTTTGCTTCCGGTTGGTTATATCTCCTCCGGGAAACGCCGAGGAAATATAGAGGTCTACGGTGCTTAACTTTTGAAGCGAAATTCAACAACACATCAACACTTCATTGCCAACAATTAATAAAAGTGTTGTCACAGAAATGTTTAGGAACTGTATGATGACTATCTGACAATGAGAAGAGAATAAAAAGCCGGCCAAGTACGAGTTGTATTCGCGCACAGTGGGTTTCTTACGACAACACAAAATATTAGAATTTAATGTATCAAAAACACAAAAACAGTTTTCACTTCTCATGCTCTAAAAGTTCGTCTTTATGTCGTGCGTAGGCGACATAAAGTCGCTTTTTATGCTCTAGAGCATAAAGTAAAATCTTCGTCGAAGACCAAGGCAATCGCTGCAACAGCCACACGAACATCTTTAACTTCATACAACAACCTCTTTATTTTATTTCGTTTCGTTCGTATTCTAAGACCAAGGCAAAGATACCAACAGCCAAAGTACACAATAAAACTTCATGAAATAAACTTATAATTTGTATTTCGTCTCATTTATTATTTTTTATATTTGTTTATTTTTCAATTTAGTAGATCAGTATAGTATTTAAGCCATAACAACAACTTATCATAGTTATAAAAAGAAAATGTTTTTATAACTGAGCAGTATGTAACGACCCCTTAAGTCAGGTGTCACGTCCCTACAGAAAAAAAAAGAAAAAAAAGTTAATTGGCGGGAACCATAATTATTTTTACATGTTGCTGTTTCATTTCCTCGCAATCGAAGTGAAAAGTAGAGTGTACAACTCGTCCATTAAACCCATTTTACACTCGACTTTATATCTATCCTCGCTCGCAAGCTCGCTCGGATGGATAAACGTCTCGAGTAAAATGGTGCGTTTTATGCACTTGTTGTACAATCTACTATTTCTTCCATTTAGTTTAAGCCCAACTCACCCTACTCACTAGACCGGTTTTTATTATTAGTTGAGTTAGGTGTAATACAGAATTTGTACTATAATCTAACCAAGCTTGGAATATGCAGGTATTACCGCTTCAATACCTCACGGTATTGTTTTACTCCATCTTAAAAGCAACAATGTTCATAACATTTAACAATAAATGAAAATAACTTAATAAAAAGAAACCGCTTTGTAGCCCTATTATAATCTTAGTACTACTCATAATAAATGCAAAAGTTTAGAAAGATGGATTTGTTACTTAATCACGCCAGAACAGCTAAACGAATCTGGATGATATTTGGAATAGAGGTACAAGTAGCCTGGAATATTTGGAATACAAACCGTATAAGCTACTTGCAATTCCGGAAAAATACATACCAAAATATCCGCGAAAACGAGATCGCGGGCAACAGCTGATCTGTGAACATTTAGGTTTAAAACATACAGACGGACGAACAGACGCGTAAATAATATTGGCTTGGCAATGTACCCAATGGTATTGAACCCTAAAAATACTCTCGCATTTCGTTTTCATTGGCTTTATTTAGGCAAATAGGAAGGCGGGGAGCGCCGCCCCGCGCTCGTTCCATCTCTCAAATTATCGCGCATTTCTATATCACACTTGACTATAGAAAGAGCATTAGCTTTTTAAGGAGAAAATTGTTCGTGGTTTTTTCTCATTTGCTAGGCTGTCTATAGATATTGTTAGTGTAGTTAAGTAGATAATAATCTGTCCTATTTGCTCGCGCGTAGAATAAAAACGTAATTTTTGGGTTTTACCAACTTGAAATGTTAATGAAAAATAACAAGAGAAGAATGAATTGGGAACTTGCGTGTGACTTACATTGGAGTGACATACCTTTTAAACCATAGAAGACAATTAGGACATAAAGAGTTAAGACTTAAAACTTAAAAAAATAAAACAATTAAAATATTTTTTCGGGGTTTTCGGGATCTCAAAAAATGCGAAAAATAAAGTTACTCTAATAATAAAAAACTTATGAAATTTTTTATATTCATTGAATTATAATAAGTTTAATAAAAATATAAAACATTGTTTTACGACATAACTCAAGTATTTAAACGCTTCATACATTGTAAGGCGTTACGTGCAAGTTGTTACGTCATAGTTTGAGCCCGATTTGTATGGCGCGTTTTGTACCACGTGACTGGAATGACTTTTCAACAGGTTTATTATAAAAAGTATTAGCCGTAGAGGAAAAAAACAAGTTTATTTATGATTTAAAATGGTCTCATCATCCGCCATTTGACGCCCACTGCAGGACATAGGCCTCCCTCAAGGTTTTCATAACCATGAGGGGTTTTGCCATAATCGCCACGCTTGGCAGGCGGGTTGGCTTCCTACAAGTTTGGAAACTTAGGAAGACGGTGCTGCCCATCTCCTGGTAATTTATTCCCTTAGTCGCCTTCTACGACATCCACGGGACGAAATGGAGTGACGCTATTCTTAATCCGGCGCCACACGCCACATGGTCTCTCTCTCTCTAAAACAGTTTTAGCGCAAGGTCTCCATTACGTCAATATTCGTGAATTCTTTTATATTAAAAACGGCAAAAATGTGAAATGCGTTGCCGTCGTCTGTTTTTCCAGAGACATATAAACTGGATGTCTTTAAAACAAGAGCCAACCGGCATTTAACAGGTAAACACGACACATCTTGGACCCCGTTCTTCGTTTATCATCAGACGTGACTGGGGTGAAGTGTCAACCTGTCCTAATAAAAAATATATATTATACAATAATATTCAATATACCGCTACAAATGAAAAACCTCTAATGGGGTAGACACCTTAACAGATATATGACTGTTAAGGGGATCCATAGGGTTTATTAGCGCAACAAATGAAAAAAAAAACTTTTATTTACAGACCGTTTTTGCAAAATGTGTCAGATCAATCATCTTAATTAAGGAGTCTTAGGACCCATGGCCGGAAACCTAAAGCACCTAGGACTTGATAGCATTAACGTCAAAAACGGCCGTTTTTTGGCCAAATTCTATCTAGCAAAATTCTAACTAGACCGTGATCCTAGTTAGGGGGTCCTAAAAATTACTATTAACACCGTTGAGAGATTGATTTGACTCTTTTTACAAAAATCATCTTAGGATTTCTTACATTAGTGGCGTTAGTGAACCGAGCACTTACTGGATCTTGCGGACTGGATGATGATGGTACACTACTACAAGTCAATACAGGACCTCACATGAACATTCATTAAGTTTTCATGACTCTTGTCACATTTGTTACTGTAAACTAATTCGTGTACTCTCGCCCTCATCTTTAACTTACTCATAATAAAGTACTACATCATCATCATCATCAGTCATTTGACGCCCACTGCAGGACTCATGGTTTTCCAAGCTTCCCGGTCTTGTGACGCCCGCATCCAGCGACTCCCCGCCACCGTAACCAGGGCCGTCAGACCATCTGGTCGGGGGCCTTCCCACGCTGCGTCGTCCGGTCCGCGGTCGCCAGGTCAGAACTTTTTCGCCCCAACGGCCATCAGTTCTTCGAGCTATGTGCCCCGCCCATTGCCACTTCAACTGAGCAATTCTTCGAGCTATATCAGTAACTCGGGTTCTTCTGCGGATCTCCTTATTCCCGATTGATCACGCAGTGAAACTCCTAACATAGCTCTCTCCATTGCTTGTTGGGCAACCTCGAGCCTTCTTATGAGGCCCATAGTCAGCAACCCTGGTCTCACATCCATAAGTCATCACTAGCAACACAAATTGGTTATACACTTTTGTCTTGAGACACTGAGGTATTTTGGACGCGAAAATGTGTTTTAGTTTCTCGAAGTTGGACTTACCTAACCTAACTATAAAGTACTTGTGAGATATAATTTTAAAAGCATGCCCAGTACATATTTTTATCATCTAAGTTTTAGACTAAGTGGCATGTTTCTGTAATATAATATCCAATACAACTACCTAGCCTGTCTTACTTTTTTATAAAACAGGTTTCTACAATAGTACCTAAGTATCTACGTGTAAGCAGTGTTTATACAAAGTATCTGTCTAAATTTATTTTGATTACAAATTTTGGCAATCTAACAAAAACTTCGTCGAACGTGATTTTAACACGCCTCATTAAAATCAATGATACGTCGTTTGCGATGTGGCAAACAAAATTTGCATTTTCGGCGCGCTTAATTATCACCCTTCAAACTAACAGGACACATTCAGTAGTCCATGAATGCGATACCGACATGTCATTTATGTTACCTTGCTCAAATTGCTTTAGGGACGTTAATAGCGCCACTTCTATTAGAAATAACATCAACAAAACAGAAAATATCGTAGGTATATAAATTTACAGATTTATTCTGCACCATGATTTCGTCGTGATTGCTCAAATTGTCTTCCGCCGACCAACTTTTTTAATACCTATACAACAACGGCAAGCAACTTTCAGTTTTACGACTTCAAACCAAGAACGGGCATGAGGCAATTTTCATAAATTTGCCTTTGCTTGCGGGTTTCATAGTAAGTACTTAGACTGATTATTATCGTTGGCTTGCATTATGATGAATGATTTTTCCTACCCCACACAAATTGCTTATTTTCTGTGGTTTCGAATAATGTTACCGAGACCCAACCCTTTTCCTATATATATTAAATTGTTACAAAAATAAAGGTTTGCGACTCGCATTGCCGAAAAGGGAGCGGTAGAAAAAAGGCGGGCAAGATATACGTAGGGCAGAAATCCGATCCGCTTGTTTGAGATTAAACTAACCCGAAACTGGATGCGCGCTAATGCCCTGCCGTCTGTACGCTGTGATTGACACAGATAAGTGGCTCGGAGTGCAGACGCGCGCGGACAAAATAGTGGTTACATATAACTACCTTTTCACTCGAAACATTAGCGTCATTAACTACAGTTTTATCCGAAAATAGGCTGCACGGTGACGTCATACAAAGAAATTTGCCCCATGAACATATTTATTCACGGTACAACAAATACTGGCGAAATAAGTAGGTAACGCATGTACCTACGGAAAGGGAAACGTTCAGAATTCTCTAGCAGACAAACGACGAAGAAATAACCCGCGCAATAATACGTGGAACGATCATTTGTTACACAAACGCATGACATGCCGTGTAATTGAAAGATGCGAGTTCTTATACGTGTCACGATTACATTTATTCCTAATTAAATCAGGAATACTTAAGATTAAATTTGAAACGCGTGGAACGGTGATTATGTCCTCATTTCAGGGAAGGGTGCCGATTTTATGTGAAAATCTTGTTGCGTTTGTGGTTTTCTTCATTATGCCGCGTGAACCGAAACCCACCTGTTCTCTACATAGTTACAAACATTTCTTTCAAAGAAGTCATGTCTGGGAAATTGATTTTTTCAATGGGAGACATTGAGGCTCAAGTCGTGCTTTTCTGCATATTTTTTCAGAAAGGGTGTCATTAAATTCACTAACAAAATTTTAAGGGATCATTCTAACAACGATTTAGAAACGAATGGTAAGTTTAACAACTTGTGTACTTACTTATATAAGCTATTTACACTCGCACGTAGTGTTGGAGGTCTGGCACATTACAAGTTACTGGCCGTAAGTTTTATTTGCGTCTAATGTTACTTTGACTTTTCTGTTTACTTATCGTGTCACAACTGTGATGAAAATGCCTTTGTTGGGTTATGGGCAGTGTGACGCAGTAATATTTTCAAGTCTTGGAAATTTAAACTTGTAAAGCAGCTCGTGTGAATTAGAGCCTGACTATACATGATGTCTACTTTACGCATAGAACCTCTCCACAAGGAGAATTTTGAGAGTTGGAAACTCCACATGGAGGCCCTTTTGGTGAAGTCTGAACTATGGGACTATGTTTGTGGTAAGAAGCAGAAACCTCTGGCAGATGAAGTAGCTATATCTAAATGGGAGAGTGAAGATGCGAAGGCAAAGGCCGATGTGATTCTTTCTATAAGTGCATCAGAATTACGACACATAAGAGGTTGTACCACTTCGAATCAAGTTTGGATCCAGCTGCATACCGTATTCGCTTCACGTGGACCTGCCAAGAAGGCTACATTACTAAAGCGACTGATACTACATAAAATGGGCGACTCTGGTGACATACGAGAAGGAATGGGTATCTTCTTTGATATTGTAGATAGACTCGAAGGTATGGAGGTCATGATACATGAAGACTTAGTATCGGTTATGTTACTATACAGTTTGCCAACAAATTTTGAGAACTTTCGCTGTGCTATAGAAAGTAGAGACGATCTCCCTAAGCCAGAGGTGTTAAAAGTGAAGATACTAGAGGAGTACGAGTCTAGGAATGAGAATAGTGGAACCCAAGTGATGTATGCTCGTCAGAATGAGAGGTTTCCATACCACGACCAGAGAAGTTTGAGAAATGGAGATAAGAATCGCAAAAACTGGCAACTGATGGAGAAGTCGATAAGATGTTATCGTTGTAATCGCCCCGGGCATAAAGCATCGGACTGTCGTCAAAATAATGTAAATGCGTATTATAATTTTAATGCTAATATTAATGTGGATGAGGGATTAATTTGTCTAAATGTTACAGGTTTAGAAGAAGCTAATCTTATTGCATCATTGAAACATCAGTGGGTGCTTGACTCCGGTTGTACTTCTCATTTATGCGGCGACATACGAAAATTTTATGGTAACCTTGAACATGCCGATGGAAAGCTAAATTTGGCTACTAATTTAAGCACTATGGTCCGAGGTAAGGGTGTAGTAAGATTATCGGCATTGGGTGAACAATCGATACAGACAATCGAGTTCAATGATACACTGTACGTACCTGATTTGCGAACCAATCTGATTTCCGTAGCTAAAATTACTGATAAGGGACACAACGTAAATTTCACTCGTGATTTAGCAACTGTAATCGATGGTAGTGGTAAAGTTATATTGACAGCATTTCGCCGGGGTAATCTGTACTGCCTACAGGAGTGCGAATCGGCTAACGCTATAGTAAATGATAAGGTTGATGATATACGCTGTTGGCATGAACGTTTAGGGCATTTAAATGGAAGAGATGTTGCTAAGTTATTGAATAGAATAGGGGAACATGTGGGTGAAAATGATGTACGTTTCTTGCGTGACTGTGAAATTTGCGCAAAGGGTAAAATGCATGCATCGACCTTCTCCGACTCAGCAGGACCTTGTTTTGAGAAATTAAGAATAGTTTATTCCGATATAGTAGGCCCGATGAGGTGCCAGTCTAAAACAGGTGCCAAGTACTTCATCACCTTCATTGATGATTGCACTCGTTGGTGTGAGGTGTATTTCCTTAGTACCAAGGGAAAGGCTTTGGAGGCTTTTAAAATATATAAAAGTCACGTTGAAAACCTTACAGGATCAAGAATTAAATATTTCCAAACAGACAATGGTGGGGAATATTGTAGTGCTGAGTTTGATGATTTTCTACGTAAGGAGGGCATATCGAGAAGACTAACGGTTCCCCACACGCCACAGCAGAATGGAGTAGCGGAGAGGATGAACCGAACTCTCGTTGAAATGGCGAGATGCATGTTATTGAACTGTGAGCTGCCAACGGTATTTTGGGCCGAGGCTGTAGATACGGCCTGTTATATTAGAAACCGCTGTCCGACTAGCAGCTTAGGCGGAGAAATACCCTATGAGAAGTGGTTTGAGAAACCTGTCAAGATTGGTTATCTTAGAAAATTTGGAACTGAAGTCAATATTTTAGATAAAAGTCCAAATAAAGACAAATTCGCTGCACGTGGAATATCTGGGATATTTGTAGGATATCCAAGGACTTCAAAGGGGTTTCGGGTCTGGATACCCGGAGAAAGGCGATTTACTACAGCGAGAGATATAAAGTTTCACGAGACACTGGGAATAAAGAATCCTGTACCTACAAATGCACCCAAGACTATGATGGAGATTGAGAATAGAGATGAAGTCGAAAAGA
Organism: Yponomeuta cagnagella; assembly: GCA_947310995.1. Taxonomy (NCBI): domain Eukaryota; kingdom Metazoa; phylum Arthropoda; class Insecta; order Lepidoptera; family Yponomeutidae; genus Yponomeuta; species Yponomeuta cagnagella. Next base: position 13,956,872 of record OX371271.1, on the reverse strand, counting down.
AATTTATAGAAATTGACCTAATAAAAGATAATAATAAGTCTAGGCCTATACGAAATGATACGAGAGTCTCAGGACCTGCTACATCTTCTGTGGAGACTGATTTGAGAAACCCAGAACCTGCGACATCTTCCGTAGAGACTGAGACGGAAGACAGAATCAGTCACGTGGAGACAGATCATGTAGAAAATACTGTAGTTCCACAAGTGATTTTAAAAAGGGGAGCCGGTAGGCCGAGGATAGAGCGTACTGGACAAGTAGGTCGTCCAAGAAAAATTTATAGAGTTGTAGAGGTAGAAGAAGATCCACACCCAGTGGATATAATCATGGCCCCCGAACGTTCAGAGCCAGAAACATCTCTGACCCCTACTGAACAACAAGAATCAGAAATACAAAGTTCTGAATCATCGGATGATGTGTTCACAGATTGCGTCGACTTTGCAGGGGTGGCAGGCATATCTCTCGACGATGCTCTACAAAGTGACGAAAGGGTTGAATGGGAGGAAGCAATTCTCTCAGAAGTAAGAAGCTTAGTAAATAAAGGCACGTGGGAGATAGTAGAAAAGCCTAAAAACAGAAATGTTGTTGGTTGTAGGTATGTCCTGACCACAAAACTCAATGTGGATAAAACAACAAAAAAGAAGGCTAGACTTGTAGCACAAGGATTTAGTCAGCGCTTCGGAGTCGACTATGACAAAACATTTGCACCAGTAGCTAGACTAGACTCTGTAAGAATGTTAATGGCTCTAGCTGTGGAATTGGACTTGGAAATACATCAGTTAGATATTAATACAGCTTACTTGAATGGAGACCTTGATGAGGAAATATATATGCGGACACCTAGACTATTAAAAGAGTGCCTGATGAAGCTTGCTCATAGTAAAGAGGAGGACCCTCGCGTGGTTAAAAATGCAGATTGGGAGTCAAGCCCTGCTGATTTTTAACTTAGTACTTGAAGGAATTTAAGTTTTGTTTTGTTATTTTGGAACTTAATTTGTTTGGTAAGGTCAGACCAAGAACTTGTAATTTGAGGCGGTGTTTGTTGGAGGTCTGGCACATTACAAGTTACTGGCCGTAAGTTTTATTTGCGTCTAATGTTACTTTGACTTTTCTGTTTACTTATCGTGTCACAACTGTGATGAAAATACAGACTTATTTTATTATCACATAATTCAAAGAATCCTGTACCTACAAATGCACCCAAGACTATGATGGAGATTGAGAATAGAGATGAAGTCGAAAAGAAATTTATAGAAATTGACCTAATAAAAGATAATAATAAGTCTAGGCCTATACGAGATGATACGAGAGTCTCAAGACCTGCTACATCTTCTGTGGAGACTGATTTGAGAAACCCAGAACCTGCGACATCTTCCGTAGAGACTGAGACGGAAGACAGAATCAGTCACGTGGAGACAGATCATGTAGAAAATACTGTAGTTCCACAAGTGATTTTAAAAAGAGGAGTCGGTAGGCCGAGGATAGAGCGTACTGGACAAATAGGTCGTCCAAGAAAAATTTATAGAGTTGTAGAGGTAGAAGAAGATCCACACCCAGTGGATATAATCATGGCCCCCGAAGGTTCAGAGCCAGAAACATCTCTGACCCCTACTGAACAACAAGAATCAGAAATACAAAGTTCTGAATCATCGGATGATGTGTTCACAGATTGCGTCGACTTTGCAGGGGTGGCAGGCATATCTCTCGACGATGCTCTACAAAGTGACGAAAGGGTTGAATGGGAGGAAGCAATTCTCTCAGAAGTAAGAAGCTTAGTAAATAAAGGCACGTGGGAGATAGTAGAAAAGCCTAAAAACAGAAATGTTGTTGGTTGTAGGTATGTCCTGACCACAAAACTCAATGTGGATAAAACAACAAAAAAGAAGGCTAGACTTGTAGCACAAGGATTTAGTCAGCGCTTCGGAGTCGACTATGACAAAACATTTGCACCAGTAGCTAGACTAGACTCTGTAAGAATGTTAATGGCTCTAGCTGTGGAATTGGACTTGGAAATACATCAGTTAGATATTAATACAGCTTACTTGAATGGAGACCTTGATGAGGAAGAAATATATGCGGACACCTAGACTATTAAAAGAGTGCCTGATGAAGCTTGCTCATAGTAAAGAGGAGGACCCTCGCGTGGTTAAAAATGCAGAAGTAATGCTGGATAGCATTGATTCAGGCGGTGATACTTGCTTGTTAAAGAAATCCTTATACGGACTAAAGCAAGCAGGCCGGCAGTGGAACATAAAACTAGACAAGAAGCTAAAAGATATGGGACTGAAACAGAGCCTCAATGAGCCTTGTCTTTATACAAGGATTCAAAATAACGAACATCTATTGGTGTTGGTATTCGTAGATGATATTCTGGTGGCGTCAGAAAAAGAAGATCGTATCATTCGCTTTAAAAATGAGTTACGAAAAGAGTTTGAGTTAAAGGATTACGGTCGGGCCAAATATTTTCTGGGCATAGATATTAAGCGAACTGACAATGTCATTGTTATGTCACAAGAGAAATACACAAAAGATATTTTGGCAAGTTTCGAAATGGAAAATTGTAATAGCTGTAAAACCCCTATGGAAGTATCTAATCCATCTGCAAGCCAACGAGAAGAGAAAACTAATGTTGAGCAAAAGCGATGGCCCTATAGAGAACTTATAGGTTCCTTAATGTATTTGAGTGTAGGCACCAGACCGGATATAAGCAATTCTGTAATAAAATTGGCTCAGTTTACCACGAACCCGAAGATAGAGCATTGGAATGCCGCGAAACGTATTCTTCGCTATCTAAAGGGTACATCTAATTATGGATTGGTATACAAGAAGACGGGTAAGTCTATTGAAGGCTATTCTGATGCAGACTGGGGAGGGTGCTCCATCGATAGACGATCTTTCTCGGGATATACTTTCAGTTTAGGCGGTGCATGCATATCATGGAGCTCGCGGAAACAAAGAACCGTAGCCACCTCCAGCTGTGAGGCAGAGTATGTGAGTTTAGCAGAGGCGATGAAGGAAGGATTGTATTTACAAAGCTTATTAGAGGAAATAGGATTTAACAAATATGCCCCTATCTCAATGTATGCCGATAGTCGCGCTGCTATTTTTCTTGCTCAGGACCCGGTGTTCCATGCCAGGAGTAAACACATTGACATTAAATTCCACTTTATTAGGGGGGTTTTGAGGGACAATAAGAATATTATGTTAAGCCATGTACCTACCGGAGACATGCTGGCAGATGTGTTGACCAAGCCACTGCCAAGCGCTAAACACTTTAAGTGTACTCATGGCTTGGGAGTCAAGCCATGCTGATTTTTAACTTAGTACTTGAAGGAATTTAAGTTTTGTTTTGTTATTTTGGAATTTAATTTGTTTGGTAAGGTCAGACCAAGAACTTGTAATTTGAGGCGGTGTTTGTTGGAGGTCTGGCACATTACAAGTTACTGGCCGTAAGTTTTATTTGCGTCTAATGTTACTTTGACTTTTCTGTTTACTTATCGTGTCACAACTGTGATGAAAATACAGACTTATTTTATTATCACATATTTCAGTGCTTTTCCTACGCTACTACGCTATTATCCACTGCGTCACGCTGCCCATAACCCAACAAAGGTTATGTACCACTTCGAATCAAGTTTGGATCCAGCTGCATACCGTATTCGCTTCACGTGGACCTGCCAAGAAGGCTATATTACTAAAGCGACTGCTACTACATAAAATGCGCGACTCTGGTGACATACGAGAAGGAATGGGTATCTTCTTTGATATTGTAGATAGACTCGAAGGTATGGAGGTCATGATACATGAAGACTTAGTATCGGTTATGTTACTATACAGTTTGCCAACAAACTTTGAGAACTTTCGCTGTGCTATAGAAAGTAGAGACGATCTCCCTAAGCCAGAGGTGTTAAAAGTGAAGATACTAGAGGAGTACGAGTCTAGGAATGAGAATAGTGGAACCCAAGTGATGTATGCTCGTCAGAATGAGAGGTTTCCATACCACGACCAGAGAAGTTTGAGAAATGGAGATAAGAATCGCAAAAACTGGCAACTGATGGAGAAGTCGATAAGATGTTATCGTTGTAATCGCCCCGGGCATAAAGCATCGGACTGTCGTCAAAATAATCTAAATGCGTATTATAATTTTAATGCTAATATTAACGTGGATGAGGGATTAATTTGTCTAAATGTTACAGGTTTAGAGGAAGCTAATCTTATTGCATCATTGAAACATCAGTGGGTGCTTGACTCCGGTTGTACTTCTCATTTATGCGGCGACATACGAAAATTTTATGGTAACCTTGAACATGCCGATGGAAAGCTAAATTTGGCTACTAATTTAAGCACTATGGTCCGAGGTAAGGGTGTAGTAAGACTATCGGCATTGGGTGAACAATCGATACAGACAATCGAGTTCGATGATACACTGTACGTACCTGATTTGCGAACCAATCTGATTTCCGTAGCTAAAATTACTGATAAGGGATACAACGTAAATTTCACTCGTGATTTAGCAACTGTAATCGATGGTAGTGGTAAAGTTATATTGACAGCATTTCGCCGGGGTAATCTGTACTGCCTACAGGAGTGCGAATCGGCTAACGCTATAGTAAATAATAAGTTAGATGATATACGCTGTTGGCATGAACGTTTAGGGCATTTAAATGGAAGAGATGTTGCTAAGTTATTGAATAGAATAGGGGAACATGTGGGTGAAAATGATGTACGTTTCTTGCGTGACTGTGAAATTTGCGTAAAGGGTAAAATGCATGCATCGACCTTCTCCGACTCAGCAGGACCTTGTTCTGAGAAATTAAGAATAGTTTATTCCGATATAGTAGGCCCGATGAGGTGCCAGTCTAAAACAGGTGCCAAATACTTCATCACCTTCATTGATGATTGCACTCGTTGGTGTGAGGTGTATTTCCTTAGTACCAAGGGAAAGGCTTTGGAGGCTTTTAAAATATATAAAAGTCACGTTGAAAACCTTACAGGATCGAGAATTAAATATTTCCAAACAGACAATGGTGGGGAATATTGTAGTGCTGAGTTTGATGATTTTCTACGTAAGGAGGGCATATCGAGAAGACTAACGGTTCCCCACACGCCACAGCAGAATGGAGTAGCGGAGAGGATGAACCGAACTCTCGTTGAAATGGCGAGATGCATGTTATTGAACTGTGAGCTGCCAACGGTATTTTGGGCCGAGGCTGTAGATACGGCCTGTTATATTAGAAACCGCTGTCCGACTAGCAGCTTAGGCGGAGAAATACCCTATGAGAAGTGGTTTAAGAAACCTGTCAAGATTGGTTATCTTAGAAAGAGCTACGAAGATTTTTGTATGGGGCCTGGCATAGTTCATAGTGGCGCCCTCTATATTTTTTTCAATATCGTGGAGCATGATGAGACCTAGCTAGATCGATAGAGGACAAAAAAGTAAACAAGAAATTATTAAGGTCACCATGTCCTAAAGTGGCACGTTTAGGAGTTATTGAGCTTTGAAGTTTGTATGAGATTTTTATAAAACTTAACTTTTGAATCATTTTTCACTAAATACTGGACTATATGCTTGGCACCTGTGACTCGTTGCCGATTCTTGACTAAATTGCTAAATAAGTCGTAGAAAAAACACCCACTTTATTATAGATACCGTATATTAAGGCACCCGAGCGTAGCGAGGATGCTTACAATGCGAGGGTATTACGGGAGCTTTTACCAGAGTTATAAATCTGCTTTTCATCAATCCTATCAGGTAAATAAATAAAATAGTGTATTTAAAGGAAAATTCACCACCTAAACCTATCTATATTAATTAAACTGTAGGTTTTATATTGCCATGTTTTGAATTTTAATCGAATTGAACGAATTGGATGCATGAATAATACTATAATTTCTTGTATATATGTATATAAGTAGGTAGGTACCTACTAGACATAGCTACCCAGACTTTAAAAAACATCAAAGTAGGTTTGAATCCCCGAGAAAACTCATATCAAGTGACAAATTCAGTGATGAAACTCAGTTAGTGGAAATTCCATACAAACTTCAAAGCTCAATAACTCCTAAACGTGCCACTTTAGGACATGGTGACTCTAATAATTTCTTGTTTACTTTTTTGTCCTCTATCGATCTAGCTAGGTTTCATCGTGCTCCACGACATTGAAAAAAATATAGAGGGCGCCACTGAGACTATGCCACTAATCTTCGTGGCTCTTTGGAACTGAAGTCAATATTTTAGATAAAAGTCCAAATAAAGACAAATTCGCTGCACGTGGAATATCTGGGATATTTGTAGGATATCCAAGGACTTCAAAGGGGTTTCGGGTCTGGATACCCGGAGAAAGGCGATTTACTACAGCGAGAGATATAAAGTTTCACAAGACACTGGGAATAAAGAATCCTGTACCTACAAATGCACCCAAGACTATGATGGAGATTGAAAATAGAAATGAAGTCGAAAAGAAATTTATAGAAATGGACCTAATAAAAGATAATAATAAGTCTAGGCCTATACGAGAGTCTCAGGACCTGCTACATCTTCTGTGGAGACTGATTTGAGAAACCCAGAACCTGCGACATCTTCCGTAGAGACTGAGACGGAAGACAGAATCAGTCACGTGGAGACAGATAATGTAGAAAATACTGTAGTTCCACAAGTGATTTTAAAAAGGGGAGTCGGTAGGCCGAGGATAGAGCGTACTGGACAAGTAGGTCGTCCAAGAAAAACTTATAGAGTTGTAGAGGTAGAAGAAGATCCACACCCAGTGGATATAATCATGGCCCCCGAACGTTCAGAGCCAGAAACATCTCTGACCCCTACTGAACAACAAGAATCAGAAATACAAAGTTCTGAATCATCGGATGATGTGTTCACAGATTGCGTCGACTTTGCAGGGGTGGCAGGCATATCTCTCGACGATGCTCTACAAAGTGACGAAAGGGTTGAATGGGAGGAAGCAATTCTCTCAGAAGTAAGAAGCTTAGTAAATAAAGGCACGTGGGAGATAGTAGAAAAGCCTAAAAACAGAAATGTTGTTGGTTGTAGGTATGTCCTGACCACGAAACTCAATGTGGATAAAACAACAAAAAAGAAGGCTAGACTTGTAGCACAAGGATTTAGTCAGCGCTTCGGAGTCGACTATGACAAAACATTTGCACCAGTAGCTAGACTAGACTCTGTAAGAATGTTAATGGCTCTAGCTGTGGAATTGGACTTGGAAATACATCAGTTAGATATTAATACAGCTTACTTGAATGGAGACCTTGATGAGGAAATATATATGCGGACACCTAGACTATTAAAAGAGTGCCTGATGAAGCTTGCTCATAGTAAAGAGGAGGACCCTCGCGTGGTTAAAAATGCAGAAGTAATGCTGGATAGCATTGATTCAGGCGGTGATACTTGCTTGTTAAAGAAATCCTTATACGGACTAAAGCAAGCAGGCCGGCAGTGGAACATAAAACTAGACAAGAAACTAAAAGATATGGGACTGAAACAGAGCCTCAATGAGCCTTGTCTTTATACAAGGATCCAAAATAACGAACATCTATTGGTGTTGGTATTCGTAGATGATATTCTGGTGGCGTCAGAAAAAGAAGATCGTATCATTCGCTTTAAAAATGAGTTACGAAAAGAGTTTGAGTTAAAGGATTACGGTCGGGCCAAATATTTTCTGGGCATAGATATTAAGCGAACTGACAATGTCATTGTTATGTCACAAGAGAAATACACAAAAGATATTTTGGCAAGTTTCGAAATGGAAAATTGTAATAGCTGTAAAACCCCTATGGAAGTATCTAATCCATCTACAAGCCAACGAGAAGAGAAAACTAATGTTGAGCAAAAGCGATGGCCCTATAGAGAACTTATAGGTTCCTTAATGTGTTTGAGTGTAGGCACCAGACCGGATATAAGCAATTCTGTAATAAAATTGGCTCAGTTTACCACGAACCCGAAGATAGAGCATTGGAATGCCGCGAAACGTATTCTTCGCTATCTAAAGGGTACATCTAATTATGGATTGGTATACAAGAAGACGGGTAAGTCTATTGAAGGCTATTCTGATGCAGACTGGGGAGGGTGCTCCATCGATAGACGATCTTTCTCGGGATATACTTTCAGTTTAGGCGGTGCATGCATATCATGGAGCTCGCGGAAACAAAGAACCGTAGCCACCTCCAGCTGTGAGGCAGAGTATGTGAGTTTCGCAGAGGCGATGAAGGAAGGATTGTATTTACAAAGCTTATTAGAGGAAATAGGATTTAACAAATATGCCCCTATCTCAATGTATGCCGATAGTCGCGCTGCTATTTTTCTTGCTCAGGACCCGGTGTTCCATGCCAGGAGTAAAGAAGACGGGTAAGTCTATTGAAGGCTATTCTGATGCAGACTGGGGAGGGTGCTCCATCGATAGACGATCTTTCTCGGGATATACTTTCAGTTTAGGCGGTGCATGCATATCATGGAGCTCGCGGAAACAAAGAACCGTAGCCACCTCCAGCTGTGAGGCAGAGTATGTGAGTTTAGCAGAGGCGATGAAGGAAGGATTGTATTTACAAAGCTTATTAGAGGAAATAGGATTTAACAAATATGCCCCTATCTCAATGTATGCCGATAGTCGCGCTGCTATTTTTCTTGCTCAGGACCCGGTGTTCCATGCCAGGAGTAAACACATTGACATTAAATTCCACTTTATTAGGGGGGTTTTGAGGGACAATAAGAATATTATGTTAATCCATGTACCTACCGGAGACATGCTGGCAGATGTGTTGACCAAGCCACTGCCAAGCGCTAAACACTTTAAGTGTACTCATGGCTTGGGAGTCAAGCCCTGCTGATTTTTAACTTAGTACTTGAAGGAATTTAAGTTTTGTTTTGTTATTTTGGAATTTAATTTGTTTGGTAAGGTCAGACCAAGAACTTGTAATTTGAGGCGGTGTTTGTTGGAGGTCTGGCACATTACAAGTTACTGGCCGTAAGTTTTATTTGCGTCTAATGTTACTTTGACTTTTCTGTTTACTTATCGTGTCACAACTGTGATGAAAATACAGACTTATTTTATTATCACATAATTCAGTGCTTTTCCTACGCTACTACGCTATTATCCACTGCGTCACACTGCCCATAACCCAACACGTAGTTCATTCGGGATTACGTAGGAGAGTAGTGTGAATCAGTCGTTTTAGTCATTAGTTCTACCAAAAAGCACTCGCCGTTTTAAATCGCAAAGCACTTGTTTTTTATAATGTTAACCGGGCCATAGAGAAAATTTTATGTATTTTGTAGTACTTGTGTGCTTTAGAAGTCCTAACATCAATTTGCAAATTGTGTAACTTAAAAAATTACGAACTTTCATCCCGTGTTCAATCTCTTAGAGATGAATTTTCAAAAACCGTTTCTTTGTAGGTACTTATCTAGTTTACATAATTACATACCTGTACTCACGCTTCTAGACTTTCCGGATTAGCCTGGACGTTGGATATAACTCAGTTAGTCACGGTACTATAGATTGATTTAATATGCTTATTGATTTATTTATTAATCTAAAGGACAGGAAAATTGAGCACATTTCATAAACATTCATTTACCTTGAGGTTATGTTTATTGTTCGCTTGTTTTATTGTGCCCATAAAAGCTTTATGGGTTCTTAATCTCAGTTTATATGGTGTTAAATATATTTACGCATCCAATCCATTATCTGTTCCATTTGCTAAAATGCGAGTAAGCTAATTAGACTTAGCTGTATTGAAGTCGTTTGGCCCTTGCAAGGGCGACTATAAAAAGACGACGTTAGGACTGTTTTGAATTTTAAGAGTAACTACCACAGTTGAGTGTGTTTGGGACTTTATCTTAATTAGACGAATTAACGTAAATCTGTGAAAACGAGGGCGGCGCGAGACTTCTCAGCCAGTTATTTGGTTAGAGTCGTATCTAGTTAGGTCAACTTATTTCCCCTTGGCAGCGTTTATTTATTTAGACCCTAAATAAAATCATTTAAACCCTAAATTATATTTTTTGTTACTTTTTTTCTTCGCTGTGTTTCCTGGCCAAAATCTTTTAGTTACTTTTCGAAGATATAATTTGTTATAATTTGAACACAGCCGAAGTAGGTACTCGTAGATAAATCAACTCGGTCAAGAACGCACCATTTTAAATTTCTAATGTCAGTTGATTTGAATATCGCAAAGAAATGTAACAAATAATTTTAATCCATTTTTCGATACAGGTTATTATTTTTATTTATTCCTCATATTTCTGGTTTTGCTTCGGTCTATTTTTTATGACTGGTCTATTTATATCTTATTTCTTTTTCTTCTCTTGGACTTCTCTTCCCTGTGTAGAAAAACTAAGAAGGGAAGGTCAAAATAAGGCTAAGCTCGTCTTACGTATCAGGGTCATTGTCGAAATCAAGAGTTATTTTGATCGGAAGCCGTCCCAAAAACGTGTGAAAGTTAGAACGTCTATTAAAATAAAACTCAGCAAATAAATCTGGTTGCCATTCAAATATTTAGGAGTGTCATTCATCATTACTGAACCTACCTAATAATAAAATTATAATCATAAATTATAATTCACGTAATAGGTCGCTATTTTATTCCGAGGATTTTGATCTTTTTGATGGCCCTAATTTATCACTCAAAATATTACAGTATTACTACGAACTAATTTTGAGTTAATATGCATAGTTTTGTAATTGCGCACCAAACTGCTCAGTGTGAGTGAGTGCTTTAATATATACATACATAAGCAGCCTTTATACGTCCCTCTGCAGGGCACAGGCCTTCTCTCAGCGAGAGAGTATGGGCTTAGTCACCACGCGTGCCCACCGCGGACTGGCGATTTCAAGCGCTGAGGTATGTGAATAGCTCAGACACTCAGGTTTCCTCACGATGTTTTCCTTCACCGTTAGCGCGTGGTATTGCTACTCTAACTTCACAAATGTACATAACTTAGAAAACAAAGTCATAGGTACATGCCTGCACTGGGAATCGAACCTGGGTCTCTCGCTTACGAGTCCAATGTTCTTCCCGCTAGGCTACCACCGCTTGAAGCGAATCTACCTATATATAGTTTAACTTTCAACTGACGTGACATTAATTTTGATTTATGATAAATATAAACAGAACATTAAGAACATTTTCATTGAGCGAATACAAACTAAACTCAATGTTATATTAGAAACATTCTTAGGAACATGTCATATTTTTAGGATAGAAATTTATACAACTTTTTATTAATATCCAATCAACTCAATGATTTTTCGTATGAAATTAGGGAAATGAATATTTTAAAGATATCTACGAGTAAGCAAAGAACCACAGACTTTTCTATTGAATAGAAAAATCGGCGGTGAATCGTTGTGTTTCTTACAAGACATCTGTAAAATGTAAGAAAAAAATCCGGTAAAGTGCGTGTTGGGCCACGCGTAGAACGCGCGTTCCGTAGAACTACCTGCTTTACACAGTTAACAACTTCACCATAGTACTTTTGAGGTTTCTACGAAACCGCACGAATCTCGGGTACCACTCACCTATTCCGCGCATGTAAAGAACATATAATAATGTTAGTAGAAATAGTACTATTGATAAATATATCAATCAATCGCCCTACTCGAACAAAAATTTGCGTTTTAATATTTCGCAACCCAAAATTGAAAAATAGTTTTTCTACGCCCCAAAATATTGTAATTTATTATTACTATTAATTATAATATTTGCTAAACGATCAAACCAACGAAAAATTGCATCCCTGATTTAGGTGTAGGGGAGGTACTCGTATATACCCTAAGAAAAAATCTTTTTTAAGATTTTATCCTACCGTTTTGATGGTGTGATTAATATGTATATCTATGCCAAATTCCAGCTTCTTGCACTTGTCCCTGTGCTAAGCCACGGGAGGCATGTCTGCTTGTCTGTCGACAGACGGATAGACATACGGACGGACATGGCGAAAATATAAGGGTTCCTTCTTGCCTACTGAACCTAAAAAAAAAACATAAAAAATAGGTACCAAGGGGCTCATCTGCCGCCACCGCAGATACTACACCGAAGATCTATCAACTATAGACATTTTGTTACACCCTTATTACAGCTTGAACGGTTTCATATTGGACAATAACCAAAACTGCGCGACATCGCTGGACTAGTATTATTTTATGAATACTATCACTTCTGTCAGCGTTGCATACAACGACAATAACAGTGATAGTATAGTAATGACACAACTTTCGCATAACTGCTTTATAGAAGTCCGATGATTTCGTTTCGTTATCGTTATCGTCCAATACGAAACGGTCTATACTGGTAGTAAAAATTTTACAGTACTTCCATGCAACTTATATGACAACATACAACTTAAACTGCCTGTAGGCACGTCTATCGACGTTCATACTTCATCATTCATTGGATTCGGTAGTATTGCTCGACTAGGTACAACACAGAAATAGGTGGCGACATAAAAATGTAGCTATCGAGGTCCCAGAAGCGACGTCGGTTGTCGCCGCCATCCAAACGAAATTACCCGAGGGATCTGTTAGACACAGCGCTGGGGTTATCTGATGGAATCACACCTCTGCTCCAGGCGTGCCACGCTCTACTTGTGGAATGATCCACAGCAGGGGTACGAATCGATCACATTTATTTTTACTTGACTTTCCCAAAGATAACTGCTAGTTGATTCATCAAAAAAGCGGGTGAGGCTGTGTAGGGTTACGTTTATAAGTAAGCGTTAATTTTTGGCTCAAAATTCGAAATGCATTACGCGGCACTGGCGGCCTCTAGCAGCACGAGTCAAGAGGATCTGAGTAATGGCTACTTTGTTCTACTCAGCGATATAATTATAAATGAATTGCACACCATAGGAAGATACAAAGTTGCAGCCCTCGCTGAGGCGACATGTTTTCGTTGCATGCGGTTTTAGCAAGTGACTCCGTACTACTGAATTGAAATATTTTTCAAGTCAAAAATAAAAAAATGACCTGAATAATAAATAAATAGATTTGAATACATAAACGTAGAATGGCTGTAGAAAATAATTTTAAATGTCTTAATTTTAATATTTAAATTAAAGCTCCGAAAACGCTATTCACCATGGTCGTGACATCACTCATATTGAAAAATGAAAGCAGGTTGTCACTAAGTAAAAGACCGCTTCCATGGTGTCAGTGACATAATAGGGTAAAGGGAGAGAAAAAAAATGGCATTTCAGATATACCAACTCAGTATTAGTAAAGTTGAAAGCTGCTGTTCACTATCTTGCCCCAGCCTCACGTATTTGTTTACAATAATAAGTATGACAGAGGTAATCTAAAGAACACCACGGCTTTTCTTCAAGTCCGATTGTAAATTTAAGTTAAGTCATTTTCTAAGTCTCAAAAAATTGAATATTTTTTTACGGTCTAATAGAACAACAAAAAACTTGTTAAAATGTGTTTTTTTCTTCAGATTGAAATGGCTACAAAACGTAGTCTTGACTCGAATCGCGACTAAAAGGTAAGTATAATGATAATGACTTAATAAAATTAATTGATGTTAATCGACATCAAAGCATCAAAGGAATATAGACTGTATATTGACTGCCTCGTTGGTCTAGCAGTCTCACAACTGATTACCATAACATGGTCATGGGTTCGATTCCCGCTGGGGGCCGCCGTACTTTAAATATTTATACAAATGGCCTCAGTCAGGTGTATTCCTGTTTGTGATGTCCTTGCCTGGACACCATAGCACATTGTATCGTAGTTTGCGATAAAGACAAGTGTAAGTTATTTATTATTTAATTTATATAGAGATTCTCTTCTCTATAAACTTCTGCACTATATTCAATGGTTTTCCATTGATACCTAGTAGCGAATTCTTTAGCCAAATTTTAAGGGCTATTCAGACTATGATTTAGAACACTATTGTACCATTTTAAAAATAGAAAATATAAAAAGTACAAAACAAAAAGTTACGTAAAACAAAATAAAAAATTGTAGTTCGAGCGTTTTATGGTCGACACTTCTCGAAAAGAACTTTTACTTAAAATATTGCTATCGATTTCGAATTCACCCGGTAGATCATATTGTTAACCTGCCTGCGATCGTTTTTAGGTTATAGACGGATACAGTCAGTGGTGATTTAATTTCCTTGGTAATAGTTTTATACATTTTATTATAAAGAAAACCTATCAAACTAAGTATTCAAGAAAAGAAAAACACATTTCGTATTATATATCGGTTCGTTCAGCCTCTTTATCAGTCAGTCGCCAGAAGTTGATACGAGATGAAATATAGATGTTCATGAATAAAGAATGAGACGATGAAAACTGGCGAGAAAAGAGGGTATTATAACCAAATACGACGAGGAAATGGAATCTTTTACACACAAAAAGCGTCAAATCAAACCGAGTCACAATCGTTCGCTTTTACTTATGGACTTCGTTTTCAAAACATCACAATCGGTATACTACTTAATCCATTTTTATTCCACCAGTATTATAAATGTGAAATTTTGTTTCTTTCCATTTTTTTAAATATTACCTTAGATGTTTGACACACCATAAACTGCTAGACGGATCTTGATGAAATTCAGCATACAAACAGATACTTTTTCTCTACAATAATTTGCGTTGCGGACACGGCTAGTAGTTTTGATTTTGATTTGAACTGAACGTTCTTTTGGATTCTAATTATTTAGTTATACATTTAACGTTAGATTTAACGGGTTTAATCATGTGATCGCGACTGTTTTTAGGTAATCTTAATTCCCGATGTTTCGAAAACGTTGCAGTTGTCGTGGTTACGGGTAGTCCTAAAGGTACTTAACTTTACCTAATAAATAATCACGATTAGATCCGTTCAATGTGTAACTATCTACTTACTTAGGTAGTTATCAAACTATTGGCTATAAAAATCAGGATCTCAGGAACAGTCGACTAATATTTAATTTACCAACACGTTAGTAAGCGTAATGAAGCTGAAGATTCACAACATTCTTTTCATAAAATCCGTATACAAAATTGCGAATCGGCGCGATGCGAATTCGAAACGCAGAAAACTGCGACACGAATTGCTGCTATGCGATTTCGTGCGGTAAGGCATCTCCCTTCCACGATTCGGGTCATCATTCCTTCGACGACCGTCAACCGTACTGAACGTATTTTCTAAACCAGGTCGTGACACGGATCGTAAAAAGAAGTGCTCACTTCTGTTGTCGCTAAGAAGATACAGAAAAAAGAAAGAAAGGAGATTTTGGTTTCATCCATTTATTACTATTATGAACGCCAATGCGAATCAATTCGCAAGTTCTTGAGATGCGTCGTTTGAGCTCGCAGATTTTTACGATGCGACGTCGCATCGCAGTTTTGTGGCCCTATGCCCGTCACGTGTCACGTGGTCGCACCTTGCCATCATTGCATTAGCGGGGCGTGGAATGACAAATGTGTCCGCGACTGTCCGACCTGTGTCACTGCTGATTTTCCTCCGGGCGTTATTTTGCAATTACTTGCACAAAATAGACGCAACTCATCCGGGTATATGCAATTTTTCATCTGAAAAAAGAAAAGTTTGGTCGGTTAGACAGGAAAATTGAGAGTTGACTTTTGACATTCTTGCAATGGAGACCGTATTTTTTAGGGTTCCGCATCCAAGTGATTGTGCTGTTTATACCCTTATTATATGTTATTATAGCGTAGATGACAGGAAATCTGTACCTCTTTGTGATACAATAGCATAACCCTTTATTTATTTGTCACACATACTTTTTACAGCTAAGTAGGTAGGTTAAACTAAATAGTAAACTAAACTAATCAAATATACCACCCCGGGATACGCCCTATCCAAAAGTTCCCATGACGCTAGCAGCATTCCCCCGCTGCAATGTTTTTATATGTGTAGAAAACCTGATTACTCATAGAGATGTGAGATTCAACCCTGACATGTATAAGGGATAAACCACGCGTTTTTTGCCGCACCCAAACCAATCAGTGCTGGGTTGTCCCTTATAGAACGATTTAATTGAAAGAAAGAAAGAGGATATTTATTTAAATTGTTACAGAAACACAAAGTAAACATAAAGGTATACAAACAAGAGACACGAACGTCAACAAAATAGAAATAAAACAAAACCATCGCGAAGAGAACATGTGAGGCATATAGAGTCAAAGGCAGCTGGGTACCATACAGTAATGTATGCCACCCAGCCACCTCGGACCCCAAACGCCTCAAGTCGTACTTGGTCATACTTAGTTCGTAACATGGCCCGTTGTAACTGTCATAGCCAATTTAAAAAGGAATCCTTGTCAAGATAGCTATATGCTAACATTTTTCAGTATTAAAGAAGAATCGAAATTAGAAAAATATTGACATCGTTATAAAGTATACAATTTCATATTTTTCTAATTTTTTTATGCCTTTGTGGAGTGAAACATGGATTACCTCTGTGGCGCAACATATAAAAAGAGTTATGTAGTTCTTTGTCACAAATGGTTTCCCAAGTCCAATTTGTGTCAACGTTATGAAAGAAAGAGAAAGAAAGAAACTATTTATTTACATTGCCACAGAAGCACACACATAAAAATAACAGAATCTATATACCTACTTTATGACAGCGCTATCTTTTTGTCAAGGGGTTTTACCGACAGAATAGGAAAGTCTGAGGACATAAATCTGTTTTTCTAAAAGGTTTAGGTCCCCTAAGTCAATTAAAGTTCACTAGACTACAGAGAAGGGAGGTAAAAGGTCCCATTTTTGAGTTTCTCGACCATAACTGTAAAACGGTGTGTCTTAGCGAACTACTAACTAAATAAAATAAATTCATTGCGGACGAAATACATCCATAAAATACAAATTACGCAACAATCAAGAATTAATTTAAATAAAATAAATAAATATATATATTATATTTCACCTCAGTCGACTTCCGTCTATGAACATAGCTGAGACACTCACATTGATAAAATAGGAGTTGATATTTCGTGAACTAGTGTAATGAATTAATGACCTAGGGCAAACCAACAATCTGACAGACCTCTGATAGAAATTGTCAAGATAAAGGACGACGTAGATCCCCTTTTCTAGAAACTTCCACGAACAGTCTGCCTACACATAGACAAAAGCCGAATGAAATGAGATAAAATGTAACAAACTCAAACTTGGTTTGGGCGCAGAGAAACCATTTAAACAAATAAAATAAAAACTGCTCCACTATCTGTTTGGTCTCAGGTATACCCATCCAGTGTCATACCTATCCAGTATCCTAGAAAAGGATTATAACATCAGCGATGCAGCTCTCTTTCTAATGACTCAATATAAGTCATTAAATAGTTTACTAAACTTTAATTTTATTCTGTAGAACTGTACCTTACTTTGGTATAGGTTAGTAACTAAGTTTGCTGTAACTTTGTTCCCAAAGAAAATGATTTAAATAGCTCACGCCATTTCATAGTTTATTTTCACGTAGGCCAACTGAAAGCTGTTAACAGTGGGTTAATAGACTCCTTGTTTACGAGAAATAAGGGTTAAAATTTTCACACCACAGAGGGTCCCTCCCGTATTTGATATTACGAGTAATTAAAATTTAATAGCCTTACCCGTTCCTGAGAAACAGATCCTTTTATATAAATAGGGCCCTAAAAATCACTGCTAACATGATTGAGAGATTGTTTTGACACTTTTAGCAAATTTGATCTGTAAAAAAGATATGATTTTCTTCCTCGGAGGTGCTAATGTTACTCCCTGGATCCCCTTAAGCGTACGCGGCAGTAGTCTATTAACTATGCGGTGTTGATCGACATTACTGTTGAGTCATGCAGCCGAGCCTGGTATGGTTAGCTGCGTTTCAGACATGACATGCTTCATTATTCATGACAAGAAATGTCTTTCAAGTGATTCGCTTTTGATCTAGTACAGCGTTAGCATAAATTGCTATTTAATTTAAGCAAACCGTAGGAGAAAATGGGATAATTTCTAATTCAGGGTTAGCAATGAAACTGTAACGGTGTAAACCTGCTTACACAATTTCTGTTATTTCCTTTCAAAACGTTTTTCTTTATTTTTTTTAAATGTAGATAAGTTTTAGCTTCCCTCTCAGTTTATATCATAATTTGCCGTTGTTAGGGTTCCGTATCCAAAGGGTAAGGTATTACTAAGACTCCGCTGTCCGTTCGTCCGTCCGTCCGTCCGTCCGTGTGTCACGAGGGTGTGTCTCATGAACCGTGATAGTTAGACAGTTGAAATTTTCACAAATGATGTATTTCTGTTGCCGCTATAACAAAAATACTAAAAACAGAATAAAATCAATATTAAAGGGGGATTTTTGCTCGATATTAATAATTGCAACAGGTAGGCGCTCGAAATATTCAAATATTGTATAGATAATGGTACGGAACCCTTTGTGCGTGAGTTTGACTCGCACTCGGCCGGTTTTTTCTTACATCTGTACTGAACCAACATGTTTGTACAAAAGTTGGCTAATACGCTAAGAATAGATGGAGACCGGTAATGATAAATGGCAGAAGCAGTTTCCTCTGCGTCGCCAGGGTATTCCCCGCACGTAGCAGATAAATGAGACATCGCCAATTCGACCGCAAAGTCCACAAACGAAGCCCCGCGACGAATGGCGCGCTCTGACGCGGCACAAGAAGCAAGTTTGGTTATTACTTTAGTTACCGGCTGGCCTAGAATCTAGATAGTTTCTATACAATACATATTGTGAGTCCGAGCCATATTTAACACAGGCTACTTCTGGGGAGTGCTATCTCGTTCTTGTTCTCGTGTCGAATATCTCGTATACATTTGACGAGAGATTGAGTGGAAATGAGACCAGATTACATTTGCACCCACAGTGCTGTGGCTGATATATGCCTTACCTTATTCAAGTAAGCAACGCTGCATAGTAAATATAGCGTTTGTTGGCAAACGTTTCAGGTAAGAGAGCTTAGCGAATGCAAATGCTGAGCTGTACAGCGCCGCCGGCCCCGGAATAGGTCCCGAGCGCGCTGCTGCCGAGTTGAACTGAATGATTGAGGCATTCGTTGTTATTAGAAAACGTTGGGTTTGGACTGCGGGACCACGCCGACCTGCTATTGCCCTGTTAACAAATGAATTATTCAATATTTGCCTCGCATATCTGGAAATCGATTTACATTTCGTTATAAGCGGGCAAGGCGCTGCAAATTGTTGCATTGGTGTACAATTGAAACTGTTATATGAGTTTTCTAAGAGACAATCCACACATTAAAAAACGAATAAGCTTTCTTTCAAGTTTGTAGGAGGAACTGACTCATTAAGATATACATTTTTTAAAATCGTTTCTTAGTTCTCTTTCACTAATATCCTTATTAACTCCCGTGCAAAATTTCAAGCTTCTGGACCCTCCGCTTTAGGTTGTGCGTTGTCTGTCAGTCACGGTATTATTTTATAATTTACCCCTATAGATGATCAATTGGTTTATCTGAGCCTTTGTATTATTTATTTCAAAAATGCTTTTATACTTAGAGTATATTAGACAGAGGACTTGGCCAACTGGTATATTTTAGAAAAAAGAAGGAAAGTAGGTCATAATATCATACTCGCATGATTATTTAAACGAACATTATGTTTATATCCCAGCATGCTAACTTGAAATTCTCATGAGTATTCCGAGTTCAAGTAATTTAATTAATTATTTTCAAATTTGCCCAAATTTTAAATACATGCCCGGGGAGAGATTGCGAAGTAATCGTGTCCGAAACATGGTAACGGTAAGCAATATGGCAGTTCCGGCGGAAGGCAGCAGGACGCGTCCATTGGGAGGTAACGAGGGCTTAATCAGACCGCGCGGTTGCGTACGCTTGTCGCCCGCCTCTCTGTTATCGCTTTCTGATTCATTCGCTTTTAATTTTCACGCTACCTAAATTATAGTAAGACACAAACTTAGCCAAGAATGAAATTAGAGCAACCGAGTGAAATAATCTGGTGATTGCTATGTAAATTTTTTGTAGCTAACTGGGTGGCTTGATGCGACGCCTGCGATAGGGCATCCTCGCCTGCGACGCCCAGGGCGTAGCGCATATCCGATATCATGTATTTACATGCTAATTTTCCGACGCTTTTCCGAGATTAATATTTTCCTACCATTCACCAAAATCTAGACGTGTAGTAAGCGTAGTTATATTTTCACCCGACACGACAGCTCGAACAAAAAATGGTGTAATGTAGAGGTATTTTGGAATCACGTTTGTGTAACGACCACTTCTAAATGCTTAAGCCGATTATGTGGTATTATTAGAATTCTTATTCTAAGCCGGGCAACAGGGGGTACCTTTGGCAGTCGTGTTTTTGTTTTTGTAATAATCAATATCTTCTGCTTTATTTTGTGATAGCACTGTTTAGTAAGAGCTAGAAGGAAAAATACGCTACAAGCCCAAAGCGAAGGCGAAACATTAATGAAAGTTTGTCCAAATAGAGGTAGCCGAGCGTGACATGCATTTCGTTCGACACTGGGCCGGTATAATCGGTTCATTCGGGCGGCACGGGGCGCACATCATTTGCGGGCACTAGCGGCGGCGAGTTCATTTGTCGGTAATGACTGCGGATGGAATTCCTCTGTCAACGCTGCCGATCGCCTCTCGAATATTTTATTAAAATTCTCGACGAAAAGGTCAGCGGGTGGCGCGAGACGTCACTCATCGCCACCCGAACCAAGTCATTAAGCTGGAATATTCCACCGGTTTTATTTATATCTATTATTTGCGTCAATTTCACCAATAAAACATTCGAATGCAAGTAGCTGAGTCGTACCATATGAACCATTTGGTTTCATTCATCATTCATAAGCAGCCTATATACGCCCCACTGTAGGGCACAGGCTTTCTCTCAGGGAGAGAGTATGGCCTTAATGGCTATAAAATGTAACCGGATAATGCATAAGCAGCCTATATACGTCCCACTGTAGGGCACAGGCCTTCTCTCAAGGAGATTAATCACCATGCGCACCCACCGCGGATTGGCGATTTCAAGCGCTAAGGTATGTGAATAGTTCAGACACCCAGGTTTCCTCACGATGTTTTCCTTCACTGTTAGCGAGTGGTATTGCTACTATAACTTCACAAATACATGCCCGCACTGGGAATCGAACCCGGGTATCCATTTGGTTTATTTTGCTGTAGTAAGAAAATATAAAAAAATAAAAGCTCCAGACTGACCGTTCCCTTAGTAATCAAAGCAGGGAAAAAATTTGTAGCAGAATAGAATAATACTTTAATACTAATCCATACAAACGTTTTTACGTATTATATTCTTTTTGTTGCAGTAACCCGTGCTGAGGACAATTTTAAAAACCTATTTAGAGGCTAAAAATTCCACCTGTACGTAATACAGAGAAGTTTCTAAAGAGGCTCGAAATTTCGCCGATGCCTGCACTTGCCTATTAGCTCAGTTGGGAGAGTCAGTCTCAGTCTTTACGTATGTTGCAGTAATCTAAACTAAGTATTTAGCGGTCCGCTGACGTATTAGAGAGGATCAACAGTAATTTGGTACTACACTATATTTTTTACTTTTTAAGGGATCGGTCAGGTGTTTTGATTTTTTTAATTTTCTGGAAATGGCTGCACCAATGTTCACTTGACCTAGTCAAGAGCCATCCCGGTTATGTCTGTGTAAAGCCACGAAAGTTCCAAAAAGTATAAATAATTCTTAATTGCACGTCATACCAGTGCAACGTTTGAAATAAAATCCAGTCACGCATTATTTTTCACACAAAAGCACACTATGATCATTAAATTCTATGTATAACTGAAGGTAGGTTGATTAACCGACACAGAATTCTATGGATGCAATCAGTCACCATCGATGTTGCGAATCAATCGCTCGGAATGATACCTCTGCACATTCGCGCATTGCAGCGTTCATGAAATGCATTTCGCACGCAGATAGAAAACAAATAGTGCTCCGGTTTTGTTTGAAATGGTTGTTTGTTCCTGTGGATGTAATGGCATGCTCGCTTTTGCCTTGGTTACGATGCAGGTGTTAGGTGTACATG
Organism: Yponomeuta cagnagella; assembly: GCA_947310995.1. Lineage (NCBI taxonomy): Eukaryota > Metazoa > Arthropoda > Insecta > Lepidoptera > Yponomeutidae > Yponomeuta > Yponomeuta cagnagella. The sequence continues at coordinate 13,934,876 of OX371271.1, read as the reverse complement.
GCACACAGGTGCTTAATTTATGCCCTTCTTCTTCCTGTGCCTCTCCACTAATAGAGGATGGCCGTCAGCTCCGCAATTATTTTTCTTCGTTTCTTGCCAAGAAAAACAGGTCGTCAATGAAGGCTGGCGACGTCCTTTCCCCGATATACCACAGAGAATTGGTCTAGGAATCACGCCTTATTATTAAATAGTAAAAATAGCTTATTTATCATATTAGGCACCCAACACCAGGTCCGTACTATCAAGGAGTTAGATGTCCAAATAAAGGTAGGAGGTGAGATATCCCTAGAGTAGAGACTGTGAGGAATTTAGGCCTCATTATGGACGAGACTCTGCCCTTTACTGATCATGTAAACGCGAAGTGTGGCCAAAGTTTCGAGATATTAAAAACGCTGTATAAAATAAGAAAATATAATATTAAGTAGTGTAGGTATTCGTTATCAACTGTGCAATAGCCTTGTGCTATCACCACTTGGCTACTGTAATGTGGTCTATGGGCCGTGCCTATGCAAGCAAACAGCTAACCAAGTTCAACGTGTGCAGAACGCATGCATGCGTTATGCGCACTCCATCCCCATCCTCTCCGTTTTTACAAACACACTAAACATGAGGTATAGTAGGATTCACAAGCTGGTTAGTCTTTTGTACAAGGTGATTCGCAGTTGCACTCCTATTTATCTTCATAATAAACTGAAGTGGGCATCCTTTAATTCCGAACGGAGAATAGCCAGGCAGGGCACTCTTCTGATCCCGGCTAAATATAACCTGGTGAAAACTGAGGGCCGTTTCCAGATTAGATCCATATCCAGTTTAATACCTAATATTTATTACCTAGCATCCAATGACCAATTAATAGCTAGCTAGCTACCTAGTCAATAGCTAGCTGGCTGGCTGGTAGCTAGTAGCTGTAAAAATTAAATTAAAGTGAAACTAAAATAAAACATTAAAATCGAAATTAAAATTAAAATGTGTACCTACTAATTATTATTTTTCTGTGATTTAATAATTTTTAAGTGTATACGTGTTTACGTACGTTTGTTGATATTTGGGTATTTATTATTTGATTATATATACATTAGTGTTCCCTACGTCCCAGGGGTGTGGGTGCGAGTAAGCTAACACATTAGGCAAACACAGGCACACAGATACACTCCAGCATCAACTTCAGAAAACTGAATAATAGGTAAAGATAAAATGTAATGAACACCCTAGCACGCTTACTATAAGTCATTTCTCTCTTTAAATAACTGCCTATTTACGTGCGTGGCATAATTATGTGTTTACAATTCTGTATGTAGAATAATATCATCATCATCATCATTCAGCTAAAAGAAGTCCACTGCTGGACATAGATAGATAGATAGAGAAATAGATAAATGGATAGATAGATAAATAATTTATTTGTGCTTAGAGACACACACACATAAAGCCTCCTCCATGGATTTCCAAAAAGACCGATTTTAAGCGGCTTGCATCCCGCGTCTTCCTGCCACTGAGATGAGGTCATCTGTCCATCTTTTGGCTGGTCGTCCTACGCTGCGCTTGCCGATATATAGTCTCCATTCGAGAACTTTTCGGCCCCATCGGCCGTCAGATGATATAGTGTACAATAATATAAATATGACGATAATAACAATAATTTCATTATGCACGTAAAATGATTGATTGATCAGAACTTAAGAAAGAATTTAAGCAACTCTGTCTAAGATAAAATAGCTGTAGTATATACTGTACTGTTCTGTCTATTTTAAGCGGACACATAATAACCTAATGTAGCGTTGCATGCGTGGCTCTTGCCTGTGGCTCTAATGTCCTATAATATTCAGTACCGATCGCAAGCCCATGGGCGTAGGGCAGGCAAGAGGACGGCGGCGACGCGGTGAACACAACTACAATTATTATTAAAGTAATAATAATTATTAACTGTCAAATTGCATGCCAAGCGTCGCTCAGGGTGGTTCAGAATAGCAGCAGCTACAAGCTCAGTGAGCTTATACAGCCTGAGATACCCCCTTTTTTGTTTTCCTTTGCCTGGCATATTAATAGTTAAATAAAAATACTAAGTTAATTTAATTTGATTATTTAGGTATTGGCTCATGTTATGTAAAGTGAAATGTAAAGGAAATAAATAAATATAATTTAATTTGATTTCATATTTCTGGACAATGACTTCCTTCTTTCTAATTACACCCACTTACACTTTTTATGTACTATATACGTTCCACTGCAGCGCTCAGGCATTGTCCCAGTCAGAGGGCTTAATTACCACGCGTGGGCACGCGTGGTAATTCAGGTGGGCACCGCGGATTGGCCATTTCAAGCGCTGAGGTATGTGAACACCTCGGACACCCTGGTTTCCTCACGATGTTTTCTTTCACAGTTAGCGAGTGGTATTGCTACTACAACTTCGCAAATGTGCGTAAGTAAGAAAACAAGGCCGGCTTTCTACCGCTCCGCTACCACCGATCTATGTGTCTACTAAAAGACCTATACTAAATAAAACTACCACAGGCACGTGGCAGCCTCGGGACTTTTTAAGACTACATTTAATATTTTGCATTGGCTGCGGCTTATCCCTCCGTAAAATTTATTTTATAATTAGAGCGATCTTCTCGTTTATCATTATTATGAAATTGTTATCAAGTTTCAAATATTTAACGGGTTAATTAATACGGGAATTTTAGGTCTATATTTACTCTTATCAAAATTGCTCGTTTGTTTTAGCCTCGCTTTTTACCTTTTGTGCCCGTGACTTACGGGTACCGCACAAATAAATCCAATTTCTTTGTGGTTGTGTATTTCCGGGTAGATAGGTGCTATAAATTCTTGTGCTTAATTAAGGTCTCTATCTATAAGATTCTACTCAGAGGAGAAATAAATGTTTAGTTGGAATTATAGACTGTGCGACTTTATTATTGTTGTTGAGATTCATTGTTTCAGATGTGTAAGCATAATCAATACAGTGTTTGTAATTATAAATTCGGTTTATTAGATTTCTTGAAAGAAGGCATTGTAATGTTAATTTGTTACAAATTAACTGAAATAGTCTGGGAGTTAAGTGTTATAAAAAACATCCCAACACATGTTTCATCTTTGTGCCTATCTTATATTTGCGCATAAACACAGCAAAATTCTAGATATACAAATTACGCAATTCATGAGACGCGGGAATTAGAGTTTGTGTTTGGCAAAAACTTTTTTTAAATATTTTTTTCTCTGATTCTTATTTTTATAACCGGTTACCTATGCTTATACTAATTAAGGATGAAGGAAGAAAGAAATAGGTATATCGAGCGAATGTGGATGGAACAGCTGGTAAGAGACGTTCCGAAGAGACTTTGACCAAATAGGGGATGTATTAGCAAAGGGCAAATCAATCAATCAATCAATTAAAGGCGTCAATTAATCAATCAAAGGCGTCAATCAATCAATCAAGTCGATCAATTAGCGACTACGAAGTGAAAGAGGTTTGTCAGGATTGTGGTAAGTGGCAAATGCTGGTCTCCGGCTACACCTCCGAGATAAGGACATGAGTTTATGTTTGTGTATATATAAAAGTAAGTTTAGAAAAAAGATTTTTAGCGGGATTATCCCCGCAAGGTACATTCATGTTAACCAAAATTATGACGGCTAATTCCAATTAAATTATAGCAAAAAATAACTACAAATAATTCTGAAACGAAGTTTTATCAAAGAAAAAACGAAATAAGGTAGCTAGGATTCCGAATGGTTTTGAAGTGTATGCTGTCTCTAATAAAACCAATCAACAAGAAGTAACCAAGAAATGTTCCGAAGAGGTAAGCAAATAAGAACTTACATATTTGTCGTTCAATTAAGCGACAACAGTGGCGAGAAGCGTCAGATTTCGGCAATAAATAAATCAGCGACAGCAATAAATATAGTTTTATCTGAATCGCGCCTTTGGGATATTGATTTATGAGGTTTTTGGAGCTGAACGTTCCGTGGATTTGTACGTAAGTTTTTTTCAGCAAACACATTTGGTGACACTTATCTTTACGAAAACGGTAAGTGCTAGCCTTTCTTCATTACAGGGTGATATTGAAGTCGTTAGCAGAATTTTAAGGAGAATGTTATAGAATGTTATAGCACTGTTTAAAAAGTGACTGCTTGTTTTTTATTTTTTTGTAAAAATTACTTTTGTTAATAATGAATAAACAATATTAGCATGAAAAGTAAAAAAAATAAGTGTCAATTGAGGTAGCTGGTTCAACTCAATTATTCTTTCACTTGTTTACTCTTCAGACGATAAACTTATAAGTATTTGACAAACAGTGATAAACTTTTGCCTGTTCGAAATGCTTTAATTATCGATACAGAAGGGATTTTAGGTTCTGCATTTGCCGTAACCTGTATATTAAGCTTGATATATTTAATACTTACTTTACATATTAAATAATTCATTTGTTACAAGTTCCATAAGTACCTTTCAATAATTTCTGCAAAAACAATAGATAGAAATATTTCAATTGCTAACAACAATGCACACACATAGACCGCCATTGGATTTGGTCTGCCATTCCTAACTGGAACTATAAAAGCCGTGTGGGCTTTGTTTTACACTCGCTCATCGACACGGATTTTTATGGTTCGAGTTTATTGATTCACGGCCGTTTGTTCCGTGTACACACGTAGATAGCTCTTGGCTGGTAGTGAAAAGACTTTAAATTACGGTGGGCCGATTTTAAACGACTCTCAAATAATTTTAAACAATTGTCGAATGTTTGTCATACGGAGGCAAAAAACAGACGTTGAGTATTGAAATTGATAATTGCACATTTTATTTCTACATTAATTGAAATTTTGCTGCGGTGCTCGCGAAACAAATACTTACAGACTCATTTAAAAACACTCACCTAATGCAGTGTTTTTAAATGAAGTAGTCAAGGGAAAGCTACAGACTATTTAAACTGTTTTTCTTGCAACGGCCAACAATACGATTTGGGTATATGGTTATCCTAATCATAATATAAATGTGAAAGTTTGTGAAGATGTTTGGATGTTTGTTACTCAATCACGCAATAACAGCTGAACGGATTTAGATAAAATTTGGTATAGAGATAGTTTGAGTCCCGGGAAAGAACACAGGATACTTTACACCCCAAAAATTACTCATTCCACCCGGACGAAGTTGCGGGCAAAATCTGGTATTTATATATCAAAGAAAACTTTAAGCTTATTCACATACCTTTTATTTGATCTATGTTGTCGATAAAGTAGTTTTTTTTTGAATTGGCAAAGTCGGTCACACACAAAACAAAAAAATCAGTCAGATTGTAATAAATCTATTTCGAGCAGCACTGTGGTGTTTTGAAAAATAATTGTCTGCCTTTGTTATGTACGGTCGGTATGGAGTGATGCATCAGTGACTCTGTTGGCATCATGGGTTTCACCACAAAAGGTTGACTCAGAAGTAATGGTTGCTAGAAACTTCTATATGAGATTCACACCTAAAACATAAAATATCGAAATTGAAAAAGGTTTTGAGAACTAGGAAGCGCCTTTTCACCAGTGGTTAGAGTTGCGTTAAGTTTACTGGTACCTTTGGTGGGTGACCAGGGTAATAATAGCATCGTTCAGACTAAGCGTTATACTACGTACTCGTAAGAATAAACAAATAATAGTTCAAACAAATCATTATATTACCTACACAATAAAAGTGAAAATTGTTTAAGGTCTTAACGTAAAATACTTAGGAAAGTTTCTATGGTGATTTCATTGTGCATAAGACGCATTTGAAGTAGTTCAAAAAAGTTCAAAAACTGAACAAATTAGGTATTTTTCGCTATAGTTTGACAGTACTGACATAAGGAAATAATTAATTTATAAGTGGTCAATCAATGAGGTTGAGTTAATACTTATTTTTGCCGTCAAAATATGATATGACTGCAAGGGAAAAATATTTTTATGTCTTCTGTTATGTACTTAGAACCAGACATTGAATCCGATTCTGAATAAATACTTTTTTAAACTTTTATTATGTTAATTCATATCCCTAGTATGGGTAGCCATTTGGTAAATAAGCGTGAGTTTTGGTACTCTTCTGCCTAAAATTATGTTCTTGTACTTTATTTCGATGCTTACATCATCAAAAACCATTAAAAACAATTAATATCACAAAAGTATGGTTGCTGCCCCAGTGTGCACTGGTGTGACTGTGAGAAAAAAAATCATTTAGGTCACACTGGTGTGACAGCGAGTCCGAACTCGGCTTTGAGGTCTTTTGGTTTCGGAGGCAAAATAAGAAATTCTCTTTTTTTTCTGGCTTTGCAATAAAGTGTTATCTATGTGTCTACATATAAGATAAAAATACTTTTTATTGCACACAAGAAACAAAAACACAGCAATAAAAGCGACAGAAATGTAAAGACAAATTATACAACGGCAGTAAGTAGCGCGACGTGCTGTTGCTGCGTACCATGAGTCCTCTTATACCCTTTAATTAATTGTACATTATTGCACGTGAAACATTGAACAGGACATTATATAAGAAAAAACAAACCCAACCCTTTGTGAATAAGAATTTAATCTTTTGATACAAGCAACGTGATTACGTGGATGCTAATGGGGATCCTAACCTAACCTAACTTAGATTCGAGTGACATTGCTTTTATAACATAGAAAACACAAAAAATCTCAGGAAAAATTTAAAAATAAAACCATACAAAACGTTTTTTCGGCGATTTCGGGATCACATAAAATGCGAAAAATAAAGTGTAATAATCTCTAATAATAAAAAACTTATTAGATTTAGTTTTTTCGTTGCATTTTAAACGTTTGCTTACAGGAGTGTATAGGCATAAAAACATTATTTTACGAGGTAACTCAATTAATGATAAGCCCTTCATATATTATAAGGCGTTACGTGTAAGTCGTGACGTCATAGTTTAAGCTCGAATTGTATGGCGCGTTTTTGTACCACGTGACCATATTGAATTTTCAACAGGTTCTATTATAAAAAGTTTTAGTCGTAGAGAAAAAAAAAACAGCGCATTTATTTATCTTTCAACATAGTCTCTCCGATTATATCAAAACATTTTTAGTGCAAGTTCTTCATTGTTTCCAGTGAAGTGGACGCACGAAGCAGGTGCGCTATGAGTCAATCAGCCAGTATTCATCCACTGGACATTGACTTATCTCAAGACACGCTAGTGCTTTCTGTCCTCGGTCATACTCAGATCGTCGGTCCAGCGAGCTGGTGGGTAACCTAAGCTGCGTCCGCCAGTTTGTGGTCTCCGCTCGAAAACCTTTGTATCTCAATTGGCTATCAATTCTTCGGCAGATGTGATCAGCACGTCAGTCACTTTAGTACTTTGGCGAAATTAATGCGGAGGTAGAGTGATTGATAGTGAATATTTTGTGTGCATGCAAGATTGTATCGATGAAATGTTGTCGACAAACATTGTGTTCAGTCTGTTGGCACGCATCTGTGTCAGGACATTGCCGCAATTTATAGGGACGAGCAGAGACAATAAAACTAACTTTATTACTCCATCAAATGCGGCGTCTGCAACCAACTTGTGCCTAAATAGGAATTGGCTACAGTTTCGCTCCAGTTCTTTATGGACAATATATCATTTTGGGAATGATAGCACAACAATACATAACTTAAATGAGCAGTGTGTAGTTTTGGTCATTGAAACGCATGCACGTAAATATTTAAGAAAACGCGAGAGTAACTTTTAGGAATCTGTTTTATTCGTCTTTGTTCTTGACATGGTTCTTTTTCAATTTTTTAAATATTAGACATAATATTATAGAAAAAGTATAAAAGAAGTAAAAACATAAAAAAGGTTAGTTGGTCGGTCGGCAACAGTCATGTTTCAGAAAGTTTCCTTAATGAGATTTTTTTTTCAATTTCACTGAATTAATTTTTCTTTGAAGCTTTAGTTAAACTACAGATTTAGTTAATTTTGATAAAAAATAAATTAACATTACAAAAAAAGCACTTAGCAGGATACCTTATTCTTTAACTGAAAACAAGAAATGTGTTGTTTGCATCATTTTTTTTATGTAACCTATACATATTTAGGGCACATGCCTTCTCTCAGAGAGAGAGAGTATGGGCCTAATTACTACGCGTGCCCACCGCGGATCGGTAATTTTAGGCGCTGACATATGTAAACACCTCAGACACTCAAGTTTCCTCACGATGTTTTCCTTCACAGTTAGCGAAAAAAGTAAAATAGATAAACAATATTTTATTGGCATAGGATTTAAGGTAATAATTAAATTTATGCAACATTAAAAAAAATACTTTCTAAGGAATGTCATTGGCATTTTTTCGGTGATTCTACTACTGTTACTATAAGAAAGGAGTTGCATAACTATGTAATTATTCATTTAACGGGTCTACTCGCGATCAATTATGAGGTGAACTATATATTTTTTATTATTATTGAATAACTAGCTTTACCCGCGACTACGTTTGCGTTGGACTAGAAAATGAAGTGCCCTTGCCCCTTAATTAACTTGTATTAAATTTACTATTCTATTATCCTACCTCGCCGTGCCGTCTCACCTCGGCGCAGCTTGACGCCCGCTCAAACTTAGTACAGCATAGGTAGTACAAAAGTGTGTGTCACGTGTTTTGTGGCGCTAAAACGTCAGAATTTGACAGTAAATAAACCTTTACTAGGTGCGATTTTAATATTTAAAACGCGCGACTCGCGTCGTCTTACTACTCATCTTCATGTCGGTGACAGTTACATTTCATTGGCCCAGAGTGCTTATACTGAGTTTTTTCATTTTACTTTCGATAGCGAGAGCGTTTTCAATTTGTATAGGAGTGACAAAGCGCCACCTAGTTGTCACTTGGAGAAACTAAAAGGGCGATTCCCAGTTCTATCGCGCTCGATATCGAGTAGTGACCATCGACAATCATTCGAAAGTGACAGCGTTATCGCTCGGTTTGGAGCATTTTGCAAGTTTAAGATACTAATTTGACATTTAATTTCACAAACTTGACTGAACCTAACGCTGTCACAAGCGGAACGGTCTCACTTGACATTTCGTTGCGAGTTCGATTCTCGATGCGTTTGACGTTTACTCGCTTAACGCGATGGTTAAGTCATTCGATCAACTTTGCGCAACTCAGTATAAGCACTCAGAACTCGGCCACGCGCACTTCAGCGTCTTCTGTGGCCTCCAGCAAGTCTTCTCGAGTGCATTTGGACTGGCACAGGGGACACACAGAGAGGTGCTCCATAGTCTGAGGGAAGACTCCGCAACAGCAGTGGTTTCGCTCATACGATGTCACATACAAGGCTGGTGGAATAAAGTGCTCAATATAATACAGTGATTTGTCATTTAGATCTGTTTGAGAAATCTTGCCAAGCGCAGCGAAGGACGCCCTCTAGCTCACTGGACCGACGATGTAAGGCACATTGCTGGTAGAGGATGGATGACGATGATCCAGAACAAAAATATTATGTGATCTGCATTGGGCAAGCTTATGCCCACTATAAACACTCGCGCTGGAATGATAGATAAGATAAGCAAACATATTAATTAAAACATCACTTTGTCTTACACAGCACTTCAGTTACTTATGTACTCTAGCAAGAAATATAATTTGTCCACACAATCATACATAGTTTTACGTAATATTTCTTTGATGTCTGTGCTTGAAAGATGAAAAACTTTTCTGGGAGAGTGCATGTCAACCTTAGAATAAGAGATAAAACTTATTTTAAGAAGTGCGCCATAATTCGCCAACAAACTGCCACGCAGTTTGGCGAATAATTTGTTTTTGAGAAACATTTATTAACTCTTTTTAAATAAATAAATTAAAAGAAAATATATTTTCGATGGTTTACGTAGGTAACTTGTACTTTAGTTCAAGGGTGGGTATCAAGATTTTTAACCTGTGACTTGTTTTTTTTTTCATTAGCATGGATCACAGGTTAAGGGCATAGATATTATTATGTCGTCTACCTTGACTTTTGAGTTTCCTCGCTTTAAATAAAAGTTGACATATGATTACGTACGTTCGAAAACCTTTGCCTACCAAAATAATGAACTTAAAAAACTTCTTAATAATAATTTCCTAGTTAATTTTGTGTCTTTCTTTAAATAAATAATTGAGTTCCTTTATCACGTTGTACAATACTATTTTTTAAGGACAAACTACAGCGATTTCTTTTAAAAGGCTGATTATGTTTTATCTGTGCATAATTCTGTGACTAAAACGTGGCTATGTTGAAAAATAAAATAACATTTGATAAAAGTTTATTGTATCTTATTCATTCTCACTACTTATTGAATACCCCTATTATTATATGTATATATTATTGGCATCATCTCTCTCACATAATATGGATGGCAATATTGAAAGAAGAAGCAAAATGATGTTCAGTCTCGTGATATGAACACCAGACAATTCGTTATAGTGCTACGCCGTAGCGATTAGCTCGTAGGCATTCGTATCGGGTAGTGCAATCATGCGTAGCTCCGTAGAGGTATGAACTGTAAACTACACTATTGTCTAATGTAATTAACAATAGTTGAGGAACTGACAGTAAACTCAGTTTTATTATTATCTATATTAGGTACCTGTGTACCTATTCAGAGCCAGCGGATGCTTATTAATCAAATTGTGTAGGTATATCATCTTTATCTTTATTTAGCAAAAACTAAAAAAATAAAATTATATTCTTTTTGTTGCACTAAGCCGTGCTGATGTTAGAATTTTATTTTTTCATAGATTTAAAAAAAATAAAATTCTTATGCTCGTAACATAGTTTATACTTTACAGCTTCTTAGGTCGATTTGCACCACTTGTTAAATGCCACTTAAGTCGCCATATAAATCGAGTTTTGTATGAAGAATTTTAGTTATATGCTGCTTAGAAAATTGGTGCAAGTGGGCCCAAGTTTATTAATTAATCCCTTGATTACCGGTAAATAAAAGGCGTGCCTGTTACAGAGCTTTACCGATAACTGAAGATTCAGCGCTCATTATATTAATACGCAATAATACAGCTTCTACGGAGATGAGCGCGAAACCTTGTTCATTAATATTCATGGCTGAATTATTCCTTTCATTGTCTTTGCAAAATGAATTGAGATCTGAACAGAACTAGCCACGGCAAGTAAAACACGCGGTAATTGCGAATCGAGCTGTTCTCTGGTGGTTTAGTACTGAGTTGTTAACAAAACTTTGCGCTTTATTATTTTATTTTCCCTTTGCCCAAGACAATAAGGAAGTTGCTCCTTCGATTTGAACATCGTTCAAACTATTTTCGTATAGTTATTTCTTGTATTTACTTTCTTTTAGCGAATTTCCCGCAATCATAATTATAACACAGGTTCGATTGGTTCAAGGAGTCCTTACGATTCAATCTTTATATATTACATTTATACTTAATTTACGTTTGCTTTGAAGTAAAAAGAATAAAATAAGAGTAAAAAGAAACCAGCCAAGTGCGAGTTGGAATCGCGCACGAAGGATTCCATACCATTATCTATACAACATTTGAATATTTCAAGCGTCTTCCTGTTGCCGTTATTAATATCGAGCAAAATAAACGGCAAAAAATCAAGTTTGTTGTATGGGAGCCCCCTTAAATATTTATTTTATTCTTATTTTAGTTTTTGTTATTATAGCGGCAACAGAAATACATCATCTGTGAAAATGTCAGCTGTCTAACTGTCACGGTTCGTGAGAGATACAGCCTGGTGACAGACAGACTGACGGATGAACGGACAGCGGAGTCTTAGTAATAGGGTCCCTTACCCTTTGGGTACGGAACTCTAAAAAGACATAAGGCCCCGTATAAAGCTAACTGCGCGCAACTTCTAACAACTAATTCACATTGATTTTCTTAAGAACGTTTTTAATAAAATAAATATAGATTATAAGAATATATTGGAAAGAAACCTTTAAGAAACCTATCTTAGAAAAAACGTATAAGCCTAAGGGTAAATCGATGAAAAAAAATAGAAACTTACCTCAATTTGGACAATTTTTCAAGTTTTACGATACCTAAATGGTTGTTACTGGAATGATACTATCCAGAAATGCGTGTAAAACAATTAATCACGTAAGTGTACCTTATAATTTTCAAAATAATTTTCTTTAGGTAACATTAAATTTGCACAAAGAATCAAAAGAAGATAAAATTGTTAAATCTTAAATTAAGTTAATTTTGTTTTTTAACGGACACCCTAATATACACCACGCATGTTGGGTGGTTTATAAGCCATAGCAAAATGAACGTGCCTTAACAATAGCTATCGAATACGCTAATTTGTTTTTTTTTTTAAATGCACTTTCTAAAAATATCTCGATACAAACTCGAAATAGTTGTAAGCGAGATGGGTGCGTGCGTGCCGCGGGGAATTCATTGAAACAAGATTTCTCAACTCCAAATAAGATTTCTAAACTCTTAATTTTTTTACTTTATGTAAAGGTAGTAGTGTATATAGATGGCATTATAAATTATAAATTACCTACGTAACCTCGGCTTTCAAACCACCCAGATTTCAGCATGTATTTGAGCGACGCGAGTCATTAAACAAAGTTATCTGTACTGTCTATGTTTGTATGTATATGAAATGTATCTCCATTACGTGCGGGGGCTATTGTCTCAAGAGACACGTCCAAATGTGTCGTCATCGTCAGCGGTGCATTCCGCATTCATATAGATGTAGCGCTCGCGGCTTCCCCGGACATTCCACGCGCGCCCGCGCCGCTGCCCCTTTCGCCTCTGCTTACATTTTTTCATCATATTGCTTACAAACATGAAATGCCAGGAGAACGCAAATATCAACGTCGAAATGTTTGCGCGCCTTACAATATGCAAAAGTTGGTGGTCATAAGGAATTAATGAATATTGAAGTGATAGTTTGAAGTCAAGTGAAAAATATAAAAAGCAACTAAATAAGCAAAACAGAATAAAATAGTTGTAATACATACTTCAAAAAATATTAAATAATATAAACGGCGGACATACTTCGACTAAATAAGGGATGTATTAGCAAAAGGCAAGGTATACAGTACCAAAAACCGGCGTGCGTGCATGCAACAATTAATGAATGTTGATGAGGCGAAACAGATCTGCCAGGATCATGGCAAGTTTCAGACCCTGGTCTCTGCCTACCCTCCGGGATACAGGCGTAGGTTTATTTATGTTACAATCACTTGTACTGATCCCAAACTAGGATACCCCGTGCTGTGGTAACCAGGCGAGGACATCACAAACATGGAAATACACCCAGACTGAGGTGATTTGCACAAATCAAGTACGGCGGCTTCCAGTGGCAATCTAATCCACGACCTCTGTTTTAGTAGTCAACCGCTAGACCAACGAGGCAGTCGAAAAGTCTGTAAATAACGAAATAACAATAACGTCCACACAACACAATCTCATGTCCAGGAGGGCGAGTATCAAAAATGCATACTTGTTCAATAGAGTCATATTAGAACGGTAATGTCCGTTTCATTGTCACTATTGGTATTCTAGTATCCAATCATATTTCAATAGTATATATAACCCGTGCAACTTATCTCGGCGCATCACGCGATTCGATCTTATTTGCGATAAATGCCTACTTAATTTGCGCGGGTTATACTATTGGAATAAAATTGTGCGGCGGTTGCTATGTAAACAATCAAATAGAGGTAAATAGCAACTATTGTCGTGTATTAGACCCTTAGGCCTGGTCCCAAACTAGGCTACACCGTGCTAAGATAATCATGGCAAATTGGCAACATAGACATGCAAACACATTTAGCATAATATCTATAATAGTAGTTTAATAGTCATTAAAATCAAGTTTTTAAATGAAAAATAGTTACTGGCTTGAAAAATAGACGGGCACTCTATTCTCGCCAGCGCTGTCAGCCAGCACTGGCTCGGCATGAAAAACTGTTTATACAACGCCAACACCAAGCCAGTACTAGCTGCCACTGATACTGGCATCTAGCGATGGCTCCGTATAAACAAGGCTTTACGCTAAAGACTCGGCTACATCGATAATGTCGATTTTAAAATGCAACAAGCTACTATTTGCGTTGGCGACGATGTGTACGTACGCCTGTTGTCTGTCTGGGTTTATTTTAGAGCTAGTAATATGCAATCTCGCAGCGTGCACGGCTGTCGTCGTGCCACGGCCTACACGCCTCTACTACAAACCAAGGAATTTAAAAGTAAGTAATGTTTTAGACAGATAACACTTTATTGCACAAAAAAGAAAATTACGAGGAAAACCAAAGTCACTGATATTTCGTAACCGAAGAATACAGACAGCGGCCTTACCATCATCATCATCATCATTCAGCCACAAGAAGTCCACTGCTGGACATAGGCCTCCTCCATGGATTTCCAAAAAGACCGGTTGGAAGCGGCCTGCATCCAGCGCCTTCCTGCCACTTGGATGAGGTCATCTGTCCATCTTGTGGCTGATCGTCCTACGCTGCGCTTGCTGATATGTGGTCTTCTCGAGCACTTTTCGGCCCCATCGGCCATCAGTTCTGCGTGCTATGTGCCCCGCCCACTGCCACTTCAACTTACTAATCCGCTGGGCTATGCGCCGACTTTCATTCGTCTACGGATCTCATCGTTTCTCATTCGATCTCGTAGAGAAATTCCGAGCATAGCCCTTTCCATAGCTTGTTGCGTGACCTTGAGCCTTCTTATGAGGCCCATAGTGAGAGACCACGTTTCAGTACCATAAGTCATCACTGGTAATACACACTGGTTGTATAATTTTGTCTTAAGCGATTGAGGTATATTAGACGAAAAGACTTTAGCGGCCTTATCACTAAAAGTGGTCTTCTCTAGACAACTTTGGATGGAATGGATTAATAAATTATATTACGGAAGGAAAGAGGTTGCATTTTATTTATTTAGGCTGAACAACAATGTAAATATGTAGTTACAAAATAAATAAATTCTTTTAAGAAGTGGTGTTGTATACATCAATTACAGATCAAAAAATTATTCACATAAGTACTAAGAAAAGGAAAATACGGCCGGAATGGAAATAATGTGAAATTGAAACAATTTAACATAATGTAAGAAAGACACCTAGTTAAATATTTTGTTAAACATTTAGTTAAATTGTAGGGCATAATTAGTACGAAGGTGTATCCGGCGTTTGAAGTTAATGGGGCCAGATAATTATTTTTTATTCTTGAATGGAATATTTATTTACTAGTACATTTAAATATTGCTTTTGCATTAAATTAAAGTGTAGTAAATACAAATAATTAACTAAGAATTTAAATTGAAAAGGTCAAATGGCTGCCTTCGGTCGGTAAGGTGCCTAGAAAGCTGGCAACATTACCCCGCTGAATAGCGAGGCTCAGCTGCTGCCCAAAATAGGCACCAGCCCTTCTTTAATTAATGTTCGGGGACACAATGACGTATGTATTTAAGTTTTGTTTTTAATAACTTGTCGATTTTAGTACTAACTGCGAGACTAACCCATGGCTTTTTTGTGTCATTATTTTACTTACTGTACTTTACAACTGTAAGCTGTAAGATCTCCAAATATAAAAATAAATAAATAAATAAAATAGTTTAGTAACAATTTTTTTTTGTCTCAATCAAAAATTATTTATGGATAAATCGTTTGTAAGAATATAAGTGAAATTGGGTTTTTTATTGGTATAGAACAGCACTATTCGAAAGTAATTAAATGCTACGTGAATCAAATAACTGATGAGCAAAAATCATTTAAAACTTTTCAGAAGCGACAAATATTTTGGTTATCTTCTAAACACAACTTAAAATATCGCATCCAATAACCCCTCTTAAATAAATTAACGATGAAATGAAATTAAATACAATACATAAAATCATGTCTGTCTTCCGAAGGGATAGAACAGGCCCTAGAGTCTAATATATCCATCGTTTTTAATGGATTAATATAAGAGAGAAATTATTTGCATCTATTTGGCAGTCTACTGAGTAATAGACGTACAATGCCATTCCAATGGTTAACCTACGCAAATTAAATATAAGCATCTCCCGCGATAAAGATCAAATCGCGCGAGGTGCCAAGTTAATGAAATGATCACTTCTTCATATAAATTTACCAAAACAAGGCTTATCATTAAGCCCACCTTTTGTACATGACTTGTGAAAAGAAAATCATCATGGAACAGTAATACAAAGTATTCCCAAAAAGTTGCGTTCACCATTTAACACCATTGTCGACCACATAGCCAACGGGACGAAGTGGCAGACTGCAAATCCGTAGTAGGGCCAGGTGAAGCGGCGAGTGTTTGCCGCACAAACAGCCTGCAGTCGAGGAGGCGGCAAATATCGTTGGAGAGGCTCTCACCTGCGATCCCGCGCGGACCTCGCTCCTCCGCTCCCGACGAGCCACCGCCGCCCGCACTCCACTCACGTAACATACTTACTCAAATATTGCTATCATTATACAGCTACTGGATTTTTGGACTGTTGACAAATTTGCAAGTGATTTGACACACTCGCAGGTACGGCGTGCTTTTAAGCCACACCGTCTAGTAAAGTTGTATGTATGTATGTAGCCTATATACGTCCACTTCGGGGCACAGGTATTCTCTCAGAGAGAGAGTACGGGTTTAATCACCATGCGTGCCCACCGCGGATAAAAAGTTGGGTCGGATTTTTGGAACATAAATGAAAGTTGAATATAGGTATGATAGATTATGTAACATAAACTAATGTCGGTATGCCGGAGAGGTGGGCAGAAACCAGGGTTTGCCTCTTGCCACGATCCTGACATACCTCTTTCGCTTCATCAACATTTATAGTTAATTTAATATTGTACAAACATCATATTTTGCACAGTATTAAATTATGAAACACGATAACTAAAATTAAAACCTTGTACATACTTATGGGGCGTGGCGATTACGGCAAAACCCCTTATGGTTATGGTTAAACCACGAAGGAGGCCTATGCCCTGCAGTGGACGTGAAATGGCTGATGATGATGATATACTTTAATTTACAAAAAGTTTCATATCATGCAAAATAAGTTGCTGTACGCAATATGATATCTAAAAATAAAAGGTCAAATATTTGAGCCTACAAAGCTTCCACGCACGTTTTTAAAAGATATCTGTCAAGCAACAGGCCAAGTGGAAGACGGATTTGCACAACGCGAGTTCCGTAGCGCCCGTACAAATATTATGTATTTACAAAAAAATGTTTGTCCATTCAGTTTAGGATTCTTAGCGTGAGTTCGAACCACCTTTGATTAAGCGCGTCTTCAGGAACTCGACGCCAAACACCAGTTCCGGAAAACTCGCCCTAAGCCCTCTTGCAATACAATTACACAAATAACTCTAGCGGTCAACTGTATTGCGGTAGCTGTGACCGTGTGTTTAACAGCAAACTCGGTTTTGCATCACACCTTAGAGCGCACGCTCGGGTCTAAGATGGGTCCTTGCCGGGGTGTGCGACAGAGTAAATCACTCTATGATTGGATCCTCCTGCCTGTGCGTCATGCATGACGTTGACGTTGATTGAGTGACATTGCAGAAAAATATTTTACGATAATTTGTTTCATATAATTTATACTAAGGAGTAGATACTGATTCCAACTGAGTTATGATGTTGCTCATGCACCATTTCAAAACACAAGTAAAAAGATTAAAACGTTTTCAGATTTTGTCTCAGTTTATGGTGCGTTTTATTACAAACTAGAATGACTAAGTAGTCATTCTTGTTTACTCGGTTCTAGAGCACTAAAATCGGGAATTTGTACTGGGTTTGAAACCCGCATCGCTCCGGACATGTTTTTTTCCATGTAAAGTTTGTTTTAACATCTAATATTGTAAGGTTTTTGGAAATAATACAGAAACAACTTCTGCATTTTAACCATAATCATAATCTTAAATCAGTGAAGCAGGGAGCAGACAAATTTAAAACAGAGGAAGTTATATATTAGAGTCGTGAAAAGCTTCGCAAGACGGCCCCATTATTGTATCTTAAAAGGTGACATTGTCGCTGTGAGACAAAACCTTTTAATAAAGATTATAAAAAAAAAGTAGAGCACGGACGCATTATTTATTTAGTGTCAAAAAGAGTGCAAATACCGTATAAATCGTAAACCTACGTATCATTTAACACTCGATATAAACAAAAC
Source organism: Yponomeuta cagnagella (assembly GCA_947310995.1). NCBI lineage: Eukaryota > Metazoa > Arthropoda > Insecta > Lepidoptera > Yponomeutidae > Yponomeuta > Yponomeuta cagnagella. The sequence goes on along the minus strand of OX371271.1, from coordinate 13,916,770 downwards.
AGTGACTTTATATCACAGTGTATTCCCGTCAAATAAATATATGAACTCAAACTATCGTCTGTAGCACTGATAGCTGTAGAATTGATATTTGTAGATTATAATGAGTACTGGCCACTTTAATCTCTTGCGAATATTTACGTATTGATATGAAAAAGAGATTCTCGACGTCTTCAGTAGTTTTGGAAACTAATAATGAGTAGATTGTAAACGGCTTGGTACTTGTACATGAGTCTATCCTATTTAGATCAATTTTACATCACATGGAGTAAACTGCAGATACTAATATTATTTAAGTGTCGCGAAACATCACTTTTATTTCTCTAACTATTTTTGAAAATTCGAATGGAATGAAAACGTATTGAATAAATAAAGTACAAAATTATTTTAAGGGTCGCGAAAGAACGAAATAAGAAAGCAGTAAAGGAAAACCAATAAAAGTTGTTTTATTGCCCGCCGGGCGTAACACCTGCCACATAATGAGTTTGTACTTATTTTGGGGCCTTGTTGAAATAAACTTTAACAAAATTCTTTGTGAATCTGTATTCTTTAGATAAAATAGAGTCCATGCTCTATAAAAAGGTGTTTCAAAAATTAAACTGGTCACTGTGATAGGTTTTACGGTTTGTTACAATATAATTTATCGATCAAAAGATATTACAAATATCTACAATTAAGAATAGATACATGAGTTGAATTTAATATATAGAATAGCCTCTGTAGCTGAGCTTGACATAAAGCCAGTGTTATGGCATCCAGTGCGACGTCCCAACGAAATTTTTCATATTCTAAGAAATATAATCTTACAAAAAAAAAGCAAATCAAAGAAAATTTCCAAGCTTCCCGGTCTTGTGCCACCCGCATCCAGCGACTCCCCGTCATCGTAACCAGGTCATCAGACCATCTGGTGGGGCGCCTAGCCACGCTTCGTCGTCCGGTCCGCGGTCGCCAGGTCAGAACTGGGGCCTATGTCCTGCAGTGGGCGTCAATTCGCTGATGATGATGAAAGAAAATTTAAATAAGATTTAGTTTGATCTAACTTTAATCTTGTTTAAAGTTTCGTTAATTAGTTAATTTGTAACATTTTACAATAGGTATTAGAGATTAGAAAGCAAAGTCAGGTAGGTATATGCCCGCACTGGGAATCGAACCTGGGTCTCTCGCTTCCTAGTCCAATGTTCTACCCACTAGGCTACCACCGCTCTAAGTTATGTACATTTGTCAAGTTATTGTAGCAATACCACTCCTAACAGTGAAGTAAAACATCGTGAGGAAACCTAAGTGTCTGAGCTATTCACATACAACAGCGCTTGAAACCCCCAATGCCCACCGGGGCAGTCGTGGTGATTAAGCCCATACTCTCTCGCTGAGAGAAGGCCTGTGCCTTACAGTGGGACGTGTATAGGCTGCTTATATTAGAGATAAAGGCCAATTTGCAGTACTTTCTTACATGTGGCTTAAACCGTAAACTAAAATTCTTCATACAAAAGTCAATGGTGACTTACGTGATATTTAAAAAGTGGTGCAAGTCTGCCTGAGTTTTTGTATTGTTTGTAAAGAACTGCCGGAGGTCGTGGGTTCGATTCTTACAAGGGGCCGCCTTAAATTTGTGCAAATGGCCTCCGTCTGGGTGTATTTCCATGTTTGTGATGTCCTTACCTGGTTACTATAGCACAGGGTATCCTAGTTTGGGACCAGGAGCATTGATTGTATTGTGTGAAAGTTACTATTATTATTTTTTTCCATTGCAGGGCATAGGCCTTCTCGCAGAGACAGTATGGGCTTTATTACCACGCATGCCCACCGCGAATTGGCAATTTCAAGCGCTGAGGTGTTATTTAAAATATGTAACAATATGTTTTAATTTATTGATTTAGATCTCGGTAATGATTATGGTTTTTCGTTAAATTGTCCTCTTGGATCGACTTTGCTTAGCATTGAGCAGCTGCACTCTACCGCCCTCTGACTACCCGGCCATTTACATAAAAAGACCATTATAGAACGGAGCGGTTGACAAACGTCCTAGTCAAATGAAAAATTTGATGTTCTGTTTTAAGTATTTCTTAAAACAGAACATCTTTAGTAGTATAGTGAAATTCTTAATCGGAAACTTGGGAAACTGTTTAGTTGAATTTGGCCTTTGATTCTTATTATAACACAGAATAAACAGGTAAAAAAACTATAACGTAGTCAAAAATCGTTGCAGATTTTTAACTCGCTGCCTGTACGTAGTACAGAGAAGTTTGTAAAGAGGCTCGAAATTTCATCGATGTTTACACTTCCCCCTTAGCTCAGTTGGGAGAGCGCTGGCACGGTTAGCCAGAGGTCGCGGGTTCAAGTCCCGGCATGGGTAGAATTTTTAGCCTCTAAATAGGTTTTTAAAATTGTCTTCAGCACGGCTTAGTGCAACAAAAAGAATATAATAAATTTATGTGTTAATAATAATATTTTAACGCATTAAATTACTTTATGACAACATGAATTTGTGCTGTGTTGCCCCTAGGTACCTATTAATAACAAGGACGAAATTATACTCTTAGTTTGATAACATACAGTGATCAACTCATAATATCAATCGAAACACGACTCCAATTTATCTAACATCGACTTTTATCGCCAAATTTGTGGTTCACAAAGGTCACCGACGGGTCACAGTAAGTTGTTGGTGTTTCGTTAGTGAGATAAAGTAAATTGTTATCGGGGTCTTGATTGAATGTTCAATAAATTAAGGCAGCCTTTTATCACCAGCGTGGAGTCCGAAATTGGCTCAAAGGGACTGCCACGTGCTTTGATTGACAACTAGTATGAAGAAAAAACTCGTGTAATTCGAGAGTCTTCTAAGTTTTTGTAAAGTTTTTCTCGCTGTTTCTGTTTGCTTTTCACCTTTTCTATACAGTTTTTTAGAACTTACCTAATGTTGTAATTTTTTCACAAAACTGCCATTTTGTGACGCAACAACGTGCCATTTAGTTATCTAAAGCAAAAAGTAAGAAAAAGTTTTTTCAGATTTCATCATTAAGTCAACTTCGCCGGGACGTCAGTGTACACTTTGTCAAAGTTTGGCGGCGCGCTCTAGAGGAAGGTGAGTGGGGGCGAATAAAAAAAAATGAAGAGGCAGCGCGTGGGTGCGTATGTGTTGTGTGATGCAGTGTGGCGGTGTGCGTGGAGCACGTGGGTGGAGGGGGCGCGCGGGTGCGGCGCTGGGTTGAGCGGGGTGTATCGATCTCGGGCGGCGGCGGGCGCGTGCGCTGCGAGCTGCCACTCTCAGCCGGAGCGCACAGCCTCCAGGCGCGCAGTCCGCAGCCGGCCGCCCGCCGAGCCGTCCGCTCCCGACCCGACCCTAACTCGCGTCCTACGCGCGCCGTACACGCGCACACTCAATGTCAGCGTGTGATAACAACCTCAAACCACCTCTCCGAAGGAATTGCTCTACCTAGTGTTTTCGCTGTGAACCTAAAAGTTTATTTATAAACAAACTTTTTATTTAGTCATCTAACACATGTCTTGATAGAGGATCTAGTGATAAGAAAATTATATTTGACAAACAATCGGAAAATTGTTTACGAAACTTTCGCCCAACAGTACTATAGACTATTGTACAGATGAAATTTCAAATAAAGTTGTGTCGTGCCTCAGCCTAAAAAAATCCCAGTGTATTTTGATTTAAAGTGGTCGTGTCTTCAACTGAAAGAAAAAAAAGCCGCAACGAGGCTCACGAGTTCACGGGTCGTTAATTCGGAGAAGGAGAAAAGCCGGAAAAAGAGAGATCTTCGCTTGCGTCCGCTCATCGGAGTGATAAAATTTATGACAAACGGTAAGGAGGCGTAGTGATAAGGGTCGAGGCGCGCTATAGGCGCGGGGCGGGCGGCGGGGCGGCGGGCGGTCGCTACATCACGCTTGTCGAACGCACCGTGTCGTCGTGCTTTACTTAATTATCACTGGGAGGGCTCTTCGACAAACCCATTTTCCCTCAGGCCTTATCGGACTAACCGCTTGTCGCGCAATCGTATCTAATGGTAATGTAACGAGCTATGTCTGCCTCAGCATATTGGGTAAGAGTTTTAAGATGTGGCTAATTAGGCCGTGTTTTTCTTTCTTCTTGAGTTTATATATTCTCAAAATGTTAATTCATTTTTGCATTAGCGTCATTCTTTTTTGTTTCATAAGGAATGCAAATTACTATCGATGGTCTGCAGTAATAACTTGCTGTCTGTTATGATGGATGGGCTGCTTGCTTGTTCATGGTTGTTTCAGAAACTTGTTACGGTTTTGGAAATGCCTGAGCGCCATCTTATTTATCACTTTAACACCGAGACTTGACAAGGACTAGTATACCTCCATTGTAAGTGCTTTGAAACTTAGTTCAAAACTAGTTGAAGTATTTCTGGAAATTTCGATACCTACGCTTACCAACATCCAAGACGAACAGTATTTTTTAGAGTCGCGTAAAACTTGAAAATTCAGTAACCGCCAAGAATAAACTTTTTTTGAGCTCGCAATCGTTGAAATGAAGAAAAATACACCGACGTAAAAAGAAAGTACCATCTACTGCAATAATACACCGTTAGTCTTAAAATATTCATGCAGATGGGTCTTGAAACGTCGCGGGTTCAAACTTGCGTAAAAATTTATGAGAGTGTCGTGTGTCTTCGTGAAATATCTGGAAGAGTGTCGGTCCGCCCGGGGGCGCGCGGTGCGGCCCGCGGATTACCTGCACGTGAGATATACGAGACATATGCCCATTCGATTTAGCCGAGGCTCTCCGTTCGAGCCCGAGGAAAACATTAAATGGGTTCCTTAAATCCAATGGCGGTGGATAATATTTCACCGCAAATGTAAATTAGATTTTCGCCAATATTGTTGCGGCAAAGAGGGAATTCGGAATTAACTCTTTCAAGAACCTTTTATATTTGCATTTCTGGTGAGGGATTGCGCTTACTTTACTATTTTTACACACCGCTAGATGTATTTTTTTAATACACTACACACAAACAAACTATTGCTGATACAGAATAAGTATAGGTAGGTACTAGTGCGCAAAAATAACCCTTTATTTTATAAGTTCTGGACAAAACTATAAAGGATGAAACACACCAACGCGGTGGTGGTGGCGATCCATACATACGATATTAACTGCAGGAGTATTTATATGGACGTTTGTATGGACCGCCACCGCCACCACGTTGGTGTGTCACTCTTCACACACTCCAAGGTATTGTGTTACATTACCCGTTTAATTAAAATTTAGAAAAATTTATTTTAAAATTTCTTATTTATCCATGTCCATGTCCATATCGATGTATGGACTTACGCATCTCCCGCGACCTTTTCACAGTCACTTTAATTTTCATCAACAAGTGATTATCATTTTTCAGTCAATCTAAATAGGTAAACGGATCATTTTCATTCATCCGTGTATTATATAATTCGTGAATGATACTCAGCGTGGTTTTGACAGATAGGTTTATACAGCTTTATTTATAGTAAGACTGAGCATAATGGTTTTTAACCAAATTTTCTCCATACTAATCTAGATCTTTCCTGAAATAGATATGATGTAATCTGAGCTATGATGTAAAGAATTTTTAACTTTTAGTTTTTGTGTTTCATCTTTTAGGAGTTTCCTAAACATGATTAAGTATTTCTTTCTTCATGTAAACACAAATCTAATTTCTAGAAATTGGTCTCCTTCGTGACCCTCTGCTTAGGTTCTCATATCCCCATGAGTATATCCACGAGCGACACAGTTCGTGGTAATGTAGGTATAAAGTTCAGTAAGATCAAAAAACCCTTCGAGCCATAGTGGATTATTTGGCATTCACAAGACGACTTATGTGGTCAATAAAATCCGAAGCAGGTCTTGGACATAAATTTAATCATCTCGGGACATGGGCCGTTCAGTTTCGCGTAAGAACGTCTATGTTTTTTATAACTTTTCCTTCGGACGAAAGACGTCTTGCCTAAAGGTAATATTTGAAATAACAAATGTGCGGGAATCTACTTGCTAGTCCATTTAATTACAAGTACGCATTTACGCACAAGTAAGTGTTATTTTGGCTTTTAAAGTTGTTAGTGGCTATCACGGAATCATATCATATAGGCTTTGATGTATAAGTTTAAGATGATTTGAGAAAAGATGGTCAGAGTGGAGTTTTTTTTCCCGCTGCCTTTTTCTCCACTACAAATACGGCCCGAAGGCAGCGGCTAACATAGTAACATAGTACATTGACATTCAGCAAACAGAATGTAAATTCTTTACGTTGAAATAAATTATTGATTTCTGATTTCTGATTTCATACATGTAAGCTAATTTAGCAGTTGTTGAAATTCGTGAACACAGAATAAATCTATTTATCCATTCGGCCAATAAATAGAGCCTACTGCAGGATATAAGCATCTTCTCCTACCCCCTCGGTCCTTTGCTAATATCATCCATTGCTTTAGTAATGTCATCAACCCATCGGGTTGGTGGTCTTCCTACAGATCGTTTGGTTTTTTGCCACGGCGATTGGTAGCTTTGAGAAAAGTGAACCATATAAATAAAGAATAATTATTAATAATACTTCAGGAATACAACGCGTAGGATGCAAGCTGACTCCGCACGTCTTCGTTTATTGTATGAAAAATTTATCTCAGAAGAAAGTTTTCACTTTAATCAAAATTCTTCCACGATCTCGAGCCGTTCGCTCGACATTAAATCTTCTCTCATGAGGCTGCCCTTCGTTATTTTATTCAGGCAGTGAAGCGAGTCGTAAGAAGGTGTTAAAGAGTGAATTGGCAAAGGGCGCGATGAATGGAATATGCGAGCAGTTCACCGCGCCTAGGCTGGATCGGTATTTGCGCTTGAATATTGAAAAGGTGAGGGGGTCTTTCCCACATAACACTCAGCGCTTTAGAACACCTTTCTGAAACGTCATTTTGTCTTGTAGTCACATAGTACCGTACTCATTTTATTTTACGACGACACTTTGTACTCTCTCGTATGTGTAATTTCACAAATGTAAATAACTTAGAAGACAACTTCATAGGTACATGCCCGCACTGGGAATCGAACATGGGTCCCTCGCTTCCGAGTCCGATGTTCTACCCACTAGGCTACCACCGCTGTGGTAGTGTGAAGTTATAGTACCAATACCACTCGCTAACGGTGAAGGAAAACATAGTGAGGAAACCTGAGCGTCTGAGCTATTTACGCGTGGGCACGCGTGGTGATTAAGCCCATACTCTCTCCCTGAGAGAAGGCCTGCGCCCTACAGTGGGACGTATATAGGCTGTTTATGTATGTATAATTTCATTCTAGTATGTCAGAGTTCTCTAGAAAGGTTTTCCGTCGGTAGTAACTTATAGTTTCAATCACACACCTATCGTTAGCCAGGGATTATAGTCCACTCTCATGGGATGGAGGTTTGATGGGATCAGTCGACGGTTGGCATGCGGGAAAGTAACAAATTGTTGGTCGCGCGGTGGTTGCGCCTCACAGGTAGGCCCCATCGACCTTTGTCACTCACTGTGAGATATACACACTTCACGTGCGCTCATGATAAATAATTACTGTCACGTCCCAAAGACGACTTACCTCGGGCTTTTCTGGTTGGTATAAGGTTAAATATTAATTAAATTTTTAATTTAATCTAGTCAATACTTTTCTATCGCTCGTGCATTATGGTAGTCTTTAGATAGATAGATAGATAGAGAACACTTTATTGCACAACCATGTGAAAGATATTACAAATAGTTTCTTATATCTAAGTAGTAGTATACAATTGGCGCTCTTATCGCTTAGAGTGATCTCTTCCAGACAAACTTTGGATGGAGTGGATCTTTACATCAGTTTATAGAGATTGGTGGCGAATATTCTTATTTTGGACTCATAAAAAAGGCTCTCTTCATATGTTAGGTTGTTTGTCTCAGCAAGATTTATATAAACGAAGTAAATAAAGATGTGAGTGATGGGGGGATGGGAAAACGTTATTTTTTTAATTGAATTTTTAATCTTTGGTATTTTAGCTTTGTTTTGGTCTAACCAGAACATTTTAAGGCGACGTAGTTATTTTCTTAAGCCGCGCCCCCCGTCCGCGCACGATTCGAAACCTGTTTATACACGAAACTTGAAACGCGATTTTCTCGAAATCAATTATTTTCCCTTGAGGTCCCTTTTCGGTCAACAACTCACATAGGTATATAAAAATTAACCCTACAAAAACTTTTGTTCATGCTCGAACTCGCCTTGAATATTATGAAGCGATTCATTACAGTCACGCGTAACACCACTGTTTATTCAGATTCCTTTTGGTGTACGCAAATAATTGGGTAACTTCTCCAATATACCAGCCCCCGTGCATATGTTTCACTGGCCATAGTCCGCCTAAATCATGTTACTTACAAAATACAGATTTGTTTTTTTTAATTGTAAGTACGAGTGTAAGTGAACTAGTCACTCAATTGAAGACGCTCCACAACATTATGATGTACGTTAGGTTTTCAAGCACTCGATTATTTCAATGTTTTTATGTTACTTACTAACTTAACTTGAACGTACAGTTTGATGTACGACGTTCGCGCCCCTCCACCGCTTACTCGCACCCAGAATACCTTGAAATTGTGTCCATAAAGATAAGAATTTAAGGACTTCGTTTCACCAGACCAGAGACCCTAAAAATTTATGATCTTGCTCAATGACTTCATAAGAATCTTATGTATTTTTCTTTCGTTAAAATAGCAGTCACTTTGCTTCGTTTAGTAATTAGTTATCTTCTTTGAAACTCGCAATAAAAGGTTGAATATTTATTACATTGCTAGCTGTAACTGCGAGTTTGTTCGCCTACAAGACTGAAATATTAATTTTAATGAAATAAGTGGAACTTCGATTATTTTTGTGGGAGTTTTCAGTTTACGCTGAAAACGTGTCTTTTTCCTAAGTTAACACGCTACATTTAATATGTAACTAATTTGAAATAAAGCCATCTTGCTGTAAATGTACATGAGAAAACTTAGAATAAGTATATCTATATTAAACGAGTAAAATTGCAGAAAATATGGCCCTACTTTTTATATGCAATGCACAAAATAGTACATTGTTACCCTAGCGGTGAAAGTAAATTATTTAGTCCCGAGACGGGGTTCTCGGTTCTCGGTTCCGCCAATAGTCCGAGGGACTAAGTAAGTCCTTAGGCTCCGTACGCAAAACTGCGAATCGGCGCGATGCGAATTCGCAACGCAGAAAACTGCGATACGAATTGCTGCGATGCGAGCTTCTACGGCAAGGCGGTAAATTAGGTCGTGACATGGTTCGGTTTTTACGATGCGATGTCGCATCGCAGTTTTGTGTACGGGCCCTTAACTCGAGGTAAACAATGCTTTTCATTACGAATATAAGGAAAGAAACATGAATTAGCTAAAGAAAATTTGTGAATCGAAAAATCAAACAAAGATCGGATTGCCGCTTTCCCGACTATTTTTTTTTCTGTTGACGGCCAGCTATTTAGCCATTATTTTAAATTTTTTATTAAAAATATGGTAAATATTTTGCCTATTCTGTTATTTAAAAGAAATTGTTGAAAGTAAATTATAATAAACACACTTAAAAAATATTCTTTAATTAATACTTAACTTTATGTGATTCCAATTTTACATCATGCTGTAATTGAGTGGCTGTATAGAAAGTTGGAACATGGTTCAACAAAAATGTGAAAAAAGAACTAGTCTTTTAGAACAAGCTGAAAAGTCTTACTTTCAACCCGCTCCTCGAGCAACATCAGACCTACTTTCGGAGTATGAAAAGAATTTTAATTGGAAGAGTGGAAATATGATCTTTTTCTAAATCTTTTTGACGGTTGAGTGAAGTTCACCAATTTCTGCGCAATGACTAATTTTAGGTGTTAAAGAGGAGCTACGCGAGGGGTCACTAAGGATGTACCACTCTTGAAAAAAATCTTATCGCACGTCACAGTGTCCGTCAAGTGGTTGGGGAGTAGATCGTTGAAAAGAACGAAAGTACTAAGATAAAATGGAAGAGAGAGATATTAATTCATTGGAACCCTCTACCTTTATGGAAGTGATAGAACCTGTGCCATCCCTTGTATTTAAATTAGTTTGACTATATGACATAGGTTGGTACTATATCAATCTGTAAGCTCCTCTACATAGTAATAAGTCTTGTTTTGCCGATTCAAAAACAACAATACGAGTACCAAATCATGTATAATCATGGCAGCCTATAAAATGATTTTTTTTCACATGTTTAATAAACAAAACGAAATTGCGTAAACATTATATGTTAATGAATGTAAATCTCTCGATAATAACTATCAGCCTATTCTTGCATGTGATCGGAATTTATTCATCGATTAAATATTTCTACTTTGCACATCACTACGCCTCACACTACGTCAATTACTCACACATACACTGTAATGACAGTAAGCGATGTGCAAACGACTATGTTCACTTTACCGCTAAAAAGATTTGTGCGGACTATAGTACATATGCTATGAGTGAATCTGATTTGTCGGAATGCCACGTAGACCAGCAGTCTTAATTAAAGCGTGTTCAAAGAAATTTGTGAAAAGCAGAAGCTTGGAACGTCTCGGTCGTGGTTGGATTTATCCCCGTCAGTCGTCGCGGCGGCGGCTGGCGGCGCACGGTTTGCTGCCGTCTCGTGAAACCGCTGGCGCTCTAGTGCTTTTTGCTTTCATCTTCGTCTGTCATTAACGAAGACAAAATTGCGTAGAAACCCGTGAAACAGCTCGCGGAGTGGCCTCTGTCACGTTTTTTTTCAATCCGAGAAACGAGGTCGCCAACATTATCTTGTTTACGGACTTTGAAGTTGTGCTGGGAATCAAAGTGACGTACTTTAGATGATTGTTGTTGTTAGCTGTATTTAATCACACCCAAGATGGCAGCAAGTGGCTTCGGTCGGGCAGCGAAGTTGCGGTGGCGGCGTATGAATTATGAACGGCGAGGGCCGCAGCCCATGCTGTTAATTGATACTTGAACCTGCTGCATGCACACCGCCCCCGCTCCTTACAGCCTCGTGTCTACACTGACCTTTAGTGAATTAATTATGAAACGCAGAGATAATACATTATCTTAATTAAAGGGGATTGGACCTCTGTGGCATATCCAGCCGCCGCCATTTTGTTTTTTTTTTAAGTTTCCGCACACGATTAAAGAGGTAAATATGGATAGAGGATACTTATACAAACAAAAAACTTCTAGTCTTATAGGGTACATATATATATGACTAGAAGTGTTTTGTTGGTATAAATATCCCTTACCCAACTTCAACAAATATCTTCCTACTTCACATTCTTTTCGTTTGAAAACAAGCCAACTATTGCGCTTTTTGTATTCATCATCATCATCAGCCATTTGACGCCCACTGTATTCGTAGTTTTCATAACCATGAAGGGTTTTGCCGTAATCACCACGCTTGGCAGGCGGGTTGGCGATCGTAGTATGCGGTCGGAATTTTTGTATTATCAAGCATTAATTTATAACTTTAATACACCCTCACCTGCTTGCTCAAGGTTATTATTAAGTATCAAGTAGGAACTAACTGAAATTGAAACGTACTCAGCTATAATAGAAACTTCACAATTATATAGTTTAAACTCTTGCACACCAGTAATTACAACATGAAAATATCTGTAAAACAAGTCATCTTTTTCTGTCATGGTTCGGTCTGAAAACCAGCGCCAAAGCCCTGCTTCGGCATCATGCTGAGACTGGCCCATTTTTGACAACTTTGTGTGTCTAAGTTTCATGTAGGTACTTACAGGTATTTTGCTAAATGTTTTCTATGGTTTACTAACATAATTATGGACCTATTGTTTGTAATTATATGTAAGGATATTAACTTTATTATTTACCTACCGTATGTAATTCTTTGTAATGTTGTCAAATAAAGTTTATTCTTAATCTTATTCTTCGAACTAGCTACTTTGACAAACTAACGTTAATTGCGATGTGATATGATTTAGTGGGCAAAGTGTTTTTTTTCCTAGTACTAGGTTGTGCTGCTAAATAGTTAAATTAACCTGGAGACTATTATTTGAATGCAATGAAATGCGTTTTTAATTATCGTCATTTATCTCATCGTTTTTTGTTTGTATAAGTGTCCTCTATCCATATTCACCACTTTCAACGTATGCGGAAACTTTGAAAAAATGTAAAATGGCGGCGGGTGGTTATGCCAGCTTCCATAGAAAAATGCAAAACTCTTTTATCACTTTAAAATAAATCCATAGTAAAACCACCACTAGTAACTACGTTATAGAGATTCTCCAAAGAATTTTCAATTTTGTTCCGAGATCCATATAAGATGCACATTGGTTTATAAGAAACTCAGAAAAACACGAATACCTCGAGATACCAACTACCAAAGAAGAAGCGAACAAAAACTGAAAGAGTATGCAAAGACTTAAAGAATATAACAAACGTTGTTATAGAGCAAGCGTCGTTTTGTCATATTAATTAGCCTACGACCTAGTTCTCAGACCTACCAAATATACACAACAAAATTACAAAAATCGGTGAAGTCGTTTCGGAGGAGTTCGATAACAAACACTGTGACACGAGATTTTTATAAATTAGATATTGTAAACTTAATGGATAACCAAGGAAACAGGACACAAAAAAAAACATGCAAGATATATACTCTTGACAAAGGAAACTAAAATAATGGACCAATTCCACAAAAGGACTGTTGATACTAAACGGAGCACGAATTAAACATATTGGGTACTCAAATTCCATACCAGATTATGACTGGAAGAACCGACAGCTGAAACGAAGTGAAAAAAAAATCTTAACTAAAAACGACTCGTCAAAAGAATAGTTTTGTTCACGAAGACTTAGACGATAGATCGTCTGTACTACTTCCATAAGTGAACCGTTAATTAATGTTAGTTATCTATATTATTACTTATTAAAAATAACTTTGTTGCCTGCTGAGATAGCTCAAAGTTATTTTTGACATCGTTTGACATGAATAAGGCATGAGATTTCTCTGTAAATCGCTGCGAATGCGAGTCCCCCTGAGTGGTAAAATTTATTCGGGATAAGTAGACGGAATAACATCGCTCTAGTATACGGGCGGTCACCGTAATGCATATTTTGAGATGCGATGACAGTGCTCAGGCAAACGCCCGTCATTAAAAATACGTATATCACTGGAAGTAGCACTTTAACGATAAGAGCTCTCAAATGTACACTAATTAGGTTCAACTTCGTGCACTGCATTAACGTGCTTGTATTAAGGCCTTTTAAGCGAACATAACTCATGGATCTGCTATAAATCTATCATGAATATAGATCACATGCAGAAACTAAGTCTAAGTAACTGGTGCATTTGCATGCTAGCATAATTAATTTCGCCAGTTTGTTCACTAATAAGCTGTAAAGTAAGAGCATAAATTAGGTGGTTTTCAGTAATAAAGGTGAATGCTTTTCCTGACCTGTTGGAATACAAAAAGGATACCCCATTTACATAAAGTGCGAAAACAAAGACAATGCATGTTTTTGTATCAAAACACAAAAATAAAAAGTTAAAGTCCCTAGTGATGAATGATACAATAAATAACTTGCGGTGTGTACCGTTGTATGGAGGGAAACGCGTATTAAATACGTGACGGGTTTAAAACAATTCGCTGACCGGTGGTGTGTTGTTAGCCGACAATTTTATTACTCATGCGTGGTCTGCGCACAGCTCATCGGTCGTAGAGAGAACAATGCCCTTTTTATAGTACCTACTCCTCTTTTTTCTCAGTAACTCACTACTACCCACCCAGTACTGGAGGTTAGCCATCAGCTCTGCATATTCCTCTCTTCTCCTTTCCAAGCGAAATAGATCTTCGACGCTGGCAACTCCAGTTCTGATGTTACGGAGCCATGATTTTCCCCTCAATTTTGCCCATCATGACAACTTGAAGATGTTTGTACCGTTCGCCTTGAGGACATGTGCTAAGTACCTACTCTATAGAGATTTTTTCTTCTCCTGAACTAGTGCTTTACTAATCTCTTGAATTTTCAATCTCTTATAACTGAACGGTAGCGTTTAGATAGACATTATGGCAGCGATCCAATATTGCCACTGTTAGTAGAATCGATCTTTTGGACCTTCATTAATGTAAGTGCCCAGCAGCTTCTAACGACCAAGCCACGGACTCACTGAATATCCTCTGTAATATCCTCTGTCTGGACTATCTCAATTTATTTTGAAGAACCAGGAGTGTGATAAGTTTTACGCCTGTGCGTGTATATCTGTCGATTTCGTTGTCATCCTTACTTGGTAAGTCTAAAATAATAAAGGACTAAAAACCAGCCAAGTGTGAGTTAGTCGGACTGACGGACAGACATTATGTTTTAATTAGCTGCTATTGTTTTCGCGATTATAAAGCTTTCCCCACGATAAAACTGGTTCGTAATAACTTACTCGCTGTCGAACCTCCATTGCCGGATATATATGGGGATTTTGTTACACCTTTTATTATACGCAACTTTTTTAAGGTTATAGGATAGGCTCTATGCTAAATGAAAATAGGATAACTCGTGGATACGGATGCATAAAAATGTTTAGTTTTTCGGAGATTTCCTCCATTTGCGGTGTTTGCGCCCCAGCTGAGCTGGGGATTTAGAAGATAGAGGCTCGCTGCGTTCTCGTCGGACGGATATTCAAATACTGCATACAAGGCTAACGTTTTTCTTTAGGAAATTGTGTAATTTTGATTTTGCTCAACATTAACTTGGTAGTTTGGTAGTTGTTCAAGTTTACTTTCATTAATTAATCTACATCTACACTATAATTATAATAATATTATAAAGAGGAGAAGTTTGCAAGTTTATATGTTTCTATGTAAAGGGGTAATAACTCCGAAAGTACTACACCAATTTCATAAATTCTTTCACCATTATTTAGAATGGACCTTCAAAGTGGATATAAGCTCTATACTAATCTATTTACCATGCGAACGTAGTCACGGAAGCTGCCTTCATCTACAAAGTCAACACTAGCATTACTACAAAACGTTTACATTCTAGTAATATTTCTTTTTTGAATCGGACACCTCTTGGCGAAGTCGATAGCCGAGCTACGGACCATCATCAATACCTCCCCACCATCTCGAAGCTCGGTCGGAATAGATCGATAAAACTATCTATCTATCTACCTAGACCTCGGTAGAGCTAGTCTGAGTTCCGCGCAGGGTGAACTTTAAATTCTAAAACGTGGTAAAATTTATAACTGAATAAAATTCTACGCTTCTATACCCAACGAGTTAAACTGGGCATTATTTGTTTGTCTGTCTTTTAGATATTCAATCATTGTACTGTTTTTTAAGTATAGGTAGCTATCTATCTGTACTTAAAATACAGCTACGACGGCGTCTACGACGTAGCGGACAGTCACGGTAATGTTTTGTAAGGATCTTATATAGACAGATAGGCTTCGACTGTGCCTACGCCGTAGCGGACAGTCACGGTAATGTTTTGTAAGGATCTTATATAGGCAAATATGCTACGACTGTGCCTACGCCGTAGCGGACAGTCACGGTAATGTTTTGTAAGGATCTTATATAGGCCAATGGGCTACGACTGTGCCTACGCCGTAGTGGACAGTCACGGTATTGTTTTGTAAGGATCTTATATAGGCAAATAGGCTACGACTGTGCCTACGCCGTAGCGGACAGTCACGGTAATGTTTTGTAAGGATCTTATATAGGCCAATAGGCTACGACTGTGCCTACGCCGTAGCGGATAGTCACGATAATGTTTTTTAAGGATCTTATATAGGCAAATGGGCTACGACTGTGCCTACGCCGTAGTGGACAGTCAAGGTAATGTTTTGTAAGGATCTTATATAGGCAAATAGGCTACGACTGTGCCTACGCCGTAGCGGACAGTCACGGTAATGTTTTGTAAGGATCTTATATAGACAGATAGGCTACGCAATGCTAATATACACTTTCCTGATCCGATAAGAGTGTTCTATTCCTTTTTTCCTTCTGTGATTTTGATTTAAGGGATGCGAAGTTTAATCACTTTACAGTTCACGCGTAGTTGTCGAGGTATATTGACAATTTATGAAGGTAATAGGTTTTATAGGTATTTATTAGCGTTTGCGACAGTCCGAAGGCCGCGACCGCCGAACGGTGGCAGTGATAAAAATTAATGGATTTTTCATTGGAAAAAGCTTAAATGGTAATGCATCCGCTGAAATTGGCGTCACCAAGCCTCCAGTAGTTATTTATTTGCTCAAAGTTTAAATTAACTCTTCAAATTAATCATGTATAGTACCAGTACCGTTGTGTTTTTTAGAAAACGCTTCACGTGAATTTTAGCCATTTAATGTACTATTTTATTACGTTAAAAGTAGTTTGTTATTTTCAAAATGTATTAATAATTTTTTACGAGGAACCTTATTAATTATTTAGGGTCGATTGCAGATCTTTTCTAAACGGAGTTTAGTTAAATTAAGTGGAAATTTTGACAGATCGTACATACACTATCTGTCAAAACCTCGACTTAAATCAAATTAAACTCCGTAGCCCTTCAAGTATTAAGGGTTGCTATTTGTGGCACGAGGAGGTAAGAATTTTCCCGGTTCCAAATTATACCCTACTTTGGAGTTGTTTCCACTTTTCGCTTTAGTTCCCACGCCCCCGCCGTTGTCATATTTTATGTGATTAAATTTAGTATTCTCTACTTTGTTGAACAAATACTTCGAAAACATGATACAGATAAGTTTAAAGGCAGTAAACTGACTAGCTACAATTTTTTCCATTTTCATATGTTCAGGAAAAGTACAATCTTGTTGCCACAGTAATTACTACGCATTTTTTCATTCTATCACTTAAACTAAACAACGTTATTTCAAGTACACGTTGTATATGATACATACTTACATAAACACACGCCTGTATTCAAAAGAGGTAGGCAGAGACCAGGGTTTGCCACTTGCCATTATCCTCACAAAGCTCTTTCGCTACATCGACATTCAATACACGCATGCTGGTTTTGGTTACCGTGTAGATGATCTCAAATAAAATATTCGTATTAAATAATTGAAGTACTTACTTAGATTTAAGAAATAATAATTCTTCTTCTTTATGTGCCGTCTCCTATCGGAGGTTGGCAACCAATTCGACTGTCTAAAAAAGAAGAACAATTATGATTCAACAGAATACCAGTTCTTTGATTATATAGGCAGCCTTGAAAAGCATTCAATACTGCCAATATAAACAAGGAACAAGCATTCAAGGCTGCCAATATAAACAAGGAACTGTTACTTACTCTGTTGAATAATAATTGTTCTTCTTTTTTCTGGTCGTGCAATAGAGTTTTCTCTATCTATCTAAATAATAACTCTAAATAAAATTAAAAGAGGTAAAAATTAATACTGGTAAAAAAATTATTTATTAACAGTATTCGTTTTATCTCTTTTAATTTTGTTACAAACAGTAGGCAATCTATGTTATTGCTGCTTGTTGTCTAGATACTGCTTTAAAAAAATGTAATACTCGTAAATAATGAGTGTTAAATCCGTGTATAATAAAGAAGCTGAGTGTGTAATGATCAATGCACACGAGTTGTATACGACGTTGTTCAACACAATTGCGAAGAAAAAACGAACTTGTTTTGTTAGTAACTTGAAGTAGACATTTTTGATAGTAATTAACCACACAGCAGCAACTTTATCAAATATTTACGGAAAATGGCGGGTAAGTTTCACTTTTTTCGTGTGCCACACTTTCAATGCGCGCGCAGGTTCAATAAAGGCACAGGAAAAACCTGCTGTTCACCCGGAGCAGCAGCAATATTAAAAAATTAAATAAACTATAAATTAATATTTGTAAATACGATACGTAACTTAGTTTGTTTTTATAAATATACAATTGGATGAAATGATATGTTTATTTGACATCTTAACCGTAAAATTATTTAATATTCGTAAAAATGCAAAAACATAAACTTTTGCTGAAATTAAAAATTAATTATTAATTATTAATTATTACAGCACTTGTACGGTAATGGTTTTACAGCACGAGTATAGTAATATGCTGAATTATGAAACTAAAAACGGTGTAATAATAGTTAATTTACGAGCAACTGTGTTGAAAAGTATTTTACTGATGTCATGTGTAGTGCCTGGCAAATTTTAGAGTATCTTATATTATATAAATGCGTTGATCTATCAGCCACCACCTACGTAAATGGAATACAGTCACGATATGAACAATGTGATGCTGTCAATTGCACATCCAACGATAAGTTGAATGAGGAATGTGTATCGGAGCATTATCAATTCTCGATACAGTTTGAGGCGTGGTCGGGGCACGGCAACTGACAACTGACTATATCACCGCTTACTATGCAGAAGCTACAGTTGAATAAGCTCAATGATGGCTTTATATTGGCTATGTGCACGAGAGTGGCACCTTCTGTCGATCGCAACTTTTCGGGATGTGTTATTATTACCAACTGTTCCATGATAAGCCCGTTATGATAAATTTATGTTACGAAGTGATCATGTAATAAAAAGTGAAGGTAGCAAATTTGGCATGAAAGAAATGACACAGATTAGTTTAAATTCTTAAAATATTTCACGCCAAGGCGTGCGCTGCGATTGTTTTGACTGTGAGCGTGATTATGAGCCATAATTTTTAAACCATAAGATTTTGAAGCTGTCTGTCTCATTATTCCCCTTTTCTTACTATTTGCTACCCAAAATAAGAAATTCCTACCTCATGACTACCCTCACTAGTTACTTCGCACGAATATAAATAGACTCTATCATATGAGTACCCTAATGCAAGGAAAAAGCCTACACCATCTCCTACACCTGGTACAGCATAAGCAACGTATGTTCTACTGCAAGCACCGACCTTCTCTCTCTCAGAGAGAGAAAGAGAAAGAGTAGGTATGGGCTTAATCACCACAAGCGCCTACTGCGGTTTAGCGGTTTTGAGTGCTGAGGTATGTGAATTGCGTTCACCTCCGACACTCGGGTTCCCTTACGACATTTTCCTTCACAGTTAGCGATGCAGTGCAATAACGTATCTCTATTCGTTTCCCAGTTCTATTCTATTCTATTGAAACGCCAAATAATCACTGATAATAATCAATCTAGAACAGAATAGGAAAATAGCAAGACTTTCTCCGTTTTTGAACTAAAATATATTTCATGCTTATACTTTTTTCCAATATATTTGTACATTAGCAAATAATTAAACAAACTTACTTCTTTTCTCGTTCACGTTCATTTATGTTTTTTGGAGGGAGTTGTAAGTAACTAGATTGAAAAAAGCTGACACTTGTTTTAATATAGTCGGAGAGGCCACGTTAAAAGACAAATAACCGGCATTAATAATTTTTATACTACACCTGCTTGGAAAGTACCTTGATACTTTATCAAATTTACGGTAGAAAGTACGTCATTGCATATCGAACAAATATGCGGAGAGAAAACGCATCTGAGCGGGAGAGAAAAGTGTATGAAAATCCATTTCTTATGTGGTTTTTCTTTTTTAATTTTGGGTAAGACTATGCGCCGGTAACCTAAATATCAAAAGCCAAAAAGTTTTTACAGTGAGTTTTTATCTCCAAGTTCGCAAAATGACACTGGCCACTAGCTGTGTGTTGGATGGTGTCGGGCTGGCAGTGCGACCCTGCGGCGGCAGGATAAACAACTTGAAAAAAGAACATGTGAAAATTAGTTAATAAAAATTAGAAAACAAGCAGGTGTAGTATAAAGCACTATGTATCACTCGAGAGAAACTGCGATTCCCGATCTCGACACCCTCGACGGTAATCGGTCACTTTCTCCTCTCGGTGAACAATGTACTATTTTCTACAACCTATGCTTTTCTTAATGTGACCTGTCGAAAAGTCATTTTGGTCAAGTGGTACAAAAACGCGCCATACAAATCCTACTTAAACTACGACGTCATTCACCACTGTGTAACACCCTATAATGTATGAAGCGTTCATAAATATTCGAATTATCTCCTAAAATTAGGTTTTTATGCATCTACGCCTATTTTAGAAAACGTTTAGAATTCAATGAAAAAACGAAATCTAATATGTTTTTTATTATCAGAGTAACTTGATTTTTCGCATTTTTGGGACCCGGCTAACCCAAAACAAAAAAAAATTATGATATTATTTTTTTATTTTTCTTGAGTTTTTCTGTGTTCTATCGTATAAAAGCAATGCCACTTCAATCTAAGTTTGACGCAAGTTGCCCCATCGCGCATTTTACAGGTAATTTTAGATACTTCCGGAGGCTTCTGTTACGATCTCTCAGAGTGACAAAACGACGTAGATGCCAGCACGTTTTATTGCGAGTACAGGGTTGGGTAAATGGAGCAATCGCTGGTGACACAAGGCGCGATGTATCAAGCGATCTGTATCTGGCTCCGGATATCTAGTTGGCTATCGGCTTCCGCGCGCCTCTAATTACCGTCCAGTCCCGGGAATTGACCGGGCATACTGACTGCTTACTGACGGAGGTTTCATTAGATAAGCGAGAGATTAGTGGTATTAATACGAAAGCATTTAAGTAGCTCGGGTAAGATCTTGAGTTGCATCTTCATAGGAGGTTAGTTTTCTATTTGTGCTGTGATATGCTAGATGTGCGCAGCGTAGGACGACCAGCCACAAGATGGACAGATGACCTCATCCAAGTGGCAGGAAGACGCTGGATGCAGGCCGCTTCCAACCGGTCTTTTTGGAAATCCATGGAGGAGACCTATATCCAGCAGTGGACTTCTTGTGGCTGAATGATGATGATGATGCTAGATGCGCTATTTAGCATCCTATTGATAAAACAAACTTTCATAGACTTTATTTGGTGTTAAATGGCAATGCTAGAAGGCAGTTTTTATACAAACAATTAAATTTGTGTGAGTTTGTTTGGGTCCAACCACTAATATAATTTAAAGTTCAGAAAGCTGTCTAGCTAGGAACTGAACTTGACTTAAGTCTATCTGAGAACTGAGATTTCTATGCTTACAAGTCCTTAGACACGCTCGCATTGGAAATTTACTTGATGATAAGTACTTTTATCATCATCGTCATCAGCCATTTGACGCCTAATGCAGCCTCCTTCATTTTTTTCCAAGCTTCCCGGTACTTATATAATATACATTTATTGTTTTTATACTTCGTGGCAAGTGGCAGATCCTGGCCTACCCCTCCGGGATACCGGCGTGAGTTTAAATTATGTTTATTGTAGAGAATTTTACGATGCACTGGAAACTAAGTACCTATGGCCGACTCTTTAAATATCCAAAGGCAGTGAATGTTTCCGAATACACTCAGATAATGCTTGGACAATAGTGGCACAGAGTTCTTTTATTATTCACACTCGAGTCAATATCTCCAACGAATACGATGCTATTTTCTAAAGCACCCCTTTCCTCGGCGGCCCGCTTCCTGACCCCAATTCACTCCGGGTTCTAAGTTATATCCTCTGCGCGACAAGTCGTATATATTGGCTCTGTTTTCCTCTAGTCGCGGCAAAAAATTGTATTAAGGCGCTAGCCTATGCTAACTAGCGCCACCACTGGGTAAAACATATAAAGTATAACCTGTAAAGTAGGTGTAGAAAGAAATTCATGAATTTCTAAATGAACATTCAAAAGGCATTACAAATAGCTAGGTCAAAAGAAGACGCGGTATCCCTTGCCTTATACAATGCAATCTTAAGAGGCTTCAGGGAGTCACACTAATGCCACGGAGGAAACAAATCCCAAAAGTGTCTGTACAATCTCTAAAACATGTTAATAGTGATTTTAAGACCTATGGCCGTGAACCTAAAGCAGAAAACGTAGGGCTGGATGGCATTAACGCCAAAAAAGCCGTTTTGGCATAAATGCTATCTAGTGTCAGGTTCGTGATCCTAGGTTCTTTAGCGCGGGTCCTAAAAATAATTGTAACAGGGTCACCCGGTGTTAAATAGTGCCAGAATTGGAAAAAAAACCATTTTCATTATTCCTCTGCAATACGTTTTTGCAAAAAGTGAACATCATCAATCTCAATAATGGTGATTGCTATTTTTAGACTCTACAGCCTAAAAATTAGGTCCAAGAAGGGTCTTTGAAGCATTTTTACAAGAAACGGCCGCTTTTAGCGAAAATTAATAATAATAATAATCAGTTATCATTATAATTGAGGCTTAGAATGTTCACTTTCTGCAAAAATGTATAGTAGGAGACGATATGATTCTTAGGGCTTCGTACTCGAAGGGTGCCTACTACTCTACCTCCGCTGTCTGTGCGTCCGTCCGACCTTTAAAGGGCTCTATCTTTGAAACCGTAACAGGGTAGCCAAAATTTTCACGAAGTGTGTTGAAATTTTCACAGAATATGTTTTACTACGGCGGATTACCTAATAAATAAAATAAAAATAAGGGGGTATCCATACAACAAAAGTGTTTTATTTTTGTTTACGGCATCAAACTTTGCGTGATTGTGGAACTTATTATATATTCTAACAACAAATAATAAAAAAACGGTCAAGCGTGAGTACGGAACCCTCGGTGCGCGAGTCCGACTCACACTTGGCCTGTTTTTTCCCATTAGTGGCGCTAGTTTGAGCCAGTCGTAGGCAATATAAGGCATATATAAGGCAAAGGGTAGTGCGTCTTCCTTGTAACTAGCTTTTTGTAATGCATTTTAAATGTTCATTTACAAATATTACACGTTTAAGTGTAATGACAGTAAAAACCCATTACAAAACATGATCGGAGTACTAAATTAATTTCTTTCTATATTTACTTTATAGGTATCTAATTTCGTCCTTTAATACGTCCTCTTACCTACTGAAATTAATTAGTTTATTAAAATCCAATCTGAGAGCCACCAAAAATTTACGTGCGTAAACCAGTTTACAAAGAATTTTGTAGAGTCATTAAGTGAATTTTGATGCATGAATAATTTCGTTGAGAAACTCGTTTAAGATTTAAAGTAAATACCAGTAATTAAAAATGAACATGCAGTTGTGGCGTGGCTATGGCTTGCTTCGAAGTCTTACCACGAGTTACTATGGAAGACGACCACGACATCAAAAGTTTAATAGTTTGTTGCTATTGCAGGTAGTTTAAAAGTAAAGGGGTTTTGATAGTGAGTCTGCTAGTATGTAAAAAAATGTGACTTTAACCTAGAAGCTAAAATATTTTTATTTTCTTTATTACGAACATAAACATTGTACATACGTATGAGTAACATTCATAATATTCGTACGATAGTATTTCAACTGTGCTAGTTGAATGGCTATGGCTTGCTTCGAAGTCTTACCACGAGTTACTATGGAAGACGACGACGACATCAAAAGTTCAATAGTTTGTTGCTACTGCAAGTAGTTTAAAAGTAAAGCAGATTTGATAGTGAGTCTGCTAGTATGTAAAAAAATGTGACTTTAACTTAGAAGCTAGAATATTTTTATTTTCTTTATTACGAACATAAACAGTGTACATACGTAACATTCATAATATTCGTACGATAGTATTTCAACTAGCACGTGTATAATGTTCACAGCTTTCACTTTTTTATATCTACATTGAGCCAACGGTATTTGTATTAATTTCGACTTTTTCACACTATCCGTTCCTGAAAAAAAGATGACAGACGGATAGCAAGGTTATCCTATAAGGGCTCTATTTTCCTTTTGAGGTACGGAATCCTAAAAATTACGACAAACGAACCGGTTCGAGCCAGCCAGCCAGTGGCCATAACGTAAATCGTAAATCTTAGAGATTGTTCTAAGCAATAAAACCTCCAATTGTATGTGGTATAAAATTGGAGGTTAGATATAAGAAACTATTTGTAATATCTTTCACCTGGTTGCGCAATAAAGTGTTCTCTATCTATCTATCTAAATCTTGACGAGAATCCTGAACGTTCAACTAGCCGTAGGGGGTCGCGCACCCAAGTTTGAGAAACCCTGATGTAGACCATCAATCCCGAACGTTACGGGTGTCCCTACGGGACGCAAAGACTCAGGATCGTTAGTAAAAAGGCAATTCTAAAGTAGCAAAATGGCTTTCTTATGAGGAAATTTATGGACGATTTTTGAGCAAACATCACGAAGGCGTCAGGCGTGTGTTTGCAAGTGCAAACAACTTGATGCCTGCCTTACGTGTGAATCATTCCACGTTACCGTTGTAGATAGAAGAATGATGGATTCGTTTATTATTCCCAGTTAAGGCTTTTGTTCATGAGCAATGCTACGGAGCTTTGGTTAGAGTCAAACAGTGTTAAGTACGCGAGTAGTTTACCACACGTTAAATAATACGTGTTAACAGTCGCTAAAGAGCTCTTGAATAGCAAGTTGCAAGTAAAAGATTATGTAATTAAGTGAACAAGTGAATAGAATCAGTCGCCTTGCTGTCCCGCAGGTACCGGTGGGCGTGTCGTTGTGAATTTGTTGAAGGTACATCATATAAAATCCTTGTGAACGCCTGACCACTTAAATTAATTTTAAGTTACAATTGCACGGGGTAAGTGCACGTTACGGGGAGATAGGAGGGGGAGGGAGGTGCGAGAATAGTAAACAGATAAATTGATTCGATTCTATTACACTTTCTTACTGTAGTTAATTTGTTACTACAGAGATTTTCAGTGACTGTTTATAGTATATATTCTTTTTGTGGCACTAACCCGTGCTGAAGACAATTTTTAAAACCTATTTAGAGGCTAAAAATTCCACCCATGCCGGGACTTGAACCCGCGACCTCTGGCTAACCATGCCAGTACTCTCCCAACTGAGTTAATGGGTAAGTGCAGGCATTGGCGAAATTTTGAGCCTCTTTACAAACTTTGTACGTACTTTGTAATTTGTACGTAGTTTGTTCGTGTGGCGTCGGATTAAGAATAGCGTCACTCTTTTTTCTCCCGTGGATGTCGTAGAAGGCGACTAAGGGAATAAATTACCAGGAGACGGGCAGCAGCGCCTTCCTGCGATTCCACCGCATACTGCGATCGCCAACCCGCCTGTCAAGCGTGGCGATTATGGCAAAACCCCTCATGGTTATGAAAACCATGAAGGACTCCTATGTCCCGCAGTGGACCTCAAAGGGCTGATGATGATGATTACAAACTTTCTCCGTATTAGTACAAGTTTATACGTAGTATATATTTTATTTTACTACTTTATTAAAATTCAATTAACTACTTGCGAATTTAACCCGTGTAAACTAAACAAACACTGTTTTTTTCGCCAATTTTTATTGGTCCATAACTCATAATATATCCCACGCAGCGTTCCGTCGCAACGCTTCAGAACAACCCCGAATTTAGACGAATCTATAAATTCTACCCTAACGTTTCTATATTGAAGGCTTCGAAACGTAGTCTGAGATATAATAGGCATGTATTATTCATGTTTATTTGCGGAGCAACGATACCTCAGTGGATAGCATTGGACCATGAAACGCAGACGGAATCAAAAAGCATGAATGAAGTAGGTTACCGTATTTCTTTGCAGAATATGAAATAAAGAATGTTAGATACAGATCCTCTTCAACTAAAATGGCTTTTCGATAAATATCCTTTGACTTAAATACAACTTGTTTGAAATAACGCAAACATAAAATCAGTTTCATCAACTTCTATTACAAACCATTCATTAAGCCAATAAGCAAAAGTTAAAAATTAACATTTTTCTAAATTTATGCTGTCAATATTTACTCGAAAACTGTGAACTTTAATTCATTCATTCATATTCATAATTCATTAATTGATCTGTGAGTCACAAGTACATAAAGATGTTATAAATTTAAAAAGTAGATAAAGTTCTATGTGCTTTGCCTTAACAGGCATACAAATCATGTCTAAATTTATTTGAAATTAAATTAAATTATTAAAAATCACAAAATTTAATTAAAAATGTCAATATAAAATGAAATAACACCCAACACAATTGAAAACGAAATAGAAAACAACATTTTATAAAGACTTAAGCTAAAATAAAATAGAAAAATGTCAATTAATTACAAATGTCGATAAAATTAAAATAAATGGTACAAATACGAAATGTCGAATACAAATAATACAAAATTATGAGTAAATTTTGTCAGCAAAAAAATAATTCATTTGTAATACTAGCATTTCCTTATTAGAATATTGTATGGTTTTCTTTTGAATTGTATTGTATTTTGATATCATCCGGTAACTTATTATAAGTTTTTGGTGCCATAATCACAATGCAATGCAAATACGGGACATTTCTTTAACCTTTACTTGAGTAAACTTGATGTATGATAAAAATCCTTACGTCACAACTCCTGTTGTAAAAGAAAGATAAGATAAAAGGCTACTTCATTACCAAGACAAATGGCAAAAAGTTATTTAGCAAACTTCCATTCCTCAGAAGAAATTTTCATTTTCTGTTTCATTAGTAAAATTTAATCCTATTACGAGGGAGAAAAGAGAAGCAATATCTCGAAGGAATCTTGTAACGAGTGCGAAGAAATGGGCATTTTTCTTTTTTGTTGCAATAAATTGTAGGGGAAATTAAGGCCCGCCTTACTCGGACAGTACGAATTAAAAATTATTCAAGCTTACTGCGAACTGGCAAACGCAGCGTAGGACATCCACCAGCTCGCTGGACCGACGATCTAGGCAGAATGCTGGTGGCGGCTGGATGAGGATGGCTGAGAGCAGAAGGAAGTGGCGTGCCTTGGGGGAGTTTCATTTTGTAAGTAAATGTCAGTCAAGAGTGTTGTTGCACGCACGGGTGTTAGACTAGGTTTTTAGCTTAATGTCCATATTTCGTATCATCATCATCATCATACACAAGGCGATCAGGCTGCCCCGCGAAGTTTGTGAATATTATTCGCCAATTTCATGACTTTATGT
The DNA here is from genome assembly GCA_947310995.1 of Yponomeuta cagnagella. Classification (NCBI taxonomy): domain Eukaryota; kingdom Metazoa; phylum Arthropoda; class Insecta; order Lepidoptera; family Yponomeutidae; genus Yponomeuta; species Yponomeuta cagnagella. The sequence continues at coordinate 13,889,918 of OX371271.1, read as the reverse complement.
TGGGAAGGGTGCAGTATGACGATAGCCTTTCTGAGGGTTTTCCGGCAACGTGCGGTGTCAAGCAAGGTTGCGTAATGATACTCACTCTCTTTGGAATCGGGTAGACCATCATATGATCTATATGATGATGTATATATGATGATAAGATAAGAATATTTTTTTGTACCTCAGATAATATAAAAAAACGTGTAAGATACAATTGGCCTTGTTGGTTTTTGCTAAAGCTTATTGTTATTGATGATATACAGGTAACAGAAATAGATTTCCGCCTGCAAGCTAAAAGGTTCAATTTGGCACAAATTAAAGCTTAAGCTTGTTTCGTTACAAAAAATTAAAAATTACAACATAGTGACCCGTTATTTGATTTTAAATTTTTATCTCACTTTTACTTGAGAAAATCTTTTCGCTTGAGAACTTTTCACTTATCTCGAATGCTCGTAACCTTTCCACCTTTGACCCGCGCGTTCAAAGGTCCGGGGCATATTTAGGGACTTGAAAGGAAATTACGTTGAGGTCGGGCTTCTGTTCGGAATTGATTTAAAGCACTTTGCCCCTTATGTGGCGCAGTTAGTATCTACAATAGTGGCCAATAGTAAACCCAGCATAGGTGAGCAAATCCAATTGACTCAAGTCGAGCATTTTATACCTCGTTGGTCTAGCGGTTAACACGCTTGACTACCAAAACAGAGGGTTCGATTCCTATTGGAGGCCAATTTAGCCAAGATGCCAAAAGAGTTAATGGCCTCAGTCTGGGTGTCTTTTCATGTTTGTGATGTCCTCGCCTGGTTATCATAGCACTGGCTTGGGACCAGGACAAGTGATTTTATTGTGTTAAAGTTATTATCATTATGGTATTAAAATTTCAGAATTTGACAATGTCGCGATTTTCAACATTATATAGCTACTTAAATGCGTAATATTATATTCATGTGCTACGGAACCCTATTCTAACTCGCATCTGGTAGGTTTTTTACAACACACAATGGACGAAGGGCTTGGAGCGACGCTCAAACTTCACAAAACTGACCGTTACTAACTACTTTTATGGCTTATTCATGCTTTTAACTGCCATTGAACTGAACAATTTAACGAGTCAGCCGATGAAAGTTTATTTATTTTAGAAATAAACAGTAAAGTTATTTGAATAGGAACGTGTTATTGAATGTTATTGTAAATAAATAGACCTCTGGTTCTCGCCGCTGCCGGACGACATATTATTGGTAACATTAAAATTAATATACAGTTGAAGGCATCGGGTTATCGGGTAAGTACCTATACCTATACTCTTAGAGTGAAAAATGTTTATAGCCCAGTTTTACAAGGTCAAGCTATTTTTTTCTTTCAGTCTTGAGTCTGTTAGTGAATAAGGCAATAAATCGCAAATTATTGATATTATTAAATCTGGTTATGACAACACGAAAAGAGGCACATTTTATGAGTATCAAAAGGATTAGTTCATTAATAAGTAATTAATTAACGGGAATTTGGATTAAAAAATAATAGCTGTTTAGGACATCAATGTACTAAGAAAATAAATGATTAAATATCATTTTTGGATATTTCTTAACTGATTGGTAACGAATCCTTTTGAAATTAATTTTGATATATTTTCAATACAATCTCGATACTTGAGCGGTTTTCTTAAATGAAAAAAAAGACAAGTTTAAACTTTATTTATTATTTAAACTTTATTTATTAAACCAGGTTTATTTGTTATTTCCATAACACGTTTTAGTTTTGGCCTCAAATCGGTTCGGTTAGGTTGCAAGTGAACATGCCGTTACAACAATTTTAATTTTGTTTTGCAAGTGAAGTTAAGCGGACTTATATGAATGTATAGGAGTATTCCTATGTATACGTGGAAAATACCTATAAGTATGTATTCTTTGTGAAACATTGTTTACTATCAATAATTTATGATATAAGCTCAGCTTAAAAACCTGATATCGGCCTCGCCTTAAGGCGGCTTAAAGTAGCTAAGCTGTGGGTGGCTGTTTCGCTTTTCGTATACACCATAATTTCGAAGCGGTCAGTATTGCAAAGTGCTTTATAATAGCTGCAAAAGGTCTATTCATTTTATGCTATACAAAAGGGAAGTGACCCCGGTCTTTAATAGAACTTTTAGTGGTTTTGTGCCAGCCAACTAAATCCTTATTCACTTTCCTAGGTGCGTATTCTCAATCCGCAAAGTCGGCGAATGGACTACACATAATAAATCTGTAAATTTTGTCTCTCTCTGATTCTTTGTGCGCGCATCACGCAAAAACCACTGAACGAAATTGAATAAAACTAACCATGATTATAGCTCAGATTCCCGTGTAACATATAGGTCGTATAACATCACGCATAAGTCCACAGGGGGCGAGTAAATCATTTTAAATATCTTCATAAAGTGGTTAATAGTATCCGACACTATAGAAGAACCAATACTCGATGACCTCTGAGCTTTCGGGACCAAATTTCGTAACACTGCAATTTGTAGTTTATTTTGACAATTCGAGGTACATTGCGTAGCAGATTTGTTTTATTAATTTATTAAGCCAACCCGCCTGCCAAGCGTGGCGATTATGGCAAAACCCTTCATGGTTAGGAAAACCATGAGGGAGGCCTATGTCCTGCAGTGTGCGTCAAATGGGTGATGATGATGATGAAAAAAAAACAAACTTAAGCTAAGGCAAAGTAATGTTTTTGAACTCTGCTCTTAAATACGGACAGGGACGGTGAAAATCTTACGGCCAAAGGCAGATCGTTCCACAGGCGGACAGCTGTGATAGTAAAGGAATTGCTGAAGAACCTTGACGAATGACTGCGTCTTCAGCAATCAATTCCGAGCGGATCGCTAAGTCCGGCCGTGCGTATCACTCAAAACAAAGCGATTTTTTAAAAAAATACAGAGGTGTGGCTGGATTGAACAGCGCCGAATAGAGGATTGAAAGAATGTGAGCATTCTTACGGAGGCGGATAGGGAGCCAGATTTTGACGCGATAATCGGAGATATGGCCGGTTGAGTTTGACGCGATAATCGGAGATATGGCCAGTTGAGTTTGACGCGATAATCGGAGATATGGTCATATTTTCGCAAGATAAATATCAACTTTATAGAGAAATTTTGGAGGTTTTGGAGGGAAAAATACGCTGATTTTTAATTATGATTTTTGGCCTTTGCCTAACCTTTACGCAAAATAAATAAAACTGCACGTGCAAGATGGTGAACGATCACAAAGATTTTTATCAAATTATCGTCTTTGTCATAAAATTTACAAAACCCTCTTTAAAACGCTTTGTCAATATTTCGCAAACGGATTTAAATGACAAGTTACTATTACATTAAGAATTCCACCTGCACCGTGTTTTACCGAGCGACAAACTGTGCCGACGGTAGATGGCGTGGTGAGGTAGAATAATATAATCTAATATATAAAAAATCTCGTGTCACACTTTTTGCTATAGAACTCCTCCGAAACGACTTCACCGATTTTTAAGATTTTTTTTTGTGTATATCTGATAGGTCTGAGAATAGGTCGTAGGCCAATTAATATGGCGAAACGACGTTTGCCAGGTCAGCTAGTAGTACATATGTACATAATTATTCAATAGTCGAAATTTGTTGACACCAGCGACACTTAGGCCTGTTTGCGCTAACTCTATCTGACGGCACTATCTTTCTGTTTATCTATGGGTAAGCTTTGTCCAGAGAATAAGTATCAAGACATTTTCAGAGCTCTCAACCATGTTAATTAGCTATTAAATTAGTTTATCCCTGGTTACGTTATTATATGTTTACTTATTTGTGTAGTGACTTGGCGCAAGCCGCTCAAGAACGTTACCGATACCAGTTCAAAATAATCGACTGTCATTTTGCATATCGTTGGCCAATGGTCATTGTGCATAATGTCTTGACAAGAATGACGTCCACGTACTCGTATTTGTAGTGCGAACAGATATCGGAAACAGAATAGGGCAACGTTATTAATACTTACACGTAAGTTAATCTTGGTTTGCACTGGGTCCATCTCTTTCTGACATTTCACTTCACTAGAAGTTAGAGTGAAAAACCGGATCAGTCCATCTTTTTTAAACATTTGACTCTGAAACAGTTTAAAGCAAGAAATTATTAATAAGGATTAGTATCTCTTTTCGATATTTAACTGTACTAGAGGCATAGTTTAAAGCGAGAAAAACGCCATGAGTATGAATAATGATGAGTATTTTACCGTACCGTAATATTTCATACAAATTACAAATAACCGTTTCGTGAATACACCTCATCTCTATAGTGCAGTAACACAACACAGATTCATTTGTTCTGCAAATTATTTTCATCCCTCGGATTTTTGGTACCTAACTTTTAACAGGAAGCTCTGTCACAAAATACTTACCTCATTGTTTGTGTTGAGTAAGTGTTTGCCGCTAACGAATATAGAACTGAATTTACTTCATTCAGTGACATTTAGCAAACACGCAATTTTCCACGTTACATAATGGCACTCCGAGATCTCCGGTGGTTCGATATAAAGCGTAATGATACCTAATCGAAATAAGCCCGATTGAGAGCAGGATCGCTTCTGGTAAAGTACCCAATCACCATATAAAGTGGCTGCCCGAATAAATGGCTCTTGAAGCTCTAAGTTCAGCAGAGATTAATGAATGTCATTGATTAGATACTAAAATAAACGCAGTTTGGCTTTTGCTATTTGGTTAAAAATTATCATAGCCCTTGATTGATAGACGAACATGATTGCTATCATAAATTTCATAACTGACAAGAACTTAATCATGCAGGTTTGCCAAAGCTCATTTGAATAGTGGCGTGGTGGCCGGGTCACCTATCTCCCTCTAAAATGGTTGAGTTGAGTTGAGACTGATGATGGCTAACCTACGCATTATGCTCGTGAGCGGGTGCTTTTCGTGTGTCTGGCCGCAGCATTCATGATTTCCTAGTTTTGTAAGAAAAGATAAGATAAGAATATTCTTTACATATCTCTTACTCTGTAAGTAGTCACTTACTTCCCTGAATGCCGGGGTGTATGGATATTATTACAGCATAGGTTTCAAAACATACCATGTAATGTTAACATTACAGCATAGGTTTTGGAATTTGAAAAAAGAACTGTCATACTCATACTGCAAGAAGAATATTTTTTAAAAGTTAATATTTTTTTTCTCGGTATCGATTATTTACTCGAATTGGAATCGACACAATTTATATTAGAATTTATGAAGATTTTATTTTAAATATCGAACTATTTGTTTCGCAGTCACATCGTATGTTAATTGAAATCGATTTAAAAATCAAACTGGCCAGCACGATTTGACGCGCTTGCGTGCCATAAAATCGTGAAGAGTAAAAAAGGTCAGTCGACTAGCTAGGCGCGAAAGTAAATTTTTTTCGTGTTTTGGAGTTCTTTCTCAAAAGTCCTGCTTTCTTGTTTTTTTACTTACCTCACAATCGATATGTAAAGCAGAGTGTTTACCTCGAGTGTAAGCATCAATTGCCAAAAACCTCGTATGCAATTGGTGTCATACAGCCCTTGGTTAACAATCTACTATTATTGTATACCGGAAAAAATGTTACAGAAACAGCAATGACAAAAGAAAAGAAAAGAAAGTAAGTAATATTTAGGCACTTAAAGTTATTCATGGCAATTATGGAATTTTATCAAGTCGGCAGCATCTGATGTATTATGTCTAAGACGATTCGAGAAAAGATGGTCAAAGTGGAGCTTTTTTCGCTGCCTTTTTCTCTACTACAAACCATCTACAAACTCGACCCGAAGGCAGCGGCTAACATTGTACATTTAAATTCAACAAACAGAATGTAAATTCTTTTTGATCTCTCATCTCGTTTAGATACTCGTATCGAACAATAGATTAATTGGTGAAGGATACAGTTTTAGAGTAAAAGGTCCGTCGTCAGAAAAACGGGTGATTCGTGTGAATACAATTTTTGCACAAAAAAGCAGAACTAGTGAGTGAAACAATTAAAACATTATCACTAGTTCATGGTTCAGAATGAAGTGGAACTGTTGAAAATAAAAAAAATCTTACAAAATGTTACAGTATGTGGTGAAAAAATCCGCCAAGTACTTATTAAACCTATGTCGGATGAGCCCTGCTAGCAAGATGAAATTACTTTCGACGAAACACATGATTGTGTAGATACAAATAAATGTTTATATCTATCTATCTAGAAATATGACAGTCTGATGCTGTTGATGAACGAAAACTTATGAAATACTTCACGAAAATTTCACCAAAACCATTCATTCAAATCGTTAGATTCGTACAAGTGCCGAAACCAAAAGAAATTTCCTTTTATTTTTCTCCCTTCCTTTATTTCGCCGGCCCGTCTCAAAATTATCGCGATTAAAATTGAATGTAATAGAAAAAGGGAGGTATCTTAAAAAAGTAATCAAAAGTTAGCGGCATCTCTGCTTAGCATACTGGTTAGCGTAATTACGGCGGATGCTTCGTGGTTTGAATATAAAGAAAAGTTGTGAGCTCGCCAAACAACCCGCCAGCGCACCGCGGCGACTCGGTGAGGCGCTGCACGCTGGCCAACGCACCTGAATTTATTATAAAAGAACCGCTTTCTTAACTTGCGGACTTATTGATAGCTTTTTTCCTTAAATTAAATTTAAGACTTTTGTCGAATGCACGTAGGAATCAGATTTTTTTGAGAACCCAATTCACGCCCTGGGGCGTCTGCATTTGTACGTAACTATCTTAAGACTTTGTTTCCATTATCATTTAAATGAGTAGAATCAATTCTCTTACTTAGGTAGAAAGATGGCAGAAATGAGAGGAGCTTTTTATTTGATCCAGCATGCAGTAGATATTTCTTCGGACAGGCTTTGCATAACAATAAAATGGTAAGCAACGTTTGAATGACGCTCGGAGGATTGACATGATTGGTTGACATTGTGGAATAGATAATCCAATTTTTCTTTTGTTGCATATAAAACACAATGGAGCGCGATGAGCGGGACAAAAGAAAAACAAGGTTCAACGGTTTTGGTCAGTGCCTACAGGGCGTTGGGGTTTTTTCCTTTTGTTATTCACAGCGGCGAGCTCGAGCGGTCACCGCATGACAACGTTAAGGGGTTTCCTTGATTAAAGATTTAATCTTGCTCTCGCAGTTAAATGTTACTGACGGTGTGATTTTAAATTAATTTAAGCGGTAAGTCCAATTCAGTTTGAAAAGTACAAAATGTTACCCAACTCGTGCTAACGAGGGTGCTTCTTTGAAAAATTACTTTGAAGCCGACTGTAACGCATCGGTGTGAACGGGACTTGTATGTGTTTTGCATGGGAAAACAGAAAGTAAGAGTTAGGTGTGAGTTGAGGCGCCGTTGTTGGTGCGCGCGGCTTGTGCCCCCGCGAGCATCTTTATTGTTTACTTATGTAGGTGCTGACAGAGATGAGCGGTGGTGGGTTTTAATCCACTCCACTTATCTGGGTTTTAACAATTTGACTCTTTGTTGCGTTTCACATAATGAATCGAACAAAGTATAAGTTTGCAAGGTACAGTGTGTAACTACTTCAGTTAGGTAAACTATATATTGTTGTGGGTGTGGAAAATGGTATTGACTGGGAATGTGCTGAAGAAGTGCGCTACTCCAGCGCTGAACGCTGAGAACGCGTTGGTCCAAAGGATTAAAACTCGGTGATACCTATGCAATGCTAGGTTTTGTTTTAACCCACCAGTGGATTAAAACCCGATTGATCACACGTTTCTAAGTGGTGACGCGATGCTTACACCCCAAAATCTGTTATATTACAAAGGAGTGGTTTTATGATATACCAACTGGGCGTATTTTTAGCACTACATATATAAATATAAGCAGTATATACATATCCCCTTGCACCGCAACCTACTATATTTGTGAGACGGACAGGCACTGGCTGAAAATCAGCGCTTTGGGTGAATACCCTGAGCACAATGCTGAGCCAGCTGCCTTTTCCAGCAACAGGGACACACCGCAACTTACGTTAATATAAAGTGTTTTATTGTTTTCTTTCTTTTTTACCTTTTGTATTGTAATTTAATATTTTATGTTGTAACTTGTTAATGTATGTGTGTGTTTCTGTTGTTAAAATAAATGTTCTTCTTCTTTTTCTTCAGGGTACAGGCCGTCTCTCAGAGAGAGAGAGATAGGTGTGAACACCTCAGACCACCTTCACTAACTTTGCGTAGTTTTAGTATTACATACATCAATATAAGCAGTATATACACATCCCCTTGCAGGGCACAACCCTTCTGTCAGGGGAGAGATCGGTGTGAACACCACAGACACATAAGTTTTCTCATGAAGTTTTCCTTTATAGTTAGCAAGCGGCGTTGTTTCTACGAATTCTTAAATGTCGGTATGTACATAATATTGTACATTTTTACAAAAAATATATGAGCCAAGTTTGTACATCGTAAAATTTTGTACAAAAGATATCAATACTTTTTTCCCTATGAGGCACAGTTGTTGATTTATCGTGATTTCTACACGAACAAACATTTGTGCTTTGAAGCTTAATACTTCGCAATCGGATTATTGAATCGAAAAATGGTTTCTTGCACCTACAATATTATTAAACGACCAATCCAACACATTATGGCATACAGAAGAAAAAAAAATCATCCCTAATCTAGGTGTAGCGGTGGTACACTAAAATTTGTTTTTAAGATTTGTTTACCGCTTTGTCGGCGTGATTTTTTTTATTTTTATTTTATTTGGCGTGCAAAACAGATCACAACCATTACACGATATAAAAGTAATAATAAGACATGAGTACTAAGTTGTGGTCTAAAGCATGCACACACAAGATTGCCACATGTAAATTTGAGTATCTGAATAAAGTATTAACTTTTGGGGATAAGCATTTTTTATAAAACCATACAACTCGATGAATTCAGGATTTTGGCTGAGCATCTCTTAAATTTAGCATATTGCGCGTTGAAGATATCGACTTCCGAGCTAGTGGCCACAACTTCGCTATAGAGTCTACACATTCTCACTATCGTATTGTAGTATGATGTGATGTGTTATTTTTAAAAAACATTCAAAGAGAAAGCGCTGTAAGATCGAGATTTGCACCGAATATTTATTGTCAGCTCAGACAGTAGAGACTCGGAATTCACTTTCATTTCATTTCACAACATTAATTAATAATGTATCATCATCATCATCATCAACCCATTATGTCCCCACCGAGGGGCACGGGTCTCTTCTCTGAGGAAGGTATATGAGGTATTGTATATTTTCGCCAAATTTAAGCTTTCTAGTAATAATAGCCTCTGAGCTAGGCCGCGGAGGTTGAATCATCTTCTCCTTTGTAGTAAAATAGTTCTCCAGAGGAGAGCCTTACAAGGTCTTCACCTTGGCGTCCCACCTCTGAGAGCCCTACGACGTCCCAGGTGACATTCTCTAGCTCTTGGAGGAGCTCTTCAAATCGCACGTTATCTCTTAAGGTCCTTGTGTTAAACATAACTGTAAATACGACTTACTACAGTCTGAAATCGTGATAACTCGAGAACGGTGCTTTGTAAGGAAAAAAGTGTTTGTACTTTTTTGTACAGAATTGTATCATCTACAAAATTTTATAAATCTATTTTTCCGGTACTCTCATCGTTTCAGAGATATACGCAAAAAACGTGAAGTTATAGTAGCAATACCATTCGCTAACAGTGAAGGAAAACATCGTGAGGAAACCTGGGTGTATGAGCTATCACACACCTCAGCGCTTGAAATAGCCAATCCGCGATCGGCACACGTGGGGATTAAGCCCATACTCTCTCTCTGAGAGAAAGCCTGTGCCCTACAGTGGGACGTATATAGGCTGCTTATGATGCAAAAAAACAAAAAATTGTGACCTCTGACCTCGGATAAAAAACAAGGCACAAGCGTGATCGATGGAGACTTTTGACATAGTATTTGTAATTACCTATTCCAGCTTGTTAGGAATTAAGAATTAATGCAAACTCAATAACTATATCGACTGGACTAATACTAATTCAGACAGCGTCACTACGGGGCAGAAAAACAGCACGAAGCATAAAATTTGTAAAACTGCCAAATTTATCAGATAGGTAGGTATGTGTTTCAAGTGGGTCGATTCCCACTAGATTCCCACAAACGGCCTCAGTCAGGGTGTATTTACCTGTTTTGAGTCCTTGCCCTTACCGTATCACAGGGTATCGCAGTTTTAGACCAGAGAGGTCTAATTATGTGCACCAAATCCTGTCGGAATCCTGACGTTTGCGATAGCAATTAGTATGGAATTTAACAGCTAGACGATTGGAATAGTTCAGGATTTGGTGCGCGTAATGTGTGAGCAGGACCAGTAGTTGTGTTGTGTTTAAGTTAGTATTATTATAAATAACGAAAAATAACCTGGAAGAAGGTATTAATATAAACAGGTAGACAGACAAGATGGCACTACACTCGTAGTAGTATTGCAGTTCGCAAGCCGTGTCGCAGCGCGTGGGCGTGGACGGACGCCGCACGAAGGCTGTAACGCTCTATTTATTGCCGGAGTTCGACCTCCGGTTACTTTATACCGAACAGTAGGCGCTTAATCTATTGCCCCAGCATGTGCTTGATACATACATCTTGGTTGGATATATGTGCGAATTAATTAGTGCCACCACTTTGCTGTCAGATTATCGTTCCGCCCGGAAGTTTGGTGCGATTGTGGCAATACGATTTAGCCAAAACATATTATGAAAATATACCTTATTTTGGTGTCATATAAGGTCATGTTTGCGGGTCGAAAAAAATATGGAAATTATAAAACTTGTTGGTATTTCAAATTGCATTGTTCATTTAAAATGAATAATATTTGATTTGATAGATACGATCTTCCGCTAAAGAATTGACTGCCTTGTTGGTCTAGTGGTATCACGTGTGATGACCATGCTGGAGGTCGTGGGTTCGATTCCCAGTGGGGGCTGCCGTACATTTGTAGAAATGGCCTCAGTCTAGGTGTATAAATTTTATGTTTGTGATGTAGTTGCCTGGTTACCTGCCATAGCACAGGGTATCCTAGGTTAGGACGGGGACAAGTGATTGTGTTGTGTGAAAGTTATCATTTATTATTAGCTGACGCGCCAAACGTTGTTTCGCCATATTAATTAGCCTACGATCTATTTTCAGACCTACCAAATATACACAAAAAAGTTCATAAAAATCGGTGAAACAGTTTCGGGGGAGTTCTATAGCAAACACTGTGACACGAGATATTTATATATTAGATTTACTGACTTTCAGAAGTGTAACTAACACTTACTAGTTGAGACCGAGAGTAGCGACTGTCACTAAGTGAGAACTTCGAAGAACTATTGAACAATTATATATACAATTTGACTACCTAGGTTAGGTATCTACGTGAAGAGTGTTGTTGGTGCATTGTTAATTAACTAGGGGTGGCTTGCAGAAACACGCTAAACCGAGATTTAGTTCAATTAAGTCGACATTTTGACAGATAATGTATGGAAGAACTGTCAAAATTTCGACTTAAATCGGTTTAGCGTGCTTCTGCAAGCGACCCTAGAACTTCTACTAGTGCCAAAAGCAAGGCATCCATTACTTAACGCGCGAGGAGGCAGTAGTAAGCGAAAGCCGCATGACACAGGGTGCATAGGTCAGCAAAGCTTCAACATTTTAAACTGTTTCATACGTTAGTGCTAGGGATTAAAAATTCAAGAAAAGCGTAGGTATACAAGATTATTTTTAAAATTCAGTCTTCCATGGCCATCTAGTAAGGCCGAATAAAAAATAATACATGAAACGTTAAGTAGAATACTTCCGAAATAGAAGTCAAAGATTCACAGACCCTTAGTGGACTGAAATACGAAATCGGAATTTGTTATTTATGTTAGCGGTACCTAGCTTGATTAACGGGTTGAATATAACTTGGAAAATGTAATTAACTACGTAGAATAGAATCGCCTTTATCTACACAATAAATAAAGAAACCACCAGCAAACGTAAGGATAATCTCGGATTTATTCCAGATCGTGGACCGTAAATTTAGTAACGGGAACAGTTTATTCTGCTGGTCTATTGAGAATAACTCGGTCCGTAAGTTTCGGCAGAAAGGTTCGACTGGGACGTTCTTAATTAATTTTGTACGAAAAGGATGTTTTACAGTTTCAAACAAAATTACGCCCTTTTTGATGTCTTTAATTTCATACATCACAGAGTTATTTTTCAAATGCGCAAACATGTCGGTTTTACAGTTCCTCATTTACAACAAATTTTGATCTAAAATTTTTGATTTTTTTAAACACTTTTTATCAATTTTTGCGGTTTTCCTGCTTCGCAGTTGCACCGTTTGATAGAATAATATTTAAAACCATATGTGTAAGATATAACGGACATTCCTCTGTGTAGGACAACTTACTGAAGGCTGCGACGACATTGGAAGAGCGGGTAAAGCGTGAATTTAGTAAAATTATTTAAACCCTGTTATTACATATATACATGCATAAACTCAGGCCTGCATCCCAGAGGGATAGGCAGAGACCAGGGACTGCCACTTGCCATGATCCTGACAGATCAGTTTCGCTTCCTCAACATTCATTAGTCGTTGCAACAACAATGATTGAAGTACACATACATATTCGGACTTACAAACCTATTAACCCTTACTGCATAGAACTAGAATAGTTTGATCAATAAAACTATCTCGTAAAAGCAAAAAGTAAGTTGTAGCTAATTTCGTACACAATTTGCAATATTGCGTATTTGACGACTAAAACAATTTCCGCTTATTCCTCTTATAATAAATTCTGTAACGCTGAATCGCTCGTAGCCCCGGCTGCCGAATCGCTCGTAGCCCCGGCTGCCTGAGTAATCTTAAACGATCACGAAGGTTAAGCAACACAGGGCGCGTTCAGTGCATGGATGGGTCGCCGTCTATGCCTAACGCTGGTGGCATTTTTCCGAGCGGTTCCGTGCTTCGCAAGGCACGTTAAGCTGTTGGTGCCGGCTGCCGTCAATAGATGGCAGTCGTTAAGCCAAGTTAGAGGCCTTAGGGCGACTTGACAACTTCTGGCAGTAGACGAGCCACTAGTCTAAAAGCCTCCACCAATCCGGACTTGGCCCCCGTGGTGGAGTATGGCCTATACCTTCCTCAGGGAAGAGACCCGTGCCCCTCGGTGGGGATATAATGGGTTGATGATGATGAATAAATTCTGTAACAGAGATAATTTTTAAGTTTCAAGTTCCCGTCCGTTTGGTAGCTAAGATGCCACAGACAAGATACCTATATAGACAGACATAATAGGCATTAAATTTATGAAACCTCTCGTTTTTCAAAGTCGGGGTCATTTTTATTGCTCCTCCGACTAGCCAGAGTTTGCTGGAAGAAATCTCTTGAAGAGATAAGCTCGCATTTATGCATGCTATTTATTTTGTAATATTCTATCCAATGTTTCGTGTGCAATACAGTATAGAATATGTTGGGGATTGAAAAAAGTTATAGCAAAGACTGAGGAGTTGGATTTACGTTAAGGCTGTTCTTACGTGGACCATGCTGTCTTGCTCACTTAATTTAATAATTTTAATTATTGTAATAAAATGAGTATACTTTTGATAAATGTGGTGTGAGGTTTTGATAGACAATAAAATTGAGAACATTCAAGGCATATGTTTTTATTCTGTACTAAGTTTTTGATTGAGGAGGCGAAGGAGGCCTGTGTCGCCCACTCAGGCCTCCTTCGCAGCTCTCATAACCATGAGGGGTTTTGCCATAATCGCCACGCTTGGCAGGCGGGTTGGCGATCGCAGTATGCGGTTGGAATCTCTGGCCCTAGATTCTGTTGATGCATTGTAGTAACATGACAACTGCATGAACATGGCGATTTCATTTCATGGCTGCTTTAAGACTACGCGGGCACACCCATCAAACCTTCTAGGCGTTAATGGTACGAAAAAACACGTCACGTGACCAGACAGTGTACCTGTCATTATACTACAATGCACTAACAGAATCGAGGCCCAGGAAGATGCTGCTGCCCGTTTCCTGGTAATTGATTTCCTTAGTCACCTTCGACGACATCCACGGAAGGAAATGGAGTGATGCTATTCTTAATCCGGCGCCACACGGAACTTACGAAATAACTTTTCTTTATTAAAAGCTACGTATAGGAAAACAAAAATATGTTTAAAATGTCCGTAATAAAATTATGCATCAAACCCTGTGGTCTAACCACATTTATTAAAAGTTTACTCATATTATTACAATATATAAATAAGTGTTAAATGGTGCGAGCGAGATCCACTTAAGAACAGCCTTAATGACGCGTGGGAGTACGAGAAACTCGAGAGCTGTCAAACAATGTTCAGGCGAATGTCGTTTGACAGCTTTCGCGTTTCCCCTTGACGCTGCCGGTTCTAATAACTTAGATCCAAGCACCAGTTTGCTCAGCTTAAACGTGAGAAAGGCGAGAATATATAAAGGCTCGCGCCGTCACACTCTCATCCGCTGCGCGAGTGCAGGATGGGACGATTCCTGTCTAGAGCGAACTGAATTGCTATTTAGGAGAGATTCTTTGTGATTGAATGTTACCTTAAATAGTTAAAAAACAAGTACTTAATCTATGAATTAACGATGTTCTTATGTCTAAGTATTCGAGTAAGCAAAATTTTGGAAACCAACAGGCCTAAAAACGGCGTGACCGATTTTGACAAATGACGTGTCAAATGAAACCTATTGGCGACGTAAGTGTATCTAAATAGCCACCACATAAAAAAAAACCGGTCAAGTGCGTATCACGCCACGCGCATTATAGGGTTCCGTAGTAGGTCGTTAAAACATACGAACTTAGAAGGAAGGGTTTTGTTTGATATTCGGATTATATTTTACTTATATTAACTACCTGCTTGTAACAACTTCGTCAAAGTAATTTTCAATGGGGTTTGTACGAAGTTTTCCTTTTACAAGTTGATCGACTATTACTCGTTAACTAGTAAAGCCTTCTTAGCCGTGATATTTTTTCTTTTAACTTCATTATATTCATGTAACCCCGGAGGGCGACGCCCTACTTTAACAACAAAATTGCGCAAAATATTTCGCAAAGAGATCCTTAAATCTTTAAATGGTTTTGTGAGTGTAGGAAATCCCACTATGGGATAAATGAGGAAAGAAGCATCTTTAATTTAGGCGTAGGTTAGGATGTAATCTATAAAAATTAGGCCGAATATCTATGCCGCGGACAGAACAGACAGTCAGGCAGACGGACGGACATGGCGAAACTGTAGGGGTTCCTTGTTGACTACGGAACCCTAAAAAAGGCGAATTTCAGCTGTCAAACTGTTGATGAGTAGCCACCAGAAAATTCAAGACTGTTAAAATAATTAAATTTTGCAGGTTTTTATTTTAATACTAAGTTTTTTGTTTTGTTTTTTGTGGCAGTCCCTGGTCTCTGCCTACCCCTCTGGGATACAGGCGTGAGTTTATGTTATGTTATGTTGATTTTTGTCTCTTTATTAGTATTTCGTCAGTTTTCTTAGTAAGATAAGATAAGATAAGAATATTCTTTATTACACACAAGAAGCGA
Source organism: Yponomeuta cagnagella (assembly GCA_947310995.1). NCBI lineage: Eukaryota > Metazoa > Arthropoda > Insecta > Lepidoptera > Yponomeutidae > Yponomeuta > Yponomeuta cagnagella. The sequence goes on along the minus strand of OX371271.1, from coordinate 13,874,362 downwards.
GACATAAAATATAAAAGTTACAATGAAAAAGTACAATGGGCGGCCTTACTGCTAACAGCAATTTCTTCCAGACACCCTATTTTGGGTTCGTTTACTAGTTCAATAAGTAATTTTAAGTGTAATAAGTAACTAATCTATTTGCATTCAGTGACTAACAGTAAGATGAGAAGAACACTTAGTTGCATGATCTTTAATCTGTAGAACAATGGTTTTTAACTGTTATTTTCAAGATCGTAATCTAACAGGTTAAAGAAGTCTTTTAACTTTGACTAATACAAAACCCTAAGTAACTTTGATGAGTCCTTTAACGTTTTATTAGATCAATTAATCGAGGACAAAAGAAGAGGCTACTACTCAATTTATCAGTTGTAATTACAGAGTGATAAAACTGTCCGTAATAGCACAGATGACACTGACAAGATTAATCCACATACAAATCCAATTAATCCATGTTTTCGGTAGTTTTTTCGTTCTGGTTGCTGGTGATCTTGTGACGAATGAACTACGGCATTACGAGTGTTACAAATACGCGACATAGATAAATGATAGTCAAGACTTATACTATTATTCGTTTCTAAAGGCGAGAAAGAGATCTGAGAAGAAGGCGTGGTGAGTTAAGAAATAGATTCGCATTCGCAATGGGTACGGGCCAGAACTCCGAAGTGATAATCATTTGCTATCGGTGGGGATAATGATGGCTATTTGCCGGACAAATGGAATGACATGGTCGGACAAGCTACGACATCCATTTACATGGTGGCGTGCCATTGAGGACTCGGGGGATTTCCTTGTTATTTCTCTTTGTTCTATAAATATAATTTGTAAGTGATATAGTAAGTGTAAGTGATATAGTCTACAATCGCGTCTATACTATGGACGTCCCAGGCGGACATACGGCAACTTAAAACATCAATAAAATAATAAAGTTAGTACAGAATTTAACACCAAAAACATAGCAACATACAAACCTTTAGTATGTACATACATACATAATCTCACGCCTGTATCTCAGAGGGGTAGACAGAGATCAGGGACTGCCACTTGCCACGATCCTGACAGATCACTTTGGCTTCCTCAACATTCTCTACTTCACGTTACATTCACGCCGGTTTCGAGTACTTTTTATCTTTAGTTTATACCTATTTTTATTTTTATTAATTATACTTATTTTTATTTTTGAGTTCATTTTACTTGAGAATTCTGTAAACGTGTTGGTTTAGTACAGTAATACCTCGCTTTACGCAAAGGATGCGTTCCGATCAATTTCGCGCTAAGCGAAATACGCGTATAACGAGGTCAATGAAAAAACAAGCAAAATAAATTGCAAATTTACTTTTATTGCCTATAATCTTAAAAAAAAAAAAACGAGATACCTATATATTTTAAAATACTCATGAAAACGTTAGTAAATTAAATAAGAAGCCAAACTGTCGTCCAACCTCTGTAGCCTTGCCTCTGTTCTCCATTTTTTTTAAATTTTATCTTCATCTCCAAACTTAAACTTTTACGTTCTTTTTTATTAGCCGGCGTAGACATTTTTATGAATAAGAAATGTATGTAATGTAATATTTTACGTTAACCCACCGAGAAACAATAATAAAATGTAAAAATCTTAAAAAATACGAGGTACTACTGGCTAATGCGATCATGCCACGTGCGTCAATAACCAATCAATTGGTTGAATGCAATCGTGCCACACACGCTAAATAACCAATCAATGCGTTCGCGTAAAGCGAGGTCAATTAGCGCGAATTTTAAAAACTGCGTTATAACGAAATCGCGCAAAGTGAGGTCGCGTAAACAGAGGTATTACATAAATTAATTAAAAAATAAAATTAACTAATAGGGGATGTAGCGAGGGGCAAGCTAGAAAGTATCCGAAACAGAGCAGAAGAGCATGCAGAGACAAATTTTGTTGTATGTTGATGAAGCGAAAGAGGTGTGTCGGGAACTTGGCAAGCGGCAAACTCTGGTTACAGGTACACTCTGCCTACCCCTCCGGCATACAAGCCTGAGTTCGTGTATGAATGTCTGGGAATCGACCTATCGAAAGATTCAGATCGAATAAAAGGCAAGTATGTTTCGGACCTATATAAGTTGGTTAAAGGACTTCGTAATGTTTGTCATAATTCAAGTTCAGCCCGCTCGGTATAAGAAAAACTTGCGAAAGATGTGGACCACTGTAAATCAAAGAAAGGTCACTATTTCATTCTTTGGCACGGAAAGTTGTTCGTCGTTAAGTGCGTGCAGAAACGTGACCGAAATATATAGGGTGTAAAAATCCTTATATATATTCGGAAAAATATACTCGTCAATGCGAACTACTTGTACTACGAGGAAAATTTTTTAATCGCGAAAAAAGAATTAGCTGTTCCATACTAAACTCACCACATGCGACATTGTAAAATCTAAGGAACAGCTGGGCCGAGTTTCATAAATTTAAAATTCGTAGTTTATTATTACAATTCGATGTACACTGCGTAGCAGAGTCTCCCTGTGACTGCCTCATTGGTCTAGCCGTTAAGGCGCTTAGCTACCAAAACAGAGGTCGTGGGTACGATTTCCACTGGGAGCCACCGTACATTTGTAGAAATGGCCCCAGTCTGGGTGTATTTTCATGTTTGTGACGTCCTTGCCATTCCATAGCACAGGTATCCTAGTTTGGGGACCAGGTCAAGTAACTGTATTGTGTGGAAGTTATAATAATAATTATTATTAAGTTAATCTGTGGGTTAATCGACTTTGCAATGTACATCGAATTGTCATAAACCATGAATTATAATGTGGATGTCGTAGAAGGCGACTAAGGAAATCAATTACCAGGAGACGGGCAGCAGCGTCTTTCTGAGATTCCAACCGCATACTGCGATCGCCAACCCGCCTGCCAAGCGTGGCGATTATGGCAAAACCCCTCATGGTTAGGAAAACCATGCGGGAGGCCTATGTCCTGCAGTGGGCGTCAAATGGCTGATGATGATGATGATGATGATGAATTACAAAAAGTCCCTTTATCCGTGTTTTTAGGCAATAAAAACTGCCCAAATATCATTAGAATACGAAAGTAAATTTCGCCACCATTTACAAGGTTGATAGCTCAGGTGGGAAATCGGGCGGTCCCGAAACCAGAAGACGCCGAAAGCACCAAAAGCAGAAGTTCGAGCCTGCCTCCAGCTCGATTATTTTTTTTCCCTTTTTTCATCGTATTTAAATATAATTTCCATAAAACAAGATTAACAAAAAACAAAATACCGACCAAAGTTCGGTCATCCAGGTACATATTATGTCATATTATATATCATATCATATTATATACATGTTAAATTAAATTTGATAGTTTTATCATTTGTCGTGAATTTTAATATTTTTTTATTTTATTTTATTTGTTTGTATCACCACTTAACATCTATCATTACAGGTGTATTACCTAATGCGATAGAGTTAGATAAAATAAGTCCTTAACTTAAAATCTGAATTATGGCTCTCTTGAACTCGCTCAGACTACAGTAAAATATATCTACATGGTCGGCCACCATGTTGAGCAAGGACAGCGCACGCGTGAGAGGTTGGTGCGCGCACGCGGCACCGCCAGCAGCGCGGGCCGCCGCCGCCGCCCCGCCAGTCCGTCTGGTACGTTCAGCCGCAGCTCCTGGAGGATGGCTGGGTAGTGCAGCTCCCCGCGGAACACGCGAAACAAATATATGGCGAGAGCCGCTTCTCTTCTCACTTCCAGTTTGCTGTATCCTACCATGCCTAGTACAAACAAGGTAGGATACAGCAAAGGGTAGCCTGGGTATACTCCATACATCTTCAAATAAATAAACCTTATAAATTTATTTTGGATACGCTCCAACATGGTTTTATATTTAATTTCGCTTGGAGACCACACCACCGAGCCACCCTCCAGGTGACTCTTTACGAGAGCCTCGTATAAAGCTTTTAGAGCATGAACGTTGGTAAACTCATTAGCCTGGCGAAGGACAAACCCTAGGTTTCGGTACGCTTTATTATTTCTTATTAATTTACATTGTAATTGGTAATCTTACAATCGATTTCTTAATCTATGATCTGACATCAAAGTCGAACATCGAACTACATCAAACTTTTGTGAATCGATCTTTGACTTATGCATGTCATTATTAATGTCATTCATGAAACTAAGGATCTAGGTCATTAATTTCATACATTTTGTGAAACCGAATGAGGTTGTGATATAAAGCCCCTGTCATTAAATTATGCAAATGTAACAACACCTTTTAAGTGGGCTTGCTAAATTGCGTGGGTCCGTGGGCTGACAAACTCATGCCGGTTACAGATTTACGTGACTACGCCTCTCGACCTGTGGCCCTTTGCCCGGTTTCACATTTGGCGATAACCCTTACTGCACGACATCGTTGGAATAGTATCCATACACTTCCAACTTTCTTTGACTGCTGTCTAGCGGTAACACGTCTGATTACCATGCCCATGGTCGTGGGTTCGATTCCTACTGGTGGCTGCCGTACATTCGTACAGATGGCCTCAGTGTGGGCACATTTACATGTTTATAATGTGCTTGTCTGGTGAACATAGCACTGAGTATCCTAGTTTGGGATCAAAATAAGTGAATGTTGTGAATGCTTAAAACAACATGTAACTGCATACAACGTACACATCACAGCCTTAGTAAATGTTTGAAACAACATGGCACTGCGTGTAACGCATGCAGCACGGCCTTAGTAAAGTATGAAATAACATGGAACTGCATACAACGTACGCACCACGGCCATAGTAAATATTTTAAACAACATGTGACTGTTACATCATCATCACCAGCCACTCGACGCCCACTGCAGGGCACAAGCCTGCCTCGTGGTTTTCATAACCATGAGGGGTTTTGCCATAATCGCCACGCTTCGCAGGCGGGTTGGCGATCGCAGTATGCAGTTGGAATCTCAGGAAGACGCTGCTGCCCGTCTCCTGGTAACGTATTTCCTTAGTCGCCTTCTACGACATCCACGGAAGGAAATGGAGTGACGCTATTCTTAATCCGGCGCCACACGGAGGCTTAGCTAGTGGTATTGCTTACTCATCAAATGTACGTAACTTAGAAAATAAAGTTACTGGTACATGCCGGGATTCGAACCCATGACCTCCCGAATGTGAGGCCGGCACCACCGCTCTCGCTTGTCTTATCGCTACCAGTCCAATGTCATCGTGTCGTCATAATTATCGTCCAATGTAAAACCGGTCTTTCCGGTAGACGCTGTAGTGGTTCCGGCCCCTGATAAATAACAATATGGCGAACGTGACCACCAAATGACATGTACATACAGGGCGGCCGGCATTAAAATATTCGGTACCAGAAAGTTTCCCAAACGTACACTGTAAATAGAAATCGTTTATAGTAGGTGTTTCAGAAAGGTCCGGGTGAAATTAAATAGGTTGTTGGTTGTTGTTGTTGTTGTACTCGTCGATAAAACATGTTTTATCACGAGACCATCTCAGAAATATCCTAAAAAATATCACCTGCTTCATACTAAATTTTCGTATATGTTGTAGCGAATGTATGAAACATTTAATAATTCTTTGTACTTTTGAAGTTGCTCTCATTATAATTTGTTGCTTTTATTGTTAACTAGAAATAGCCCCTTAAGTATCACCAAACTTAAGTGAAATAAATAAACAAGGTTGAAAACTTACATGTGATGTACTGAACGTCTACATACCTCGCAGTTTCTCGTACGTAGAAAATCTAATTACAGTTGTCAGTTGTATGCCAAAGTGCCAACTGTTAACAAATTGTTAAAATAGGGGTATGAATACTTAGAAGACTACTAGGCTCACTATGTGGTTTTTATGCAGTTATGTTTTACGAGTACGCTTTCACAAAGGTAATTTCTAGAAGAAAATTTGCTCTTCCCTACTTACTTCTTTTTGCAACGACTTTCAGTCCACCTTACGAGATAAAAAACTAACACTCAGTTTCTCGCACACTAATAATCTGCCATTGTTAGTTGCAGTTAGTTAGTTAGTTATTTGCACGCCTACCAACTCTTTCCCTTACCTCCTGCGGCTGACTGGTAGAAAATGCTTATGGCATTAAGTCCGCCGCATTGTACGATTTTTTTTTGTCCAATAAAAGTATCAATAAATTAACAGCTGTCAGTCAGATAAATTGCATAGTTAGGAAAAAACCGACCGACAGCAGTTAAGAGAGGATCGAAGAGTAGGCTGACTTGCGCCACCAATGAAAAAAGATGGTATCTTCTTTAACAGATCGTATTTGCAAAAAGAGTTTGTACAGTCTCTTAATCATGTTAACAGTAATTTTGAGGACCTAGGATCACGAACCTGCGATAGCATTTATGCAAAAAACGCGGTTTTCGGCTAACTAGTCCTAGGTTTTTTGTCTTAGGTTCACGGCCACGGGTCCTAAAAATTACTGTTAATATGATTGAGAGATTGTACAGACACTTTTTGCAAATACGATTTGTAAAAGATATGAGTTTTTTCATTGGTGGCGCTGGTCAACTCACTGTATCCCCTTAACAGGCGATTGACAGATTTTTAGTGTATGAGAAACTGGGGGCACGAAAGTGCTCCAGTTTATAAGTTGTATTTCTACCCTCAAGCATTTACTTATTGTTCTCAATTAGTCCGCGTTATTTTAATCCAGTCCACTACCAGTGTAAACAAAAGTATGCAAACCAACAATTTATTACGTATCTTGCAAAATTAAATTGCGAGACGTAATAAATTTCTTCTCACTGAATAACAAGAGCTCTTTTCCGCTGAAAAAACTTAACTCGTGGTAAGGCCCTTCTTATCTGCAACATCCAAGCGTCATTTACTCGCCGACCCACGCTTTAATTGTTTCTGTTTTCTTACGGATTTAATTATCTCGTGTTATACGCTCTGCTTTAATTTCGGAAAAGGCTGACTTTTGCTGACTCCAAAATGCATTTGGAAAATACGTAATATTTTATTGGAGTCTTTTATCCAATTGACAAAGAGATGAATGAATGATTTATTGTCACAAATAAACGTGCTTAGATAACAATAATAGTTAATTATATATACAACATGATTTGTTATATTATTAAAATAATAGTAATAGTAAACAAAGAAGTATGCGTGTGACAATGATACTATTTCAGCTTTTTATGTTTCTATTCGAAACAGTGCTGGTTTATCAAATAAAAAAAAATGTATCAGGCAGGTAGGGCCTTTTTTATTAATTAATAAATTTATTCCAATTAAGACTTATGCTTAGGTCAATTTAGGAATTGCAGTTTTGTTTAAAGTAGTTTCACAAGGCGATAGTTGACAACATCAACGATATTGTTTTTACAAAATGCTCTCTCAAAACGTATTTCTTCTATACTTCTTCGTATATACTTCTCACATAGGAATAAGTCTTGATTACTCAAATTGTACCTACTATATGTTCTGATAACTCTGTGAGAAGGAAATAAACAAAATTACTTACTTACGTACTTATATATCATTACCAAATCAGCCTTGGATCCCTTTGACGGCGAATTTCGTGAAATAAACACTAGTTACTAAAGCAAGCGGTGGTAGCGTGGTTGGGAGAACATTCAAGAGATTTTGAGTTCGAACCCCGGCATGTACAACATAACTTTGTTTTATAAGTTTCGTACACTTCTGAATTTGTCGCATCAATGCAGCTCGCTAACATTGTCAGGAAATCTGAGGTGTTTACAGACTTGCCTTTTTTGCTTAATCGCGGTGGGTATACGCTTGTTGATCAAGCCCATGCTGTCGCTCTCTCTGAGAGGCCTGGGAAGTTTGGCCTAATTTCCGATTTTGTCCATTGAAAAGTTTAAGCTCAAACCCTTACCAAACGAAAATAGTACCAAACGGATACACTCGAATTATTGGAACAAAAAAAGAATTATGCAATTTGGTTTTAATTGGACAGAGTTATGAAAGATCAGAACATGTAAAAAAATAAACGCGTCAAATTGAGAAGTTCCTCCTTTGACCTCAATCAATTAACCGATCAAATTTTAATTTTTAAAGTATTTTTTAAATTTACAAAAAAAAACTTTTATATAAAAAAAATTAAATTAACTATACAAAAAGTAAGAGACTGCATGATAGAAAATACTATCCACATTATATTGTTTTTGTTGCACTAACCCGTGCTGAGGTTTTTAAAAATACTATCCACATACTAAATAAAACCATTTCCTAAATTCAACACATAACGTTTCAAGTGATAAAGTTCTTTATGGTTCAAACAGTCTGACACAGAGAGACGTCGTAGGCCATTCATTAATAGAGTCCCGATTGTACTCTTTGATTACGAAAACCTAAAAAAACTCGTATCATAATATGATATTATATTATATGGGGAATTTTCTTACTTTTGAGGTACTTTTTGTATATTTTTTTCAGCGCTTTAAATTGCGAATCCGCAGTGAGCATGCGCGTATATTAGGCTCGTACTCTCTCTCTCTCTGAGAGAAGGCCTGTGCCGTGCAGTGAGACGTAAATAGGCTACATAAAAAAAACAGGCGTGACTGGTGTCAAGTGTCAACCTGTCCTAATTAAAAAAAAAAACACTACAAAACTGTTGACGGTTGTTTGTGTTTTTTTTTGTATAATTTGGCCAACTGCGACGAGAACTAGGTTTACCCAACGATTTCCTTTCATTTTTACAGCCCTTTTTACTTAATAAACTTATTTAAACTAATTTTAAATTTTTACGTCAATTTTATTTCGATTTTTTGTTCGTTGGTTGGGCTTTGGCACAATGATAGGCACATGCACAGAACAAATAAATGTGTGTTTTTTTTTCTTTTTGTTGTTCCATTATTACAGCTGGCGGGAGTTAACTTGAGACTCGATCGGAATGCGCGCCCACCTCCTGGCGAGTGACTCCTACTTATTTCAATTTCAATCAGTACTACTTGTCTTCCAAGCGAAGTCTTGAGTTGACTCTTGCTAATAGATAGATGGATAACACTTTATTGTACATACCTAAATATGTTGGAGTATTATTGTGAAACTTTACACAGTTGTAGAAATTACCTCTTAGAAATCGATATAGCTATGAGCTTTTCTCTTTTATGTCTTTGATTTAGTCTATAGAAAACGCTGCTGGTTGTGCAATTACATAGTGTAAATGTAATTATTCTATGTATTTAACCATATTGTACAACTGTTTGTTTTCTTTCAATAAATAAAAATAAATAAAATAATCTATCCTATCATTAACTGCCGGGTCAGAGAGGCCAAGCTACATATTAGAAAGTTTCTATTGAATTTAAATTATAACTCACCGGATCGCTTTTCGAAACTGTTACCTGACTCACAACTTACTAACGCAACTTACAGACATCATCACCATTTTTTTTAAGTGATCACTTTAAATGCTAACGTAAATTTGTTGTACTGGTTGGTTTTCCTAATAAATAAAATAAATCTCACAAACTAAACTTGCTCCACACTACACCATACATACATCACCTACCTACACCAATCAGCCACACTTGCCTTAAGGCAGAGATACAAAAATGCTCAATACTAGTTCCGGTTTTGGTGAAAATTTAATCAAATTAGACGCTGTCCATTGCTTATTCAGTAAAATAAGCAATTTTCTTTACCACAGTAAAATTTGCCATTTTAAATAATTTCATACCTTTTAAAAATTTAATCGTCATTTAAGTTCATTGATACAGATGCAATCAAATAGCTGGGACCATAATAAATTCCTCTAAGTTCCTCTATGGCTGGGACTAACATTTACAAAATGAATTTCGATTTCAAGTGGATTCCAATAACCCAATTACACTCTTCATGAACTCGGAACAGCATTTAGTGAGAAAATTAACCATTTTGTTTGTGCTATTATGAACTCTCTCTTAGAACTTGCAAATTAGAGTTTGTTGAGTCAGGGCTCGAGATATTAAATTTTTGTGTTCGGCAACTTTATTGAGGGTGAAAAGATAAGTTTTCTTACGTAAGTATGTATTTCACATTTGTCTACTTATTTTTCCTTATTTCATGGCGCCATGAAATGTAATAAAAAGCGAAGTGTATGTACTTACTTGAAATAAAATAGAGCAAGCGTATCGATCTAACAAAACTAAATACAAACAGGATCCTCCACCTGAGTGTCAGATCTTGTCCTTTACTTTTAAAAAGTAGTGTTGGCGCGTTTGTACCTACATAAGCCGGGAAGGGTCAACTTGGCTCAAAGTGGCTTTGCTAAATTGATTTTATGTGTATTGCGGACTTAGCCGGCCTGCTATTGTTGCTGGCCGCGCCTCAGGGGATATACTACTTTGGCTGTGGGGTAACGTGCAAAACTTCTGCTACGGTTTTTCCTATATCCTTAGTTAATTAGAAATTGCATAAGAATTATACCTATCCTTGTATTAATGTTAAATAATTGTAGCGCCTGAATACTAGAGCAGGCTTTGCGCATGGGGTTTACATATATTGGTCCATCGCGCCGAGAGTAAATTTTCGCTATCGGTGTAGTTACGTATAACGTTTATGTTGTACGTTCATTGATGGATCGTTTATTCAAGAATGGTTTCATATAACGTAATTTTATTATGTTCGTGGCAAGAGTTTTTGTAAGTACATAGCTGAAATGAATGCTGTCTTAATATTATTACCTGCAACCAATTTTTGATCAATAAAAAATTGGTCACATTTATATTGATATAGCAAACTAAACCAAACTTCAAGGTTTAGATTGTCTGGTTGAGACAACTTGGATTAGATTGGAATTTTGCGAAAAAATTCCAATACAATTTGTCAAGCAATATTCGTCAATATAAAATAATTTACCAAAATCTGAACGCTAACTCTTAACCACGACATCGCACTTTGATTCCGGTTAAGATACACTATATCCTAAATGTAACGAAATCCGCTCCGTTCAGCTCCGTAATAGTACTTTCATGGCGCACCTATAAAAAGAAGTCAGGTACTTTAACAATAAGTAATTTGTGCTCGTTTGAGCATGAAAACATACTTTCGGTGGCATGAGAGAGCGTTGCAGCAGAGTATGGCGAGTTAATCTAGTTTATCTGGGGCCGAGGGAGGGCGGCCGAGTGTCCTCAAGATGCCAAGAGCCACCCCCTACAAATAGCCCCACATTTCTTCCAACAAGCCACTCAAGACTATGGCCGATAGCGACCGATGTTCTCCACCTTTATGAGCTTTCACGAGTACCGGAACGCGTATCAACGCAGACCCGTTTTAGGTGAGTACCTAATTAATCGTCCAATCTCGGACAGCAAATTGAAATCAGACATCCATTATCCCGTCAAAATTTTATAAATTTACAATATTTTAGTAGTTACATGTTTTCTGCTTAATCACGCGTTAAGCTTGAGTAAATTTGGATAAAAAAAGCTTACATATAGACTGTAAGCTGGATTAATAGTTAATATACTAGGCAAGTTTTATTTGGTGATGCGTTCCTACGCTTGCACGTTCCATGTATTGTATAATGTCAGTAACAAGTTGCTATACAGAAATATTAATGTGCGTAAAAAACCGGTCACGTATGAGTCGGACTTTCGCACCGATGTTTCCGTACAAACTTACTTAGTACCTTTGTAAATAGTTCGTCCATCACGAATATCGTGCCTCGGAGATTTTTTATAATTTTTTTGTGACGTAACTAGAAATTAGAAACTAGAAAATTCGGCTTTCAGTTCATTTCCCTTCACTTGTGCTGTAAAACATTACTTCTTGGCAAATTTCATGACTTTAAATCGACGGGAATCTAAACATTTGCTATTTGTGTATTTTATATTAATTTCACGCGTATGAAGTATCACTTCTACGCGTTCTTGAGAAAAAAAAACGCCAAGTGTGTGTCGGGCCACGCGTAATGTAGGGTTCCGTAGAAAGAGGGATTTTTATCTGCTTTACTGAACTAACAACTTCATTTCATGAATTTTTTTTGCCTATTACTCGTTACTTACAAAAGCCTACCTAGCCGTGGTAGTTTTTCATTTAAGTTAATTACAATGTGCTACTGCCTTAAAATTTTAAACGTTTCTACAGTCCACCGCTTAGCAAGGAGAGGGGGGAGGGGCGCCCTACACTGATAAAAAATTGCGCATTAAAGCTTAATATGTCGTAAACGGAACTCTGAATAAAAATTGATCTTTCTACGCCCACAATATTATTAAACGACCAATCCAACGACCCCACACTATGACAATAAGAATTGCATCCCTAAATTAGGTGTAAGGGAGGTATACTAAAAAAAAAATTTTGTCGAGATTTTATTATACCGTTTTGTCGGCGTAATAAATATGTGTATCCATCAAAAATTTCAGCTCTTCTAGTATTTATCGTCTCTGTGCTGAGCCTTGGACAGACAGATAGATAGACAGACAGACAGACGGACATGGCGAAACCGTAACTGATGACTATGGAACCCTAAAAATGGTCTCCAGTAGAGCTAACAAGTGCCTTAGTTATACAACCGCCCCCAAACGTATGATTTTATTCCCAATTTTCCCAACAAAAATTTCCTCGGTCGCATAGGTCGGTTGAGAAGCGAAGAAAGTACACTGCGGACACTGACGTAGGTAAGCGGCGCGCCGGCAGATGGCGAGTGAGCTATACCTGTAGTAGTAATATGCTTACGCCCACATAGACTGTCTCGGGCAATACTGAGCGTTCCAGTGGCTCCGAAGCTAATGCACACGATAAAAATGAGTACGTTTTCATACAAAATTAAGACCAACCCGCCTTCGTGAGGTAGTTAATTTAAGAACGGGAATGATTAATTATTTGCCTCTGGCTTACACAACATAGGCGGCAATATTGTATGAACTAGAGACAAATAGTTTTCCAGTCTGCCCCTTTCTTAATTAACAATGTTATAAAAGAACTGTACATATTAGAGATGCCTATTTGTACACTGAGTAACGGACACGGTTCGGACTGATGTCAGCGTTAGAGGAAATCAAGCCTTGTTATTGGGTTACTCAATTTTGAACAGTAGCGGATGTAATAGATAACCAATCAGCGGTTCTGGTTCCATTGAGCGATCTAGATGATGTTTCTTCCAATTATTCAGGCGTTGGAGAGGCGCGCCCCCGCCTCCGCAGATCGATTTAAGGGGCTTCCCGGTGCTGACCCCATTTATCCTAAGGTTGTCTGGGAGAGATCTCTTTTAGTGATAAGACCACAATCAGTGGAAAAAAAAAACAAATCTTATTTAGGGTCCGCGAATCGCTCGTAGCCCCGGCTGCCTGAGTGATCTTAAACGATCACGAAGGTTAAGCAACACAGGGCGCGTTCAGTGCATGGATGGGTCGCCGTCTATGCCTAACGCTAGTGGCATTTTTCCGAGCGGTTCCGTGCTTCGCAAGGCACGTTAAGCTGTTGGTGCCGGCTGCCGTCGATAGATGGCAGTCGTTAAGCCAAGTCAGAGGCCTTAGGGCGGCTTGACAACTTCTGACAGTAGACGAGCCACTAGTCTACAAGCCTCCACCAATCCGGACTTGGCCCCCGTGGTGGAGTATGGCCTATACCTTCCTCAGGGAAGAGACCCGTGCCCCTCGGTGGGGACATAATGGGTCGATGATGATTTAGGGTTCCGTACCCGAACGGTACCAAACGGGATCTTATTAATAAGACTTCACTCTCCGTCTGTCTGTCTGTCTGTCCGTCTGTCTGTCTGTCTGTCTATTTGTCTGTCTGTCTCTCTGCCACCAGGCTGTATCTCATGAACCGTGATAGCTAGGCAGTTAAAATTTTCACAGATAATGTATTTCTGTTGCCGCTATAACAACAAATACTAAAAAAAACCGGCCAAGTGCGTGTCGGGCCACGCGCCATGTAGGGTTCCGTAGAAAGAGGGTTTCTAAATCTGCTTTGCAGAACTAACAACTGCATTGAAGTCATTTTCAATGGATTTTGTACGAAACTTTAGTTTTATAAGTTGGTTGCCTATTACTCATTAACTAGTAAAGCCTACTTAGCCGTGATACTTCTCTTACTCTGATTTTTTTCACGTTTCTAACCGTTTAGCCAGAAGAGGTCCCCCCAGGACGCCCTACTCGGACATAAATTTGCGCTTTAAAGCTTAATATTTCGCAAACGGAACGCTAAATCTAAAAATGGTCTTGGTAGGCCCACAATATTTTTCAACGATCAATCCAACGATACCCGACATGATGGGGTAGACAAGATAAAAAAATATCCCCACTTTTCATGCTAAGGGAGGGGTACAGTAAAAAAAATCCAATATTTTATTCTTTAACTTTGTCGGCGTGATAAATATGTAAACACAGCTTTCTAGTACCACCGGTCTTTGCGCTAGGCCGCGGATGGACAGACAGACGGACATGGCGAAACTATAAAGGTTCCTTGTCGGACTATGGAACCCTAATAGAATAAAATAAATATTTAAGGGGGGCTCCTATACAAAAATACCGAAATACAGAAAAATACAGCAATACCACTCGCTAATGGTGAAGGAAAACATCGCGACAAAACCTGAGTGTCTGAGCTATTCACATACCTCAGCGCTTGAAATCGCCAATCCGCAGTGGGCACGCTTGATGATTAAGAGAGAGAGTATGGGCTTGTGCCCTACAGTGAGACGAGACGTATATGGGCTGCTTATGATAAAGTGAGCATAGGACTTTTATCTTAAGTTATTTCATCCAAACGGTCGTTTTAAGTTAAGACTTTAAAGTTAATAACCTAAGCAGCTTCCTGTAGAAGGCTGCTTTTAAAGTGCTGATGGCAAGTGGTAGTCCCTGGTCTCAGCCTACCCCTCTGGGATACAGGCGTGAGTTTATGTACGTATGTATGCTGCCTTTCCCACTTATTTTGTGAATTTATACAACCTTCTCGAGGTACATTGAAATAAAAGATATAATTTTAAATTTATTAAACCAAACTAAGTTGTAATTTAAGGAAGGCAGCGCCAGACGCTAATTTAATTTCGCGAGCCAACAAAAGCCGCGAACAGTTTATTTTGGGTGTGAATAAATAATAAAAAGTTGTTTTTGTGAAAGGTAGAATGAGTTATAGGCTGTAGTCGACAGATCGTCAATTACGGACGATCTGTCGAATTGACGAAAATATTGTGTTCGCTTCGGCAATTTCACTTTGAAGTGTTACGAAACAAGTTATCTGTGTATGCGGCTGGAAAGTTGAAATATATACACGCGACCTGCTAAAAACTTTCGGTATTGTTAATATAAATCCGATTCCTTAAAAAACTCACTAAGCGCAGATTAAAATAGTCTGTGGTGGAATTTTTTCCAAGCAAAATACGTAACTACAGATTAAATAAACTGAGTGTCCTAGAGAGGTAGGCAGAGACCAGGGTCTACCACTTGTCACGATTCTGACTGATATCTTTCGCTTTATCAACATTTATTAGTCGTTGCATGCACGCACGCCGGTTTCAGGTGCGATTTATCTTGCCTTTCGCTAATACATCCCCTATTTGTTCAAAGTATGTCCGCCTGTGACGTCCCTTACCGGCCCTTTCAGCCTCATTCTTTCTTTAAAAAATTGTTTTAATATTTAACGAGCATTTTTAACGTTTCCCAGACCATGAGTCATATACGTTTATTTGAGTTCTTATTTATAAAAGTGCATTAGTATGATATTTTCTTAATCAAAACATAAACCAAAATTAGTAATTCACCGTGGGTATCGTCAAGTGATTAAAAAAGAATAATTTAAAAAGTCGAACATAAATAAAGGTTAAAAACCTATTTAGAAGCTAAAAATTCCACCCATGCCGGGACTCCACAGCACGGATTAGTGCAACAAAAAGAATATAATAAATTAAGGTTAGTAAAGCAAAACTTCAAAAGTCACTCCACGCCATGTCTGATGCAAATGTGTTATACAGTGTTATACAAATTTACCGCGTTGTACAGCGGGAAAGATCCTTTGAATCCATGAGATATGTACGCGCCAGAGTGACAGTCCAAGCCGCGTTTAAAAACCTATTTAGAGGCTAAAAATTCTACCCATGCCGGGACTTGAACCCTCGACCTCTGGCTAACTTCTTGTGCTCAGCACGGGTTAGTGCAACAAAAAGAATATAATATAAAATAATGTCAGACTTACCCACAACTTTATTTGGCATGCTAGAAAGTACTCGTATATGTAAAGAACCGGTCAAGTGCGTGTCGGGCGATGCGTAGAGTGTAGAGTTCAGTAGAAAGAGGGGGTTTTATCTGCTTTACAGAACTAATAACTTCCGAAATAACAATTTTGTACGACGTTTTCTGGAGCTAGGCCGCGGACAGACAAACAGACAAACGGACAGACGGACAAACAGACAGACGGACGAATATTACGAAACTATAAAGGTTCCTAATTGATTAAGGAACCCTAAAAAGTCTAAAAATATCTAAAAATACATTTTTTTTGTCCAGTCAACAAAAAAGCAGTTTCTATTGCATTCCAATATCGTACAGTGGACCACAAACTATGATCCACTTTATATGTAAATATCTACGACGTAACAGCAAAGGGTTTAACCACAGCCCTGCTGCGGTCCATAAACTGTGGACTTAACGCGTCGCCAGCCGTAAAGACGGGCACAAAGACTGCGATAGTGCCCCACCGCGCTGCGACCGATAAACCTGTCTGTAAACTATCCATCACCGTTATGTAAACCACCCAAGTGTTACAACTTGACGTTACCTCCATCGATCACAATAGCCGTTGAAAGATCAGACTTACGCTTAAAGCGTAGAGGATCTTTAGCAACAGTACGGAAATTAACTTCACATTGTCATTGGGTGCGTTTGGAGCCCGTGCGTAGCTCGTAGCTCAAGCGTAGCACTTCTCGTAGCGCGGGTCGTAGCACCTCTCTCGTGGCCTGACGTAGTATAAACAGCGGAAACTTCTTGCATCTATTTATACCGCAACATGGGTTCCTTGGAGCGTATTTGTTTTCTCATGCTGCTTGGTAATTTAAACATAAAGCACGAAGTTTTCTCGAGTGCATTAACGCTAGTGCAAGTGTGTACTCGGGAGTTAACTAGCTATACCTACCATCTAGAGCCGAAGCTAAGACGCTGGCTCAGTTTATCTGGTTAGTTCGGCGTGCAGTGGCATGCATCCATTTAAGCTGTGCAGCGAACGGTAGTCCCTGATTGATGAGTCCAATTCACCACTTGTCTGGCTTCGAGAGCGGCGGCAGCGGCGGGCGGGGCCGCATCTCCACCGCACTTTCCGATCTTTACAATAACATTTTACAAGTTCTTAGATGATTTAAGAAAATGTGGAGCGTTTTAGTAAACCGTAGATTTTACTTGTACCTATGGAGTCTTAAAATGTTATGTTACCGTTGTGGCTGTGGTCGCAACATGCCTAGTTATGAAAGACGTTTGACACTGTTTAATATATCTTCCTTAGCAGTTAGACGTCAGCAGCAGGATTTGGTTTACCTCAATGGTTTACTTCACCCTGGCCGCCCCTGCAGTTCTTTACATTTCTATCTCAGATTTTAAATTTGTCAAAATATTAGACTAGTTTAGTTAAGTCGTCTTGTTTTGTAAGCTTCTTTACATTTTCCTGATCTTACTTGTGTGTATGCTTTGAGTGACTTTCTAGATCTACACTGTTAAACCTATTTTGTATGTTATTGAATGTTTGTTACCTGTTTCACACACCAATAAAGTAAAGTAACGTATAGTAACGGTGGGACAAAGCTACTTGTTGCCCGCGTTAATTAATCAATGATCGATATATAGCGTGCAGAACCCCCCCCATAGGCTTGTACTTACACAACTTATAGGATTTAATTAAACGATCGCCGCTATCAGATAAACTAATTGGTTTCCGAGAGCGGATAAATATTAATAAGAAAATAAAATACATATTTAAAAAATAAAATAAAGAAACACTTGTGAGCTGACGCGAAACAACAACAATATCGCAAGTAGCTTTTAATTTCATCTTTAAAAACAGACTAAACTACCATAAAGAATCTTTCTGTAACTCTCATTAACTTATCGTGTGACAAAAATTAATTAAATACATTTAGTTCCTCAATGGCGCTCTGTCGTCCCTAATTAGAAACACCATTAGCAAATTCTCGGTCCTTTTATTAAGTAAGCGCTGCACAAAATAATTCCACCGAACATTAATTAACATTTCGCGAAACACCTGTGCTGCAGAACATGTAAATTAACTTTACTTTATACATTTGGAATGGACAAGAATATTTCTCGCAACTAATAAAGACTTCTTCTGTAAATTGAGAGCGTAATAAAGACAATAAATAAAACTGCTTGCGGCGTCTATTTGTCTTCACAGAAGTACCTTTATATACGTCCAACATGGGCAAAATGGATATAATATTGGAATAGTAGGAGTAATGTATGTTCCACCGAAATCAATGGCAAAAGTTTTGCTATTAACCGGAACTTTCCTATTAAATTCATCATTTCAATGTGTTCTTCAGCATTAGATGTTAAACTTTAAATTAAATTACGTATATTTCAAAATGCTTTATGAGCTACAGAAAACATTAATATTGGTAGGTAGGTTTGAAAAATATTGACACTAACTTCACATGATAGATTACTGGTGTCCAACGCATTAGACATACCTGTTTCGCGAGGATTATTACGTAAAAAAATTGTCACGAATTAAAATGAAAAAAAGATTGTCATTGTTAATCGATCTGGAGCGATTGCGGATTGGTGAAAATACTAAAGTAAAAATATTATGAACAAGTAACTTTGGCTGTAACAAATATGCAATAATATAACCCTGTGCACTAAAATGTCCTTGTATCTTGGAGTCAAAGGTTTTCATTTACATTGTAGAACTAAGTTATTTTTAAGTAAATCATCATCATCATCATCATCATTCAGCCACAAGAAGTCCACTGCTGGACATAGGCCTCCTCCATTGATTTCCAAAAAGACCGGTTGGAAGCGGCCTGCATCCAGCGCCTTCGTGCCACTTGGATGAGGTCATCTGTCCATCTTGTGGCTGGTCGTCCTACGCTGCGCTTGCCGATATGTGGTCTCTATTCGAGAACTTTTCGGCCCCATCGACCATCAGTTCTGCGTGCTATGTGCCCCGCCCACTGCCACTTCAACTTACTAATCCGCTGGGCTAAGTCGTAGACTTTCGTTCGTCAATTTACGTTAAGTAAATCAGTTTGGTGACAATGATGCTAGTCTTTTTTTAAAGCACAAAATAGTATATCGTTTACTAAGAGGTGGTGATCGATCAAATAAGTGGACGTCGCTTCGCTCAATAGACGAGCTTTACCGCCATAATATTTTAAGTGAGTGTTAGCGAAACTCGATCATGTTAAAAAGATTATGATTCGAACCTAGCGCGCGCCGCCATCGCGACCTGAAATTGAAACTACTTTAGGAAAATTTTATATAATTTTAGACCAACGCGTCGTTAATACGCCCTTGATTTGTACAAATGGCCTCAGTCTGGGTGTAGTTTCAAGTTTGTGATGTCCTTGCTGGGCTGCCATAGTACAGGCTATCCTACTTTGGGAAGCAAGGGCCTAATTACGCGCACCAAATCCTGTCGGAATCCTGACGTTTGCTATAGCAATTAGTATGGAATTTGACGATCAGATGATCGGAATCGTTCGGGATATAGTGTGCGTAATGTAGGAGCAGGACAAAGTCTCTAAGTGTGGAACATATTACTTACTAGCTGACCCGGCAAACGTTGTTTTGCCATATTAATTAGCTTACGTTCTATTCTCAGACCTACCAAATATCGACAAAAAAAAAATCATAAGAATCGGTGATGCCGTGTCGGAGGAGTTCGATAACAAACACTGTGTTACGAGATTTTTATATACTAGATGTGTCACAACATGAATTTTATACGCTTATTCCTTTTGCGGAATTAGCAAGAGGATACGTGACGAATATGAAATTTACGTTTTCATAGACGGGATGAAAAGTTCAATTTAGATTATGCGAGCGTCCCGTGTTCCGGCCCCTTTCATTCGCGCCCACCTCCGACAATTCCTGACCATTGCCGTGAGTAACGACGCTAATTAAAAAGGTTTGCACTGAGTTATTCTCTCTTATAACACCACCATAGCTTTATTAATTTGCAGGCATTATAAAAGAGATTCCGGTTATAATAAGCGCAACCTCCCGTTTGTGCACGATGATATGAAATTAACGTTTTTTTAAAGAATTGTTGTTTCGTTCGTAAGCATAGTAATATGACCGTGTTTGCACTCTTCGGGTACGGATACTAAGAAATGATGAAAACTGAATAAGTATAAACAGTGAAACGTCCTGAGCTGATTTAAAGAAAGGCCGGCACACACATTGTGTATGTGCGAGTCCGACTTGAACTTGGCCGGTTTTTCAAGATTTCGTAATTAAAAAAATTAACGAGCTATATGCGGCTTGTTCCCTGGCAAGAGGCCGAGTTAGATGTATTAACACTTTAATCAAATTTTAATTTGTGCGACTCGCGCTTGGTCAGTTTTTTTTATATAAAGCTTTTGAAAGGAGATGCTATTGACTGCCTCGCGGGTCGCAGCGAAATGGGTGGCGATCACAAAGCTTGTCCGTGTCACGCTGGTGTGATTGATGGCACGCGGCTTTGTCGACCGACCTAGGCTGGCCGGCGCCCGCGCCACGCAGTTCTATGCCGCACGAGATCCGAGCTTCATTCTACGTCTAACGGACGGGACGTATGTCACATAAACATCGCATCAACGTCATCAGGATAATAGCTGCTCGGTTTTGAGTTTACGCTCGTGTTTCAAACGGTGTTATGATCATTATGGGAAATAAAGCAGTGCCTCGTGGCTGTCATTTAATTTAAGTAGCTATAACAATTAAGTTAGGGCGCAAACTTCGGTCTCTTTGTGAACAACAAGGTTAGATGTTATGACTTATCAAAGCTGGCCTAAAAGAAAAACTTCGTAATTTCGACTTACCTACTTAAAACTTGGGTGCCTCGGAACCAAGTCACTGTTCCATTCAATTACACGAAACAACGGAAAGCCTGTTAAGTAACGAAAATTCCGTCCCACTCCATTTTTTGCTACACATAATTTTACTTTAAGCATAATGGTTTTCTCTTACTTTTTTTTAATTTTTCACAGGTAAAACCAATGTATAATTGGCTGTACCAAATTCCGGCGCGCGAGCTATGACACGGGTAAGCTTTAGCGGTTAGCAATCTTGTTTAACATTGCATGCCTTAGGCTCGCTTACGTTTAATGAGCACTAATGTGTACTAACAGGTGTTACACATTGAAAGCAGAATAATAACAGTAAGGATGTAACAAGTTTCATCTTGGTCTAGCCAGACTTTAATCGGTGGATTTCTTATAGACAAGAACGCCGTGGGTTCTATTACCGAATATTCTTCTTTGTCATTTTCTCACGCCGTTTTCGACGTTAGGTATCCTTATCTGTTGCGCAGAGTAAGGCCATTCGTTTGTAGTTATACAGGGTATAACAAAGTTCTCGTATATATCTGAAAATGGGGGGAGCGGTTTCCACTATTCAAGAAGAACATTACGGGGAAAACTTCGAAATCCAAAAAAAATATTAGCTTCTTCATACTAAAGTTACCACCTGCGATTCTAAAACGAAATATTTTGCAGTCTTTTATAAACGATAAAGAAATTATTTAGAGACACTTATTACTTATGGTGTTATTTATAAAACCAAGATTTCTCTAAAAACTCGTCGGAGCCAGTTTCTATAATCTGTGGTTAGGTTTTTCCTTTACTAAAGATCATTTAAACTGCCTCTCAGGAGTGTTTTAAGAAACCGTGTTTTATACATAAGACCGTTAGTACATACACGGTGTAATTTATAAAAACACTATTCCTCTAAAACACTTATCAGAGGCAGTTTATTTAATCTGTAGTTACGTTTTTCCCTTTACCACAGACTATTAAAACTGTGTCTCAGGAGCGTTTTAAGGAATCTTGTTTTTACAAGTAAGTCTTTAAACATGATATATAAATTTTCAAGGTCCATTTTAGAAGTAAAACCATCCATATCATCCCACTTGTGTACGTTTCCCCTTTTTTCCACCCGGAAGCATGTACGGGCACAGCACACACATCATTAATTTGTCACCGCAGCATTGATGCCAATGCATTTTCACATTCACAGTGTTTCACTAATTTCACCTCAGAACTTATTCAACAAGCTATTAATACGCAAGTTATCATCCATCCACAATTAGATCGAGTTGTATTTTAATTCATAACTTTACTACAAAAAACTAAGCTTCGGTTTGTCTGACAAAAACAATTTGTTGATCTACTGTTTATTGCAATCAGTTGATTTTTTGTATGCACTTTGACCAACTGACAGCTGTTAATACAGATTGTCAGGGTTAGACAAACCGTGGGTTAGTAAGTTTTATCTATGGCCTGAAACCGTACAGGTGGAATACTGTGTGGAATACCCTGTTTTCGAACATACAGTGTCGCGTCCCTTTATGATAAATATTTTTTTCTATCTCAAACTATACTGATATTTAACATGGCAACTCAAAGGTCATTAGTTTGAGCCTTTTTTGAGGGTAGTTTTGTCTAATGTCATCTTCAAATATCGCTGTCGACTGACACCTAAGTTGGCTGTTACCTATGATTGCTGTTTGGTATAGTTGCTGTTACAAAAGTTAAATTAATTTTTTTGGTGCTGTTTTAGTTACACGTTTCGAATTTTCATTCATAATTAAATTCTTCGAGTCTTTGTGATTACAAATCAATAAACAATAGTGACCTACGTAAGATAATGGGTGAGTTAGACGCATTTACAATTTAACCTTAAAAATTTACTTAGTAGCCAACATGATTTTGAGTTTTAAAAAAAATGTATAAAATGTATCGCAATTTTTTTTATATAATGTACCTGACACGTTATATTGCTACTGTGCAATTTTCATTTGCTTCTGGTTGCTCCTCTTTAAGATATATATTTTTTTTACTTTAGATAATCGACTTAAAAATCGCGCTTGTTTTGAAGAATGGAATTCGGCTGCTGCCAAGAACAAAATACTTGCTGTTTTTCTGTTTGTTTTGACGTTCTTTGGCTTAGAGAATGCAAATACCGATATCAAATCGAGTGTAAAAAAGTCGGTTAACTATTTTATTATGACTTTAAGCAAATATTGGAAATCGTGTGGATAAGATGATTAAAAAATATGAGACTTGGCTAGACACTGACTTCAAATTGGAGGGCATTGTATTAAGCCATTTGAGCAACAGGAACGTGCCAAATACGTCTAACAGACCATATCTAGACTTGAATGAGCTCCCCCCCCTGCTCACCTGTACCTTCGACATCTTTTCAACAATGATATTTCAATAGATGTGATGATTTATAAAGTTTTTTTCCTCAATTAATATAAAATTTAATAAAAACATATTTTTGATAAACCTTTGTATTGACTCGCGACACTGTGATACGTGGGGATTTTGTTAGTCCTGCAAAGTGCAAATGATTACCTTGTGTCGACCTTGTTAATTAAAAAAAAAAGAGGGCACAAGCGCGGCAAAAGGGCGGTTCGGGACGAACTGGCGGGCGCTGTCCGGGCCCGGCGGAGGGAGCGCGTGTTGCGCGCAGACCGAGCCGCGCTCGTTGCGTGGCTCACCTGCTGCAGAAAAACTACAAACAAATATCAGATGTTGTAAGCTAAAGTCACCACCTAAACTTAATAAAGTTATCAGATGGTCCCTGCAATAACGAACAGCTGAATTTTTTTTTTACATTTTCTTACTGTCATATCATTGATTTAGGACACGAAAAACTAAGCAATTGACCGACTTGCACCACTTTCTTAAATGTGGCTTAAACAGCATTTCACTAAATATTTTCATACAAAATTCGATTTAAATGGCGACTTAAGTGACATTTAAGAATTGGTGCAAGTCGGCCTTAGTGTTTAAAGTTCTAATTTATATGATCTATTTACTTTGTGTCCACCTTGTTCATTAAAAAATAGTGGGCACGAGCGCGGCAAAAGGGCGGTTCGGGATGAGTTTGTGGGCGCGGTCCGGGCGCGGCGGAGGGAGCGCGCGGCGCGCGTGATGCGCCCGTCGCGCGCCGCGAGCGCGTGATGCGCGCGGACCGCGCCGCGCTGTTCGCGTGGCTCGCCTGCTGCGCGGCCGCGCTCTCCGCGCACAAGTACAGCACGCGCGTCGTGCGCACCAAGTACGGCCCGCTGCGCGGGATCGTCGTGCACGCGCACCCGCAGGTCGAGGCCTACCTCGGCGTGCCCTATGCTACCCCGCCCATGGGGAGCCTTAGGTAAGTTGCTCGCGGAAGCAGACCGATGTAATTAAGAAAATAAATACGCAATAATATTGTCATTATTCGACTGTTACATGCTACTGGGTGACTTTGAAACAGTTAGCAATATTTTGAGGGAAGGTTCTTTTCTTTTTAGTGTGATGGTATAAGATAGGTACTTGTAATTTCGTTCGTTTCGTTTGTGAAATGTTTAGCAATATTTTGAGGGAAGGTTATTTTCTTAGCCGAGTATGATAATAGTACTCTATTCGCAAGAGTATTCTAATATGGTTTTATATGCAGTTGCATACACTACTTTATCTTCACTAATTTATAAATGAAACTAAAGTAAACAAGAAAGGCAATTATTTTCCATTTTTTTTAGCCGCACAGAAAAAAATGTAGACTAATAATGGCGGCAAAACAAATCCAAACTGCGCTTTCTTTTTTTTTATTTGTTCCATTTGGAATAGGCAAGTCTGAAGCGTGGTGCTGGTGGGTCTCGCAGGTACATGCCGCCGGTGACGCCGTCGCAGTGGCGGGCGACGCGACTGGCGGACGCGCCGGGCCCCGCCTGCCCGCAGGCACCGCCCGCGCCTGCGCCACGCGACGACGCGTTGCTTGTGCACCCGCGCGCGCGCCTCCGCCAGCTAGAGCGGCTGCTGCCGCTGCTCGCCAACCAGAGCGAGGACTGCCTCTATGTCAACCTCTACGTGCCCGTCAACGGTAAGGACCACCTTACGAGGGCTAGCCTCCATGCGATAGAAGTGGCTATATCTGCATAAAATAATTTGACGAAACCAAAAATACTGGCGGCTTAATCACCCTCTAGCTGGAATCCAGCTAGAATCGGATTGGAGGTCGTGGATTCGATTACCACTGGGGGCCGCCATACATATGTACAGATGGCCTGGATTTGTTCATGTTTATGATGTCTTTGTCTAGTTTCAAACTAGGATAGCACAGGGTATCCTAGTTTGGAACCAGGACTTGGCAAGTGATTGTGTTGTGTGAAAGTTGTTATCATTGTTATTATTAATCACATTGATCCTACGCGATTCATGTTTCACAAAAGTTGTAGGGAGTTGTAGTGCATTTCGAGAAGTGAAAACAGCGTCTGATGCCAAATACCCGTCACGTACGAAGGATAAGTGTGCAGACCGGATCTTCTTAGCCAGCTAGTTGCCAGCGGAAGACATTCTGACTCCACTAGCGCAAAGGAGAAAACTAACTCTTGCAGCTTTATAGCAGCTTTTGGGATCGCTAAAGCCCTAAGGGGGCGCCTTATGGACTCGAAAGACGAAAGCTAATTCTTGTTGCTGCAACACGCACTAAGCAGCTCTTCTGCAACCACTAAAGAACTCAGGGGCGCGTCATGGTGCCTAGTCAGGGAGAAGGCTGAAAAAAGGGTCATCAGGCTGGTAAATTAAAGAATTTAATAGTAATAAAAACTTTCCCACTGTTCCCCATATTCCCGGAAATGGCACATGAGTAATTTCACGGTTTTTACATACATGTTCAAGCATCTGTTAGCACTATTACGCATTCCGTCTGCACGCAACACACGACGGATTTGATAGGCAAATACAGGCAAAGGGAGTTATCGGCGCTGAAATTCATGACACAATCATGTCCGATTTTTAAATTAAAAAAATCGTTGAGGTCATATCTACCAGTCCCGATCTATTTTGAGAAATCTGAAGTGACTAAAAGGTATTTATATAGTGAGTTACTAAATTTATTTTTAGTGATCTAGAGGCAAGAACGTTGTATTCAAGTAGTCCTACAAGTTTTTTATCTATTGAGTTGTCTGTTTCGTGTGAGTTGGTCCTATTACGCATTCGTTGGTCCTGTTAGCACTATTACGCATTCCGTCTGCACGCAACACACGACGGATTTGAAAGGCAAATACAGACAGCGGGAGTTATCGGCGCTGAAATTCATGATACAATCATTTCCGATTTTTAAATTAAAAAAAATCGCTGAGGTTTTATCTACCAGCCCCGATCTATTTTGAGAAATCTGAAGTGACTGAAAGGTATTTATATAGTGAGTTACTAAATTTATTTTTAGTGATCTAGAGGCAAGAACGCTGTATTCAAAGGGCCCTAAGTAGTCCTACAAGTTTTGTATCTATTGAATTTTCTGTTTCGTGTGAGTTGGGCAATTCGCTTCGATGTAAAAAGAAAAAAATAATACGTTATTAAATTGCACGTACATTCAAACATGATTAAAATGTCTTAGTTTCCGTAAACGTAGGTTCTAAAAATGCTGTGTATGTATTTAGCTAGCTTTAGCTAGCCCTTAGTCACATTTTCTACATTTTCTATAAGTCATGATTGCGTGCTTGTTGTTGATGTACCTGATAAATAAAATAATGTATAATGTAAATGTTATGCTGAAATAAAATACAAATAAATTTATGAATGTTATTCCGGTTACACGATTACACGTACCGTCATTTTGTCGCGCGATTCCAACGAGGGCACAACTAACTCAGTCAATGTAAGTAGCTAGAATAGAATTTAGTGCTTGCAAGTGCTTACAAGTATTAATTGAAATAAAGATTGTTATCATCATCATAAAATGAAAACCGCCACCGTTTTATGTACCTACCAATAGTTGAGGTCTTACAAGTTCTTAGTATATTATTATGAGAGAACTCACGGTAGGCCTTTAAATAAGCAAGTTTAGAACTCGTTTCCGCTTTGATACCTACCTACGGTTTGTGTTAGCATAGAAGGGTAAAATTATGATCAAATAAGAAAAGGTGTTGAATATTTACACACAAAAGCCAAAAAGTTGCCGATAACCATAAAAAGAACAAGAATACGAGTCCTAACGGCCCCATGTGCTCTCACGCGAAAATGTTCTGCATTTTTTTCCACGACATAGCTCCAGAGGCATCTAATCTCTGAAACCATCACTCGCTTTGAATTCGCGACAAAAAAGACACAAATGGCGCGGCGCATATTTACTGTCGAGTGTGGACGGAATCTAGCTGGTCCCGCGGCAGTAGAGACTAAACTATGTAGTTTCGGAGACAGTGAGGGCCGATGGAGCCGCGATGGTGTTGTCTAGTGATATTAGGGCGGTGATTCGCGCCGGGGACCCCCGACGCTCGTTAATCCTTGCTGGCGGGCTTATTCATACTTTATTCACGTCATTTCAGCGCTAATTCAGTACCCGTTGAACAACTCCCTCCGCAAAGATGCTTCGCTTCCGCCCTGAAGGGTCGAGGAAAGAACAGCGCTATTAATAATTCCATTGTTATCTTTTTAATTACCGGGCGTCTGCTTAATGCTGTATTTGTATTTAAACCTTTTTTATTCGCTCTTTTTTATTTTATCAAAATGGAAAAACACCTACCATAATCCTTATTGAGAGTTTGTGCTCTACAGGATTTTGCTCATGACTTCATGTGCGTACTGATGATGGTTTCTTTATATACATTTTATCACCCCTTTTTGTTTCTTAAGATAAGATAATAATATTCTTTATTGTACACAGGAAAAAAATACACGCACAATTTTTTTGCAAGGGAACATAGTACAATTGGTGGCCTTATTGCTTAAAGCAATTTATTCTGGACTACTTTAGAGATCGACTCTTTTTCCCGAATTAACAATGAGCCATGAAATTATTATCGGTATTGTCGACTAATGCCTACAGAAATTTGGATGTATATTCGTCGGCTTAAGACGCGTAAAGCACCTACCTACGACAGACACCAATAGTCTCTAAAGAATCTTCCACATAAGGCCATTGTTTTAATAACTTAAATTTTTGATGCTTGCCTAAGTACTGCTAACTTCCCTTCCCACTGGAAACTGGTGAAAGTCATACATGTTTTCATGTTTTGACGGTACATTTTGTGATACTTTAATGATTAATGAATTGATCAATTGACTACCTCGGTAGCGTAGTGGTTAAGCGATAGTCTACCCACGCAGAGATCGTGAGTCCGATTCCCAAAAATTGCTGCCGTATATTAATTTGTACAAATAACCTCTGTCGGGGTGTATGTTTTTGTTGTATTTGTCTGGTTAAAGTGGCGTGATTTGATTGTGTTGTGTGGAATTATGAAAGTTATTTATTTTCGTTGTTTGTATTAAGTATTAATGATCAATGTTATGTTATTGGCTTAATTAATATAAGCAAAAGAATGGAAGAGCGGGGCTTTCATGCACAGTTTCACAGTGTTTTTATAATCGAAAGGAAGTTCGACCAAACTGTATCTAAAATTAAGTTTTAAATGAAATAAAATAACTTTCACTATTTTACTTTACTTAAATTTACCACCAAATATGAAGATTTTAATAAAATACCTTACTTTTTCTACCAAACACAAAAATTACGTTTTCAAGCACTATTAGAAACTTTTAACTTACCCATTTAAAACCTTATAGAGTAAGAAATTTTCAACTTACCTAGTGAGAAAGACCGAAGTTTATCGAGGCAACGCGCGTCCACATTTTTCAATAGTTTTATTCGCCATATTATATTAGCCGATAAACTTGTTTCAGATCCTATACTTTAAGGGCACACACCTTTAGTACGCATTAACATTTTGTCAGCAGAACAAATTTTCACCAAGCTGTAGAAAATATCCCCAGCAGGCTTCAAATTGAAGAGGCGCCCGGAGATGTGGGTACTGAAGACGGAACAAGATTTCAGCGAGTGGCGGTAACGACGGAGAGTCGAGGCCTCAATTCCGTAGTGCATTGCAGTGCATGCCGACACCTGCAAGCAGTGCGGAAGTGAGGCTAAGGCATTCCATAACAACACGGCGCCGGCGGCACATACGACGTTGTCAACACGGAACTATAACGAGAAGACTCAACTCAAAATTAATTGTATTGCACCAGCATTTAATTTACGCTCACATCAAACAAAAATAAACTTTACGTTTTAGTTCGAAAACGTGAACTTGTTTGTTCTTTTCAGTTACGTTATAATTCTAAAGCGGTGCTGGGGGAGTCAGGGCGTCTGTTGCCTTGCTGATAGCGACCTCCTGTGAAGTATTTACTTGCTTAAACCTCTTCCCCTTTGAGATAATATTTCTCGCCTTTTCATTGTCTGCTACTTGAACGAAGCGAGCGACACCGCTGTTCGATTTCTATCTTTTTTTATTTCGCGGAAATATTGTTTGCCTTACCTTTAGATGGGTCTCCTTGAGTGTTCTTTCCTCTGCCACGTAATTGACAGTGCAACGCAAAAGATAAGGTCAAATATTAGTATCGTTTCCCTAAAGGCTGGGGCGGTTATTTAACATGCTTTTAAGCGTTATTGTATAGTTGAACTATGTATTTAAAGCTTATTAATGTAGAGCGACCAAAATAATTTTGTAGTCGAATGTATTTCAATTGTAAGGGGTTTATTCTATTGCAGTGCAACATTTTTTTAGTGAAAAGGAGTATTATTTAATATTGAGTAATGAATAATTAAAAAAAATTTTTTTCAAGTCTTTAAATGGCTCCCAATAGTTAATTAGATCTGAGATTTCTATTATTATAGTTGGGCCATTGTACGTAGCAAAGCTAAGCGATTACTCCAGCCTTTATTTCTTTGCAAAAACAATGCAATGCTTTGATGGCACTACATGCCTCCTGAAGAGATCCCAGCTTCACAATTATGGCAATCCGTTGCCTTTTCACGCTCTCACAGTGAACGGTTACGTGGACACATTTCCTCTTCTTGGAGGCATCCCCGACACAGCGGGCTGTGGGTGAATGGTGCCCGATGTAAAGTAAAACGTATGTACAATGGTGCCAGGTGGCGAGGGCGAGGTGGACGGCGCCGGGCTGCCATGCCTGGTGTTCGTGCACGGAGAGTCCTACGAGTGGAGTTCGGGCAACGCGTACGACGGCACGGCGCTCGCGGCGCATGGCAACCTTATTGTCGTCACTGTCAACTTTAGATTAGGTATATTAGGTAAGTCAAAGGCGGTCAGCTCAAATCAACGCCAAGCACCAAATCCTCAACGATTCCAATCGTCGAACTGTCAAATTTCATACTAATTGCTATCGTAAACGTCAGGTTTCCGACAGGACTTGGTGCGCATGATTAGGCCCCCGGTCAGGGGCGCTACTCTTGTCAACAAGTAGTATCGTCTACTTTTTCGCCAACAAACTGCTAAGCAGTTTAGTAGAAATAAAACTCATGTATCCGTTTGTATATCCATCTCAATCAAAATCTTCAAACAAAATAAAACTCAATTAATTTATCATCTACGTAATTTCTCTACTGTACGGACTCTGCCGATTAAATCTGCCCCGAACTGTCGATTGCATGCATATTTTGACACCTCAGAAACGTCAAAATGGATAACAAAATGCAGTTGACTTACGTAGTAAGGAGGCAGAGCAGGGAGAAAGTGTTTTTATGAAGTTATATAGTCTTTTAAAACACTGTTAATTAAAGAAAGAGACAGGGCGAAATTTGCTTCTCGTCCCTTGGATAATACCGTCTACATTGTGTGAGCAAGAGGCAAATTGTTACTTCATTCCCTTTTTTAAATTAACCATGCTATCGACTCCACTACGGCAGAGCTAAAAGTAAGGGTATTATAATGATTTTAGTGGTTTACTAATGTATTGCCAAAAATCGTTTCCCAAAGTATTACTTCCCAAACTTTTTTCCGCAAATTATCACTTGGCAAAAAAACATTTCTCAAAACAACTTAAAGCAAATAAACAGTTAGCAAAAGTTATTATGGCAAGTTATTGTTTACCAAATAAATACTTGGTCAAAATTCATTTTACCAAGCATTATTCAGTCAAACCTTTTTTTTTTTTTTTTTTTTTTGACCCAGGAGGAACCCTATTACGGGTACCACCGGCTCGGGGGAGCACGGTGGTTATGTCGGACTCCCCGCCCTGAAAAGGGCGGTATACCGACTAAAACTCCTGGGGTGTTCCTCCGCACTCGCAAGGGACGGGGCCACGGGAACGCTTGCGCACACTACCGCGACCCTGTCAGCGGGCGCCCTTGCGGGCACTCCTTCGGGGGGAGACGTTGCCTCCCCCCTCACTCCGCTGAAGGCACTCCGGAACACATGGAGCGCCTTCCAGCACGGGACCTCTCAATCGAGCGGCAGGTCCCCCGACCCACCGCCCGAAGGCCCCCGTTACGGTGGCAGACGATTGGCATACGCCCGCCGTCTGCGACCGGGTCTCCGACGGCGAAGAGGGAGCGAAAGAGGATCGTCCTCTCGCGCCCTCTCCGCCGTCTCCTTCTCCTCCATGACGGCCTCGCTGAAGGCGAGGACCGCCGCCCAGGCCTCTTCGCTGCCGACCATCGCACTGACGATGGCCGGCAGCGAGAGGTCCGCTCCAATAGCCGCGGCCAATTCGGCACGCGGCTCCGCCCACGCAGGGCACACGGCACGTGTGTGCTGCGCCGTGTCCTCCGTCGCGTCGCAGTGGTGGCACGCCGTCGACGGCTCCCGACCCGCCACCCGGCACAGGTACACACCGAAGCAGCCGTGCCCGGTGAGGACCTGCGCCAGGCGGTAGGTCAGTGCACCGTGCTTACGTTCGGCCCAGTCCCGAAGGACGGGCCGAACGGCGGCCACCACCTCGAGGCCGGCGGTAGGTTGCGCCAGTCTCTCCCACCAGTCCCGGAAGAGATCATCGCGGGCTCCCTCTCTCCACCGCACGATCTCCTCCGGAAGCGGCATCACACCACTGGCGCGAACCTCCGCGCTGCGCCAGTAGACCGCCGCGAGTACCTCGGCTTCGAGGTCCCACGGCGGGCAACCGGCCAGCACCGTCGCCGCCTCATACGAGACGGTGCGGTACGCTCGAGCAACCCTGGTCGCCATGACCCGCTGCGGACGTCGCAGCAGGGTCCGGTTTGCAGCGCCCAGGGCGTCCACCCATATCGGCGCTCCGTAGAGCGCCATAGAGCGCACCACACCCGCGTACAGGCGGCGACAGCTCCCCCCGGGCCCCCTCATATTGGGGAGCAACCCGGCGAGGGCTCCAGCCGAGGCCACCAGCCTGGTGGCCAAGCGCCGGAAGTGCTCTATGAACCTCCATCGGCCGTCGAGCACGATGCCCAGGTACCGCATATGCGGCCCGACGGTGATGGAGGCTCCACCCACCACGATCCTCATACCTAGAGGCGGCGCGTTCCGAGGCCCGTGGAAGACCACGGCCTCGGACTTGTCAAGGGCCACCTCCAGGCCCAGGCTCCGGATCCTCCGGACGACTTGGGCCACGCCCGCCGTGGCGAGGAGGGCCGCCTCCCTGTGGGTGCTGCCCTGAGCCGTCACGAGGGTATCGTCGGCATAACACGTCACGCCGACCCCCCGCAAGTTGGCCCCGCGCAGCACCCAGTCGTAGCCGATGTTCCACAGGAGCGGTCCGAGGACCGAACCCTGCGGGACACCGCACGACATTTCCAAGGCACACCACTCGTCCCGGGCCGGATACGCAATGGCCCGGTCGACGAAGTAGTCCGCCATGACCCTCCTCAAGTACTGGGGCACGCCGTGGTACCTCAGGGCCTCCTTCACGGTCTCCCAGGGCAAGGTGTTGAAAGCGTTCGCTATATCCAGCGAGACCGCCAACACCACCCCGCCCCGCGAGACCGCCTCCTCAGCGATGCTCCGCACCCGCGCGACTGCGTCGATTGTCGACCGCGCGCGACGGAAGCCGAACTGCGCGTCGTTCAAATCGGGACCCACCGATGTCAAATGCTCGACGAGACGTGCGGCGAGCACGCGCTCGAAGAGCTTGCCCATCTCGTCGAGCAGCACGATGGGCCGATAGCCCGACGGCGATTCGGCCGGGCGGCCGTCCTTCCGCAGAAGGACGAGCCTACCCGTTTTCCACGGTCGCGGGAATCGACCCTCGACGAGGCACGCGGAAAAGAGGGACTCCGCCAGGTGTCCCAGCTCCCCCATCGCCAGCACCACGGCGCGCCCCGGCACACCATCCGGACCGGGGGCGGCGTTCTTCAACCGTAGTTTCAGAATCGCCGCCCCAAGCTCCGCCGCAGAGACCGGCGGCACCTCCTCCGGCTCTGTCTCCGCAGACAGAGGCAGAGGCGCCATCTGTGGAGGGCGAAACTCTGCCCTCTGCGGAAACAGTGTCGAGGCAACTCTCTCCACAAATTCTGGCTCGAGACTCCTCGTCAGTGGGGGAGCCCAGGGGCGAAGCTTTTGCCTTACCACCTTATAGGGGCGCCCCCACGGATCCGCGTTCAGAGTCTCGAGCCACTCCTCCCAAGCGGCTGCCTTCGCCTGGGCGATAGCTGCCTGCAGCTCCTTGCAGGCGGCCCTGTATGTGGCATACAGGGTGTCCTGCTCGGCCTGGTCCCGAGTTCTCCTCCTTCTGCACCGGGTGTATTGCCGGCGCGCCGCCACGCACGCTCGGCGTAGGTTGCCGATCTCGTCGCGCCACCAATACACCCGGCGACTCGGCGAAGCCGCCGGCTTTGCCCTTGGCATAGCCGCATCGCACACGCGGCTAAGGGCAGCGACGAGCCGCTCCGCTCCGCCGTCCACATCGGACCCGGGATCAGGCCCAGCCACCCAGGCCTCCACCAGGGCCGCCTCTTTGGCGACCTCCCGGTCAAGCCACCTCAGCTGCCAGCGCGGACCCTCAACAATAGGGGATCGGCGATCCCCAGCCGGTGCGTCAGGCAATGCGGAGACATCGAACCGTATATACCGATGGTCCGACAATGTCTCCACATCCTCCCTGACACACCAGCCTGTCACTCGGCGTGCGAGGGCGGGGCTCGCAAACGTGATGTCCACAATTGACCCGCCCTGTTGCCGCACGCAGGTGTCCACCGATCCCACATTGAGGAGGACCAGCCCCACGGACACCGCCCAATCTTCTAGCTCCTCCCCCCGCGCATCTGTCGCCGGAGATCCCCACGCCGTTGACTTGGCGTTGAAATCCCCCGCGACTAGCACGGGGTTGGGGTGTGCTTGTCCCACAAGAGCCCCGACTTCCACGAGCATTTGCTCGAAGTCGGCGAGGCTCCTGCTGGGCGGAAAGTACACCCCAATAACTGCAACACCGCCCGTGACGGCCAACACGCATCCGTTGCCCTTCGCAGTGACGTCGAAGGGACGGGAGCCCGCGGCTGGACGGGCGATGATGGCCACCGAGTCCTCCCGGTCCGACACCCAGTTATCCCGGGTGGGGACAAAGTAGGGCTCAGAGACCACGGCTACTTGAATCAACCACTCTGCCATGCTCTGGAGCAAAAGGTCCTGAGCTCTGGCACAGTGGTTGATATTCGCCTGCAGATATGGAGCAGCCATCTACGCGGCGATGTCCATGGGATCCTCTTGTAGCGGCGCCGGCCGCTGAGAAGGCTGCGAGGGGACCCTGGGGCCATCGCTGCGCGTCTTCCTCCTCCGCTTTGATTTCCTGCCCTTCTTGGGGAGCGAGGCCGGGCACGCCTTGCTCCCCAAGCGGTGGTTCACCGATGCACCGCCGGCCGCGGCGCATAATGCGCAGTGCGGCTCGGCGGCGTTGCATTGGGCCGCTTTGTGCCCCGGCTGTCCGCAGCGGAAGCATAACCCACTGCGGTCTACGCCGGAGCACTTGGCCCCCACGTGCCCGTGGTCAAGGCACCGAAAACACCTCATGGGTCGGGCCTCGAGCAGTTTCACCTGCACCGAGGTCCAACCCACGAGGAGGCGACCCCCGCCCAGCACCTTTTTGGCGGCTGCGACGGGGCAGCTCAACCACATGGAGCCCATCCCAGATGAGCCCCGACTGATCTCCCCGGACCTTATCGCGTCCGGGGTGCAGCCTCCCGCCTTCGCCACCGCCGCGACGGCCTCCACCTTGGACGTCGAGTCGTCCAAACCGGCGATGCGCATCTCCACGCACTTCGCCGGTCTAGAGACTCGAACATCCTCCTCCTTGAGGGACTCCCTGAGCTTTGCGGCCAGGGAGTCCGCTTTATCCGCACTGGCGGTGCCCGGCAGCTCCAAGATGCGGGCACCAGTGGCTGCAGTGCGGAACCTGAGACCCTCGATCCCGAGGGCCGCCAGGTCCACTCGCGCCTTGGCCTCAGCCAACACCGAGGCATATGTCACCCCCCGCTCTCCAGCGCTCGGCTGCAACGTCAGCACGACCGCCGACGAGCGAGGGGGGCGCAACTTGGGCGTCGCAGGCGCCTTTGACGGTGCCGATGCCGACGCTGTGGTTGGCCTCTTCTTCTTTTGGCCGCGCCGGGCCACCACGTTCCACGGCTCGTCCATGGACTGCGGCGGCGGTGGTAGTGGGCGCGGCTCTCCAGTGGTGGCCTTCGCCACTGGGTTGGGTGTGCCCTTTGCTGCAGGCTTTGGGGCCGCCGCTGGTTGCACCCGTTGTGGGGCACTGGCCTTTTGGGTCTTTGCCCGCTTTCCCTTCGGGGCTGCGGGCTCCTCAGCAGGGCCAGGCACCGGTGTCGCCAGGTCAACAGAGGCCCGGCTGATCCTCCTGTCTGCGGCCAGGGGCGGCCGCAACCGAGGCTCTGGCAGGAGCCGGTCCTCGATCGAGGCAAACCGGGCGTCCAGCATTGCCCCGAATTGCGACACCAAGCTTCGCCCAAACGCCTCCTCCCTCGAGGTGGACGTTTCCTCCTGCGTTGCCGGGCCCTGGTTGGCCGGCGCCACATTGGTGTGCTGCTGGGGTCTCCTGAGCTCCGCCCGCAATTCGGTGAGCTCCTTGCGGAGCTCCTCCATCTCCTTCTGGAGGCGGGTGTTGCTCGCCTGGAGGATCCTGGTCTCCTCGGAGGTGGTGTGGCTGTAAAAAGCCTCCGCCACCTCTCTGATCGAGGCAGCTGCGTCGTTCAGGTACCTCTGGAAGGTGCCCTTAAGGTTCTTAGACCCTTTGGACACCGATTCCACCATCTTCACACTGTTGTGAATCTGGAGCCTCATGTCGGACGCAGTCCTGTCTCTGTCCGGGTCCACAGACGATGACGCTCCCGACTCCGAGAGTCGCCGGGTCCCAAAATTTCGGGCCCGGACCGTCCGGAGCTCGGCGTCCAGCTCCTCCAACTGTTGCTCCGCCCTCAGCTCAGTCTCGACCATCCGACTCTTGGCGAGGTCGCTTCTGGCCTTGGCCAGACCGACAAATTGCCCTGTCGTGGGTGGCCGGCCTTGGGATCTCCGCGGTTCCTTCGCAGCGACTTTGGGGGGGTGCTCCTCTCCCCCAGAGCCCGATTCTGAGCTGAGGGCTAAGCCCTCAGTCCTCCTCTTCCTCCATAATCGTCCGACGGGCACGGTGACGATGGTGGAATCCACCGTCTCCATGCTCGCCGTCGAGCCTTTTCTGGAGCCAGCTTGGCTCCGCTCCGCGCGCAGATCGGTGTCCGTTGGGCACGCCAGATCTGCCATCGATCGGGATCGGGTACAGCGGAAAACGCCTCCCCTCCCCGATACGATTGGGCTTGGGCTTCGCACGACTACGTCCGAAGCAACAGCCAAGCCGTCGGTTGGTGCTGCGACCTCGTCGCTTCTATCGCCACTAGTGGCGCCGGAAGCGACGAAACTACCCGCAGCACATAGCTCACTTGAGGCACTCGGCCTCAAGGAGAAGAAGTCGTTTTTGCCCCCCCCAGAATACGAGGGGCAGCCCGACACCGGATTGGCGCCGGGGAGGGATTCTCCTGCCAAGCAGGTACCCTCCTGGGGTAATTTCTCTTTTAAAACGGACTCCATGATGTAGTTAAAAGCATTTCGGCTATGGGAGGTTACACACGCCGCTTTCCCAACACGGCGTGGGTGCTATTTTTGGGGCTGAAACCCAGGGCCAGCACTGAACCTGCAGGTTTGGTCGCTAATGACTGGTGTACCCTCCAGCCGCTCTTGCGAGCACCTCTACGCCACGTGCCACAACGCAGAGGATTAGGGATTTTTATAGAGGTTGTCTCCTCGCAGCCCGAAAGCCCCCGGTCCCACTCAGTGTGGGATTCCGGGACTGCCGACGGAGGCCGAAGCCTGCCCGGTAGCTGCGCAAGCGCATCGTACCGAGCCCGTCGCCAAGTGCAGAGCCCGAGATGGACCCCGCTGGACATCCAGCAGCAGGCTGCCACTGGAAATCCCCTCTCCTGGTTTTGGTCCGCGCCGGCCGAGGCCGGTACCCCCCATATCTGGGGGGCGTTCCCCTATCCGCCACCCGGGGACGCGTCCGATGGGAGACCAGAAACTCCACACGGATTATTCAGTCAAACCTAACCTAACCTAACCTAACCCACTTTTCTGGTAACAGTTCGTGTCTGTGGGGGTCGCAGTTCTAACCTAACACACTTTTCTGGTAACAGTTCGTGTCTGTGGGGGTCGCAGTTCTAACCTAACCTAACCCACTTTTCTGGTAACAGTTCGTGTCTGTGGGGGTCGCAGTTCTAACCTAACCTAACACACTTTTCTGGTAACAGTTCGTGTCTGTTGGGGTCGCAGTTCTAACCTAACCGCAGTAAAACATAACACTTGCCAAAATAAAACGTTAGCATAATAAACGTTTGTCTTAATAAAACTTGACGCAGTAAAATTATGCGAAATGATAATTTGACCAAATGAATAAAATGCGAAATGAAAACTTGCTAAGGTTTCATTTGGGAAATGAAACTGATGCCATAAGTTTATTGGGAAGTAAAATTTGGCGAAAAATACTTTGGCTAAACGGCGGTATCCCGATTTTAGTAGTCCATGTAAGTATGTAAGTATTTTTGTATTTACGTATGTTTCGCCGTTGCGCCTAAACATATTAATTGATTTTTTATTTCGAAAGCGATGATACAGGCTCGCCTAGTATGGTTTTCGATGTGAAAACATAATAATACAATTACACGCCTACTTACTAAGTTCAATGTATCCAAGACATGTATTTTTTTGTTGTACAGACGTTCATAACACAATAAATTCCTTATTCTTATTATATTATAGTCCAGGTGACACAGGATCATCTGGATGTGCGGATTATTACTTAAATGTTTCGAAATACAAATCGTGTACATTTCTGTCTTTGCTTTCAAAATGTCTGTACTTTGGCCGCCTGATGACATAGCTTTGATCGGCAGAGCCTAGTCTGTTTTTGGCAGGGCGCAAAACGTGCCGGTGGTGTGATTGGCACTTGAACTCGCTAGGTGCAATTGCGGTGACGCGTGTGGGTCTAACCATCCCGCACACTGGTGCTGATGTAAATAGGTCGTAGACAGAACACTTTATTGTACGGTACCCGTATGAGCCCGTAATTAGCCTATTCTCCATCTAAATTACCTACATATTGTTCTTGAAATTATTAAATAAAATAAAAATCTATTTAGCAGTTTGCAATAAAAAAAGTATAGAATGTGCGGTAGCATATATTGTTGTGATTACAATTTTGGTTTTTTATTGAACCAATATGAATCAGACCGAGGTTAGTTTAGTAAATAAGGCACAAAAATGTTTCATTTGTCTGTACTCTGTAGGCCCTCAAAAGTATCAAGGCTTTTATTCGCAACCTTGTCGGGTGACCTATGCCGACTCTCAAGGTCTCGACGGGACTTTCCCACGAGAAACCTTTTACTTATGTCTCAACGATTTAACATCGTATTGCCAAGTAAAGTACATGAACGCTTCAGGCGTTACGATTTTCTTTTTATTTTACATAGTAAGTTCCACCAAAGTTGTAACAAATTATTTCTTTTACGTTTATGATTTCTTTCTCTTTACTTTTGCGGAGGATTAAACCCGATCACTGACTCACGTTTAAATACATGCGACCGGAGATAGCTGAAAGAGTAGAAAATGTGCTCGATTTTATAACACAGAGAGGCAAAGCCTCTTTATAGTCGACTCCACAAGCCACGTCAACCGGTTCGTTGGCTTCAATAGGCTGCAATATTTCATTGCCAAGAAATAAGTACACTGTAGGCGAAAAACCTACACGAATACGATGGTATAGGCAATTTGCGACGACGTTTTCCTGGATACATACTTACAAATACTTATCTATGTTTCCATTTTTATGTACAATAAAGTTTCGCGATCTATCTATCTTAGGTACAATCTA
The DNA here is from genome assembly GCA_947310995.1 of Yponomeuta cagnagella. Classification (NCBI taxonomy): domain Eukaryota; kingdom Metazoa; phylum Arthropoda; class Insecta; order Lepidoptera; family Yponomeutidae; genus Yponomeuta; species Yponomeuta cagnagella. The sequence continues at coordinate 13,835,100 of OX371271.1, read as the reverse complement.
ATATATAAAAATCTCGTGTAAACAGTGTTTGTTATTGAACTCCTCCGAAAAGACTTCACCGATTTTTATGAAAGTTTTTGTGTATATTTGGTAGGTCTGAGAATAGGTCGTAGGCTAATTAATATGGCAAAACAACATTTGCCGAGTCAGCTAGTATTTATATAATATATATTTATTAAAGTATATTTAATTTGATATTTATATTATCATATTGCTACTGATCACGGAGGCCGTGGGTTTGATTGCCATTGGAGGCCGCCGAGCTTAATTTGTACTAATGGCCTCAGTTTTGGTGTATTTCCATGTTTGTGATGTCTTTACCTGGTTACCGTATAGTTCGGAACCAAGACTAGTGAGGGTATTTTGTGGAAGTTATATCTATTTTCTTTTGTATTTTTTTAATTCAAAATTAGTTACCTACAATACATTACAAAAAACATTATTGTCATAAAGGTGTACATTGATAATGCCCGGTCCCCAAACCATAATACACTGTATTACTGATTGCTTCTAATTAACGTGCCCGTACCTACAGGAAGTTTCAAACTTTTCCAGGAGTTTTATAATAATTTGAAAGATTACTTCTAAAGAAGGCCTATAATAAAACAACAGCGAAATTTTTATAACTGATATAAAAACTTGCCTATATTTTTCCCAATATTTTCCGTCGGCGGCGCTGTGGAAGAATTCTTGCAAACATGTAATTTTATCTGGATAAAGGCATCGTTCTCCTTGTTACTTGGAACCAAGAAAATACGCGTCGTTACGGTCTTCGACATCGTAAAGTGACACTTAACGCAAATAACTCTTATAGCGACATAAAGGCTAGGATCAAAGAAATAAAAATTACTTTGTGAAGTTGGTCTGTATTGTTTGTAAGATGGGCTGCCATTAATATGCCACTATGAGGAGGACTGGGCAGGCAGACTGAAAAATCTTAACAGTCTTCCGTAGCATGTTTTAGACTCCTTTTACTTAATGTCAGAGTCTGGCCGAATGTAGAGCTTTAAAACTGCTGATATGTTTGACTCTCATAAGCTCGCACAATTAATTTTTTTTTGTGATTTTAAAAAAATGAGTGTATCTGTGTTAAATGTGGCTTAAGAGTTTGATAAATTATAAAATAAGTATATTTTAAATACAGTTTGTTTTTTAATATAGAAAATTAAATTTTCAACGTACATGATTCCAAGATTACTAATTTTAGTACAACATTTTCTCAATCACGATCAAAGATCAGGATAAGAAAAAAATATGCCTTAAACGTCCGTAACTATATTATTTACCAATATTTACCAAAAGTGTACTCTTTTATTGCAATCACTAAAAATGTAAGAATGTGCGAGCGAGACGGCACGCCAGACATAACAGCAGCCTTAACACCTCTATGGCTCAATGGCTCGCCTAACAATCTTGAGAAAGTATATTCGAATTCAATGAATTTAAAATTAATTAAATAAAAATTCAACTAATCTAAAGCATAGAATAAATAGTTAAGTACATGAATGAATGCTTAAGCAAATATTTTTTGTGCAATTTCTAACATAACAGCTTTACTAACGTATTTTCGGACTCAAAAGTTCAAGTAAGTGATTCCGAAATTAAGTTAATAATGTGTGCTGCTAATTAATTAAACAGTTTCATTAATATAAGTGCATTAAGCATTATAAAAGCATTAAGTCCGCCACATTGCTATTGTATTTTTTACTTATTTGCAATAAACGTTTTAGTAATAATAATATAAACAAAAATTGATTATAAAATAAACAGCTTTCAGCGTGTTCGTAGGTTCATAATCTGATACGTGAAAATAATTTGAGATCGAAATTATTTCATTCATAATTTATAATAGATTAAAATGATTTGACAGCAAAAAAATATAAGTAAAGCAAAAGAGATACGAAGGAACAAACGCTTATAGGCGTAAATCAACTGCTCATTAATAAAAATATCAATTTTTTGTTTGATACTTTTGGCTTAACTGCCTCGTTGGTATAACGGTAACACGGTGGGATTATGGGTCGTGGGTGACAGTAAGAAACGAATGCATGACGCATTCGATTCTTGTAGTGGGTCTCCGTACAGTGATTTGTAAAAACGGAGGCTATTTTCAAGAGTAACAAACAAAATATAAATTACCGAAATAAATTACCAGGAGATGGGCAGCAGCGTCTTCCTGAGATTCCAACCGCATACTGCGATCGCCGACCCGCCTGCCAAGCGTGGCGATTATGGCAAAACCCTTCATGGTTAGGAGAACCATGAGGGAGGCCTATGTCCTGCACTGATAATGAAACAAAATATTGATTCTGGATGTTTTTATACGTTTATCATGTCCTTGTCTGCTTATACGGGGTATCCGAGTTTGGGACCCGGATAAGTAACTATGTCGTATAGATATTATATTATACTCGCATTTTTTGTTATTCAGAATACCCGGAACCTTCTTGCTTTATTGGTTAGTTGATTCGGTATTATTTTTGCGCAGGTTTTTTAAAGACTGGTGCTAAGAGCTCGGCTCAGGGCAACTTCGGGCTGATGGACCTAGTGGCGGGGCTCCACTGGCTCCGGGAGAACCTGCCGGCCTTCGGCGGCGACCCACAGCGGGTCACGCTCATGGGGTATGGCACCGGCGCCGCGCTCGCCAATTTCCTCGCCGTCTCACCGGTTGCCAAAGGTTCGGGGACTTATGAATATAACTTGCAAAAAAATAAATTGATTTAAGTAAGTATAGGATAGGCTATCTATCTAGCTGTATTATCTATCTATTTATACAGCCCATGAAAGACGCTACTGCGGAGAATAGGCCTCTTCACCGTCACGCCAACCTCACTCCCCTGCTAATCTCGTCCATTATCCTCCTGCTGCCTTTTTAATATCATCGACCCATTGGATAGGGGGCCTGCCCACTGAACGCCGCGTCGGTTCTCGGTCACCACTCTGTCACTGCCTTCGTTCACCGCCCGTCTTCTCGTCTAACAAGATTTGTAATAGGTACTTACTCATTTCCTGTTGTGCCTTACAAAGAAAGTTGAGTTTTGATACAAAACATCTACTTGCTGCGGTTTTGTGCGGTGTAGAGGGGTGGGACCCCAGTCCAAGTGTTTTCGCCGCTAAAGTGATCTAAGATCGGCGCCAGATGGTTTTTGGGCACCGCCTCTATTTATACAGCCCATGAAACACGCCCACATAGCATAAGCCTCTTTATCATCACATCGACTTCGCCGATCCCCTATCAATCTCGTCCAATGTCCTCCAGCAGACCTTTTAATCTCATCGACCCATCAGGTGGGCGTTATTTCCACCGAATGACGGCCAGTTCTCAGCCACACTGTGACCGCCATAGTTCAATAGAAGATCGGAGTTGAAGGCACATGAATCTCGAAACTTAAGGGGCTCCATAGAGTAACACTAAGCGCCACCAAGGGAAAAAATCATATATTTTTATTAAAGGTCGTTTTTGAAAAAAAGTGTCTGTACAATCTTTCAATCGTGTTAACAGTGATTTTTAAAAAACAGAACTTAACTTTTTTAGGTTGAATGAGAATTTCGCCAAATTACTTAACGTAAGTCTTAGTGGACTACGATATCTGAATTAGTCTATATTAGCTTCCTCTTCAAGTCTTGTCTTTTAGCGAAGGTTGGCAAGCAAATCCTCTATAACTAAAAAGTATTATAAAAGTATTACGACGGTGGATAGGAGGTAAAACTTTGAACGCGTTTTTCCATGCCTTGGAGGCGTTTTCAGCAGGCTGAAATACCGTTTCGGACCGTTTCAGAGGGTGCTCTGTCATATACTAGTTTATCGAATTTTCACCCAATTTACCATGGTTTTCAGGCGCCTGAAACATGTTTTCAGTCCGTTTCAGGCTACCCTCTATCCGACGACGCCATAACCTGAAAACCAGTTTTCGGGCATTTTCAGGACCCCTTATGGGCCCTTGAAGTACATTTCAGTATATGACGAAATTTTCAATAGGAGTGAAAGAGATAGCACTATTAGAGAGGGATAGCTATAGTCCGAACATTCCGGAAAAATGTGACAGAGACAACACGATCGAGACGGCAGAACCTTCTACGACTTGATGGAGTTTTCGAGAACATCTCAAACGGTATATTATAAGCGGGGACGACGCGTGCCGCGAGTCAGTTTTATTTTGGAAGCGGAAGTGAAACGAAGTACAAGCGAAAGAAGAAGTACTATAAGTATTATCGGATCAGTGCAGTGTGATAAAACGTGTTTGTTTAGAGAAAAGTGTTGTTAAGAAACAGTGTGCAAATAAATCGTACTCTTATTCATCGGTATACAAAGTGATTTTTTAATCGCGAACCCACCCCTAGAACGTAACAGTATTCTTAACCGTTTTGTATTAAGTAGTTTGTTTCACGCTTAGAAACTGACTTTCTTGGTGGTGCAAATTGTGTAAGTACTGAGATTAAGAATTATTACAAAAAGCTTGTCGATAAACTCCATTAGCAGTTTGGCAAATTCGTGTCATTGTTGATTTCTATTTCAAGTTATCTTTACAGTGGGAGTATGTGTATCCATAATTTGTCAATAATGAGTGTGCCGCGCCCTTTGTGCATCTCCATAGTACGAATAACACTGTCATCTCACCATCACAATCACAAAATAAACCTCAATTTAGTGGATTTTATAAGCGATCTTTCTTTGTTATGTTTGTCATACTGGCAGAATATTCTTTAGACACCTGAAAGAAGCACACTTAGAACTACTACATTAGGTACTGTAGTTTTCGACAAGTTTAGATTTGTGTTGCTGTACGTGCGGAAGCCCCTCCAGAATTTTAAAAAGTAACTAGAATATTAGATAACCCTTTGGGGAAATAAAAACTTTGCGCAGTGTATTCAATTTGAGTCTCACAAATTAAAGTTTTTGGTAATAAAAAGCGCAATGCCATGAATGCCAATGTGAGGGTGCTACTGTCAGAGAGAGGACGCAATTACACGGCGCTGGCAGATTTGTTATTATTTCACGTTTTTAATTACGCAAACGAAACGTTTTCACTTTTCTTCCGTCATCAACGTAATTAGACCCGTCCCCGGCAGTTTCATTATTTCATGACAGCGCGCATCCCGTCCCACTGTCCCGTCACTTAATATGATTAAAAAGGTCGCACCAACACGTAGGTATAGGGACTCCAAATTGTGTACCTGAAATCTAGTCATTTTTAGGGTTCCGTACCCAAAGGGTAAAAACGGGACCCTATTACTAAGAATTCGCTGTCTGTCCGTCCGTCCGTCCGTCTGTCTGTCTGTCACCAGAAGAACCTGTTAGAGAGTTAAAATTTTCACAGATTATGTATTTCCAGGTTCCAGGACCCAGGTTCGATTCCCAGTGCGGGCATGTACCTATGACTTTGTTTTCTAAGTTATACAATGTACATTTGTGAAGTTATAGGAGCAATACCACTCGCTAACGGTGAAGTAAAACATCGTGAGAAAACCTAGGTGTCTGAGCAATTCACATAGCTCAGCGCTTGAAATCGCCAATCCGCGGTGGGCCCACGTAGGGATTAAGCCCACACTCTCTCTCTAAGAGAATTTGCCGGTTTTTTAAGTTCAAACGATGTTGGAAGTCGTTAAAAACCTTTGAATATTATCTCTGTTACGATAAGCATTATTAATTTTATTCAGCTTTTGGCTTGGTGTAAACACGAAGTCGTAGAAGCTGTAGAAGCGGTGGTAGAGCAGCGGTAGAACGCCGGCCTCACATTCGGGAGGTCGTGGGTTCGAATCCCGGCATGAACCAATTGATTTCTAAGTAACTTTTGTGAAGTTGTAGTAGCCATACGACTAACTAACCGTGAAGGAAAACATCGTGAGGAAACCTAAGTGTCTGAGGCTTTCGCACACCTCAGCGCTTGAAATTGCCAATTCGCGGAGGCATTCGTGGTAATAAAGTCCATGGTCTCTCTCTGAGAGAAGGCAGGGTATAAAGGGCTAAAAGAAACTATCAAAGTGAAGAGTTGATATTTGTTGAAGTAATGAGATTCATGAATGACCTACAAGGACGAGCAATCAACTTCGATATATACTCGTTTTAGTGAATCTCATTTTTAATATTTGATTTCTATCAACGTTTTGTGGACATCTAATCAAAATCTGATGAAAATGAGTATACCTAATCGTTAATACGCGTAATTCTGAATAGTATTTCACTTAAAGTAGTTGGATAAAAACGTGGCATTTATTGGAATATGTGACATCTGTTGTTTGGCAACTTTCTCTTGATATATCTACTTTTTGCCGAAGAGCCGTGTGAGATCTTCCGCTCTACTTTTTATGGGCACAGTTGAAGCTTTCTTCTTGGAACTTTCTCCTGTTAGATTTTTTTATACTCGAAGTTTGTGTAATTTTTTTCGATGCGGAAGTCCAATTATTCGTACCAAACTCTTTTTACCTTTATGCCCGTCCCATGCAAGAATAAGATGGATGGAGGGAATATAAAGCCAGGAAATTGTTTTCTAATGGGATTAGCTCGTAATCGAGAAACAAAAATCCTCAACAACGTATCAGGGAAAAGTTAAACATAAAAATAACGAAATTTTACTTGATCTCGTTATTTTTATTTCTTCAGTATATTTTGTTTTAAGATGTCGCTTGAAAAAGAAATTTGGCTAACGCCGCATAAGTCAATTCAAAGAAAAGAAATTAACTGTGTCCCTGAAATTTATATTTGCGGTTTTCTGTAAAATTGGATTAACCCAGTGCCTCGCTCTCGCTGCGAATGACAATTAAATAAATAAGGCTATCTGTTTCAGAACTGCTGAGGCGAGTGATTCTGTTAAGCGGGTCCGGGTTAAGCTCGTGGGCGCTGCAGAGAGAACCACTGACGATAAAAAGAAAGGTATCCATCCCAACTGTATCACGAATGAATTCACCTTTCACTTAGGTCACTTGGAAATTTATGAAATTTTATACTTCATGCGTCATAAAGCATGAAAATGTAAACTTTTTCACCTAAGAACTTGGCACGAAATCTTGCGGCCGGCCGGTCGGTTTTTGATTAAACCCTGGAGACTTTATGTGATCACTTAACTTGGTTCTGCGGAGGCGGCCAATAAAAACTTTCGGTTCACTATTCACGCCATTTTTTATGAACATAATAACGGTCGTGAAGGTGCTTCAATTGATTTGCCCGAAGATAAAAATTTCAAAGAGCCCTGGTATCTAATAATAATTAATTTATCTGGTAGCTTTCATCTTTTTTAGCTTGGTTGGTTGCGGGGTCGGCTAAATGGTTAATTTGTGGAAATAATCTATCGCTTTCCTCCAGGTAGCAGAGCAGACGGGTTGCCATGGCGACCTGCTAGAAGATGACCTAGCGCCATGCTTGCGAAACAAGCCCTTGGCTGAGCTACTGGCGGTGAGGTTAGATCCGCCACGCTTCTTGCCCGGGTTCGCGCCTTTCGTCGACGGTACCGTCATTGTCAACCCGTCCTCGGTAAGTGACGATGAAGTAAGTACAGATAAAGAAACTAATGCAGCCTTTGTAGCTTTCGTATCTTTGAACCATCGATATGACTTAGTTGGACTGGACTCGGTTCGGGTTGCATTAAGAAATTGTCAAAGAGTTTTCTTCGTACTTCGGTGTCATTTTTATTTATCGTATGTTAATATTAGAGTGTATTCAACCTCAATTATCCTTTATATAAAATGTACCCATCAATTTTCAGCACTACATTTGCTAAACATGTTAAGAATATCCACAGTATACACAGTATACACAGACGACCTCGTGGCGCAGCGGTAGTGCATCTGCATACCATGCGAGAGGTCCCGGGTTCGAATCCTGGCTGGGGACAAAAAGAAAAAAAACCCCAGGTCTTGGATGTTTACATGTTTGTGATGTCGTTGTTTCAGGTTCCCACGACACAGGGTATCCTAGTGTGGGGCCAGAAGCAATGTATGTGCCTGTATGTAAATGTTAATGTTAATATTTAAATCATATTGTGATTTAACTCCAATATGAGAACTGAGAGAACAGATTTATTAGCGTAAGAAATTGACGTAAAATCTATAATGGTTGCTTTCAGAACTGGAATTAATCTCTCGGTAACCTTGCATGAAAAATGCTTATGCTAATAAAATGATTTATTACGTAATTCATTAAATTAAAGGGTTTTCATGCCATCTGGCGAAAAAAATCAGCATTACTGAGCAGAATGTGGGGAAGCGGCAACAGCATTCTGGGCGCGATTGCATCACGGCTGGATAATCCGCTGGTTTGGATCTTAATGAGACGTACCAAATCACTGTTAGACATCAAATACTAATAATAGGCTAAGTTCAACATTCATTGCTTCTTACAAATTATTGGATCATGTTGTCTGTAAATAAATAAATAAGAAGAAGAAGAAGAAGAAAGACATTTATTATACCAACAAAGGGAATAAACAACGCTTACGTTGCAGTGGACAAACGTAGGTATAATTAAACAGATTATAATGAATAAAAATAATAACAAACATTAATTCAACGGTGTCCATTAGTAGGGACTGTATTAATGTTTAATTCCTCAAAAATATTGTAAAGCTATCTCAATAAAATTCTTCTGTGAAGTTTAAACACAGGCAGGTGGTTCAAGAATTTTCAGAGATTAATAAAGTATGAAAGTCTAAAGGACTTCCGTCGATGTTTTAAACTAAGAATTACGGTGTTTACGGTAAAATACCTCAAGAAATTATAAGACCACAAACCAATTTCAACTTCGTTAATCGAAAATAACCGCCTAAAGGCGGGAGGTCCTTTTTCGCCTTATACCCTTATATTTATGCGGCGGCGGGAACTAAGATACGACACACAATTACACAACTTAGACCATAATAACTATGTTCAACTTTAATTAGCAAACTTTTTAAAGTCTAAAATCTCTAACAAAAACGCTTTTCCCGCAGGGGTGAGTTGCAAAACTGACCTTCTCATATCAGAAAATGTGTAAAGACTATTTAAGACTACGACAAGGGGTATTCAGGGGTATTCTGGGGGGAGGGGAGTTATTTATTCGCTATCAAAATGGACCGTAACGATGAATGACAAAAAAATATTCACTCACTCACGTCCAGTTTTGAACGACTTTTAGGTAAGGAAATTTACTCACTCGCGTACCGCCCATTCTATTTATCGGGTCTAATCGCGATTATTTACTAGGTAAACTTAATTACGGAAGTTCTCGTCATTTTGGCAGAAGTGGCAAGTTTACCTATTGCTAGTAGATCCATTAAAAGTATGATAACTCAATATGGCCTGTGTTTTGAGATGGAAGTGTAGAGAGTCAAAAAGCAAAATCGAAATGTTTTTGTTCACAGTAGCACAGTAACTACGACTTAATGAACGTTACAACCTTACAAGTTAAACTAGGTCTTTCAAAATCTAGATCACTTTAGAAAAAAAATGGACCGAGTCTTCCAACCTAAGTCTTTTCAATTTTGGTACTCAATTAACAGATAAACTCTGAAACCTACAACTCATGCATTCAGACCAGCCCCTATATTACGCTCACCAAATCCTGAGCGATTCCAATCGTCTAACTGTCAAATTTGTATGGAATTTGACAGTTAGACGATTGGAATCGCTCAGGATTTGGTGCGCGTAATTAGGCCACTGGCTTTAATTACAAACAACTTTGAAATCTTAGATTTTATGTTATAGCTATTTATGAGCAAGTGTGCTTTATACATTGAGAACCGTATTTCTAGCAAGCCTATAATATCTTCAAGGATCTTATTGTCGAATAGTGTGTGAACGGTGTATTGGTTGGCGCAGGCGCCACCGCCTACAGACAGCTCGCGGCTCGGCGCGGGCGCAGCCGCAGTCGCCGCTGCCGCCGGCCACGAGCTTGCCGACTTCCCCCACAGAGAGCTCATGTTTGGGCTCACCACCACCGGTTAGTTTCAAACTCACAGGTGCCATCTGCAGGGTTATTACTAAAACGCGCAATTTTTGAAACGTCGGAGGTGAGAGTTTGTCGTATAAAGAATTTTTGTTCTACGAATTTTGAATTTTTTTATTCAATTTCCTTTCTGAAAAATACGAGTTTTTAAGGTTTTTCTGCACCATACCTACATCATCATCATCAGCCATTTGTCGCCCAATGCAGGACATAGGCCTCCTTCGTGGTTTTCATAACCAGGGTTTTGCCATAATCGCCACGCTTGGCAGGCGGATTGGCGATCGCAGTATGCGGTTGGAATCTGGTAATTGACTTCCTTAGTCGCCTTCTACGACATCCATGAAAGGAAATGGAGTGACGCTATTCTTAATCCGGCGCCACACGGAATACCTACCACTGTTTGATAAATAATTTTTGATACCATATTTGTGAAATAGAACGGATAATCTTCTATGTAGGACAATTATTCACTGAAGACTGCGATAGAAGCGCGAGTTTATTAATATTATTTAATGCCTGATATTAAAAAAAAAAATTATGTTATAAAAACTCATAGAACAGAAGTTGCTGGTAAACACTGGCTCTGTGTAATCTGTTGATATCTAATATATAAAAATCTGGTGTCACAGTGTTTGTTATCGAACTCCTCGGAAACGGCTTCACCGATATTTGTGACTTTTTGCGTACATTTGGTAGGTCTGAGAATAGGTCGTAGGCTAATTATTGTGGCAAAGCAACGTTTGTCGAGTCAAGCTAGTAATTTATAAATATCGTATGCCTGAAAGAAATAACTTTATTTTTAAATAATTCTCAATACAATTGAACATTGCCACGTTCGCTTTCCACAGAGCCTAAGCCGCAACGTTTGATCGAAACGGGTGCCACGATGTTAATTTATCGCTGTAATTAAATTGTGCGGTGACTAAGGAGCCCGATTGAATTTTCATCCTCGATGATTGCATTATGCTATTTACGTAACATTAATATCATTCATAAAACCAAATTGCTTTCCTTTGAGCAGTTGCCCATTTTTCCCATCCACCAGGGAAATTATATCGATGAGGCGCTGAAGTACTCGTAAATATGCAAATTAATATTTCCGCTTCTTTCTCAGAATCTTACCTGGAATTTAACGCCCAAGACTTGGAATTCGGCTTCAATGAGAGCCGCCGCGATCGAATACTGCGAACATTCGTCCGCAACGCGTACTACTACCATTTGAATGAAATCTACTCGACGCTGAAAAACGAGTATACGGACTGGGACAAGCCGGTGCAGAATCCGCTTAGCGTACGCGACGCTACGCTGGAGGTAAGTCAGGTTTAGCATTCGGGAGCTGGACGGAGGGCTAGTAGGCCAAGGTCAAAGTCTTGCTAGAGTTTCACCATAAGGGTGGGTCCCTACGGTGCGCGATATTGTGCACTACCATGCGCGAGCCCGCACCGACGCCCCATAGAAAGAGGGTCGCTCGTCGAAGTTGGTAACGTGGACGCGTGCAGCCCGGTGCGTCCCATCCTACAGGTAACTCAAAGTTACGCTGCGAGTTCTTTAGGACACTTAGGCCGATATTCAGAAATACAGCGTTGAGCTACACTCAACGTGCACTAAGCTGAGCATCGGTTGAGCAATCTCAACAAAGACTCAAGAATATTGTATTCACAGTCAATATCTCGACTCGAACTCAGCTAAGCCACAGCTCAAGCTGAACTTAGGTACTCGAGCGTGTAATCTGTGGTACAGTTTTTGACGTTACCGGTTTATATTATCTGTTAACGCTACATGAAAGGCATACAATAATCCACAGGAGTGAATGAGATGGCAACAAAGGTCGAAACTTTTTCATACTTTATTTTGACTTCTCATTACTCTAAAAACACAATTTAACTTTTCGAAGGAAAATGAGCATGCAAAATGTCAAATTGTGAATAAAAAAAAAGGTTACTTCACCACAGGTTAGTTAGATTTCTCGAATTGCCTACAGGTGTCGCTACTTTCTTCGTCATTGCCACCTTGAGTCTGAGCTAAGTCGCCGAAATCGACTACTCAGTCTCAGCTAAGCTTGCGCTCAATTTTTGTTATCTCAAACTCAACTGTGAATACAAAATAACCCTGAGACTTTAATTTTGACAGTTGGAAGACCCAGACTCACATTGAGCTCACGCTCAAAATCGTTTCTGAATATCAGCCTTACTATGGGTAGAGGCACGGTGTGGTGCGGGGCTGTCCGTGCCCGTCCGCTTCTACATTTCCACGGTGTGTGATTCTGATTCCGCGAACGCGATCACCGCGCTCGCGTGTGTTAAATCACACACGATGGGAATCCAGCTTCAGACACATAAAAAAAGTAAAAAAAAAACAGAAGAAAAAATGTCTATAACTAGGTAAGTTATGTCCAAAAAAACTTATTTACTCCAGTCACTCAATTAACGATAGTGGTATTTAAGTAGCTACTTACAAGTTAAGTATCTACGCTCTGATTTTCCTGGCTCCGACCTTGTCATGAGCATAATCTATGTAAATGAGTACTTATTACTTTATAGCTTTGTGTAACAACTTTTTGTCCGCAATTACGTAAAGGATATGGTAGCAATTTAACTGGCGGCGAAGTTTTGGATTTATTATATCGCAGAACTTCCGATCTATCATTAGGATACTACGAAGTTCTGTGACATGTTCAGTGTTATGTAAGTTGATTAAGTTATCTTTATTGGTCGTTAAAGCGGTATGTGATGTTTCGTGGCGAAGTTCCCGCGACTCGTGTCGCGCCTATAAAAAGTAAACGTTCGTTGCAGACGTTACAGAAAGTTCGAACTTTTGAGACAAAAGCTTAAATCATCATGAGTGGCAGAAACAAAGCTTAAACTAGCGAGCTTTGTGCTTATGACATAGCAAAATTGTTTTAATAAAGGTTTTGTTGGCGATAACTTCTGCCAGTCTACCTCACTAATTAAATTTAGTTTCTATAAAGTAATTAAAGATGTTGTCGAAGCGAAAGAGGTTTGATCGCAAACAGGAGGATCGTGCCGAGAGGCAAACGTTGGTATCTGCCTACTCCTTTGGGATACAGGCATGAGGTAAATGTAAGTATGTGTGTAAGTATCTATTTTTATTTTATTTGTTTGGAAAAAAACAGGTAATGTAAATTTAATAACGCAGACTTTATACGTCCAAAGCAGGGCAGAGGCCTTCTTTCAGAGAGAGAGAGGGTATGGGCTTAATCATACTGCGTATTGGCAATATCAAGCGCTGAGTGCTCAGACACTCAAGTTAGTGAGGAAGTTTTTTTGTATGTACGTTATGTATGTTACTTATATTAAATTCGATTCACCAGTTATTCGATTCAACAGTATCGTGGAAAGTAATAATCGCATTGCCATCTCATTTGGAACTTTTTAAACGACGTCTCGTGTCGTATCTAGCAGAAATCTCTCATAATAATCACGGTCGTACTCGTGCGCGTTTCTCCGGTGAAGTAGATTTGATAACTGTCAGTTGAGTAGGCGGTTATGGAGCGGCTCACCAGGGCGCTCCGCCCGGTATCGCACAGACAATCTCAATTACATTCCGACCACATTAGCGTTACACCGCACCGATCGAAAGTAAACCCTGTCGCTGGTTAATAAGGCCACTGCCGAGGTCACACAAAAAGGTTTGCAGGTCGTAAGTCTCGAGTGGTTTTCGCAACTCATCGATCGTTCTTCCAACGTACAAAGGATCTTAATGACTCTCGCGCACGAAGAATACAAGATGGGCGTACTGGGAGAGCTTCCTTGGAAACGTTGCATCCTTGAAGTACAAATTAAAGTGTCATCAAAGACTTATTGCTCTTCGGGTTGCGTTGTAGACTACTAAGATTCCTGAACGATTGTTTTGGATTTTGCAGTTAAATTTAAAAGCTCTTTAAAATGCGGCAGCATTAATCAGCTGACGAAGATTAATTAATTATACAAATAGAGTTAATATTAAAAGAATTTATCCATTGTTGTTTATAAGTGTAATATTGAGGGACTTTTAACCAAATTGATAAATCAACATGGCAAATGTGTAGTTTTTCGATTTGTAGCTCACGTAATAATAATACGCTATTACGTGAGCTCTGCCAAGCTAGCGGTACTGAGTAGGCAGACATCTCGTAACCGATTTTATCTACTACGCCGTAGCCGTCGACGCTTGGTGTTACCACAAACTACTAAGCTAGATAGATAGTCGAGTAAATAGTAGATAGAAAGAATATTCTGTATTGTATGTATGCCAGGAATTACATGTGGGAATTAAACAATAATGTAGTACAGTACAATTGGCAATAAGTAGTAAACGTATATAAAAAACTTATTAGAAAAACAAATGGGTCGAGTGATAAAAAGTCTTCCATTAGATTCTTATTCGTTTAGTGTCTTTGGTGGTGCCTGCTTGGGTTGAAAATTCGTCAAACTTTTTAGCAATCGGTTTGTTTTGATACTTTTCAGGGTAAACTTTATTATAAAAATAAGAAATTGTTATATGTAGTACAGTCGCGCGTTCTTACAAAATTACTGTACTTATACGACAGGGTCGTCTTTTATTATTTTGTTGAGACTTTTATTATTTTGCTGTTAGCCGTCGCTTTATTCTATATTTTTCGCTTGTTTAGGTCCTAAGCGACGGCCGTACAGCGGCGCCTCTGATTCGGCTGGGCTACTTACATGCTCTACGAGGCGGGACCACTTATTTTACGCACTTTCACCATCTCTCCGCCGATAAGGACTATCCTCAGGTAAGCCAAGCTTTAAGCCCTTTTGATAGGACCACATTATATTTTGATTATGACACATAACTTTGCGAATTCATGCTGGTCTTGATCATCCGTTTAATTTTCAATTTAAAATATATTTCAGTAATTTTCTTTACGCACGTCATCCTACGCCTGTACCTATGTGTGCAATATTGGCACTACATTCAACATAAGAATGACATTTTTTTTTAATATCTTTATTTTCACAGGACTATGCACGAAACTCAAGTCCTAACTTATACTACTTCAACCAATTACATATTATGAAACAAATCTAGTATTAGCCTAAACTGAAAGCTACTTTAGATTAAATATCCTTTGCGGATGAAGAAATGAATTCAAAGATAGGTAAATATATAAGAATGACAAGGAAGAATTAAATATTTTTCTTTTTTACAGTTTTCTTTATCATATCACTTAATGCAGCCAATAGTAAATACGATCTTTTGGAGTTTCAGAAACGAACTGAAAGTAAACTACGTAACGTACGCTGACTGCACTTCATCATAAGCAGCCTATATACGTCCCACTGTAGGGCACAGGCCTTCTCTCAGAGAGAGAGTATGGGCTTAATCACCACGCGTGTCCACCGCGGATTGGCGCTTTCAAGCGCTGAGGTATGTGAATAGCTCAGACACCCAGGTTTCCTCACGAAGTTTTCCTTCACCGTTAGCGAGTGGTATTGCTACTATAACTTCACAAATTTACATAACTTAGAAAGAAAAGTCATAGGTACATGCCCGCACTGGGAATCGAACCTTAATTTTTTTAAGGCTGCACTTAATTTTTTTTATCTGTGCAGCGGCCAGGCTCGGTTCACGGCGAGGAGCTCCCGTACTTTTTGGGTGGCCCGCTGATGCCGCAGCCGCACTACCAGAACAATTACACGCAGCAAGACCAGAGAGTAGCGAAGCTGTGCGCTCACTTCCTCGCTAACTTTGTTCGATATGGGTAAGGAACTAATGACACAGATCATCCTCCAATAATAGTTTTGGTTAGAGCACTAAGAATAACTACGCGAATAGAAGATATAATTTGAAAGTTTGAAATCGACCCCCTGAAAAGATGACATTTTCGATATATCTATAAATTTGTGACTGGCGAGAATAAACTTGTTCTCGTCAGCCACGGATTTATTGATATCCGGTTTCGACTGAAATAAAAATGCATAGTTAATTTTAACAAAATTCTTACTAGTACTGCCTAATAAATTAAACAAAAAATAACAGTAAATTTTCATGAAACGCAGCGGGTTGTACCTACCCAATCGTGCGCACAATAAATTCAGTATCATATGGCCGTTTGAACAACAGCCTGGCCGTGGGTGAAACCACATACAGCTGGGAACTATCGGATATTTTATAGAGCGCGGTCGGTGCGGCACGGTTGGGTAGCTCCGGTAAAGAAAAGCTCGATACAATTTCAATACGTTTCATTCAAAGGGTTTGGTGTGTGGTAACGACTCCACTTTGTTATAAACCGCTGCTCAATCGAATCGCGGTTGTAAAGGTCGTCTAAATAGGTCGGCGATGATTTTGCGAGTTCGTAACATTTTAGGTTCCATACACATTGGACTCTAAGCCTACACCATCTGTATATATTTGTCCGTCGGCCCTTAACCGTTTCAACTTCGTTTTTTGCTTGTTTCATGTTTCTTCGCTCCATTGGAATGATTTTATTTTTTTAGCAAAAAATTGCATTTTGCATGTTACGGAAAACGTTTATTAGAAAATAGGTAGTATTGTACCATAACAAAATATGTCGAAAAAGTTATTATAGATTTACGACTCTACATAGTACTCTAACCTCAATTGATTCGATAGTATTTTGGTTGACATTAGCAGAAGAATCGGACTAAAATTGTCTTTGCACGTATTTACTTGTCTTTCCTGTGGGATAGGCCGGCTAAGCTGACAGAATGGTATAGGTGCTGGGCGGCTTGCCCATCTATCCATCTAGAAAACAATGTCCCAGGCACTGCAGCATCAAAGTGGTCTCATTTAGTGTGAGTGAAGGTGTAACTGGACGCTGTATAAATCATATCATTACGTAGATACAAAGGCCAAAGGTTTTATTTCTAAAATGTGCAATTCTGGAAACATGACTGTTCGAGCTTGTCGTTTATACTAACTTTATACTTTTATTCTTCGACTTTCGAATTATTTTTGTTAAATTTAGCATTTTTGTAAAGAAATATTTTAATTTGTCCTGTTTTTCTGCTTCATTGTGGCGCTGTTTGGTAGATAATGCTTAAAACCATACGCATAACATATAATGAACATTCTTTATGCGGGACATTATGATTTCCTGAACGCTAACAACGTGGGTAGAGCGCGTGAAGCGCGAATTTAATAAAACTATGTAATTCCTGGTATTTTGAAACATATAAACATAAGAGAAACTCATAAAACATGAGTTGTTGTAAAACACCAACTCTAATCGGGGTGTTTCAGAAAAACGCTGTCTGCCTCTCTACTCTCAACGCTAATTTAGCCAACTTGCGTTACAATTGAGTCATTTATTTAAAAGTTTGGCCAAAATATTTCGGTTTCGGATGCGCTCTGAAGTTCCAATAAGTTTAATACTATTTCTTATAATTAAAACGTTTATTATGTCGTTATTCCTGACTTGTTCTTTTCATTGTTACACAATTTGAATACAATAACGTTGAGACGCTGATCGTTATAGGAAACGGGAATAAGTGAAGTTTGTTTGGCAGGAGCCCCAACGACCCGTCGGCGACGCCGCCGCCGAGCCCACTACTGGGTGACGCGCCGCGGCTCGGAGCTGACGAGCTACCTTACTGGGACACCTACGACACGATCAATCAGCTGTACATGGAGATCAGTGCGTAACTATCTCTTATATTTGCTAGAGCGTGGGGGTCATGGGTTCGATTCCCGCTTGACGCTTTTATAGCACTGTCAATTAAAGAATGTACCTAAATCACTTATTGTCTCTCGCTCATACAATATCAACTGCAATATTGTATGAGCGAGATGCAAATACTTATCCAGTCTCTTTCTTTAATTTACAGTGTCATATCCGTGTTTTTGCTTGAAATCTCGGACAGCCGCTGAAGTAAACCTTATTGTAGTTTGGTCGGATACCATCAAGACAGATGAGAACTCAGTGAGTTGTGTCAAGTTGTTTAAAACAAAGAGACGAGATTGTAGCGAGCGAATGAAGTTGCAAGTTGTCTCACTAAAGTCATCTAACTTGTTAACAATAGCATATTTTGTAACGCGGCGAGAGTCTAGCTGCGAGGAGATAAGTAGGGACGGTTCATTGGTCAGTGTTCTGTGGCAGGAAGACTTGTTATTGGGGTGAACTGAGTGCAAGTTAGAGGACGCCACGCCGGGTTCACTTGCCAACTTCGAGCGCCCCTATCGAATCTGCACCGAATTCATTGTTCCTTCTGACTGCGATTATTAAAGCTGTAAAATATTTAGCAATGCTGTACTTACAAACCGCGGCTTTGTAGGCTGGTGTTTGTTTTTGCAAATCTTTATTAAAATTTTAATGAACTGTAATTTTCGGCCGGTGAATTGCCCGATAATATTATTCATAACACGGCGCAAAATCGCTAATTAAAATGAATGGCTCATGTGGCCCGTCTACATAATAAATTACCATCCGCGACGAAAACTTTTCAGGTGGCTATTAAAGTTTGGGGTCGCCACAGAAGTTTAGGGGTTCGTTTCATTTGTTTCAATTTGTGCGGGTTCAGGTAGCAAGCCGGAGATGCGGAGTCACTACCGCGGCCACAAAATGTCGCTGTGGCTGTCGCTAATCCCGCAGTTGCACCGGCCCGGGCCCGAGATACCAGACGCCGCCATGCGCCATCACCACTTCCAAGATGACAACGCGAACTACTATGAAGGTTAGTTTGTATACTAGATTTTGTGTTGCGTATCAAAGGGATGCTAACGGGACCGTATTACTACGCCTGTGCTTTATTGTCGGTCTGTCTTACATTTATTATTATTATTTTAATAAAGACCTTTACATTTTTTTTACAAATTTCGCCAAACTGCGGTGCAGTTTGTTGGCGTTTGTTTCTTAAAAAACTTTATCTACACTCATATCATAATCTTCAAATTAAGAATTTAAAGGTAAACACATATTGACAGGCTTTAAACAATACATAACTTTAAAGAAAATAAAAAAAAGAGTGTAATATAAAGTTACATTAAAGGTCAGATTTTTCACTTTATGTTACAGTTATTTTTTTTTAGTGTTGCTGTGATCACGGAACAAAACTTAAGTTTTTTTTTTTAATGTCAAAAGTTGACTCTTACAAAAACCTAATTTCATTTTCGTGGTACCAAAAGTGCAACTAAAAATACCTAAAATTGCGCGCGCAAAACTGAGTGCAGACGATTGAATGTCAAGATACTTTTGTCGAAATTGCGCCATTTTGTTTCAAAAATTTCATTTATTGGATTAAAAATGTCTGAATCTGAAAGTGACAGCAATAATTTTGAGAACTTAACTCCACCAATTTATAATTGAAAATTTTGTTTCATTTCGATATGAGTTTAGTTAATAACCGTAGATTTATGTATAGTACAAAGCTTGTCAAACGTGTTTTCCTTTGATTCCTTACTTTGAAGATTAAGACATGAGTGTAGATAAAGTGGTGTATGAGACTGCACATAACTTGGTATTAAAACACTCGCCAATGCTATTAAAAAACTCGCCAAGGCTCGTTTTTTTAAATCTCGCTCGTGTTTTAATAACCCTCATTATGTGACAGTCACATAAACTACTATTATCGCTCAAAACATAATAGGTACCTACATAAATAATTAAATTTTATATGTGTTATAGTTTTATATGTGTTTTTTATAGTGGCAAATTTACCAATTAATACGTGAAACGTCATAGCTATGAGTTGTTTTGCTCTATTCAAATGTAAAAAGATAAGACATATAAGTGCTAAATTTAGTAAGTATTGTGGAATAACTATAGTACTTATAACAACAAATAATAAAAACTGGCCAAATGTGCGGATAACTCCCGTTAAGGGTTCTGAACTGAATTAAACATTTTTTTTTAAATTATTTACACAAATATGTAAACTTCGCCTCGATGCGCGAGTCCAACTCGCACTTAACCGGTTTTTGCTTTTTCTGAAACGGAGCAGACATAATGGCTTACGCAGAACCTTTTACCCATGGTGTTCATCTGGCATGCAGGTGCGGTGCGGCCGCAGTCGATGTCGCGCGCTCACGTGCCGCACGTGGTGAATTCGGAGGGGGGACGCGACGGGGGGCGCAGCACGGCAGCCCCCCGCGCCGCCACTTCGCGCCCCGCGCCCGCCCCCGCCGTGCCCGCCTCCACCGACTGCCCGCCGAACGCCACGGCCGCGCCCACGCATCCCGACGACGCATTGCTGCGCCGCCTCGCCTCCTCACACTACCAATCCTACACCGCAGCCCTCACCGTCACTATAGCAGTCGGCTGCTTCTTATTACTTCTCAACGTCCTCATCTTCGCCGGTATTTACCACCAACGGGGCTCCCGACCTCGGCGCTGTAAAGACGACCTCGCTGAGGCGGGAAGCTCATCCTCCTCTGACAACTATGACGCCAAGTTGGATTACGAGGTCCGCACGTTTAACGGCAAGGGCTTCGGTTTCGAGTGCAAGTCGGCGCACGTGCCGCGCGGGGGCTCGAAGTTCGACCTGAGGACGCTATCGGACTGCGGCGAGCCGACGTTCGGCGAGTACAGCTGCTACGACGAAAAGCACCGCGCGGCGCGCCGTTCACTGCCGGACGTGAGTGTAGGGAGTGCGATCGAAGCCGGGAGTGTAGTGTGTGTGATAGATACTCAGAAGCCGGACATTCAGAAGGTGGACGGGCGCGGGCAGGACCCTGTGGGGCGAACTAGTACGTTTGAGCCGCGAGTGGTGGACAGTGGCACGCAGGTGAAGTTCGGGCCGGGGGATTGCGGGGCGGAGGAGGGTGCGGAGGTGGGCGGGGAGGGCACGGTGGCGGGGGGCTCCCATGCGCCTCCCGCCGCCTCCGCACCGCTCCCGCCGGGCATCATGAAGAAGCGCGTGCAGATACAGGAGATCTCCGTATGAGGGTTGTTTGACGCCACAGAGGTAGTTGTGAAAGAACGAACCAAGTTGTGATCTAAATAAATGTGTAAATATTATCCGTAACGACCGTTCAACCTTCCATTATCATAGCGTCACTCAAATGCAAAGTGTTTCATATACTCACTGAATGCATGTAAATTAAATGTTTCATTATAACTCGAGTACCTCCGCGTAAATTTACATTTATAATTGGGTGATAAAGTTTTAATGAGGCACCTTTGAGGACTGATGCCTTATTTATAAAGTGGTTTTAAATGGCATGTACTTAACCAGCTCAAGTTTGAAAGTAAAACTGTAGGCAAGCAAAGATTTAATTAAATGCAAAACACTGATTTAACTGGCAGTTAAGCCGGTTTTATAGCTGTTCATGTTATTTAGGAAGAAGGAATTGTAGAATCTTGTGAGCCACTATTATAGCTATATGTATTTACATCCTGTGAATATAGATAAATAGTTATTGATAGCTAAAAGACTTGAGGCAAAACCTGCTATAGATCTAATGTACATACTTAATATCAATGAAACGTGTTTCGAGTAGCAAAGCATAGTTCGGTTATGTAACAAAAGTAATATGTATGTTGTATAGTTACTTTAAGTGAGTTATATTAACTTTGGGTAGTTTTTGATAAGTAAAGCATTGAAAACTAAACACTACCAATAATGTTTTCATAAGTGTGTGGACAAGCGCTCGAACACTGAACATAATATTTTTTCCTACAAATACCCAAATTTAAGGTAATCAGGGTAATTGCATTAATTTCTCCTCTTAAAGTGATGTAATAGCTTGTAAAATAAAATGTTATTTAAATGCAGAATGATTAATCAATTTTTTTTTTTTATTTACGAAGAAGAAGAAGAAAGACATTTATTATACCAACAAGATACATCACAGAAACAAAATAAGCAGATAAGTAACATAATATGCACAACAACAGAAAGAGAACTAAATACACAACAGACAAAACGAATAAATAAAACAGGACCATAGATGTAGCCTGTGGTGTATCTAAGTTGCCACAAAACACAGCCGACTCATCGTTGTGCTGAGGAAGTGATCCCTCAGCGCTGATTTTCAGTCAATTAATTAATTAATTCAGATAATTTCCCGATTATTACCGACTAACCGTCTAACCGACCGGCTCCGGTATACATAAAAGTATTTACGCTTTGTGAATAAAAACATGATGCGAATTTCAGTACATGCGCGCTTGTCCATATTTTTATCTTTCAAGGGAATTGACGATATAATAAAATTATTCTGTGAGTGAACTAAATATTAATTACGATATCATTTTGTGCCATGTTGTGACAAAATGTGAAATATGAACTAATAAGTGCATAGAAATGGACATCAATATTTTATTAAATCCTCGCATCGTTTCCCATTTCATACGTATTATTTATTTGTTGTACTTCAGATAAAATTGATTTGATTTCTAATGAGGCCTAATAAATTAACAAGTTCACTCACATTCAGTTGTTCTTAGTAGTAGGTAAGTACTACTACTATGTACCATTGTTTTTTTGTAGATACACAGCAGTTATTTACGTGAATCGACGTCTATTTATTTGATAATTTTTCAGTGTTATGGAATTATGCAACTACGAGTACACACGTTGTTTCATAAAAAGTCACTGCTGTTTCAATGAGAAATGAAAGGAAACTGGCTACAAGAAAATCAGTCAGAAAATTTTAGCGGATTATTTTTTTTATTGTTGGTATTGTTTTTCATACACTTAAAGTTATTATTATTTTATATTTGTTATTTCAGATAACAAGGGCAATACTTTGTTATTATGTATAAGACGATGTTCCAATTAATAATCTGGTATTGCCCATACTTTGTTGTTATGTATAAGACGATGTTCCAATTAATAATCTGGTTAAATACGTTTATATCAAGGAATTGAGACAAAATTTTCTAATAAGTATTTAAATAAAACACACTGAAAAATGGTTTATCATTGTGATAATTTTATTATCGTTAGTTATCTGTAGAAATTCTATTATTTCTGTTATTGTAATTGATCGTGAAAATATGATAAGGAATAAACTGAATCTGTATTCTATAAATAAGAAATATATCATCATTTTGTTACAATTTGGTGTATAAATGGAGTGCATAAAATATGGTGTCGAATAATAAAAGAATCGAAACTAAACGAATAATTAATTTTATTTACACTCAATACTTGAAACCCTTGCTTAGACGAGTCATTTTGACTGCTGCCTAAACTAATATAAATAATAATTAACCTATGTTCAAGGTAATGTTTAATACGTAATAAAATTCAAACCTAATTGTTACTTTTCTAGTTGTTAATTGGAAATGGATTGCATCTAGTGATAGTTTATTCGTAGATTGCACACTATTTGCTCACTTGACGTCGATTCCGAAAACTTGGTGAAAGCGGATTTGCCTCGCTCAGCAAGTAGGAAAGGTACGGTCAAATGATCGAATCAGGTTAGAATCGACGAAATTCAATTCCTAATGGAAACTTATATGGGAAAAGTGACCTTAAGAGGACTCAGCTGAACTGCAGCTTTGATGAAATTGACATTTCAAAACGTAATTTCGCATTTCAAATAAATGAAATATTTTGTATTCTGCGCAGAGCGTGATTATATTTTCGCTGCTTCTGTTCCATTACGTAAGTTGCTTCGTGTGTGTGAATAAATACATTATTACATAACATAAGCTCATGTTCTCAGTCAGCTTGAGTAATGTTAGAGTTCCTGTAGTCCTCATTGTAGGCGGCAAACGTACACGAGAATACTGTAAGTACCTATTCGTGTAAGTCTGTTACGTACGCGAAATAGGAAAAACTTCCTGAAGAACTGAGGATTAGAAAACTTGAGACGACGCTGGAACGACATCAACGACATCTCTTTGTCTCGACGAGGCCTATCTGAGGACTAGTTTAACAATTATGAGAAGTGTCATCCTGTAATACATTATTTTATTGTATCTACTTAAGAGTACTTATAGGTGATAATCCTGTTAATGAGCCAAGTACGTTTTTCGTGACGTAACCTATGAAACCTACATTTTTTTGTAAAGTTAAGCATGGACTATACGAAATGTTGTCTGGTTTGAATTAGTGCTACACATTTTTTTCGTAATGTATCTTGATTTTCGCAAAAAAACAGTTTTTGGGTACATTTTAACGGAGTTCACACAAGTTACGAGGTGGAAAAATAAAAGTAATAAAAAACAACACTTAGAAATTTTTACCAATTTTCAGAACATTACCGGCTTCCTTCTGGATGAAACACTAAAATAATTCGACAAAAGTAATGTTTAAAACGTTTTAACCTCGATTTTCCCTCTCGCTCGCCCATATTCTTCGATCGTATACAGAACCAGTACACATATGACAACTGTGGTGGTAATGGCATTGAAAATGATGTGATATTACGGAAATTTTACACACATTTTAATTTTCAAATAATTGTGTTATCTTATAGCAGTAATCCCTCCCATAAACCGGCTTTCCGTTTTAAGAGTGTTTTAGTAGAACCAACTTTTTATAAATAAGACCTTGTAGGGTAAACCCTAAAGCTTACGCGTCTAGCGCGATTCTATTGCCTAGCACCCTACTCTTTCTATCAATGCAAAAAGACTTACGTTTTGTCCAAGTTGAACCACGGAAATCCAATTTCACAACACCTTCATGTTATCACGAACGAAAGGATAATTTGGTTCACTATTATTTCAAAGCTAATACGTATTTCTAATTATTTTCCCACTTTTCACATTGTAAATATTGTATTTTGCTTTACTGTCAACGATTCAACTGTTAGTCAGATATTTCTTTTATTTGAATGTTATTCTTTATTTTTCTAAATTATGTCAAATAATCGTCATATTAAGAAGGTCGAATAAGGAGACTTCTGGCCTATGGAGACTTCTAGAAGACTATTCGCATTCCAAATCGAAATTATGAATTTAATGCAAGAAAGAGAAAGAAGATCTGAAATTCGAAATTCTGGATTTGGAACAGGATCCGGAAACTTCCAGAAGAATTCTGACGCAGATTCAGATCAAATCGAACTAATTTTGGGGTATAAAAGCCGCCCAAGAAGGCTTTCGAGTCAGTCTTATCTGAGTCCTACTAGAGTCTTATCTGAGTCCTACTTTAGAGTCTTACCTGACTCCTACTTGAGAGTCTTACCTGAGTCCTACTTGAGAGTCTTACCTGAGTCTTACTTGAGAGTCTTCCCTGAGTCTTACTTGTGAGACCTACCAGCTCTTGCTTGAGAGACTTACCAGGTTGACCTAAGGTTTCTTTTTGTATATACTTTTGATGTTTTTATTAGTATTAAGTTTTAGTTTAATTGTAGGTTAGGGGTTTTGATGATTATACTTTTAAAATTCTAAATCTCTCTTTTATTTCTTCAGCTTCCGTTACCAAGGGTTGTGCCTCGGTAACGTGACAAACATTAGTTTTTTATGTAGGGCAAAGAATTTCTTAATTGCTTGCGCCAATCAATAAAAGTATTAGAATGTGTGAGCAAAAGGAATTGCTGGGATGAGAAACGCTCTTTACCCTTAACTAATCTATTGAGTTTAAAAAAGAGATTACTTTTACAATCTTAATAGCTTTTTTTCACATTATGCGGCACCTTCGGAAATAACTTTTGTAAACCGAAATTAAGCAAAGGATGCGAAGGAAAAAATATACATAATTGATAGAATAAAGTCAACCCTAAAAGGTAATTATGGTCCTAGAGGCGGTGACGACTTAAACACGTTCCTCGAGGTTATCTTCGACATGATCTACATTCACCGTCCCGTCCCTCTTTATGAGACTCTCGGAGGCCACGTTATCTCTGCAGGGTGTTTCAGAAAGATCCGGCGAAACTTTGGTGTTTTATTCTACTCAACATACTTTTATGTAGCCTATATATATATGTCTCACTGCAGGGCATGGGCATTCTCTCGAAGAGAGAGAGAGAGAGAGAGAGAGAGAAAGAGAGAATGAGCCTAATTACCACGCGTGCCCACTAGGCGTGGGTCGTTACGTGATTTTCGCGAAACGTAAAGAAACTAGTGTCTCGTGACGCGTTACAGTCGTTAAAACACCTGATTTTAGTAACAGTTTTTTTTCGAATTCTCTTACGGGGTCGCCGTTACAGAACAACTGCTATCCTAGTGGTTGCTTCGTTACCTATCACAGTAGCTTGTGATAAATAACGACGTCGTACGTAGCTTGAAGCTACGTCTTTCTAGCTACAGAGTTTTATCAATAACGTAATTGTATAACATGAACTGACACTAATCAACTTTCCTTTATATTTTATTCAGACTTTGGACTGACTACATTAAATGTACTCATTTGTTTGTTTAACTAAGATAACTAGTAAATTATTATTGATAATGCTGGCGTATTTAGAAGTAATTTGACTGTATATACAATGATTGAAAATATTAACCGTTGTTAATTTTTTTTTCTGTAGATACTTTATATGCTTTTTCTTTTTTTTTCTAAAGAAATTCTACTCAATAACAATTTTTACACCAACTTTTTATTTATAAAAACGCGATTACTTTAAAAAATCCTCAAATCCAGCCTAAATAGTCTGTGGTGCAGTCTTCCTCTTTACCACAGACTAGATATTTAGAGTGCATTTAAGGAGTGTTTTAAAGAATCGTGTTTGAAAACAAAAAAACAATCTGCCACACTTTGAATTAACGAGCCGTGCAACTGCAAACGAACATAACCATTAAAACAGAGATAAGCTCGCCTTTGTACATGTAATTTCTTATGTAATGTCCTGTTAAAAGTCTTGTGTGCAATAAAGTATAATTAATTAATTTATTGATTAAAACAAAGACTAGTCTCTGGACTCTGCAAGGTAATACGTGTAAAAATAATACGCATTGAATAAATCTGACTGCTTTGTTTTTGGCAGTCGCATGTTCGGTTTGGACTCGGGAACTCTCGGCTCGCTCGCCCTCCGGGTCAGCTTGTAAATCGTCGCGATGACGTGCAAAACAGTGACAGGCATATAGCATCGATACAAAAATCACATGTTCACAAAAGTAACTGATTTGAAAAATCACTAGTTTGTCGTGTCATTTAAAACTGTACAACCGTTACGTGCCACGTAACCAGATATTGTAAATAGTTACGTGCAACAGCGAACACGCCTAGTGCCCACCTCGGATTGGCATTTCAAGCGCTGAGGTATATGAACACCTTAGACACTCAGGTTTTCTCATAATGTTTTCTTTCAAAGTTTAGCGAGTGGTATCTCTACTACAACTTCATAAATGTACGTAACTTAGGAAACAAAGTAATTGGTACACGCCGGGATTCGAGCCCACGACCTGTATGTGAGGCCGGCGTTCTACCCCTGCGCTACCACCGCTCTTCTATGTACTCACCAATATATAAAGCTTTTATTATTAAATCAAATTCGAAAGTGAAAAGAGACCTAAATAATATATAAATGCAACTACTGAATGTAACCCATTTTCTAATTGAATAAAATTTATTTAATTTAATTCGATTCTATTCAAAACAATTCGACCAGATTCAGATTTTATTTGATTAGAACACTTTATTGTACACACCAGAAAACAAGATACATTAAAAGGCTTAAATGTCTAAATGTCTTATCGCTAAAATAATCTCTTCCACACAACCTTAGGATAGAACTGAAAGATGAAGAGAGTAGGTAGGTACAACTAATATTGAAACATATTTATTATTCAGTTCAATTAAACTAATTTAATTTATATGAATAAAAAATGAACTAGCTGTTGCCCGCGACTTCGTTCGCGTGGTAATTTTGATGTGTATTTTTCCGGGATACAAAAATAGCCTATGTGCTAATCCTAATCTACCTCTGTGCAAAATTTCATCCGGATCCGTTCAGCCGTTTTGCGTGAAAGAGTAACAAATATCCAACCATACATACAAACTTTCGCGTTTATAATATTAGTAAGGGTATATGTGTACCTACATAGCTTCTTGACCCAGCATAAAGTGAATTCATGGAAAATCTCTAGGCAAACGCTAGCTAGGTGTAAGTGTTAGTCTCAAAGAATACGGGTAAACAATGGGCGCAGATTTGCTCACAGCGGATGTTTTAACATGAGGGTAGCCTTTAGTTATTCACGAAAGTACTAACTCCGACAGAAAACTTTCGAGACTGGTTATTTCATCTTAAAATTCTTAATAGAACCGCTTCAAAATCTTCGCTTTATTTCAAAAGTTTCTATAAGAAAATGTTTCTTAATAGTTTCTTTTTGTACTTTCTTAAAGGTAAGAAAACACTGCTTTTGAAATTATTCAGCTTCGCTCGTGGGGTTTGGTAGTAGGATGCTCACTATGGCACTTTGTTACTTTGTTTAATTTCAATACAAACGGTAACACAATGAAAACTATGGTGCAATAAATATTTAATGAAACTTTTGTAAATCTTCATACATTAGATCGCTCTTTAATTGTAAAATGTTTTCGTTTTTTGTTCTTGACCGTAAAAATTGATGGCAATCCAATTCAAAGATTTTGGACAGTAAAAGTGAGCACTGTGTGACTAAACGAGCCCTTCATGATTATAGTTGGTTTTATGCTAATTTAGGCAAAGGGCGATCTCACTTATGAAGATTTGTAATAGTTGGCATTATGCTAGTGATTGAATTGAAACAAAATAAAGGTAACAAAGTGCTATAATGGGCATCGTGCTATCAAACCGCTTGTGGTCCTTACGATCGGGCAGGATGAACTACTTTTGAATTCAACGACTCGCAAATCATTAAAACAAACGTCATAAGTTACAGGAAAATTATTGAGGAGGTAAAGAACAATACCTAACATTTGACTTCTGTTGCGTTTTTTTTTTGTTTTCGAGTCAGAATGATAAAATCTATCCCCCAGCAAAATAACATGTACATTGTGTATCAAAACCGCTTAAATTCGAATTCTGTTGAAGTGGAATCGTGAGGTTTTGTTCTCTACCTCCTCAATAGTGTTGCCATCGGCGTGTGCGAGTGGCGCGGGGAGCTGGTCCAGTAACGAACGAGGCGGATGATTGAAGCGGACCGCGAAACCTTCAAATTGAATTTTAAGCATCCAATTTGTTTGCGCTCTGCCACTGGTGTAGCGGGTTATATCAACGGCACGCGCCCGCCCCTCCCCACACGGCGCCCCCCGCTAGTTCCCACATACGTAAACCGATTTTTGCCAACCATCACTTTGAGTTCCGACCGGATTTTGATGAATTATTTATTTGCATACTATGTAGTTTACGAAAACCTCCGCTGGGGAATCGAGGTAATTTATTATGGGACGTTATTTCATATTATAAAGTTTTACCATTACATTTTACGGCAGATACAGACAGCACATCAAACTTTTAATTTTAGTCGCCACTACTTTTAGTTACGACTAGATTTCGATGAATTATTTATTTATATGCATTAGACAATTTATTGTTGTAAATCGGGAATCGATATAATTTATTGACTGTCTCATTAGTCTAGAGGTATCACGTCTGATTACCATGCCGGAGGTCGTGGGTTCGATTCCCACTGGGGGCCGCCGTATATTTGTATCTACAAATGGCCCTAGTCTGGGTGTATTTCCATATTTTTGATGCCCGTGCCTGGTTTGCATAGCACAGGGTATCCTTGTTTGGGACCAGGACAGGTGATTGTGTTGTATGGGGGTTATTACAGTTATAATATTACGTACCGTTGTTTGACATCATGAAGTTTTACCATAATATTTTACAACAGATTCAAGGTTGACGCGCTGTCGATAAATTTTAGTTTTAAAGTTGTGCGTAACGGAGTAAAGTTAATGGATGTAAAGGTTGCTGCGCTGTCGAATGCATCAATATGCAAATCAAGCAGACTCTACATGCTTATTGTACGAAATTAATTTAATTGTTCGACTGTTTGTGCTTAGTGTCCATGATGTCACAATAATGGCGAAAGCGGATCTAATTGAAATTGTAATATCGATCAGCGTCCGCATACCTGATGTATGTAGCGTATTTTATATTCCGCGCAAATCTTGCACGTTTCTGCTTGGAATCTGGTCCGATATTATCCGGCGCCTCCATTCACGCGGACGTAAACGTTATTAGATATTGATGGCCACCTTAGAACGTGCTATACGTGGGAGCCCAGCGGTTCAGAGCGGCAGGTGGACATTGTTATAAATATGATCATGTTGCTTTTAGAAAGTTGTTATGAAAGTTGGCTGTTTTTGGGAAAATTTATATGGAAATTATACTAAAACAATGTCGATTTTACAGTAAAAGCCCGTATACCTGTAATTCTTACGTTTCAATGTACCAAAATCCTATGATTAACTAGGATCGGCGGATTAAACCACATAATTATAATAGCAGTTTGCTTCAATTTTGTAGAAAACATGTATGTTCAATTCATTGTTTCACGACAGCTCTCCGTTAGTGCAATAAATATAACGCATAACACATGCGTTTAGTTCACTGCCTCGAAAAATTATGTTTTGAACTTATTTTTCCTGGTACAATAAAGAATATTCTTATCTTATCTTATCTTATCTTATGTGCTTTAGTCCGCCAACCCTAGTAGTTCGGTTAGCAAATGCAGATGCAAATCCACCTAAGGATCAAAATGCAAATCCACCTAAGGATCAAAATGCAAATCCACCTAAGGATCCGTACGACTTAACATGATGTTCCGGTCTTTTACCATTAGTTTAAATTCCTAGGTGTACCCATTGGTTAATGTTGGTTTTGGGCTTAAATCAAAGGTAAAAAAATTATTGAAAATTTCAAGATATTAATATCACCCAGGAACTGTAGGTACAAGTAAGTTGCCTCTAAAATAACAGTGATCCAAAATAAACAAAAAAATTTTTCTTCGGCAAGTCAAAAGGAATAATTATTTTTTCTAATCATTTGGTATCTTTACTTGTCAGTTATAAATAGAAAAAAAACTTTTGTTTCATCATCCCCGAGCCATTACGAAAATATCCCAAGCGTGTCTACAGGGTGACTTACGGGGACATGATTTAGAAATTATTTAGAAACATATGATGTAAAACATTTTTTAAAAAAATGACGCAACGAAACGAAAAGCATTAACCGAAACAATATCAGGACTTATCAGGAATATTTTTACGTAGGCTATATTCGTGCTTCTCCAGGGCACAAGCCTTCTCTTACAGGCTTAATTACCACGCGGGCCCACCGCGGATTGGTACTTTCAAGAGCTGAGATACGTGACCACCTCAGACACTCAGGTTTCCTCACGATGTGTTCCTTCCCCGTTAGCGAGTGAGATTGCTAGAACTTCACAAAGGTACTCCCACGACCTCTGGAATGCATGCTTTTGCACCCGAATGCATGAATCACCATTGGTAAGGCTTAATAATAACACAATCACATCGATACACTGTACGTTGGATGGTGAGATATCACTCGTTTGTTATTTTCGAATCTACCTGTTACAAATGAAAGTATTTATAATACATTTCAAATAATTTGCCACGGTTACTTAAGGAAAGGGACTGTTAAAGGGACTTGTATAATTTACCTACGTTTGCAAATAAATAAATTGAAGTGGAGCGATGATCTCCGCAGGGCGGCTGGCAAGAGCTGGATGAGAGTAGCCGAGGACCGTGCTCAGAGAGGCCTATGTCCAGCAATGGACAAGCGTAGGCCGATGATGAGGATGATGAAATTGATTGATAAAAGTGTACTATAAAAATGATTTTTACATCTCGGAAAAGGGTTTTTGGTATAGAGTATAGGCACAGCTATAGGTGTAGGGCAGGATAAGAGAGAGATTACGCAGATTTGTAAAGAGCAGCGGTTTTATTTATAAGAATCCAATTTCTCTAAATTACTCCTCCGAGGCAGTTTAAGTGATCTGTGGTAGCGTCTTTCTCTTTACCACAGACAATTTAAACTGACTCTGAAGAGTGTTTTTTTTAATAATAATAGTCTGTAATAATTTAGCAAAAATACTTGTATTCTTGGTTAAAATGTCGACTCCAACAGTACTTTATGGTACCTACTCACCTACTCGTAATTGTAAATCGCTAAAGAAAAGGCGGCATGGGCTTAAGCTCTTAGCCTTTTCCATAAAGGGAAAAATATTACAAAAAAAAATAAAAAAAATAAAAAAAGAGGCGAATAAAGTGTAGAGCTCGCGTAATGACGGCTTGTACAAAAAGTCCCGCTTATGCTTGCGTTATATAACTTACGCTACCAAACATGGTGGTTCTTTGTATTTGCACGTTTTTAGGGTTCTGTACCCGAAGGGTGCCAAACGGGACCCTATTACTAAGACTTCGCTGTCCATCTGTCTGTATGTCTGTTTGTCACCAGGCGGTATCTCATGAACCGTGATAGCTCGGCAGTTGAAATTTTCACAGATGAAGTATTTCTGCTGTCGCTATTACAAAAAATACTAAAAACAGAATAAAATAAATATTTACACAACAAACTTTGTCTAAAGACAGCGCCGATCATGTCGTTAAATGTCAATGTTTAACGCCTCTTGTTGGTTTCTATAGGTGGCACTGTTCTCAAATTCGATCTTTGTCTAATGTTATATAGATCATCATCATCATCAGCTATTTGACGCGCACTGCAGGACATAGGCCTCCTTCGTGGTTTTGGGGTTTTGCCATAGCCACGCTTGGCAGGCGGGTTGGCGATCGCAGTATGCGGTTGGAGTTGTATAGATAGTGGTACGGAACTCTTCGTGCGCGAGTCATACTCGCGCTTGGCAGTTTTTTTGTATACTGATATTAATGCACCTACATATGATTTTCTTTGTTTACTGCGCCGACAATTGTACGTGCCAAGGCGCTGAGGCTTGTCTTTGCATAAACTTAGCAAAATTGCGAAGGTGCTTTAAGTTCTTTGGTTTTTTCTCTTTTGTTATCACATGTTGTTGAAGCGTAAGAGATGTGTCAGTATCGTGGCAAGTGGCACACCCTGGTCTCTGCCAACCCTCCGGGATATAGGCGTGAGTTTATGTTATGTTTATGTTATCACATCGTTCGCAAATATTGACTTGAAATTTCTTGACACGATCGATCATTCACTTTTACTAGTGCAAAATACCACTAAACTCGTATTCGTAAATAAAATCGCTAAGAACCGCACTGCTCTTTTTGCAATAACAATTCTTTGAAAGCAGCGCTACAGTGAAGTTATTTCTTGCAAAACCCTCAAGTGGCCAAACTAAAAAAACGAGGCAAAATTAAAACACAATGCTCTAACAAGGTAAACAAAGTCGTCTTCTCCAGTAAAGCGTCTATTTGTTGGCTGCGAACCGCCTCGAGAGGTTGGCACGTAATGAATATATCTCTGGCTGGTTATTATGCAGGCAGGTCGCCGATGCCAGCACGTTGCTTGGTACTTTCTTTATGCCACCAAGCCACAAGATACCGACGGGGCTCCCTTTAAACATATGTAATACTAGCGTGCCAGTTTTAAAGAAGGAAAAAACTACAGACAGCGAAGGTGCGATAAGAGTTCGAATGTAGTGGTAGAGATCATGCCACATGCGGTCAATGCTCGAATATTCCCAGGTTTATTCAGATGAAGATCCTCATATAGGCAGCTTTATGAAGATATTCAAAAAGATTATGTAAAACTTTATCAGTGATCAGGGCAATCACAGAGTGGGAGCCGAAAACAGGACGACGGTCAGTGGGCAGACCAACATCCCGATGGTTGGACGATATCGATAAGTCGGAGGTAGGTAAGTGGATGCGGATGGCAAGGGATCGTGATTGATGGCATTTGAGGGAAAATGCCTTTACTCAGCAGTGGGTAGCGATGGGCTGATGATGGTGATGATGATCATGTTGAACTGTAGTCGATTGTTGTATTGGTCAATATATAGAAAGAAATAATAAAAATAATACCGTTCTCAGTATCATGCCCCGCAGATAACTTCCTTTTTTTAAAAAAGAGACCTAAATATTTTTTTATAACAGCAATTTGTAGAACGTAGTACATTGTTAACCTGGGAGTAAAAGTAACTTATTTAGTCCCGAGACGAGGTCGAGGGACTAAATAAGTCTTTCACCAGAGGTAAACACTGTGCTTTTCATTACGAATATAAGGACAGTAAAAGTAAAAACATGAATTAGCTAAAATGTTAATACGTCTCTGCTATACGGAAGTACAAACAAAACCCTCCAACACGAAAAAACAAAATGAAGATCGGATTGTTGCATTCCCGCCTTCTTTTTCTCGTCGCTGGCTAGCTGAAATTTGAAAAGTTAGAACATGGTTCAACAGAAGTTTGAAAATAGAACTAGTTTTTTAAAAATATTTTGACAGCTGTCAGTTGAAAACGATTCTCCCTAGGGCTGAAAAGTATTACTTTCAACCCGCTTCTCAGAGCTATTTTCCGACTATGAGTAACGAAAACAAATTTTTCACACCTGCTATTCAGAAAAGATCCCTTGATTCCCTCAAATGAGGGATCAAAGTTGTACTTTTCTTCCCTGATATTCCAGTGTTTTTTTTTATTGCCTCAGCATGATCCGTGTGCAGATTTTCACAAAATGTAATTCCAATTCGATTTTTATTTTGTTGCAATCGATCATAATTGTCTTCCACACTTCTTTCGATATGTTAATTGTGTTTGATTAAAATTTTCCTTATAGCAGGTGTGAAAAGCAGTATGTGTCACTCGGTAGCAAAATTATTTCCGTCTTGGGCGTAAACACTTGAATCCCTTGCTACGCTCGGGATTCTATTGTAGAATCTTTCGCTTCACTCAGGATTCAATATACCGCCCTCGCCGTAAATATATCATTTTGCTCCCTTGAGACACAATCTACTAATGTATAATTTTATTATTTTATTATGATATATATAAGATGCATTAACGTTGAACAATGGGTATGGGATCAAATAGTTACTTGTTGTTTTACGTAGATATTCGATACGATTCGATTTTAAATATAATTAAAAATGTATATGTATTTGTATACATATTTAACTTATCTTAAAAAAGTGTTTAATATTTTTTTTTAAGTTATAAAAAAAATTACCGAGCGTGCCCGGGTAGCATAATGGTGCAAACCTTCTTATGCCATTTCTGTTATTTTCTTTCATTCTGTCTATCATCTTAAACTCAAAATATAAAATTACGTCACGCATTCTAGATTTCTTTCGGATGATCATTACTATTTGACCCTTTGACTGCAGATTACCGCTCACAATTATCTACTTGTGAATTACTTATTTTCCTATTTTATTTTGTATGATCCAAGTTTTCTGTTTACCACCTCTTATCTATAGTTTTCCGAAATAAAACAGTTATTGAAGTTCCACATTTTATTATCACATCAAGAACCCTTCAGCTAAACCGAATCCCGCTTTAACTTATGTACGTATAAGGTATAATAACCTACAAAAGTAGACAATAATTGAATTGAACCCTATTGGGAGATAATCCCCGTATCAGTAGGTATCTAATATGTAACGGTTGTCAAAATGAAGCCCGAATTTTGCTAAAGAAACGAAAAAAAAAATAGGGGAAGGAAAGTTCACAAGATATTCGCGAACAAGTCTGAACCCTCATGATTAATGGCAGACACGACACGACATCATTCAATTTAATTCCGAAAATTCTTATTCAATGAGATAAAGGAAAAACTTCTGTTTTGTTTTTCAATAAATTACTTCATAGCTATATTAACGATGATTAATATTTGGCTCTAGAATAACACGAACCGAGTAGGATATTTTAATCGCAATTTGATTTCTACAAATATAAATAATTTTGGACTATATATGTGTTTTTTTTATGTAGCCTATTATATACGTTCTACTGCAGGGCACAGGCCTTCTCTCAAAGAGAGAGTGTGGGCTTAATTTCCACGCGTGCCCACCGCGGATGGACAATTTCAAGCGCTGAGGTACGTGGACACCTCTGACACTTAGGTTTCCTCACGATTAGCGAGTGGTATTGCTACTACAACTTCACAAATGTATATCACAAGAACTTAAAAAACCAAGTCATTTGTACATGCCGGGATTCGAACCCATGCCCTGTTATGTGAGTCTTATACAATGGAATGGATCAAACTTTTAGTAAAGGGTAAAGTAAAACGGGTAGCTCGTACCTATTTGTCTTTCAAAATGTACGCACCACGCTACATGTGGCAATACACACAAATTCGAAGCCCTTAATTGAATTGCGTTTACTTGTGTATTGCAGACCAACATGGTTAACTGAAACCCCACGTGGATTATTTAGATCTGCGCTGCTCTATAAACATACGCAATATGTCATAGACTTAACTATACATACTAACTATAGTATTATACAAAAATCGATTCCACCTCAGAGTTCAAGCCGGTTCTTCGGAAGCCGGAATCTTAATTCTTAAGAGTGTTTTAGTGAAATCGACAACTTTTAAATAAGACATTATTCCTATCTACTGGTGATTATGCCCGTACTCTCTCTCTGAGAGAAGGTCTGTGCCCTTCAGTGGGACGTGTATAGGCTGTTTTATTTATACCTATCTACTTATTTTTTCCTTAATAAACAAAAGAAAACTCACTGTATAAACGTGAGTTGCTTTAAGCCGTTTATTTAAAAACTGTAGAATCCCGCTATAACATTTTACGGATGTCGATTTCAGTGGCGAATCGTTGGGCGTGTGTAATAAACTGCTGCCTGCTGCGTATAGTGTTTTGATTTAAGCTGTGAAAGTACGCTCTGAATTGTCTCGTCTTATTTTATTGCATGTTTACATAGTGATATGCAGAGGAAAGAAGACATTCGGAGAGGTCCAATAGAAATATTCATACAATAAAAGGGGATGGGCCTTCGAACCCGTCAAGCTTACATATCTAGAGCTTAGATGAAAGAAAAACGGTCCAAAATAAACCAATAAGCTAAGGTCAGGAAAAAGTGTTTTAACGTTGGAGGACTCACGTAATAATCTTGATGAAAGTAAGCAGAGCTTCCTTTGTAATCCATTAAACGGAAAAGTTATACCTAATATCGAAGATCGCCGCTGCCGGTTTTTACTATCACTTAACTCATTTTTATATTCGCCATTTTGGCTTACTTGGTGTCCCAGATTCACTATGAATACAAAATGGAGTCTTCTCCATGTAACGCGATACATGCCCTACTTTAGGAGTTTTTCGAGTATATTAGTTGTTTGCGTACAATTTGCATTAACGGGTTTCCTATCTACCGATGGTTTTCTTTTCCTTTAGCAAGGAAAACTATCAACAAACTTTTGTGATCGCTTTATTATTGTAATGTGAAAATCTACCATCATCTTGTACAGTCGACAGCAGGTCCACCTTTACATATTTGTTGCAAAGTCGTCCTTAACGTAACTGATTACAGTGCACGCGTGCAAATGTTGATGTGTGACTGTGGAAGCAGAATAACACTGATTTTTAAGGGATAGTTAGTTAGTTAGACCTGAGATTTCCGCACTTAGCCTCATGGTTGGGCCATTGTACGTAGATTTTTAAGGGATATTTGCAGACTCGTGGAAGCAGAGACAGGTTTTATTATACATTTTTGTTGCAAAGTCACCATTAAAGTAACTGATTACAGTTCATGTATACAACGGTTGATGTGGTTCTGGTTGAGCAAGCAATCGGCGATGGACAGGGATGGAAATGGAGCGTGTTATCATTTCGCAGGCCCCTATAAATCAATACAATTAGTACGGCCGAGCGCGGTCCTGGTCGAACAGCGACCGCAGCGGGCAATAAGGCGCGCGGAGCGGCCGAGCCTTGTCTTAATTGTCAATAAAAGTGAGTCCCGCCGCTCCTCAGCCTAGCTCCCGTCGAATATAATTAACGAACTTCCGCGATTTTCGAGTTTGTAAATTGCCTCACGGTCTCGTCGGCCCGGGGAGAGAGGGGGCAACTACAAGTTACTAAACCAACAATTAACTAAAATTATGTGGCACATTTAAACGCACGGGCGCTTATTGGGCTTATTTTTTTAACTTGCGGTCACCTGCCTGCGCTATTTCTTTGCTGGGATAAATAATATTCTTAGTTATATAATAGTGATTTAGGGCTATCTTTTCATAGTAGGCTAGGGCCAAGTACAAAGGGCTTTTTCTTTTCAAGCGGAAAAGTTATTGCCTGCCTTTATTGTATGATAACACACGACTTTCATTTATTTATCGAGATCGCTTTTTCATATTTTCTATTTCCTAGCCTATGGTCAGCACTGGATGTGATGGGATGGGATGGGATTAGAACACTACACTTGCAATAACAGTACATCATGATAAAAACCTTTGTCCCGTGTAGATAACCATGATTAGACAACTAGTTATCTGTAACTATTCTTTTTCCCTGAGATATTTGTTTATTTCCAACCGCCTTACGATCTTTGACATTTTCGTAATACATTGATTACAATTTGTCGTAATTTTAACAAGCCAGGGCGGAGTATCTGTCAAGTTGTCCGCTTGAAACAATTTGTTTGAATGCGGATTAGGAAGGCTCAGAATACAAGTATTGTACAGTTAATACCTACCCGTTGCTACATGTTTAGCGAGGTCTCGTTAACTGGAACGATAATAACGTGGCATTCAAAGTACTTACTAAAGGAACAGGACCATTGCAAAGTCTGCCTCCTTGCCTGCTTGTCCCGTTGGTCTAGCGGTATCACGTCTGATTACCATGCCGGAGGTCATTCGATTCCCAGCGGGGGCCGAAATACATTTGTACAAATGTACAAATTTTATGTTTTTTGTGGTTTGTAGTGGCGCTGTTTAATACAGAATGCTTGAACCATGTAGCATAACGACGGGCATTCTCCCATGTGGCAATTTGGTGACATTGGTAGAGCGTTGGAATTTATTAAAATTATGTAAACAATGAAATTTAAAAAAAAATCTAAGAAATAACTCACAAAACAATACTGGTTGTAAAACACTTGAGCTGTTTCAGGAATTGCGCATTTTAGATGTAACCCTTTATACGTCCACTGCAGGTCTTCTTATTTTTATTTGTTTGAAATTACTGCATTACCATAAATCTTGGACTATACAGGACATAGGTATGAAGTTAAAGCTTGCACCAGACTAGAGCGGAGCGGCACGATACGGTGCGGTAAGAATATCAGATACTGCTCTCATGAGCAAAAGTATTTTATGCATGGGTCCAAAAATGTATAAGCTCCATAAAAATTTATAAGTCCTAAAGAAATGGTAAACGATACAGTACTTAAAAGACAGGTGAAACTAATAATCATAAAAAAATGTTTTATTTAATCAACTTTTCATTTAATATCTTATTGTTCAATACAATTCTAACTTATTAACAATCATGAATACGTAAGTATTATAAATTTATTTTAAAATGTTACGGCTAAGCATGCTGAAACTGAAGTTAATGAATGAATGTACACGTATGATTCACAAATTTGCATTTGTAACATATTCTTTCCACAATTTCTATAACACTAACCGCACCACCAACAGCGCGGGGCGAGACGCGGCTAAATTTGTTCCGGGAGCGGGCACTACTATAGTGCGGCTCGACCTTAAGGGACATAAAAAAAATAACTAAAAGAGTTAATGGTATCCGAAGGAGCAAGTTTCATAAGTATTATATATATAACCCAAAGTTTTACATTTTTGGTGTCTGTCAAATGTAATGAGCCTATAAACGTCCCACTGTAGGGCACAGGGCTTCTCTGAGAGAGAGAGAGAGAGAGTGGTCACAATCACCGCGTTTGTGTTTATAATTTATGTTTTCCTTTTATAAGTTGATCGCCTGTTACTGGTTATCTTGTCAAGCGTACTTAGTCGTGATACTTTTCCTTTTAAGTTAATTGTATGTGCTACTCTACCCTGAGTTTTTTCATGTTCCTACAATTAACCGTTTAGCCAGGAGGGGGGAGGGACGCTCTACTCAGACAAAATTTGCGCTTTAAAGCTTAGTATTTCGCGAACGGAACCCTAATTTAAAAAAATTATCTCGCTACACCCACCATATTTTTGAACGACCAATCCTACTATACCCCACACAATGGAGTAGACGAGAAAAAAAAATTGCATCCCTAATTTAGGTGTAAGGGGGGTAAAAAAAATTTTTTCTAAGATTTATTCTACCGTTTTGTCGGAAGTGGTTAGGCCATAAAGCATTGTTAGTATGAAGGTCTGTTTTTGATTTGCGATGAAATAAATAACTAAGCAGACGGGCTAGGCTAGGGTAGGCTTAAGAGAGCACGCATACCGCATATTTAAGGGATGATTCTTGGCCACAAACAGCCGCCGTACCCGGAGTTCGTACCCTCGACCATATATTTCCCGCCCAAGAATTATTACTCGACATCTTATTAGAAATTTGATTAAACTGTAAAATAGACGGTTGCGGCAACCGTTTTATTACAAGTATATCTTTTCCCGGCAGCACAGAATTTCTCATTACCTATCATCATAGCACAAGGAGAACGTAAAAAGTTACCTGTAGGTGTATTATTTTTAACGTTTCCTCCCTTTTTTCTCGTAAATAGCTGTTTTATTTGCCGCGATAACCTAATCGTGCGTGAAGTGAAAGAACTTACCTGCGACCTTCGCGTGAAACAATAGATAACATTTTATTCTGCGGATATATTGTAGCCGTAATAAAAAATAGGCTTTCGGTATGTATTTAAATGGGTTAATATTAACCCATTACGTTTGGGGCAGTGGCAGTGCGGTCGGTAGGACGCTTACTTCACATGCAAGAGGTAGTGGGTTCGGCTCCCGGCATGTGTGCATATGCTATGTGTCCTAATCTAAAATCACCACTCATTAACGGTGAAGGAAAACATCGCGGGAAAACCCGATTTCCTGAGGTGCTCAATGCTTGAAATTGCCAATCCGCTGTGGGCATGCGTAGTTCTTAAGGGGCTCCAACACTAGCGCTAGCGGCATGAATGACAAAGAATCGTATCTTCGGGTCCTAAAAATCACTATTTTCATTACTCATACTCTGAAAGTGGGTCATTGTTCATCCAGGCACCGTGCTGAAAGTGCCTGCTCTAAAGCAGAAAAGTATTAAAAAATATATATATGAATCGTAGTTTATATTGAACAACGCAATGGTAGTAACCTATACAGCCATAAAACGATTAATTCTTCATTTATTAGTTTTGTTGACATTTAAATTCTTTTTGATGTTTATAATTAATATAATGTACTTTATGTATTTATTAGTCACTTTCAAGGCGAGATGTGATTTGCGAAATAAAGTAAAATATTGTTTAAGACACAGATAAAACCACTAAATACGCAAATTCAAAATGGCCGTCTTTCGCGGTCGCGCGCCATCTTGCGAATTGTGATGTACGGCTAGCACAAGTTGGCGCGCGAGCTAGACCATCCGTCAGTTTCGGCGTGATTTCCTTAAGTTTTATATTTTAAACTTATTTTTATCTTTTAGTGATTAACATTAATAATTAATTTATATTATTAAATTTTTTAAATACTAATTAAAAAATTAAATTTTTGAGCAGTCGTTTAAAAGGGCGGATAGTTTATCTCTCGGCGAGTTAGCTCACGCGCCGACTTGTGCTAGCCGTGCAGGGTGTGCGTTGGTATTAAAAAAGTAAACTGGCGGGAAACCTTAAATAAAAAAGTGCAATTTTTTCTATGGAAGTTCCATTAGACTGTGTTTGTGATATTCGAAATTGAGTTTGATTTTAACTGGCTTGTGTTTACTTTCCTCGTATTCGTAATGAAAAGTAGAGTGTTTTACTCGGGTGATAGCACCCATTTCTGCGTCGAACTATAGGCGCTCTCACTTCGTTCGAGCGCCAAAACATCTCGTCAGGAATGGGTGATTTCAGCCCTCGGTTAACAATCTACTATAACATGATTGAGAGATTGGTCTGACACTTTTCGCCAAGCGGAGTGTAGGGTTCCGTAGAAGGATGGTGTTTTACCTGCTTTACAGAACTGACAACTTTATCGAAGTAAATTGGAATTTTTACAAAGTTTTTCTTTTATAAGTCGGTCGTCTATTACTCGTTAACTTGTAAAGCCTATGTAGCCGTGATAGTTTTCCTTTTAAGTTCATTATATGTGCTACTGACCCAAATTTTTTCACGTTTCTTCAATTAACCGTTTAGCCAGGAGATTGGGGGAACGCCCTGCTCTAACAAAAAATTGGAGCTTAGAGCTTAATAATTCGCAAACGAATCTCTTAATCTTAAAATGTTTTTCTTTCACCCAAAATATTTTTAAACGATTAAATCCAACGATAGCTTACAATGTGGTATAGACGAGAAAAAAAGTTGCATCTCTAATTAGGCGTACCCTAAAATAAATGATTTTACTCTTCCGTTTGGTCGGCGTAGTTAATGTGTATATATATGCCAAATCTTAGCTCTCTAGTACTTATCGTCTCTGAGATAAGCCGCAGACAGACAGACGGACAGCCAGATGGACGGAAATGGCGAAACTATAAGGGTTCCTCATTGCCTACGTTACCCTAAAAAGACATGTTTTTTCCATTGGTGGCGCTAGTGTTAGGTACTGCATGGAGCCCCTTAAGCCTGCTATCTCTCTCTCTCTCTCTCTCTGAGAGAAGGCCTGTGTTGTACAGTTGGGTGTACACAGGCTGCATTACTATTATTACAACGCAACCCGCCTTTAATTCCTTTCAGGTCGAATTCTGAGAGAGTAAATGTAAAAGCAATGTAAAAAAAATACGTCGCAGTGGACCGGGCAAGCACAGCAAGCCCTAATGTGGCTTATCGAAGCGTGCTCCCTTGGGCCTAACTATAGCGACTGTCACTGCTTACTGAGGGTTTTCACGCCCTATGGGTCGAAGCATACATTTGTAAGGTCCAGAACCGCAGCCACTATACAAAGTAAGCAATCAAATTGTAGCCAAATTGGCATTTTTAGCAAAGCTGGTTGTGTTAACTTACTAATCCTACTAATATTATAAATGGGAAATTTGTGAAGATGTTTGGATGATTGTTAGTAAAAAGTAAAAAAGTTATTTTTTTTTATTGCACTAAGAGTAGGGTGTACATTAAGTGTTGAATAGTCTGTGTTACTCAATCACGCAATAACTGGTTGAACGGATTTAGATGAAATGGGGTGTGGATATATTTTGAGTCCCGGGGAAGGACATAGGATACTTTTCATCGCGGAAGTTACTCATTCTATGCGGACAAAGTTGCGGGTTAAAGCTAGTATATCATAGTTCAACAATCTTATTAATAAACAACAGGTATTACATAATATCGCTCGTAGCCCCGGCTGCCTGAGTGATCTTAAACGATCACGAAGGTTAAGCAACACAGGGCGCGTTCAGTGCATGGATGGGTCGCCGTCTATGCCTAACGCTAGTGGCATTTTTCCGAGCGGTTCCGTGCTTCGCAAGGCACGTTAAGCTGTTGGTGCCGGCTGCCGTCGATAGATGGCAGTCGTTAAGCCAAGTCAGAGGCCTTAGGGCGGCTTGACAACTTCTGACAGTAGACGAGCCACTAGTCTAAAGCCTCCACCAATCCGGACTTGGCCCCCGTGGTGGAGTATGGCCTATACCTTCCTCAGGGAAGAGACCCGTGCCCCTCGGTGGGGACATAATGGGTTGATGATGATGATTACATAAAAACGTAACAGTACTGGATAGATATTCTTAGTAAGGCAACATAATTCTTAAATGATAAATATAATGTTGATCAAGCCCACACTCTCTCTTTCTCAGAGAAAGCCGCACGTATATAGCTATATTATAAATATGACTATCAGTTAAGACAACGCAATTATTCACCTAGTTATACACTATTGACATAGATAGACAGATAGAGAAGTATAAGATAGTAGACAAAAAAAGAAACTACATAGATATTAGACATAATATCTCGGCAACGTATTTTTTATTTATCTATCTATCCAGCTCATGAATAGAGCCCACTGCTGGACATAAGCCTTTTCTTTATCACTCCAACAGTCTCTGCATCGG
Organism: Yponomeuta cagnagella; assembly: GCA_947310995.1. Taxonomy (NCBI): domain Eukaryota; kingdom Metazoa; phylum Arthropoda; class Insecta; order Lepidoptera; family Yponomeutidae; genus Yponomeuta; species Yponomeuta cagnagella. The sequence continues at coordinate 13,791,359 of OX371271.1, read as the reverse complement.
TCCCTGCCAATCACGTTAATTCCTTTCCGATGCTTTAATAATGTCAAGGACCCATGAGTCGATGGTCTGCAAACCGATATTTTTTTTCACAAACACGCCAGAAATTTTTAATGTATTGAATTTGGACATTGAGGACGGCGACGGTGACCAACATTATTTGAAAAGAACGATTCACTCGCGCGATAGCTTTTAAGTCGGTTGAGGCTACATTAGGCAGCGATTCGCGATTCGCCAGGTATTACGAAATAACATGGCTAAATTATCAGTGAAACTTGGCAAGGCTATATTATCAGAAAAAAATCACCACCTTTTACGTGAGCCACTCCCTCGTCGTGCAAGTTATAAGAAGAAGAAAGTTTTCGCAAGAATTCTAATTCGTCGCTGCTAATAAATCACGGCTAACATTTAACAATGACATTGACATCAACAAACAGAATGTCATTTGTTTATGTTGAAATACATTTTATATTTTTATTTTTCTTGCTTCTATTTCTCCCTTAGGTTGTTGTAGGCGAGATTTCTTATTAGAAAAATTAATCAAAATAGTTTGCTAGCAATATTTGGCAAAAAATCTATCTGTAAACGTGAATATAAGGCTTTTTCTGAACAATGAACGAAATTGAACAGGTCGGCGACACCGAATCGAATATACTCGGCACCAGTTGGTCGGTGATGCTGTGTATACTCACCGTATAACTGGATTTAAATTCGGAAAATCATATTAGTTTTCAATTCTATAGCACAGACCACAGAACACCTCTGTTCTGTGGCACAGACCCATATTTTTGTTTCAATCGCTTGCGTATCGCAAATCGCGCCGCTCACTAGTGTAGCCTCACCCAAAGCGTTCATTTAATTTCCTAGTAGACGACCATTGGACTCTGTAACTTAAGTACATATAAATTTTTTTATGTCGGAAAATTGTTTTGTAAGAAGGATTGTTTTGTAGAGCTGCAATTAGTTAAGTCAATAAGGAGAAAACATTTTTCCTCTTTACCTAAATTATACCTACACCTACTTATTTCTTTATCGAATGTTGAGTACCTATTCCTCGATTAATCTATCTTTGATTACAATATTTGTTATTGGGGATGTGCGCCGGCTGGCTGCAGTCGCCTATTGTATTGTCTTAAATTAACTCATCTAGCAAATTGGTATACACACTTGTTGACCTTCGTCTTCGGCAATAAATAAATTGTTTCTGATATAAATTCTATTCTCCCAGTTATCCTGAAATCGAAGAACCTTGATGCTCCGTATTATAATCTCGGAGCATTGATTTTCCGCCTATTAGGTTGTCTACGACACAATATGCACACGTTGGCCCTTCACGGCCAACTTATAGAAGCAGCGACGGAGTGCCGCCATCTTACTTACTTTTCCGATTGATCAGCGAGCGAGCAGAGGTGTAATTTTATATTTAACGTTTATTTCTAATTAAAGCATTTATACAGTCCACTCTCTCTTCATTAACAACTGGCCTATTTATGTGGTCCTACGATTACGGAATCTCCGCGGCGAATTTTGCAGCAAGTACCTAACGGTCAGCGCGATAATCGCACCGAGTCTACTACCTACACTACGCGTCGCAAGGAGAAATCGATTGTGCGCCACACCTGCACCACTTCAAGATCGTCGGAAGTCACTTTCATCGTGCCTGAAATCAGCTAATCACGCTTCAGCGATCTTCACATCAACAAGAACGCACGGCTTAGCATCCGGCCACATTCAGACGTTTGACACACTCACAGTGATTGGAATTCAGCTCCACCCGGTTCAGCGGTCTTTGCAACAGCCAGGACAGCACGGCGGCGTAGCATCCAGTCACATCGCATCATACTCAAGTTTACAATCAGAGGTCAACGCTCGGCTCGCAAACAAATCTACTAGCACATACATGGTTTGGTAACAGCAGTCCGTGAGTTCGTTCCGATCAAACATTCTATTTTAGTCAACCAAACATACTTAGTCAGTCAAACAAGTATTCATAAAACTCTTTTTTTCATATCACTTCATAATTTCACATAATATTTCAAGCAATATATTCCTCCAAGCTTCATTAAAGCAGTAAATAGTAATCCCAGTTCAAGCTTTTACCTTTACATACAAAAATTGCATCATCCAATTTCAATACAAATACCCTCGTTAAAAAAAAAAAAAAAAAAAAAAAAAACCGTTAGCAGATTTTACTAATTGATTCACATTCAAACAGCTATCAACGTATAGCAAGGTATAAGCTGATGTAAACACGACATTTTCTGTCTTTCAGTGTCCTTGCTGCGGTGGCTGCGTGAGTCTGTCTGTACGCGGCATCCTTGACGCATACCTGCTTGGCGTTGGGGCACCTACCTCGAATTTGTACCTATCGCAACTCATCATTCAAACTCATTTAAGTATCGAATACAATTCATTTCGTTACAATTCAAGGTCAATTAAAACACTCATTTTCACTCATTATCTTTTCCATAGAATTCGTGAAAACACTAGTCCAGAATGTTGGCGGCCAATACCCAGACATCAGACATTGCCGCTGATGATGTCACGCAATTAAAATCTTTAACAAAAAAAAGAGCTTCACTCAAAGCAAAACTCACAATGTACAAATCATTCATCGAGCTTTTAAAGTCTTGCAGTACCCCTACATTGAGCAGTTTACAAGTTTTGGAAATTAAAACTAGATTAACCCCATTCACCAATTTGTACCCTCTTTATGATGAAATTCAAACCATAATAGAAGGTCTTGTCCCAATTCCAGAGGAACAATTCAGGGAGCGCGAGTCGTTTGAGAGCGACTATTACCTATACGTAGCGATCAGTAAGCAGCTGATTGAGGACTACGAAAAGGAGTGCAGGTCAGTGATGAACTCAACGGATGCAGGGAACCTTCACTCAGGTGCGAACGCTTTTGTTAAGTTACCCACCATCAACCTACCACACTTTTCGGGTGATTATCAACACTGGCTGGAATTTCGTGACACATACGAATCACTAATTCACAACAATAATACTATTGACAAAATACAAAAATTCCATTATTTGCGTGCGTCGTTGCAGGGTAGTGCCTCATTGATAGTAAATTCATTAGAAATTTCATCAAATAACTATGACACTGCTTGGGATCTAATATGCGATCGCTATGACAACAAGCGGCTGTTAATAAGCAATCACATACATAATTTATTTAATATCAATAGCATTCAACGCGAGTCATCTGTAGCACTGAGACAGATGCTTGATAACCTCAATAAAAACCTTAGAGCCTTGTCAACATTAGGTGAAAGCACACAACATTGGGACACACTAATAATTCATTTAGTCACAAGCAAACTAGATTCAGTTTCACTACGCTATTGGGAAGAACAAAAAAACTCATTTAAAAACATGCCTAAACTCACAGATTTGGAAACGTTCATGCGAAATCGTGCCGATTTGCTAGAAACCCTCGAGGACGGTAAATCTAAGCACAAAATCGAGCCTCAAGGGCCTAGAACAAATGCAAAAACACACAATAACACATATCAAACGCCATCATGCCCACTGTGCAAAGCACATCATATGTTATTCGCTTGTAGTGAGTTCAAACAACTTTCAGTTGAGGTTAGACAGCAAAAAGTTCAACAATTTAAAGTTTGCTCCAATTGTTTACACCCTGGGCATGAGGTAAAAACATGCAGAGGTAGTGTGTGCAAATATTGCTCCAAAAAACACAACACATTGTTACACAATCACAATGATAAGTCAAACAACAACAACAACAATTCAGCAGTTACATTTACTAGCACACAAAACACAACAGTGCTGCTGTCGACCGCCTTGGTAAAAGTTGTAGGTAGCAACGGCAAAACATATACAGCTAGGGCCCTACTAGACAACGGCAGTACTTCATGCTACATAACTACAGAGCTATGTACAAAACTTCAGATACCAACTGAATCCATTCAAAGCACAGTCACAGGTATCAACAATCAAACAAGCAACATTTCACACAAAGCAACCATACACATTAAATCATTACATAACTCATACAACACAGACACATCATGTCTTGTTCTCAATCAAATATCACAAACATTACCAAACACATACATAGAAACAACCAGTTTCAACATACCAAAACATGTACAGTTAGCCGACCCCCAGTACAGTGTTCCGGCACCCATCGATTTATTGTTGGGTGCAGAAATATTCTGGAACATTATTGGATCAGGCAGAATTCAGTTAGGTAAAAATCAGCCTACACTGCAAGAGACCGAATTAGGGTGGTTAATTTCCGGTTGTATTATTGATCCAACAAATAAAAAGCAGGACTCATCATGTTTTTTTGTCAATGACAACATTTCACAACATTTAACTCGCTTTTGGGAACTGGACAGCATCAACATTCCACAATCACACGACGAGTCAAACGAACACAATGCATGCGAAAAATTATTCACCGACACCACATACAGAAACGATGAGGGTAGGTTTGTTGTATCAATACCACTAAAACAATCCCCAGAATGCCTCGGTGATTCATACATTAGAGCAAAATGTCGTTTTCTTAATATGGAAAAGAAAATACACAAAGAGCCGATCTTCAAAGAGCGTTATTTACAATTCATGGAGGAATATATCAATTTAGGTCACATGACAAAAAACCAAAGCATTCATGACAAACAAACAAGAAAACCTTCATATTATTTACCACATCATGCTGTAGTGCGTGAGGCCAGCTCAACGACCAAGTTGAGAGTTGTATTCGACGCCTCTGCCCGCACCACAACAAAACAATCACTCAACGACATTCAAATGGTCGGACCAGTCGTACAAGACGATCTGTTATCAATTTTACTACGTTTTCGACAGCACAAGTTCATAATTTCAGCCGACATTGAAAAAATGTACCGGCAAATTCATATAAACAAATCACAAAGACCATTACAACAATTAATTTGGCGTTTTCATCCTAATGAAGCATTAGAAACATTTATTTCGGGGATTGCGTAGAGGGCGTATCGAATTACATACGTATAACACAAGAGAATTTAATTATGTTAATCCTATATAGGATATACTCACGCTAAATTCTACGATACTATTTTAAAGCAATAAATATTCAGGACATGTTGATTAAGGCGTACCCTGAGTAGCTTATAGTAAGCTTTGTTTCATCGTTTTATGTTATTTTCTACCTGTATCTACGAATGTAGTTATACACGGAGTACATGGTTATCTCGAAAATGCTCAATTCCTGACACACCCCAATGCTTGTGTCTTACAACTATTGTTCTATGAGTTATATTTTACTTTCCTCAGACTCGATGGAGCGATGATCTTCACAAGGCGGCTGGCAAGAGCTGATTTAAAATTTAAAGCGTTCGGCTCTCAATCAAATTGCGCGATCGCATTGAAACGTATTGAGACGTCTCCATGCAATTGAAGCAATGAAATTGAAACCAATATTGAACCGAAATTTAACTTTGTAATATCGCGTTTACAGCGTATGGCAAATTGTAGTTCTTTATATTTAATTTAATTTTAATTTCATTTATTTAAATTTAAAAAATATTTTTATTATTAAAAAGTTAAAACAACAAAAATTACCAGGGTTCCTTGTACTAGCCTTAGCCTTTATCGCGAGGAACCAATTTCAATTTAACAACATAATTTCTTATAGTAAACAGTAAGCATAAAATATTTAATAACAAACATAACCTTATGGAAAAAAAATTTTTGGGATATCATCTCTTCCTTATAGGTACAAGATATTTTCTGTGCTTGTGTAATCCAGGCTTGAAAGTAATTTTGTTATAGTGGCTTTTGCTTCTATTTCTGAGTTTGATAGATCGACAATATGATTATAAATGTGGGAACTTAAGAAGGGATTGAATCTAGGGGCAAATTTGGTTTTTATAGTGGGAGTCGGAATCCTGAAGACGCGTCTACTCAGCGCTGGTCGCTGGTAGTCGTAGGAGTTTAGTGTGGCTTTATGAGCGGCAAGGGAGATTTTTAATATAAATATTTTGCGGACTGATAAGACTTTTGCTTCATAGTGGGGAACCTGAAGGGTTTTTTTAGCATCACTTTTAAAACTGAGCGTTGGGCTCTTTCAACGTCTATTGGTACAGTTTTAGTACCAACAGACTAAATTAAGTATTCCTCTACTGGCAGCGTTACGAAGCTTTTTCATGACTCGAACAATCTTTCTTACCCTGGTTGAAACCCCAAGTACGTAGTCTTTAAACTTCACCTTTCGATAATTTCCAGGTACTTACTTAGTTTTAGTTGCACGTGCTATAGTGTCGCAGGCGCATTCGGATATATATTAGAGCAGGATGTGCACACGCAATCTCAAATCAGTAGGAGGCTTGGATGCAGAGGTTTTATGAAAGCACAGGTATTTGGTCTTCCCGCTGTTGAGTGTTAACAAATTGCTTCGGAGCCATTGTTATACTACTGTCGTGCCTTTTTCTGCTGCTGTGAAAGCGTTTGCTCAGGTTTTTTCCATGGAAAAAGATTGTTGTGTCATCGAAATAACAAATTATTTCAGCTTCATTAGTCCGCACTTCGTGGATGTCATTCGAGTATAAAATGAAAATCGATGTATTATAGAATAAATAGATGTATCAAACGGCGCTAATAAAAAAACAGAAAAGCCGTAAAACCACAAAAGTTTTTTTAAATGTACAGCGAAAGTTGTTGTTACAAAAACTGTGATCTTTGTTCTGGATAATGATAGAGAGTTCTTAGCTTAAGATGTCCTTAGCAGATTAATGAAATGCACTAAGCTAAATTTGTCTTGATTTTACACGGATTTTTTCAATACCTATTATAATACACAATTTGATCCCTGACTCACTCGCTGATGATCATCAAAACCTGCAGGATACTTCTTGAAGACCTAGAAAGCTCAAATTTGGCAAGCAATTGTTATTAGCATACAGACAAAAAATATAACGGCCAAGTGCGAGTCGAAATCGCGTACGAAGGGTTCCGTACCAATATCTATACATCGTTAGACAAGATCGAATTTGGGAACAGCGCCTTCTATAAAAACCAACAAGAAGCGTTTAACATTGACATTTAACGACATGACATCGGCGTTGTGAAGGTTCTCTATATGAAGGTAATCTATAGAAAATCATGGCTTAGATTTTTTAATCAGTGATTCGAGGAGCGAGGAGGCGCAGGGAAAAATCTCTGACGTGTTTCTAGAACTGCGCATTTTAGTGATAACCCTGTATACATTGTTAGTTTGCTTAACTACTTTTACTAGGTGCATACAGAAAGGTTTGAGATTATCCGGACAGAAGAAATAAACAAATAAACATTACCTATTTAGCTTACCGTGGTCCACACAAAATAATGGTCCCGGTAGAATTCACTGCTTGGGTGAATCAGGTCGCGTCTTAGCGGCTCCTCGCGACAACTTTAATTTATTGTCTTTGTGCTTGGTTCGAGTTAGTGGAAGCTAAACTTGGAAAAGCTTTTGTCTTCGTTGAAAGGCCTATGGCCACGAGATTATGTTATAAGCGTCCTCAGGCTGTTCTTACGTAGAGCATGCTGTCTCGCAGGTACTATTTAACATTTTTAATTTACAATAAAATGAGTAAACCTTTGATAAATTTTGTCAGAAGGTTTGATGCGCTCATTCTAATTACCGGCAAAATTCATTTCTTCTGAGGGCCGCCCGGTCATTTAATCAACTCTGTAGTGTAAACAACAGCATTGATTTATTCTGCGACAGTATAAGTATCGTACGTAAATCTATTACCTCGGATTTCTGTAACTCTTTGCAATCAATTCCCTGACCGTCGAATATGGATTGACTGACCGTTACCTACTTAATTACATCTATTATTTGTTCTCTGTTGTACACTCTGAATTACATCTGAGACCATGAATGTGTATTGACTGTCTATTTATCTATTTGTTTTGAAGTGAGTGAAATATTGTCTCCTGTGTGTGCTTAGGAATTTTGTACTATAATATTTCTACCAGTGAAAACTTGTCATTGGCTCTCTGTGTCTATTTCATTTGTAATGTTGTTTTTCATAGCTGTAAGTTTTCCTATTATAATAAAATAAAATAAAATAAAATAATTTAAAATAAAATAAAATAAAATAAAATAAAATAAAATAATTTAAAATAAAATAAAATAAAATAAAATAAAATAAAATAAAATAAAATAAAATAAAATAAAATAAAATAAAATAAAATAAAATAAAATAAAATAAAATAAAATAAAATAAAATAAAATAAAATAAAATAAAATAAAATAAAATAAAATAAAATAAAATAAAATAAAATAAAATAAAATAAAATAAAATAAAATAAAATAAAATAAAATAAAATAAAATAAAATAAAATAAAATAAAATAAAATAAAATAAAATAAAATAAAATAAAATAAAATAAAATAAAATAAAATAAAATAAAATAAAATAAAATAAAATAAAATAAAATAAAATAAAATAAAATAAAATAAAATAAAATAAAATAAAATAAAATAAAATAAAATAAAATAAAATAAAATAAAATAAAATAAAATAAAATAAAATAAAATAAAATAAAATAAAATAAAATAAAATAAAATAAAATAAAATAAAATAAAATAAAATAAAATAAAATAAAATAAAATAAAATAAAATAAAATAAAATAAAATAAAATAAAATAAAATAAAATAAAATAAAATAAAATAAAATAAAATAAAATAAAATAAAATAAAATAAAATAAAATAAAATAAAATAAAATAAAATAAAATAAAATAAAATAAAATAAAATAAAATAAAATAAAATAAAATAAAATAAAATAAAATAAAATAAAATAAAATAAAATAAAATAAAATAAAATAAAATAAATAAAATTACGGACATGTTAAATATTTTTTGTTTTCCTATACGTAGTTTTTATTGAAGAGAAGTTGTCACCAAAATAATTATTTTTGGAATAAAATGTTCTCAATAAAAAACCTACTACAGAAAAATATGCCTTAAATATCCGCGAGCGAAACAGTATGCTCCACTCCACGTAAGAACAGTTTTAAGGGCCTCCCTTTATAGAGACTGATATCATACGGGTGTCACCTGTTAGGTATCTCCAGGATTTCTCGCAGAGTGGTGGTTCACTTTATTATGAGTATGAAATTTCGTCTTCTTTTTAATAACATGAGGTTCTAAAAATGAATAAAACACTTTATGATATAAAGTATTTTATTCCTTTATATAATTTTTTATTTAGAAAAATTTACTCCACTGAAGCACTCTTTGGTGATAAAGCCGGTTTATGTCAGGATTTCCTCTTATTAACTGCCCTTAAGTCCATCTTAAGACTGGTTAGTAGAATCGACTTTTACTCATAAATTAAACGGTTATTGTTTTATGTAAAACTTTAAAAAGTTGTCGTGAATCCGAGTAAATAGTGATAGGTACTTAAGGACAAAATCGCCTATGCCTAAAACTACTTTGTGTGATCGTTATTGTAGACCATAGATAATAATAATGCTGTTAGCAGTAAGTTCGCCTTTGCACTTTTATTTTTATAAGTGAAATAATGAATTTTTATAATAATAATAATAAACAGAGGGTACAAGGGGATGGTTACCATTTAAGCAAGGGTTGGAGTCGAAAGCGGATGTTTAGCGATAACATTATGATGTAGCCAAGTCCTTCAAATTCGTCAGGATCAGAGCGCAGGTCACTTAGGAAATACGAGAAGGCTATAACTCCCGTAAATGAAGGAGGGACGGATCATAACGATCGCCCGCGCCGAGGGACGTAATGGAAGCGACAAGGGTTTCTAAAAATGATGGAAGGAATGCCGCGGCTCGTGCTACTGAAACGCGTTTACGACTTCGCTTTCAAGATATCTCTCCGCCTACCCTTCTATTCTTAAAACGTCCCTCCGGGTGATGTTCAAGGAAATAAATTGCAAATTAAAAAAAAAACGAGCGGCATTCCAACTGTACACAATACACCACTTCACGTGATTGCAAATCAGCCAATGCAAAGCCACCTAATTTGGCGTTTGTTTTTCCCATTTAATTCTTATTGCAGAGCGGGGAATAATTGTTTCGCCGTGTTCACTCGTTAATCCCCCGGCCGTAGTTTGCGTCTACGCCTTTAGGGAAGGAATAAATGAGCCTATTGTCCCAAGCTCAAGCCCAACCTATTTAAAGAGAAAGACAATACCCATTGTCGTACAGTCAAATAATCCTAAATTTGTTGAAATGTCTTTCTTCGCTCAGGAGTTTAGAAACTAAGTGCGTAGAGCAATCTGACTCTTGGTATTTTGTTCTTGTACAAATTCTCTGCCGTGTTTTAAGTACTAAGCCAAGCTGTTTAACATGGGAAAATTGATTACGATTTTTCGAGTTGTAACTCTATTTTATCAGAGGTATAATATTTTCTTCATGGATTGAAAATGAAGAATGTGTATAAAGTCTAAATTGTCAAAGATTGCAGTAACTGTGTAAACTGCCTCGTAAAGAACGTTTTTATTACTTACAAAGCTAAAACGACGGGTCGTAAAGTTGAAAAGATACGCAAAGATGAACTATTGTAACTGAATACGTGACCTTGTATGTTGTGGGGAAATCAAACGGCGAAGAGAAACTTTGTGTGCTTTGAATTGTAAATATTTGAAATTTGTTTCAGCCGAGAGAAAAGACGCATCGGATATCCAGCAGCTACAAAGTTTCACGTCCATCTTTAGGCTGACTGCGTTCTCATTTCTGAAAGTAGGGAACAGATTGGACGTCAACTTTTCCTCTTTTTTTCTTGCGAGACAGACTCTACACAAAGCACTCATGTCTTTCAATGAAGAGAACTTTTCTTATCTCCACCTGCGGATTTCACGAGATCGTGTCGCGAAGAAATAAGCCACCATAAAAGTACAAATCTTGATAAAATTTATAAGGAAAGAAATAAATTATCTTAGTCGTACCTCTATCTAAAAATAATAGGTATTCACAGCAGTGCTTTTATTTAATTCGATGTCTGAAATCGTTTGGGGGTAGCCCGGACGGCGGGCGGCGCAGTGCCCAAGCTCTGCTTCTGTGAGTTAATTATTTTATTTAAGTGGCAGGGATCGTGCGAGTAAATGAAATAGCCGCAGTTTAAATATTTGAATGCTGGAGAGTCGGCTTACGGGTGTTCGCAGCGAGATAATGAGATGATATTTTGACTCTGAAATTCGCTTCAGTTTCCGTATTCTGCTTCGGTGACAATTGTGGAAGGAATTCGTTGTATAACAAATAACGCCTTAGCTAAATATATTATTAGGGGTTAAAGTATGAAATTGCCGTTTTATTGCAATAGGTTCTTTGAATTGACATAGAATCTTCATGGTTTGAGGTTTTCGAATGAAACTTTTTTCAAATGGTTTCTATGATATTCTTTTTTTAAAAAATGTGAAACATTTGAATATCGACTTTCAATTGTTTTTGTTATTCAATTTAGACAAGAAAGATGGATACTGCGAAAATTCGAGTGATTATGAGGCACCCATTTTTCGTACTTTTTTATTTTATTGATTTGACGCAAGTGAGTCAATATTGTGGGTAAGGTAACTTTAAACCATGCCGCTAATTCCTGGGTAGTTTGACTAGGGTCGGCTTCCACTATCTCTCTTAATTCATCGTTATTCACCTGTGTGGGCGGTCTTCCTCGTGGCTCGTTCTTTAAGTCGAAATTTCCATCACGAAAGCGTTTAAACCAAAATCGCACGGTGCGTTCATTAGTAGACCCTTCTCCAAACGCAGCATTGATATTGCGGGCTGTTTCTGCCGCGTTAGTTCCGCGTCGGAACTCGTATTCAAAAATCACTCGAATTTTCGCAGTATCCATCTTTCTTGTCTAAATTGAATAACAAAAAGAATTGAAAGTCCATATTAAAATGTTTCACATTTTTAAAAAAAAAGAACATCATATTATAAACCATTTAAAAAAAGTTTCATTCGAAAACCTCAAACCATGAAGATTCTATGTCAATTCAAAGAACCTATTGCAATAAAACGGCAATTTCATACTTTAACCCCTATTATTTTTTTTCATGGCAGTGCAACAAAAAATTGCAACAAGAATATGTTCAACTCATCAACCACGATAGTTCAAACACGAGAGCTTTACAATGTAAATTGATGTTTCTTACAAAGTCGGGGCAGAGATAAAATGGGTTTGTTCAATTGTCAATAACTAGCTAAGTACATTTGTACTCTAGAAGTAATGAGATGATATTCCCAAGAAGTGTGTAAGAGCATCACCATGGCCTTGATTATATTAAAATACATTATATTACTATGACAGATATAATGCTTTGCAACATTATAGTACACCAATATTATGACGCCACCATTTTTAGGGTTCCGTACCCGAAGAGTGCCAAACGGGACCCTATTACTTAGACTTCACTATCCGTATGTCTGTCTGTCTGTCTGTCTGTCACCAGGCTGAATTTTATGAACCGTGATAGCTAGGCAGTTAAAATTTTCACAGATGATGTATTTCTGTCGCCGCTAAAACAGAATAAAATAAATATTTAAGGGGGGCTAAAATACAACAAACATAATTTTTTTGCTCGATATTAATAACGGCAACAGGTAGGCGCTTGAAATATTCACAGAATATTTATTTCATTATTTCATTATTTATTTTTGAAGCGAATCAAAAATAAATAATGAAATTAAAATAAAATAAATATTTAAGAGGGGCTCCGATACAATTTTTCTAGATCTTTGTATCTAATGTTGTATAGATAATGCTACGGAACCCTTCGTGCGTGAGTCCGACTCGCACTTGACCGGTTTTTTGTACCATTGATGACTAAACGGTTTGACACGTGTGTGTAAAATAAAATGCAAATTTACATTGTGCTAAATAAATAAACAGAATGTAAGCCCTAGTTACGAAGGAAGATGGTAGACCAAAGTAAGAAGGTCACCTATTGACCGAAATTTTCATACAGTTTTGAACTTGTCATGAGACCGAGAGAAATTATGATCCTTCAATACAATGTTTACAAAATGTAAGGTTTTAATATATTTTTATTTTTAGGGTTCCGTACCTCAAAAGGACAAAAGGGAACCCTTATAGGATTACTTTGTTGTCCATCCGTCCGCCTGTCTGTCAAAAGCCTTTATCTCGGGGACGCGTGAAGGCATCGAGTTGAAACCATATACTCAGGTCTACTCGCTCGTAGCCCCGGCTGCCTGAGTGATCTTAAACGATCACGAAAGTTAAGCAACACAGGGCGCGTTCAGTGCATGGATGGGTCGCCGTCTATACCTAACGCTCTAGTGGCATTTTTCCGAGCGGTTCCGTGCTTCGCAAGGCACGTTAAGCTGTTGGTGCCGGCTGCCGTCGATAGATGGCAGTCGTTAAGCCAAGTCAGAGGCCTTAGGGCGGCTTGACAACTTCTGACAGTAGACGAGCCACTAGTCTACAAGCCTCCGCCAATCCGGACTTGGCCCCCGTGGTGGAGTATGGCCTATACCTTCCGCAGGGAAGAGACCCGTGCCCCTCGGTGGGGACATAATGGGTTGATGATGACTCAGGTCTACAGTCCCGTCAATGAAGCTGTGAAAAAATTTAACTTCTAAGGTCACGTAAAAAAAATACGGCCGTTAATGCCGCTTCGATACTCAAAGGAATCATAATTTATAAGGTACTTTCCGTTGACGTAGAACTATGAAATTTAGCAAGTAATATCGTCTTATACTACACTTACAAGGAACAATCTGAAAACTATACATTTGTAATTAAATCATTATAATATTAGTAATTGACGTTCGGAAAAAGCTCGGAAAAAACTGTGACACTCGATTCCTGAACTATTTATAATATGTAAGTACCTGCAAATTTGTACGCAACCCTCGGTGGGCGAGTCCGACTCGCACTTGTCCGGTCTATTTTAGACTGAAATAAATTCAAAAGTATGGGCTTTAATTAAATTCATAACCCTACAGCATAAACTTTATACAGTACCTTATAAGCATTTCACACAGTAAATTTTCATCATAAATTCTCGTTAACTCAAAAGTTTATTTTTTAATTTTAAGTTACAGTTCTCTTAAATAAATTAATATTAAAAATAAAAAAATACTACTAAAACCATCAAATTAAACTCCGGGCGCGTTACCCGCGACCTACCGTTGTCTCAACTATAACGTGCTGATAGCAGATTACTTTCGCACCCAAACCAGCCTCTTAAGAGGGTCCTTCAAGAAGTTATTACATCTTTTATTTACTTTCGATAGTTATACTTTATTGAACACGAAACATTGAATAGGACATTACATAAGAAATAGCATGTACAAAGGCGAGCTTATCTCTGTAAGAGATTTATTCCAGCAAACCTTGGAGAGTCGGAACAGCGGTAAAAACGGGTCTTAATGCTTAATATTTTATTTTTATTTATACATACATAAACTCTCGCCCGTACCCTGGAGGGGTAAGCAGAGACCAGGGACTGCCACTTGCCTCGATGCTGGCAGATCACTTTCGCTTCCTTTTTTATTTATTTCTATGTAATTTCCATTTTTAGGGTTCCGTAGTCCGACGAGAAACCCTTATAATTTCACTATATCCGTCTGTCTGTCTGTCTGTCCACCCGTGGCCTAGCGCAAAGACCGGGGGTAGTAGAAAGCTGTAATTTGATATGTATATAAGTACATAACTATCACACCGACAATGTTAAAGAATAATATATTGGATTTTTTTTTATTTACTGTACCTCCCCTAACATGAAAAGTGGGGATGATTTTCTTTCTCGTCTAGCCCATCATGTGGGGCATCGTTAGATTGGTCGTTGAAACATATTGTGGATGTAGGAAACTATTTTTTGATTTGGGGTTCCGTTTGCGAAATATTAAGCTTTAAAGCGCAAATGTTTGTCCGAGTAAGGCGTCCCCCCCCCCCCCCCCCCTCTTCTGGCTAAACGGTTGATTGTAGAAACGTGAAAAGTTCAGGGTAACAGCACATACGTATATATTAAACTTAAAAGGAAACGTATCACTGCTAAGTGGGCTTTACTAGTTAACGAGTAATAGGCAACCAACTCATAAAAGTAACATTTCGTAAAAAATCCATTCAAAATGACTTCGTTGAAGTTGTTAGTAATGAAGCTTTAACCATACGCTTAAAGGACACAAATTGTAATTTAAAACCAAACTACCGGAATCACCTCGTAAGGTGCCCTCTTAAGAGAAGATAATTCAGTGCCTTCAGTCTCCGAAGTAGGCGGCAGCGGGGCGGTGGGTCGGCGGCTCGAGGGTCGACCCGGCGCGGCGCGTGCTGCGGCATAAGCCAGCCGGCGGAGCGGCGGCGGCGTCTTCGGACCGCAGTACTCCGCGACCCTCGACATGAGCGCTACGTGACTGCGCAGACAGCTCTATTAATCTCATGCCCGAGATAACGAACACGACCCCTCATACTGATATGTCAATGAGGATAGGTGCCAGGATTACGCATAATTTTCACAGCGGCCGTGTCCCACTTAAGTCCACTTTGTTTGTGTAATGTTCCGACGGGCCGTCGGAAAGAAATACTGTTTGCACAATAAACAACTCATACGCTCTAACGTAGCAGTTTTCGAGACACAACTTTTTGCAAAACAACCCTTCTATCGGTTTTGGCAAAACACAAGGGAAAACGAGAAATAAATGGTGTCGAAACATCGATATGCAGTGTTTTCTTTTCAAACTTTGTCACTACATCACAAACAACTTCCATAATTCCATAGATTGGCCTATCTATTTTACGTTGTACCGTCGGCATTTATGTACATTTTCCGCAGCATTGTTAATATTTGCCCATAAACGTAATAAAAATGATACATCACACAATTCTTTTTATGGCATCAGTTCGAACGTACATTTAGGGTATTACGATATTTTTTGGCATATTCAACTAACTTTTACCAAATGAATAAAATATTAATAAGTGCCACTCAAACGTACAGAAATAAGTAACAAAAAAATTCTCCCCAACCATGATCCTGTTTTTTAGCAAGCCTCATTTTACGACCTACACTTTCGCTGAGAATGGTGTAAGGGGGTCAAACGTTAATTTTTATTTCATTGCTAGTTGACTTGGCAAATGTTGTTTTGCCATATTAATTAGCCTACGATCTATTCTCAGACCTATTAAATTTACACGGTAAAATTTCATAAAAATCGGTGAAGCCGTTTGGGAGCAGACCGATAACAAACACTAACACGAGATGTTGGGGGTGGGGGCACGAGTGTGGGGCCAGAAGCAATGTATGTGCCTGTATGTAAATGTTTATGTTTTATATATTAGATTTCATGTAAACATAAAGCATCAACAGCCTGTATGCCTGTATACAGACACCCTGTTAGAAAGAGAGTGCATGGACTTAATTACTATGTACTCACTGCCGATTGACGATTTCAAGCGCTGAGGTATGTGAACGCCTCAGACACTCAAGTTCGTTCAAAATATTTTCCTTCACAGTTAGAGGGTTGTAATTTATTTCTACTAGAAATTCACAAAACATTGCGAGATTCGCAGTGTTAATTAAAAAATACACCTAAAACACAAAGGGATGGCCACATAAATTAACGGCGCTATGGAGTCCGGCGGTTAAGTAATCACCGAAGCCTCTACGGATATCAGTCCTCGACCAATGTAGTAACCCTTGAAACTGAACAATGTTTGCAGTGTTAACTTATTTCGGCTCACGTCTCCCTTAAGTTTCAACTTTTAGTTAAAGTAAGTGACGGCCCGCAAAGTTTATGTGCAAATATTAATTTAAGCTCAAGGTAAGCAATTATCATTCGTAAAAGTTTTATTTGCAAGAAATAAAAATTGCTGGAGATTTTACCGGTGAAAGGAATTGAATTGGAGGTAAAAGTCCCTCCTAACAAATGCAAATGGCTTTGAGCAATCACCGCAAAGGATTTCCGGTGCAGGTACTGGCGGGATGAATTTGAGAGCTTGGAAAAGTTAATATGACCGTCAGAAAAATTAATATTTGCAGTAGAGGCGCAGAGCGACCACACCTGGGTATGTCTGGTATAATGTACTCGAACAACGTGTTTGTGCCAAACGGGCACTGTGAGGGTGCGTCAGTGTGCGCCGATGTGGGGGATAAGCAGTACTTGAGTTCTTTACGAGTTTTCCGAGGGATTGAGGAATAAATTGGCAAGCTACGAGTATATTTACTTTGACCGGAAAATTAGGTTATAAATAAACAAAATTTAATCTCAAGGTAAACGGCGTATTACCTTGAGATTCTCGTTTAAAAAAATATTTCGTAGTTTGGCGTTTGACGGGTCTAATCATAATTGTTTATTACGTACAATGAATTACCTTAATTCTCTTAATTAATTGCCACTGTATAATACTATAAAATTGTGGTAACGCGGTCGGTGGTTGCGAACCCCGGCATGACTTTGTTTCCTTTGTTACGTACAATTTTGTGAATTTGTATTATGCTAAAGGAAAACATTGTCAGGAAGCCTGAGTGTCTGAGGTGTTCTCAGCCTTCAGCGCGCTTGAAATTGTCAATCCGAGATGGGCATACGTAGTGATTAAGCTCATACTCTTTCTCTGGCTTTTCTATAGGCTGTATTATTTTACCATACTACAAATATTTCGTTCTTGTATGTTCATTGACTTCTTCAATAACAGGACTATTTTGCTGATGCGGCTAAAAATCTTCATAAACTGGTTAATTGTATCCGACACTATAGAAAAACCAATACTCGATGACCTCTGAGCTCTTAGGGCCGAATTTAATAACACTGCAATTTGTAGGTTATTATGAAAATTCGAGGTACATTGCGTAGCAGGTTGGTTATTTGTTTTATTTATCTATGTATCAATCGGCTTTGCAATGTACATAAAATTTTCATAGTAAACCTACAATTTAGTTTCATTAAACAGGACCCTAGTAGCCGAGTCAATCGGTTGCTATGGCAACTTCTCACTGACTAGCGAGACGATAATATAGTTTCTATTGAGTATGTCTGTTAATTATATTGTTAACATACGATACTTTTAGAATTAATATAAAACCTATTTAATGATATAAAAGAACTGAATGAACTATGAAATTAATTATTTAGAATAAAATCATCAGAAGTAAAAATATATGTAACCAACATAAAAACGCTAAAAAAAAACCTGATAGTTACGTTCCGAAATATGATAAGATTCTGTGACAAAAAAATCATAATTAAAAACCTATTTAATTTATTATTTTTGTTGCACGAGTTAGTCCAACAAAAAGAATATAAAAAATCATTAACTTTAGATAGGTATACTGTAACGCCACTAATCATCATCATCATCAGCCATTTGACGCCCACTGCAGGACATAGGCCTCCGTCATGGTTTTACAAACCATGAAGGGTTTTGCCATTATCGCCACGCTTGGTAGGCGGGTTGGCGTTCGCAGTGTGTGGTTGGAATCTCAGGAAGACGCTGCTGCCCGTCTCCTGGTAATGTATTTCCTTAGTCGCCTTCTACGATATCCACGGAAGGAAATGGAGTGACGCTATTCTTAATCCGGCGCAACACGGATATCCGGCGCCACACGCCACAAATAATCATACTGAAGTACGTGTGATTATTTGCATAAAATATGAAAAATGTTTCAATATTGTGTTTTATTTCTTAAAATACATTGTTTTTTAATTTTGATTTTTTTAGCAGCAGACAAATGGGGTCAAATCTTTACGTTTCGGAACTGAGTGACCGAATCTTTATATTTTCTTGGTATTGTGATGTTGGCTATGTAATCTTTTTATATCTGACACTTACAAAAAAGTTTTGGTCGAATGAGGCGGAACGTTTCGAAGCCTTTGCCTAGCCTAACCTTTACGGAAAACAGATAAAACTCTTAAAACGGCGTTTGCAATATGGAAAACCCACTTTGAGGCCAAGTGACGATAAAATTGTGTACACAACACAGACCGTAAAATAAAAAACCCTCTATCGCATATTTATGACCCTCGCTTGCGGCTCGGGTCTTAAACTTCTGCAATATCAGCCTTTTTTTATTTTGCGGCCCTAGTTATGTAATGTATCACCGTTTTTTGTCATAAAAACAAAAACGTACAAACGTAGGCTAATGAATATGGCAAGGCAATGTTTACCGGGTCAGCTAGTTCTTTAATATACTAGGCAAATTCACTTAAGTAATTAAAATAGCGTTACCAATAATAATTATTTCATTCTTTGAACAATATATGTTAATTTTTTTATTTTCTTGTAAATAATAATAATTTCCGCATAACACATCACTTGTCCTGGAGCCAAAAAGGATACTCTGTACTATGGTGACCAGGCAAGGACACCACAAACATGAAAATACACCCAGACAGACAGAGGCCATTCGTACAAATGTACGACGGCCCCAGAGGGAATCGAAACCACGACCTCCATGGCATGGTAATAAGACGTAATACAGCGAAGCAGTCAGTGTTAACGAATCATTTATTAAATGCCTCTCACTCTCCATGACAGAGTAAGTTAATTAACTTATGATATAATAACTGCGATTTATTCACGTTGTCGTAAATAAGGGTCGCCCTGATCGCGGGTAAAAAAATATATTTTTTGGTTTTTTGTTTTTATCTATGATTAAGCTACCGAATAGCTACTCCAGGCCAGTGGTCCGTAGTATGTGCCGCGGTGGCGGACAAGATGATCTGTGAAACGCTATTAAAGTGACTAGCTCAAATAAAAAACCGGCCAAGTGCGAGTCGGACTCACGCACCGAGGGTTCCGTACAAACCTGCAAGGTTTACAAAGTTCGTTCATTACGACAATCGAGTCATAACTATGGTATTTTTATTGCAAAACATGAGGAAAAAAGTAATAAGTTTATATTTATTAAAAAATATATATTTTGTAATGTAACTAAAAATTTAAGGTTTTCGGAATTTTTCCTTTATGTGTGCTATAAAACGTTGCTTCATGCCAAATTTCAAGATTCTAGGTCGACTGGAAGTACCCTTTAGGTTTTGATTCCCTTGCGAGTACTTGCGAGTTTCAAAATATGCAGCTTAAATTGCTGTTTCTTTTGATTGCGTTGACATAGAAGTTAGATTTTGTTACAGCTTAAAGGTATTATAGACCTGAGTATTTGGTATGAATTTCAATTTAATACCTTTACGCGTTTATGAGGAAATGGGTAGTAAGTTTAAAATTATTAAAAAAAAATATATTATGTGATGTAACTAAAAATTTATGGTTTTCGTAATTTTTCCTTTATCTATGCTATAAAACGTTGCTTCGTACCAAATTTCAAGATTCTGAGTTCACGGGAAGCACCCTGTAGGTTTTGATTCCCTTGCAAGTGTCGAAAATTTGCGGCATATACGGCTGTATCTTTTGATTGCGTTGGCTTAGAAGTTTGATTTTTTCACAGCTTCAAGGGACAGTAGACCTGAGTAATTGATATAAATTTCAGCTTCATACCTCCACGCGTTCCTGAGAAAAAGGGTCTTGACAGACGGACGGACGGACAGACGGACAACAAAGTGATCCTATAAGGGTTCCGTTTTTTCCTTTTGAGGTACGGAACCCTAAAAAATTGCGCAATTTGTAATAATAGGGGTTAAAGTATGAAATTGCCGTTTTATTGCAATAGGTTCTTTGAATTGACATAGAATCTTCATGGTTTGAGGTTTTCGAATGAAACTTTTTTCAAATGGTTTCTATGATGTTATTTTTTTAAAAAATGTGAAACATTTGAATATCGACTTTCAATTGTTTTTGTTATTCAATTTAGACCAGAAAGATGGATACTGCGAAAATTCGAGTGATTTTTGAATACGAGTTCCGACGCGGAACTAACGCGGCAGAAACAGCCCGCAATATCAATGCTGCGTTTGGAGAAGGGTCTACTAATGAACGCACCGTGCGATTTTGGTTTAAACGCTTTCGTGATGGAAATTTCGACTTAAAGAACGAGCCACGAGGAAGACCGCCCACACAGGTGAATAACGATGAATTAAGAGAGATAGTGGAAGCCGACCCTAGTCAAACTACCCAGGAATTAGCGGCATGGTTTAACGTTACCTTACCCACAATATTGACTCACTTGCGTCAAATCAATAAAATAAAAAAAAATACGAAAAATGGATGCCTCATGATTTTACTGAATTTTCGCAGTATCCATCTTTCTTGTCTAAATTGAATAACAAAAACAATTGAAAGTCGATATTCAAATGTTTCACATTTTTTAAAAAAAGAACATCATAGAAACCATTTGAAAAAAGTTTCATTCGAAAACCTCAAACCATGAAAATTCTATGTCAATTCAAAGAACCTATTGCAATAAAACGGCAATTTCATACTTTAACCCCTAATATGATATCGCCTATCAGAAATCATCGATAGGTATAACGAGTATATAAACAATCTTTGTCTGGAAGCGATTATTTGCAGATCAGCGAGTTACGAGTATCTACAAGCGCCCGAACCTAACAAGAAGCATTAGCGTATCTCATCGCAAAATGGCAAGGGCATTAAGCAAGTGTTAATGTTGTCGGCATGTCTTACCAAATTACGTACCTACGCTCTAATTCACGTCATAACTTTGGCAACACGTGTGCCGTATTGGTTTAGTATTATTATGGGAGTGGTGCTGTCAAAACTTTTCGATTTACATGTCGTGTATTGCTTTTGATTGCCTGCACAATTGTTCTAGACAAATCGTCATAATAAATTGTATTCATTGACGGCTTATTTTTAAGAACTATCTACATTATAAAGGCCCCGGCTCGGCGACGTACGGGCATCGATACGCACAAAAATAAACCTTAAATACTATTACAATACTAGTGCAAAAAGCCTCGCAACTTGCGGCCGGACGGGGGCGGCCGACACGACGAGCCCGTCATGCGAACACGCTTTTTTTGCACATGTATTGTAGTCTCTAAAGTAAAGGATTATTTTAAAGATCGTTATTATGATTCATATGATTATTATGATCTACTATAGGATAAAAACTTACAATTTCGAACATAATTATATTTGCAACATCCCCTGATTATACAAGGTTGAACGGGTTTTACTCGTCAATACAAATAACTTTTATCATAGGGAAAACATTGAAATCACGAAAAAAAACAGCTGTTCCATATTTTAAGGAATTTAAAATATGGCTTACTTTAATGTTAATTCATTGAAAGCTAGGGGTTTTTTACCCTCAGGGTTAACTTAGAGGGTTAGCTTTCAATGAATCAACACGAATACTGAGAGGAATGTCGAGTTGTAAATCCAAAAGAGGCTACATCGTGGACGCATCACGGTAAAAATGATTTCAAACAGTGAAATCAATCAGATCATCTTCGCACGCACCTGAATGTTTTAGGGACAGAGGTGTGGTACGGCATAACCAACCTATTTGCCCAAAATCAACATTGCTGTGCAATATGCGGTGCTACAAACATCATTTTGAATCCAGAATTAAAGTAAAATCACAGAGAAGTTTTCATTCAAATCGTCAGAATTCTAAATAAATCCAAGCCATTCAGTTTTGATTCAAAGTTAGGTAGGGCAATTTACCCAGACTAATGAGTAATTAGTCCATCGAATTTATTTCCAGCCAGGTTAGTTAATGAGGTATATAAGCTGTGTTTCTATAATCGGTTAACTCAAAAGTGCGCAATTCTTGAAACATCCTAAATAGAGTTGTGTTTCACAATAACTTTTGTTCTAGTTGTTTGTCAGGTTAACATTTTTCGAAATAAGCTATAATAATAATTTGCACGCAACACGATTGTGTGAAAACAGGACAAGTGATTACTTGTCCTGGTCCCAAACTAGGATACCCTGTAATATAGAAACCAGGCAAGGCCATCCAAAACATGGAAATATATCCAGACTGAGGCGATTTGTACAAATGTACGGTGGCCCTCAGTGGGAATCGAATCCGCGACCTTCAGCTGGTAATCAAACGTGATACCGCTAGATCAACGAGGGAGGCAAGGGTTCACTTGCATAATTTTATTAAATTGGGACTTTCCGTGCTCTACCAATGTCGCAGCCTCTGGTGAATCATGTTAGTACTACATCCACTTACTTATTGTATAGTTTTAAACATGAAAATGTTGATAAAGTGGGAAATTTGACAAAACATTTTTAACAGCCATTGAACAATAATTCTTGTAAGTATATGACAAAATGTAATTGACGTGTTTTAGGAATTGTACATATTGAGGTGAACCTCTATATATTACACATATAAACTCACGCCTGTATCCCAGAGGGGTAGACAGAGACCAGGGACTGCCACTTGCCACGATCCTGACAGATCACTTTCGCTTCCTCAATATTTATTAGTCGTTGCATGCACGCACGCCGGTTTCGGGTACTTTTTATCATAATACATCCCCCATTTGGTTGAAGTATTTCCACCTGGGACGTCCCTTACCAGCTCTCTCACCCACATTCGCTCAATATATTTGTTTCATCAATCTTTCTTCCTTGCTCCTCTCTACATGTCAAAACTAACGCAAAATTCCTTTCCCAATTCTGGTCACTTTCAGTCCCCAATGTTATCTAACCAAACTATTTCGTATCCTGTCATTCAAAATAACACCAGACAGACCTGTATATTCAATGCCTTGTGCATTCGGTATGATTAATCATAGTTTGGCCTCTTTTTAAGAGTATTTTACAATTTATTTATTCGCACTCTAATGGGCTTTGAAATTCAGCATTAAAATATTCTTCAGCGGACGCAAAAGTACCTACACCGTACACTGGCACTGGTTGCTGTTAGAATTTATTTATGCAGAATTAAAATTCGCCAACCACACGCCTGCCCCCGCCGCCGCCATTCCCGCGGCCGCCGCGCCGCCAGCGGCGGGCGCTGCCGGCATCACGCAATTTCCATCCGGCGGAGAAGATAAGCTATGCAGTATTTTACACGGCAAATGACACCGTGTTCAAATATAGCGTCATGTGTGTAATACTACGATGTCACCTTCGTTCTTTAATTGCATTCGAAAAGAGCCTTTTTTTCTATTGCCGTAATGACCGTTATATATAAATTTTGTCGGTGTTATCTAAAAACCCAATTCCTCTAAAATACTCCTCAAAGACCGTTTAAATAGTCCGTGGTTATGGTGTCGACCACAGCCAGTTTAAACTGCCCCTGAAGAGACTTTCAAGGCATCGTGTTTTTGTAAATAAGTCTGTGTATGTTTACGTGATTTATGGCCGCTTTAAGTCTTCCATATAAATAATGCCAAAAATCTATGCTGTCTTCCATAAAGGAAACAGCGCTTAGCAAAGTATCTTATTCTCATTTCAGCTTACATCAGTACCTACAATAATGAATAATGAGCACACCAAGTTTACACGAGAATGTACGCACGGATAAATTGGATTAGAGGCACAAATAGTTACATCGTTTTCGTTTCAACAAACACTATTCTGTTCGAATTTCGCCTGTACACTTCTTATCTAATCCCTTAGGCATCTACGTACCCAATATTATTTGTAATTAATATGGAGCACTTATGCTAAAACGGGACCGATCTACGCGGAATATACAATGTCTCGGTTCAAAGGTACATCGAGAACCAACAAAACCTATCAGCCATCTACCTGAACCCCTTCCAACCTGGCTCGGTTAGAAGACAAACATCGTTAACGTTTTATCCACATTCGCAATGTAGTTTAAGCCATTTCAGCTTCACTAGAAGATAAGTTAACATGAAACTTAAATTATATTCCAGTGTATTTCTTACGAGTATAGAAAAGTATTACAAATTGACATAATAGCTATTGACGATACTAGTGCGAAAAGTAGGAAATTCGCAACGAGTGGCGATAAATGAAAACACGACCGAAGGGAGTGTTTTAAATCGACACGAGTTACGAATTACCTATTCGCACGTGTATCGTACAACGTTTTATAGTATACATATGGCTCTTTAAAGTTTCGACATAGGCACGAAATGTGCTACTTTACGCACTAGTGCGGAAAAATAGCACCATATGTACTGTAATAGTACATTATATAACTAGGGCCGTAAAATAAAGAAAGGCCGATATCGCAGAAGTTTAAGGCCAGAGCCGTAGGCGAGGGCGGGGGTCATAAATATGCGATAGAGGGCTTTCTATTTTACGGTCCGTGTTGTGTACACAATTTTATGTCGTCACTTGGCCTCAAAGTGGGTTTTCCCGTACGCGTAGCGTGCGGAAAAACCTGCTTTTTGGCCAGATGTGGCATAAAAATAAACATTTTAAATACACACTGAGAGATGCCGATTATTTTTTTCCAGTGAATCTAAAATAAATCTACTTACAAATTCCTCTAGTAGCTCCATGTAACATACAAGAAAGTAGCTTCCTGCGTTACCAAATTCTTATTTAGAAACTTTAACTTTTCTAATAACAGAAAAAAACAAAATTTAACAGAAACCAGCGGTAGAAGCTTCAACTAAACATAAATAGTCGGTAAGTATGAAGTTAAGTAGTTTCTCACAAATCTGAAGACTATATAATATTAGCGTCAATACCATAAGAAAGGGACATGCTGCGTCCGCTGACACACAAATCTTTTATATGACTCAGCTAACGATTTCAATACCACGCTGCAGTGATGGATAGGATTAGGACAATGCTGCCTGCTAGTTTTTAAACTGGATGAATACGAACGATTTTGTGGTTACAGCTAGTAATAGTAGATATCTAAATACTAACACACTTTGTATTCGATTCTTCAACACTACAAATGGATTTTCCTGGTGTATCGCAACCAAGAATATTCCGCTTGTCAATCTTCTTTCTTTGCGTTATATTTTCCATCGCCTTAAGATAGAACCAAGCCAAATATATAACATTTTTGTTAAGTGATTGACATAGGTAGGTGCAGATAGTTGGTACTGTCCAGACCAGGATAAGTAATTGTGTTGTGTGTTGTGTGGAAGTTATTATTATTATTATTATTATGCTACAAGTCTGGAAATTCAGATTTAACCTGTGTGATAGGGCTGTTACAAGTATAACAGCCCTATCAAACTTTGAAAGCGATGAGATTTCGCAGCGACGTCGCCGCGATTGCGCGGCGAGCACGCCGTGATTGTCACTATCGCCGCGATTGTCATCGTTGAAGCCATTTTGTACAATCGCGTTCGACAGTCCGACCCACCCCACTTGAGTCATATAAAAGATTCGTGTGTAAGCGGCCGCAGCATCGCTTAGAGGTACAATAGTCATTGATACAATGGATACAAAGTTATTTATAACTTAAATTCGAAATCGTCCCGTTATAGAGGATACATAGAAGTCGTCTCTCCCAGTCGATTACTGGATAATGAATCCTGCCAGATTCGTCGTTGACTTGTGTCTGCTTTCGTTTTCAGCGTCTTTGAAGTAACAAAGCCAGCAGTAGTGTTTCCTCGTCAGATCAATCCATTTTGCTAGTAAGTGACAAATGTAAAAAATTGTATAATAATAATTTTTAGTTTTTTAAATATTATAATTATCCAATTTCTCTAAGCGGTATTCTTCTTAGAACATTTTTTTTACCTTTAAGGTTTTAAGTTAAATTAAACTAATAATCTAAATCAATTATTTTAATTATAATTACAATCTTAGTTGGATATTTAATAATTAATGTTTTTGGATGAATTTAAATTTGCGAAAATTATTGGCATTTTCTTCTATTAATAATATTAGATGAATATTAATTTCCATTTTAATTACAGAAAATTTATGATAAATATATTTATTAATTTATTAATTCTTAATTTTTTTATATGTTATGTTATTATTTTTTTAAACTTTTTATATAAAACAAATATTTTTTTATTATTTAGTTTCATGATGTTCACTGGCTAAGCCAAAAGCGCGGGGCTCGTATCGTTCAATTAATTTGGTGGATCTGTCTTTAATTTATTTAGGCACTTTCTTAAATGTGATTTAAAAAACATTTAAATAAAATTATTCATACAAAAGTCTATTTAAGTGGCAACTTAAGTGAAGTTTAAGAAGTGGCGCTAGTCGGCCTTAGTCACAGCGCTTCACGTTTTTTGGCTTAGCCACTGGACATTCCAAGAGTAAGTAGATTATTTATTATCTACTTCCAGAGCATTACTGACAAGAGGATATCTTTTAGTTTATTTACACTATAATTTATTACGGATCAAGTAGTGAGCTACTTGACGATCCCACCCCATTGTAAAATATGATTAAAATTTACTGTGAGTGACCATCACCATTAAGTACGTTTGTATACTTTTCAGCCAGAGACATCGTAAAGCTGGTGAAGAGATTTCCTCCGAAAAGTAAACTAAGCATGCGCAACAGAGATTAATGTTGTGTCAATTACAGGCGTTCGTGGAACGAATGTCGGAAAAAATCGCGTAATGGTTTGAAACAATAAAATATACGCGCTTATTTACATGCGAAATTAAATTGGGCCACGTATTCTTGATATTCTTTTTAAGAGAACCAATTTATTTAAAAACTTACCTAACTGTTATTTGCTTCAGCTACGATTTGTTTTGTCAGTTTTACCTAAAGCAAAACGAGATGCATTCAATTAATACAAAAAGATTTTGTCATCTTCCTGGCTCATGCGATTTCACAAAATGCAATTCCTTATAAAAACTAGGCAATAATAATATCTTTGACACAATACAACTACTTACTTGTCCTGGTCTAAAACTAGGCTACCCTGTCCTATGGTAAGCAGGCAAGGATGTCACAAACATGGAAATACACCCAGACTGAGACCATGAGATAATGAGATACCTATTTAATCCGTTACGTAACTACATATTTATCTACTGTTTCTGTGTATCTCAAGTGAAACACTCGTTAATATTTGGGAGGAGAACTTCTGAGCAGTAACGAAATGTTGTCTCATCTCGATGTTATTTACGCGACTTGATTGATAGAGATGGATATTCAAGCGGGCGGCCGTCGACAATCCCGCAATGTTTCCTCAGTAATGGCTTGTTTCTACTCACCTCCCCGGAATTGCAACATAAATCTCTGTCGAAAATGGATACTTTGCTTTGCATCATTGCTCTCTGACATTAATTAGTACTATCGTAGGGAATCCGATGCCGCCATTTATCCGTGTTTTGTTTCGAGGAGATTTTTCTAATGGAAGTGTATTTATTGTGTTTAGTTACGCTGATAGGCGTAGCTTAGAGTGGAGATGGATGCTAGTTACGAAAAAATATTCGAATGTTCCGTTTTGTGGAAAAAAATCGAATAACTATTGAACAATAACTGCCGATAAACTGCTGCGCAGTTTGGCAAATCTGTCAACCTATTTGTTATTTTCTTCTTTAATAGAATCTTTAAATACAAATACAATACATTTGATAACGCATATTACAGGTCACCGGGCCCGGTCTACGTTCATCATCATCATCATCAGCGATTTGACGCCCATTGCAGGACCTATGTCCTCCCTCATAGTTTTTCAAGCTTCACGGTCTTGTTCCGCCCGCAACCAGCGACTCCCCGCCACCGTAACCATCTGGTGGGGGGCCTGCCCATGCTGCTTCGTCCGGTCTGCGGTTGCCAGGTTAGAATTTTTTTTTATCGCAACGGCCATCAGTTCTCCGAGCTATGTGCCCCGCCCATTGCCACTTCAATTGAGCAATTCTTTGAGCTATATCAGTAACTCGCGTTCTTCTGCGGATCTCCTCACTCGTGATTCGATCACGAAGTGAAACTCCTAGCATAGCACTCTCTATGGCCCGTTGGGTGACCTTGAGCCTTCTTATGAGGCTCATAGTCGGTCTCACACCCAAAAGTCATCACTGGCAACACAAATTGGTCATACACCTTTGTCTAGACACACTGAGGTATTTTGGACACGAAAATGTGTTTTAGTTTCCCGAACGCTGCCCATCTGAGTTGGATTCGACGAGTGACCTTTTTCTCGAAGTTGGACTTACCTAACTGGACTGTTTATCTCAGGTATACATAGTGGTCGACAACTGCGAGGTCAGAGCCGCCAACGATGATAGGAGTGGGTGCTACATGGGAGTTTGACATTATCTTAGTCTTGTCCATGTTCAATTTAAGACTCACTCTGTCGCACCCCCTGCCCCGCCGTTACCATGACCGCTACTGTAGCCAGGAATAGCGTGGCCGCCGAGAACTGAGGACTCGGGTATTTTGGATACAATTATAAGAAGGCTTTTGCCGTAATCGCCACGCTTGGCAGGCGGATTGGCGATCGCAGTAATCTCAGGAAGACGCTGCTGCTTATCTCCTGGTAATTCATTTCCTTAGTCACCTTCTACGGCATCCACGGAAGGAAATGGAGTGACGCTATTCTTAATCCGGCGCCACACGGACACGGTCTACGTTACAGCCTTACATTCATGGAAATCTACTCACAAATGCGCAGCCTGCCAACTGTACATGACATATACATGACATTTGGGGCTGTTCAATGTGTTAAAATTGTGCTCGCTTAAGTATTTTTGAATTTTTATACCTAGAAAACAGTAGCTTTATTTTCATAAGAAATAATTTTCCTTAGTTAACAATAAATTTTTAGGGAATAAGTCAGAAAGAGGTTCAAATTACCTTAATTGATAAACGGACAGCCCCACATCAGCTTTTGCATTAGTCAGTGATTGTACCTTCTTAATATTGTAATATTGATTAGATTAGAATAGAATAGGAAAAGTTTTATTCACAAATTAATTTAACACAGTACAATGATACTTAAAGCTAGAATACAATGATTGATACTGCCTATTCAATTCTACGCATTGTTTTACACGCACTGTATAACATCGTACAACTATAATCTACTGTTTATTTTGATTCGATTGTATTTGTTTTTGTATTCGATAATTTTTTTATTAATGGTTTATTAGAGGTTTGTCAGGACCGTGGTAAGTGGCAAGCCCGTGTTTGTGAGTAATTGTTTATCAAATTCATTCGATAACTTTTTTCGAGTAATCGCCCATCACTAGCTCAGGCACGCACCGCGCCACGCCGACACGAGTGGACACGCGCGCACATAAATCCCTTCCACTGAGACACTGTTGGCAAGTGCCCGGTTTGGAAATGTACCAAAACGTCCTCCTCTGAAAATCGTAAAGATCAAATTACGAATGATAAAGCGCACTGCAGGGTCCGTTTCGTTTCAATTCTTTGTTTGTCGGTAATATAAGTAAATTTATTAGTAAAAATGCAATGACGTTTTGATTAAATTGAAATGAGAAAAAATGGTGGAATTTTCTGTATCTAGAGTTGTTTACTGCAGTAAGACCTTCCCTCTCGGTTTTATTCATAAATGACATGATAAAAATAATAATTTCGACGATTGAGAATTTAAGATTAGATAAGAATATTCTTTATTGTACACTAGAGCACATGACATAAAAATAGTATAGAATATCTTAACTACAGGGTTTTGGTAAAGAGATAAATCCAATAACTCGAAAGTAACATTTTATTCAGTAAACACTTTGGAATCTCAGAGAAGTTTTGTTTTATGTAGCCTATATACGTCCCACTGCAGGGCACAGAGAGCCTTCTCTCAGAGAGAGAAAGAGAGTATGGGCTTAATTGCCATATGGGCGTAAGTGCCCACCGTGGATTGGCAATTTCGAATGTTCCGAAATTCGTTTCGGAATGACAATTATGTGAACACCTCAGGCACTTAGGATTCCTCACGATGTTTTCCTTCACCTCACTACAAACACCTGACCCCGTTACTACAACCTCACAAATGAACAAGAAGAATACTCACAGAAGTATTCATTTAATAGTCTCAAGATACCGTATAGGTCCAAAAGTAATAGTAAGTATAATATATCCGTTTACTAGGAGTCTCGCCCCGTGCGCGCTCCGCGCGCCAACCCCCAGCCGCTCCGAGCTGCGCTCTCCGCGGCGCTCGGCCTAGGGCATCGCTAGACACTTGGTTGGGTCTGGTCGCATTTGAAAATGTATGGTCTCGGCCTTCGGCCTCGGCCTGGATGGAGCCCGGCCTTCGGCCTCGCCGCAGTGGGGTTCATCATGCCCGCCTCGTGGGGCTCGGCCTTCAGCCTCACCGAAGCGAGCCGCGCGAACCTCGCACGTGGGACGTGCCCAACTCGCAAAGCTTGAACGTTGAAACAAAGATTTTTAATACTAACATTTCGATACTAAAGGAGATCCAAAAAATGTATGAGAGCTGGTTCTAGGAGTACGACTCGAACCAAGTTTTCACGACCGTAGAGACGATAATCTTGCTCAATTATGAGATGTATAATCAGATTTTTAACTATTGCCCTATAATTTATAAAATATAATAAAGTGGAACATAAATAATTAAGCTTGCAACATACATTTTGAGCTGTCAAATAAAAAAATAATATAGGGTTGCCCAATGTACGATACACCACTCAAATATTTTTCGTTAGTCTGTGATTACATTTTTTCCTTTTTTCGAATACTAATACGGGACTTCGAGGTCTCGCATGATGTTCTGATGTTCTCAAAATTGATTAAATTATGGCGTGCTATGTGCCTCGCCCACTGCCACTTCAACTTACTAATCCGCTGGGCTATGTCGGCGATTTTCGTTCGTCGATTCGATCTGCATTTCTGATTCGATCTCGTAGAGAAATTCCGAGCATAGCCCTTTCCATAGCTCGTTGCGTGACAATTACTGTACGAGAAACTGGGAGCCCCGTAAGCTTATACTATACACTTTTTCGTATCTGTACTAGCCAGGAGTAAATCGCTTCAATAGCTGTAAACTTGATTCATTCCACATTCAAAAACATTTCAGTAAGGCTATTTTCTGAATTGAGAATTTCGCTAAGTAAATAGATAACTGTAGTGCTGTCTCTTCGAATTTCTCAGAATAGAGCGTGACAGAACGTTACTTAAGTATTCACTTAGTGAAATTCTTAATTCACAAACCGGCCATATGTAAGACTTCTTTTCACAAAATATATTAGGTCACACAGTTGAAGGTTATATTTTTTTTATTTATGACAATGCCATTGACATTTGAGTTTTTTAATCCTGTGGGTGGTCATGAACAGCAAAAAAAAAAAAGAAAAATTCCACTCTATTTAGAATTTTTGTGCGATATTCTAAAAATTATAAATTATTTTATGAAGTTACATATTAAATAAGCTTTCCAGTGACATTAATTTCATAGCAGTCGTTGTACGTAGGCCACGATGCATCTCCTTTGTAATTTTCAATCATCGATATCCCCGCCGCCATTTTGAAATTCTATAATGTTTGTTTTTTCTCATAAGGTATATTCGCCTAATAAGGACCGGTTCCTAACAAGGGCCACCATTTGAAAAATCCCGCTCCCAATTTTAAATAGAAATCAAATTTCGCACCGACGCTCCTAATTGACCAATCATTGAAGCGCATTGGCATTCATTGAATTTTACGCCGCCATTTTGTCAGTATGTCTGTCTCTGCAGTACACGTCATGACTAGCAGGTGGATTTATAAAATTTGTTCGTGTTAATTTGACTAATTCAAGTGTTTGTGTTTTGTTTTTCCGAAAAAGTTAGAAATGTAAAGGAATAAGTAACATTTATGCGTGGATTGTGAAGGTAAGTTATTGAACGACTGTTTTTTTCTGTCGATTTTGACTGGTTTTTTCCGGGATGACGATGTGCCTAAGAAAGTCCACCTCCTGGTCACCAAATAAGGACCGGACCTTATTACGTGTATAAAAACTGTAAACGGCTTGTAAATAAGCCGATGATGAACTCAAACTCAACTGATTTATTACTTAACTAACATACCTTCTATACTATGCACAATAAAAGTTTTTTTTTTTAGTAAAGCATAATTATGGAACCATCAAAGAAAAAAAAGCGTGGTACAGCATGGACTCAAAGCGATCTGGAAAATGCTTTGGAAGAAGTAAAAAATTGCCAAGTATCGGAGCGTGCGGCCGCTTTGAAATACAATATACCACGACGAACTCTGAAGAATCATATAAAGTCTGGACAAACAGTAAAGAGGATGGGAAGAAAAGCAATTTTCACGGAAGCACAAGAAAAGGATTTGGCAGAAAGGATAAAAAAGTTTTCAAAAATAGGAGTTCCTCTGACCCCAAAACTAATACGTAAACACGCGTATTTGTTTTGTAAGAAACACAACATACGAAACGGTTTTAGTGACAAAAAATCGACAGCTGGCAGAAAATGGCTGAAAAACTTCCTGGCAAGGAATAAAGATATATCAAGACGTAAAGCACAATTTATGAACCCAGCAAGGGCTCAGAAGCTGAATAAGCCTATTGTTGAACGGCATTTTAAAGCAATACGTGAAATCTATGACGACCTTAATATAGACGAAAACCCGGAACGTCTATATAATATTGATGAAAAGGGGTGCAGGCTCACAGTTCATCGGCAACCACAAGTACTGGCTGAAAAAGGTTCTCGCAGGGTCCATCTCATAGCTCAAGAGCACGCCGAAAACGTGACTGTTGCTATGTGCGTGAATGCTGCTGGGATGGCAATTCCTCCAATGATTCTCTTCAAAGGCAAGAGAATGCGTGATGAATTTAAAGAAAATTTACCACCCGGGACCTTGGTCAAAATGGCCCCGAAAGGTTCTATGACCACTGAACTATTCGTGGATTTTATCAACCACTTGGCAAAATACAAATCTTCAGGCAAGTGCCTTCTTATTTTCGACGGAGCCTCAGCGCATTTAGATTGCGACATTGTTGATGCAGCAGAAGAACAGGATATAGTCCTTTATTGGTACTGTCCTGCTTGCAAAAAGGATAATGTAGCAGATATGCGACAATGCAAAAAGTGCACATTGTGGTATCACGAGGAATGTGTGGGCTTAACTAAAGAAGATTTTGATGTCTTCACATGTCCTGATTGCTCATAAGATGTTTTTTTGTTTTATTTTTGTGATACCGATTTATCACTACTTCTTTATTTGACTGATACAGTTACAGCCCTATCACACTAGCGATTTGAGAGCAATTTGAAAGCGATGCGATAGCGCCACCGCTTTCAAATCGCTCGCAAATCGCTAGTGTGATAGGGCTGTAATTGGTTTTGGAGCTACTTATTTTTCTAGATTTTTATTTTTAAATTTTGAAGTTCCTAAAATTTTAATAAGTTCAAGAGCGTATAAGACAGTTTGTGACAAATTATTGTTAAGTGCATTTTTGGTCGTACTCTGTCTAATTTCGTTCCTGTTACCTATATTTTGTGTCACGGAGTTCCTGGATTTCAACTTACGGCATGATTTTATCTCGAAGTCCAAATAAGGCCCCCGGCCAAAAATGTGATTTCTATAGACTTAATAAGGCCCAATGGCTATGACTGAAAATTTTCTTAATTTCTTAATATCTATCTTTTCATTTATTTCAGTTAGTAAATAGCAATACCAAACCAAACTTTGTTTTATTTAAAGACCTAAATCAAATAAATTATTCTCACTTTAAGTTGTTATAGTCTTTATAAGGACCATCACTTTAATTTTTATAAATTTATGGATAATTCTATCGAGAATGACCAATAAACTAGTAATAGTTAGCAACAGAATTGAAAAACAATAATAAGTTCTTGTAGTTTCGGAAATATCTACAGAATAGCAATGAGCCTTATTGGGATCACCTGTTCATAATAAAGTCCATTGACAAGCTTTTTAAAAACAATTTTGTCATTGATTCACTTAACATACCCATGTTTTTGGTCAATGTTTTTACTTCAAATATGAGCAATTTGTACATTTTACAAGTTATTTGAATTGAAATTCTTCGATTATACGATTTATAAAGATTTGCAAAAACTCGGTCCTTATTAGGCGAACATACCTTACACCTTAGTTTTTTGGCAACACGATGCCGTTTACAGCATATCTC
Organism: Yponomeuta cagnagella; assembly: GCA_947310995.1. Classification (NCBI taxonomy): domain Eukaryota; kingdom Metazoa; phylum Arthropoda; class Insecta; order Lepidoptera; family Yponomeutidae; genus Yponomeuta; species Yponomeuta cagnagella. The sequence goes on along the minus strand of OX371271.1, from coordinate 13,756,545 downwards.
TAGCATATGCCCAGTTGGCTGTCGACTTTTGTGCGCGGAGGTCAAAAAATGGCCAATTTTCGGGCGACCATAATGGCGCCGCCATTTTGAATTTCTAACAACCGAAAAAATGTTTTTAAATTGGATTGTAGAAAGAACGCTAGTACAAAATTTCGTCCAAATCGGAGAGTAAACAAAAAAAATTGCTCATCCGTGAAAGAAGTAAGAAGAAGAAGTAAGAGAAATTAAAAAATCGACTTGATAGGATGGCTGTAATTCATACATTTCTTACAACTTTTTCATATATGATTGTCACGTAGCACATACTGTTTCCAAGAAAACCTATACATGATCAGTCAGTCAGTCAGTGAGTATACCCGATTGTAGCTATATATAAATCCGTTTATATGGGGCGGAAATGCAATGTAGGAGCAAGTGGGGTGAGGCCGGAATATCTTGTGGGATAAGGCAAACCTCTCATAACGGTTTATGTCGACAATTTACTGAGGTTTAGCCGAAACGGTCTGCGCACACAAGAGTTTGTTTGAAGTTCGCTGCTTTGAACATCGCAAATACATGTCCGTTGACGAGCGCAATAACATTATTATACGCTCTTGCAGTCGGAATGCAGCCCGTTATTGACTGTGAAAGTTCAGTTAGTACGTCGAATTATAATTGGGTAGACAAAGGGAAGGAACGGAGCTGAAAAAATGTACCTTATGACTGGTACGAGCTACGCCAATGCTACCAATGGTTCCGGTCAAGTGCTACGCCAATCGCTTCGCCAATTCTTTAAATGATAATACGACTATGCATACTATTGTATATTTTTTATGTAACGTAATGCGGTTCTTAGCGAATATCATCTCTCTATCAGTTGGAGCTCGCGAATATCAGCTAAAGAATAATTTATCTGTCGACCTACGTATGTTTGCTAAGATAATATGAGTTCATTTTAGGATGTTTTTTATGATGGATTCAATTCTTTGTTGCTTTTTGTTGGGTCAATGGCATGGCATCTAATTTATTAAATATTTCATAGACTTCCTCACTGATCAATTTTAAGAAATAAAACACAGAATCCCAATAATCGACACGAGAAATGCATACTTGAATAATCTATTGTAAATCTCGTCTATTTCCTTACTTACTTACTTACTTTACTTTATACTTTATTGCACACAAGACATTTAACAGGACATTACATAAGAAATCCTTCTTCTCTTTTTTTCTAAACACATAATATTTACAAGTTATTCAATTTTAAGTATGCAAAAGCTCACCGGCGCTTTTGGGAAACACAAAAGACGCCAAGCAGCGACCGTCTTTTTAGCTTTTTCAGCCAAAAAGCCAAAAATGCAGTTGAAGCCGGGAAAGGACAGAGGACCATATATTTCTATCCGACGAAGTCAATTCAATTTGCGGCGACAGGAGTAGCCAGCGCCGCGCTCCTATTTGTTCAACATGCCACGCGTCCGCACAAGCAACGCGGCGCAATGAAATCAATGTGTCCCGTGGATTTAACATCACATCCAACTTTATTACTTTCCTATTTACTCTCTTTGAATTAAACTTTCCTAGGGGACTGAAAGCACTTGCCGGCACTTAGACGCAACCTCGGACTGGTAAATAAAATAAAAAAGTCGTAAGTGCGCGAGTAGTTTTTCATACGTTCTACAGTGTTATTTCTAGAATGCGCAATTCCTGAGACACCCCAATTAGAGTTTATGCTTGGCAACGACTTTTGTTCCATGGGTTTTTTCTTGCATTTTTATTGTTCTAAGTATCAGGGCCTATAATTTTATTAAATTCCGCATTTTACTCGTTCTACCATTGTTGCAGCCTTCAGTAAATCATTGCCCTACGTAGAAGAATATTAATTATATTTAACACACATGGTTTTGAGCATAATATCTCAAACAGCGCCGCCCCAAAGTAGCAAAAACTTTTTAAATTGAAAAAATAAAATTTTGACAGTGGAAATATCTTTTCGTTCGCTCCAATGTCGGCTCCGACTTCAAGAAAAAGGGCTATCCCCTTATATCTCGGAGAGTTGTGAAGATATGATATGCGAAAACGCGTGTTCACAAGAGCTGTAAGGTGCAAAAATAATTATTTGAGTAATTAAAAAAACGAAAAAAGTCATGGCCGAAATAGCAAAAAATAAAATTAATTTCGTTCCGAATTTTTTATTTTGGCGCTCAATATTTTGGAAACGAAGAATGATATCAAAAATTTGGGAAAAATTCCACTGGAAAATTTAGTCAGCTATAATTTGAGCCTAGAACAAAGACGATCGGGTCAAGCGTTTGCCCTGTAGCCTAACCTTTTTGAAAAATGTTAAAAAGTCAGAAGGATATTTTTCGCGTGACATTTACGACTCGATTCACTTCCAATGTGCTCGACAGTGGTGAGGCACGAAATCTGTGAATTTTTCGTAGGGACGTTCTAATTACTTTTGTTTTTCGTAAAGTCGTAGAACAAAAGTTGTTCTAAATGACAAACTGCAGCCAACGTGTTTTAGGAATTGCGCATTTTAGAAATGACCCTGTAGAAATGCGGACATTTAAGCGCATGCTAAGCAACAGCCCTAAGAACTAATTACGAATTTGCCTCCAATCAATCTTGTTAAAAAGTACTTCTCGCCAAGGCGAAGGAAATCTGAATATGTGTTCAGAATTGTGAATAAATGCTAAACCAGTGATGATCCATGCCTTCGGAATTGCTTACTTTCCGTTTTATTTGTAAGTTATAGTGTAGCGATATATCGAGCGAATGTGGATGGAAGGGCCGGTAAGGGACGACCCAGACGGACATATTTCGACCAAATAGGGGATGTATTAGCAAAGGGCATGATAAAAAGTACCCGAAACCGGCATGCGTGCATGCAACGACTAATGAATGTTGAGGAAGCGAAAGTGATCTGTCAGGATCGTAGCAAGTGGCAGTCCCTGGTATCTGCCTACCCCTCTGGGATACAGGCGTGAGTTTATGTTATGTTATAGTGTAGGTGCCTCGAGATAGTATATTTGGTGCGGCGGCTGATAATGACGCGTTTTAACGCCTCGGCCGGGCTGCGGCGTTGTTATCGCGGCAAAATGGTCACTTTTACGACGGCATAAAATAAAAAAAGATTCTTTTTGCCTCTTCGGCAATGTACGCAGGTTTCATTGACGGTAATAAGAAATTATAATATCATAGCATTAATATGAGAGACCCTTGAATTAATGCGACAAAGAAATAATGTGCCTATAATATTTACAAATGTCCAAAAACAGAAACGCTAACATTTTTGAATACTTAATAGGGATCAAGGTATAGGCAGTGATTGAATTAGCATATCTGGGACAAAATTACGTTTTTCTGGCCACCAACCTGTGGAGTTAGGCAGCCAGTCGGCTACTCCGTTTGAAGAATTGCACCTTTAAGATACATAACGAGCACGTCTGTGGCTAGCAGCCAAGTCAATGCTTAGAGTTGGTCTCTCATTTATCCGTCAAGAAGAATAAGAATACGAAAAGGTGAAGGTAAAATAGTCCGTAGAAACAAGATAACATTAGGCTTCGTAGATACAGAAAAATTCCATTTTTCGTAAAACAGATAGCAAAAGGAAGCTCGACTGTAAAAGGAACGGGGTCAATAGATTGGGTCAGATTTACATGTGGGCGCTTAAGGGCCGGGCCTGGAGATATCGGGTGAACGATGCGCGCAGGTGGCGCGGTATAACTCGATATCGTAACGTTTAGCCCGGGGTATCAGCGATGGGCCATTCCGAACACACATGTTACATAAGTATCAATATAATCAATAATGCAAGAGAAAAATTACAAGCGTTACTTTTTTGTGGTTTTAAATTAGCAGCTCGTAGAAAAAGAACAATTCATACATAAACATAACATGAACTCGAGTATCATTAGTCGTTGCATGTACGCACGCTGGTTTCGGGTACCTTTTATCTTGCCCTATGCTCATACATTCCGTATTTGGTCGAAGTATGTTAATAGTTAATAGTCAATGAAAATACATATGAAAATATGACACATTATTTTCTACTTATTACTACAACTACTGGTTTTAAAACACTTTCAAATACTTCAATCAATTAACGATTAACTAAACTTTATTTTATACGAAACAATTGACAAATAATACAATTATTTAAACGTTTTAAAAAGATACTTAAATTGCGGGCATTGGAAATTTAAATTGATATGACCCTAGCACAAGTATGCCAGTTATTTAGGATTCATTCGAGAAGAAATTCTTCAGTGGATTCGTAATATTCTTGTACCAAGTAAACATGATTCTATTTTACTCTATTCTAATAGTCAGAGAGAAAAAAAAACATATGCGTCGAATTGATAACCTCTTCGTTCTTTGAAGTGGGTTAAATAAACTCAAAACCGCAGGTTACAGTCAAAAATTTAAATACTTACAGTGTTAAATACTTACAGTGTCACGCAGAGAAAAACAATTTTTAATAGGATTCGTTACCAATTAATTTTCAAATACTTATTAAAAAAATATACCCACGTTTGTTTTTTTTACAAATTTCACCCCCCTTTGTACAAGTTTGTTGATTTCTCAGTCAAATGTTTATGAATCCTTTGGAACTCATAACGCAGCGATAGAAAATCTGTCTCTGTAAGATCGTAACAATTAAAATTCACTATTTCCGATTCATCGCATTCACAAAAAGTGTCACGCCGATCGGAAGTATGAAAACAATTAATTTGTTCCATTACTATGAATATTTGAAGGGAATAGCCCGGTGAGTGTCACAGGGCCGACGCCGCCCGCCGTTAGCCACGCAGATTACCAAATTTACGACGCTTCGCTGCACCGCATCGTGCCAACCTAACTTGCTTACCGATAGTTCACTCCATTTTCCATTGTTGTTTAATCGCAATACCATATTAAAAAATATTCACAATAAAAGTATTCCGTCAAAGCCCTATTCTCTTTCAGTACGGAGTAGACAAACTAGGCGGATTTCACAATGTAGGTTGTATTTTACTTTCCGTGTGGCAACGAACCGCAATATTTGAAAGCTTGTGCCTCGCAAAATGCCCTCAAAAGGCTTTTGTTTGTGGTTTGTCTTACTTTTGTTAACAACGCCTTTCTATGTATGGTTGCGAAAAAATGTCATCCGTGACTAATGTCCAGCTATGATGTATTATCTGATGCTACTTCCAATATTTAAGATAACTGTAAGATCGCATCCTCGTAAAACCAGAATAAAAGAAAACATCAGTCCAATGGACGAGTTCTAAGTTTTGGTATAAGAATTTATTCAGTTCAATTCAACTCAAATATTTTTATTCATTGTAAAAACAGAATGTTTACTTAATGAACGTCAAAGTTGTTAGTTTCACAATTAATGGATTATGTGGAGAAGAAACTAACAAAGAAACTCCACATTTATTCTTTTCAAAACACGTTTTAACTTAATTAACAGAGTTTTCAACTTAAAATATTAGTCATGAATGTGTTGAACACTAGTCACAATCGTCCTTTAAATAATATTAATCTACTGTTTAATGCCAAACATCTTTGTCTTCTAAGTAATCCTTGATGTTATAGTAAGCCTTTTTGCACAAAATGTGCTTAACACATTTTTTAAATCGCGTTGGAGGTAACTCTAATATATCTTGAGGAATTTTGTTGTAGAACCTTATACAGTGCCCCATAAAGGATGTGTTAACTTTTGCAAGTCTAAATAGTGGAAATGACAATTTATGTTTATTTCTAGTATTAAAATTATGGTGGCCACCAACATTTTCGAAGTCTTTGATATTTTTTCTAACGTACATAATATTTTCATAAATGTATTGACATGCAACTGTTAAGATGTTGGTTTCTTTGAAGAAATCTCTTAGCGAATCCCTACTACCTAACTTGTAAATAAATCGGATGGCTCTCTTCTGTAAGATGAAGATCGTCTCAATGTCTGCTGCCCGACCCCACAGTAGTATGCCGTAGGACATAATACTATGGAAGTAACTAAAATAAACAAGCCTAGCAGTTGCAACGTCAGTGAGCTCTCTAATTCTTTTGACTGCATATGCTGCAGAACTAAGCCTGTGTGCTAGTTTTACAATATGAGGACCCCCATTGCAATTTTGAATCGATTGTGATGCCTAGAAAAACGGTATCTTCTACAAATTCTAGTTTTTATTTTCCGAGTACAATGTTGTTTTCAACTAATCTTACGTTTGGTAAGGTAAACTTTATACATTTTGTCTTTTTGGAATTTAGAAGCAGATTATTTGCCGTGAACCAATCCAACACACGCGAGAGAGCATAATTTGCATCGTCAAGATTATTTTCTTGTCTCTTAATTTTAAAAATAAGTGACGTGTCATCTGCAAATAATACTATCTCGGACATGTTTTGTACCATAAACGGCAAATCATTATTTACGTATACAAGGAAAAGGAACGGCCCCAAAATTGATCTCTGTGGTACTCCCATTTTTATTTGTGAACCTGTGGATTTTATACGATTTATGTCCGCTTTTTGAACCCTTCCTTTTAGATAAGATCTCATCAGTTCTAAACCTTTCCCCTTTACTCCGTAATGCTCTAGTTTTACCAAAAGTGTTTAAATAACTGATTTCAAATTAAAAACCAAAGAAAACACTAAATATAGTTTTTGACCCCTATTTTTCATTAACAATATAGATCTTGCTTGAAATGGAGATTGTCTAATTTGTAATGTTTATAAAGTCACAATTTCGGCCCTGTAATGCATAAAATGTTTATTTTAGATTTTTAAGCAATACTGACTGAAACTTACATGACTGAATTTTACATGATCTGCCTGATTTAGCCCTGAAATTGTCTTGTCTAACTAACCGCCATTTTTCGTACACTAACACGCTGTTAATCTACTGTTTACAGCTGTCAATTGACCAAAGGGCACACAAAAAAAACCATTGACAGCTATTAACAGTAGATTAACCGCTTGTTAGTTTACGAGAAACCGGGGGATAGTTCATCAACATTATATTAAATAGTTGACTCTTGTCTCTTGAGTTATGTTAATAGAGGTTAAAAAATTGGGTTCTGTAGTAAACGGGTATTTACTTAAAGTTTGTTTAGGTCCGTGGCCTTCTATTAAGCTAAAATAGTTCCTTCAGATTAATGCTGAGTTGTTCGAAGCTTCGTGCAACTCGGCATAAGTTAATCAGTTGGTTATGTGCCACCTCCGCGATTACTGCTGTGGGAGGAACAAAAAGATAAGTTAGCAAGATTGTATACGTAACCGCTGGCAAACTGAGATGTAGGATGACTTCTTCCTGGCAAGATTTGTCTGTACGTAGTTAAGACTACGGATTTGCAAACTGCGAGACTCATGCTGAATTGTTGTTTCGAATGCGCTTTTGGTGGATTTGTGGCTTTGTCGTGTTTTTGCCCCTTTGTAGTTAGTTTCCTGTAAATACTGATCGTACTTTTGTGAAGACATCCATTTTTATCTTGACGATGCCTGAAATGTTTACTAAGTATTGATTAATACAATTTACTTATTAATTGGTTTCAGTGTGACTAAAGCATTTTTTTAATCAACGGAGAAGAAGCGATAAAAAGAAAATATTAAAAGGTTCCCATCTTTAATCTATTCAGAGAAAATTTATAGAGCCGTTAGTGTCAAAGCGGTGCCTTCACTCTTTTCTTATGACGGAGATGCCAAAGATATTTTCTGAAATTATGAAATTGGCGTAATATACATAAGACTCGCTCGTGCTTCCCGTTTTCTTCGTATGAGAAACAAAACTTAGGCCTTTGCATCTACGTAATGAGATCTTCACTCACATTAGATAGGTGAAGGGACCACTCGGCCGCTGCAGAGCCTGCGACGTTGTACTTTAGATGAAGTAGGCTTGCCCAGCTCCTGTATCATCCTGACAGCATAGGCGGCTTAACCCACAGGAAAGATAAGTCATTACGTGCGGAGCCAACCAAGCCGCGGGTTTCCTCACGATGTTTCCCTTCACAGTTAGCGTGTGGTATTGCTACTACAAATTCGCAGATGTACATACTTACTTTGAAAATAAACAAAGTCAACGGTACATGCCCGTACTGGGAATCGAACCTGGGTCTTCTGCTTCCGAGTCCATTGTTCTACCCACTGGGCTACCACCGCTTCTTCTTTTCTTTGTTTCTTCTTTTTTTTTCCTTTTTTTTTGTGTGTATCAAAATGACCCAGTTTCTGTCTTATTCATATTCAGTTTTAATTCGGATCAGTTTTCATTTTTCATTATTGAATAAATTCGAGCTATTCCTTGAATGGGTAATTTCAAAGGAATGACCGAATTTTACCAACAACCGATATATCATATCCGAACAAAGATATTTTTTCTGGTAAAAAGTGATAACGTATCTACTCAAAAAGACACACACAACATCAAAAATTTAAACCGGACCACGTATTTTGCAAACAAATAAACCGGAGTCTGCTCTACAAAGCAAGCTTATAATAACATTTCTAGCATGAATCGCAAAAGATTTGTTGCTAGCATAAATTAATCTTGACAGTAAACCCAGGCGGAGTAAACGATACCGTTCACGTGGCGGCTAGCGGATAGATAATATCCTACAACTAGATTTTTTACAGCGATAGACGGTCGAACTTTCTTTTGTTACAAAATACCGTTAGACCGACTTACACCACTTTCTTAAATGTCGCTTAAACAGCATTTAACTGAAATTTTTCGCACAAAAGTCCAAATGTCGTCTTAGGCGGCTCTTACGTGAAGCATGTTGTCTCGCTCGCACAATTTAACATTTTTAAATATTGTAATAATCTGAGTAAACTTTTAATAAATGTGGTCTGAGAGTTTGACGGATAATTAATTAGTTTTGTACTAAGTATTTCATTGAGAGAATTTGATTCCAAAATTAATAACTTTGGTAATAACCTCAGAACACAATGTTCTGAGGTAATAACATTTATTTATTAAAAACTAAGTGTCTGAAAACAAAATTACGGAAACACATTTATCAAAAGTTTACTAATTTTATTACAATAATTAAACATATTAAATGGTGCGAGCGAGACGGCATA